>OX104125.1:34621783-35941503 GCA_944474755.1 Limnoperna fortunei
TGACGCATCTTTAGTCGACGAATCGGGATTGACACATCAATGGTCCGACAAATCTGTAATAAAACGTCGATGGTCCGACACATTGGTAGTGACACAACTGGTGCGATACTTTAGTGACACATCATCAACCGATACATCAGTAGTGATACACTTATGGATTAACCCAAAATAGATGTCAAGTCAATAGTGCAATACAACGGGAGTGACACATGAGTGGTCCGACACACAAGTAATTACACATCAAATAGTCCGACACATTAGTAGTGACACATCAAATGGTCCGACACATATTAAATAGTGACGCATCAATGGTCCGACACATCAGGAGCGAGCACTAAGAGTCTAGATTCTGACACATCATTGGTCGAAAATGGTGTAGTGATGACACGTCAATGGTATGAGACATCAAGAGTCCCGACACATCAGTTATGACCCGTGGTCCGACACATATTAAATAGTGACGCATCAATGGTCCGACACATCAAGAGCGAGCACTAAGAGTCTAGATTCTGACACATCATTGGTCCAAAATGGGGTAGTGATGACACATCAATGGTATGAGACATCAAGAGTCCCGACACATCAGTTATGACCCGTGGTCCGACACATCAGTAGTGACACATTATTGGTCCAACATATCCGGACAGACAACCATATATGATGCAATATCAATGGCCGGACACATCAGTTGTGAAACATAATGGTTCGAAAAATCAGTAACGACACACCAGTTGTCCGACACATTAGCAGCGAAACGCCAATGCCCTGAAACATCAATAGTAACACACTAATAACCCGAAAAATCAAAAGTGACACATTAATGGTCCGACACATCCGAACAGACAAAACAATGACCCGACAAATGTGTAGTGACACACCAATGACCTGACACATCAGTACTGAAACAAAATGACCCGACACATTAGAAATACCAAAACCACTGATCCGACACATTAATAGTGAAACACCAATGGCACATACATCGTGACAAACCAATGAACCGACACATCAATAGTGACACAACAATGACCCGACACATCAGTATTAACACAACAATGACCCGACACATCAGTAGTGACACAACAATAACTCGACACATCAGTAGTGACACACCGATGACCTGACACATCAGTAGTGACACACAATGACCCGACACATCAATAGTGACACACCAATGACCCGACACATCAATAGTGACACAACAATGACCCGACACATCAGTAGTGACACACCGATGACCCGACACATCAGTAGTGACACAACAATGACCCGACACATCAATAGTGACACCGATGACCCGACACAACGAAAGTGACACACCGATGACCCGACACATCAGTAGTGACACAACAATGACCCGACACATCAGTGGTGACACAACAATGATCCGAAACATCAATAGTGACACACCGATGACCCGACACATCAATAGTGACACAACAATGACCCGACACATCAATAGTGACACAACAATGACCCGACACATCAATAGTGACACAACAATGACCCGACACATCAATAGTGACACACCGATGACCCGACACATCAATAGTGACACAACAATGACCCGACACATCAATAGTGACACACCGATGACCCGAAACATCATCAGTTGTGAAACATAATGTTTCGAAAAATCAGTAACGACACACCAGTTGTCCGACACATTAGCAGCGAAACGCCAATGCCCTGAAACATCAATAGTAACACACTAATAACCCGAAAAATCAAAAGTGACACATTAATGGTCCGACACATCCGAACAGACAAAACAATGACACGACAAATGTATAGTGACACACCAATGACCTGACACATCAGTACTGACACAAAATGACCCGACACATTAGAAGTACCAAAACCACTGATCCGACACATTAATAGTGAAACACCAATGGCACATACATCGTGACAAACCAATGAACCGACACATCAATAGTGACACAACAATGACCCGACACATCAGTATTGACACAATGACCCGACACATCAGTAGTGACACAACAATAACTCGACACATCAGTAGTGACACACAATGACCCGACACATCAATAGTGACACAACAATGACCCGACACATCAATAGTGACACAACAATGACCCGACACATCAATAGTGACACACCGATGACCCGACACATCAGTAGTGACACAACAATGACCCGACACATCAATAGTGACACCGATGACCCGACACAACGAAAGTGACACACCGATGACCCGACACATCAGTAGTGACACAACAATGACCCGACACATCAGTGGTGACACAACAAGGATCCGAAACATCAAAAGTGACACACCGATGACCCGACACATCAATAGTGACACAACAATGACCCGACACATCAATAGTGACACAACAATGACCCGACACATCAATAGTGACACAACAATGACCCGGCACATCAATAGTGACACACCGATGACCCGACACATCAATAGTGACAAAACAATGACCCGACACATAAATAGTGACACACCGATGACCCGAAACATCAATAGTAACACACCGATGACCCGTCACATCAATAGTGACACACCGATGACCCGACACGTCAGCAGTAACACACCGATGATCCGACACATCAATAGTGACACACCGATGACCCGACACATCAATAGTGACACACCGATCACCCGACACATCAATAGTGACACACCGATGACCCGACACATCAATAGTGACACAACAATGACCCGACACATCAGTAGTGACAAAACAATGACCCGACACATCAGTAGTGACACAACAATGACCCGACACATCAGTAGTGACACAACAATGACCCGACACATCAGTAGTGACACACCGATGACCCGACACATCAATAGTGACACACCGATGACCCGACACATCAATAGTGACACAACAATGAGCCGACACATCAAGAGTGACACACCGATGACCCGACACATCAATAGTGACACAACAATGACCCGACACATCAGTTATGACCCGTGGTCCGACACATATTAAATAGTGACGCATCAATGGTCCGACACATCAGGAGCGAGCACTAAGAGTCTAGATTCTGACACATCATTGGTCCAAAATGGGGTAGTGATGACACATCAATGGTATGAGACATCAAGAGTCCCGACACATCAGTTATGACCCGTGGTCCGACACATCAGTAGTGACACATTATTGGTCCAACATATCCGGACAGACAACCATATATGATGCAATATCAAGTTGTAAATAGTTTTCTTCAATAAAGGCCTCGCTCAAAAGATAATCATCATCTGAGAATGCTGGGGATTGTAACATTTGTTAAAAACGGAAGGCAATCCTTTCGTCTATAACAACAACATGTATTGGAAAGACAACTCTTGAAGAAAAAGTTAGACAGTAATCGGCACTACCTTATTGAGATTTATAAAATTCTTTTTTGTGTGTCTTTGAATACTAAAGACTAATATCCATGAGAAAAATTCCTATCGGCGTATTAAGTGGATGTAAGTTGATTTTACTTTTCATACTGATGATAACTCGTATCAGTACACGTGTAACAGTTAAAATCGAGGTCATGCCATGCTGTGTAAAATACAATGCCATGCGGTGTCAATAAAGACCAATACCTCGTTTTGTTTGGTGGAATTAAACGAAATTAGGGTTCTCCTCCATCTTAGGGTCCAGCTCACATGGTAGATGTTTTGGGGAATAGAATACTCGAATAAATGGCTTCAATAAAACTCGCAGGTTCGGTGCAATATCTATTTTTACGGAACTCTAAAACTACATATTTTACAAAACGAAATTTAAGGCATGCAAAATCCGACAAAAGAACGATATCTCAAATCAACTCACTGACCATACAATCTACCATTTAACATTGGGGTTTTTACTGTTTGTCATCATTGACCTTGACTTAGAAAAGATCAGATGGTCATATTCTTAATTTTGGCCGGGCGGAAAAAAGTGCAAACCCAGATTATAGTATGGTGACGTCGAGCGGGCGAGTCTTGGCAGGGGCAAATAAGTTTAATATTTTGTGTAATCAATTACTCCTACAGTTTTAAACCAAATCTCTGAAATTTACAGAAAAATTGAACGTGTTTTGATTTGAAGTTGTGCACGTGCTATCAGGAAACTGTTTCTAATTTTCCAAACTTGAGAGCAGTCATTTTTCAGAACATTTGTAGAAGACGGTACATATTTTGTGTAATGAACTCCTCTTGCATTTTTCATACAGAGCCAAAACCTTCTTCCAACTAATTGTAAAGTATTCTCTTTTTATTAAGGCACTTGTTTTAATGACCTTAACCTTGAGTGCAATAAACAGTCCTTGTACGATTTCGTTTTTCAGTTGAGCTAAAGGAGGTACAAATACTCGTAATGGAGCCAACATACACTTGGATAGTATACATATTTCTGCCAATAACTGCTAATAAATAAAACAAACCAGCTATTAGCGGATAATATGTAAAAACGCCCAGCAGTCCACGACACCCTGGCTACTACATTTCGAGTAAAGGCACCTCCCGTAGCTTCGCCGAGATAAAAACACTCAAAGTAGCTGCCTTTTCGTAGCTTGGTAATCCCGTAACCATCATGGCTAATTCAGTCTCCAAATTCGACCACACAACCATTATTTTATTATATTTTTCATTTATTTTTAAATATTTAATTTACAGATAAACCATTTTGAACAATTTGAAATATGAATTGCCAACCCTGCTTAGAAACTGGAAAAAGTCAATCTGCAGCATATTGGTGTGCACAGTGCAACGCTCCTCTTTGCAATGACTGCAAACGTCATCACCAGGTTCTGAAGGCTACCAAACATCACGATATACTCAGCATGGACGAGTACAAATCGGTATCTAAAGTAATAGAAAATATATCGTATACTTGTTCGCATCATTCTGCTAATAACGAGTTAAGGTATTTTTGTCGTTCCCACTATGAGCCCCTATGTACTTTCTGCAGAGAGACAGACCACAAGTCGTGTTCAGACGTTGGAAGGCTTGAAGATTTTGCATTGAATGTCAAATCTAGTTTTCTTTTTGAGGATTTACAAAGCAGAGTATCCAAAACCCTTGAAAACTTAAAAAGCTTGCCTCTGGACATTAAAAGCAAGTTACAGGGCATAGATACAGAAGGTAGAAATTTAAAAACCCTTGTTCGTAAGACCACAGAAAATGCAGTTAAACACATAAAGTCCTTAGAAAAAAGCATATTAGACGAATATGCAAAAATTTCGGAAGAGGAACAAACGAAATTGCTCAAGGTAGAGGAGTCAATAGCGGACAAAAAATCAATGGTCGAAACCATTTTAAAAACCCTGAATGATGTAATACCAAAGATGTCTGACGTCCAAGCTTTCCTAACCATGATGCAATTATCTCGAGACCAAAGAAAAGAAGAAATCTTTTTAGAACAATATCACACTAACAATGCCTTGTGGTCAGTTAACATTAATTTGTCTGAAAAAATACTTGGCATTGAAAACATTCCTGCTTTCGGGTCTTTAAATGTTAACAGATCTCCGACAAAAAGTCCCTTTCATGCAAGCAGTAGCAAGCAAAGTCCGGTTATGAATTTTTATAGAGTTGTGGGTACTCTTGGTTTAATACCCATAGCAGATGGAATGGAAGTAACGGAAATTAAAGAATTGGACCAAGATGTGTTTGTCGTGACAGATCGCTTAAGTAGAAGAATAATAAAATATAATAGCAAGGATAATATTCAAAGAGAATATAACATTCATGGGAAACCGGATTGTATTGCGGTCATTGACTGTAAAACTATTGCAATCGTACGTGACTCACAATATATTATAATTCTGGACATGCAGACCGGAAAGATACTAAATAGCTTCGACATGGAAGACCACACCGAAGGCCTCACTATTACGGAGAACAAATTAGTTGTTAACTGTCGCACACAAGGGTTGCGATTTTTTAGCGTTTTTGGCCATCAAATAGGAGGAATTCCGGAGATTACTGGACGGCTCTATTTGCACGCAACGCGTAGTGGACGAATCATTTGTACGGATCAAGAGAAAGACACTCTTACATGCGCCAGCATCGATGGTCAAACTATATTTTCTATAAAGGACATACTGAGTTCGCCATATGGTATATCATCTGACCAGGAAGACAATATATATGTGATTGGCTACGGTTCTAACTCCGTAGTTCGGATAAGCCCTGACGGACTTCAAAGAACAGAAATTCTAACAGCACGAGATGGATTGAAAACTCCTTTCGTACTCTTAGTACTACGAGGCAATTTGATGCTGATTTCTAACCAAGGAGGACATTCTGTTCAGATTTACAAGCAGATATAAAATCATTTTCTATTAGAATTCTGTACAATTCGTGTACGTACTACAATAATAGTAATTTTATAGCTTCTGGTTTTGTTTTCTTTCGTATTTATTTGCATCAAGTAGACCACGCAAGATCCCAAAGATAGCTGGAGATACAAAGACGTGAAACATAAATCAATAAACGTGTCAAAATAGCATTAAAACAAATAAAAATCAACCATTGACAACAAATCCCCCTGCACTCCAATCTTAAGCTGGTGTTATGTGCTCCGGAGTTTTTTAGCACTTGGCCCCTTCGTCCTCTCATCTGAATCCACTTCTGCATGTTAGGTTATCTAGTTTCCATTATGTATCTAGATTGTTGATCAACAAAGAAGGCCGCTGTTACTAGAAAATGAGCATATGTTGTCAACACATGTTTTTGGTCTATATCTCATTAATAACATAGGAAAATACTGTTGCGCAATTTGGTAAGCATATTAAGCTATACAAAATTTTCTAATGTTCAGAAGTTGTGTAATAAATTATTGCCATTAAATTACGATTTTGTTGCCCTCTAATGACAATATTATATAAAATTTCAGTTTCTGATCATTAAGATAAAAGCTACAACAGGTAAAATTAAATGCTAGCTCGAAGTCATTTCAATCGTCTTTCAGGTGAGCAACTACAGGCTTATAGAAGTCTCTAATTCAAATTTCGTTTCAAAGACGGGTCTCTTCGATTTCATACTAAATATCCTTGCCCAGAACAGTTTATGCTTAGTGCGTAAGAAACCTGATTTTATTTCAGATCGGTTCTAGTCAATTATTTATAAATGGTAGAGGTTGGGATGGATCATTGAAAGGGAAATTGTATTTGTCATATGGAGCTCGAGAGTATAAATATTAAGATAATAGTAATCGTTTTTATCCGTACCCTACAGATAGTCACAAAGAAAATGTTAAATATAAGATTTCAAGTCTGATCCGACATCAGTCAGTACTTGTACAGAGTATGCATTCCCATTAGTGAAATCTCGATGGTCTGATACATCAGTAGTGACATATCGAAGGTCTAACACATCAGTAGTGACATCTCGATGGTCTGATACATCAGTATTGACACATCGAAGGTCTAACACATCACCATCGATATCGATGGTCCGACGCATCAGTAGTGATACACTTATAGTCTAAGACAACAGTTTTGACGCATCTTTAGTCGACGAATCGGGATTGACACATCAATGGTCCGACAAATCTGTAATAAAACGTCGATGGTCCGACACATTGGTAGTGACACAACTGGTGCGATACTTTAGTGACACATCATCAACCGATACATCAGTAGTGATACACTTATGGATTAACCCAAAATAGATGTCAAGTCAATAGTGCAATACAACGGGAGTGACACATGAGTGGTCCGACACACAAGTAATTACACATCAAATAGTCCGACACATTAGTAGTGACACATCAAATGGTCCGACACATATTAAATAGTGACGCATCAATGGTCCGACACATCAGGAGCGAGCACTAAGAGTCTAGATTCTGACACATCATTGGTCGAAAATGGTGTAGTGATGACACGTCAATGGTATGAGACATCAAGAGTCCCGACACATCAGTTATGACCCGTGGTCCGACACATATTAAATAGTGACGCATCAATGGTCCGACACATCAAGAGCGAGCACTAAGAGTCTAGATTCTGACACATCATTGGTCCAAAATGGGGTAGTGATGACACATCAATGGTATGAGACATCAAGAGTCCCGACACATCAGTTATGACCCGTGGTCCGACACATCAGTAGTGACACATTATTGGTCCAACATATCCGGACAGACAACCATATATGATGCAATATCAATGGCCGGACACATCAGTTGTGAAACATAATGGTTCGAAAAATCAGTAACGACACACCAGTTGTCCGACACATTAGCAGCGAAACGCCAATGCCCTGAAACATCAATAGTAACACACTAATAACCCGAAAAATCAAAAGTGACACATTAATGGTCCGACACATCCGAACAGACAAAACAATGACCCGACAAATGTGTAGTGACACACCAATGACCTGACACATCAGTACTGAAACAAAATGACCCGACACATTAGAAATACCAAAACCACTGATCCGACACATTAATAGTGAAACACCAATGGCACATACATCGTGACAAACCAATGAACCGACACATCAATAGTGACACAACAATGACCCGACACATCAGTATTGACACAACAATGACCCGACACATCAGTAGTGACACAACAATAACTCGACACATCAGTAGTGACACACCGATGACCTGACACATCAGTAGTGACACACAATGACCCGACACATCAATAGTGACACACCAATGACCCGACACATCAATAGTGACACAACAATGACCCGACACATCAGTAGTGACACACCGATGACCCGACACATCAGTAGTGACACAACAATGACCCGACACATCAATAGTGACACCGATGACCCGACACAACGAAAGTGACACACCGATGACCCGACACATCAGTAGTGACACAACAATGACCCGACACATCAGTGGTGACACAACAATGATCCGAAACATCAATAGTGACACACCGATGACCCGACACATCAATAGTGACACAACAATGACCCGACACATCAATAGTGACACAACAATGACCCGACACATCAATAGTGACACAACAATGACCCGGCACATCAATAGTGACACACCGATGACCCGACACATCAATAGTGACACAACAATGACCCGACACATCAATAGTGACACACCGATGACCCGAAACATCATCAGTTGTGAAACATAATGTTTCGAAAAATCAGTAACGACACACCAGTTGTCCGACACATTAGCAGCGAAACGCCAATGCCCTGAAACATCAATAGTAACACACTAATAACCCGAAAAATCAAAAGTGACACATTAATGGTCCGACACATCCGAACAGACAAAACAATGACACGACAAATGTATAGTGACACACCAATGACCTGACACATCAGTACTGACACAAAATGACCCGACACATTAGAAGTACCAAAACCACTGATCCGACACATTAATAGTGAAACACCAATGGCACATACATCGTGACAAACCAATGAACAGACACATCAATAGTGACACAACAATGACCCGACACATCAGTATTGACACAATGACCCGACACATCAGTAGTGACACAACAATAACTCGACACATCAGTAGTGACACACAATGACCCGACACATCAATAGTGACACAACAATGACCCGACACATCAATAGTGACACAACAATGACCCGACACATCAATAGTGACACACCGATGACCCGACACATCAGTAGTGACACAACAATGACCCGACACATCAATAGTGACACCGATGACCCGACACAACGAAAGTGACACACCGATGACCCGACACATCAGTAGTGACACAACAATGACCCGACACATCAGTGGTGACACAACAAGGATCCGAAACATCAAAAGTGACACACCGATGACCCGACACATCAATAGTGACACAACAATGACCCGACACATCAATAGTGACACAACAATGACCCGACACATCAATAGTGACACAACAATGACCCGGCACATCAATAGTGACACACCGATGACCCGACACATCAATAGTGACACAACAATGACCCGACACATAAATAGTGACACACCGATGACCCGAAACATCAATAGTAACACACCGATGACCCGTCACATCAATAGTGACACACCGATGACCCGACACGTCAGCAGTAACACACCGATGACCCGACACATCAATAGTGACACACCGATGACCCGACACATCAATAGTGACACACCGATCACCCGACACATCAATAGTGACACACCGATGACCCGACACATCAATAGTGACACAACAATGACCCGACACATCAGTAGTGACAAAACAATGACCCGACACATCAGTAGTGACACAACAATGACCCGACACATCAGTAGTGACACAACAATGACCCGACACATCAGTAGTGACACACCGATGACCCGACACATCAATAGTGACACACCGATGACCCGACACATCAATAGTGACACAACAATGAGCCGACACATCAAGAGTGACACACCGATGACCCGACACATCAATAGTGACACAACAATGACCCGACACATCAGTTATGACCCGTGGTCCGACACATATTAAATAGTGACGCATCAATGGTCCGACACATCAGGAGCGAGCACTAAGAGTCTAGATTCTGACACATCATTGGTCCAAAATGGGGTAGTGATGACACATCAATGGTATGAGACATCAAGAGTCCCGACACATCAGTTATGACCCGTGGTCCGACACATCAGTAGTGACACATTATTGGTCCAACATATCCGGACAGACAACCATATATGATGCAATATCAATGGCCGGACACATCAGTTGTGAAACATAATGGTTCGAAAAATCAGTAACGACACACCAGTTGTCCGACACATTAGCAGCGAAACGCCAATGCCCTGAAACATCAATAGTAACACACTAATAACCTGAAAAATCAAAAGTGACACATTAATGGTCCGACACATCCGAACAGACAAAACAATGACCCGACAAATGTGTAGTGACACACCAATGACCTGACACATCAGTACTGACACAAAATGACCCGACACATTAGAAGTACCAAAACCACTGATCCGACACATTAATAGTGAAACACCAATGGCACATACATCGTGACAAACCAATGAACCGACACATCAATAGTGACACAACAATGACCCGACACATCAGTATTAACACAACAATGACCCGACACATCAGTAGTGACACAACAATAACCCGACACATCAGTAGTGACACACCGATGACCTGACACATCAGTAGTGACACACAATGACCCGACACATCAATAGTGACACACCAATGACCCGACACATCAATAGTGACACAACAATGACCCGACACATCAGTAGTGACACACCGATGACCCGACACATCAGTAGTGACACAACAATGACCTGACACATCAATAGTGACACCGATGACCCGACACAACGAAAGTGACACACCGATGACCCGACACATCAGTAGTGACACAACAATGACCCGACACATCAGTAGTGACACAACAATGATCCGAAACATCAATAGTGACACACCGATGACCCGACACATCAATAGTGACACAACAATGACCCGACACATCAATAGTGACACAACAATGACCCGACACATCAATAGTGACACAACAATGACCCGGCACATCAATAGTGACACACCGATGACCCGACACATCAATAGTGACACAACAATGACCCGACACATCAATATTGACACACCGATGACCCGACACATCAATAGTGACACACCGATGACGCGACACATCAGTAGTGACACAACAATGACCCGACACATCAATAGTGACACACCGATGACCCGACACATCAATAGTGAAACAACGATGACCCGACACATCAATAGTGACACACCGATGACCCGACACATCAGCAGTAACTCACCGATGACCCGACACATCAATAGTGACACACAGATGACCCGACACAACAATGACCCGACACATCAATAGTGACACACAGATGACCCGACACAACAATGACCCGACACATCAATAGTGACACACAATGACCCGACACATCAATAGTGACACACAATGACCCGACACATCAGCAGTAACACACACAATGACCCAACACATCAGCAGTAACACACTGAAACCATGCGAAAAATAACACACACTGGTTTTAATTTTCAGGTTCTTTATTTGTAGTGGGAATCAACAGAAAACAATGACTAAATAAAGCCCTGTAATATACAAATTTAAAATAACATAAATATTGGTGTAAGAAAGATAATTCTAACTTGTTTCATAACAAATATTGTCTGCACCATGAAAATAAAAATAATACATATATAAATATTTCTTATTCTACTTAATTCAGAAGACTTAAAAATAGATTAGCCTTTGCATGTATGAAAGTGTCCTTGAAAACCATAGACTTCATTCGGTTATACATGTCGCATTACTTGCAAAATAAATAGTTTGCACATTAAGAAACTCAAAAATATATCAACAAAATTATCACATTGGTTAAAATCAAATGCCAAGCATTAATAAGCAAAGCAAGCAATTAAGCAGCAAAGTATTAATTAAAATAACAAAATTACACAATATGCTTACCACTCAAAAAGATGAATAGGCTGGCAGTCAAAACATTATAATCATATATGCTTCTACATCATGGTTATACCTAAAGCAAAATCATATATCATAAATACTGTGTTCAGCTAATAAAAATATAACATACATTCTGAACACGGACAAACACAACATATCTCCGAGTGCATCATATGTAAGATGAGCATTATTTACAATTACAAACTAACCATTTAACTAACACCTTATTTAACTAATTATAAGAAACTGTACTCACTCATAATACTTTATTATGATTTATGTATTTACTTGAAGTTATTTATTATTTTATCAATTTATATTCCTAGAGATATGTTTATCTCAATAAAAATGGTTTACAATATTAAAATTTACACTTGCAATCAGATCAGATTCATATCTCAGATTCATACAAAGCTTTCAGATCATTATCAAGCTGCTGTGTTAAAATGTCATAAATTAATTGAGAATAAGTGAAAGAAAATAGTAACAAACCTAATTCAGCACAATATAGTTGAGTTGAAAGTTTCTTAGAACAAAGGCTGTGAAGTATTGCTGCAAATTCAATAAGAAACAAAAAATGTCTTCCTTTCTCTCTCAAGGTTTAGCAAGAAGTGTTCACCAAAACAAAAAATTAGAATTTTACCTCCAAAAGAATACATGTGACTCAAAATGACCAATAGACAATAAGGCTGTAAGAAGTACTAGAATAAAAATAGAAGAGTTGCTAAAAATAACTGTCACCTGACAGGTAACTCCAAATTCCACAAACAGTGATTACTATTATCCAAAATAGGTATCACAAAACAAGATAAGATTTTATAGTGAGTCAGTTTATATAATAATATATAAACCTGTTCATTTAAAAATCAAACTAAATCATACATGTGTACTACAATAATAATTTACAAAGTACAGAAACTAAATAAATTCTGGAAAATAACACTCTGCCACAGAGTGAACATCAGTAGTGACACACCGATGACCCGACACATCAATAGTGACACAACAATGACCCGATACATCAATAGTGACACACCGATGACCCGACACATCAATAGTGACACACCGATGACCCGACACATCAATAGTGACACACCGATGACCCGACACATCAATAGTGAAACAACAATGTCCCGACACATCAGTAGTGACACAACAATGACCCGACACATCAATAGTGACACACCGATGAGCCGACACATCAATAGTGACACACCGATGAGCCGACACATCAATAGTGACACACAGATGACCCGACACATCAATAGTGACACACCGATGACCCGACACATCAGTAGTGACACACCGATGACCCAACACATCAATAGTGACACACAGATGACCCGACACATCAATAGTGACACACCGATGACCCGACACATCAATAGTGACACAACAATGACCCGACACATCAATAGTGACACACCAATGACCCGACACAACCGTAGTGACACAACAATGACCCGACACAGCAATAGTGACACACCGATGACCCGACACATCAATAGTGACACAACAATGACCCGACACATCAATAGTGACACACCGATGACCCGACACATCAATAGTGACACAACAATGACCCGACACATCAGTAGTGACACACCGATGACCCGACACATCAATAGTGACACACCGAAGACCTGACACATCAGTAATGACACAACAATGACCCGACACATCAATAGTGACACACAATGACCCGACACATCAATAGTGACACACAATGACCCGACACATCAGCAGTAACACACCAATGACCCGGCACATTCGTAGTGGAACACCAATGACCAACACATTAGCAGTAACACACCAATGACCCGACACAACCGTAGTGGAACACTAATGACCCGACACATCAGTAGTGACACATTAATGACCCCGCACATCGAACAGCAATGACCCGGGGGCCTACACATCAGTAGTGAAATACCCGACCTACACATCAATAGCAGTGATGACCATGGGAGACGGTAACAAAATGAAATCAAATTTAGAATTAAGTTTTAGTTTTTTCTCAGATATCACAGCAAACATAAAAATTCCCAACATAGTAAGGTTGCAGGACACTATCCGCCATTTTTGTAAAAATCTTACAACAGATATCACCTTATGATTTTAAAAAAAAATGTTTGCATAAACGAGTTAGGTTAAGGCAAAAATAATGAAAATGAAGTTTTTAACAATGGAGATAATTTTGACAACAAAAACTGCCAATTTTAGTATTTTTTGACAATTTTTACCCCAAGAGACAAAGGTTTAACTAAATCCCTATTACTCTTACGATTATTAGTATTCTTATTCTTAACATTATAAAAAATGTTTCAAAAATTAATTTTCTGAATTTTTGTTTTAGACTATTATTTTAGTGCTTTAATTCTCTTCTCTGTATTAACAAAATTTCAAAGCTCAATCCCTCGTAAATAAGTTATGAAACCCCTATTTTTTATTTTTTATTATGATTATAATTATTGTTCGATCGATTTTCTTTGCTATTTTTCTTAGCATAAAAAACTAACTATGTGGCAAGGTGAAAGAAAATTCAATGACAAATACTTTTAAAGGGTCATGAACTCTATTAATTGGCTAAAATTAAGACTCCAACTCAACTGATATTATATTTTTTAATTGGATCCAAAAGTTCTCAATTAAAGTTTTACATAGCCTCAGATCCCTGGCTTGTCATGATTGGAGAAAAGTGTTTGCTCTTCCTAAAAAACATAAACGCGTATCTATCGCAATATTTCGGACAATGGCTTTTTTCATACATTTATTAAAATTTTGTCAGGGAAATTTATTTAAATTTTTTTTAATCTGACCGTCAAATTTTATTTTAAATAAATCAATGCGCATGGATCGTATGCAATTATAATACTAGGTTCTACCATATTGTAGCACTATAGGTAGAACTTGCTATCCTTGACAATTAAGATTGGGGTTAAATTTACAACCTTAATGTTGACAGACAATTTGATCAAGATAGATCATTATTTACCTTAACCACTCGGCCGCCAAGGCCGTCTATTCGAAATCTAAGTGCAATGAGGCTGTAAATCCATTAAAAATCATAGGTTTCGTTGCACTATACTAAATGCCAACCCCCCTTGGAAAAATTTGTATTTTTTTTTATTCATTTTATTATTTTATTTTACCTTTTAATTACGAAAATGCAGTAGAAAAAATGTAGATACGATATCGTGTCCATGTGTTATAATATGCCACTGGTGTTTAGTTGTTACAAATCGTCCTTGACTTTTGCTACAGGAATTTTACATAATAAGTCAGCCATTTTTGTTTCTAAAGGGACCTTACGATGTTTACAAATATTCGTCTTCTTTCGTGACGTGCAATGGTATTCGAACAAACCGCGAGACTTTTCCCGCCACAATTGCTGACGACATCACCCGAAGGATTTCAAGTAGACAACAATCGATTGTTCCTAAAGTACACTTCCTTTCTAATTAAGTTCAAATTTTAGTATGAAAAATCGCCCTTTCAAAATTTAAATACTTCAAGACGCTGAATATCTCGAGGAAATAATTATTGATTTCAAAAGTACCCTTCTTGATCTACAAAAGGAGCATAAGCTGAACCATACGCGGTAAGCAATTGTCATTTTTCACGCAAAAAACCCTCTCCCCAATACGTCAACACTTAGTATACACTGATTGATTAAAGGTGGATTTCTTACATCAAAACTAACTTAGGTTTCAAGTTTGAAGCTTATTTCAATCACAATTGGCTTTCGTTTAGTTTAAACATATTTTATTAATATAAATATCAATCTCTGATCATATGTACAAAATAAATCATACAAAGAATAACATACATGATTCGGATTTAGGCATTTAAGCTTTTATTTATCCGTCTCCATACAATTCCGACAAAATGTAATGTCAAAACTTAGAGCATGCTTTGGGATCGAATAGAAATAGTAAAAGGACATGTAAATATTGTCAAGAAGTATAATAAATAAAATAAAGCACAGGTTTAAATGTGTAACTTCTTGGAATTGGAATATAGATAAGTTTCGGCAGTTGTATAGTGTTACCCGAATTTTATATCACCCACATCCCCCGCCCCCACCCATCCTTTTTGCATCTTTCATAACCACACTTCCCTTGATCCACAAATTTACCCAAAACACTTCTCTACAATAATTCGTACGTCACCCCTACCTACGGTTCCGACTTGTAACACATCCATCCTCTAATACAGAATTCCTTACTTGCCTCCATTTCCATTAAAATACGTATTCACCCCTATCAACAAACATACCAGCACATTCCTCATTTGTCATAGTTTTTTTCAAACATATACAACACGCTTTCCTTTCCCAACCTAACCGCCCAGGTATACCTTAGCTTATATTATAGCATATCAAATTCATTTCAAATTTCTCTTTTTCTCTTTTTTTCAGCCCTTTCTTTCCGTTCGTTCCCCAAACCGCCATTCAATATATCAAACCTCTCCACTCCTAACAAAAACAAACCGTCTTTCCCCCACAATGAAGGAAATTTATTTATGCAACAATACATATTTAATATCTGAAAATATTCTTTAAAATTTTTCACACTACATTTAAAATAAAATAAAATGTCGTTAGTATAAATAGGTTACAACTAACGAAAACAAAAACTGAAAACGAGTAATATATGAAATGTTTCAGTTTTAATAAAGGTCCTCGGTGGCCGAGTAGTCACTTACTGTTGATCACCAAAGTGTAAACACTGATTATCCTTGTTCGAGCCTGACTTCGGGAGGGTAGGATTTTCGGTTGGCGTATTCTTTAACTTGTATCCATGTAAGTTTGCAGAGTGCTTTGTCTACTGTATGTAGAGCGCTCCATTTGCTTTGTATATAGCCCCGCATTTATTGTGTATCGAGCTCTTAGTGTACAGTGTGTAGAGCGCTTCGTATACTGTGTGTAAACCGCAAAATTACTCGGAGCGCAAACTCTTTCTTATCAAGTTGGTATAAACTGCTTAAAATACTTGTAAACAACATTACAAACATAAATAGCACATATATATATACCTCGGTATATAATGAAAAGAAATGTACAGGTTGAGGGGTGTTAGAAATATCCCAGTCGAACTTGTAGAACAAATATATTGGCGTGAACGCTGAGTGCTTACATGTACATTACTAAGAAAAATGCTATAATTTGCCTTATTTAACGTAATTGCTGAAAGTGGCGTTCATTCAAACAAACAAACAAAACATTTGGATGCCTGTGCTATTTTTAGGCAAGGTTTCATTGTTGTATGGTCAAAAACTTTGTGACGTTCCCGTATCCTTAACGACGACGTTACATATACAACTTTATGTCGGAGATGGGTAAATGGACAATGGTTTTCTGATATATGTATAGTTTGATTCTGTAAGTATTTTCTAATATATTATCCGTCCGTGCTTCTTAAAAATTACCATTAGTATAATATTACAACACAGTATTTTGCGGCATTATTATAAATATATAACTGCTTTGTTTTGTTTTATTGAAGTATTAGAGGGATACAGGACACCATCCGCCATTTTGTGAAAATTTAATAATAGATAGAACATTTATGGTAAATTTAATCATAGTGATTTTTATCATTATTGACTCTTAATTTCCATAAAATTGAAAAAAGGAGTCTTATACCTGATATGTATTATTACATCATATTAATTAACGGTTAAATGGGTTCGGTATTAGAAAAAATAATGAAAATGAAATTTTTAAGAAGTGAGGTAATTTTGACCAGAGATTTCT
This sequence comes from Limnoperna fortunei, assembly GCA_944474755.1. Taxonomy (NCBI): domain Eukaryota; kingdom Metazoa; phylum Mollusca; class Bivalvia; order Mytilida; family Modiolidae; genus Limnoperna; species Limnoperna fortunei. The sequence goes on from OX104125.1 coordinate 34,639,981, forward strand.
ATTATAGTTTTTACATTAGGGTAACTGGTCCGTTTACCTGTGTCAGTTTGTGTAGAACGTCTGTTTGTTTGTTTAAAGGATGTTCAACGTGGCGTTGAACATCCTTTAAACAAACAAACAACAATTTTTGGCCGGATTTAACGGAGTGAAAATCCGGGTTATAGTATGGTGAATGTTAGGCGTGCGGGAGGGGGAAAAATATCGTAACAGTTTATTCAGCAACTACTAATCAAATTCTCTTGAAATTTGGTATGCAGCATCAGCATGGCCTCCCATAACGTTGGATTAGATTTGATGAAAGTGGCGTCAAACACCATTAAACAAACAAACGAACCAACCTACCTTATGTGTAGGTACAACTTCCTGTATCAGCAATCCTTGTCAATCAGGATTGGAGTTGAGTGCCCGCAGTGAGACTCGCAATCTCAGTTTTGATATTTTCATGTACGTATTGCTGTTTTTTGCGTTTATACAACATTTCCTCCCCTAAGGTATGCATTAACGGTTTAAAAAAAAATCGCATAAATGGGTTCGGTATTAGAAACAATAATGAAAATGAAATTTTTAAGAAGTGAGGTAATTTTGACCAGAGATTTCTATTATAGTTTTTACCATAAGGTAACTGGTCCGTTTACCTGTGTCAGTATGTATAGAACGTCTGTTTGTTTGTTTAAAGGATGTTCAACGCTACTTTCTTTCAGCAATTTTTGGCCGGATTTAACGGAGTGAAAATCCGGGTTATAGTATGGTGAATGTTAGGCGTGCGGGAGGGGAAAAAATATCCTAACAGTTTTTTCAGCAACTACTAATCACATTCTATTGAAATTTGGTATGCAGCATCAGCATGGCCGCCCATAACGTTGGATTCGATTTCAGGTCTGTCGCTTATCTACTTCCTGTTAACCGACTTAGTTAATTTTAACGAAATCCTGCCATTTCTGTCTTTGATCAATTTTTGAACTATATATACATTACATACATTATGTGGGGCCTCGGTGGCTTAGTGGTCAAGGTAGTTCGTCTACTATTGATCACGTGGTCTGTCAACACTGAGATTGTGGGTTCGATTCTCACTGCAGGCAGGGTGTACTCGACTCCAATCTTAATTGACAAGGATTGCCAGTTTTCCTACCGCAGGTCGGGGGTTTTTCCGGGTACTCCGGCTTCCTCCCCCAATAAAAACTGGACGCCATGATATAGCTGAAAAATTGATGAAAGTACAGATGTGTGCGCCTGAGCTCATCTGTACTGGGTCATCTGTACCAGAAATCGTCCATTTACGTAAGAATGTACGTTCCGTTTGGTCATGGAAATGTTTTGTTTTGTTTGGTTTGAGTTTTTTTTTTTTTTTTTGCATCACCCTTTTTTTGATTTTAAATAAATTGAGTTACAGATTGAGTACAAGTTGGTCGTTAGTCTGTTGTTGGTGCAAGTAAGTTTGTATGTGCAGCATATCTCTACGTCCAATTATACGTCAGATAAATGGCGGATTCCAAATAAGAACTAATTGTTGATAAGACACTAACATCTAATTTCGACCATTATACAATTCCTATGATTGCCAGAGTACATGTTGACTTGTGGGCAAGGTGATGTCAGGTTATAAAACAGAAAGACTGGTTGAGGACCACAAAGGGTTTTAAGTTTTGATAAATGCACGCACTTGCCCGTTAACATATTTTTTTGTTTGTTTGTTTTTGTTTGTTTTTTGTTTGTTTGTTCGAATACTGTTTAACACCACTTTCATCAAATTTCTATAAGGTGGGGTAGCCGGATTTCACAGAGAATACCCTTGACCTCCTGCAGAAAACTGCCAATCTTTGTCAATTCGAGTCGATCCTGCACCACTGAGACTCGGACTGTAGACTTTCTACCTTAATTATTCGGTAACCGAGGCCCCAGGAAATATTTTAAATGCTTTGAAAAAGATAAAACGATGTATTAAAAAAATATATAACCGTCCAAATCACGACCACCAGTAAGATGCAAACTTGGATAACATAGGTAAAATAGGTTCTAGTCATAATATACACATTCAATCAAATATTTTTTAAATAAAACAGAGCGTACATTAAATAACCATTGAACGATATTGTTATGGAATACTTAAAAATTTCTTAACAGTTTATGCGATATATTATTAACCAGTTGTTTAAAATACAGGTGAAATTGTCCATACAATACGGATAAAGTGAACAGGCCAAACACAAAAAACACAGGGCAAATACAGAAAACATGCCCAATACAGAAAAAGGGGCTAAATACAGAAAAACAGGGCTAATACAAAAAAACAGGCTCAATACAGAAAAACAGGGCTAATACGGAAAAAACAGGCTCAAAACAGAAAACAGGGACAATATATGAATGTAATTTCCGGAAATTTATATATAAATATCAATTCAAAAGCAAACACATTTGTTTTGCATTACGTAAATTGCAGATTTTTTCAGAAGGAAAATTTTCATTCTGCAGGTGGTTCATATTAATCTTTTATTATGTCCATGATAAGCCAATTTGGATCGAGTATAGCTACATTTGTCAATGATCAAATAGTGCTACAATTTACTCAACTGGTTAATAAAAGTGTTATTGAATGGGTGTTTTCTTATTCTATATGTAATATGTCCTCAGGAAGCAGTATTAGATCTCGAATAGCTGTACTAGCCCTAGGCGTTTCCTGGGGCTAATACAGAAATCCTCGACCCAATACAGCTTCCCTTGGATATGATACAGGTCAAATATGAAAACACATATTTAATAACACTATAATATATAGTTTGGGTCTGTTAACGCCTAATAAACCGCGAAGCTGTTAATGAGTGGTGTAAACAGGCCCAACCCATATTATATCGTATAACCTGTTCAGAAATTTGAAATATTCCGTATAATATAATTTTAACTATAAATCTTAGCAATTTTAACGTTAAAAACAGCAACGACATGATAGAACTATTTGAATTTTAACGGCGTAAGAAATGTGCGCGTGACCAACGCAAGCTATATGGTATAATATGGGTTTTTACATTTCAATTGGTCAATCAGATTTCAGCTTACAAAGCAAATTAAATTATTAGATAATGCATAACTTATTGTTTAATTTTAAAGTCAGCTGTGAAATGGCCAGCAACAAAGCAGAAGAAATCGTAAACTCACAATCTATCACGGCAGGTTTATTAAATATTGAACGTTACCTCGAACAGTGGTCAAGTGACGGTCTTAGTGTCAATTTAGTGGTCAGTGGTCAACAAGAATGTGCTTCAAGATTGCAGTCAAAGGCCGAGTCGCTAGTTGCACAGCTAAAATCACAAATTGAACTTATTGGTGGACTCTGCCAACGGGCAGAGCGGGCTAGACAGGAACGTTTGCAAGCCGATGAAGAGTACGCAAAATTGCTTGATGAAAAAAGTAAGATAACTGAAGTTTGAAAAGAGCAATTTTGATTTTATCGCATTTTATTCATTTCCCGTTGATCACGCAATTAGACAAAATCTCGTCTCACTATACAAGTGAAGTGCGACATTTATAAAATTAAGTAATAATTCATGGCTGCCCCAATTGTATGGATTATTTAAATATGGGTAGGCAGTATATTCATGAATAATTGGGACAGCCATGAATTTTTTCGATTCTGATACGAAAATATAGAATCTTTTTTATTTCGCGACTACATAGGCAAAGGTTTATTTTGGCTGTTCCAATATCTGAAATCCTCCCTTTTTACAAAATTGTAATTTTTTTCGTGTAAACCTTGGTAGAAAAGGGAAGAAAAATAAATTGAAAGCAAACGTATTTATTAACATTAACAATATAATTTAAAATCAGATCAAAGAACGACAAAATTGAATGTTTCATTACATCAGTCACAGTGTATGTGTTGCAAATGAAAATTGCTTACCGCATTTGGTCGAGCTTATGCTCCTGTTGTAGATCCAGAATAGTGCAAATTTAAATCAACAATTATTTTTCCATAACTAATCAACATTTCGAACTTCGGTAGTGTTTTGATACAGTAAGTTTGTTTTTCTTCTTTGTAATTACGTCCATAACTTCAGGTCACTGAAGATTACTTGAACGGTGTCTTGCGCATGCGTGACTAAAAGGATTTATAAGCATGTAGCCAAAAATGAAAAAATAAGATAATAATAACTAATCAAAATATTTACAAAATCAATTAATTTTGGAAGTGCTACTATACAAAAAAAAATAAAAATAACGAGTGATTAAAAAATGAAAATGTCAAAAGTTAAAGGACAAGGATTGGATATAGAACAGCTGTAGTAAGCTGTTCTCTAAAACTGTCAACTGTTATACACTGTATGATGATTTGTGGTAAAGCATTCCATTGTACTATTGTATGTGGGAAAAATGACCATTTGTATGAATCTTTTGCTGTTTGTATATGTCTGTATGTTTGCTGGTGTTGATGTCTTGTCCTTGTGTCTGTTGGTACGAGAGGATCTGTAGGTATGGCTATTAGGCAGTGAACTATTTTATAAAATATGACTAATCTTGATCTGAGGCGGCGCTCAGCTAATGATGGCCACTGCAATGTATCTATCATGTTAGTCACACTGCTAGTGTTATGGTAGTTATTGCATACATAGCGAGCTGCCCGCCTCTGGACCATTTCAATTTGGTGTATCGCATCTTTGGTGTGAGGGTCCCAGACTGTTTGCGGTGGAGGCGGGGAAAAGTCTCGAGGTTTGCATTAAATGTCATTGTAAACAACGCAACGTTCCTTGAAAACATAACGTAGCAAAAGTCAAGGAAGATTTTTGACATGTAAACAATGAAGGCATCGAATAGAATATGGACATGTTATCGTGAAAACATTTGTTCTATTGGATTTCCGTAATACAAATGTACAACATTGAATAATAAAAAGGCAGGCACAAATATAAGGACATGGGGTGTGATTTTTGAAATGGCTGGAACAGACACATTTATTTAATATTTAAATAGAGGTTTGTTTCAAAAGCGTTTGAAGGACGTCATATAAGAACAAAAAGTAAACACCGTACTTCTTAATGTTACAAAAGAACAAATAAACCTGCAATCTATTTAATAAAAAATACAAAATTTGATTTATGAATTGTCTTTTTTTGACAGTTTCATCTGTGTTCAGTATTTTTTTATTACCTTCATTGTCTTTCGCGTGCACTTTACTTCCGGTACGTTTGCATCATTAATGCATTGCTAAAGACAGAACCTTAATTAACAGTTTGTTGACGTTGGAGATATAAAGGAATTCATTTAAAATCGTATATTCATTATTTGTTGCAAGGTAATGTAATTGTTAAGTATATGATAAAAGATAAATGTATGCATGGCCTAATCCATATCGCCATGGGTATCAACCATCCACCCATATAAGCCCTCGCCGACTGGTTCTTGGACTGATTTAGGGGTCTCCGGATGGTAACCAAGATAACATGGATTAGCCCATAAAATAATCTATAAATAAATCCAAGTGTAACGGGCGGACGTATGCACGTACAGACGTACGGCCACTACCTTCATTATATATTATCAACATTACAAGAGGAAAGAGAATTTAGTGTTTAATAAACGAAACACTGTAGTTAATCATGTCAGCACTGTCAGCACTTCCGGTGTGGGAGAAACTATTTCAAAAACTAATTACGCATAGTACACATTTTTAATGTAATTTGCCAATAGTTTGTACACGTATCTGGCGTAGTAAATTCTATTAATCTTGGTATCTTTTATGACATTTATTGTATGCGATGTTTTTTTCTGTTACAGTTCGGCTTATGGAGGAAGAAAGATTTGTCCGGTCACAACGGGAAATACAGGAAATCGAACAAAAGAAAGATAACAATTTAGAATTCCAAGCTTTGGAAACGGAGAGAAATATGCTAGGTTTGATTCGACCTCACTTCACAGAATCTTACATGTTTATATTTTTAAAAATAAATTTCCCCTCATCTTAATGGCTAACATACATATATGTGTACTTCCTCCATTGTTTTACGTTTTGCAGTTATAGAGTAGTTAAATATGTGAAATCTTTCAAATAGGATTTTTAAAAGAACTTCCGACAAGAAAATGTTTCTATGTTTCTCTAACACTGATTATCAAGTTGGACCATCTATCGGCCATTTTAGTCAAAGGTAGAAAAAGTGACCATAGGCGGAAATAACCGAGGTAATTGATTGCATTGAAATCTACAAGAGTTATGCCCGGTTGAATAATAAGTAAAACATAATCCAAATTTATATATTATTAAAACTTAAATAAATGTAAAAATTTCTACTTTATTGAAACAAAAATTATTTACAGATTGTTTTGTTTTAGAATTCGCCAGGCAGGATTTGGCGAGGAAAAAAGAAGACATACAAATTCTGGAAAGTCGGTTGGAGGAAAAACGAATGCTTTACGAACAAGAATGGGTTTGTATAAAACATAAAATATTAATGAAATATTGTGTTATTTGATTTTACAAAAACGTGTGTTTATTTTCTGCTAAATTATCATGAAGTATGCTGCCATTTTAATTTTTGTATTAAAATATAATGAATGACGCTAATTTTGTATAGACGTTAAACGTTGCACCGTTAATAAAAGTTATGGCAGGTGCTTCTAATGTCGCATGCTTTAAAATATTTTACTCTGCACTTTGAAACTCGACAAGTGTTTTCAATATCAAAGCATGTGGCAGACCAAAAGACATTTTTCACGCGGGTTATTCCTTGTCAAGAATTTAAAAAAAAATCCAGTGCTGTTCTGTTGGAAGATGTCATCAAATAGAGTTATCTACCCTGAAAGAATCTCAAGTGTACATGTTGTGCGTCAACGTGTTTGTGTTGATGTGTACTGCTATCATATTGTGGCATAAATTTGGTCTTGGAAGCTCATATATGTTAAACAAAACAATGAATGTTTTCTATATTTAAAATGTAAAATAAATTTAATCTTTCTTTGTGTTGAACAAGAAGTTGAAAATGACATCATTGCCAAAAATATGTACAATGCGCTATTATAAATTCTTTAAAAAATTGTAAGTGATATGTTATTATAATAATTTAATTAATATGCTAAAAGTTACTTCCAAAATACTAATTATTATTATTGTGTTTTAATCTTGACAGTTAATAGGAAACATCGTATTTAAAACCTCCGGAATCGGAATCATATTTACTCCCGGTGATTTTCGTAATTTATTTGCTTTGTACTGGTTTCCGCCAGTATAACTCCATGGTGGTATTGCCTTGACAAGATAAGTCAGGCGGGAACCAGCTTAGGCGGTTTTGATTATTCCCCTTTGACAAAAAATGTCACGTAAAATATTTCAAGACGATATCTGACGCAAATGTCAATTAAATTGTTCTATCTATTCCCGATCTGGATTATAATTACGCCACTTCAGCAAATATCCTACACGCGCGAAATATTGCCAATAAAATTTTAAAGGGACAAAACTTGAAATGTAAACGCAAAATGCGTTTAAGCGTTCGTTGGTCGGTGCATCGTACTACACTTGTTATGTTCGCCAACTGGGCGATCTAGACACAGGCATTTGGTCGCCAAACAAAAATTCTACTCGCATTGGCGACTGGGCGACTGTTAAGTTTCATCCCTGCTGTCATTAGTGAGAATTCATGGTATACGGATTATGTGTACACACACACAAACGGTATAATTGTACTTGCGTCATTAATTTTTCGGTTTTCGTAACTCCTCGGACCTCGGACCTTTCAACCGGCTTGTAATATATCGTTTTTAAGTCCGTCCGAGACCGTTTTACGGTAGTCAAGGTCGTAAAAAAACCCTTTAGTAATAAGTATGTGCAGGGTAGTGTTGATTCTTCAAATAACAATTCTGGGACCATACTGGGAGGGTTCCCAGTGCTCGACCCACAGAGCAGCCCAGCGCGTCCCCGGGTGGCGGATAGGGGAGACCCTTTCGTTGGGGGTTGTCAGGGCATAATACAGAAAGCCTGACTCCGTCCGTAGTGGGTAACGTGTTTGGAGAGTGCCACGCTCCTTTCACGATAAAGACCCCTTTTGTAGATTTTCGAAAAAGAGTAGGCTCATTGTAGCCGCTACAAAAGGCAAAATTTTCCGCCCCTTCCCAAAACTCCATCGTTTTCCAGTGGCAGTCAAAATTGTATTCCTGTGATTCATCCCTTCCCTATTTTCCGTTGATTTATTGTTTGTTAACTTGTTCCCGTCCTGAATATAGCTCTGAAATACTGCTCGCTGGACGTAAAGCAGACATCCAATCAATCAATCAAATAACAATTATAGAGTTCGTGCAATCTATATTCTTTTACTAAAGAAACTATTCTGGATGCGAGGTTGTAAAGAATATTAGTTTTCACATGCTTAAGATGACATGAATGAAAATCGAGATACTTATGAGTGTCAGTCAGTTTATAATACATGACATACATATTTGTTGAAATCTGATTTCCGTTTAGTAAAACAAGATTATCTAGGAATTGAATTTGTTTGTTTTTTTCATTCATATTATATTTTATTCTTGGTTGCAGAATATTTAAAATTTCTAAAGAACTATTGGTACTAACATATGACGAATTCAAAATAAAAAAACAATAATATAAGAATTGTTTCTAGTTGTCTTGAATATACCCGATCCATATCTATTTTCCGAGAATTTGATAAAAATGTAAAAGATATCCGAGTACTAAAGTTGCGTACGTCGGTGCAACTTGAGTACCCCTGGACGTACATTTCTATTGAATTTAATATACAAAAAATGCTGAATTAGATTACTGTCAGATTAATACGTATTGGTTACGAAAATCCCATCGTCACACGCTAGTACACATGTTCTATGTCTATGTTTAAGATTCACCTCGGTTAATGACGCTATAGTTTTATATAGCAGATTTGGCCGAGGGGTCTAAACCGCTGGACATGATGCAGGAATTTGATATTAACCCTGTATTTCTGATGCTTTAGTAATCCGCTTAATAGATTAAATAGTTGACGTCAATACTTAGACGTCTATTGAAGAAATATGTTAAATTTCTGAATAGGTTATACAATATTATATGGTTTAGATCTACGTCTGGCGGCTTATGAATGGTGTAAGCACTTCAAAAGGTTCCTAAATATTAAGTTTTGCTTTAAATCTTGTCAATTTTAATTTTTTTAAAATATCCACGACGTCAAGCGACTATTTGAGAGTATAAAGTTATCGTGGGGTGAAAATTGTTGGTGTACGGAAGAAAATAGGTACTTTCATGCGCTTTTAGGAGAACGCGTGCCGTGATCTTCCCGCTGCGCTTTAATCTCGAAAAGAATTAAAATTTCTATCACTCGTGGAAGATCACCTGGTCTTTCCTATAACCCAATCTTTCTTAAATTTACGATAAGTTGCCTTTCTTTGGTCCTTATTTAATACTCCAGATCCTCTGGAAAAAGGTTTGTTTGATTTTTTGTTTGAATGATGTTTAAGGACACTTTCAGCAATTTCTCAGCATCTTGTATTTATTGGTGGAGGAAGTCGGAGTACCCGGAGAGAACCCCGACCTTCTTGCAAAAATAACAATTGTTCTAAACCCAACCAAAGACATTCAGCCCAGTATCTGTAACTTTACAAAGCCATCATTAGAAGCGCGAACATGAAGTTCATATTGGTCAGACTATTCTTTTTTGATAAAGGATAATTTTCTAATATATGTTTTGTATATGTGTGGATATTTTGTTGTGTATGTATTGCTATACCCCATAGTGTTTTATATGCAATTACGATTATAGATAATAATAATATGTAATTATATATTATAATTTTTGATAAATGTTTGTTTCTTTGACTAATATACCATTATTACCTTTAATCAGGGTCATATCTTCAATTATTAATTAAAGAAAGGATTATTTTTCCAGTGTCTGAAAGACATAGAAAAAAACTGTTCTTTTCGAGATTTAAGTTCATTGAAGGTCATGACAGTATTATTATACTGAAATAAATAAAAACGAAAACAGAATACTTTGATGGTAATTGTGTAGTCATATTTGAGTAACTCTTTCAAACTTGGCGCGATTTTGTTCGTCAAACAAATCTTTTCAAATTTTGCGCGTGTTTGCACGTCGAACAAATAATTAGTTATCTTATCTATGTGCACATTCATATGCTTTTATTTTACCTACTTGCAGTTTTGAGCGAGAGAAAAACAGTTACTGCCACTAACATCTATTTGTTTTATAGAAATGGTTTCAATGTGAAGTATAAGGGTGCTTATCTATACTTCCACTAATATCATCGCGTGCAGTTTTAGGAGAGTAAGCTGGTGAAATCCTTCAACAGTGGGCAGTAACACTGGCATTTCTTGTTAAAAAAGGGTTGGAGTTGGGCACACTCTGCCTGTAGTAAAGCTCGCACTCTCTGCTTGTAGTAAGGCTCGCACACCGTGCTTGTAATAAGGCTCGAGTCTTACTACCTTAGTGTTTGAAGGCCACGTGATTAAATATCTCAACCATCCGGCTACTGAAGCCATATTTTTATATATTCTCAACACGCAGCTGTAACAATGCATTTATTCTAAAGTCAACAGATATTTGTTGATGTAATAAAGTTTTTGAACAGTTTTCGATACATACCTAAAAGGGACATAACTCTTACATACATGTAAGATAAAAAAGGGGTGGACTATAACAACATTACACATTTAATACAATTATTTCAATTTAGGAGGGATTTAAAGATGATATAAGAAGAGCAAGGGAAGAAAAGAGGCCATACATTACCAAACTGCAGGAGGTCGACAACATTGCGTTGTCTAGGTTCAAAGGTATGCTGAGGTTCATGCCACAAGGTAAGCATCAATAATTCTATTGTTGTATATATGTCACGTGTTTTGTTGTATGTCACGTGTTTTGTTGTATGTCACGTGATTTGTTGTATGTCACGTGTTAAGGTAGTTGTTCATATACTAATGATCACGTAATTGTCGATACTGATGTTGCAGGTTACTGTGGGCAGGGTGCGCTCGACTTCAACCATAATTGAAAAGGATGTCCAATTTTATTGTCGAATGTCGGGGTTTTTCACTGCGGCATTCCCCCGAAATAATATTGGACGCCGTGTGTTAGCTGAAATATTCATGAAAGGCGTTAAACCCCAAACAAAAAAAACCCTCAATTTTATTAGTTAATGCCACTGCAACCAAGAAGTTTTATATATGTATCGTATTAATCTGTATAAAATAGGAATTGAAGATATCTATTATTATACTTCATGCAAAAATGCTGTCTTTTTATTGGACAGTAACCATGTGTTAATTTCTACTGATTCCGATTTTAGCCCGCCCATTATATCAACGGATGTTAATTCCTTGTGCTTTCCGCATAACGGTTGATATAAAAATATTAACACCCGCTTAGGGGATTGCCAAACCGGAAAATTATCACTCTATCCAGCCGAAGTTTACGAGTGATATAAAAAGTATCACCCGCTCAGAACGAAAATTGCCACACTGGAAATGATCAGCCGCATCAGCTGAAATTACTTTCTCGTCGTTTGTCTTTCCTTGCAAACATGTTAACGACTAATAGGTTCTTTCATACGTTTTTGGGAAAGACCGGTTGATCGTTCACGAGTGATAGAAATTTTATGTCTTTTCGCGAGTGGAGCGCAGCGGAACGAGCCAAAAGACATAAAAATTTCTATCATGAGTAAGAGTTCACACGGACTTTCCCAAAAACGTATGAAAGTACCTGTTTCTTCCGTAAACCAACAACTTTCACATCGCTATAACATATACTCTCCATTGTTTTAGACACCATTGTCTCTGACGTCCAATCAGAACGCCGGAAACAAGAACGTCATAGAAGAACGTTCTTGTTTCTGGTGTTTTGATTGGATGACGCAGCAAGTACAGATGTGTGCGCGTGAGCTCATCTGTACTGGGTCATCTGTACCAGAAATCGGCCATTTACGGAAGAAACAACAAATACATGAAAATGTGCAATAACTATTTGGAAAAACAACTAGTAGACTAAGAAGCAATTTCTATTAAAAAAATTGTTAAGTACAGTATCTATATGGTAGTTCCAGTTTCTTCTTTAGATAAAAAGCATTCAGTATAATAAAAATCATACTGCCTTTGAACTTAGGTGTTAGGGTAGATCATCGCTGTTTTGCAGTATTTTCCTTTGATCATTGTGTGCGATATTATACCATCTAAGTCTACTAGCTTGAGAAATATAGGATCTAACACCGGTGGGAGGGCAAGACAGGAAAATCTCAGACACCCAAGTGGAAAGATGTCTGGTCTCCTACGAGACTCTGGGTGAGATAAGAATTTCACGCTCCTTTTCCCGTAAAAATGTATTGTGACGTCAACTGACGGTTCACCGAGAAAAATCATAAATATATGCGTTAGATGTGTTGGTTTACTAGGCCTCTTTAAATATTGACATGAAAACAACATATCTGAGCTCGCACTCTGATAGCGGTACACATCAAAACAAACACGTTGACGCAACAACTTACGTTCCAGTTAGATAACTCTATGTGTTGACAACTTAAAACATGACAGCACCGGACTTTTTTTTAAACGAATTAGTGAGAAATAGAATCAAACACCGGTAGTAGCGCAAGACGGGAAAATCTCTGACACCCGATTGAAATATCTCAACCGGCTAAAAATAGGTACCACGCTGCATCATTAGTGAGAATTTCCCGTCTTGCCCTCCCACCGGTGTTAGATCCTTTATATCTCACCTCGCTGTCAAGACGTCGTTAAGTAAACACAGTGACGTCACAATGTTACAAATCAGCGATAAACAGATTACTTACGTTTTTTAAACTCGATACATTTTCTAGTCATCTTATCTCAAGGCTGTCGCCCTCTATGAGATACGGACGGGAAAATGCATCTCGGTTAAAAAAACGTAAGTAATCAATAATTATCACAATAAGAAAAAATTTTCACTCTCGACTTCGTCTCGGGTGAAAATGATTTCTTCATGTAATAATTATACAATAGTTGCTAATATAGAGGGCATTGTCATGATATCTTGACTGCACAAGGGAGAGTGGTTTTGCCTGAAACATTGATAATGCCCGAGCCAAATTATCAATTTTGAAGGCAATACCACTGTCCCGAGTGCTGTCAAGTATCATGAAAATGCCCTCTAGTATTTATTTCATTGAAGAATTAAAAAACCAGGTGTTTTTGACTGTATTTTTTTATTTTTCGTTGTTTGCCGTACGATTTGAATGTAGGCCCTATGATATATATTCTTTGGAATATTCAGGAAATACACAGTTAGTTTTCTAAACTTTATGTGACTGGTTTTTTGTCATTCAGGTTGTACATGTGTACACATATATTTATTTATATAATTTAAAAAATACAGTTTTATATGTTGCTTTTTACTAGATAGGGCATAACCACGACGTGATAAAGCCCGCATGTCAAATTACTGCAGATTTATAGATTATTTACGTTTTTTTAAACGAGATGCATTTTCTCGTCGTATCTCATCGAAGGGCGACAGCCCTGAGATGAGATGGCGAGAAAGTGCATCGAGTTTCAAAAACCGTAAGTAATCTGTTTATCGCTGTTTTGTAATATTGTGACGTCACAGTGTTTACTTAACGACGTCTTGACAGCGAGCTGATATGGGCCCATCTCACGCTAGTAGAGTGAGATGGAATAATATCGCACATAAATATCAAAGGAAAATACTGCAAAATAGTGATAATATTTAATACCAGCTGACCTTGTTTTATCCAACTGAAACAAACATAATTTTACTGATATGAAATAATCAACCATAACACCCAAAGGCAGTATGATAATAATGTTACACTTAACTGTTTTTCTCATCATGCAATTTTTCTCAATTACCATGACAGAGGAAATCGAACGTTATGATTGGTTAAAATGAAGAAAAAAAGATATTCTTTGCAAATTATTTGTTTATGGCACACAGGTCACATATTTATGAAGGATAATATAATTGAGACGTTGGAACTAGACATCTGGGACCAGCGCCATAAACATTTTCTTTGCTGAGAATTTTTTCATTCTCAGTTTCATCTAATCAAATCTTTCCTTGTCCCTTGTCATGCTAAGCAAAACATTTTAACTCCTTGTTTGTTTCTTACCATGCCGACGTAAAATAAAGCTTATTATTATTAATCATATTATTATATACTTCTGTATTGAGCAACGCAACAGTGTTTCGAGCTGATAAAACCATGGAATGAAACATGGTTAGTAAATACTCGGCTTTCTGTATAGTCAAGCATGTGATTCTCAAGACGTAAGATAATGTTCAAATATATATTGCACATGTGTGCTCGCAATTTTCACGAGACTTGCAGACGTCCAATAACAACTGCCTTGTATAATATGAATCGTTAGGGCGAAGCCGACCCCGCCTTCCTCAAAAATGCTTTATACTGTTTACGGCTTATCTCAGTCGATATTGCAGTTGAATCAGGTAAATATTAGGTTTAAAAGATTTGTTAAAAGGTTAAAGGATCGAAAGATATCAATACAAAAACTAATATTATGCATCTCTTAGACAAAATGTTTATGCCCATTATGAAAAATTACCAAAGTAAGTGTAAAGCACTAAATAGCCAATCAGTTGATGCCACAATCAAAAGTAGTGCTTAAAAGAACCAAAATAGTTCTACTTTCACTTTGCATACCAAAACTCACAATCAAAAGTAGTGCTTAAAAGAACCAAAATAGTTCTACTTTCACTTTGCATACCAAAACTCACAATCAAAAGTAGTGCTTAAAAGAACCAAAATAGTTCTACTTTCACTTTGCATACCAAAACTCACAATCAAAAGTAGTGCTTAAAAGAACCAAAATAGTTCTACTTTCACTTTGCATACCAAAACTCACAATCAAAAGTAGTGCTTAAAAGAACCAAAATAGTTCTACTTTCGATTTGCATAACAAAACTTCACAGACAGGCACTGTTTCTATCAAACTGACAGCTGAAACTAGCTGTCATTTACAAAACATTCTTATTAGACTTGAAACTTGGTGCTCCGGTCATATATTTTTTCGAGAAGACATGATATTTTGAGCCAATAAGGTTGTCACTTAAAGTGAACTAAAGGGAAATTTAGTATTCTATAAAATGTTATAATGGTGATTTATGTTTAAATTATTTAGAAGAGGTTTTCATATCGACAAATTGTGTCTCATGACCAGCAATCATCCTTAAGACAAGAGAATATATAAGTGAAAATTTTACAGTTTTATCAAGACAAAATAATACATTTCAACTTCAGAATATGTTACATTAGGATCATAATACATAAGAGTCATAGGCGTAGCAAGCGGTACTGCCGGTGTTCGGACCGTACCACTTGCTGGTTCGGTCCGTACCATCTTTTTGTAAAATGAAATAAAAAATAATAAAATTGCATTACATATACTCTTTAATTTGTCTAACGTTTAACATAAATCATTTTTTACATAACTTTCAATATAAAAGAGCAACCGTTACGATCTCGAGAGCAAATTGCTAAGTGACAAGTAATTGCACATGGAAAGCCCCTGTCTATATTAAACATTCACTGTAAACGGTTTGTCGACTCTTAACCGACCGTACCACTATTTTTTGGCAGGGTGCTACTACTATGATAGTTAACTAATTAAAACAAAGTATTTATTTTTTTCAAAGACTTCAGCCAAGAAGAGCGTTTACGTGTAGAAAGAATAATCCAAGAACTGGAAATAAACAAGGAACTAGACGAGGAAAAAGAGAAAGTAAGTCATCTTATTAAAATTAAATCGTTCACTTGCTTCGCCATTTTGTTATTTTCGCTACTCAGGTTAACCTCTGCTAAATAGATTTACATAGGTGACCATTATAACATTTTATAGAATACTGAATTTACCTAAAGTTCACTATTAGTGACAACCTTATTTTCTCAAAATATCATGTCTTCGCTAAAAAATATCTGACCGGCACAACAAGATTAAAGAGAATGTTTTGTAAAGTTTACAAAATGACGTCACAAAAGGGGCGTATTTGTTAGGGCAAAACCAGTTTCAGTTTATTAAACTTTCTATTTGTTGATGAGAACCGGTTTGAAACTGGTTTGAAACCTAAAGTGGTTTGCCGTTTGTTAGTAGCAAACTGAAACTGGTTTCGCAAACCATCCAAACCACATACAGGGGTGGTTTGCAGTTTTGGTTTTTAGGTTTGAGTATTAAAAAATGGTGGCACTAATATGCAATGGGGAGATGTTGTAAAGATAAACGAAGAAATATTTTGAAAAATCAAAGAAACAAGATAAATTTTTACTAGAACATAGCATTGCTGTTTTCTCTGGGGAAACTAATAAAGGACAAACATAAAAATTGTCAAACAAAGTCTTTGACATTTGACGATTTCGAAAACGAAAGTCCAACAAAATTTTAAGTGAGTCGTCTGACTAGAAACGTATGCAACAAATGTTAGAATTTGTTTTACCCAATTTATAATTGCGTAATTTTTGCTTCCTATTAACTAAAGAATGTTTCTTTATTCATTTCTTAAAACTAAACCGAAAACCAATTATGGTACTCGTTATTAAACCAAAGCCAGTTTTGAAAACTTCATTTAAACCTAAAACCTAAACCTAAACTAGTTTTGCTGTAACAAATTCGACTCTAGTTTCAGTTGTCAGATGAATAGAAACAGGTGCCAGTCTGTTAAGTTTCGTACAAAATCTAATACTTGCTTGAAATTAATAAATTTGGATTCATTTCACTTCTGAAATATGTGTTCATCATATAAACTTAATTTTAAACAGGTTCATTCAGAGTTACAAATATTTTTATGCAAAGTGAAAGTAGAACTACTTTGGTTCTTTTAAGTACTACTTTTGACTACGGCATCAACTGATTGGCTGTTTAGTAGAGGTTAACCTGTGAAGATCGTGGTTCTTTTTTCGGGCTTCCTTCCCCAATATTAAAAACTACGCTAACAATATAGATGAAAAAACTGCTGAAAGTAGAGTCAAACTCCATTCAAAAACGCAAACAAGAAATACATTTTATAGAATTTAAGATTAAGGAATAGACGATATGTTTTAATAGTTTTACCGTTGTAATATCTGTTCCTAAATTTTAAGAAAACAAAATGGCGAATACATTCCTTACCTTAATTTAATCTAAAGCAATTATATATAACATTTGTTGTATCTTGCAGTTTTTGGATTTTGAGATAATGTCACGCGATTTAAAACATGCTGAAAACTATAAACGTCTCAAACGACGCTCTTTGTGGCAACAGTTTGATAGCCTCGAACACGAAAAACGATTGCAGAATATGTCAGATGAAGAGGTAGGGTCGATGCTGCGAGGAGTTCCGAATATGGTCAATCTTTTGGCTAGTCCTATGGAGCTGGTAGAAAATTTGGCAGATGATAGCGGAGATGATGAGTTTACCGCCGTAGTCGGGAAAGAATTGCACAGGTAAGTTATACATATATGTTTTATCCACATATAATTAATCCGTTTATGTAATTAGAATCTGCTAAAAATCGTCATTGCTGAAATCGGAGAGTGTTCGTCGGTGTTTAAATCAGATTGACTTCATTTTTCACATCAGATAATCACAATCCAAAATAATCTTGTCATAGTATCCAATCCTATTATAGTATATACCATGATTTTGCATACAACGAACTCATGCCGGCTTTCAAATAGACAGTGCATTAACAGAGACAAGACAGAAGATCTACGGAGCATTTTACCGGTTGCCATAAGTTTGGGGTTCGAGTCTCACTGCGGGTAGTGTGCACTCGATTCCAATCTTAATTGACAAGGATTGTCATTTTTCATACCGAAGATTGATGGTTTTCTGCAGGTACTCCGGTTTACTCCCCGCGATAAACAGTGGACGCCGTGATATAGCTGAAAGTGGCGTTAAACACCATGGTTTGGTCGCAATAATAAAAATTTTAAATTTCTAAACGTGGCCTTAAACCTCGTAAAAAACAAAACAAAAGGAAAATAACAAAACAGGAAAACAACAACAACAACAAAAAAAAAAAAAAAAAACAGCACACAAACACAACCACACAAAACTCATTCGTTCTACGGAATGATAAGTAGGCTTTCCACTTTTTGCAGCTAAAAAGAACTTACATTTATTTCGATGACTTTTAAATGTAACCCATAAAGCTAAAACTGCTACGGACAAATTGTGGAACACGAGAACCTTGACTTTCATTATATTTAAATTGAAACTAGTTTACAATAGAAACGAATGAAAGAAAAAACATTCAGATATTATTTGAAATAAAAATGGTAATAAATTATGACTTAAGTAGACTTTAATGACTTTGACGACTGACATTTTAATCCTGCCACTGACATATATTATGCATCAAAAACCAATCATTTATTACTATTTACCAATTCATATACCCTGGAATTGAAAATATTCAAATCTTAGAAGATGAGCATGACATTTGAAATTGTGACCTTTTTCAATGACAATGTAATGATCATCAATAGTGAAGATCATGTAAATATCTGTTATAGATAATGTGATATAAATGCGATCAAATGGATAACTCTTACAAAAATTCCATCAAAATGTATGACAATTCAAGACCTAAAAACGATCTACATTTTGGTAACCGTTTCGGTTTTCTTTCTCGTAGGGTTAAGGTGAAGATCTTCTCACAACTCAAGGTCTAAATTTAGAATGTGACCTTTGACATTGTATTCTTCCGTAAATGGCCGATGTCTGGTACAGATGAGCTCACGCGCACACATCTGTACTTGCTGCGGCATCCAATCAAAACGCCAGAAAAAAGAACGTTGTTATGGAAGCATAACAACGTTCTTCTATGACGTTCATTATTTCCGGCGTTCTGATTGGACGTCAGAGACAATGGAGTCTAAAGCAATGGAGAGTCTGTAGGTTATAGCGATGTAAAGTTGTTGGTTTACAGAAGAAGTATGTCCTTTCATACGTTTTTGGGAAAGTCCGTGTGAACTTTCACTCGTGATAGAAATTTTGATGTCTTTTGCGCTCCACTCGCGAAAAGACATAAAATTTCTATAACTCGTGAAAGATCAACCGGTTTTACCAAAAACGTATGAAAGAACCTATTAATCTTTTTCAAAACCAAAGGTCATTGATAAAACAACAAAACCCCAAGTCAATATCAAACCAGGTTCAAGAGTTAGAATGGTAGAAAATGAACTTGCATTAAAAATTAAAAATGGGGATAAAACTCATATAAGAACTAGAAAAATCAATTTTTCGCGCAATTTATAACACTGTGTCGCATTCCATCACTGACCATATTGGAATATTTTATTGCGATATCGTTTACCGTTTCAAAATTTATCTGCACAGGAAATTACACCGTAAAGTAAACAAGTTCATTGTTCTGGGTTAATGTGCAATTGACCACGTGGTCATATTAGGTGTCTCGGATGTCCATTGTTTTCCATCGGTAATGTTCGGCAAACATCGGAAATACTATTGCGTAACTATGTTGCTCAATACTGTTAACATTGACTCAAAGTGAATACCCATTACATATGTGTAGGTACAACTACCTGCGGAATGTATGCAACTGTCAAGACGTGATACAAGTAGTTGTACCTTCACTTGTATGTATTTAATAAATTTATCTAAAATTAGAATGTATAAAAAGGCAAAACAAAACTAATGTTTAAAATTTAAAATTTAGCATTCAACGAACCATTTGTTTATAAATAGAGTCCCTAACGTCACACGTATTATGACGTCATATTTCATTCATAGAATGAAATTAATTCAAAGAATCATTGGTTTTACCATTCATTGTGACGTCAAGAAGTAGTTCCGACAAAAGTACATCTTGTATCACATATATAGATGATACAAGGTTTTGTATCACACAGGTTGTATCAATCGCTTATTTTTCAGATTTTGACAAGATACATACTTAATTTTAGATAAAACAATATTACATAATATATATTTTTGCCTTTTTCCTATTGGCCTAAACCAATACACGTGACTTTCCATTTCCTATCATATTGGTTTGCAAAAAACTCATTCTACTCAATAAAAAACCATATTGCACTCTCGTGAGAAATTTATGAATGAAAATACCTAGCACGTGCTGTTTCCCCCAACGGAAATACGATAGCCAATCAAATCTTCTTTCTTTAATCCCCTAAACCAATCAAAATTATCGTTCTGACTGATGTTCGGATTATATTGTTGTTTGTGAACATGGTAACGTTGTAACGTCATCGAGTGAAAGTTATGCGGATAGTTCTGGTGCTAATAAGCGAAGATTTGCAGACATTACTAACTTGGAAATTAATGAAATCATTAAGAAAAGAGATGCTGTCAACACTTGCAAATCGAAAGAGCAAGCGATTATTTTGTTTTCCAAATATTTACGTGAAACGGATATGTCAGTTAGTTTGGAAATGGCGGACCCTCGGGAATTAGACTCAAATCTTTGTAAACTTTATGCAGAAGCAAGGTCTGAGGATGGGACATTATACAAGAAATAATCACTGCAAACATTTCGTCATGGATTATGTCGATATTTTACCGATTTTTGAGAAATAAATATTATGGAAGACGTCACTTTCGGGAATAAAAAAAAACTTGTATATTCCATTTATTGACTCAATAAATTATGTAATAAAACAATTACTACACTCAAACTCGATCAATATGAGGTTTTATCTAAAATTAAGTATGTATTTAGTCAAAATCTGAAAAAATATCGATTGATACAAACTGTGTGATAAAAAACCTTGTATCATCTATATATGTGATACAAGATGTACTTTTGTCGGAACTACTTCTTGACGTCACAATGAATGGTATAACCAATGATTCGTTGAAGGACTTTCATTCAAAGAATGAAATATGACGTCATAATGCGTGTGACGTTAGGAGCTATATTTTATAAACAAATGCTTCGTTGAATGTTAAATTTTTAATTGTAAACGTTCAGTTTTGTTCTGCTCTTTGTATACTTCCTAATTTTAGATAAACTTATTACATACATTTAATTGTAGGTACAACTACCTGTATCACGTCTCGACAGTTGCATACATTCAGCATCACAACTCGACGCTGTGCGTCTCGTAGTGATACGAATGTATACAACTGTCTCGACGTGATACAGGTAGTTGTGCCTACACATAATGTATGTAATGTGTATTTATCTACAATTAAGAATGTATTTATTAAAAATCTGAAAAAATATCGATTGATACAACCTGTGTGATAAAAAACCTTGTATCATCTATATATGTGATACAAGATGTACTTTTGTCGGAACTACTTCTTGACGTCACAATGAATGATATAACCAATGATTCGTTGGAATGACTTTCATTCTATGAATGAAATATGACGTCATAATGCGTGTGACGTTAGGGGCCTATATTTTATAAACAAATGCTTCGTTGAACTTTAAATTTTAAATTGTAAACATTCGGTTTTATTCTGCCCTTTTTATACTTCTTAATTTTAGATAAACTTATTACACACATTTAAGTGTAGGTACAACTACCTGTATCACGTCTCGACAGTTGCATACATTCCGCATCACAACTCGACGCTGCGCGTCTCGTAGTGATACGAATGTACACAACTGTCTCGACGTGATACAAGTAGTTGTACCTACACATAATGTATGTAATGTGTTTTTATGGAGCAGGTTAGAATAATATTGAACTCGGCTTTGCCTCGTTCAATATTATTCTAACCTGCTCCATAAAACCTCATATTGATCTCGTTCAAGTGCAGTAATTGTATAATATTTAATTTGTATTATTATTTAGTACAGCTGTATTTCTTGTTCGAAAAAAAAAATTTACCGGTAACTTCAATTGTGGGTCAGAAACCTTAACTGCGTAAGCGTAATGTCTAATACATCTATGGTAACGACATGGCGCTAAAAAAATTTATAATGGAAAAAACAACCTGGCAGAAAAAAAAAGAATAAGAAGCATACAAAAACAGTAAGGATTTTCATTCTTAAAAGGTAGAAGCTTTAAAAACAATAAGGCTTTAAATTGGAAAGCCTAAACAGCAACAGCAAAAAGATACATAAAGACAAACTGTAAACTTATTTAAAATTGAATTTAAATATTTGTGTCGTTAGGGAGAATAAGAACACATACAATATAATAGATGCATAAAACTCGTTCTTCTATACTTATAAAGGGGTCTCGGTGGCCGAGTGGTTAAGGTAGTTCGTCTACTATTGATCGCGTGGTCTGTCAACACTGTGATTGCGGGTTCGAACCTCACTGCAGGCAGGGTGCGTTCGACACCAATCTTACTTATCTTAATTAATTGACAAGGATTGTCAGTTTTCCTACCAAAGTCAGGGGTTTTCTCCGGGTACTCCGGCTTCCTCCCCCAATAAAAACTGGACGCCATCTGAAAAATTGCTGAACAACATTTAAACAAACAAACAAACAATCTATACTTGCAAAAAAATAAATATGTCAATGAAATGTGATAAGTTTTTATATAAGAATTCATATTTGAGATTAAAATTAATGATATCTATATCTAATTATTTCGAAGGTGTTAAGGACAATAGGTTGTATCGTGAAGAGAATTTTAAACGCAAAAGTGAAAGAGCGAAAAATGAGTCTCCGAGTTTAGTTATTGTCTGTTTGAAATAAAAAGAAATTATTTTTAACATAATTATTACCACCTTCTTGTTCCATAAAGATAAATCCCTCTATTGTTTATGGCAATCTACCTTTTTACACTACCAAAGCTAGCATCAGTACTAATATCCATGCCAAACATGAATGGGATCTTATTTCAGATATGAATAGTGTAATACATCTTTAATACATCTTTAAAAAAATACATATAAAAGTATTACGATAAAAATGTTTTATATGGAAAGCTGTAAGGAACCCACGGAGTTACTAATTATTTTATTTAGAATTTGCATTACAACATAGTTATCACAGGATTGTACAAATTCCGGAGATTATTTCTGACTGTAACAAAAAAATTTTTGGCCGAATTTTCTAATATATTATCTTCGGGTTTAGATATCTGGTTTAAGTTGTACTTAAACCTTTGTCTGTGTAAGCAGTATTTGAATAAATAGATGGTAATGTTTTTATTTGTGTGCAATTTACGATGTTTTAAAATTTGTTTACAATCTATGTGGTATGTCGTCTCAGAATTACAACAAACGGTAGTGCCCTTCTTAAAAAATTCGATTTTAAATTGTTTGTCCATATAAGAATTTATTAAATGACTAGAAAAAATCTGCATTACTATTGTTTCAGAGTATACGTCGCTTCTCTTGACAGAACATTATGTTCACCGCGCAATTTGGTACGCGAGGTAGACAAATTTCATGTCAAGCTAAGCCTGTACCCAAATACAGATTTAGGACCGCCCAATGGCCATAAATCAAATATCTGTTTTGATAAGATTGAAATTCTGCTCTTAGCCAATCACCGCAGGCATTATAAACGTTCTTCGGTTTGCAGCAGACGATCAACAATAATGTCATCGTCTGTGCCCGGCGCCGAAATTATTTAAGAAGCGCATACATTGCGTGTTGCTACAGTTGACAATGAAGCTTCTGAGAAGATTGTTTAAAAATGATGCCGAAAAAAGGAAGGCCACTAACTCAGCAGTGTGCACATATAGAGCATATTTACGTGATGAAAAAATAACAGAAGAATTTTAAACAATTCCAAATGAAGAACAGTTTAGCACCTCCGAATATTTTTGTTTTATCGCTATTTTGCAGTATTTTCCTTTGATCTTTGAATGTGGTATTTATAGATTATTTGCGTTTTTTGAAACGAGATGCGTTTTCTCGTCCATATCTCATCGAAGGGCGACAGCCCTGAGATGAGATACGAGAAAATGCATCGAGTTTCAAAATACGTAAATAATTTGTTTATCGCTGTTTTGTAACATTGTGACGTCACAGTGTTTACTTAACGACGTCTTGACAGCGAGCTGAGATGGGACTATCTCACATTAGTAGAGTGAGATGGAATAATATCGCACACAACGATCACATGAAAATACTGCAAAATAGCGATAATATTCCATCTCACTCTACTAGCGTGAGATATATAGGATCTAACACCGGTTGGAGGGCAAGACAGGAAAATCTCAGACACCCAAGTGAAAAGATTTCTGGTCTCCAACGAGGCTCTGTTTACCGCTATCATATTGTGGTATAAAATGGGTCATGGAAGCTCAGATATGTTGTTTTCATGTTAATATTTAAAAAGGCATAGTAAACCAACACAACTAAAGCAAATATTTTATAATTTTTATTGCTGAACCGACAGTTGACGTCACAAGATATTTTTACGGGAAAAGGAGCGTGAAATTCTTATCTCACTCACGGGTTGAGATAAGGATTTCTCTAATTTTGACGTAATATTTCAACCGCTTGTCCGGTGTGGAAAAATATTTTTCTCGTCACTAGTGAATTTGTTGTTTTCAGCAGTTGATTGGTTGATAACGTCACAATAAGAACTCATGACGTCATAAACAAAACACCTTCCATTTACCGCGTATGCAAGTCATGAACGTAAAATTGGGGTTGGGAGAATTTGTACTTCGTTTCGCAAATTTACTACTTTTTAAAATTAGAGAAAGAGAATCTTACATTAGTACTCTTGGATTATCTTAATATCTTAATATTGACTGTTAATTGCCAGTCAAAGCAATATTTTCAATTTTATTCAAACAATTTTGTAACCCAATATGAGAGTTTGAGAATATAACTAAATCATCAGCAAAGCTTAGACTTGATATATTTGTATTTTCTAGTATCAAGGGATCACATGATTGATCGAATATATCGTGAATATCATTTATAAAATAGTTAAAAAGTGAGGGGCTAAGACTATCTCCTTGTTTAACTCCTCTGACTATATAAAAAAAATTAGAAAATTGGTTTTTAGTCTTAATAGCTGATTTATTGCTTGTATACATATCTTTAATTATATTATAAAATTTATTGCCAATATGTTGTGTCTTTAATTTATATAAAAGTCCACTATACCATAATGAGTCAAATGCTTTTCTTAGGTCAACAAAACATGCAAATCATTTTTGTTTATTTTTTGTTAGATATTTTGTTATTAAAGTTTTCATAATAAATATATACTGTCTGTTGTTCTATTAGTTGATCTAAATCCGAATTGTTGTGGTGCAAATTTATCTTCATAAAATTTATTGAGCCTACAATTTCATATAGAACTAAATAGTCTGGTCCAGGGCTTTTTGCTAGTTTCATTTCATTTATATTCTCTTTAACTTCCCTTATAGTAATAGGTCGGTCAGTTATTTGATTTTCTTCTTCTGAGATGTTATTTTGATGAACAAGATAACATTTAATTTTATTTGTCAGGTTCTCATTAATAAGTTCTGTACTACCTTGATTTTTAAAATGATCTGTCAGCTGTTCATTTGTCGCATTCAAAGAAGTTAATAAATCATTTTGCATATGTTGTTCTTTTCTAAGACAGTTCAAGTAATTCCAATACTGTTTAGGATTGGACTCTTTCCAATTTAATAATTTATCATATATCTCTTTCTGGTATAGATATTTCTTTTTCTTAACAAGTCTTTTTAGATCTTTACATTTTTTGAAGTAATCATTTCGTATGGCTAAGTTGAATGGATTTGATTTTAATTTTTTACCCAAATTTATGACAGTATTTTTTAAATCTTTTACTTGTTGGTCTGACCATGGTTTTTTCTTTTTTGCGAGTTTAGTCCTTTTATATTTTATTATTTTACATGATCTCTTTGAGATTGCTTCAAATATTGAGTTTAACCTTGATGTTGCTTTATCTACCCCTGATCTATTTTGTTCAAAAGGTTCATGTTCATACCAAATAATTTCTTGTAGTATTTCTTGTTCATTCAAGGTTGTTATAAGTTTTGTTTTAGATACCTCCTCCCATTTAAATGTCTGTTTTAATTATGTTATTTTCAAGAGTTAATTTTTTGTTACATGTCAAGTCTTTTTTGCATTTTAAATGTACTGATATTATGCAATGGTCAGATAGAAAATTTGGTTCAGTAACGTTGAAAAATTTTACATTTTTTATAAGGTCCACGTCGGTTAGAGCATAGTCTACTGTACTAGAGCCATTATGTTTATAACAAGTAAAATTTCAAATCCTCGCCAAGGCTCGGGACTTAAAATTCCATAATTTAACTATCTCGATTGGAGAAATCCGATAATCCACTCGTACCAATGTAAGATCCTATATACTGTAAATTCTGAAATTATTGCGTGCATTCATTATTGCGATTCTGGGACCCCCTAAAAAAATGCGAGATCATATTTTTGCGATCGGCTGAGGTAGCAAAAAATGTAATGATAACGAATTTTTACACAGAAATTTGTCAGTTTTTCGTTAAATGTTTGTCGTCTGTAAATAATCGCTTTACATCAAACGGAATACACATTTCATTTTCTAAAGTGATTTACTTTTTGAAGATCAGACACACTTGTCACGTGTCTTTAATAATAAGATTATTTGTGTGTGTATTGAGGTTCAGCGTGGGTACTACAACTGTTACATCACAGAAAAATTAATTTTATTGTGTAAAATTAATTACTGTATTCAAATTAAATGCCATTGATATGGCTTTACAGATGGTTCATGTATGCACGCTAGGTTGAATGATTATCCAAAGAGCCACCACACTCCAAGTAACTGGATAGAATGAGTATTGGAGGTGAAAATTTGAGGAGCATCCAATTCCTGGAGTGTGAAACCATGGCTATAGAAAAACTGGGTGGGGTGGTGGGCAAAACATCAATACGTTAGAACCAAAACCTTTTCCTAACTATAATCCCAGTCATAACTGGGACGAAGGTAAAGA
Source organism: Limnoperna fortunei (assembly GCA_944474755.1). Taxonomy (NCBI): domain Eukaryota; kingdom Metazoa; phylum Mollusca; class Bivalvia; order Mytilida; family Modiolidae; genus Limnoperna; species Limnoperna fortunei. Next base: position 34,666,833 of record OX104125.1, read on the forward strand.
ATCACTTTCAATCCAAAACCTGACTGCGTTTCGAAGAATGATTTAAATTGGTATATCTCGTGACTTCTCGTGTGATGTCACTTAGGATAAATGATTATCCAAAGAGCCACCACACTCCAAGTAACTGGATAGAATGAGTATTGGAGGTGAAAATTTGATACGCAACGACACCCCCATGTTGTCTGAAACTAAATCGGTTGCATTTACCACAAGAAACCCCAAAACTTAAAATTCTCGAAACTCACCAAAACTTATTAAAATAAACTTGCAACTCGGCACTTAATACACTCAACTTTCAGTCAAATCTTTACGAATGAGCCTTTAACAACATAACAAAGAAATAAAATGTATGTTAACCCATGCATATTAACGCTAGCAAATTCAAACTAAAAGTTTAAATTTTAGATAAGTATTCGGTACATTTACTCCACAATCATGCAAATGCACGTTCTACTGAGCACCAGCGGACAGACGCCAAGTAATGACAAATCCAGATAAAACACTTATAACACAAAAACTTTATTACAAAATGAAATACAAAGGAGATTACAAATTATGAACGTTTCTAGTCATGTTTACCACATTGAAAATAAGTCCAGTATATCACTGAAACGCAGATGGCAGTTTGCTTACATCCCCCAACTCCGCATAAATATTGGTAGCATTTTTGGAATTTCGAGCAACCTCTTTAAACAATGATGCAACTGTGTTGTTCGTAAATGTATTAACCCTTGAATACCTCTCGTAGCTTTTCCGGGAAAACCAACCTACATGGCTCATTATTTCTTCACAAGACCCGAAACCTGATACAGCTAAAGTGATTGCGCACCCACCCCTAAGTGAATGTAGGGTCTCACCCTCATCAATATTCAACGTTTTAAGATAAAGCTTGAGCCTTCCATACATTGTAGAGTGAGATACTGGTGATTCCAAAACCTTCTTCTTATTCCTGTCCAGGATTCTAAAAAGATACCCAACCGAAAGATCCACTCCCAATTCTTTAGCACCAGTAACGTATTTATCGAGAGCAAAGACTGGGCAAATAGAATGATCTTCCATCCTCATGACATGAAATTCATTAACCTTACCGTTACCCAAGGTTTTCCCAATAGTGTGCGTAATAAGCAAACCCGAGTTATCTTGCAAACGCTTATACTCTTGCGACAGAGACTGACCTAAATCCGAAGCCCTGTCACCGCCAAAAAATTGAAGCTTAAAGAAGGCTTGGTCCCTGAGAAAAATAAATTTACTAGCTGGACTATCAGCCTTCACAATCTGCGTATCAATGTGGAGTGCAATTTTGTACAACTTATCGTAAAATAAAGGCTTAGCCTGCTTGACAACCCTATGTGATAAAGCCTGTTCCCGTTTTACCGCAGTAACATATTTTGCAACTTTTGAACTGCAAGCCGGATTCCCGAAAGAAAGCTCATCATTCCATTTATCGCCCCTACCATAACTCTGAAAAACTGACTTAAGTTGACTGACCATAGTTTGAACTGTTCCTGATGCCAAGCGTAAAGGACAATTGCAGTTTTGCGAACTTAACTTTGACAAATTTGGACAGTTAATTTCATGGACTGAAGTCTTGCCCATGGTATCTTTAAAAACAAGGAATTTTCTTACATCCTCTGGACAAGCAGTACAAATTGATTTAGAATAATAAAGAAGAAACTTAGAAAAATCTTTCTCTAATGCAGATTTCTTACTGCCATAAGGGGTATCTTCAACCAAATTATCCAAATATCTTAAGCGTTTGTCTATCACATAATCAAATGTTCCTAAAGACTGTGTGGGAGTGAAACAAAACTTCAATCCACAAGACTGACAAAATTTTGAACCTTCGTCATTTGGATATGCACAAGATGGACAGGGAACTGCTGGTTTCCAAACTCGTGGGATTCCATAAGCAACCTAAAATTAGAAATTTAACCGTGCTGCAAAAAGGTTAAAGCTCAACTTATATGGCTGATAACCATTTTTAGAAGGCGATTCAATGACTCCAATATCCCCAATTTTCCCAAGAACTACAAAATCTTCTACAAATGACCACATTTTAGGCCACCAAGAAGGCAAAACAGTGAATTCAGGGAACACAAAAGTGCACATCTTGGGTTTCTGATCAAACAGCAACTGTAAAACTGGAGATACCAGACAAAAAGGGGGGTAAACATAGGGATTGTCATCCGAAGAAAAATCTTGCGCAAACACGTTCACCGGAGACAAGGACGGGCAGGGGTAGGGAGTAAAATGCTTTAAAGGATTTCCTTTGATGTCACGCATTACATTAGAATCAAGAGCCATAAGATCAATGGAATGTGGGCCAAATTTTTCCTGTAAAATTTCCCATGATTTAACAGATAACCTACAATCTTGAAGACTCAATAGCCTAGAGCCAGAATCCGCAGGATTCATATCAGTGGGTATATACTGCAAATGCAAATCAATGTTCTGCTTTTGGCACAAAACAAAAATAGACTTCATTATATCGTTTAATTCACTGCATCTTCCACCTTCCCTTTCCCATGATGCAACAACAGCCTGATTGTCAACTAACGCATCCACCCTATGATTAGCAAATTTATCGACTAAAGACAGGAGGGTTTTATACAAAGCGTCCGCTTCTTTTAAATGAATAGGACGAGTATCATTTTGATCAAAGAAATCCCCAAGCTTGTTTTCCTGATTAACAATTGCAGCCCAACGGAAAGCAGAAGCATCAGTAGCCAACACAACCTGCAGATGTTTTTCACTTCGCCAGGGGATAAAACCTTCCCAACTATCAAGGAACTCCCAATGTGCAATTTCCTCCCTTAATTTCCCTTTAACTTGTATCATTCTACTATTTTTTATTGCTCTCCCAATTGCTAAGTTTGCTTCACGGGTGTACAACTTGGCTGCCGGTACAGCCAACATAAATGAGATGCATTTACCCGTAAAACGCTGAAGACATTTTAAAGAAATTGATTTCTTAACCAGGATAGTAGTTCTAAGTTCAGCAAATGATTTCTTCTTCTTATCCGGTAGGACAAAAGCCTGTCGAATTGAATCAATAAGCATACCGAGAAAGATCAGTACCTGACGAGGTTCAAACACGGATTTACCGAGACCAATAAAATAGCCCAATCTAACAAGGACCTCACATACTATATAAAGAGATCTGTATGCTCTTGCTATAGAAGATTCATAATGGGTTTGAGCTTGAAAAAACTGAAGAATAAGTCTATCATCTATATATTGTAGACAAGGAACGCCAAGTTTCCTACAATAACCAGTCGCAACCAGTCCCGTACTGTGATAAATGTAGGCACTTGCCTTGAACCCGAAAGGGATTGTATTGTACACAAAATACCACCCCCCAAACTGAACACCAAAATATTTTCTAGAACTTTCACTCAGAAATATATGATCATATCCAGATTTGTCATCTACAGACGTCATGAAGGAATCTTTTTCGACTAATCTAGGGACTTCCTTTAAAGTATCCAGTAAAAAAGGTTTGTCTACAATCCAAAGGTTCAAAAACCTTTCATCATGACATAAACGTGGTTTTGTTTCTTCTATTGTAAGAGGCATAACTAAGTGTGGAGGATCGATTAAACCTACCCTCCCCCAGACAGACATGGAACCATTTCTTACTCTATCAAGTAAAGTGTTCTGAATAAACTCAATATGGTCTTGACAAATTGGAGAGTTTTGGAAAAACATCGAAGGGGGTTTGTCTGAATCAAACGACCGCCCTTTAAAATTACCTTGGAAATGCCTAAAAAACTTTTCAACGTTCACCCCATTTGTTAACCAGTCTAAGACTTCTTCATTTGCGCCTATAGATTTCCACATGTCAAAATTCTTATGCAAATTGCCAGCCTTAAAAAACTGTGGGTTTCTAAATGGTAAATGTTCTAAATCAAAATCACAATTCTCAGACACTTTCTCTGCATTGTGAAACTGAAATGGAGGCTGAAGAACTTCTCCTCTGTAGTTTACAAAATTTTCATCAGCTGTGTTCGTTTCAAAGTCATCTTTGGTAGGATCAAAAGAAATGTTCAACTCCCATTCAGGAATATCAGTTTTACAAACGAATCCTTTACACCTTTGTACAATTCCCTAAAAAGAAAATACAGAGAAAAAAGTTCTCCAACCCCCATTCCGCGTGACTTAACGCCACTAAGGATTAGATTCCCTGGAATGGAAATTAGAAAACTAACAATACGTTCAAAAAACTAAAAAGTTTTAAAGTATTCTAAACTTTGTAAAATGACTTCAGAAATTGAAGGTATACTATTCTTTTTTCAACTTCGGGCAAGCATTAACATGATGACCGTTTTCTTTGCAAAAGAAACATGCACCTCTACCAACAGATTTCCTAGAAAACCTGGGTCGATACCCCTGCGGCTGAAACGACTGACCACTGAATGGAAACCCTTGAAACAGACTATGCTGCACAGTAGGGCCATTGAAATGAGGCACACCGACAGGGCCACTAAATGGATAAGGAGGACAAGGGTAGGGAAAATACTGCTGACCTAAAACCCCAACCCCAGGATTGCAAACTTTGCCATCAGGTTTCAAATCTTCCCTATTTTCACGTTTACAAGATTTTTGCCAATCTGCAATGGTCGCAGAAATTTTTTTTATCCTCAGACGACCCTAGTAGCTTTAAACATAGTCCACATATATCATCATGTGTTTCAAATTGTTTGCATGCCTGCAAGGCTTTATTATAAAAATCAGTTTCAGGATGATTGGCCTTGAGAGCGCTCTCAACTAATACCTCCATGGCGGCAATAAGGACACTAGCAGGTGTCAATTTGGGTCTTCCTGCCATTGCTCGGACGTTTTTTAATGCCTCTGCTACCTTCTCATTATCTTGATGGGCTTTCATACTATCAAAATTGCTTTCAATCTGTTTAAGCCTCCCTTCAATGTCTAACGTATTAGAATTACTTGCAGACGTAATGGTACTAACCGGAGCTGGAGTTACCGCAACAGCCGCGGCTGGACCTGACCTTCCAGAAGCAGATGTCGAAGGGCCTACAAAACGACATTAGTATATGTTACACGATACAACTCGGTATACTAATATACAATACATGTATCACAAATCTATAACTCATTCACAACATACAAGTGTAAAAGCAACAAATGCATATTCAAGTATAAATGTCGGGACGACATAAATGCCCCGCCGATGAATTATCCAAACTACCAAATTGTAGCTGGAACAAATTCTAGTAACAGATAAGTTTACAAGTCTTACGAGGATTCGAATTGCAGTCTTTCTAGAAATCAACTTAAATTTGAAAACAAAATATGCGACTATAACATACAATGGTTAAATATACGCATCATTTTAGCAATCGAATTCTAAAATGGCTAACAGTATACTACCGATCATACCTCATTAGTACACTTTTGGTTAAACAAAATAATGTCAAAATGTTCATAACAAGACATCCCTAAAGAAGAATAAACGTAATGATCGCAGGAACATAATTATTCTCAAAGTCAAGGTAACACTAAATGGTAAAATACTACCTGAAATTTAACAAAATTGACCCTGACTTGGCGCAGGTATTTAAAATGGTCGACAAATTAAATCAACAGCGGGAAAAGGCAGAAAAAATAAATGACAATAGCATTCCAGACGTTTCACTAAACACAATATACCCGTTTACCTTGCTCTGCAGCATCTAAAGCCGATCCTTTCGGTCCCCCGACCAAATTAGACATCAAAATGGCTTTATGCATCAACTGCTGAGCATTTTCAAGGGTTAACTGTTTTCCCGCCAGGACAATTACATCCTTTAAAGCCTCTCCTGTCAGTTTTTTAAACTCCGCTGACAATTCATCTAAAGAGTAATTTTCTAGGGGATGACCCTTTTTTTAATCTTGCTAGGTTCTCCGTAGCCACGTCTGTTTCCAAAGACTTAAATTCTAAGATCAAAGGCAGTAAACCTTTTCCCACCAAAGTGTGTCTCGGTTTTAAGATAAGGTGTGCTTCGGTCATCTACAAGTAAATCAAAATGACATCTACATTTATTTACACACAATTACAAATAACCTTTAAGTCAGAGATCAACACTGTCTCGAGCGTTTTAAATCAATACTTATTCGAGAACTCCTTAATCAAACAGGTTTTCTTAATTAGGCCACCTTACAGGTAAATATATTACATAATAAACTATGGACGTAAACGAAACATAGCAACTTCAGAAAAAATATAACAGACGACCATAAAGTTCAGCGGCCATTTCTACCACACGCTAAACTAGTTCCAATTCTTCATTAAACTGCACAATTATACCTCAAACTCTCCTACTACGAAAATTAAAATAACCAACAGACAACACCGTCCGTAACAACAAATTCAAAACTTTACCGACGGACGGCAACATCCTTACTCCAAAATTAAAATTAAGCAACGAACAGCACACTCCGTATTAAAAAATAAATATAACCGACGGACGACACCATCCGTACTTCAAAATAAAAATTAACCAACGGACGACACCATCCGTACTTCAAAATTAAACTTTAACTTACGGACGACACCATCCGTATTCCATTTTTTTTTTTTTTTTTAAATTAACCAAACGGACACCATGCCGTAAACTAAAAGTTTTATCCAAAAGGACGCCACCGTCCAAGCATAAATTGAAATAAAAGTAAAATATACTTACATTAAATAATAGGTGAAGTCGTTAACCATGCAAGAATTGCACGTGGCCGTTCAGTACCGCGAACTGAAGAAGAGGACAGGAGAGCGTCTGTCCTCGCCGACTGCGTTTCGAAGAATGATTTAAATTGGTATATCTCGTGACTTCTCGTGTGATGTCACTTAGGATAAGTAATTTTGTCAATGGTTAAACGAAAGTAGAATTGCGAGGTTTAATTATTGCGATCACAGAACAATCGCATTATTCGCAATAATAAAAACATCGCAAAAATTTCTGAATTTACAGTATCTCAACCGGCTAAAATAGGTACCACGCTGTCTCATTAGTGAGAAGGCCCATCTCAGCTCGCTGTCAAGACGTCGTTAATAAGTAAACACTGTAACGTCACAATAGTACTAAACAGCGATACACAGATTATTTACGTTTTATGAAACTCGATGCAGTTTCTCGTCATCTCATCTCAGGGCTGTCGCCCTTCGATGAGATATGGACGAGAAAACGCATTTCGTTTCAATAAACGTAAATAATCTACAAATATTGTTAATAAAGTTTAATTTTGACCACATTTGGTCAGTATTGATTCTTTAATGTATGATGAAAAGGATGTGAGCGTTCATGTGTGAAATTTTAATTAAGCGCGGTTTTCTGTCCACGTGAACTTGCTCCCTTCATTGCGTCCAAAGTGCACTATTTTATCGTGCAACATCTAATGGCCAAATCATGACAAGAAGTTGGATATCAGAAGCACAGAGATGGCAAATCATCGGCATGCATTCCACTGGTATGTCCTACAAGGCAAGAAGACGGCAGCTTGGCTATCATTATACAGTCATTAGGCGTTTGGTCAGAAAAAACGCTGCCACACAAGATGTTAAAGACCGTTGCACATCTGACAACGGCCTCTTAATTATTTGCATATTGGGGAAACATTTTTTGCTCTGACTCGGGCACCAAGTTTCGTTGAGTAATGAGATACCTCTCAAAACGAGCGAAATAATTTCAGTTATATCACATTTAATTTCGGGGTGTCATGTCAGATAAAAATTTTCGCAAACTTAGAAACCCCAAAGGGTACTCAAGGAAACTCACAAACATAAAATAGCCCAGAAATGGGCTTTGCACAATCAGCTGAAAAATAACCAATACATTTAACAAATGATATAAATAAATATATTTCTCAATTCTTAATGAAACTGCTTTTTAAATACAGCTCTAATATCTCAATTTAACTGAATCATAAATCCACTGTCCATGCTACAGCTCGGCGCAGCCAAATATCAAAATAATAACTAATTCCCTCAGTCAAAGGTGCCGTTGTCATCTGGTCGACTATCTGTGGTAGATTCGGTAGGCGAAATCCGTTTGCAGCAACCACCAGTCTCAAGCAACAATGGTTACCTTGTCGTAATCTGTCAGCCAGAACAGTACGAAATCGTCTTAAAGCTGCATGATTGAGGTCACGGAGAGTCATTATTTAATGATGATCGCCAGCGCAGGGACAGGTTGGCCTGGTGAAGAGCTAGACAAAATTTGAACCATATATCCTGGCGAAAAATACACTGGTCAGATGAGAGCCGATTTTTAATTCATGTAACTGATGGGCGAACCCGTGTTTGGAGGCACCAAAACACAGGTTACACGCCAAGAAACATTGTTCCAACGGTGCCTTTCGGTGGTGGCTCAGTTATGGTGTGGGACTATATCTCACATGATTGCAAAGTGGATCTGGTAACAATCAATGGCAAACTTAGTAGCGAAAAGTACACCCGCACGTGCTTAACTAGGAGGTGCTTAACTTTTTTCCAGGTGTATATTTGTCCAAATTTTACTCATCAGTTCTTACTGATAAAAGGAAAATGTATAGCAAGGCGACAATTATATTAATTCGCCCTAGTATATACCGATTTTTATGAAATTATGGTGTTAGAAAAAACATGACAATGATTTTCGATCTTCAAATAAGATTTTCGCTGCACAGCCACAAAAGAATTGAGACGGGATTGATAAGCGTCATGTCAAACTCACCAAGTCATCAGTTGTATAATACGCAACGATAAAGTTCAAATAATGCTCGCTGCTCGTTAATCAGCCAACCATTCAACCATTCAACCAACCTACCAACCTACCTACCTACCTAAATACCTAAATAAATGATATATTTACTGAACCAGTCCAATACGGAATTATTAATAACTAGTCCGATATAGGTATTGGTCTGTTTCGACATGCATTGGCCCGATTAATATGCATCTATTAGTGTCATAATAAGGTTTAATACCTCTTTTTTTCAATGAACTACAGTTGTGTATAATATGAAACCTGTTAGTAATACTAGTCCCAGGTTTCATTAATAGCAAAATTTAAGAATATATCAAACTGCTATTATAAATAACACTTGGATAGTTTTTTTATCACATTATTAATATTAGAATTTTTTTTTCATTTTTTAATAAATATAATTTTTTTTATCATTAATAGAGTTTCTCGTTTATTGTTTTCTCCCCGTGACATCTTTATTTATTTATTTATTCAAATTTTCAATACGACAATATATCAGATCTCAACAACGATCACATCTTTGATGAGATAATGAAAGGAATCGTTACCGCAAATTTACAAGATGTTGCTCGTGAAACTTTTAATACATGTATCTCTAATTTAACGAACTCTTCATGGCAAAATTTTCCTATGACAATTTTTCATAATTTCTCTAATAAAACTATAAATTTTAATTGGAAAATGTCAATTCCTTTCAATTTAAAGTGTGACAGTTTACAGTTGTTATTGTCAATTGTTATTTTTTGTTATTAGGGACTTTATGTGTAAAAGTAAAAGCAGTCATATATTAAAATATCATCATGATCATACACTTTTGTATATTTTGACCCGATGGATATATTTTTTTTTCAGGTTGATAAAACGGTACCAGGTATTAACCTATATCAAAGTCAACAAATGTATAGTGACAGATGTGTTATTTAGAACACCAATTAACGTATTGAACGTATTGAAATTTAACCCATGCTGTGTCATCATGATGAAGCTTGTACTGTCATAAACTATGCTAGTAGAGAAATCATCACATAATAGTATCATATTATTAACGCATATGTGTTTTGCGCACAGAACGAGTGGAAAATACATGTACCTTGTATGTTTCCCTTTAATCAAACCGAAAACCTCACTAGTCTTTTTTTCCCTTTTTATTGACATCGTATGTTTAAAATATTTTGTTTTAGCTACTATTACTGAAAAGAGATTAAATTGAACTTAAAATTGTTGCATATTTTTTATTCATTCTTTATAAATATGAAAACTTCATTCATTTCCAATTTACTTTTGTTTTGCAGAGTTCACAAAAATACAGATATTTCTGTCACCCTGAGTGAGGAAGAAAAACGTGCATTCAAAGCCATGCTATATGATGGTGATGAATCGACTGACGAAGAGGGAGAATGCGCAGTTGTTAGTAACGATCAGCAATCTATCGATCCAATTCCGAAGTTGGATGTTGAGTGCAAAATTCAGCCAGACAAACAAGAGGAGCTAAAGCAACGTAGTGAAGACAGGCTGGCAGGGGGCAACCAAATACCAAAAGAAATGAAAGATATGCCTAAAAACCAGCCTGAACAGGCAGAAGCGAGCGCCAGTAAGGAGCCAAAGCAAAGTAGTGAAGAGAAGATACCACACGTCAACCAAAAACCAGCATTGGTGAAAGATATTCCTAAAAACGTACTTGAGCAGTCAGAAGGCAGCGACAGTAAGTCTATAAAACGGATGTCGTTATGTTTATAATAAGATACTTGTATTGTAATTCCAATATTCGTTGTTGCATCATTTTTTATTAGTCAAAAGGTTATCGTTCATTTTTAAATGAACGTATCTTGTTTATGAATGCACGTTGCAATAAAATAGTGCTTTCATAAGGAACTAGAGAAATGTATTAAAACGGAAATAACTTGCCCATTTACCAATACGTTCCCTTCTCAGATATATATACAATATTGGTACATTGTCAGAAGAATTATTTGTACGACATTTGGAAACAGGTAGAATTGCGAGGCTATGTCTAGCATTTCTTACCTGTTTCGCCGCGAGTACAAATAGACTGTTTTAATGACAATGTACGAATATTGGTTTTTATTCTGCAACCAGAAAATACATTGTACACTAATAAAAAAATCATGAAAATGCACTTCTAGCCATTTTTTACTGTGATTTGTCGCTGCGTACTCTAGTAAGATATTGCCTGAGGTCACAGACAAATAACCCATTCGATAACATGCCGTGAACCAGAACAGAAAAATATCGTAAGCAAAAAGGACAAAGGTATACCAGGATATTGATCTATACGCGTTTAGTAAATTGACAATTAGTATATTCTTATTAACTAAGTTTGAGAAGACTGTAGTAAGTTTATTTTTCCCGAGGTGCTCCCAGGAGAAGCCGATGACAATAGTTGTATCCTAGGAGAAATAAACTTACTATCGGAAATGAGTGCAAAACATGAAAAATAAATGTATCGGAAAGCTAGTTTCAATGGTATCTTTTTTGAAATTTGTAACAAAGACACAACAATGATACAAAAATTAACTAGTCAATAGTTCGTCGCCAGACAATAGTTCTTAAAACTATTGACTGGCCAAATCTTAAATCATTTTGTAAATCAAAACTATTGACTGGTCAAATCTTAAATGTTTTTATTATATGACCGACATTTATTTTGATTTTGATTGGCCCAGGGTATCATGAAAAGTATAGTGCAGACGGTGTGTTAACCTCAAAGTAGATAAAAATAGACTGATATTTTGACTTTTGAGTAGCTAAAAATAGAATATTTATCACTTTTCAGTAGTTAAAAATAGAATTCAACAATAGGAAATAAGCATTAATTTGATTGGTTGAATTAAAAACATCAGCCAATCAAAATCATTCCTTTAAAACATTCTGTTTGTTGACATTGTTTCAAAATGGCTGACGAGCAGCAGCAGACAAGGTTTGCTGTCAATTAACAGGAACCTTTTTTTGCCAATTTTTCATAATTGCTCTAATATTACTCTAAATTTTAATTGGAAAATATTAATTTCTTACAATTTAAAATGTGATAGTTTACTTTTGTTATTGTTGAATAAATTATTATTGTTATCCTTTTTTTATTAGACTTCCAGTGTAAAAGTCATATTATAAAACATTCATCGACTTTTATATAGGTTAATACCTGGTTTTATCAACCCTTAAAAAATAATATCCACACTCGCCGTTGGCACGGTGGATATAATTTTTTTCAGGTTGATAAAACCAGGTATTAACCTATATCAAAGTCAATAAATGTATATTGTCAGTCAGTAATTCGTTGCCGGGCAATGGCCAAACAGAAAGGTGTTAAAATAGAGAATGTATTGTAGGTTTAAATTTAATATACATTTACATGTATTGACTTTGATATAGGTTAATACCTGATTTAATCAACCTGAAAAGATATATTCACCGAGCCAACGGCGAGTGTGGATATTATTCTTGAAGGTTGATAAAACCAGGTATTAACCTATTGAAAAGTCGATGAATGTTTTTATTTTTTACACTGGAAGACTCTAATAAAAAAGGATAACGATAATAATTTATTTCAACAATAACAACAGTAAACTATCCAATATTAAGTTAAAAGAAATTCACATTTTCCAATTAAAATTTATTTTAATATTCGAGCAATTATAAAAATGGGCAAAAAAGGTTCCTGATTATTGACAGTTGCAAACCTTGTCTGCTGCTGCTCGTGAGCCATTTTGAAACAATTACAATGTGTCAAAAGAATGATTTTGATTGACTGATGCTTTTAATTAAAAAAATCAAATCAGTGCTTTTTCTTATTATTGAAATCTATTTTTAACTACTGAAAAGTGATAAATATTCTATTTTTAGCTACTCAAAAGTCAAATCAGTCTTTTTTAATCTACTTTTAGGTTAACACACATTTTGCATAATACTTTTCATGATACCCTTCGCCAATCAAAATCAAGATAAATACTAGTCATATAATAATGTAATTTTCATACTGAGATATAATTATTAGTATTATTGACCGTTTCTAAGGGCAAAGTGACGTCACAATGTTATAAAACAGCAAGAAACATATTATGTTTGTTTTATTTCCTTGATCTCAAAATCTCTCTCGACGTAAGCGGCTCGATGGATAATTTCTATTAAAGAAATAAAAATAAACTATTTATCTTACTCTGTGTTATAAAGACTAACACTGACTAAAGGTATCTGACCCACAATTGAAGTTACCGTTTAATTTTATTTTTCGACCAAGAAATATAGCTTTATAAAATTAATGTTTTGCTAATTAATGATACAAATAAAATATATTGTATTACTTTGAGTCAATGTTCACAATTTTGAGGGAAAAAGTTAGTTACTCAAATAGTATTTCCGATGTTTGCCGAACATTACCGAGGTATGCTGCTGGTCTGCTCCATTGAAAAACAATGGACATTCGGGACACCAACTATGATCACGTGGTCAATTATGATCTCGATTACTAAAGTCAATTACATTTACAATACTAGTCACAATAATGTTTTAAATTCTCATTTTCCAGTCAATCCTACAGGCCTTATATCCAAAATACGCGGCAGAATGGGTATGAAAGTTGACCCAGCTACTGGACAGCCAATCAAACTAAGTGGTTCTGGAATGGCATTCCCGATACAAAGACACGTTAACGATCCCCGTTACAAAGTTGACGCCAAATTTTTAGAAAAACGTGGAAGGAGGTAAACAAAACGTCATCATTTCTAGTACCAGATACCGACTTTTAAAACCGGAAGCTCCCTTTTTGCCACAAACATTATTGGAGAACACACTAGCAAATTTGTAAATTTTATTTGTTAACCATAGGATTTGTAAAATGCATGTGAAAAAATACATATTCATGGCATATATAAATGTTTTTTTGTGTTTTTATTTGCGAATTATTTTGCAATGCTATTCATCTCTTCTGAACATTTAAGAGATATTTCTATTTTCTAAACATGTCATACCATATACACAAAAGAACCCTAATGATGTAAACTGACCCAAATTTAGATTATATAGTATAACCGGTTTAGGAAATATTCCTTTTACTTTAATTTTATAGATATTACTTGACAATTATAACTTTAAAAGCAGCGAAATATCATATTGAAACTATTTGTGTTTTAACGGCTTATATGACCAAATCAAGTTATTTTGTATAACATGTGATGCTCTATTTGAAATGGCCAATCAGATTTCAGTTTTCAAAACAAATTAAATAGTATAGTAAAAGTTTCAAAATGCAAACACATTGAAGTAATTTTAAATATGTAAATAGGTGTGACCTATCAGACGAGCGGTATCCCTTCATCCTAGGCAGTGACACGATTGTTACATAATTCATCTGCAAGTTTTGTTATGTTCACCCTTTCTTGAGGCCACGAGATTAAATAATATCAAATTATTAACTTGAAAAGTTATGTGCACATATTATGTCTACTACTTTCTGAAAGTTGTGGGAAACTTGTCTTGTAAATTTTCTGGTAGATTGTTTTTTAAGCATAACATAGCAACAACAGCTGATTAACTTTTTAAACTATCTCTGTACATTACACTTGGTTTAAAACATAAAAAAAACTAGATATCAGTGTCAGAGATGCAATCCATCTCTGTGGGTCCGGCTGACCTTGAGGTCAAGGTGAAATGTCATCAACCATGGTATGCGACACATTGCCTTGATATTATCTACCCACATACCAAATATCAAAAGCCTCCATCAAAAGATAAAAAAAGTTATAGCTCAGACACGATAAGTTTCGGACGGACAGTCGGACTGACTGATGACAATTGTCCAGTCCAACAACCAGTTTCAGTATTTGTATTCCCAAACTATATATGTGTAGGTTCTGCAAGCAAGTGACTATGATTCCAGGATTGATGATTCGGTGTCTTGCTTCTGAAAAATATACAGTTAAGATTTAACAATAAAATCATAACATTATTAATAAAATGTACAAGCTGAACAACAGCTTTTTCTTAAAAGAACATAATTTTTCGTTGTAATTAAATTAAAATACAATAAGAACATACTAATGTGTGACAATTATCAAGGTACAGTACATTAGTACAGCCTCTTTCCTTGTGTAAACAGGGACAGGGGTACTTAAACTAAAAATATTGGTTGTCTGCATGATATAAGCTTAATGACAGGAACTACTTGCTAACTATATATAAGACTTGGTAGACTTATAATTCACTTTTTCAATCGTATTAAAATTAAATCTTTCACTTTCTACCCCCACCCCCTGTTGTTATTGCCATATTAGCCGCTAACGCAGTGACCATTAATAACAGAAAAGGGGAGCAGGTGAAGGATTAAATTTTAAGTCACTTTTTTAGGCTGTTTAAATTCAGTTAAATGCTAAGATCAGGATAGAGACAATCCAGGAGTTAATTTCCCATTACCCAGAGACAACAACGAGAGCGGCTGGAAATTGCAAAGTCACATGTCTGTTTATGTTCAGTTGGAACATGTACAAGTTGTGCAATCATAAAGTAAGAAATTAATACTTACCAATTAACAAGATTTGGTTTGTTTTTATGAACCAGGATCAGCAGACGAACTTACACGGCAGACGATATCACAAGTCATGGCAGCAAATATCAGTTCACGTCATTTATCGCTGATTAAGCAGACGAAAAATAATTCACGTCAACTATCGTAATTCACGTCAACTATCGTTGCACGTTTTTTTTACATAACATCAAAATTAAAATACTTTGTTTAAAAAATTAATGTTTTATAATAAAACATTTAAAAAAACACATTTCGTCTGTATTTTCTTCTCGTGTCGAGTCTTGCATTTATTTTACGTAGTTGCGATAACTTACGAGAAGTAGAGTAAAAATGGAGGACAGAATATATCATCAAAACAGAAAAAAATACATTATTAAAGGAAAAACATTTGAAATTGTGTTCAATTATTTTCGGTAACGAAATTTAAATTCTAGATACCTAGTAACCGTTTTGTTGCACACTTTTCTCCTACAACGGAGATTTTTGCGATTTTGTTTAGAAACTGGAGATTAACTTGAAAACTTTTGGTTGCAAGAATTTATATTTACTCTGTAGTCTCCAAGACATAGGAAACCTCTACCATTAAGCGAGCTATCGCTCGCTCATATAAGACTAGATTTGGTAGCACATTGATATGAGAAGTACGCTTACCCTGTGCAATATATTTTGTAAGTGCTTATTCATCTACTATAGATCGATGACGTGTCAGCAGCAGTGTTCTGATTTCAGACTTCGGTGGATTTCCAGTTTTCCTACCAAAAGGTCAGGGGTTTTTACTCTGACCCCCCCCCCCCCCCCCCCGAAAAACCGAGTCTCCATGATATAGCAAAAACATCGTGATATAAAACACAGAAACCCTCCCCCAACCAAATCGACTTTGCGTATGGGTTTATGGCTTATATGTTGCAATATGAAAAAAATATATATATGTATATATACTATCTTTTTTAACTACATGTATTTAAATCAAGGACCGCTAGTAAAATTCAACAAAGGCCCAAAAACAATCCTCCATTTTTGTTTACACACACAATCATTGTCAATCATTGGGGCATTGCAAGACGTCATCAAGGTTTCAGAGGTATATTTAACGAATTGTCGACCTAAATGTTACGCATAACAGCCCCCCTTTCCCGGTTTTTTATGGATTTCCTATAACGTCACCAGTCTGTATCAGGTGTGTTACAGGTTTCTACCGTCGATCTGTTATGGATTTATGATCATCAGTCTGTATCAATCATGCAGAAAGTCCATATTTTATACTAAATAAGACTGTTCTATTAACATAACTTACATTTTTACCTCGTCGTTGTAGAGAGCCCGAGAATTCTTTGTCGTTCAATGCTTTTTTAGACTTTGATATGAGAGTGAGATGACAGAGAGCTCTCCATAGACAGACAGGATTTTGCGACACAAGGCTGAGTAGGTGACATTTCACAATCTTACGCTGTTATTAAAATGTCCGTGTGGTTCAGCTATATATAAATAGCTTCTTTAGATGTTTTTCTCCTATAATAATCACCTAACTGCAATCAAGATAATTTAAATCCTTTTTAAGCTAATTTTCGTAACTACCTGTAACAGTTGAACGGTAACTTCCGAGAATTCTCGAGATTTTGAAAATACGCAAAGCATTAATTATGCGAGCTGATTAATGGACAAAACTGCTTCCACTGTAGAGACATTGACGGAACAAATATCGTTGTTTCAAATTAACAAACTTTAAAGCAATAAAATTTTCCCGCTGCCATGTTTTGACATAATACATTCATTCCACAAATATGAAAGGGACCGCTGTAGTGATCAGCCAAGAACCAGACGTTATGTAAAGAGACATTAAGTTTGACAATCCCTTTCGACATTCCGGGATTTCTAATAAACAACTTTATAACGCATAAAACTACAAATGTCATCTTTCGTATAAGGTTCTGTAAATTAAATATTTTATCAATATGAATTTTATTGCAAATAAATGAGACTCAACATTTACCATAAAACCGTCTTATTGACTAAAAAATTATATGGTAAAAGAAAAGAAATATAGAAAAAAAGAAAGAAAATTCTTCGAAGAGACAGGATGTTATCACTTTATTATATGTCATTAGCCACAATTTTTTTACCATAACTGCTCATGCAAATAATAATCAATAATTTTCTATTATATATATATATATATATATATAAAATAATACAAACAGTGTTGGGCTTAATTTGTAGACGTATATATATATATATATATATATATATATATATACGTCTACAAATTAAGCCCAACACTGTTTGAATTAGATTTTTAACACTGTCAAATTTTTGCATACCCTCAGCGGGATTCGAACTCACACCGTTGTGACACTGTGGCACCAATTCGCCTGCACTATGTCCAGCGGTCTAGACCCCTCGGCCAAATCCGCTATATATATAACCGCGATGCGGTTTTTGTACAGCGTAAACCCACCCAAAGTCGTCCGTATCCAAAAATCTAACCAGCAGTCGGTTTACGTCAATAAACCGCGATGCGGTTTATGTTCAGCGTAAACCAACCCAAAGTCGTCCATATCCAATAATCTAACCAGCAGTCGGTTTACGTCAATAAACCGCGATGCGCGATGCGGTTTATGTACAGCGTAAACCAACCCAAAGTCGTCTATATCTAATAATCTAACCAACCATTAAAACAATTTTTATATTTTAAATTCAATATTGTGAGAAGAAATAACAAAACAATATTTAACAAGTAGTCAAATAATATTTGCCATTCACAATTTTTAGTGTCGTCGCTTGTTGTTTGCGGAGGAATTCATGTAGTCAACGTCATCATTAGATATAATTATGTCAACTATCAGTCACGTGCTAAAATACCAAGTTAGGTTTAATACACGAAAAGGACAACGTTCCTCAGCTGTTGAATATTTAAAGGAAATTAAAATATTTATTTATTTAACTTTTTGTTATTATTTAGAACATGGACATTTACATTTAATATATTTAATTAAAATTTGAGTCTGTGTAGGTTTTAACCTACAAGTCTTGTTCGGAATATTTTCTTTGATATATTATCTATCCACATCGCTCAGTGACTGTGCACTATGATATTCTCTTTTTTAATTAAAAAAAGAAATAGCCTTCTTCTTGGAGGAAATATCTCTTTCCTTCTGATGTATTTTTAGTAAACTTTAAACGTTCTTTATCACTTTCATTGTCTTTGAAAGGGGAATGACTCTTCCGATGTGCATACTTTATTGAATTTTTTTAATTTCTTCAAAGTAAGACCCACGTTAAATGATCTACAGGTTCACACACCAAATTGAGTTAATAAATACTTACTGTGGGGATTTTTGTTAAATTATAAGAGGTACGCTCCCAACTGCTATCGTAATATATTCCTCGAAAATTTTTTAGAAAAATCTGGGTCACTTTATTATAGGTTTGTCTAGACTATCCTTCTGTTCTTGCTATTTTTGTTTTACCTAGCCTTTTTCAACTTTTACAGTTTATTATTCTCGTGTTGTTCTTATAACATTTTATAGGGCCTTAACCCACATATTTACATTATCAAACGATAAAACTGGAGTCTTATTACATAATAACTACTGCTATATAGTATTTCAAAGGTGTAGATGGTGTCCGACGTTGAACAATTGCTTTCTCAGCGTGTTCCTTTTTTGTAATGGGTTTTTACAACATCTCAAATGCATAGTTGTGATATCCCGCCTTAGTTTTAATTGTACTTTAGATTCAAAATTAAGCTTAAGCTTAAATAAAAAATCAGTAACACGAACTTCACTTAAATCGGGAATGAGGCCATGTGTTTCGGAGGAGTAAGCAACTACTGCTTCAATCGTGGCACCCGTCGTATCCGGTCGCTTTGTTGATGTCACATGTTTTGTCTGTCCTTGACTTATCGATTCCTGAACACTCTTCGGTACTTCGATTCTTTGTCTTGAAAACCCTCGACCACTCAACATAAACATTACATTTTGTTGAAGAGAACAATCTGCCTGGTCAGACTCGAACTCGTAGCCTCAGCGTTGATACACGTGTGAACACTAGCAGATGGATTACAACCAAATAGGCTATTATTCAACTTATAGATCATGTATCATTAATCATTATTTGCGGCGGTTGGTAAAGAGTGTTTGTTGTTTTATAAGCAAATGAAATATTTTTATAAACTATTATATTTCTTTAAATATAATTGTAAAACTTATGTAGAAGAGACAAATGTTGACATGATCCAGATCAGAGTATCAATTGGACAGACCTTATGTCAGTACCTAAAAACCATTACTTGAAATAAACACGCATGCATAACAGAGATATTCATTTTTTTTCCTAAAAAGGACCAAAAAACAGTCATAGATTTTGTAATAAGGTTAAATTGTTATTTTTCTGTACCCGAACATGACAAAACATGGTAGTTCCATACTTCCGGCTTTTCATGTCTAAGACATAATATACCAATACAGAACATAGCTTGTGAGGCTCAGGGGCTGGAGAAATGCGAGGAACATTGAGCACGGGTAATTAAATGTCAAAAATTAGAATATGCACGGTCTCTTTAACTTCCGGTGGGAATCATGGAAGAACATACCAGGACTTTGCCATGAACCGACTGGAGGTCCTAGGCGGTCGAGAACCATCGCAGAGAAAAAAAAATGTCCTCATTATTCCAATTCTAGCTACCCACCTGATAATTCGTTCTCACACTATATAAACCTAGATTATATTTAATGTTTATATGTCACCTAACACCATTGCCTATAAGAGATTCGTCAATAGTATCAACAGGATCATTTCGACGCAAAATTTGTATCATACAGATAGAATTGCATTTTTATCTAGCATAAATTCTTGACCCTAAGGATTAAAACATTGGCACATATTTGGTTTCCTACAAAAACGCATCAGTTTCGTTTCTTCTTACTTACCACCTACATAGATACAATAAATATATGCACTATAAATACGTGTAGTTTGTTTGTTTGTTTGTTTGATGGTGTTTTACGCCACTTTCAGCAATTTTTCAGCTATATCATGGCGTCCAGTTTTTATTGGCGGAGGAAGCCGGAGTACCCGGAAAAAACCCCCGACCTGCGGTAGGAAAACTGGCAATCCTTGTCATTTAAGATTGGAGTCGAGTACACCCTGCCTGCAGTGAGAATCGAACCCGCAATCTCAGTGTTGACAGACCACGTGATCAATAGTAGACGAACTACCTTACCACTTGGCCACCGAGGCCCCCGTGTAGTTTGAACGCACACCTTTAGTTTCATGACGAAAGATATAAAGCTTGCGTATACATTTTACGCATGCGCACACTCTCTTGACACAAACACACAAACAATGTAATAAAGCTAGTTAGTTATAATAAAATATACAGACTGCGGCCAAGACAACAATGTGACAACAATATGTGATTAATTTCAGAAATTATTATTTTTTTCTAAATACTAAGTTAGTTCATGCATGCATACGCTTTATAAGCTTTGTTTTGGAAAACTTGCGTACATGTATCAGGTTCTCTTCATTGTAGTAATATGTCTGTCTGTTTTGAAAGCTGGCAAGTAAGGAAATTTGCTCCGTTGCACTGAATTAACACATTGATGTAATGAATTAAGATATTAATACACTAATTACACTTTTTACAATATATTCAACATTTGGTTACTGGATGCAGCGTGTTGGCAAAAGCATTGCATCTTATACTGATTATAAAAATGAGAAAAGTAATACACTGTATATTCTGGTACCCTGACGATGATATCCTCTTTAACCTAACCGGTCTTTGGATATAACGTCAGGTCAGGAGCATAGGATTTCAACGGTGAGAGCGTAGAAATTTGACGTTCGGGCATTCTCTAGACTAACCATTTTGTAATACAGATAACTTCAAGTAGACCGAACGTATTGTGACGTCATTCTCTTTATTCTTAGCTGAGTTTACATTGAGATTTCTAAATTTAAACGTAAATTTAAAGTTATAATGTAATTTATATTTAAATTTTATAAAGAAATGTATTCCCGGCTTTTAAAAAATTGACATGTGCATGTGATATTAAATGGCGTCATATTATCAACCAATGAAAATGCTTATATCGGAGGTCTTGACCTGGTGTTATATTTAAAGTGAAGCTTGCTTCATTTTAGGATTGTTTTCAATTGCTGGTTAGATTATTGGATATAAACGACTTTGGGTCGATTTACGCTGAATAAACCGCGAAACGGTTTGTGTTGCAGCGTAAATCGATCCAAAGTCGTTTATATCCAATAATCTAACCAACAATTGAAAACAAACCTTATATTTTAAATTCTATAGTAAAAATTAAGTAACAAGAACACTATTTTACAAGTAATTAAATAATATTTGCAATTCACAATTTTAGTGTCGTCACTTGTTGTTTTAGTCTGGGATCCTGACTAGATATTCTCAATACCGTAAGCGGACTTCCGGTTCGAATATACAGTCAGGTCACCAGCAATGAATCCGGTCAAAATTTTGACCGGTTTGCATCATTCGGAATGCCTCAAAATTGACGTCAGTATTAACTGTAACTGACGTAATTCCGATACAAATCATTATGACGTAACGTCCGGCGTTCAGTTATCAAATTCAAATACAAATACAGTTTAGAAAAAGAATGCTTTTATAGATTTATGTCTCGTTTGTGGAAATAACTCTACGGAAATGGTCAGTTTAGCTCGAAAGCCGGAAAACAAGAAGCAGGTAGCTACTTTATTTAAATTGTATTATGACAGTAATTTCCTACGGAACAAACGCGCGAATAGTTATATAAAACATGGCGTTTTAAACAACCAATCAAACTGGGTAGTAAACTGGTGGTGACCTGGGGTTATATTTGAAAGTGAAGCTTGCGTAAATGAAAAATATTGCACCAGGGGACCAGGTTACTTGTTGTTTTCGGAAGAATTAAGTCATGGTCGACGTCATCAATACATCTTATTATGACGTCACAATCAGTCACGTGCTAAAAAACCAAGTTAGGTTATACGAAATAACCAACTTTGCTCATGTATTGAGTATTTAAAAGAAATTAAAATATTGACAAATATTGCATCAGGAGACCAGGTTATACACTGTAACGTTAGTTTGGTGTCTTACTACACCACTAACTTAAATACTAAGGGACACACAACATACTCGAAAAGATGTCCAGCTGCATAAAACCAGCAAGCCAAGAAATCCGACCAAACAACAAAAGCAAAAGTCAAGTGATTATTTCAGATCTGAATATAATGACAAATATATACAACGGAAAAACATAAATAAAAAAACACAAAAAACAGACAATAAGTAACCCGAACCCAATAAAAATCAGAGGTCACTCAAGTGCTTTTATTAGATTTATTCATTGATAAGTCTAGGAAAATTTCAAATCCTGGAATTGGAAAGACTACATATGAGTCAGCGAAAATGTCCGATCATAATAGAGAGTTTGATTTCCGATAACTATCAATAACGTAATGGTAACGACCATAGAACTTCCGAAGGAAAATCATCAACCTAGATACAGTTGTTTTATGTGCTTAGTAGTCAGTCGTCTCTGGCAGCAATGATCACCAACCATTTTAAGTCAAACTGTTGTAGTGTTTTCATTGAACGCACTATTGAAATCTGTTGCGTTGATAAAAAAAAACTCAATTTTCCCATGTGTTTGTGATAATATTTTAAATGACGATTGATGTTGATAATTTGTTTATAAGCTGGCGTGAATAGAAGTAAAATATAATTATATACATCGGAATGGTAACGTATTAAATGACAACGGCTTTGTAAAGGACCTTTGACTGACGAA
Source organism: Limnoperna fortunei (assembly GCA_944474755.1). Taxonomy (NCBI): domain Eukaryota; kingdom Metazoa; phylum Mollusca; class Bivalvia; order Mytilida; family Modiolidae; genus Limnoperna; species Limnoperna fortunei. The sequence goes on from OX104125.1 coordinate 34,689,923, forward strand.
CAGGAAATTAGTTCTTATTTTGATATTTGACTGCCCGAGCTGTAACAGGGACAGTGGATTTATTATTAAATGGAATTTAGATATTAGACCTGCATTTAAAAAGCAGTTTCATACAGAATTGATAAATAAATTTATTTATATAGTTGGTTAAATGTATTGGATATTTTTCAGCTGATTGTGCAAAGCCCATTTCTGGACTACTTTATGGGTGTTTGTGAGTTTCCTTGAATACCCTTCGGGTTTTCTAAATTTGCGAAAAATTTTATCTGACAACCCGAAAATTTCATGTGATATTAGTGAAATGATTTCGCTTGTTTTGAGGGGTCTCTCATTACTCAACAAAACTTGGTGCCCGTGTCATGGCAAAACATGTTAATAGTTTCCCCAATAAGCAAATAATTAAGACGCCGTTGTCAAATTTGAGAGGTATAAATTCTAAAGATTTATATAATCACATACACGGGATCTCTTGTATAAACTGTTATTTATTTATTGTTAAGTACTGTGAGTATATAATTTATTACAGAAACCATCTTGTAACTTGTAACAGACACTTATATAACAATAAATACCATGGAATAACATACATAAATTCATCTATGATGCACAGGATCTGACAGGGATATGCAACAGTATCATCTTTTGTGTGGGGTTTATGTAAACATTTGAATTCCGCCAAATGTGTATCGAAGACGAACTAGATTTCAATCTTAAATAAGAACACATTTTGCATATTATTGGCGTATTCAGTCATGTAAGGAAATAACTCTAAATGTGTTTTCTATTCGTTTTGTTGTAAGCTTCATTTAATTCAACATTTTAACTTCTATAATAATGCATCAACCGGTTTGAAACAACGAGTGAAAAAATATAGCTGACGCTTTTTGTGGGCGTTAACAATCGGGTATTTGTGTCGATACAGTCAAACCAAGTCATTTGCCTTTAAACTGTCACATTGTGTCGTCTGCAATTTATGGAATAAACAAATTCGTCACCTTTTTTTACTTGTCAAGTCAAATTGAAACTCGCTTAACTATGGTAAAACATAAATATGCAGCTTAAAAAACTGAATAAATTTGAAATTTCTATAATTTGGACCAATACGGGTCTGCACATTTAGGAAAAGCTGAAGTTTGTGTGACATTGCATATAGTGTTACGGAGTATTGAACGGAGAGGATATGACATAGGCTCCGGTGATTGGGTTTGAGCAAAAATGGATTTGTGTTTATTTAACGTCCAGGGAGCAGAATTTCAGATAAATTCAGGACGAAAACAAGTTAACATACAATAAAATCGACGAGGAAAAGGAATGGGGCAACGGGAACACAATTTTGTCAGTCACTGAAAAGTATACAGAATTTGTAGGTTAGAAGATTTAGCCTTTTTAGCGGCTACAATTAGCCTCCTCTTTTTCGAAATCTACAAAGGAGGTCTTTATATGAGCGTGGCGCTCTCCAAACACGTTACCCACTACGATCCATGCTTTCCTTATTATGACCTGACAACCGACTCTATATAAATAACTCGTTATTATTTAGATCGACAGACTAAGAGAAATCAACAAATTATCCATACAGAGAGACGTTTTGGACTTAATCATGCAGTTTTATGGTGTATCTGTACAGTTTATCACGTTGTATTTCAGAATGCAACTTTATGTTATTGTAACGACACCAGCTGTTACGGCCATACCTTAAATGAAACTAATCTGATGTATTGGCTGTTAGGGTCATTATTTTTCCCAGTAGGATCACACATTTTCCGGTCATTAGATAGATGTAGACTGGACAATTAACACAAACAACGGATATGTGTCAAGATTAAAGATGATAAGAACACAAATCTTTATGTTGTAAATCTCATAATTGTGAAATATTTTAATTATTTCGTCATAAAGCAAGTATCATACAATAATAATACATAAAAATAAAATAATATTAAGCGAAACATGCAGAATTATCAAAATGTAACAAGTAAAAGGCGCCTAAATTTCTTAAATTTATGTTCTTATAGGTTTCCTGGTTTTGAAATTAACATATTTTCATCATATATCTTCCATGAAATCACATTTAGCGCATTTTGTCTTATTACGTGTAAAAGTTTTTAAAAAGGTTTTTTTTAAGTTTGTCTCTTATTATATTGTCTTTTACTATTTGAATTTACGAGCATTATCATAACAAATTTTCTTGTCAAATTTCCTACCTTATATTAGGTTTTTTCTAGTAACTCCTCTTCATTCCCATAAAAACTGGATGCCACGATATAGCTGAAAATTAGCTCAAATACCATTTAATGCTTAAAATGCATTTAGCATTTGATAATCTGTTATTTTACCACCATACGTGACGCTATGGGCAGCTTTGTGGTAGAGGTGAACCCTCTCAGTATGGTCCCAGAAAAACTGCTGAGAAGGATGCGTAACCAACCCATAAGTAAACAGACAGAACTATACACATGTTGCTGACGTATTTATCGATGCAAATTTGACATTTAACATAATGTATTATTCCTTCAAACAAACGCAGCCTTCTTTTTATTATGTACGAACAGCCACTGTGTTGGTGATGAAGTACTAACTGTAAAACAATTAACAAATGGTGACATAAAATATATCCTAAAATGATGATATACATGTATATGTATGCCTATAGAAACAGCTGAGCATGATAACAGTCCAATTCAGAAGAGAATTTTTACCTTGACCTAAATGACCTAAATCTTCTCTCGATTAGTTTAAATATATTTATCACTAACGTTGAAAAAAGTTGAATAAACAGTCAGAAAAAGAACAGAACATAGATTATTTTCTTGATTAACACGTAGTTAGTTTGAATGGTATTTAACTCCACTTTCAGCAATGTTTCAAGTTTATCGTGGAATCCTGTATTGTTTGGGAGAGTAAATCCTGAGTAAACTCGACTCCAGTCTCACTGCTGGCAGGTTGTACTCGACTGCAATCTTAATTGCCAAGGATTACCAGTTTTCCATCCGAAGGTCAAGGGTTTTCTCCTGGTACTCCAATATACTACGCCCAAATAAACTAAACGCCATGACATTACTGAAAATGACGTCACATTCAAACAAACATAGAACGTTTATACAAAACTAATCTCTTACTATGTGTCTTAGACAGGTCTAACTGCAGTTCACATCTGTTTCCGCTGTATATAAGTGACCCCGTCACTGAACTTTTGCAAAAACACTCGTACGTATTTCCTGTTGATTTGCACATTCCACCATTTAAACATGGTGAGCTTGCGCAGTGATCAACCGCTGATACTAAAAACAGAGCATACAATGCAGTAGTTGTATGCTAAGAATTTTTTTCCAGGCGCTATTACATTTATCAAGAAATTTTTATAATGGGAGAGTACACAATTGACGCTTTTTCATCCTCCAGCTTTCCCCGTTAATTTTTGTATTACTGCATCTATTGGCAAAGAGCAGAATAGAATTATTATGTAAAAAATTATCTGGATGAATAAGATAGAGTTCTCAGTCCTTTTGTAAAGTAATACATAAAAACTTTTATCAAATATATGTGACATAAGCAATATTTGTAGAGAAATAATTACCTATTGTTTGATGTAATGTGGACGAATGAGAGGTGATCGTAGCAGGTGGCAATGTTGTTTCTCCGAAATATGCTAAATAAAGAATAAGGCAAAAAGGTACCGATTTGAACGGATATTATAGTACGCAATCGTGATCTTATCTTTCAAATGTTATTTGTTTACAGATTTATGACTGGTATATAAAGCGCATACACTCCTAAGGAGATTGATGTCTTATCAAGCCGCCGACTTTTAGGGTTCTTTTAGTGCTTAGCGATTTCTCGTAAGCTCACATTGAGTAATATAGGCTCTGTGCTTATTGCGTTGTGTGCTTTATTGACACATTAATTTCTAAACACGTTAACAATACTTTTTTAAAATTGTCTGTAGTATTATGAATATGAATATTGATGTTTTTAGTAAAAGTTATGACTCTAATATAATATTGATGTTTTTAGTAAAAGTTATGACACTTATATAATAGCACAGAAATTGTTCGTGTGAACATTTTAAACCGATTCAGTCATCGCTATCAAGTCAAAATTGAACGGCTCATCGTGAAACCAGAAATATACTCCACAAACCAATGTCTTGATAACAGCTATCATTTAAATTGCATATAATATTATCTTTCATTTAACGATGTTTTTGTGTACATGGGTAGTGTTACGATTAATGAACAATATCCAATAATGTAACTATTAAATAAAAATGACGCTTTTCAATCTGTGCAATTCTTGGAATATAAGTAATAACATTTTAATTGCCGATACAAACCTTTGTTCCCGTCGTGACAAAGAAAACCTATGCAAGGCTGACACACGCTAGTCGTGCACGTTCCTGCTAATAATAATAATAATAATAATAATAATAATATTGGGGGGGGGGGTGTTAACACCAAAGTAAGTCGACAGTTACATTGAACAAAATACAATTATGGAATTTTAAAGCACTAGCTAACAGAAACTCGCAAATACAACTTCCGGTCATAATTGATGTGGGATCACGAACGAGTGGAAGACCAATAAGTTACCAAACAACAAACTGTTATATCTCTTTGACAGATTTGACCATCACGACCAACTAATTCATGAAGTTGACCATACAATTCACGTGAAGACAACGTCAAGCAGACCATCAGAAACGCCGGATTTATCTGCAGCTCTGACGGAAACAATTATCTGTCAAGGAAATCACAGGTTTGGATTTTTCATTAATAAGTTGTGGTATTCATAGTCCATAAAAGTGTGTTGCAGTAAGAATAACACAAAGAAAAAAAAGATTTATGATTGGAAAATTGAAGTCGACTCACGTTCGTATTATATGACATTTAAGTGGCCTATTTTGTCGATTTTATTTTCAGGATTTATGTCTTTAATAGAAATGTTAAACATATTTTTTTCCACAAACGTATTAATTTTTAAGTGATATCGACATGGGGTTAAATAAAAATAACATAAAATATATTGTGGCACCCATTTGCCTGCGTTTTGTCCAGCGATCTAGACTATTCGGTCAAATCCGATCTTCAAAAATATAGCTTCATTAACCGAGGTGAATCTAGAGACAGACATAGTATATGTGTACTGGCGTTTGAAGATTAAAACGTATTAGTCTGGCAGTAATCTAACTCAGCATTTTGTATTCATATTATAGGATGACAAAGTATACTTGTCAGACAATCACAGTACGTAAATTATATACAAACGTCTAAGTATGGTAACAACCATATTATCTATCCGGCAGATTTCTGAAGTATCAGAAATACAAGGCAATAGATATTAATCCCAACACTGTTCGAATTAGTTTTAATACTGTCAAATATTTGCTTACCCTCTGCGGGATTCGAACTCACATAGTAGTGACCCTGTGGCACTTATTCGCCTGTAATATGTCCAGCGCTCTAGATCACTCGGATAAATCCGCTATTTAACAATTAAGCTTCATTCATCGAGATGAAGGGACTTTGCGTTATTTACAAGAAATCGTCTGCTTTCGTGACGTTCAATGGTATTCGGACAAACCGCAAGACTCACCCCTCCATCAATGCAGATGACTGTATCTTACTTACGCCTCCGTTCTAATTTATGTCAAATTGTACTGTGGTAAATCGCCCCATCGAAAGTAAAAACAAACCGCGGCATTTTATAAAGTTGATTGACAGGGAACATAAGTGTCGATTTCACCATTTTAGATCTATAAAAGGACCAAACGCGGTAAGCAATTTTCATATATCAGTCAAAAACTCTCCGCACAGACACGGTGACTTAATCTAGATATCTTTAAGTCACTTACAGGTGCCACTGCAATGACACACTGATTTACAGGTCCCAGTGCACATGATTGTCGCCGCACCGTCCATTGGTAACTTCATAGCCTCCAACATTGCATTAAACATATCAGAAAACATAAACCTTTCTGAAATAGAAAATACATATTAGTTGACTATTAGAAAATATATAACGTGCAAAGTGAGACAGGGTATTGATGCCAATGTACAAAAAACTGTATCCCGGCTTGTAACAAATGCGGTCTTTGGATTTGTTGCTTACCAGTCGGTACAAATTTCATGCCCACCGGCTGCATTGCTAACATCGAAGGGTGTATTGTTTTTGCGTTGGTAATGCATGTTCTAGAGTAGCAGTGTTTGTTATTCCAGAAAAGACTATTTCTGTCTTTTTTATATTTTTACTTCATTTCAATCACTACAGATGCCACACATTCACACTGACACACATAAATATGAATGACCTTGAAACTTGACGTCATTTTCTTTCGACGTTAAGATAGCGTGACTTGAGGAGCCAAAATACCAAAAGTATAAAATACAATGTAAAACAGAATAAAAACTCATAAAACCTACTGTCTGAGGTTGGTACCAAAGGTACCATTCTCGAATGAGTAAAATGAGCATTTTCTGCATGAAAAACTTTTAATTCTTGTGGTGCCATAAGCGTATTTCTTACGACAGATGAACCTATTTTTCAAACTTTTACGCTTGTTAACCAGCAATAAATCCGTTACTACGTTATAACCCGGGCGTATGGAAATTGTACAACCTGAAAGTACTTCCGGACAGACTTCGGCCCCCCGCCTCAGACTGAACAGAAGTACTTTCACAGTGGCGGATCCAGAGGGGGGGTCCAGGGGGTCCGGACCCCCCCTTTCGTTTTGACAAACATGGGGTCTGGACCCTTACTTTTGTGTTAGCATAACAAAATGACATTTTAACGGACATGTTTTAGGTGTCAGAAAATCGTCAGAATGCAGGATTTTACACCATTTCGTTCAGAGCCCCCAGACCCCCTGCCGTATTACGACAAATTTGGACCCCCCCCTTTCATTTGAGGCTGCATCCGCCCCTGTTTCAGGTGGTACAATTTCCAAACACCCGGGTATAACGTAGGTAATTGATAGTAGCGCCGCTTGGGGAAAGCAACAACACTTACAAACAAAAATATATTGAACATGGGTTGAAATAAGTAAAAGAAGAAAATCGTCATTCATATTTTTATCGACTTAAATGTGACAAAAGATTAAGCTTATAGTTATGTATAATATAACAGGTTTAGTACGAACGTCGACTTGTTGTTTGAACACGTAACATGGACTTAAACGTATTTTATTTTAATTATCTGAATTTATACTTCTTCGTTAATCCTATAAGACATGTCTATTAAATATATTTTGACATTGCAAAGCAGTTGCATGATAAAGTCAACACGATAATAAAAACGTACCGTGTCGTTGTTTAGAAGCATTTTTACATTTTTCGTCGAATTTTATATCCTGTTCATGTACATAGGCCAGCTAAAATAAACGTATTTCTTATTAAATAAATTTCGTCAATAAAACACACCTGCCTAAAATTCAATAATACACCAATATGTGATTTAATTAAAAAATGCACTTCAAAAGAGACTATCAATAAATCGATTTTTTTCGTTATTACAAGTGTTATGTAATTGCATTGTCCGATTTGTGGCGAAAGGCAGAGATCATGCTTGGAAGTGTTAAGGAGTATGTAACGGATTGGATACGAAATTTGTTCCGGACATATTGGACTGAATGAAAACTACACAAATGCTATCTACGCATTGGCATATTTATTTGCTAGGTCACAATAATTGGTGCAGTGGAACAGGAAACATCAGATCTATAAGATTTTTAAATGTTTGAAATTTATTAATTTATAATTGAACATAATTTAAATTAAAATATCGAGGGTAAATACTGTAAATTGTGTTAAATTTAAGAATAAATACTAAAAGATTTTTTTTAAATATTATCAACAGCAGTGTTATATCTAGAAAAAAATGAGGACGGTGTTCAGTCTATTTATTATGCTAAAATATTTGATGAAATTTACAATTATTGTGTTTTAGGAGATTTTATTTTTTCGCATTAGCCTGACCTTCCAAACAAGTATACGCATACAGTTTGTAGCCGCGATATCTACACACGACACGTAGTAACAGTTTATTTTATATTATAACATTAAAAAGATTGTAAATGCACAGTACAGCAGTTTTCATATAAACAGCTCTTTTGAAAACATTACGCTTTATATTACGCTTACTCTTAATCCACTTTTACGTGACATTATTTTGCGTTTTAAACTCTTGAAGACAAACGTTTAATCTCAAACGTATGTCGTGCTTTCTAGGAGAAAAAACAAACCTTAGACAAAAAACTGACAATGAATATTGGAGTCATTACAACTCATTGTTGATACAGATTACGATTAATAGCATATTGTTTTGTTTGTTTGAATGATGTTGAACGCAATTTTCAGCAAGTTTTCAGCTATATCATGGCGTCCAGTTTTAATTGGGGGACGAAGCCGGAGTACCAGGAGAAAACCCCCGACTTGTGGTAGGCAAACTGGCAATCCTTGTCAATTAAGATTGGAGTCAAGTACACCCTGCCCGCAGTGAGAATCGAATCCGCAATCTCAGTGTTGACAGGCCACGTGATCAATAGTAGACGAACTACCTTAACCACTCGGCCACCGAGGCCCCCAATAGTAGATGACTTACTACCTTAATCGTTCTGCCAGTATGTATTAAATATACGCGTTATTTTTCAAATGAACTATTAATGATTTCTGTTGAACACGAATCATATTAATTAACGACAGATTTGCAGAAAAAGTGTAGAAGTTCAGCATGTTTACCTTTCCATTGACGTACACGAGGTACCATTTCTGATAGTGCGCTACGGAGGTTAAACAAACTGGTTTCCGGACAAAGAGATTATTCTCCTGGTACACGTATGGCTTTGAATATACATTTATCGCTTCCTTTATAGGACACACACAGTCGAATCCGTTTGACAAGGTCAACGATAACACAAAGGAAATAACTGTTAAATAGATTCCTATCTATAATAATAGAAACAAATATTAGCTTTCACATCAATTCAAACAGTTCTTCTTTAAGTTGCAATGTATATAGTTTTCTTATCCATGGAAATTTTTAAACTATGTCTGTTTGTATAAAAAAACAGTTAACATTTTGAAATGTTTAATAATGGAAAAAAATCTTCATGTAATTGTTCTAAATATTCACTAACCTCAATCCTTATGTTAAAATCTGCAAAAGTATTAACCATAAAGGAATTGTTAGGCTAATAAAAAGTATTTATATACTGTAAAATTCAGTGAAAATGGCACGGAGCATTAGACAATATATTTTAGTTATGTATTGGTTAATTAATCATTTTTATGTAGTACATAAACTCTAAACCACAAACAAACAAACAATCAATCAAACTCTAACCCTAAAATATTAAACAATTAATGCAAGTGTATTTAAATTCAGCAAAACGTCATAATGCTACTAACCATTTTGGAAGGATATTCAAGAATAAGTTCCACAATAAAGAAACAAAGAGTTATCTTAGTACATATGAATTTGTAACAATAGAATTTGTGTGCGCTTGCTCAGAACGTCCTATTGATCACAAACACGTTATTATCAGTTATGATAAACGTTTGACTTTGCACGTAATGGCGAAGGACTATTTCACGTGAATAGATTGCTACTAAACATTATACTTCGAAAAGCTTTCTGCTCTCTCAAAACAAGGACAATTACAATTGACTGATTGATTTATTGACTTCCAACGAAAAGTATTTCTACTATACACGGATAATTTAGCATTTTTCGAAATCTACAACGTGCAAGGACCGTAACATGATCTGAACACATCACCAACTACCATCCGCGACCAGGTTTTCAGTACGATGACCTGACCCAACAATAGGGCCTACCCAATCTGCAATCTAGAGACGAGCTGTGGAGCTTTATTGGTCAAGCATTGGACATAACCTTTAGGACTACGTTTATTAATTGGATATTCTATTTTGACACTAACTTCAAGACAGTTAGGATTTAATTTAAAGGTTATTTCTACCTGCAACTATATTTAACAAGTACAGATAGTGTTTCTCCTAAAAATGATTTATGCATAAGTAAATTTGTACAAAAAACGATTCAATCGTTGCCTAAACATAAAGCAAACGAATGTTCTTACTAACTTTTAAGTAGATCAGTCCTCCAGTTAGTAAAAAGAAGATACGCTGAAGTTGATGACCTTATATCGCCCGATTACTCTTTATATCTTACAGCATCTTAGAACATACTACAGACTAGTCATAAATTTGCCGGCGACGAAAGTGAAAACAAAACAAAATGAAAATCGATTTCCTCAACGATATAGATGATAGCATGCAAGTCGTTAATGACATACGTAGAAAATTATCTCATTTCAAAGTAATGAAATATCTTAAATATCAGTTATACTATACGCAATAGCTATTTGATACTCTTCAAAGTTTGTTTATCATCTTTTATTATATTATGTTTACGTAAAATGTAAAGACATACACATCACAGTCAATATGAAACGAAAATAAGATAGTGACAAAATCTAGATTGACACACGACGTAAAGAAGAAAAAACCTGAACAATAATGCAGAAAAGAAACCAAAATGAGTAAAATAAACATTAGTGCACTCAGGTGCTACAAACGAAGTAAGCAATGACAGCTTTATATTACCTCTCTGTACTTCAAATTATATTTAAAAAAAATTCCAATTGCTGTAAAGTAATCAATGTTAATATGCATATGCTGTAATTGGAAAAGCATGACATTTGCAAGTCAAAGTTCATGAAGGTAATATAGTTTCAATTTACAAATAGCATTTTGTTTAAAATATGTGGTTGAAATAACTTTTTTTTTCAATATATGGTTGAAACATTTGGATGACACAAACCATAACGAATGTGATAACGTATCTTCAGTTTGTTTAATTTTTGAATTATAATATTGATGAATTGTAACAACAAAAACATTCCTAATCGTTTGTGATGCAGTCAGCTTATTAAAAATATATCACTTTATACCAAATTGAAGCGCAGAGTCTATTAAACCAGTCTAATAGAGCACCAAATCGAGGTCAGCATCGGAGACATGGTCTTTCATATAAATGTTTATTAAATGTTCTTTGATAATGATATTCGGGGTTTTCTGATTTTGGAATTCATATAGTTCTATCCATTTATATCTAACAGTTGTTTGCCCGTTGAGCCAGCATTCTTTTCAAAATTAAATGGCAAATGCTCACTAAGAAAACTAAAAAAATTTAATGATTTTTGCAGGTCTTTTTAGAGGCAAGACTTTTCTATACACAATCTATGAACAGTAAAGGGAAACCTATAATCCGACTATATGTGAAAAATACGCTGGTTGCCATAACGGTATTAACGAAACGAACCCGTGGACATCTGTGAAAAAAGACAATCCACAAACAAAAACCCAGGAAATCGGCAAACTTTAGAACCGACAACAACAAATATAGCAACTACATCAAAAGTGCCTACACGGTACAAGAATTTCAAAAGGAATTATTGGTTTTAGCAGTTTTTCCGGCATAGTGAACATCCAGCTTGAATTACTATTTTGTGTCAGTTGGTGTGTTGATGAATGGTTGTAGATAATGCACAACTAGTCAGAATTAGGTTATAATTGCATCACAATCACTCTGTATTGAATTCAAACCTGTTAAAGCTATCTGCAATATCTTAACATATATAAAACTAACGTCAAATAAGTTTTGCACTCTACCACTCTACCAACGCAGAGAATCATTAAATTAAGTTTCGTCTGATAACTTATGTAACTTTTCACTCTAAAACCCTGCGAAACATTTAAGTTTTATCCGGCGGAGTGCGTCTGTATAGCTGTCACATAATATTGCCACGCATAGAGGAGCATCTAGTTTTTTTTAGTTGGGTTTGTGTAAATCAATTTTTGGTCTTTGTATATGGGTCTTACAAAATGTTTGGGGAAAGACCGGGTGATCGTCCACGAGGAAACGCAGTGCATTGGGCGAAAGACAGAAACGCGGTGTAAATCCCTAGTGGAAGATCACACAGCTTTTCCTAAAAGAGCATACAAGTACTTAATTCTTACATAAACCAAAATCTTTCACATCGCATCCTACAGTCTCTCCATTGTGTATATTGAAAATATAAGAAATCTCGAAAGAAGAACAACGCAAATCAATGTAGAATGATTATATTAATATAATCATACTATTGATTATTATAATCATATTTCGATTCCCAACAGATATAGATTGGCATCAATCAGTACTAATGCTTTGTCACCTTCGTTATTGTCCACATCGACAGCATTATTGTAAACGCATGTTTTATTAAATGTTTTGTGTAGCCATTTTTGTACGAATTTCCACAACAAAGCATATTAATAAAGATATGTTATTACATGTCTGTAATCATAATAGAAACACATTTTTGCAAAGAAAAAAAAATCGAAGATACCGAGGAGTTTTCATGAAAAAATAAGTCAAAAGAAAACAAAAAGACACGCAACATACACACACAATATGTAACACAAACCCACTCACACTTGAGTGTAAGTTCAGGTGAAATTGGTAATCTTCTGCCCACGCGTGACACCCGTCGGATCTCTGAGGTTTAAATCCCGTAAAAGGTCATATTAATGGACAGTCGTAATTCAATAACGATGGAAAGTGATTAATAGAACCAGAACGATTTATTGTTCATCACGTGTTTGAGACTCCTGCAAACCTTGAATTAAGATGTGTATCTTTCGAAAACGCGATTGAACATTGGATTAAGCAATAGTTTGTGTTTGACTTTATGTTGCTCGTTTCTTAATTTATCGTTTGTTATACTACCACTCAATCATTCATATTTAGCAGTTTTTGCTCAGACAACATTTTTGACCCATATATAATAACATCACGAACATTTGTATAGGTTGAAAGGTAGAATATACTATGATTAAAGGTAGAACAACCAATGATTATAGGTGAAATGATAAGATATATAGATCTTAAAATCATGTATTATACACACATTTTATTACCGTCAGGGGCTCTCAGTGACCAAGTGTTCTTAGTAATCAGTCATGTCGATTAATGGCGTGTCAATAGTGTCCTTCGAGGCCGTATTTTTCATAGAAAAATAAAAACCAGTAAAATGTGCATGCACAGATTCGGGGATTTTCATTTCTATCCATATTAATTGGATACTACGAATCACCTTTAAAACCCCTGATAAGACATCAAGATTTCAAACAGCATCCATTTATTACAACTGTTTATACATGTACACAGACTTTAAGAAAAACTTTATTGCAACAGGGCTCGATGTGAATTAGAACATATGCAAACTTTATATTTGTTAGTAATTTATATCAAACGATAAAATGAATACGAAAATAATGTCTAACCAAGTTTCTTTAACACATAGTCATATTTTGCAACAACATATTTCCTATCTAATTTGTTTAAAAAATTTATAAAATTTAGAAGTGACTCTAATAGGCCGATTTTTAATGTCAGATTAGTTTTTACAATTAAAGAAAATATAATCCAAACAGCATTTTAAGCACATAAAAGGGACATATGTGGCACATGAATTTTATTTTTTTATTTCGTACATATGATATATTCCAAAGGTCTATTTGCCATGTATGACCAGCCATTGTGTTGAGGTGACTGTGGTACCTGTAAAATTAGTAACACAACTGACAAATGTGACATGCGTTATACCTTCAACGTTTTCCGGCGAAAAATACTTTTAACGCGATTTAACTTCCTTCTCCAAATCTCATACATCGGTGTTTAAATTAGATATATATTTATCTATTCATTGACATTATTATTGTTTATATATAACATCTTGAAATTGAGAAAAAGAGTAATTTTAATGTTTTTTGTATTCTATTCCCCAGATAGATTATTACCTTAACCGATTAAGAGCTCTGCAACATTAACAATTTTACAAAATTGATGGTTCGAGAACCACTCATGAGTGTTAATAAGATCAAGCGCACGTGTAAAATGGGAAATTTTGTTAACCTTGGCGTCTCGTATGACTTTGAGCCATATTAATGTAAGGATTTCATTTGTTGCTGTAGAAAACTACGATGTTTACACTACAAACCAATATTAATGTCTGATAACCATCATATCGTTGAACATTTTACTTTCAAAATATACCCAGCAAAAAATCAAAAACAAAAACTTTTCCTTAAACTTCACAACATATCCCTTACTGTGCGTTTTGGACAGATCTATCTGAAGTTCACATTTGTTTCCGCTGTATAAAATAGAACCATCTGGAGTACTTTTACAGAAGCATTCGTACGTATTTCCCTTCGATTGGCATATTCCTCCATTCAAACAGGGCGAGCTTGAACAGTGATCAACCGTTGATGACACTGAAGCGGCTGATACAAAAAAATCAAACAGAACATAAAATGCAATAACTATATAATGTAATATTGTCTTGAATTAGTATAATTATGTTTTAAAATTACAAACATTTAGACAGGCACAATAACCTGTGGTTATTTTTGGGTCCCCGCAACATACTTTCTAGGGTATAATTTTTTACATCTTTTAAGGTAGGCTTTTGATATTTCGTATGTAGGTAGATAACATCAAGGCAATGGATAGCATACCATGTATGATAAGTGTTGACTAGATCTTTGACCTCAAGGTCGACAGAGCCTATATAAATGGATACTATCTCACAGAGAATTCATGGAAAATGATGAAAAATCCAATATTTAGCAGAAAACGTAACACAGACATAATTATGTGCAATTTAACGGGAAATCGTACGTAATGTTATACATTGAAGACTACGTTCAGTTTGTTTAAAGCTTCGACACGAACAATGATCCTGAGTAAAATTAATTACCTAATATTTGATGTAAAGCGGTAGTATGTGTCGTCATCGCTGTTTGCGTTGATGTTGTCTCTCTATTATGTGCTAAAAATAGAACAATGTAAAATGTAATAATCTATCCGTTTGCTATCATAGCACAATTATTTATAGTTAAGTTTATATACTGAGTCTTTGTCAGACGAAACGCGTTAAGAGTAGTTAAATATAAAACCTAGGTATCTTTGATGACATTTTATTTGCAAAAATGGGGTATTTAATGCTACATTACATGATAACCCTAAACGTTGAATTTTTTTAATATTCATAATCACATTTAACTGAATTACATGCAACCTAAAGGAACAGGTGAGAATGATAACAATCTATTTCAGAAGACAAATTTTACCTTGACCTTGAACCTATCTATAAAAATAATTTCAAATGTATGCCAACTCAAAAACTACAAATGGGAATGTGCTGAAAATTCAACTTTGTCTTCATTTATAGTACTTACAGTAGAAGATGTTTAAAATTTTAATAAATTTAATGTTTTCCATGTAATCTTTTGAACAAAAGCTTATTTTTGAGATTTTTTATTTGATTGCTTTTACTCAAAAACAACACAAAGACTGCTGAAAATTGAACATTTTCTTCATTGTATAGTACTTAATAGCTGTGCAGTGTATTAACAAAATCTGTTAACATGTTTTCTAGTTATCTTTTGAGAATCGTTAACCGTTAAATAAATTTTAAACCAACATTAGAACATATTTATATAAACATTTTAACCATTATAAGAAGTTATTTTATTTATTGCTTGACTTCTTCCTCCTTCCTGATAAGAAAATTTTTTGTACCGCGTTTGCACACAAAACTATACAGTTTTTATTGGTCTTATTTTTAAATCATGTTATTCGACATTGTCACTATTACGTCTATAGCATAAGTTAAATAGTGTGTGAAAATGATAAAAAGGTCCCTTTCTCATTTCTCAGATTGTTGATTAGTTGGTACAAAATGTTGTGACATATTTTGATATAGACTACTGAAGATTGTCATTAGGGGTGCGTATCTCACAATATTATTAAGATACTAAATATAATTAAGCATTTATTTAACATGTTTAATTGCATACGTGTTGCTTTCCCAAGTTACCCCCCAAAAAGACGTCTTGGTAATGATTAAAACATAAACTTGATTTAACTTAATTTAATGTATCTACTGGATAGAGAAATAATGATACACACGAAAAATCATCGTCGGTAACAAAAGTAAAATACCATAGCATGCTCACTCTATGACCTATAGGATTATTTACACCAGAATCGTCGTTTTAAATGGGCTACTTGTATGTTTATATATAACATTTTGTGTTAGTTTTATCAATTCTTGCGCTTACTTCCGTTGGCTGTTTCACAGACCCTTATACAATACTTTTGATGGCAGATACAATGTTGCCTCCAAACAAACAAAAATAAGACCGGTAGTGCGCTAATTATTATTGTTTAATATTAATGATATGAACCACTTTGGTATAAATAATACCACAGATGATGGAGTGAGTATGAAATTGAATCGTCGTAGGTTATCTACGACAGAGAAAAGACATCCTATGCATTACATATGAAGACTAAACTTTTAAGTAACACACCTTTCGAAACAAAGGAGACTTATGCACGGCTTGCAAATGGCATCATCGCATGTTCCTGTTGCTAAAATAAATAAAAAGAGACCATTTATAATAAATATCAATAAAAGTGTTTTTGTGGTGGGATTACACAAAGAAGCCAAAATGAGTACCCTAAGTTTGACCTTAACTTGCAACCTCAGTTTTGGCACTTCGTCGATCAATACAGAACAAGAACAGCAGCAACACTAGTAATATACCGTTATTTGTAATTAACATTGTATACAGTACTTTTATTATACATCTTTTAAGCGCTTTGTTTTCCAAATTTTTTTAGAAGTTTCTGAACTTTTTGTACCTTGAAGTCTTGGATAAAATGGTTTCTGTGAAGTGTACAAAAGTAATGCAATAATTAAGATCAACAGTATTAATATCTAATTTTACTTTAAGTATATTTGTGCCGAATTATAAATGCAATGAATATAACAAAAATATGTACTGTTTATTTTCAGATATATGACTTATACTATATTAACTCTTTTGTTGCTAAAATTAAGATTTAACGATCGGAAGAATGCTCTAATACATCATTTGTAGTTTTGAATCATGCAATACTAAATAACCTAGTTTTCAAATTATAAATCAATCTAATGACAAATGTGCTATAATTTTACATTTCAATAATTTTTTTCTATTTCATTATGACAAATGACTTTAACGAAACGAAGACGTCTTTTTGAAATAGTCCAGGGACCTTAAAATGTCTATTTCACTATGAGCAGTAGTCAGTTATAATTACTTGCATTATCTTATACTACACAGAGAACAAAAATGGCTGTCAAAATTCTGGAAACCTTTTCTCTCGTTTGTTTCCTCTTTACGTCCAACAAACAATATTCGGGACAAGAACAAGTTAATAAACAGTAAATCAACGCAAAATTTTAAGACATCGGGAAAGTTTGACGGCCACTTTTAAAGTATGAAGGGCATAGATTGTAGCCCTAAGTTTCTACAATGAGCCCTCTTTTTTCTTTTTTTTTAATGTAAAAATGATCTTTATTCTAAAGGGAGCATGTCACATCATCCGTTCGCCCTAGGCTATACGCATTATAAACTTCCATTCATCATAGATGACCACCACTATAATCCGCTTGGGAAGCACATGACAGCTCTGTGGATCGAACACTGGTAACCTATTACACTTTTACCTGTACCATTACAATGACAGGATTTGCACGTGACTGCGCACCCCATAACCGCTGTTCCTTCCATAGGCAACTTCATTAACTCAAAGAATTTACCAAATGTATTAATAAGAAACCTTTCTGAAATAGAAAATATCAATAGCAAGCCTCCAATCAGTGAACCGTGTGAACCAGGTTTTCGTAGATTTGGTGGACGTAATTGTCCAGCTTTGTGATGAAAAAAATTATTTCCCTCTTACAGCTTTTATAATCAGGTGTTTTTCGTAAGTAATTATTTATTTAGGATTGAATTAAGCAAAAATATAAGATTTAGCAAATCATGAATTTACCATTTTGAAATTAAATATCTGAGATTTTTATGTGACTCAATCAGTAAATTACACAAAGCACTTTTAGCAAAACCTTGTGAAGATATTTGTTTATGAGCTGGTTTCACAAATAAAGGGGTTAAATAAATGATATGAGCGAAAACTAGATATATCATACATTACAGTATGTGACAGTATTAGATGGGCAAAGTAGTAAAAATTGAAAAAAATAAATGTAAGAATTTGTCACACAATCCGGAGAAAGAAACACATAACCTTTTCACAACTAGAATTACGCTGAACAAATTGCTGAAAAAACATATTCATGCTGGTTCTGATAGAAGTTAAAAATAAAAGCTTGAAATTGTGTACCTTCAAAACACAAAAAATGACAAAACAAAAGATCACAAAAACTTACGAAAAACTCGGACTGAATAACAAATATTAAGACATAAAAGAATTTACATGAAACATTTTATAGAGATGTTTGTAGGCAATAAGAAACCGACTGTCTGATAAAGATAATAAAATCATAAAAACTTACCTTGTCGATGCTTTGATGTTATTTCACA
Source organism: Limnoperna fortunei (assembly GCA_944474755.1). Classification (NCBI taxonomy): domain Eukaryota; kingdom Metazoa; phylum Mollusca; class Bivalvia; order Mytilida; family Modiolidae; genus Limnoperna; species Limnoperna fortunei. Next base: position 34,708,423 of record OX104125.1, read on the forward strand.
TTTTTCGTCGAATATTATATCATGATCACGAATGAAGGCTATCTAAAATGAATGAACCTCCGAGTAAAAAGTACAACATTTAATATTTTCTTGAAAACAGAGCTACATGGCAATAGGTTATGAAACGTCGAATTATAGCTGCTAAACAAGGCAACATTATTTGTCATCCAACTCAGATTTTACATTAGACCATACCGTTTCCCAAATCTATTTTCTGCTTGAAAAAATGCACTTTTCGTGAAATTCTGCTTACTAAGTGTGAAGCAGAAATTAAATTAAGAAATAATTGAATTTTATAACAAAACATCTTTTGTAAATTTTTAGTAACAAGATTTTACGATACAAACCTTCCCATTGACCATCACGCTGTACCATTCATGATGGTACGCAACAGCAATCATACAAGCTGTTTTCCGAACAAAGATGTTATTCTCCTGGTCAGAATATGGAATTGTATGTACATCTATCGCCTCATTTATAGGACACACACAGTCGAAACCGAGAGTAAGGGTCAACGATAACATAAAGCTGGTCACTGCGAAAAGCATTCCAATCTATGAGAAAAAAGTTAGCTTTTTGTTAAAATAAAAACGTTCAGTTTCCTTTGTTCAAATTATTATGTAAAGTTTTAATATTTCTCTCTTGCACTGAATATTGACATGTGTCAGATACGTGAAAATAATATTGACTAGCTCTGTTCCTTCATTCATGAAATTTGGTGATTACTGTAAATATAGAATAATGATATGTCATATTACATATTTCTTTCTCTAACTTTACTGTGCCAAATGTTTCCTTGTGTTAAATATTTTAATTGAAATACATTTCAATTAAAAAATTCTTAAACGAACGAATTATAAAGGGTCCTAAAGAATTTGGAGTGTACATTTTAAATTAATTAAACTTCATTGAATAAGCCCATTATATTATATACTAGATTGTTATGATAAATTCGTTGAAATGATTGAAATGAAGCTAAAAACGATATGAATATGTCTATAATAAATAGTGGCCTAAATTAAACTGACCATTATGGAAGATATTTTAGTTTATGTCCAACAATGAAGAAACTACACTTTATCTGATAAAATATTACTTGAATTTGGTTATAAGTAGAAATTTCTTGCGCCTGCCCAGAACGTTCCGTTGATTATTACATGTACCACGTTACCATCTGTTGACTTGATTTACTTTGCGCTTGTCTAGAAAGTCTTAATCATCATAAACACGTTTTATTCCAATCTCATTATAATTAGATACAAAGTGTTCGTTTGTATGTTCATTTGACAAATAAGTCACACTTCCATAAATGAATTTATTTTACGTTGTACATACTAAAAAGTTTTACTACGAGATACATTCAAATCGAAAAAAATGCCTGCTAAATATTTGAATTATAAGACAGCAAAACGACTTCATAGTGTTAATGCTATTATGACAAGTAAACCAGCGCTACCTGAGGAACTCTTTACTTTGCAGATACTTACACAAACTGTGTGACACAAAAATATTGAAAGAATACAAATGCACAAATGCCACAATGTCTGATCTATATGAGAAACAAATAGTCTTTATGGATAGTATATCACATCTATTGGGATATACCAGGGCATGCAATCTTATTTAAAGAGGATTGTTGCTCTTTAAAAGGTTGATAAAGCAAGACATTCAAACAGTCAATCTAGAAACAAATGTTATAGTCACTTATTTAGTGTGGTTACTTCTGCATGATGTATTTAAAGTGTGTGTTTCTGGTTATGTTTGTGACTTTTCTGTCGGCCATTAGTTTGTAATTTTGTATTTGGATTAACCATTGATCACCCACTTTTGTTATTAAAAGCTTAATGGTTATACAACTAATTTCAATCCAGATAGGTTATATGCTTTGGTGAATTAAACGTTATACTTAGGAAAATCCAACATTAAAATAAGGTTTGCATAGAAGACTAACGTTGTCGTCACAACCGTAAATTTGAAGTCAATAAAACACATTATGTCTGCTTTCCGATAAATTAATAACAAGTTCCCTTGGATTATCTCCATCCATATTCGCTATATTCGCTTCATATAGACTCCGTAACACTTCACTAAGGATATAATATCAGCCACACACGGCTGAGCGTATCCATTTGTTATATCTATTAAAATGACCTGCAGTTTGTACTTATTCTGTCTTTTATCATAGTATATTCTACACTTCGACCTTGACATATATTCGTGATGTTATTGTGATTCAAATATTTATAGATATATGACAGTTTATAAACTTTATCTTTATTTTAAATGGTGATCGTTGTCTAATTAAAGGTCGTGAATTCTTTAATTAAGGCGTGCACCCCAAATAAAAAAAAACATGTGCAGAATTATGGCTTTCGTCTAATATTTACAAACCTTGATTAATATGCTTTGTCGTCAGTAATTTTGAGAAATCACACTATAGCTGCCATCTGAGTGAACACACGTTATGATGTTAGTGTTGTACCACGATAAGGACTTCCGTTTGGAAAACTGACTGTATTGTTAATTAAGATATCTCCCTGTAGTCGAACACACCTTTCACAATGTTGAACTCGAACTAACAAACCGTGTGCTGTTTGACACATTAAATACTGGTTATTATAATTTAATTTGTTTAAATGTGATGGATGGAAGGAAAAAAACATTTATTGTTATTAAAAATAATATACTCTTTTAATTGATAATATTTCTTCTAGTATGCATGACTGAAGGAAAGAGCTTAAATTCATCGATGATCAATGTCTTTCATAAGAAAATTAACCTAATATGACGGAATCTCAGGAATCCACGATAACATTTTCGCGATCAAAATACGCGTACAAACTAAAAAGTCACGACAAATTTTTTATCGTTAGATGCGTTATTCCTATCAATGTTTGTCCATTGTCGCATACATTTCGATAAAAATGCATATCAAAAAGATACAATAAAATGCAACTGTTTTGTATATGCATTTTCAATGTTTGGCTTTGAAATGTAATATTCAGTTTATCGTGTATTTTTTCGTAATTGCATTTTATTTACCTGTATACATTATGCATTACTTGGGTAAATTAGATAGGCCGTTACAAACGATTGATACAGATGAGAAAAGTATTATTTACTTTAAAGAGTAAAAAAAAAATCAATAACTGAGGTACAACTGCACTAATATCTCTTAATATAGGACAATCTATGAAATAATATTTCTTAAAAACGGGTATAATTCCATATTATAAGTAATATTACAGACAAATAGGGTAATTTAAGTTATTTTGAGAACGTAATATGAATTCCGTACAGAATGGCCGAGAAATTCTTCGCTAAAACAGCATACACTAAATCAAACGTTAGGGTTATACGAAATGAATACTGGTTTCAAATTTAATGCAATCGCATTCACAGTTGTGTTGGATTTGAACATACATTTTATTATGACGGCTACAAGAACCTTAATCTTCGTCTGTACCAACTCTTTATATTTCTTTAATGACAACTAAAATTGTCTTCACATAACAACCATTTCATAATTAAAGCTCACAAAGAAAAGTTGTGAGACATGTTGCTTTTGTTACGTTTCATCATCTTATTTTTTTATTCCGCTTTGCGGCAAAATTTTGTCCAACCGTTTTCTCAGAGAATGTAAATTGGATCGTTATGAAAATTAATCCCAAAATCAGATGTGACTTGAAGTGGTGCATACTGGTTTTTAAATTTTGAAATTTTCGGCCATCTGGAAATGGCGGCCATTTTGACTAGAAAGAAATCCTTAAAGTTCCCAAATTAAACTGGTTGTAAGGAAAATTTGTATATATTCCTGTTTGATAAAGTTTTGACACATAAAATCATAATCATGTTTATTAAGTCGCCCATAACAAAGTTTTCGGCGACTTATTGTTTTTTGCACCGTTTTTTCTTATTATTATTATTAAGTCGCCCAAAACGAAGTTTTAGCGACTTACTGTTTTTGCACCGTTTCTTATTATTATTATTATTATTATTATTATTATTATTATTATTATTATTATTATTATTATTATTATTATGGCTCCCAAACGAAAGTTTGGGAGAAATATTGTTTTTGCTCTGTTACTTATTATTATTATTATTTTTCTTCCGCTTTCCGCCAAAATTTTGTCCGACCATTTTCTCGGAGACCGTAAATTGGATCACAAAATGAAACTTCACACAAAAATAGGTCATAACTTGAAGTAATGCCTTCAAGTTTTAAAATTTTGAAATTGGCGGCCATCTTGAAATGGTGGCCATTTTAAAAATTCTAAAAATGGCCGCCACTTCGAGTGAAACGCTACCTTTAAATTTTTTCTCCGACGTCGGCTTTCCAAATTGCGCTAAAAACGTGTATAATTTTCATCGTTATGCGATCTCGATGACATTTAACGTGCTCCGATTGCAACAAAATTTCGTGTAGAGGTGGATTTAAGTGTCCCGAGTGAAAATCCAAATTCAGAATTTTTTTTTTCACCTGGCGTTTCAAAATGGCCACCAAAAACACGTCAAATTTTAAACGTTGTCCGATTTTAATGAAATTTGATGTGTAGGTACATTTTAATTTCCTGATTGGAACGCAATACTATCCATGCGGATTTTGGGCGACTTCTGTGTTGGCATCCCAGCACATTATTTTAAATTATTGTTATTATTATTATTTCTGTTTCCACTTTTTCTAGACAGTGAATTTGTCCGACACATTTCTCAGAGACGCCTTAATAGAATCAAATGAAACTTGGCACAGTTGTAGCTCGACATATGGAGGGGTGCAGTCAATAGTCAGATTTTTTTATAATGGCCGCCATTTCAAAACGGCCACCACTTGACGACACCCACCCAAAAATAGCAAAAATGTTCCTGTGGTCCGACTTCAACGAAATTTGGTATGGAGGTAGAGGTTAGTATTTCGAGTGAAACGCTACCTTTAAATTTTTTTCACCGAAGTCGGGTTTCAAAATGGCCGCTAAAAATGTGTATAATTTTCAACGTAATGCGATCTCGATGACATTTTACGCGCTCCGATTGCAACAAAATTTGGTGTGGAGGTGGATTTAAGTGTCCCGAGTGGAAATCCAAATTAGGAATTTTTTTCCACCTAGTGTTTCAAAATGGCCGCCAAAAACGCGTCAAATTTTAAACGTCCGATTTTAATGAAATTTGATGTGTAGGTACATTTCAATGTCCTGAGTGGAACGCAATACTATCCATGGGGATTTTGGGCCAGTTCTGTGTTGGTATCCCAACACATTATTTTTAATTAATTACTTGCTTTCGTACTTGAATTTAGCTAAAATACTTCTGGTAAGCATTTTGTCTATTTATCAGTCATTAAAAGATTAACCATTTAATAGACAAGGCATTGGTAAATGCAGTTTTATGACTATAATTAAAAGGGTAGATTTACAATGTCACTTATCCTAATTTGAGAAAAAACTGCCAGTTAAATCTCTCATCTTTGAATGGATTAGAAGCCAGTTCACAATGTATGTCTAACGGATAATTTGTTTGGCTAGCGTGGGCTTTCTGGACAAAATATGTTTTATGTTCTCGAACAAATGCGTTGCGATATTTTGTTAACAAAGACAATGTATCTGTCAGTTTAATGATCCATCTGCAACATGATTTGTCAATATAACATGTAGGCTAGTCTATTTCATATTAAGAAAACAAATATTCTTTAAGTACAGAAGTATTACTGTCGGATTTAGTATATTATTTTTAATACATTGTTTGCTACAAGAAGGGAATGTCATTGTATTCGCTTTTAAAACATTTGTAATCTGCCCATTTTAAATTTCTTAAGAACATTATTAGTGCAGAAACTAAAAACAGGGTAAAATTTGAAGTACACTTGACATTGTATTACTCTATAATAAAATAAGTTTAAATAGAAATATCAATGACACAAATGATTCTTAATTTAGAATTTGTGCAAAATTTGCTACTACGATACAATATATATGCAATATTGATGAAGTAGTTGCCATTGGCAATGTAACATGTAAATGCACTTTCCGCATTTATCATTTAAAGTTCAATACTATGGGTTATTTTACTCTAAACGACTTTGGTGACCTCAAAATGTCAGTCTGACATACAGTTGACAGAAAGGACTCAAAGATATTTAAGAAATATTTTAATTCAATCATAATAAGATAAAGAAAAATGATAATGTGTTGTTTTATTTGATTACTGTTTTTAAATTTCATTGAGTTTTCGGTTTTCTTGCTTATAATATTTGCATTTCTCAAAACTTCTGTAAAGTACATTACTCAATAAAAATATATATTAAAAAAGCATCTTAACCGAAGCTCTATGCAAGTTTGAGTAGTTTTCAATGCTAAATAGCCAAGCCAATTCGTATTGTCGTCCAAATTTCTTAATTTGTTGATAAGTTGTCGTTACTATTGAACCCTACTCATTCTTAGGCGTCTAAGTGTAGGTTTAGTAGCATCCTATTTTAAGCCATCGTCGCTTTACTTTAGGTCGTATGTCTGTATGTCTTTGTATGTCTTTGTGCTACGTGAAGGAACTAGCTGTATCCCGATTTCACTATAATTTTTGTGTAGGTTTTGGAGATCTAAAAGCGCCCCAATCTTTATCTTTATCACCGTATGTTGCTTAAAAGAGTAGCGTTCAATTTTAAGTCATCATCGAAAATTAAGAAGCCTCAATAATATGTTGCGTGGTGTTCCACATCTACCTGCAAACATCTTTTATTCGTGTCACTTTTTTAACTTGCAAAGAGTACCTCTCGATTGGTCATCAAGGAAAAAATGTCAAACGGTGTTTTGAGATCTATCAAATGAAATGTCATCAGAGATACCCAGGTTAATAGAATTTACTACGCCAGAAGTGCGTTTCGTCTAACCAAGGCTCGTCAGTGGCACTCAAACCCATATGCAAAATCCAAATGATTACAATGATGCAGAGCTTTAATTAACTAATTCTAAAACGTTATAACAAATCCGCCTAAGGCTAACTACACCTTGAAAATAGAAAAACCTTAGAATTAAAATAATCTTCTGAAATTTCATGGCAGAAAATTTGGACAGTGACTATATTGCTGAAAGAATCATGATATTTCTGTTAGCAAAGTGTGATTACTACAGCTGGTGAAACACTAGGGACTAGCAATCCATCAGCAGAGGCATCTACCCAGTGGCTACCAATAAAGATACATAGGCTAAAAGAATTTACTACACCAGACGCGCGTTTCGTCTAATCAAGACTCATCAGTGACGATTACACATACAGAAGATTTAAAATCCAAATGATAAAGATGTTGCAGAGCTTTTATTACCAAGGTTCTTAAATGTTTTGCCGAATCGGGCTAGGGCTATCTACGCCTTGAAAGCGACACTATGGATGATAATGCTTCAAAATATTATTTAGGTTCTCGTCTTAATAGCAAAGAGAGTTGAGTTCTACAGCATTCTGTATCACGTGATCAAATCTGCCTAATGCTAATATTGATTTGTGTCGTCCGAAAGTTGATACTGTCAAAAACCATTCACCTAGTAAATTGAAAAGAGTACTAAAATAAATTTTAAAGGTAGACTTTAAATTATATTAAATGTAGACTCAATATTACCTTGAAAGGTAGTTTTAAAATTACTTTTAAAGGTAGTCTTAAAATTACTTTTAAAGGTAGACTTAAAATTAATATTTGACATCGATAAAATAATGTTCATAAATAACAACTTAAATTTAAGAATTTATTGCAATCTTTTACGCTAAATATATAAAAAGACAGCCACGTGACATTCATGTTACACCCCCTAAAAAAACGCCGAAAATTCAGAGGCATTGTCATGGTGCTCCAAAATATCGTCTTGAATCAATAGTGTGCGGTGCTCGCATTTATGTTGCGCTTAAAATAAATAATTTCACAGTTTTCAGCACTAGTACAAACAAATAATTTATGCTGAATTTTACTGCCGTTATAATCCGATGTTAGTTTTGTCGATTTTACGACAGAATTTAGTCCTATTACTTGTAATGCAAATAAAAAATTCTAACTTCGATCTATTCATACAAAACATAATATTTATTTCTTTTACGTTATTAAAACTTGCGAAACTAACCGAAAACGAGTTTTATGACAGAAATTTCTTTTTCTTGTCTTTGAAAATGCACGTGGAATATGCTTTGTTAATCATTTTACCGTATATGGATAATGTGACCTAATTTAAGCAACAAATCGTGCTAATTTACTAAAACAACCATTCCGTAGAAAGAATCCAGTAATTCACATACAACACCTTCTCAAGACGCATCACACAATCTGGTAATGTTATATGAGAAATGCGCTCTGCTTTATGTAAATACACGTCCAGATATAGGATAAGCGTATGAACACGGAAGGGTAAAATTCCAAGACTGAAGAAAAAATGGAAAAACTTCCCAGACAGGAGAGAGTTGCAAAGTTTATTTCTTTGAGCGTCTGTTCAGTCATTTTTCCGGTCAGTTAGAAAATAATTTTGAAACTTTTACCTGTATGAACCTCTATTCGTTCTTGCATGTTTGAAAAAAATACGTATTTTAAATAAGGATAGTCTGGTTTTAGACTTGGTCAGAGATATTGTTAAATAAAATAGCTCTTTACTAAATGAACAATTATTATGCGTAACTCTGATTCTGATACAACAGTATTCGTAATCCTGGGTAACTACATCAATTCAAAGAAAATGTTGGTTGCCAATCTGTTTTCTTCCTCCTACTGGACTTACTTTATATTGTATGTTTACTTATGTAAAGTATACTTATTTTAATCAATTGAAAAAAAGAAAACCATTCTTAACTTGCAAAAATGATCGCATGCAGTCCTTTTATTCCTGCCATTATTACGGTATTATTATGTGCGGTATCTATTCTGTATTGTTTACTGTTTGAAATAATTATCACAAATAAACTGAAACAGAAACTCCCTATGACGTTTAAATAGTACTGATTAAGCATTGTTAATTAGTATGTTTTCTTTTGTTTTTCTATATTATTATTAAGGTCTTTCCCCTTTCCAAGGGAAAGACCTTACTGTATTTCTTATGATTATTATTATTTTTTTTTTTTCTGCCACAGATGTCAAAAAAGTGTCTTGACGTATCGCTTTGAAACTTGGCACACTTAACCGACACTACCTGGGCTCGACCTGAGTCACCCTGCGAGACCGATCTATTTTTAGTAACAGAGTTATCTCCCCAAACACTGTTTACCCTTGTGTTCAGATAAACTCAGAAACCATGACAGATATCAAAAATCTAAAGTGGGGAAAATGTTGTCTGACTTATGGCCATGATTTGTCATGCAAAAAAACATTCTTCGATCCACTTCCTGTTTACGCGATTTTGACGCGAAGTTTGTCGAAAACGTCAAAGTTGTCGGCTTTACACAAAACTTGGTTTCCAAGTAGATATGAGGGTCCTAATTACATGTATCGGATCAAAAAAATTTTTTGGTCCACCATTTTCAAAATGGCCGCCATTGAAATTTTGTTTTCAATATAACTCAAAAACCATAAAAAATTATAGCAGACAATATATGAGAAAAGTGTTCCTCTCATTGAGATCTACATTTGATATAAAGGTTCGAAAACTGTGCGACAAACCGTTTTAGAGGTTATGGCCCTTGACAGGTTTCGGCTAAATTTTGTTTTCAATATAACTCAAAAACCATAAAAAATTGAAGCAGACAATATATGAGAAAAATGTTCCTCTCATTGAGATCTACATTTGATATACAGGTTCAAAAACTGTGCGACAAACCGTTTTAGAGGTTATGTCCCTTGACAGGTTTTGGCTAAATATTTTTACGAAATAACTCAAAAACCGTAAAAAATTAAAGCAGACAATATATCAGAAAAATGTTCCTCTCATTGAGATCTACATTTGATATAACTGTTTAAAAACTGTGCGACAAACCGTTTTAGAGGTTATGGCCCTTGACAGGTTTCGGCTAAATTTTGTTTTCGGAATAACTCAAAAACCATACAAAATTGAAGCAGACAATATATGAGAAAAATGTTCCTCGCATTGAGATCTACATTTGATATACAGGTTCAAAAACTGTGCGACAAACCGTTTTAGAGGTTATGGCCCTTGACAGGTTTCGGCTAAATATTTTTATGAAATAACTCAAAAACCGTAAAAAATTGAAGCAGACAATATATCAGAAAAATGTTCCTCTCATTGAGATCTACATTTGATATAACTGTTCAAAAACTGTACGACAAACCGTTTTAGAGGTTATGGCCCTTGACAGGTTTCGGCTAAATTTTGTTTTCAAAATAACTCAAAAACCATAAAAAATTGAAGCAGACAATATATCAGAAAAATGTTCCTCTTATTGAGATCTACATTTGATATACAGGTTCAAAAACTGTGCGACAAACCGTTTTAGAGGTTATGGCCCTTGACAGGTTTCGGCTAAATTTTGTTTTCGAAATAACTCAAAAACCATAAAAATATAAAGCAGACAATATATCAGAAAAATGTTCCTCTCATTGAGATCTACATTTGATTTGAATTATTGAAAACTGTGCGATTAATCGTTTTCAAGTTATGGCCGTTGACATTTTTCGGCTAATCAGTTTATGGCTTATAACTTTTAAACCGTCAGAGATAATATAGTGAACATAGGTTTTTTGTGACCGTCTCAACAAGCCCTTCGATTTAGGACCAAAGTCCAATGGTTATGGGCAGCAATTTTCAAAATTAGCAACCATATACCTAGACATAACACTAAGAAAATGCCGGGAAAGACCTCACATTTGTTCTTTGAACAAATGACTTTTCATTATTATTATTATTGTTATTATTATTATTATTATTATTATTATTATTATTATTATTATTATTATTATTATTATTATTATTATTAACATCATTATTTTTAAATTAAATTTCATAATTGTTTGCTTATTGTATATTTTAAATGATAGAATGCATTTTATGCCACGTAGGAATGATGCCAAATATAATATTTGCATATTTATCTTGTGTTTAATAATAACAAACAACACTGATAAGTGTTTTGTCTCCACATTTTTTCAATAACATAAGCAAAGTCAGCTTCAAATGTCAATCGGTTAACATAAAACTAGTTGTCAAGAAAACATCGAAGGATAACCCATTAACGTACCTCTTCAATTCTGCTTAATAATTTCAAACATGCAATATATAAAATCTAGATTTAATAAAATTATTGAGCAAGCTTTAAAACATGAAATGACAATAAGAAAAAACCAATTAAATAATAGAAACGCTCGTCTAGCGTAGTACAATTTCTGACCTTGATATCATTGTCGAAATTGTATTTGCAAGCACTGAGTCAATTCCTATGCTGGTGAACCTTTATTTCCAGTGACTATCACCAGCCCAGTATTCACACTTCTATAATTGAAATCTCCAAGCAAGTCTCCCATTATGGTCCACTGCTATGCCTTCAGTAATGTAATGTAACAATCCCCAACAGATCATCTAACATCCTTATTTACACAACCCTCCAGTGCGATTAATGGCTAAAGCAATTGTAAGCCTCCCTGTAAACTGTGTCTTTGATTAGTAAATAATAAACATTATATGTATTTTGTTTTAAAAAAAATCAATAATATATTATGCATGATATTTAACACCATATGATCAGTTGTTTATAGCTATATTATGGTGAAATAAAGATTATTTTCGTATGTCTGCTTTAGAAATTCGGTTGAGCTGCACTTTTTATCCATATTCACGTATTATGTACTTGAGAGCGTTAAACAATGCCGAGGGATAAACCAAAATCATAAAACAAATTTCACTGTCAACTGTAAAAAGTTGATCAAAATGAATGTAAAAGTTCCAACACAAAAAACGGTAAAATTATGTAAGATTTATCTCAACTGAAATAAAGCTGGTTTACTGACTACCAGAAAGTTCTCATAGGAAAAATACCTAAAGGTTAATGTTGTTATTCTTTTTCAATTTGTTATAATTAAATCGGAATCTGTCCGATAACGAGGTCCCAAGATTGATTCAAGATTGTGTCGAAAAGATCAATTATCATATATTGATAACGTTTAGACAATGCCGTGGGGGGAACACAATCATAAAACAAATTGCATTGCCTACAGTGTGCGCAGTTGATCAAAATCAATGCAAATGTTGCACAAAACGGTAAAATTTTGTTAAATTTATTTCAACTGAAAAAAGTTGGTTTATTGGTTTACTGACTACTGGACATTTCTTAAACGACAAAAAACTAACGTTTTATGTTGTTATTGTCTCGATATGTTATAATTAGATTTGAATCTGTTCGATAACGAGGCCCCAAGATTTGTTTCAAGATTGTGACAAACAGGTCAATTACCACATTTTGATTAACCTAAAATGTAACCTTTCTGAAATAACGGCTTTCATTGCTTTGTCAGCAATTTTTTTATCTTAAAGAAGATCTAGTTTACTCTATTTCAACATATTTATATTGGTTTACAATTTTCAGAATTTCTTAACTTCATGGAAATGTTACATAATGTTTACAATTTTTCCCATTAAAAGGAAAAGTCATATAAGATTTACAAGGTTCGTCCTTTATCAAGTTACATGAAAAGCCATATAAGGTTTACAGCTTTTAGCTTTTTTCAATCGACAGGAAAAGTTATATTAGGTAATACAGATTTTCAGTTCTCATTAAAACGAAAAGTCAAATTTGTATAAAACCTACCTTTACAAAAACATGTAATTTTAATAATCTCTATTTTTTACATTAAGTATTCAAGGTTCCAGAAATCAGTACAAGGAGTTTTTAAATTATTAAAAACTTATGTCTGATAAAAAATGACATTCACCCGACGGCACATTTGATCAATTACCGTATGTGATTTATTTAGTTTTCCTTTTGATTGCAATTGAACATTATATATATATTAAAAGGCAAAGTGAAGAATCATTTATTTTGCATTATTACTTTGACGTAATATTTCAGCAGCTTGACCAGTGTAAAAAATATGGTTCTCGTCACTAGTGAATTTGTCGTTCTCAGCAGTTGATTGGTTTAAAATATTAACGTCATAATAAGATTTCATGAAGTTATAAACAAAACACCTTCCATTTACCGCGTATTAAAGTCATGAACTTAAAAATAGGGTTGGGAGAATATGTACTTCATTTCGCAAATTTACTACTTTTTTTAAATTAGACAAACAGAATCTAAAATAAGTATTCTTGGATTATTGGATTTCTCCACTCTCACCAAGGCTCGGACTTAAAATTCCATAATTAAACTATCTCGACTGGAGAAATCCAATAATCCACTTGTACCAATGTAAGATCCTATATGTACACCTCTGATTCCTGAAATTTTAGAGGATTTTTTTTTAATTTAATTAATTAAGGAATACTTCAAATTTCTGAACAGATTATACGATATAATATGGTTTGGGTCTGTTTACGCCTAATAAACCGCGAAGCGGTTTATGAATGGTGTAAACAGACCCAAACCATATTATATCGTATAATCTGTTCAGAAATTCGAAATATTCCTTATAATTTAATTTTAATTATAAATCTTATCAATTTTTGCGGTAAAAACGTCGATGACGTCGTGGAACTATTTGAATTTTATCGGCGTAAGAATAGGTCATAGGTCACGCAAGTTATTTCTTATAATATGGATTGCCCGATTTGAATCGACCAATCAGATTTCAGCTTACAAAGCAAATTAAATTATTCCCTTTTTATCTTTTATCTGACGTAATGTTATTTGAATACACCGCAATATCACACCTTTTCTTTGGGTGGAGAGTTTTTAACGTCCTTTTACGATTACCTTATGCCCTTGGGGAGGCATAATATCATACCTCTAACATTGCGCGACGTTGAAGTAATGACCTTTTACAATGTTCTACTTTTATAAAAAAAAACTTAATAAAAGAACCATATCATTAAAACATATAAATGCCAATACACTTTTTGCGACATTTCTTCTCTGAACTTTGTTTCTGAACTCTAAAGTCATTAATGATATGAATCTTCATAATCTCCGCTTCAGGAATATTTGAAACGCTGTTAAAAGTAGCATAATATATCAATGTAACATAAGACAATAATGCAAAAAAATCACATAATATACAGAATATTTATTGCGTGAATACGACAACAAAATAAAAAAAGTATCTTTGATATGAACTATTTACATTTGTTTCTGTAATTAAAAAACCGTTAAAAAACTTTGTTTCTGAACTCTAAAGTCATTAATGATATGAATCTTCATAATCTCCGCTTCAGGAATATTTGAAACGCTGTTAAAAGTAGCATAATATATCAATGTAACATAAGACAATAATGCAAAAAAATCACATAATATACAGAATATTTATTGCGTGAATACGACAACAAAATAAAAAAAGTATCTTTGATATGAACTATTTACATTTGTTTCTGTAATTAAAAAACCGTTAACAAATCAATATATTTGAAAGAGTAAATGTCCTGAAAGATACCGGGGCCAAGGTAGTTCGTCTACTATTGATCTTGTTGTCTGTCAACACTGTGATTGCGAGTTTGAGTCTTACAGCGGACAGGTTGAATTCGACCCCAATCTTAATTACCAGGTTGGGGGATTGTCCGGGTACTCTGTACATGCCTCTCTACTTTGTAACTTCTAGGCCCCAATTAAATTTAGACGCCATGACATAGCTAAAAGATTATAAAAGTACGGTTAAACACCATTTAAACAGAAATATGAATGACACCAACATTTTACTACGCATGACAGGAGTTTTTTTTAATCAAGACTCATCTGCTTCGCTGAAATGGCAAAATATTTAATATCCGAATAATTTGGATTTTGTAGATTATTTATTATTTTCAAAAATTTCAAAACGTTATATCCATACACGAGAAAGGCCATCTACACAGTGTGAATAGAAGTTTGCTGAAATTTCAATACTTACAGTAAATTTAATAATGACTTATCACGGAATCCGCAGTGTAACTACTCGTCCTGTGATACCTTCGGAGAAGTACAGTCCACCATAAAAGTTATAGACCTAGTGGTTGCAAACGAAATGTCGTAAAAGATACCAAGGTAAATCACACCAAACAAAATAAGTACCTTCTGTTGGACATTTACTTTTTACTCTACTTATTAAGTATTATTGAATTTTTGTTAAAAACGTTTTGATGTTGGTGCAGACTAATAAAATAGTTGCAGGTTAATACCGTAAACCTGTATTTTACCAAACCTTGTATCTTTCAAGTTTGAGTTCAGATTACTTTTTTTTTACAAAATATGGCTTGAAAAAGTTTTATGAAACATTGTTCTTCAGGGTCAAAGCAGTTATAAACAGATATATTTCTATCTTAATAATGCTTATCAATTTTCATCAATTTTTTTGTATTTAAGTCTAACAAAAGTGTATCACCAAGCTCTGCCACAAACACCAAAGCCAAATGACATCTCCTATTCTTTTGACCAGTTTTTTTAAATGTATTATAGTCTAACAAAGTATATGTCCAACATTTAATTCCAAACACCCAAGCCAATTAACTTACCTATTCACTCCTATTCACCTGTTCATAGGGGGTGCATGCTGGTTGTTTTATACTGTCACAATGTATACAAAAGTGGACGACAAAATGTACTTTAAAAATGGCGTATAAAACTGAAAAACGGGATCTCTTCGTGATGTATGAAATCAAAAATACATTATATGGCAGGTAATAAAAGACTTTTTTTATTACAAGACAATGTGAGACAAACCTAGTAAATAATTCTTGTTAAATTGCAGGAAATGGTATAATAGATACCCCACCCTTACATATATAAGGCACATTCATTATTTGTATTTTTCATTTGTTTGGTAACATAAAAACCTCACCTACAATCATTTCTCTATTTTATAATAAACAAAAACTATCATCCAGATTCTTGTTTTATGTTATCTGTTCTTTTGATGTCCAATCGCACTAATAAATTTTAAAAAAATGTATCAGTATACTGGTAAATAAGATTTGCTCAATAAGTTTTAATAAACTTGAATTAAAATATTTATGAATTCCATGTGCCTAAACGAACAGTTCTATTAACAGTAAAGAACAGATGCTATGCACGTACTCAATTTAAAAACTAATTACGGGAAAATTGCTTATTATAAATACTTAAATTAGCAAGCTGATCAAAATAATTAAAATCTGGAAGGATAGTCAGCTCTATAAGGACAGAGGACAAGTTCCCGTAGAAAGTTTTCAAATTGCATTCATATCTTTTAGGTACTCATTAAAAACAGTTTTGTAACAAAAAAATTATTGAAAAAAGTTATTCCTAATATCAGATTCGACTTTCAGGTAAAAAAAACAATATTTAACTGCTCTGGTTCTGTGTCTTCTGTTTTGACTAGCATTAGTTCTTCATGTTAAAAGAGGCTTTAGTAAAGTTCTACATTTTTCCCGAAAGAGACTCAAAACACGAACATTATTGCGAGGTATTCTCGCCATTCCTCTTGCCATATCTGTCGAAGTTGATCCAGGTTCTGTGTTAGTGGTTGGAGCTGGCGCACACGTTTGGCCGTTTAGTCTGGAGATTTTGAAGGCCATGGAATAACACATTAATGTTATTCCACTCAAGAAAGTCTCTGGTTAATTGAGTTGGGTGCGTCCTATCATTGTCCTTCTGGTGGTCGATATTTGGAAGAAGATATGGTTGACGGATGTCGTCTCTGTACCGCTGAGCCGTTAAGTTGTGTAGTACGTACATAAGCTCAGATTGTCTGTCAACTGAGATTGCCGTCCACATAATGACGCTACCTCCACCTCGTCGGCGTTAAACACGGGTTCAAACTTCACCATTCTCTATAACAGGATCCACGACTTGTCGCTAAACGACATTTTGCGCTAGTTCCAAACTGTCAGAAACCCTCTTCAACGTCATGGAAATGGACCCAGGAGACCGTATTTCGGAGCAGTTTTTTGAGGCGTTACGTCGACGGGAAAGAGTCAGATTGTGCAACAGGTTGAAGGTCTGAATATTCCAGAACAACTATTCTAAGCAATACAGGTAACCGACTGTATTTGTTGTTGCTGGGACTGATATATTCCATAAATGGAATACCAGAATGTACCGAACTTGACGTGCTGTGGTTATGCCTGGTCTACAACTTCTTGGACGGTCATTAATCGTACCAGTCTGAATCGGGCCCATAGTCTAGAAAGGGTACTCTAGTTAGCGTTCTCTGTACATGCAACCGCACTTTGGGAGACTCCAGCATGTAGTCGTCCGAAGATGATGTTTCTGGGAGCAGTATCCAATAGCATAACTTATACGCTTTGTAGAGTTGGACCACCAAAGTTGTTCCTTTTATTTGCTACCAATAGACGGTTGTGTAGACCACGATCTTTCCTTTGGAAGCGCTTTCAAAATTTTGCGGCAATTCACTTTTTAAATGTAATTTTTATTATCTGACAATATGCCAAATCGTAGGACATTTAAATTGTACAATTGTCACTTTAAATGATAATTGATAACTATTTAAAAAAAATCCATTTTTAAATTAAAACGTAGCTATGCGTTTCTTTTTTTAAGATTATATTAGTTTTTTTTATATGTTAAAATCTGTAGAGACCGTTGATAAATAAACACCAGTCAGGATTATGCTAGGTTTTTGTATATTCAGACATATAGATATTTATTTTAAAAGTGTGTGACAAATGATACCTTTTATTGTAATGTACACTGTATGACGTCAATTGGAAGCAGAAAAAAAGTGAAAAAAAATCGAGGATATAGGTATATATATGAACATCTTTATAATAGTAGACATACTCATTGGTCTATCGCGAAGTGAGAGGATGAAGGTATTGTATGACTAATATTATATTGATGTTCTTATCATTGTGCTAAAAGACTTATATTCTGTCAGTTCCAATAATTAGATGGCAAACATGTGATTTATCAACAAGATCTAGAATTAGCACTTAACAAATATAATCACTATGAAGGTAAATACCAATTTTATTTAATGTAAAAAATATTTTCTGTTGTTTTATTTAATAATTGAAAAACATTTTTATAAAATTTATGAAATTCTTAATTTTTTCTTATTCATTTTCAATATTTCCGACAAAAAAACTGCTTATTTCTAATACATTTTCTACCTTGTTCTAAGTATTTTGAATACTTACTGTGGTTGGTTATCTGTATATGTTTTATTTCTTGGGACACTAACAACTTAAATCTTCAAATGTTGTTCATCATTGAAGGTCTAATTACATTAAACTAGTGTTAAGTATTTTAATAATGTCTATTATCTTTCAATTTTATGGATATTTTTACAAAAACGCAACCTTTTTCATGTGTAATAAAAAAAGTAATTGTATCTTTGTCTTTTAAGAAGAGTCTTCTATGTATGAAGATCTGTATATTTTAGATGTCTTGTGATCATTTTTTTATACTGGTCCGAGTGCATTCTTGGTTTTCAATTTCAGTAATTATAATGTTTAGTGCATTGTATGTTGTCTGCATTTGTGTTTTTTATTCTAAAATACAGTAGAGAACAATTTTGTAAAATTTGTCATGTATAAACATCTTGTCAATACAAACATACAGTTTTCTAAGTATATATAATTCATTAGAGAATATTTTATTCTTATACAGTTATAAATTAATTGTTATTTATTCAATTTTTAATTTTAGAAGCAACTTTAAAAGACCATTTTCGTCTTTAAGTCGAAAGGAAAAAACATAATACCTCTTGTCTTGTATATCCGTTCATAACAGAAAGATTATACACAACAAATTAATTTAAAAAAATACGCTGTCAATAGGTGCATGTTTATGTAAAAAGAGTGAAAATTTCCTTTGCTAATGCAAATGGATTAAAACATATAAAAAACTGAAATTTTAGGCAACAAAAAGTAATTTTGCATTAACCTTGAAAACATATAAGATTCAAACTCAATCTGTGTTAACTGATTTTTTTCCTGAAAATCAACATGTGCTGTTTGGATTTCGTTGTTAAGTTTAGCGTTTCCTTTCAAAACCTGTGTCATGGCAATGCGTAGATTTTGTTATGAACAAAATATTTGCAGATACAATAGTAATTATGTTTTTCATATTGCTGTTATTTTCATTTGCAGTAGCCAAAATGTCGAATACGGCGCTATCAGTAAATATTCTTGTGTCCAGGCATTAAAGAACTTGATTCGCATTTTTATAAATATTTTTCAATATTTATTGAAAACTGGATATTTGCTAACTCCTAGAAAGCACTATTCCAGTTATTTTTATTAGTTTAATACAACACATTAAGGGCAAAACGGGACGGACCAATAAAATCAAAGTGTTGACCGCCAATAGAAAGGTTGGATTGTTGGATAGAGAAAGATAATTGTGCTTTTCGTAGACGTTGCAAATACAGTTAACTATTTCCGAAATCTACAAATTAAAGTGATCTTATGCACAAGGAGATGATCACTCTCCGGACGCGTTGGCCATTACGGTACGGTTTCTATGTACTTGTATAACTTAAATGCTCCAAATGACGGTCAACATTATAGACGTAGTCTAAAATTGCAACTATTTTTTACAGCTTGTTAAAATATGACACTGCTTATGCTTTAATTTTATAACTTGCAGGTGCTGATTTTAGTTGCATTAACATGTGTTTTGCCTTGTGTTGTCAAAGGACAGTTTGACCAGTTACGGAATATGTCTGTATCGAGTGTACTGAAGTTGTTACGCGATTACTCTATATATTTCCGTCGACTAGAACAACAAGGACTAACAACAGAGTCAGACAGAAGTAGGATAGGTAGGTTTTACGTTTAATTCAATTATTCAATCAAATATTGAAACACTTAAAATTAAATTTTCCCGTTCCTGCCATTGACTGTCATACCAAAGGATTTTTAACAAATAGATCATTATCCCTAAGAGTAAAAAAAAATTTTCAGTCATAGTTGTGTTTCTTTTCACATGTATATTTGACAATATTAAAAAAGACAAAAACATCGGAAGCCAATAAATTATCGAAGCCCAGCAATCCCATTATGTATACTCTTTATCTTAAATGCATATCGGTTAATAACATTTGTGACGAGTACACTAAACCCATTTAAAATTTAGCAATTTAAGCAAAATATGTCGTGGTAATCAAGTGCTTCTGTAATCTTGTAATCTGCAAGGGAGGTAGATTTTTTATCATTCAAATCATAATATTGCCCAAGATTAAGCTAATGTTACAACTTGTTTACTTTTTTGGTTTATGTCCGACGGTAATTTACCTCAGATCATTACGTTGAAATATAACCATGCTTAAAACTACTACTTCTACAATACTATTTAGTTTTGTTTATTTAAAGATTATTGCGTACACTAGTTTAGTCCAAATAAAGCCATACAAGTGATTAAGTGCGCATGTGAAAATCTTTGAGGTGGCAAAGTTATGGCTAAATTTAATTTGAATTTTAATTTGTATAACATAATGATGTGACAACAATGGTACTGTTCTTTTAAAAGAGCAAAGCAGTATTAGAATGCAACATTATACAGTTATTGCTTTTAAGGTGAGCACCATAATTCCTTATCCGAGGAAGGGTGTAAACCCAATAAGAAACAATATCACAAAGGGGTAACAAAGACTTTTACACTACGAGCTAGCAATAATTGTTAAATAATAACTTGCGTAGAAATGAGAATATTTTAATGAAGGTAGATCAGATGGTAACATTTCGAGTAAAATTGTAATTACAAAATGCGAAGCGGGTGCGTTTACATACAGTCATGGAATAAATACATTTTTTGACCACAAAACAATAGTGTCGCGTTCAGCTTTGAAAATAAACATTCTTTTTTATTAAAAAAAACATTTATCTACACATTGCAAATAGAGAATCCTTAAGATTGAATCAATTAACTCTTCACTTTTTAAAATATATAATTTGTTTTGTTTTAGAAGAGTTATATAGAACCGCTGCACAGATCATCAGGTCATCATTAGCCAACCAAAGAACTTCAACTGTCAGAATACCACAACCATTTTTCATTTAAAGACAATCTTGAAAATTGATCTGTGTGAAGCAGGACAAATAAATCTGTTCAACTATAAATAAAGTAATACCACAGCCATTTTTTATTTAAAGACAATCTTGAATATTTGCGCTGTGTGAAACAGAACAATTAAATCTATCTATCTATAAATAAAGTATTTCAATGTTTATTGTACACATTGTATATGGTTTTAATATTGATGTAAATAAACAAATAGCAATGTCTTCATCTGACATTTGGTAATTTTTTCTATCCATTGTATAAAATTTCAATAGTACAAAACATAACTATCTAAACATTAATCAAGCGTATTTAGCTTTGTCACTAAGGTTAAAAAATGAAGTTGGATTAAAATGCACATATTAGACCAATATTGAATAACAACAAGATTACATTTATACCATATACTAATAATTCCATAATCTCACAAAATATCTGAAGTTATGAGATGTTAAACTCTAACACATGTAAAGTACTTGTTAAGGTTGTTATTTGGTTATGATTCGCACTTCAAAAATGAAGAGTACAAGTACAAGGATTTGTGCAACTAATGGAAATGGAATATGACACTCAAGTCTCACAGTAGTCTATGATAACGACATCTCATACAATTTATTGTAAGTCGGAATAAATATAATATAACGGTTTATAGCTTAATAGACTTACGGGTATTTATATTTTATATTACGTCAAATTTCACAATAAAATTGAACAGTCTACCGCACTTGATTTTCAATGAAATGATTTTCAGTTCGTTTTATATATCTGAATGAAATTTATTATTAAGAAAACTAGTAAAAATGTAACTGTTTAAGTAAATTAGATAATCTTAAATTAAAATGCATTCAAAATATTGTTTCTGAATCTCTTTTATACATATTTAAATGTTAGGCAGTACCTTGCATTAATTGCCGAAATTGTTTAGGAACATAATAAGAATGCGGGCAAACTTTTCAGTACTTGATTTTAGGAATAATGACAGTTTGCACTTGTTTGATTGCTCCATTGCCGACGTGCCCCTGCACAGAAGAGAACTGTAAATCTGTAACCTCGGTTTTGAGAACAATAACATTTTTATACCTCTGGGGATTAGGATTTTAATTGCATAAGGTTAGTTTCTCCTTCAGATTTTGAGTAAGGCAGCGAGTATTAGATTATTCGATCTCAACGATTTCAGAAGAAAAAAGCACGAAATTGCATTAAGAAGGCGTGAAATAAAAGCTCACAATAAAAATTACTTTTGTGCGAATGTCAAAGACTTTTTTAAAAAATCAGTTACGCTCGTGCAAGATTAGTCGATGTTTACTGTAAATCTCTGTCTGGTTCTCGATTAATAATGCTATTTTTTCTACCAAGATTACGTTAGATATATTTATTTTTCATCATAATGGTGTTGACATTTAACATCTTTGATGGATATTTAACTCCATAGAAAAAATCACAAAAAGCAGTCTGACGAAAACATATGAAGCACATATTCCAATTGATAATTCAAGTCGTAGTAAATTTTCTTTAATCATTAGTTACTTCTAATAATGACAAGATTAGACAGTTTTAATATTCAAGACGAGGTTTGGGATTTTCTAAAGCATATTCTGGCTTTTTCTGTTAATAGACTGTGGATATTATGCTAAAGCTGAAAAACAGCATTCAGAGAAAAATCAAGTTCTTGTAAAGAGAAGCAACTCGGTGTCATTCTTGCACATTTACATGGTCAATCTGCTGCGTTGTGATGAAAACCTCAAATACATTTTTTTTTCAAAAATTGATGATAATCGTCAGTTGTTTTACCAATGTTTTAATTGGTATTAGTGAACAAGAAGCGCGTTTGTCTGATCATTAATTGTTGGTGACACTCAAAGTAAAACAATTGGAAGCGCATACAACTATGAATTAAACAAGCGTTTATCAACATATGTAAAATTTGGCATATGCCATTCCGCTATATTGATGATGTTTTGTCCCTCAACTATGCTAAATTTGGTGTCTATTTACATTCGATTTATCCTAACGAGCTTGAAATTAAAGACACCATCAAAACACTAAGGTCAGCATCTTACTTAGTTCTACTTCTATACATAGACTCAGGAAAACTACAAACTAGACTCTACGACAAACGTGATGACTTCAACTTTCAATTGTCAACTTCCCGTTCATCGGCAGCAACATTCCAGCAGCTCCAGCGCACGGGATGTACATTTCACAACTTTAACGTTATTCTAGATCCTGCGATCGGTATTCCGATTTTCTAGACCGATCACTGCTGTTGACTGCTAAACTACTCAAAAAGGGTTTGTTGTTCAAAGGTTGATGTTATCTCTTCAGAAGTTCTATGGTCGTCACCATGGCTTAATTGATCGTTATGGGACTTCATTTTCTCAAATACGATTTGACATTTTCACTGAGTCATAGGTAGTGTGTCCTATTCCTGGACTTGACCTTCCCCAGACATAACGATGAGTTACTCGACAAGTGTCTAATTAAAGGGCAGGCACTGATTACTCGTCCGCAGCACCTGAGTGCACCCTTGATTTTTATTGTGTTCGGGTAACTCTCTCTCTCTCTCTCTCTGTTTGATGTTTTTGGCTTTTGTGTTGTGTTTTCTATATCCGGATTTGTAACTATCCCTTGGCTTCTGGCTCTTGTTGTTCGGTTAGTTTTTCTTTGTTATTTTCTTGAAAATAAAGAAATCTAAAATATTTTTCTAATGCCAGGGTATTCAATTTAAACAGACAACTATCACTAAATAAGGAAACAATAGTGTTCACGTCAGCATAGGATTGTTACCACTGGGCTATTGATAGCCTCAAGACTTTAAACTTGACTGGCGAAGGCATTTACCCGGAGGGGCCTCATTGGTCGAGTGCATGGTTAAAGAGTTTGTCTGCTATTGACCTGTGTCATCACTAAGGTTTCTGGTTCGAGTCTCACAAAGAGCAGGATGCGCTCGACTCCAAACCTAATTGACAAGGTATGCCAGTTTTCTTACAAAGTTCGGGTGTTTTCTCCGGGTACTCCGGCTTCCACCTACAATAAAAAACTGGACACCGTGATTTTGCTGAAAAATTGCTTAAAATGACATTAAACATCATTCAAACAAATTAAAACATTTACCCACAGGATAAAATTATGTGTCATCGAGAATGCCAATGTTCGAAAAACAATATGAAAATTCAAAACACTAAGAAACTTTTGCACAAAACACGATAAGCAACACAAACCCTACAAAAAGTAGGATAAACCTAACACAGTAGACAACAATGAATCATATGTAGCCATAGTAACTAAAAAAGTCCAGTTATTGTCAACAGCTGCGAGTTTTGGGGATCATCAATGCATTATTCCACTGAAACAGATATGTTAAACAAGTCTTTGTAATATACAATTCCTAATGAAGAGTATGGCGAAGAGGTGAATATCCTTGCCTATGTTTTCTAAATTTATAACAAAGAGTTTTTTAGTTCGCGATATGTCCTTACTCAAAAGTCAAAAACAATTTAAACAATTTACAGAGCCTACACGAAAGTGATGATGGAGAAGCTCGGATGAAAGACCAATGTGTGAAGCAGAGTTACAGAAAATCACAATAAATAATTTGTTTATTCTTATCTAAAAGCTGTCTACAACAGGCTATTGATGATTCAAAGGAACTATCCAATCAATTTAAGAGTATGGAAGTATGGTGACTTCTTTGTAGTAAAACAATTCACCTTTTTTAAATTTTGAACCTTTTTATCCCATTTAACCTATGAATAAACAGTATGAAGTATAACATCCAACGGTATAAGATCTACTTCGATTTTAGGTATGTTTGTGGAAACGCAGACAATGATTTATATGAGCAACTAATTTTTGAAGTCATACCTTTAATTTTTCTGAACAGACACATTGCGGTATACTGATGTTTATTTTGACCTTGGAAGTAATTACTTCTAAAGATTTCCGTCCTCAAAAACCGATCAATTTGCATATTCAATCAAATTAGTTATTAATCCTTATAATATTTCCTCTAAAGGTTACAGGTAATTTACTTGTTTTAAGAGAAGTTAATAAAGTATTAATATTAAATTTAGAACTTTCAATTCCTCTCAATTTCCTAACTATATCCTTGTTAAGGAATTAAGCAGATATCGAGATTATTGACCGTATATTACATTTTCTTTAACCTTGTAAAGATAGATTTTTCTATGTAATTAAGGAATGTCCTGATGCAGCCTTTTCTGTATTAGAAATAGAAGCTTATAATGATCTGTCTACTTTCTGTTTAGATGGTAAATAGTTTAACAAAATGCTATCCTGTTTAGTTTGTAAGTCAGCTTAACTGAGTGGTGCCTTAAAACGCTTGTATTGCTAGTTAGGATGATATCAGTTGTCTGTTTTATATATCAACCCATACGAATGGTTTCTTTAAAAATAAAAAAAACAACTTCAGCTATTGTCCCCAATAGCAGTCAAGAAATATGCATATTAAGCACAAATAACACATACACATATCTCACAATTTAATTTATTATTGCAATGAACAACTTAGCAATCCCAAATTATCGAAATTAAATATATGAGAACATAAACGATTAACTTCTGAACAGTCACAAAAAGAATTGAACTTGTTAATGAATTTCGAGACAACGTATTTATTGTAATATTTAAGCGATATCAAAACCGTTACTTTTATTCAACTTTGATGTCACCGGGCCCAGTTTCATAAAACATCTCTCGTATGAGAGAAATATAAAAAAACTAATATATTTGATGAAAATCTTAATTTGAGAAGTTTTATTAACATAAGGCCTGTTCAGAAAAGCTTTGGCCGTCACCATGACATTATTGATCGATATAGGAAATGCATTTTTAAGATTAGGTCAGACTTCAGTATTTCGTTGATAATGTGGCGTCTTTGAATTTTCCGCGGTCATGGCTATAAGTACCTTGTTTGGTGTTTAGTTAGAGTCAGCCACGACCAATCGAAGGACCTGAGATTTTATTGGGTTAGGTTGCTCACTTGTGTTTGGGGGTTTTTCTGTTTTGTTTACTTGTTATCGTTTTGTAGCTTCGTATTGTTTGTTCGTTGTTTTCTGTTGTTTGTAATCACCCCTTAAGTTTAGGTTTTTGGTATCGAGTTTACCTGGCTGTTTTTCATGAGATATGAAATATAATGGTTGTTATTTATGCATAGCCTATATAAAACCAGACACACAAAACAATTGCTTAGTAAACAAGATGACCATAACTACTGCGTAAGAGAGTCTGGAAAACAAGACAAAAATGATCAACCTTCTAGTGTTTTTATTGTCTATCTTAAATCTGAATCTCACTTAATAAAAAAACATTAATAATAAAAAATTATTTATAAATTGTACAGAGAAGAGAATAAAAAATACATTAAAAAAATTCTTTACAAAATTCTGACCAAAGGAATGTTCTTAATTTGTGAAATAATGGCATGCAGGTGGTGTGCATTTTAGTGATGGGAAGAAAAAAATAATGTTTTGTAATTAAATTGTGATTATTGTGAGACTGATTAGGGATTAAAATATTAGAGATTTTTCTGAAAATAATCTCCCTCGGGGACAAAGGCTTTTTTATTATTTCTCCTATACTATATTTATTTCGGAAAAAATGTATATTAAAACTGTTAATAAAATTTCATGATAGTATAAATCATTAATGATCTTTTTTTTGTTTGTTTTATTGAAAGTTAGAGGTATTGAAAGCAGTTAATATTAAATGTGTTGTTATAACGTGATATCAATTCTTAGATGATGAAATATGTACCTTGTATATGAATAAAACTCACTGACCACGAACACGCACATGACGTAAAATGCAGTTCAGAACAATAAATGTGCACCTTACTTGTGGGCATCACAAAATTGTAGTTTAAAAATGCTGAATGTGGCGCAGTTTTGGATATTTTTGTGCGCCGTATTCATACATTGGCTGAGGAATGTATTTATATGCCTATGCATTTTGCAGAAAGTGACATAGTTTAGTAAGTGGGGAAAAAATTTTTCGTGGATCAAAACTCTTTGTACGTTTCCGACAAGTTCCTTAAACAAATAGTGTTTGTTTGTTTACTTGGATTGGGTTTAACGACACTTTTTACAATTTTTTGTTGAATGATAACGCCGGAGTACCAGGTGTAAACCGCCGACCTCCGGCAGAAACACTGACACTCCATTTATCTTGGGGCTGCAGTCGAGCCTGCTTAGCATGGATTAAGACTAGAATCCGCAACCTGACACGCTTGTGGTTGACAGTAGGCGATTTAACTACCATAACAATTGAGACACTGCGACACCTGCAACAAAAATCACCTATGAAATCTTTACTCAGAACTCATAAAAAGGTAAGAAAGTTATAAAACTGTAATATTTATCGTTAGAAATATAAAACACACATAACAAAAAGGAGTAAATAAAATTATGGAAAATGACAAATTGCAATTATTTCTTCCGGAATCATGTTTGACCAACTATAAATCATTAGAGAATGCCAATTTTAAAACAAATTCCTTAAAATTATCGTTTATTTGTAATTTATGCTTTCATATCACGTTTCTCTGAAAATAATCATCTATAAATTAATGAGTCAAGGTAGGAAAATTAGAAAATCACGAATTTCAGTGATTTTTAGTTCTTCTTTATATGACTGATTTCTGGTACAAATAAGTTCTCACGCATATATCTGTACTCGCCTCATTGCATCATCAATTGTAACAATTACGTTGTTTTATTACCATGACAACGTTCTAGTCTAAGTTCTTGTTTCGGGCGATCTGATTGAAGGCTTGAAAAGTTAGAGCTCATAGGATATCGCGAATTGAAAGTTGTTGGTTTACGGAAGAAATAGAAACTCGTTTTAAGGAAAGTCTGTGTGATCTTCCACTTGTAATAAAAAATTTTGTCAAAGTTTCTATCATTCGTGGAAGATAAGGTCACCTGGCCTTTTTCAAGACGTATGTAAGAGCCTATTAATCTCTCATTTTCGTGCCTTCGAGGTTTTATTGCGTATTAATTGATTCTTTTTGTCAACTAGTAAACTTCCGGTAATTTCAGTCGATATACGAAATTCATCCTTTTTCCGATGTGTGATTTCCGATGTAAAACAGACGCAGTAGAAAAATTTTGGACTACGTACAACACATACACTCCGAAAAAATAAACCCAAGCAACAAATATTTTGTATAACTCTAGTTCCCATTATATTGTCCTTTTTAATTAAATCATTCAAAATAATTTTGACAAATTTTGTCAAAAAAGATTGCATATATTTTTGTTTACTGTGTTTGGCTATATTTTAAAGGTTAGTTAGTTAATTGCTTTCTTAACGTTCAAGTAGCAATATCTGGTAAGGGAATCGTCCAAGGTTCATTTCGATTTATGGTTAAAATAACAAAGTAGTTAATTTTCTTCGAAACGTTGTCTTATTGTTGCTACAGTACCGGCCTGGTGAACGTTATACATGTAAGAGGTATTGACCTGATGAATTTTAACAAGAAGCTGTCAAGTAGCTACAGTACCGGCCTCTGAAACGTTATACGAAGATCATACCGGCCTGGCGAATGTTATACAAGAAGCTGTCAAATAGCTACAATACCGGCCTAGTGAACGTTATGCAAAAGCTGTCAAATATATATAGTGTTGACCTGGCGAATGTTATACAGGAGCTATTAAACAGCTCTAGTACCCGGCATTGTGAATGTTATACAAGGTGCAGGCAAATAGCTACAGTACTGGCTTGCGAAAAGAACTACAATGATTCTACCGCTAGGTGAAAGTTAAACAATAAGTTGTCAAATAGCTACATTACCGGTCTGGTGAACGTTATACACGGAACTTTCAAATAGCTATAATACCAGCAGTTTGAACGTTTACCAAGAGCTATCAAATAGCTACTGTACCGGTCTTGTAACATTATACAAGGAGATATAATATTGGACTGGTGAACGTTATACAAGGAGCTGTTAAATAGCTACATTACCGGTCCGAGAACGTTATACAGAGCTGTCAAATAGCTACAGTACCGGCCTGGTGAACGTTATACAAAGAGCTGTCAAATAGCTACAGTACAGGTCTGATGAACATTATACAAGGAGCTGTCAAATAGCTACTGTACCGGTCTTGTAACATTATACAAGGAGCTATAATATTGGACTGATGAACGTCATACAAGGAGCGGCTAAATAGCTAATTTACCGGTCAGGTGAACATAATGCAGAGCTATCAAATAACTACAATACCGGCCTGGTGAACGTTATACAAGGAGCTGTCAAATAGCTACAGTACAGGTCTGATGAACTTTATACAAAGAGCTGTCAAATAGCTACAGTACAGGTCTGATGAACTGTATACAAGAAGCTGTAAAATAACAAGCTATTTGACAGCTCCGTATATAACATTCACTCGACCGGTACTGTAGCTTTTAAACAGTTCCATGTATAAAGTTCGACAGGCGGGTACTGTAGCTATTTGAAAGCTTCTTGTATAAAGTTCATTGCCGGCACTCAAGCTGTAAACAGCTCCGTCTATTATTTTCTCCAGGCCGGTAATGAAGCTTAATTTTTACTCCCTGGACGTTAAGTAACCAATCATCCATCGACAGCTCCTTTCATCAGTTATTACCTTCATACGTCGTCATTGTATGGGCCAATAAGTATTATATTTATGGGAAAGGTGAATACTTGAAATTTTTTAATATACGTCATTTAGAGTTAACAGAGACATAAAACAAATTTATTTTCCGTTAACTGAACACCTTTTTCACTTATTAGCAGAAAATGTTCTTCCACTCGACACAGAGCATTCTCTAAATAGATAGGATTTCTTTTATTTCTCAGTCCTGTTTAGAACGTCACAGTAATTTGGTAGAGTGTATTTTTGCTGGTATATGACGTACTAGTATATTAAACAGCGAAAAATTAGTGGTTTTAATCTATCATCTAAATTGATCAGGATAGTAAATAAGTAAGTTCGTTTTATTCTTTTCCTTTCTGGTATATCATTTTATTTTTTTATTTGGAATATAGCAAGATTTTTACAAATGTCAGGACGAAGTGATTTTTTCACCTGGTAATTATCTTAAATATTTAACGAGTTGTCCTTCTTGTACAAATTTTCGTACATTTCCATGTAAAATTTTGTTTACGTTTAAAAAGACTTCCCAAATACGTTTTCGTGTTTTGTCAATTAATACAACTACAAATGTTTTGTAGCGGGATAAGGCTTGACATATGAGTGAAAATAAAATGATAGAAGTTAAAGGACAAACTGTATATTTCGCGCTGGTGTGGAGGTCTTGAGTTCGTGACCGATTTGGGCAAGCCGTGTTGGATTGAAGTCGTATTTGACATGTGTCTTTTTTCAAAAAGTCGTGGTTGTCGCCATGTCTCTAGCGGTAGGGTGCTACACCCCCACACTACCTGCCTCCATTTCACTAGCGGTAGGGTGCTACACCACCACACCACCTGCCTCTATTTCTCTAGCGGCAGAGTGCTACACCACCACATCACCTGCCTCCGTGTCTTTAGCGATGTAGTGCTACACCACCACACCACCTGACTCCATGTCTTTAGCGGTAGGATGTTACACCACCACACCACAACACCACCTGCCTCCATGTCTTTAGCGGTAGGATATTACACCGCCACACCACCTGCCTCCATGTCTCTAGCGGCAAAGTGCTACACCACCACACCACCTGCCTCTATGTCTTTATCGGTAGGATGTTGCAACACCACACCACCACACCACCTGCTTCCATGTTTCGAGCGGCAAAGTGCTACACCACCACACCACCTGCCTCCATGTCTTTAGCGATAGGATGTTACACCGCCACACCACCTGCCTGCATGTCTCTAGCGGCAAAGTGCTACACCACCACACCACCTGCCTTCATGTCTTTAGCGGTAGGATGTTACACCGCCACACCACCTGCCTCCATGTCTTTAGCGGTAGGATGTTACACCACCACACCACATGCCTCCATGTCTTTAGCGGTAGGATGTTACACCACCACACCACCTGCCTCCATGTCTTTAGCGGTAGGATGTTACACCACCACACCACCTGCCTCCATATCTATAGCGGTAGGATGTTACACCACCACACCACCTGCCTCCATGTCTTTAGCGGTAGGATGTTACACCACCACACAACCTGCCTCCATGTCTTTAGCCGTAGGATATGTTACACCACCACACCACCTGCCTTCATGTCTTTAGCGGTAGGATGTTACACCACCACACCACCTGCCTCCATGTCTTTAGCGGTAGGATGTTACACCACCACACCACCTGCCTCCATGTCTTTAGCGGTAGGATGTTACACCACCACACCACCTGCCTCCATATCTATAGCGGTAGGATGTTACACCACCACACCACCTGCCTCCATGTCTTTAGCGGTAGGATGTTACACCACCACACCACCTGCCTCCATGTCTTTAGCGGTAGGATGTTACACCACCACACCACCTGCCTCCATGTCTTTAGCGGTAGGGTGCTACACCCCACACCACCTGACTCCATGTCTCTAGCGGTAGGGTGCTACACCCCCACACCACCTGACTCCATGTCTCTAGCGGTAGGGTGCTACACCCCCACACCGACTGCCTCTATGTCTCTAGCGGTAGAGTGCTACACCCCCATACCGCCTGACTCCATGTCTCTAGTGGTAGAGTGCTACACCACCACACCACTTGTCTCCATATCTATAGCGGTAGGATGTTACACCACCACACCACTTGTCTCCATATCTATAGCGGTAGGATGTTACACAACCACACCACCTGCCTCCATGTCTTTAGCGGTAGGATGTTACTCCACCACATCACTTGCCTCCATGTCTTTAGCGGTAGGATGTTACACCACCACACCACCTGCCTCCATGTCTTTAGCGGTAGGATGTTACACCACCACACCACCTGCCTCCATGTCTTTAGCGGTAGGATGTTACACCACCACACCACCTGCCTCCATATCTATAGCGGTAGGGTGTTACACCACCACACCACCTGCCTCCATGTCTTTAGCGGTAGGATGTTACACCACCACACCACCTGCCTCCATGTCTTTAGCGGTAGGGTGCTACACCCCCACACCACCTGACTCCATGTCTCTAGCGGTAGGGTGCTACACCCCCACACCACCTGACTCCATGTCTCTAGCGGTAGGGTGCTACACCCCCACACCGACTGCCTCCATGACTAGAGGTAGGGTGCTACACCCCACACCGCCTGCCTCTATGTCTCTAGCGGTAGAGTGCTACACCCCCATACCGCCTGACTCCATGTCTCTAGTGGTAGAGTGCTACACCACCACACCACTTGTCTCCATATCTATAGCGGTAGGATGTTACACCACCACACCACTTGTCTCCATATCTATAGCGGTAGGATGTTACACCACCACACCACCTGCCTCCATGTCTTTAGCGGTAGGATGTTACTCCACCACATCACTTGCCTCCATGTCTTTAGCGGTAGGATGTTACACCACCACACCACCTGCCTCCATGTCTTTAGCGGTAGGATGTTACACCACCACACCACCTGCCTCCATGTCTTTAGCGGTAGGATGTTACACCACCACACCACCTGCCTCCATATCTATAGCGGTAGGGTGTTACACCACCACACCACCTGCCTCCATGTCTTTAGCGGTAGGATGTTACACCACCACACCACCTGCCTCCATGTCTTTAGCGGTAGGGTGCTACACCCCCACACCACCTGACTCCATGTCTCTAGCGGTAGGGTGCTACACCCCCACACCACCTGACTCCATGTCTCTAGCGGTAGGGTGCTACACCCCCACACCGACTGCCTCCATGACTAGAGGTAGGGTGCTACACCCCACACCGCCTGCCTCTATGTCTCTAGCGGTAGAGTGCTACACCCCCACACCGCCTGACTCCATGTCTCTAGTGGTAGAGTGCTACACCCCCACACCGACTGACTCCATGTCTATAGTGGTAGAGTGCTACACCACCACACCGACTGCCTCCATGACTCTAGTGGTAGAGTGCTACACCACCACACCACTTGTCTCCATATCTATAGCGGTAGGATGTTACACCACCACACCACCTGCCTCCATGTCTTTAGCGGTAGGATGTTACTCCACCACATCACTTGCCTCCATGTCTTTAGCGGTAGGATGTTACACCACCACACCACCTGCCTCCATGTCTTTAGCGGTAGGATGTTACACCACCACACCACCTGCCTCCATATCTATTGCGGTAGGATGTTACAACACCACACCACCTGCCTCTATGTCTCTAGCAATAGAGTGCTACACCCACACACCACCTGCCTCCATGACTAGCGGTAGGGTGCTACACCCCCACACCGCCTGCCTCTATGTCTCTAGCGGTAGGGTGCTACACCCCCACACCGCCTGACTCCATGTCTATAGTGGTAGAGTGCTACACCCCCACACCGCCTGACTCCATGTCTATAGTGGTAGAGTGCTACACCCCCACACCGCCTGCCTCCATGACTCTAGTGGTAGGGTGCTACACCCCCACACCACCTGACTCCATGTCTCTAGCGGTAGGGTGCTACACCCCCACACCACCTGACTCCATGTCTCTAGCGGTAGGGTGCTACACCCCCACACCGACTGCCTCCATGACTCTAGCGGTAGGGTGCTACAAATGTCTCTAGCGGTAGAGTGCTACACCCGCACACCGCCTGACTTCATGTCTATAGTGGTAGGGTGCTACACCCCCACACCACCTGACTACATGTCTCTAGCTGTAGAGTGCTACACCACCACACCACCTGCCTCTGTCTTTAGCGTTAGAGTGATACACCCCCACAGCACTTGCCTCAATGTCTCTAGTGGTAGAGTGCTACACCCCCACACCACCTGCCTCCATTTTACTAGCGGTACAGTGCTACACCCCACACCACTTGCCTCCATGTCTCTAGCGGTAGAGTGTTACACCCCCACACAGCCTGCCTCCATGTCTCTACCGGTAGAGTGATACACCCACACACCACCTGCCTCCATGTCTCTACCGGTAGAGTGATACATCCCACACCAACTGTCTACTCTTCTGTGCATTGAATTTACGCCATATACCTGCTCATTATGACAAGTTGGCAAAATGTTTCGAACTTCTAGCGAATGGGCAGAATATCAAACCGAGGTAAACATTGTGTGTGTTTTTATTTATAAAACTAGGGCATTTATTGAAACATTAAATAATATCCCACCACGTTGTATTGTTTTCAATATTGATGAACACATTTTACTGAATTCAAAATCAATCTATAGGAACAGCTGATCATGATAATAATCCTACTCAGAAGAAAGTTTTTACCTTAACCTTTGGCCTCTAAAATAATTGCAAATTAGCACAACTCAAAAACTACAAATGGGATTGTGCTGAAAATGAAACTTGATCTTCATTTTAAAGTACTTCAGATGTGCAAAGTTTAAACACAATCTGTTGACGCTTTTTCAAATTATCATCTGGAAACCACAGAGGCACGGACGGACGGACACTCATACCCATACGGAGGGTATAACATAATACCCCGCGCGGGGCGGGGTATAAAAACTTATATATGGTCAATCTTGAATAATGTGGCATAGTTATATTTGATATATAATCAAATATGGTATTATGTGATACTGTATTTTGTTGTATTAATTTATTGATTTTATTTCAGCTGATTAGCTACACATGGTTTTCCATGTAGAGCCTCACTATTTCTTATGGTCATTATTTAGTACATGGGTCTTAGTTTTCTGATTGGTTAGTTATTCTGGTTTTGTTCAGGTGAACTCTATTCATTGTCGGACATATTGGAATTTTGATAGTTGGGTTTAGTGATATTATTTTGGCAGAGTCTTGTTTCTCAATATTTGTCTCCAGAGTCAATTTAGTAGTCATGTTAGTTGTATTTCTGATGTTTCAAGGGATTTAACATTTAACAAACTTACATGTCTTTTAAAATAATGAGATTTGCATGAGAGCACAATCTGAGTGTGCAGTGTGAAAGTGTGATATTATAAAAAAGATATAAATCATATGAAACATACATGTAAGAATAATTCATTCATATGATAGCTATTTTAATATTGAATATAAGTCATATTTGAAGTGATAATTTCATCACATTGTAAACATTCATAATATTCAAGTTTATTACCTACATTTCTCATTGATAGGTATTTTCATATTTTATAGTCTTACCAGTATTTTTTATGGTATGTATTATTGTTTAAAATGATGGTTTATTGAAAACTAAACCAGTGTGTCTATAACTAGACTTATGATTGTTAATTTTATATTCAGGATTATGATACTGGCAATATTGATGTAGAGATATAGAGTGTTCCATAGGGTTTTCCAGAAAGCCCATTGTACCACATATTTTGGTAAGCCTATGTGTATTTTAAGTTTTGTTTTGTCCTGTAATTGTCATGTTAATAATATGTGTCATTTAGTTATAACTTATCTTTTTATTCCATTTTTCATATAATGTTATACATATTTTACTGATAATTATGACACATAATTGCGCAAGTAACTGCAGCATTAAATCGAGACAACATGATGTAGATGTGCATTAGTTAGTTCCTTTGATATTGAAGCTAAATGTAGATGTGACATGAAGAGTTTTGAGTTATTGCCCTTTGTCCAGTATTTGTACATTGTATATACACTATGATTATGTGTATTGTGAATGTATGTTGAATATCTGTTGTTTTGTTTTAAATGGATTTTTACTTAGTATCTGGAAATAAAAAATGAACCCTAGACAAAGATGTGTTTTAAAATGATGCCCATAAAGCATTGAGTTACAATAATATTAGCTGAAATACGACATCCTGCAAGAATTGATAACTCATCAAATGATCAATGAGTTGTTGACCTGTATGTCATGTATATGAAACATTTATGAAGTGCATTTATTTTTAGCACCCCATGTCACGTAAAATAAATCAAACTTTAAACTTTACAACAATAATCTGATAATAGTTTTTATTAGAAGTCATGTCAATATTGATAAATTTCCGGAAGTGGGAGTTCTAAAGGTGTAACTTATTAAAGATACAAAGCCATTTTAGTCTCGGTATGTATGCGTTTATACGAAGCAAATGAGTGTCTTTATAACAAAAAATCTGCAATATTTTCTTTTAGAAGCGGATAGATGGCATTGTGCTTGTGAAAAAAAGTGGGTGGTTTGATGGGTTTTGAGTTGGGAGGTGCGGTGGGGTGGTGTGGGGGTGGTTTATCGTACGACTAACAATGACCCTCAAAGTTTCAAATCCCGAAATTCATCTCAACTTTTGTAACAGTAATTATCCCTACACTCATCGATTACCTTTTGGTCATCAGATAGATTGTTCTACATAATCTTGAAAAATAAATCAGTTAATAATTAGGACGACACCGACAAGATTGTAGGCTGTTGAAAGTTTCCCGAGTAATACTTAAAAACAAAGGTAGGGGTACGAATTGTTTATTTTAGCGTTAGACTGCTTCGCTAACTTTAGTTTGAGACCATGTTTTTTTTTCGTTTTCTGGTCATGTTTTGCCCCAAATGATGTGGAGTCAAATTCTTGTGGTTTTAACTTAACAAAATTTAGAAAACCGAAAAGAAATACAAACATCAGAGCTATATATAGCAAAAGGTGTTTCCCGTTGATTACAGATATTTATAGTATCACATGACATTGTGCCAATTACCTGTACATGTATTTATGTCAAAATGGACACTGTTAAGGATTTGGTAAGTTTTGACTTATTTTGCTATTTTGTAGTTTTTTTTTCATATATTACTGACACGGTATTTAATGAAGGCAGTCGGTGTCAAACCAGATAACGTCGTTTGACGAAATGAACGAACTTTAGGTTTTTAAATGGTTTTATTTTACTTAAATATCGCCCTGAAAATGGCTGAAATATCTCGACCAACTATTAAATTACCAAATGTGTCTAATTTACGGATTGCAATTTTTTCCGTCTTTAGAAATTATAAAACAGAAAAATAATATGTATTATTTCCGGACACGAAACGAAATTATTGTTATTTTGTAAATTTATATCTATTTTTAATATAATATGAACTGCAAAAATGAAAAATTGCATAAAGTATACAAATTGTAACGTCATGCAAAGATCAGACCAGGAATGCCCTAAAGCAAACAGATCAACGAATAAGAAACCCTCCCCCCCCCCCAAAAAAAAAATCGAAAAATATCACAAAATCAAGATAAAGATACGTGCAGACGGTTCTTTAAATTATTTCCGTTTTATGAAATGTAGAGGTTCGGCGATGTTTTACGAGAAATAAAAGAAAAAAATATAAAGAAATTTAAACCGATTTTTAATGGACGTTCATAACTATATTACTGACATTTAATATTAGCAATTATATGTATTTAAAAAAAATTTATGTATTAACTCCCCTTATATCTATTGTAACGTCACATGTAACGTTACCGTTAGTAACGTGACAAACATAAATACCGTTATTTTTTCGCCTGAAGATTGCGGGACGGCATGTAAGTAATAGATACAAAAATTCCATTTATATTGGACTTTTATCTATTAAGTAGGGGTTAGCAAAATAATTTTGGTGTACTAGCTACTGCAAAAAAAGCACAGTACTTAAAAAATTGCGTCATAGCAAAATACATATTATGTTTTCTTACTGTATAACTACTGGTCACGGAGTAGTTCTCGCCGGCAAGTAATTCTCGACACTCGATCTTTTGACAGTTTTTGCGAAAAAATTGGCATTTTAAAAGTAATAAACGTTACTTGTTTTTGGATGGAAGATAGAAAAATCTATCAAATGAAGTTTTTGCCATCGATTTTAATGGAAAAATAACCACACACTCACCACTATGGTGAGAACTGCTTCTGTCATTTTAATGGCGAGAACTACTCGCTGACGAGTAGACAATACAGAATGTCTACTATAAGTTTACACTCTTTCTGCACTATCTATAGCTCTAGACTTCAAATTATGCAGGCAGGTGTGGATTCAGAAATTAGTGTTAGCATAGTATAAAATATGAGAGTATATAACAGGAAGAAATACATTAATTTTATTCTTTCACATGATTAACATTTCAAATGATGCCGAACTTTGACCCTAATTTAAATTTTTCCTTATACATTTGATGTCTTCCTTAATTGACACATTTACAACTAACAAAGCACTTAAAAAAAAATGAAAAAATAAAAACAAACAACAAAAATCAATATGTAAAGTAAACCCGTAATTGTTTTAGAACAATTTAAAGGTCTTACCTATATTGATACATTTGAGAAAGTAATTTTTATTCTTTCTGTTGTTTTGAACATGAAAACATACGAATGTCAGGCAATTTTTTTTGCGGAATAAACTATATCAGACAGCAAATATCATGAACCAGAAAATATTTATGATTGCTATGGATGTAGTGTAAATATAAAGTGACTTTTTCAAACGGAAGTGTCTTTCCAGAATATATGGTTGCTAAGGATTGTTTTAAAACGGAAGTAAACATTTCTGACAGAACCCCAAAAATACAATTGTCAACCAGAAGTAAACGTTCCAACAGGAACTTTCTAAACGTTTCTCTATTTCTTTTACAGATTGCTGCAGTTAAAATGAAAGACAAAGACAAAGAAAAAATAAATATACTACATGATTTTGTACCTAGAAGTCAATACGCATGCACAAAATGTATCACTTTGAAAAGAATAGTAACCATCGGCGATCTTCATGTTGGCAGTCATGTCTGTTTTGAACGGGATATGAAGTTTTTTCACGCCATTTTATCTGATGTAGCAGTGGACAAAAGTAAGGAGTCGCTGGTGCAAATGCGCATTATTTGCAAACATCGAGATTTCGCATCCATCTTAGACAAAGTATTTAATCACAAAAATAATCAAATGCACGGAAATCTGGCTTCTAGACAGCAAGATGAGATATTTCAGGATGATTTACCACCAGTAGAGGTCACTGCAATCAGTTTGTATACAGTTGAATACGGGCGTAAAACTTACTCTAAAGACAAAGTTCTCCGAAGAGCGCTTGCTCATGTTCAATATTCGTGTGGTCACCAAGTGACATTAGGTTCTCTGTCAACGCAACGGATAAGACCTGAGGCAGAGTTTAAGTACGATACGTCTGAAACTAACTCGGAGCATTTTGCAACTTGGTGCTCAACAGGAGAAAGTTTTAGTTTCGATTCTAAAAAATGTCAGAAAAAAATAGAGTATATAAACCGCAGCCATGAAATTTCAATGAAATTAATTTTGTATAAGGAGGGGGATTCTGTCCAACAATTACAAGAATCACACCAACAGTATATGTTATGCGATTCGTGCTTTTTATCGGAATTAGCGAAGTTACTGAATGAGATGGAACATCCGGAAAACTGCTACCGGTTGGTTTCTACGCATGACACAGCTTGGATAAACGTGCGCAAAATACCAAATGGGTTATATCGTGTAAAGTTTAGAGCGTTGAATGACCGGGTACTGGTTAGAATTAAACGGTACAATTCAAGGATAAAGAGATTGGCGCTAATTATAAAAATTGAAACATTTACATTTACATTGGGTCACGGACTTAAATGTGAAGAAGATTGTGAAGTCAAGTATAAATTTCCATATCCATTCTGGAAAATCCCGGACAGCAATGACGAAAAGTTTTAATTTTTCTTCAAATAATTGAATCAATAATGAATATAATCAACTGTTATGGGGTGGGGGGAAGTAATAGTATAATCGGATGTTTTCTTCGCGTGTGTGATTATACGCTATGATGACTTGACATGTCTACAACTGGAGTGACACTTACTGTCTAATATGTAACTGGTCATAGTTTAGAACCACAGATTTCAACGGTATTACTTTATGGTTCCTAGTTTGTAGTCACGGATTTCAACGGTATCACCTTATGGTTTCTAGTTTGTAGTCACGGATTTCATCGATATCATATGATGGTTCCTAGTTCGTAGTCACGGATTTCATCGATATCACCTTATGGTTCATAGTTTGTAGTCACAGATTTCATCGATATCACCTTACGGTTCGGAGTTTTTAGTCACTGATTTCAGCGATAACACCTAGAGTCGTATACGTAATTGTTCCTATTACAAAATCACTAAATCACTGATCTCAACGGTATCATCTAGCCTCGTATCATTAAAGCTTTCTTGTTTAGAACCACTGAATTCAGCGATATCGGCATATATGTAATGGTTGATATCTACAGTACCAACATAATGAACTTAATACAAGGAGCTGTTAGGCAGCTACAGTACCGACCTAATGAAATTTATAAAAGGAGCTGTAAGACTGCTACAGTACCGACCCAATGAAATTTATAAAAGGAGCTGTCAGACTGCTACAGTACCGGAGAGATAAACGTTATAAAAGGAGCTGTCAGACTGCTACAGTACCGGAGAGGTAAACGTTATGCAAGGAGCTGTCAGACTGCTACAGTACCGGAGAGGTAAACGTTATGCAAGGTGCTGTCAGACTGCTACAGTACCGACCCAATGAAATTTATAAAAGGAGCTGTAAGACTGCTACAGTACCGACCCAATGAAATTTATAAAAGGAGCTGTCAGACTGCTACAGTACCGGAGAGATAAACGTTATAAAAGGAGCTGTCAGACTGCTACAGTACCGGAGAGGTAAACGTTATGCAGGGAGCTGTCAGACTGCTACAGTACCGACCCAATGAAATTTATAAAAGGGGCTGTAAGATAAACAGAAACGGGCTGTTGTATTTAATATAAGGAGCTGTCAAACAGTACCGGCCTGGGGATCGCTATACAATGAGCTGTCAAATAGCTACAGTACTGACCTGGTAATCGCTATACAATGACTTGTCAAATAGCTACAGTACCGGCTCTGCAGACGTTGTGCAAGGAGCTGTCAAATAGCTTCAGGATCGGTTGATGAACGTAATTTATATAAAAAGATATAAAATAGCTACAGTACCGACCTGTTTTACGTTTTAACAAGGAGTTCCAAATAGCCACTGCACCAGTCTGGTGAACATTATACAAGGAGCTGCATCTAACAAAAGTACTGACCTGGTAACTTTATTTCAGTAGATATGTTATAGCTGCAATACATGCATGGCAAAAGTTATACAAAAAGCTGTAAATCATTTCCTGTTCATTAACCCTCCTATTTGCTGAGTGTTTACTAATTCTCGCCATGAATACGTGATAGGTAAACTGCTACATCTTAGACATTACGAAAACCAATCATTTGTTGACAACGAAATCACTGTTTCAAATTTGTTTTCATTAGTCGCTATAGTAATGTAGAATTAGTATCATATTTATTTAAAATGTCAATACTTTGAATTTGTTAGTGTGTATCCAACCTGACACTGCACACATTCTATATTTAGATAAAGCTTATTGTGATTGGTCGGTTTTTGTTAAGAAATCCGTTTTAATGTCATAGATTGTATTTTTCGGTTAATTTGATGCAGTGATGCAGATGATATTTCAATTGGCTGTTTACTTTTTTTCCGTAAATGGCCGATTTATGGTACAGATGATCCAGTATAGATGAGCTCACGCGCACACATCTGTACATGCTGCGTCATCCAATCAAAACGCCAGAAACAAGAACGTTGTCATGGAAGCATAATAACGTTCTTGTTTGACGTGTTCCGGCGTTCTGATTGGACGTCAGAAACAATGGGGTCTGAAACAATGGAGAGTCTATAGGTCATAGCGATGTAAAAGTTGTTGGTTTACGGTAGAAATAGGTCCTTTCATGCGTTTTTGTGAAAGTCCGCGTGATCTTTCACTCGTGATGGAAATTTTTATGTCTTTTGGCTCGTTGCGCTGCGCTCCACTCGCGAAAAGACATAAAATTTCTATCACTAGTAAAAGATCAACCGGTCTTTCCCAAAAACGTATGAAAGAACCTATTAATCTTTCATCTAAACTGACTAAGACTGCAAGTGCATGTATTTTTACTCAACATGCGTTCCTTTTCTGTATATTATTATATGTTATTCCGGTCTAAGACAGGGTAAATAATGTCACATTCACGGCTTATAATTTATATTCCATGAGCCGAAGGCGAATGGAATATACGTCCTAAGCCGTGAATGTGACATTATATACCCTGTCTAAGACCGGAATAACTATTATATTATAGCTCACATCTTAAATTTGGAATATTTTACGGGAAAAACAGAAAGAACTAGGTCCATGTAGCGTATTTTTTTTGGATACGTGATCAAGTTATCCGTATTTGTTTGGAAAATATACGTTTTAAGTGAACGCATAATATTTTAAAAAACGCATAATATTTAAAAAAAATGCATTTTTATTAATAGTTTTTATAACACAAAATTACAATCTGGAATTGGGCAAATTACGTTATTATTTTAATCCAAATATATTCAATAAATATTGTCCCTTATGGCACCCCATCATTACTTTTATGACGCTTAGACGATCGAGGCCCATTCGGGATTTATAACTATAGTTTATATAAAAACAAACTATATTTTTGTTGAACATTCATTTAATATAAAAAGAAAACATTATTATTTATTAAATAACAGCGAAAATTTATCTTTTTTAAATATTAATCGTCTTCTGGTCAACAAATAACCCAATTGTATCCTTAAACTGGGAAGTGTCAAGGTAAAAGTTTGCGAAGCACCAAATTCAATATCGGTAGAGCTTGTATTGGTTTTGATTGATGTGTGGATGTCGACGTTGATAAGTGAATTAAAATAAGAAAACTAGTTATTGACGGTAATGTCACTTTGATGCCATTAAAATGAATATCATTGGATTTTGGACGATGGAAATCAAAATGAATATCAACGGATTTCGACGATGTCTTGACTGAAGAGTGCATGATGATGCAGTGTAGGTACATATTTATTAACTTTTAGTGCGCTTGAGATCAAGTTTCTCGTGTGTTGTTGTGTGCATTGACACACTTTTATAGAGGACACAAAAAATCATACAGGATTTGTGACCTGAGACTGACATTATTGACCCAGAACCACCCCCCTTTTTCCGTGCCTTCTGTCGCTGATATTTGAGTAGATTTGTTTCTTAATTTACTTCCCGTATGTTATTTAAACAAATATATTACATATCATTTTATTTACGTCGTTTAAAACATGTTCGGGTTAGACATTGTTTATTTTTGTTACTTTTTCAATCGAAGCGGAACGCAGGCGGCCATGATGATTTGTTTTCCCAGGGGCCCCATACGGGATAAAAATATGCTTTATGTACACGGCTGTAGACGTATACATAGCCTAATGTATACGGCTTGCGAACCAATCAGAATGCAAGGTTTTTATGTGAACTATAATATATATATTCATTTATCTTATTATTTAGAACTAATCAAACTTCAGATAAATGTCAGAACCAAGTGATATTTTTGCATTTTAATTGCGCAATGTAACACGTTTTCAGTTTATAGAGTTGTCGTTCTTTGTATGTTCATATATTTTCCATGGATTTCAAGACTATCATGTTGATTGTGTGTATTACAGTCTGTTTCTATAACAACAAACGTTTTAACGTATCAGGTGATAAGGCGTTAACATCCAAACTACAACTATTGAGTACTTGTGCGTCAAAACGTTCAGTATAAGTCATGAGTTCGAGTCTGACATTAGGCATGTCGTGCTTGACTTTACCTTTATCTGACAGTTTGTTTTTCTGGTAAAAGTTTGACGTTATTACCCGAAACACCACCTTCATATCCCATTAAAAACTTGACTCTTATATTGCTGAAAAATTCCTGAAGGTGGTAGCTCTAAAGGTGTTAACCAAACCGTAAATCCTACCCCAGGGCCGAAAATTTTATGTAGGCATTGCGGCAACTGCCTGCTATAGATTAATAAAAGGGCGAAAATGGGGTGTTTCTATTATTTAGTCCATCTTCGGAAACCCACGTCCGGTCGCGTTCTCTCTTTGCTACCACTTACCGACCATGGTAGCAAAGCGCGAACGCGACGGGACGTGGATTTCCTATGATGTATTTTGTCAAGAAACTTAAATTAATTTTTAAAAAATATCTATTTCTGCCTCTCATATAAGAACAAATATGTATATTCCAGATAGTGCAGTAAATATGTGAAAATCTCGCCATCAGTTAGGGGTTTCGCCATATACCTCCTTCATCCTCCACAGCTATTAGCAATTAATTTGTGCGCAATATAATATGGGCGTAAAACTTACAATAAAGACAAAGTTCTGCGAAGAGCGCTAACTCATGTTCAGTTTCCTTGTGAACCAAAAGTGCCATTAGTTTCTCTGTCAAGGCAAAGGATTGGAAAACTAATGTCAACGATTGTCCTTCTGTCAGTAAGTAACAATCACGGATTTAAATTTTAATCCTCTTTGTCGTTTTGTCTTCCGGTTGAACATCTTATTGAATGACGATGGAGGTGTTATTTTTAACATCAATAACAGCGCCAAATAAGTAAATGATCAACCGGACATAACAAGGTTTAAAAATAATTAATACATTGCGTTGTCTTAATGATTTTTATAAGAAAAATAAGAAAATATACATACAAAAGTATTTTGTGTAATTTTCCTTTGCACGCTCTTGTGTATTACTGGTGTTTTAAGCAATAAACTTTACGATATTGTCAAACCGGTCCACTATTTTGGTGGGTTAAAATGTTGGTGCTTGCTTAATTTCGATGTATATAAATTTGGCACTTTCACCCGAAGCACTAGATAAAGAAAAATAAAAC
Source organism: Limnoperna fortunei (assembly GCA_944474755.1). Taxonomy (NCBI): domain Eukaryota; kingdom Metazoa; phylum Mollusca; class Bivalvia; order Mytilida; family Modiolidae; genus Limnoperna; species Limnoperna fortunei. Next base: position 34,753,198 of record OX104125.1, read on the forward strand.
TACAACCAAAATTACCCGATTTACGGTAATTTCAGCAAACTAAAGTATTATCATATGGCGCATTCATATTATACTAACATTGGAAAAAGGAGCTTGGATGGGAGACATGGCGAGGGGCTGAAGTCGTGGCAAAGAAAAGACAGAGTTGGCGCAAGATGTTATCCGGCCTCATGAGTCCATAAGGGCCCAGATAGGATATCGATATAGATATTATAGTACACCTTTCCTAACATTTTTATCAAGTAGATACCTATATAATAATATTTTAATGTGCGGGACTTATACATCTTTTTTAGTTTGGCTTAATTTGTTAACTATAGAAGAGTGCATCATAGATATCGTCATTATTGGTTTGACTTGCAGTATCAGTTTCTATAAGGATATCATTAAAAATGATTGGGGACAGTTTCTCGAATGGATTTCACGGATAAGGGTGTAGGCTTTTAAGTTAGCTAATCTGGTATACTATTACTCAAGTTCATTCATCATACATGTTTTACTACCTCAGGCTCTTTGACGATGGATGTTTATTAAGGGTCCCATATAAACAATAACAAAGAAGATAGACCTAGAATTTCTAGAAAGGGACGCAGAATAATGTATTAGATTGACGAGATCAGTCATACTGTCGACTTTTATATCGGTGTACTGTACGTCCTGCTCAAAAGTCTAACTAAAGGTGTTGGTCTAGTACTCGGAAGCTTAATACTACAGTCTTCAGTAAAACAAAAGCTCATGTGCTTTTCCACCCATGTTGCCAAAAATCCACATCTGTTTTTGATGTTGATTATACATGCGAGTTCAAAGTTTTAATTATAAAACAGCAAATTTGTTCCAACTGTAAACAAATGGAAATGCAAATTCTGCATGATCTATATTGTAATTAGAAACTTTTATAACTTTCTAGCATTAAACAACATACAAATTTCCATTATAATTTTTTTCTTAGATCTTTAATTAATGTCGACATAAAAAATAACACTGAAACAGATGTTTTCCATGTGTATGTTAATAGAATTTAAAGTCATAAGATTTAAATTCTTTTATCATTAAGCAAATATGTAATTAAGATTGTTTTGTTCCCTACATTTCCTTTGAGCTATCTTTGATAACTATTGGTTGAAAGTTTCTCATTTATTAATTCTTTGTACGTTTTTAATAATCTTTCCTTTAACAAAGCAGCTTGGTCTTGCCCTTATTCGTCACGTGACATCTACTTCCTTTCCAAATTGTGCTCAAAAACTGGTAGACGACACAGAAGTCTTATCCAAGCAAATTTAAATCCATTTCACAACTTGAGTTCCATCGACACCAAAAAATTGGTAACAGTGATGTAGTTATTCATTTTGTTGCTTAACTTATAGCCATATTTTAATTAAATAATATTATTCTCCTTATTTTACCGTTGAACTTTCGCGGTTTCTAAACTCCGATTTAATACCTCGTGCACGTGGTTATCACTTTGTGTAGTGACTAATTTTTATGTATTCTATTTCGCATAATAACTTTATTTACATTTAAGATCTTCTGGTAAGTTTTGTTTACAATTATTTAATTTATAAAATTATAATTCCATAAATAATTTCCAATTTGTTGCACTAGTTGTCGCCCCTTTGAAACTTTGTATTTTCACATGGGTTTTCAAACTGGACGTGATAAAACATATTAAACTACCCTTACTACATATATTGGAAAGAATCAATTTTTCTTACTTTGGAAATATTCGTTTATTGCATTTGTAATTGACTTAATCATATCGGAAATACATATTCACAGCACCTATTCATGTATTTGGTTATGAAATAAATTCTGCCTATACTATAATGTATTCACATTGCAATTAAACTTTACTTCACTGGCCACAGTATACATATTTTTGTGTGGGCAATGTGCATTTCTAATAAAATTATTTGAGTTTCAGATCATGTCATACTTAAGAAGAAGTGGCAGGAAAAGGAAAGTCCCAAGCAGTTTGGAAGAATCTACTTCCAGCTCAACTGGTACTTCTACATCATGTAGTATGGCAACTAATTCCCAGGAAGTCAATACTTTAGCTTCCAGTTCCGGTACACAAACAGGTTTTGCTCAGTCCTCGTCTGCACCATTATACTTGGAAACATGTAACAACCGTGCGAATGTAACACTCACTTCATTGGGAGCAGGTTTTGGAGCCATAGCCCCAACTATTTACTCTTCTCCAGGTACTAGCAATTCTGTTAATACAGTGTCATTTACCCCTGCCCCAGTTTTAAGTGTAACAAATGAAGTGTCGGCCACTGTGCCACAAAATTTAAAAGAGAAAATTAAAAGGGGTGATTACATTGAGCTATTTACATTACTAAATAATAGTCATTCTCATGGAGTGCAAAAACTTGGTTCTATCAAATAAAGGTGAAATAGTTGTACAAAGCAACCAAAACAGCCAAAAGCTTTTGTCTATAGACCAATGGACAACTGCGTTTATTATATTCACCAGTATATTTTGTTCTGTTCACTCACATAGATTTCAAGAACTTTTGAAATATATGTATGTCGTCCGTCAAGGAGCTTCACGCATTACTTTAGGTTGGATAACATATGACGAGCAATATCGTTTGAGAAAATCCATTAACCCATCCAGCTCTTAGGCTGATGTTGACATGGAGCTTTGGCTTCTGTACATGAATGGAAATTCTAGCACACATTTCTTCAATTCACAACATGCCACTAAATTTCAGAACTCGTTGCATTCCATCCTGAAGTGCTACCCATTCAATTATTCTAATAAGTGCACTCGTCAAACCTGTATGTATAGCCACACCTGTCTAAGATGTAATGAAAATCATCCAGTCGCATCATGCAGAAAGAATGCATATATATCTAATCAGGGTAAAATTGAATTTAATGGTCAATATAATTCAGTTAGGCGTCCTGTAAGAATTCCGAAGACTAATTCACATGTTTTAAATTCATTTAGAGTTCCTCAGCAGTTCTCAAGACCAAGAGTTACTTCCTCGCCTATGGGACTTGGGGTATACCCCAATTAAAGTCAAACAGTTATCTACTCTCCTGCAAGCTTATCCAAAGAAGGATGTAGCATGTGAATTAATTTCTGGTTTTACAAATGGATTTAGATTACATTATACTGGTCCCAGATATCACTCTTTAGCACCAAATTTGATATCGGCTGAGTTGCACAAAGAAGAGACCATGGCCAAGTTATTAAAGGAAGTTGAAATAGGTAGAATGTTAGGTCCCTTTAAAAACATGCCAATTTCAACCTTAAGAATCTCCCCCATTGGTCTTGTTCCTAAAACTGATGGCTCATGGCGACTTATAACCAATTTGTCTTATCCACCTGGAAACAGTATTAATTCTTATATTGATGAAAAACTATGTAGAGTGCAGTACACATCATTTGATTTGATTTTGGACAAAATATACGTCTTGGTCCCAGGGCCCTCTTAGGGAAAATCGATATAAGCTCTGCCTTTAGATTGCTTATTGTAAATCCAGCTGATTTCGATTTGCTTGGTATCAAATTTTTAGGGTTTTATTTTATTGAAAAGAATTTACCCATGGGGCTTTCCTTATCTTGTAATTTATTCGAAAAGTTTGCACATTTTCTTCAGTGGGCAGTAGAATTGCGTTGTGGTTTGCACACTGTTGACCACTATCTGGACGATTATATCTTTATGGGTTCAGAATTGTCTGACGACTGTGCCACCTTGATGTCTAGTTTCACTGATTTGTGCGAAGATCTGGGGGTTCCACTAGCTGTTGACAAAACTTTAGGCCCAACAACTATTCTACCTTTTTTAGGTTTTATTATCAACACTGAGTTGATGCTAGTTATGATCCCCAAAGAAAAATTGTCTAAATTACATGATCTTCTCAAACCTATGCTACTTAAAAAGAAAATGTTAGTTAAAGATTTGGAATCAGTTACAGGTCTTTTGGCCTTTTGCTCGAAAGCCATTCCAGCAATTCGTGCATTTATTAGGAGATTTTATGACCTGATTGGGAGTGTTCGACTCAAAAAACCATATTATAGGGTACGCATAAATGGGGAGGTTAAAGCCGATGTTCTAATGTTGTTAGAATTTTTGGACAAATTTAATGGTCATTTTTATTTTCCTGATCGTCTTTGGTATTCTTCTCAAACTTTAGAGCTATTCACAGATGCGTCTGGTAACCCTGAACTTGGTTGTGGTGCCTTCTTTCAAGGGCATTGGGCTCAACTCTCATGGCCAAAAAGCATAAGTTATTCCCCCCTTATTAGGAACATGGCTTATTTAGAGATGGTGCCTGTTTTGTTAGCGTTTTACTTGTGGGGTCATTTGCTTAAAAACACTAGAATATTGCTCCACATTGATAATTTGGCCGTGGTCTCGATACTTAGCAAGTGCTCATCTAAAGATAAAAACATCATGAAATTAGTTAGGAAATTTGTTCTTATAGCTATGCTGCATAATATCCAATTTAAACCAATTTATATCTGCTCCTTTATTAACGAAATTTATGATTCATTGTCACGTTTTCAGATGGACAGGTTCAAGATTCTAGCCCCCTTAGCCGATCCAGTGATGACCCAAATACCAGAGGAGTTTTTGATGCATTTAGGCCCATGATTGAACAATTTTTAAACAAGTCATTATCCCCAAACACAGTTTTGCTGTATCAGAGGGCAATATCAGAATTTTCTAGATTTAGACTTAACAGTGGCTTACCTGTTAGTTGGCCCCCCAATGTAATGGTTATTTTGTCATTCATTATGTATTTAATTCAAAAAAATCTTGCTCATTCTTCAATAAATTGTTATCTATCGGGTATTTCCTTCTATTGCAAAATAAACGACTTCGATGACCCAACCCAAAAATTTGTAGTACGCAAGGTACTTGAAGGTCTAAAGAGGTCTAAAGGAACCGTGCATGATCATCGTTTACCTATTACGTCAGATTTGTTATATAATATTCTCAGGATTTTACCAAATGTCTGCAAAAATGCATTTGAAACTTTACTCTTCAGAACTTCATTTAGTGTAGCCTTTCATGCAATGTTGAGAATATCAGAGTTTGCCCTAAGTAGCACCAAAAGTCAACATGCCTTGGTGTATTCAGATGTATCACTTCATCAAAACGCTGTATTGATTCAAATGGGGTCCTCTAAAACTGATCAATATAGAAAGGGAGTTTGTTTAAAGTTAGACCATAAGCCTGGTTTTGAGTACTGTCCAGTTCTGTTAGTGTCACAGTTCTATAAAGTAAGACCTCCTAATTCTGGACTATTTTTTTGCCATTTTGATACAAAACCGCTAACGCGTTTTCAGGTTGTGACAGTTTTGAAGAAGGCATTGGAATTGTTAGGTGTAGATAAACAACTTTATAGCTCACACTCCTTCCGTATAGGGGCTGCCACTAGCATGGCTATTCAGGGCTTTAATGACGTGGACATCATGAAGGCAGGTCGTTGGAAATCTTCTTGTTTTAAACGCTATATAAGACCTTAAATTTTAAAATTTGTTGTCTGTAAATTTTTAAGTTGCATTTGTTAGTTGTCTAAATTTTTATATAATGGGAATTTTAGGTAACCCTGTGAACATTTGGATACTGGGCTCATCCATTATAAGAGATGCTTTCAGGGCAGCAAGATCTCGTCCTGGCGGTCTCAACTTGGGGCTAGAACGATTGAACCCTAACCTAAATATTTGGTGGCAAGGCTATGCTGGTTTGAGGATTCAGCAAGTACATTCTCATATCCAGACAATGTTGAATTTAACTGAAAATCCTCCAACAATTTTAGTACTCCATGTCTCGGGTAACAACATTGGTCACACTAGAATAGGAAATCTTCGCATTCAGGTCAAAGAACTAATTTTATGGTTGAAAGATGTCCTTCCAGGCACTACTATTGTATGGTCTCAAATTCTTCCAAGAACATCTTGGAGATTCTCAAATAACTTGAAAGCCATGGAAAGATGTCGATATAGACTAAATAATTTTATTGCATATACTGTAATTGCTAACGGGGGTCGTTACATACACTATCCAGATTTGCGACTTAATATCGCTAGATTTCTCAAGCAAGATGGTGTCCATTTAACAGACTTGGGTACTGAAGTTCTGTTAAACAATTTACAAGGGGGGTTGGAGCAGTTTTTAGCTAATGATTGGATCACAACTTTTCCTTCATCTTGAGAGATTGGTTCATAGTGTATTCGTACATCTTTACAATTTATGTATACATAACATTTTTCTTTCATTGTATTCTTGGTAACTTATACCATAATACATGTATGTTTGCTGATTTCGTGCTCAATTTTGTATTTGTTATCCCGTATATAATTGGGAGTAGGAAAATACCAAATGTGATTTATTTGGTTTAGTTTTGTCCTAGGGCCACAGTCTTGGGTGCAGCTCACCGCATAATGGCGGTTGACAGTGTATCTTATATGCCACTGTCAAGTTGGCAAAATCGCTGCACCAGAGTTATGCAAGGAGATATTAGATTTACATGAACTGTATTATTTACCCTATTTAGGCCTCATCATCTGTGTTTCCCACGATGATGTCAAAAATTAAAAATTTACCTTTTTTAGAAGTGATTGAAAGGTTGTCATAATCTGCGGCAACCATTTAGATTGAACATTTTAAGTGATCGTTATACAGTTTATTGATTGTTCCAATGATAGATCGTTCGTCAGTTAAGTTATCGATATGCAAAGACTTTCAAATAATCAGTTTTCAATCGATCGATGTATTCAGTTTTGTTCTTTTGTAATAAATACTGTGGCCCTATTATGCCAACCCTATTTCAAGTCTTTTGTCTTATTTAGTCCTTAGCCTGCATTATGGGATAATAGAATTTAAAGTCATAAGATTTAAATTCTTTTATCATTAAGCAAATATGTAATTAAGATTGTTTTGTTCCCTACATTTCCTTTGAGCTATCTTTGATAACTATTGGTTGAAAGTTTCTCATTTATTAATTCTTTGTACGTTTTTAATAATCTTTCCTTTAACAAAGCAGCTTGGTCTTGCCCTTATTCGTCACGTGACATCTACTTCCTTTCCAAATTGTGCTCAAAAACTGGTAGACGACACAGAAGTCTTATCCAAGCAAATTTCCTCTCCCTCCCACCCTTATCGGTCACCGTTAATATGTAGTTACAATACCCTCCACTTACAATTTACAAATATATTCATGTATAATTAGGGATTTTTGGTATATGTTCCATGTTTATTGCTTGGTGTGAATGTATTCTGCTGGGTTTTAATATATATTTGCAGGTACCTGTTCTTGTTTGAACTTTGAGACTGATCAATTGTACCTCTTGGTGGGCCGAGATCGAGGAGAAAACCAAAGTAATTTACGGCACACACGTCTGTCTTTGTTGGCAAAATCGCTGCACCAGAGTTATGCAAGGAGATATTAGATTTACATGAACTGTATTATTTACCCTATTTAGGCCTCATCATCTGTGTTTCCCACGATGATGTCAAAAATTAAAAATTTACCTTTTTTAGAAGTGATTGAAAGGTTGTCATAATCTGCGGCAACCATTTAGATTGAACATTTTAAGTGATCGTTATACAGTTTATTGATTGTTCCAATGATAGATCGTTCGTCAGTTAAGTTATCGATATGCAAAGACTTTCAAATAATCAGTTTTCAATCGATCGATGTATTCAGTTTTGTTCTTTTGTAATAAATACTGTGGCCCTATTATGCCAACCCTATTTCAAGTCTTTTGTCTTATTTAGTCCTTAGCCTGCATTATGGGATAATTATTGCGATACTGGACACATTTTATGTTCTTATGTTGACTGAGTTCATTGAATATAATAAAGTACAAAAACTATAAATAAAATATCCAAGATATGTATAAACTATTTGAAATACATTCCTTCCGAATCAGATGATTTTAGAATCCGCTAAGTTTTGATCCATAAATCATGAACTGCGCTGTATTTGCTGCTTCCAAAACGTGACTGTCTCCTTGACTGGCTCCGATCGTTATGTGGTTATTGCATCCGTTCATCCATGACGAGTTTTTTTACCGTACCTAAACCCATGATACTGGTACCCAATGTGGGTTTGACTCTACTTGTTTAGCTATTGCTATTAGTTCCGATGCTGCTTTCATTAAATTATCATTAACAATCACCGAGTCGAAAAGATGTCCGTATTTTTCTTCTAGTTTTATAGATGTTTGGACAATGGTATCAAAATCAACAGACTGCAATTACAAAGCATATTATAAAACACTTGGTAATTATTAAATCAAGAAAGAGTTATTTTTCCTAGGTCCACAGTCCTGACCGATCAAAAATAACTCTTTCGTCATCGATATTTAATAATTTGGATATTACTTGAATTCGATTGAAGGCCATACCAGTATTATTATAATGAACTAAACACAAACAAAAACACCCGAGCATTTTTATGATAACTGAGTAACCCTTATGAATTTGGAGCGCTTTTGCACGTCGAACAAGTAACTATTTATTTCCCCTTTCAAATTTGGCGCGCTTTGGCACGAAAAAATAACTAGTTCTATTTTCTACGCGCAAAATCCAGGACAGTTATTTTACCCACGTGCAGTTTTTAGCGAGAATGAGAAGATATACTAACAATTTATTTTAGCTTGATTTCCATAGTAAAGTATAATAATACAATTTATGGCAAATTATTGTTGTTGTTTCCTTTTAACTCCTTCCCTGCGGAGGTACAATTACTTTGATAATCTTTTTATTAATTTCCATATTTCGAGAACAGTTATTTGTGGTTATAGGAATTTGTATGTTGCTAAAATAATAAGTTCATGGCTCGCCGCTACCTCCGCCCTTCGTGATATCGACGAAAATGTGTATCCCACAAATAATTATAAGTATATGCGTCGTTTTTGTGGGTTAGTCTAAGATGACATTGCGAATCTATTTTTCTCTTTAACCTCCTCTAATTGTGTATTCGTTTTAATTACCACGTAGACAAATATTTTCTTGCGAACTAGGGGCCTCGGTGGCTGAGTAGTTAAGGTAGTTCGTCTTCTATTGATCACGTGGTTTGCCAACACTGAGATTGCAGGTTCGATTCTCACTGCAGGCAGGGTCTACTCGACTAAAATCTTAATGACAAGGATTGCCAGTTTCTCCGGGTACTCCGGCTTCCTCCCCACAAAAAACTGGAAGCCATGATACAGCTGAAAAATTGCTGAAAGTGGCGTTAAACACCATTCAAACAAACAAAAACAAAATTATGCGAACTACTATTTTCTCTTTGCTCATTATCAGATATATCGTTGAACGACTGAAATATTCAAGATATTTATAATTCATTATACATGTAATTAAGTTCGACAACTGTATAGGGAATCTACAAGTAGTAATATTATAGCTACATATTTACACGTATATCACTTTAAGGGCTTAAACCTTTAACAAAGACCCATTTAAAATATATCTGCAGTTTTGAGTTTTTCGTTTGCCCTTTGACAGATAAAACCACTTTAACTTATTTATTTAGACTGATATTATTTACTTAATACATGTTAACGCTGTACATGTTTATACAGCTGTTTTAAATTCATCCCAAAGTTTAGAGCCACTTTTTAGGTGTCATGACACTAAAGGGGACCAATCAAATTTAGAACATATAAGAAAATAGTACTTACAAACAAAATAGTCCTGTTTATCTTAGTGTATATTAAAAACTACTGTATGGATTTTAATACATGAAAGTTTTTCTGAAAGGTAAATATATTGGTAAAATTTTAAGTCCTAACATGATCTGTTCTAATGTTGTTTAGTATATTTTATGTCACATTTACTACTTGACCTATAAACCAAGATTTTATGAAAAGAAAGTGCTATTTTTAGAGTGGGGCTTACCCCGGAAGTTAGTTTTCTCTAGGAAGGTTTTAAAGTGGTCATGAAATTTTGAGAGAACATATGCCTGTCACGTACGATTCTGGACATATATGGTGTCGGTCAAGCTACGCTTAAGGTAAAAGAGCTGTGCTAATTCCAAAAGTAACAAATTTAGTAGAAAATCTTAAAGAATTGGATTAGTGTTTTCACACCTGTAAGAGACATGTTAGTTGCTAGGTCGCTTAAAGAGGGAGAAATATAGAGGAGTAGTTGATAGAGGGAGGGAACTGGAAAATAACAGGCACAGTTAATGGTCCTTGAACATCCTCAATAGATAATGTTATGCAACATGTACCGTAAATGATCAATGAAAATCCCTAATTGATTACGTAACGTACCGTAAATGGTCTCGCATTTCCCTCATCTACATAGACAGCATTGTGACTTTGTCTTGTACGTTGTAATTGTTGAAATGGAGGCGACCTGACATATACTATATAAGGTTTGATTTCAGCAGTCCTAAGACATCTTAAGGCCTGCAAAAACATTTGTTTTTTTAAATAATAACTTTTATTAGTTTGGTAGGATTTTATATCAGTCGTCCAATTTAAATCTTCCTTTTAAAATTGTATTTATTAATCTTAAAGGAACAAGCGCCAAAGTGCTAAAAAATACGTCCAAAAATTTGCCATTTTTTGCACAAAAAATAAAGGACCATAACTCTGACATGGCTAAAGCAATTTTGCTAGTTATCAATCTTGGTCGAGATATTCTGCCCATAAACATTATTTCCAAGTTTCATGAAGATTGAACAACATCTGTTTGAGTTAGAGAGCGGACATCACTGTGGACGCCGCCTTCCCGCCGTGGGTGTTCCCATAATACGAACCGTCTTCGACCGGCGTATAAAAGAATTACAATATGTACAAAATTGTACACTTTTTTTTTATACCTAAAAACTGTAGTGCCATATAAAAAACCTTTTATTTTATTGATTGAAAAACCAAATAGATACTGCAAGTATATTTAGTTTAAGAATTTTTATGTTGTTGAAAGATAATGTCATATTCAAACCTTTTGATTTATATTTCCCTATTATCCCGAATAAATTAATAAACGGTTTACGAGTAATGACTTCTTTGAGATTCCTCTATACCAATATATTTCTATGTCTTCCAGTTTGTCGAAGTCACAATAACAAATTGCACAGCAGTTGAGATATTTAAAAAAATGTAAATATATGTTAGTCGTCTTAAACATTTACAAATACATAATTGAAAAAAGTCAGAAACAAACCTGTGCATTTGGTGTGAGGACACACACCTTCCCTGAGTTTATCACAGATAAAATAGAATCTTTTCTTGTTCCGTACAGGTTCCCTTTGAATTCACCATGCTCTATAAATCTATAAAATATAGATATATACATACCAGTGTTGAAAAAAAACATTTATTGTTTACGCATGGATTACACGTACGTCATATGTCTTTTTTAGGGCTTCAAAGCAAAGATTTTGACACACAAAGACGTCCAGCGCGCGAACTAGGGAGCTAGGGTTCCAGATAAAAATGCGTTAAACTTTTTTTATGTGTTAGGAAATTAAAAAGCTCCTTACACCTTGAAACCCCTTTTGTAGATTTAATCAAGTGCATTTTAGCCGCAACTTAAAACTAAATTTTACGTTGTCCCTTTACATTTATCCATACTATGGCAGCTGCATTGAAAGCTTCTGGCAATTCTTTCCACTCTCCTAATTGCTTTATTTTGTGTTAACTAGAGCCGGTTCTAAATACAGCCGAAATAATGCTCGCTGGACTTTCCGATTTCACCTAATCAATGAATCAATATTATATAGTTTATGTTTGGAAAATACCTATGTGCTACAAGTGCACTTTCCATTTCATCCCTGGTAATGAAATTGTATTCGACGCCATCAAGCTCTGTTGCTTTCTTTGGACGGGATGTATCTACAAGAAAATAATAGACATTCTACAAATCCCATTAAATATAAATGCGTAAAACGTTGGTTGAATCTACTTGCTTTTGATTTGATTGTGCTTCACATATTTTCAATACAGAGCCTCTTTTTCGGATACCATTCTGGACTCGTTCGTGCACCCGTATCGGGTGTAACGGTAATATATAGAAACTATAAAAACTCTGAGCAATACTCACTTATTACTACCCCCGCTTCCCTTATGTCAAAGTCCATGTTTTGGAAACTCTAAATTTCATTCTGAACAAAATGTTAAATATCAGGTGCACAATGGCACTATGTGGCAAAGATTCGTTGTAAGTTTTATGAAATTTTTATTTGGTAGTTTAGGAGGAGTTGCATATAAAATAAATATAAGAGACGGCGCGACGGACCACGGAGGGAGAGACGGACACCCCCATTTATTTATACCCCTTAATAAGAAAAAGATAATAACAGTTTAAAAAACATCAGTAATATATGTCTTGAGATCTACGCAAAACCCATAAAAAAATATTAATCTTGAAAAGGATCAATAAAGGATTATAATAAATCAATAAATTAGTTGATTTTGACAAAACAATGATTGGTCAAATATACAGAATAATTAAATATATAAAAAAAACGGATCATTTATGTCATTAAAATTAATCAGTAAAAGATGTGTTTGTGTTAACGCTTTTTCTTTCTGTTACTTACATGGTACTACATCTTGAAAACGTTTAGGATCGGAAACCATTAATCGTCTTTTAAGTTCGTTTCTCCCGACTTTTAGAGCACCTGTTGTAAAAATGATATTGGAATTTTAAGCTATAAGTTATGATAAAACAAACTGACAAGTCTGGCCGTCTGTAATTTAACGACGATGAATCTCGTGATCTCGGTTAAACTCTTTTTATCGTAAATTTATAATTTCATAAAATACCTGCGTACAGTATCTATTGTTTTGTATAAAGTTCCAAGTTTTATAGTAAATGAAAGTAGAATAAAATATATAATACTAAACACATTTCTTTTATTAGCACTTTTAAGGTGGCCAGGGACAGTGGTAATGATAAATAGGCATCTACTATTGATCACGTGACCTGTCAAAATGAGGTCCTGGTTCGAGTTTCACTGCGGACAATGTGCTCGACTCCAATCTTAATTGACCAGGATTGCCTGTTTTCTAAACGAAGGCTGGGGATTTTTTCTGCTTTTGGGGCTTTCGAACTTAATAAACTGGACGCCTTGATATAACTTAAATATTGCTGAAATAGGAGACTTAATACACCATTAAAACACAAAAATACTCGGCAACATTGTGTTAGTCAAATTGTGAGAATCAGTATATTATCAGGGATTGTTCATGACTGATGACAATTATTTTGACAATGCAGTTTTTTGTTTGGGGCCTAAGTGGCCGAGTGGTTAAGGTAGTTCGTCTACCATTGATCACATAATCTCTCAACACTAAATTTGCGGGTTCGAGTCTCATTGCCGGTCAGGGGTTTTCTCTGAGTACTCCTCCCCAATAAAAACTGGACGCCATGATATAGCTGAAAAATTGCTAAAGGTGGCGTTAGACATCATTCAAACAAAGCAAACTGTTTTTATGAACCTTGACATAAAGCTTACCTATTAGCACTAAGGGACGTTTAAACTTGTAATCGGGAGGCAGTCTACTTACATATTAGTACCAAGAGACCTTTAAACTTAGGATTGAGAAGTACTAGTTCCACTTACCTATTAGCACCAAGGGACGTTAAAACTTAGGTTTGGGAGGCAATAGCTCGACTTACTTATAAGCACCAAGGGACCTTTAAAATTAGGATTTGGAGGTGGCTATTAGCACCAAGGGACGTTAAAACTTAGGATTGGGAGGTAATAGTTCGACTTACATATTAGCACCAAGAGACCTTTAAACTTAGGATTGAGAAGTACTAGTTCCACTTACCTATTAACACCAAGGGACGTTAAAACTTAGGTTTGGGAGGCAATAGCTCGACTTACTTATTAGCACCAAGGGACCTTTAAAAGTAGGATTTGGAGGTGGCTATTAGCACCAAGGGACGTTAAAACTTAGGATTGGGAGGTAATAGTTCGACTTACCTATTAGCACCATGTGACGTTTAAACTTAGAATTGGGAGGTACTAGTTCGACTTACCTATACGCACCAAGGAACGTTTAAACTTAGAATTGGGAGGTACTAGTTCGACTTACCGATCAGCACCAAGGGACGTTTAAACTTTGGATTGGGAGGTAGTAGTTCAACTTCTTCATATGTAGGTATTTCTCCAAGATCAAAATCGGAATTTAGCACAGCATGATACATCATCTTCCGGACTCTCTTCGACCTGACACTCTTCGGACTGATTCTGCAGGGACTTATGGATCCTTTAGACGCAGGAGATAAAAACAAGATTTTTTTCAAAATAAGGTTCGACAATAGTAAAAAAAGAAGTAACTAAAACGACAGCAGTAATAGATAAACAATGTTTAATAGTACTATCCATTCCTACCAAAATCAGCTTAAAATAAAACAGTTTCAAATAAAGAAACGTTCCTTCTTACCAAAAAAACTAGAAAACAAATTATATAGAAGAAATCAGTTTATAAATTAATTATTTTACATGATAAAGAAAATAATTATAAACTTTGACATCATGCCCCATTCAACGCATTTTAAACACAACAAAAATTATATATTTCGACACTCGTATGTCCTGAGACATTTTGGAACAAAGTGCAAACGAAAAATATTTAGCTCCATTTTGTGCATAGGATTAGGGGACTAGGATACTAAAAATCACATGAAATGTATTAATAACATACAAAATTAATTGTTTAACAAAATCTGGTTAATGGACGAAAAGAACAGACTACAATTAATATAATACGTGATTGTAAATTTTTCCGTCGCTCATAATTGAAACAATGCCCTGCAAATCATGACGTTTTACGGTTTTTTTCATAGAGTGGGTGGTATTCATTTTTTCTGCATTCGGTTAGAATAGAATTATCAAACTTGATACGTATAAAATGGCCAGTTTATTTTGTGCAGATATCATAATTCATGGATTGGAGATTATCCGTTTTGACCGTTTCCTTCGTGTTCGGTATTTTGTTGTCATCTTCATGAATAACAAACCACAGTTTGCTTCTGAATTTCACTCGAAAATATATTAATCAATGCATGAAATAATATTTCTGCATTTGCACACCAAGCTACTATATCACTCCAATGAATGTAGCTTTTTATTTTAGTTAATTAAGGTTCTTTCAATCAACAGAGTGTTTTGTAAGTTTTAAAAAACGTAAGTATTGGACATCCTTGTCAAAACACTTACCAAATTTTAAAAATTATTGCAGAAATACCATGTTACAAACTTGTGTAATCCAAAGATAATGTTTAAATATATGTACCTACGTGCTCCTTTTCTTGTATTGTCTTCCTCTGCCTTTTCTGCATTCTTCAAAATTTCTCTTCTGAAAAATCATCAAGAACTTTATCAAATTATCACAGCAACCTTTGAACGTAGCATCATAATAATTCATAGAGAACAGGAAGCAATGTGAAATGCATCTTTTTTTGTTGCTTACAGTTAAAAACGAATTTTAGCATCTTAAAAGCATGCCGGATAAAAACAAAACAGTGTTAAAAATAATCCTCTAAAATTTTAAAAGAGTATCAACGAATGAGGACCAATGACGGTCGAATAAACTGACATAAATTGGGTGATATTCTGCTTCTTCGTAGCCATGCGCACAGGACTTGCCTCCTCGCGGAGCTTCTACTAACTCTAACCTATTGTTTTAGTCTAGTACAAAGCAATCATATGAAAGTATTTTAACATATAAGTATTGTTGATGCAATAATCTATCTGAAGTACATAAAAGAGCACGTGACGTTTACTGTAAGCAAATTAAACAACAAACGAATATTGCGCTATGGTATCAAACAAAACTACTCACTAATATGCTTTCAATCAGTGATTATCCTTGTTCGTACCTTTCTTGTAAAAGTCTTGCTGGTATAAGACCAGCTCTAGTCTCGCCTGCTTTCTTAGCCTGCCACCACAAGGGATCCTCCTGTGACACTATATATAGAATATCACCTTTCCTGAATGGTAATCCGGCGTGAGGACATGGGATCATGTCGTCTTCAAAGGGATCATAATCAAATAGAGCCCTCACTTTAGTCTGTAAGATGAACATATACTTTGTTCAAATAAATCAAGGCTGGTGTACGAAAAGCAAAAATCCCAAATGCTAGTAGCCAACTGTCTATCCTAACATACGTTATAATGTAAATACTTGTATAATACTAACATTGTAAATCTTACTAAAAGATCGTAAAATCCGCCTGCGTGATTTTTATACATGAGAAGTCAAATAAATTAAAATCAATTAGGATTTGCTACGTTTGATACATATTAACTGTCAATTGGCGTAATAGCAATAACGAAATTGCGTTGATATTAATATATTATGCTTTTTTGTGTTGTTCGATGGTGTTTAACGCCACTTTCAGCAATTTTTCAGCTATATCATGGCGTCCAGTTTTTATTGGGGGAGGGGGCAGGAGTACCCGAAAACCCCCGACCTGCGGTAGGAATATAAGGCGTGTGGTGTTGGCAAAACATGTATCTACGGCTTATTAACCAGAGGAAATGAGTATCAAAATAACATAATTTAAACAACACAAATATACAAAACATTTAAAATTTTAGTGTCGAGCAATGATAGGTTAGTTCGCGTTGTTTTATACGGATTTGTACGTATGTAGCGCACTTATTACAGATTTGTCAATTGAGTTAATGACTACATGATATGTACAATTTAGATGTGTTAACTCGTTCTATTGAACTCTACAATGTCTGCATTTAAATTTCTGAAAGACGTTGTGAAATCTCGTATTTTATATAAATTTAAATATTTTTATTGCATGTATTCATGTGATTGAACCAACTTACACTGCTACTTCTTTGGTCTATAGACACGCTTTTCTTTGTCCCAAGTTTCATTGATACTGGTCCTTGGAGTTCAGACTATAAATAGCAATATAACACACCTTTAATATTTTGTGTTTTAGCAATCATAATATACGCTGTCTTCGCGTGTAACATGATGTTTGCAGAATTTAAAATATCAAGCTAATGTCTGATATATCCTGTACTTGTCTTTTGTCTAGTTCGCGTTCAGAAATATTCCTTCACAAAACTGAAATTTGTAATGTGACCTTTTAGAGTTTTAAAATTATGATTATTACGTAGATTGTAAATAGTAAATACACGTTTATTTTCGTAACAATGCTATGAAAAAAACTCTCAAATTAGTAAGTAACTGGTGCTATCTACGGAAAATAGAAAGGAAAATGACCGAGCAATTACCCACAAAAGAAGTGGTAATTACAAATTAAACAAAGTAACAAGACGAAAAATAGAACAACAAAACAGAAAGTAAGTAACTCGAATAAATTAAAAACCACGTGTTTGCCATCCAGAACACTAAAATAACAATCGTAAATACCACGTGTTTTCGCAATCGTAATTGCTTACAAAATGCATGCAGTTTAAAACTTAATTCAAAAATGTCTCTATCTCCTAGATCTCCTAGTTGTTGATAGTGGTATAGCTTTTATTAATTGAGGATTTATACATCAGAACACCGCGTATGTCAGGAACAATTCTTACCAATACTTTAGTCATATCCTTGGGGTCTCTTCCCTGGAATTTGACTCCATTGATTTCCTTTACTTCGTCTCCAACGTTAATAAGTCCTATATCAAAATCATTTAGCATTTGTCATTCCCTTAGGAATTGTAAACATTAATTTAGTATCTTTAGCCTTGATATTATAAATTCATTTACATTTCACATGCTCCATGGGGCCTCGCTGACCAAGTAATGAAGGCGGTTAATCATCTACTATTTACCACAGATGTGTCATTACTGCGTTCATACCACACTACAGCATTTATTTACAATAATTGCTTATTGTCTTGCCAAGGTTCAAGGTTTTTCACCGAGTAAATCAGCGTGCTTCACAATTAAATCTGAACTGAAAGATTGCTTATAGTGGGTTGAACTCTAAACAAAGAATCAAAACATCTTCATTTCAAATATAATAACATTACACTATAAAATGGAGAAACTGTTTGATTTTGCACCTGTAACGTTGACATAAGACTTAAAAATTGTTTAAAACGTAAAGCAGCAAATTTTCCGGAGTTCGTTGGTGTTGTTGATGATAAGTTTTCAGTAGCTGTGTCCGAATGTCTTGTCTTATCCATATATCAACGATATATTTTAATGTCCGTCATTTTACTTTTTATTCGGTTTTAATGGTTGACATTTCTGTAAATGCAATTATAACCAACATGTGTTAGTGCAGATACCAACCACAACTGCATTTATAACTTCTGGCTAAGAAACTAAGAAAAAAATTTCATTTGTGATGTTTGATCAAAACTACAAACATAACAGCTTTATTTTACCGCTCCGATGGGCCGCTCCACCATGTAAAATCCGGGCTATTTCAATCCCTCCGGTAACATCATTCAGCTGTAAAGTTATCCCCTATAATAGATTTGAATATAAAACCGATTCATATTCGTTTTTTATACCAGCTTCCTATAGAAAAAGTTACCTCTTCTCTCGACGAACCTGAATAGTTTAACATTTGCTGACTGCGCAGATGAACACTTCAAGTGCGTCTTTAAAATTTTAGGCGTAGAATAATTTTTCAGTTGTGTTTTCTGCTATTTTGTATGGCTAGTTTTCACTAACATTTTATTTTAACCATAATTTGTTTTCCTATTTACACGCGTCCAAGTATCTATTTTACATCAGCCAAGTTTTGTATTCGAAACGTTGCTTTCTTACAAAACATTAACGAATGTTTAGTAAAAATATACTGTCTGCACAAATCTGGAACAATTATTGTGTTAATAAGAACAATTGCTTATATAAATCTGGAACTATTGTAAATCATGGTCATTCGAGACGTTGTCCCAGTGAAGAAATCTTTAACATTAAAGAAAATAAAAACATGTTATTTACTTATTAGTAATTGTGGTAAGCTTTTTGGTAAAAGGCCACATACCAACGGTTCGTTACTTTTGACTAACTGCACAAGTTTGATGGTTTCCTCCTCTTTGTCTGTTGATCTTGAAGTGTGTGTACCTATGTCTGGTTCATACTCTTTTGATGCAATATTATCGTGGGAATATAAAAGGGCCTACAATGACAATTGTTTCTATAAAACGGTCAAAATTTATCTTTTGAGGCAAAACTGCTAACCATTCCAGAGTGCCTAAATGTGTGTACTTCATATTTTGTTTCCAACCATTGCTGCTTGTCAGTTTATTTTTGTTTTTGTAATGCGTTTGTTTTTTCATTAACGATTTACAAGTTGCATCACATTTTGTTACCTCCCGTTTACGTGTTACAGAGATTAGTTTTGACAAATTTCTAAATAATTCACTGCCGTTCAATCTAATAAAAAAGCGGAAATAAATACAGGGACAATCAAATCTCACAGTTCATATAATACATATTAATATAATCTAGTATATTTCTATTAAATATGTTTGTAAAGATAACACGAACAATACAATGTCAAAAATATGACATGTGCTTAGAGGTCTGCACTATAACGTGCCTGTATTTGTTTTTTTAAATACCCTAAAACAAGGAAACTGAGTAATCAACAAAAGCCGAGAGGAGACACTTACAACTTCTCAACTGTGACAACAGAACCATAGATTACCGACTACAGCAACTCGAGATTCGCTACCAACAAGGACTCATCGGTGTGATTGACTACGCCGACGCAGCATCTCATTTACTTCATCTAGGATAATATATATCGAAGGTCAGGTTTTTTTCTGGGTACTCCGACGTCCTGCTGAATAAAAACTGGACGCAATGATATAGCTGAGAAATTGCTTAAAATGACCTTGAACAACATTCAAACAAACAAACAAACAAACACATACCTGCATATGTGGTTTGGACAGAATGTCAAGTAATTCTGTAGCTTCAACCTTCTCCTTATAGTGCCGTAGTACACAATAAGTCTGCAAATTGAAAGGACTTTTTAAAATTTAATAAGATATTAGGGGTTAACAAGCTGCATTATTCTCCATGATAGTCGTTGGTGTTCGGTTTTTAAACAGTAACATGAAGTTTAGTTATTACAGAAAAAGAATTACCTTAAGTTATTACTGTCCCTCAATTCCTGTGTATAAATTATTGTTCAAAACTTTATGAATACTTGTAAATATTGCTAGAAATTTCCTAGCTATTTCAATAAGGCATCATGTAATTATGTATTTTATAAATTCAACTAAAATAACTTTTTGGCGCAGTAAAAGATTATGCAAGATAACCACAAAATTGAAAATCAAAGCAGCGTGAGATCATATAAATTAAATAAATCGCGCAAAAGCAAAGATACCGGTCGATCTACAAAAATTACCAAACTTCAAGGGGCAATTAAAAATCCAGATTCATGCAAACAAAGGTGACAAAACAGAAACCAATACCAAAAACAGAAACCAATACCAAAACCCAGAAAAGTGATTACCCCAAACCCAGTTAAAACAATAGTTGCACTCATTTGCTCCGGACGGGTGAGCAGTTACTACTTTTAATTAGAAACTTGACAATTTCCATTAAATCTGAAAAGGAATGCGTACCAAAACTTACATCTTGTACGTAACTTGAATTTTACAAAAAGATAACCCTATAGCGTGTTAAACCTTGTATTTAGAACGACAACTTTGCATTATGAAAGAAGTTTAGAATTTTTAAACCGCAAATTACGAGTACAGTTATGATAATTATTTTTATGGGGTTTTGCTCTGATTAAAATGACCAATAGATTCTTTTAAAGGGGGTATTTTTTGGATATAATGTCTGGGTGACTCGGAGTGCGCGTGGATACACATTTCTATTAAATGACCAATACTATAGAGGAATGTCGAAAGAGACAGCATAATTGAATTTTTTTATTCAAATTATTTTTACTCAACAATATCCCCCTTTTCTCACTTCCACTGATACAAATACCAGGACCTGTAATAGCTGAATGTTCTATTTACAATTACTGTATTGTGCGACT
The DNA here is from genome assembly GCA_944474755.1 of Limnoperna fortunei. Taxonomy (NCBI): domain Eukaryota; kingdom Metazoa; phylum Mollusca; class Bivalvia; order Mytilida; family Modiolidae; genus Limnoperna; species Limnoperna fortunei. The sequence goes on from OX104125.1 coordinate 34,774,130, forward strand.
GGTTTTATTCCCTTTTGTTTGACTTACATTTGCTGCTAGTGCAACACCACATTATGTGACTGCTTTTACTCCCTTTTGTGCTATTTACATATGCTGCCCGAGCAACACGGCATAATGTGACTGCTTTTACTCCCTTTTGTGCGACTTACATTTGCTGCTAGTGCAACACCGCATTGTGTGAATGGTTTTACTCCCTTTTGTTCGACTCAAATTTTCTGCTACTAAGATTTGCTGCCAGAGAGACGCAGCATCATGTGTCGGATTGTACTCCCTTTTGTGCGACTTGCATTTGCTGTCACAGCGACGCCTCATTGTGTGACTGGTTTGACTCTTTTTCTGCTAGTAAAATTTGCTGCTAGAACGACACCTCATTGTGTGACTGGTTTTACTACCTTATGTGCGACTAAAATTTGCTGCCAGAGCGACACCACCATGTGTGACTACTTTTACTCTCTTCTCTGCTACTAAAATTTGCTGCTAGGGCGACACCTCATTATGTTAATGGTGTTACTCCTTTTTGTGCTACTTACATTTGCTGCTAGAGTGACACCTCATTCTGTGACTGCTTATATTATCTTCTCTGCTACTTACATTTGCTTCTAGGGCGACACCTCATTGTGTTACTGGTTTTACCCCTTTATGTGCGACTTACATTGGCAGTCAGAGTGACACTGCATTATGTGACTGGTTGTACTCTCTTTTGTGTGACTTACATTTGATGCCAGAGCGAAACTCATTCTCTGACTGGTTTTACTCTTTTTTCTGCTATTTAAATTTGCTGCCAGAGTTACACCACATTGTGCGACACCGCATTAAAAGGCTGGTTGTAATACCTTTTGTGCTACTTACATTTGCTGCCAAGGCGACACCGTATTATGTGACTGGTTTTACTCCCTTTTGTGTTACTTACATTTGCTGCCAAAGCGACACCACATTGTGTGACTGGTTTTACTCTCTTTGATGACACCACACAAAGACGTCTATATATCTACAAATATAGGTTAAATCATTGCAATATTCATTGCTACTTTTTTTGATTGGTCAATCGTTATCGGTTACTTTTTTATGAACGTATTTAGTGTATGAATACATGTTGCAATAAAATAGTGCGTCGATTTAAAACAAAATCAAATGTTTGAACATGAAAATTATTTCTAAACGGATGGAATTATTAGTAATACAAGCTGTTTGTAGGATATTCATCGGCGTATTAACTCGTTTACTTACAACATTTGGTTTTTAGTTAATTTTATAATGACTTGGTCTCGTTCATACATCGTTATATTGCTTCAAAACAGCTTTTATTCATATAATGTCATTATAGATTTAGTGTATATATTCAAACTGACATGAAACGCAAAATACATTATTTTATGTTTTGCGTCACTCTAATTGATTGCTACCTTATCTTTTAGGTAGTTTATTCGTATTTTATGCTTATTATTTTACACACTAATTATTCTAGCCTCATTTCATTCATTCACCTTGTTCCGACATTCGAAATATTCCCGAATTGTTTGATACTGTTTTATATCCACATTACTTCTGTAAACAAAACAAGTGCAATCGACAACAGTTGTTGTTTTTGTTTTTGTTAGCACTGTCTAAAAGGGGAAACAACAACGTCATTCGTACAACGGTTTCTAACAACAGTGTGTTTGTATGTAAGCCATATTACTATGAATGCCTCATTAAAGAACTAGGCATCAAGGATAACTCCACATACAAACGTACCACATTTGGCAAAAATGAAATTATTTTTGGTTTTTTGATACTTAGCCGACTCATCTACGTGCTCTACCAGAGAGTTGTTAAAACGGTTGAAGATAGTGTAAGTGAAAGTAGCACAGCACAATTACTGGGAAACTGTTTATTCGAGAAGTTTATTAGTCATCTAAGGATTCTTAAAAATTCAAAATAACTTTTTTAAAATATAAAATCAATATTGATATCTAAAAATTTCATCTGTTAGAACCTTTGATTTTTCCTTTTCTTTATACAATCTTGCCGCACGAAAAACTAACATCCGTCTTAAAAGGGAAATCATACATAAAGCATTTGCTTTCACATATGCATACAAATATGTAGTTTAAGGTTACGATAATATGTTTTGTTTCTAGTATGAACTAAAAGGCAAATTTTGTTAAAGCGAAGAACATGGTTATAGATTGATATATTTTCTGATCGACAACATATTTGTAACTGTTTTCAGCAGACAATCGGAATTCTACAACATATGTCCCATTCCTTGTCGATTTGTGTCTGTATACTTATGGATACTTATGAATTTCTTTGACGTCTTATTAAAAACAATAAGGTAGCTGAAGCTATTTGCTTTGATTGTACATATAGATATATTGATGATGTCCTTTCAATTAACCCTCAATTTGCCGGACTGGCTTCCGTTAATACATCTTTTAGAACTGGAAATTAAAGAAACCAAAGAAACCATAGAAACAGCGTCATGTACATCATGTCTAGATTTTCACTTCGAATATGACACCAACGGTCATCAGCACAACAATTTACGACCAACGAGACGATTTTAATTTCATAATATAAATGACATCTTCTGTCTATATTTGTTCGATTGATCAGGTATGTAAGAGCTTGCAGCAAGTATAATGTTTTTTTGCAAACGTCACCCAATTCTTCGGGTTAAACTTATAAACCAAGGTTACAAGAAAAAACGACTCGTCTGCGCCTTCAATTAAGTTTTACTTTCGATACTACTTCCTTGTCGAAAAATCTCGTTTATAAATGGTTGCAAATAGCTTTTCAATTTTTGAATTTAGTGAACAGTAAATGTGCTACGATGATTGGTCAATACCCTTATTACTGCCTAGTGGTATATGATACTCATCTATTTTAATCAATTAACCAACTGACATACTACAGTGATGGAAACTGTAGGTTTGACCTGCAATAAAACCTGGTTCAACCCACCATTTCTTTTGATGTGCTATACCAAGTCAGAACCATTGCTGTAGTTACTTTATTTTTGGTTTTTTGGTTTGCTGGTTTGTGGATTGTCTATTTTACAGTTTCGCTGAGTCATTTATTGTAAACACTTTCTTTTTTTTTATAGCATGCTGTAGACATTGACATGTTTTTCTTGTTTGTCTGTTTTTTGTTCCTGTTTTATTCCAAAATCGGAAGATATATAATAAATCATATGTCACGCTAGTCATTTTTCTACTAAATCAATGATTACCAATATTCAATGATGACTGATGACATCTCTAGACGGCTGATGGTATCTTTGGACATTATAGATTTTTGATTTTACATGCTAGAAATTTCCACACAGGGACCATTACGATCATTCAAGTCTTAATTTCTGTAACTGGCCATTTGTTTGGTCAATAAATCTTGTGAAATGAGCATGTATTTTCGTATCAATATGGTATAACAGTATTTCCCTAAAATAACTGCGAAAATATTTTTGACCACTAAATTGTTTTATTGAACGTTCAATCAGTATATAGATCAAAATATTTAGACGCCTTGTGGTTTCAGTTCCATTTGTTTCTGTCTTTTCTACATTTATTGCCATTAAATTTCGAAAAGCATTTAAATTCTATGCTATTTCTATTTCCAAGGATTATATGGCGTTAGCCGCATTTGGCGTAACGTTTAATATTTTAAGCGTCATGCGTAGCAAAATTTATTGTCTGGAATTTTATCGTATTTTTGATTTTTAACATCCGTGATGGTGGAGTTTTGATTCCCCGAGGTTAGCCCGCTCCGACATCAAAACTTTTGTGTTGAAGAAAACATCAAAGATATGAAATTGTCCGTGTAAATTTCAAAATGTCAAAACCCTAAGGTCCTTCCTACCCAAGGTATAGGTTGTTCTTTGTCATAATTTTATTTCCAGTTTGGCATATTTTGGTTCTATTGTTCTATGCTCTTCATACTCATATAAAAGTGTTTGGCATTTTCATTTTTTGGGTAGAGCGCCTCTGATGAGTCTTGAATAGACGAAACGCGCGTCGTGCGTAGTAAAATTATTGCCTGCAACTTTGTTGTATTTTTGATTTTTTGAGCGACAATGTCCGACTTCAAATACAGATAACCAAGTATAGATAACCTCACGCGCACACGTCTGTACTCGTAGCGTACTCAAATCAAACAAGAACGTTGTTATAGAAACATAACAACGTTATATGTAAACGTTCGTGTTTCGGGCGGTTCTGATTAGATGACGGAGACAATGTAGTCTTAAAAAATCGCCAGAGTCTATAGGATATCGCGATGTTACAGTTGGTTTACGAAACAACTGGCACTATAATTCGTTTTTAGGGAAACCCTTGTGATCTTCCACTCGTGATCGAAATGTTTATGTATTCGTTTTGCTGCGCTTTACCCGCGAAAATACATAAAATGTTTGTCACTCCTTGAAGATCGGCCGGCCTTTCCCAAAAATGAACCCATTAGTCTTGACACTAATGATTCTTGATTAGACGAAACCTTATCCCAGTCGTCCTCACTCAGATCCTTCGTGCAAAGTGATTCTAATGTTGACTCAGAATGTGTAGACTTCTGATATTTTCATTTTGTGTCTTTTTCGAATCCAAAACTGTTGGCTTAGGGTGTTACAGATGAGATGTAAAATATCACATACAATTAATAATAGTGTCTTTTATGTATAATTGTAACTGAGATTAAGCAATGCCAAAATCAATATCAATCATTTGACGAATTTTCAACCATTAGTCGTAAGTGCAAGAGAAAGAAAATACATTATGTCGATTTTAGCCATTATAAAAATGACTGGTTTGCAGTCTACTGGTACGTTATATACCTAGAATCGTCACATATTGTATTGAAATTAATGGCTTTTATTAGAGATACATTAATAAACGCCTTTGTCTCTACACGACCAGCACGTGTATGATAACTAATCGATTTAAACCAATAATGTCTGTTAATATAACCTCTAGGAATAAGATAGTAATTCACTCACGACCTGAAATATCATACATCTTCTATGATTAATAGGTCTGGTTATGTTCCCTACATTAGGTTGTAAATAGGTGATGCTAATTGTTCAGCAACGGAATATCTGGCGACACGAGGAAGTGTGAAAAACGTTTAATACATAGTGGTCATTTCTGCAAACAGACATTTAACGTATCATTTGCACTTCTACAAACTATAAATAGTGTAAAAGGGAGAAATGTTGAGATGCTTTATGCAAAGTCATCATTTTAGAAACAATTATTTTTGACTTCTCAGCAGAAGCTCACTGGCCCGGGATCAACTTTTTGGAACTGTAAAAGAAATCGCGGATTAGCTAATAACTATTAGCTAATTTTAGCAGTAAAGTCCCATCTAAAATGCATTAATATAATTATGTCCTTAACTAAGTCGGCAATAGGAAAACGGAGAACAGGTGCTTTGTTTTGTTTTTGTTGCTGGTTTTTATGAGTGTTTGTAGTGGTTTTTTGTATTTGCACAATTATCGCGGACTTAGTATTATATTCTTTCTTTGCAACGGAGACTTCGAGTACACACAGAAAAAATATCACGTTGATTTGAATCGTTGCAGCGTCTTACGTTACGTGACTTTGATGGGTTTATCGTGGACTTGGTATCATATTCATTCTGTTGGAACGGAAACGTGGTCGAGTACACACGTATATTACATATGAGCGCGATGTATATGAAAGTGTAATACAGGTTACGTTTCAGGATGTCAACAATGGTGCGAAGTGTTGCATTTTAAAGGAATGCTACTTTTAATCCATTGGAAAGGAAAGTTATTTTTGTTCTGTGTAATGCACAAATCGTACGTACCAGACGACACGATCGCATGGATTATATTGTCATTTCAAATAAATGTAAGTCTTCACAAAAGAGTTTGTTACAGTTGATACAACTTACGTAGAAACTATACATATGTATATTTCAATGATTAATCTATACACAAAAGTGCAACCCGTGAAATCTAGGGGCTCGCAAAGATCTGGACATTTTGTTGGTTTTTTTGCCGATTTCCGAGTTTATTAACATATATGCAAATCCGATACACTTGTTTGAAAATTGGCAATATTTACTGTTTTTCTGACAATTGCGATTTGATTTTGTTTAATTACAAATCGTTCTTAAACTTTCACAAGCAGGAACATTTGCTCATGCCACTAATATACGACTTAAATTTCCCTAGACCACCTGTAGACCTCGTTATTGTTTAACTATCTTCTAATAAATGTATGTGGTCAATGGCGACAGATACAATTACAATGTATGGCACTTTAATCTGTCGGTGAAATAAACCGTGTAACAGGCTCTACGGGAGCTCTTTGAAGTTCCATGGGTACTATATTCTCGGCATGTTGTGCATTTACAAAACTTCCCAGGAGTCACACTGATTAGCTGACAAGAACATTATAAATTCTGTCATTAATATAGTTATGATTAAGTTGACTCCCCTGAAGTTTCGAAAATGATTGAAGTTCCAAGTTTTGTCTATTCGCAAGATGTAGATTTAGAGTTATTTATGATAAAAGGTTAAAAACACCTCAGTCTTTTTGATTTTGATTTCTTTTGTTTGGGAAGGAAAGTTGAGCGCCACTGATGAGTCTTGATTGAACGAAGCACACGTCTGGCGTAATCAAACTTATAACCTTCGTGACTGAAAACATTTCATTCCCAACTAAGCGTGTTTGGGGACATGGGGAAATGTACAATAATTACAAACTGCTTCTCACTGTAAACGCATATATTTTCCATTATATAAATAATCAGAAATGTAATGGTGCTTTAAAGACAGAAATATGAATTATATACAACTATGATAATTATCAGAACACAACATATTATATAAGCTCTATCTTGTATTACCTTCATTACTATTTGAATATCTCTTCCCCTAAAGAACCTTCTTAAAAATGCAGCATCATGGTGATTTTCACAAAGCTGAGTCTGTATCTGGGGTAAAAACTGAATAAGTTCCTGTGTATCTACAAGAAATAAAACAAATACGTTTATCTTCCCATCTCTATGACAACAATACACAAGTGTGCCCTGAGATCATGCTGAAAGGATTCCCAGTACTTGACCCTTAGAGGTGATAGGAGAGTTACTAACTTTTTGGGGTAGTCAGGTCATAATACGTAAAGCCGGTCGCGGACCACAGTAGTGGTCGTGTTTGAAATTTGTCGCGCTCTTTGCACAATAAAAAGGCATCGTGTAGATTTAAAAAAGAGTAGCCTCATTGTAGCTGCTACAAAAGGCTGAATTCTCCGTCCCTACTAATATACTTTTTCCAGTGTAGTAAAACGTTGTTACCGCTTATCCATCCCTTTTTCATTTTGATGTGTTGTTTGATAACTTGTTATCCTAAATATACCTGAAATATTGCTTACTTAAGCACCCATTCGATCAATCAATAAATGAATCAAACGTTTGTCCTTACATACCATAAAGTACGTGGCACTTCAAGAATATTGGTCTCTTAAAAAGACATTCATTGAATATGGACTCATAAAAAGTGATCTGATAATGTGTAGATTAAACACAAACTGAAATTCTTACTGCATATATATACACCCGTATATTGTGTATATTTTACCTTACGGGGACTCGGTGGCCGAGTGGTCTAAATACCCGTACTTATTACCGACCATCTTCTTATTAAACTGTGGTTATCAGTGCAAATAGTAAGTTCAGACAAGTATTGCTAAACCAAGGTTTATCATCGACTACACTGCTCCAAACTAATGCAATCCCTTTACCTACAGATATTGCAAAGTAGAATGTCTCATTGATAAACAACGGGTTAAGATTTGATTGAATGTGTTCACACTATGTTTGTGTTGACAGTTTAGTCGACTGCTATTAAAGTTATAGTGTGTTACCTCATTGGTAAGGTTTAAAAAACAATATTCTACCTGGATCAGTTGTCAGTCTGGACTTTAATGGAAGATTCATTGGCATTCTTTAATGGTGCCATCTGATCTGTATAAAGCCAATTCGTATATAATCTCTAACCCTGCAAGAATAAACCACATATTTTCTATAATCTCCAACCTGCAAGAATAAACCAAAAGGTTTTTTTATTATTACCACCGTTTTCACCGAGCAAAACTTTTTAAATCTAACGTGTCATCTTTCGTGTCTTTTTCAATCCTGCAATGGGCCTATTTTATTAGCCAAACTACAGGGTGATGGATATGCTTTTATTTGCAATATAATTATAGTACCATATTAAATTGCACTAACAATGATTTATATTATAGGAAAATATTTTATCTGGTATACATCTAATGCAGATATGATATGATATGAATACAAATATAGGAGAGCTCGTTTTTTATTTTTTATTTTGTAGTTGCTATTTGCCATTCATTTTTTATTCAGACCGCGAAATAAAAGAACATTTAAATAATTACATATAAAACGTGGAAATAAACTCCAGCTCTTATAAATGCCTGACTACTGGTTGTCTCTTAATAGAACGAAGTCGCAAATGTTGTAACAGGACAAAACTGTGAGAATGAATGTCTACCAGGGGTGGATTCAGTAAATTGGGCTAGGAGGCGAAAGTCGGCAATGGGTCTCGGCACTGCTCAAGGTCCCCACCCAGCGGGTCCAACGGGAAACAGGGGAGGGGACTAAGGGGCGAATCACCTTTAAGCTGGTGACTTAAGCAATTGACAGGGTGCTGACGACTTCTAACTTTAACCTTTTTAGGACGTTCTGGTGTGTGTTATTACAAACCAAAAACTTCAATATTTCAACTTTCTCTTTCTTTACACCTTTTTAAGGGGGCGAACGTCCCTCCGCCCCCTCTGGATCCGCCACTGTCTACGATGTTATTTGATACGTTTATTAGTGATGCCATGTGGACGACTTCGGAATTCGTTCTTACGTTATTTGAGCATTTTAAGTATCATTGGCCGTTCATGTAAGCTAGTGTCTTGTTTTTTCTGTTCACATAATTAATAATTGTATCCTATGAGACATGAATGACACGAAGACCCAGCAGAAATATCTATTGCTTGTTTTAATGTAAATGACAATAGACTTTTGATTATCTCTTTTGACATCGTATGATTGGAAAATGTCAATTTACGTCATAACGTATTTTTCATAAATCCCCAAATGATGTATCATTAAGCCTTATTTATAAAATTATACGAGGCGAATATCCGTACATTAAATTGTATCATTAGTTATGGAATACATTTTTGCGCAATCAGCATATTTTTTTCAAAAACAGCTTACAAGATTGCTGACTGTATAAAAGGCATGATTGACAGGAAAGATTGAGTTCAATGAAAGATATTGCTAAATTCAAGAGTAGCACCGGAAGTACTAAAAAAAATTGTAGTTAATCCTTAATTCAAATGCGATAAATGCTATGTCGGTACACAAATAAATGATATATCTGTGTACATTATACAAAAACAATATCTTACAATACTTTTTCTGAGTATTATTTTAACATAATGTCAATTTAAAGTCGATACTTTTTGTTCATACCGAGTCTCGAATTGACAAATCCAGTATTGTCAACCTAGTGATAACAGCTGACCGCTCGCCCCAAATCGACCCATTTCATGTTATTATTGTTACACTACCATAAATAGAAACAACCGAACAAGTCGTAAAGACATAAGGATATGGTTTCTAGTCGAGCGTAATTAATGCTTTAGTATGATCTGACTTCAATAGCAAATGTCTAGAACTCCGAAACACTGCAAGTTCTACTAATGACTATAATTATCTCATAAATGCTAAAGATGTGACGTATCATTACCTTATCTGTCAAAATATCGACGCCACGTCCCGTATAGAATCCTTACGCATGGCTGTCTGTAGTTCAGATCGTTCCCGTAGGAACAATAAAATTGTTCAGTATCAACGACAAAAATGTGCTGATATGATAAAATACAATTATATTGTCAGACCAAATTGTGTTTTGGATAATTGAGATGTTGCAAACGAGAAACACAAGCTTCTACATTGAGTGAAGCGGCGTAATTGCTATCATGTTGCTTGAACTATTTTATGTGCACTGGAATATCAGATTTTGATTGCAGATTTTTGGTTCGTTTGTTTTATGTGCCTCGAAAATCTGCTTGTTTAGTAAAAGTATTTTGTTGACATTTGCCATTATCTATCTTTTCAAACCAATGGATCACTGCTAAATTGATGTAATATTTGTCCTTAGCAAAAATGCTGAAATACGAATTACAATATGATAAAAGGGAAAAATAAATTCTTAAAAAAAAACTTTTAAAAGCCTTTTCAGGTGCGGATCCAGGAATTAGTGTTAAGGGACGCGACGAGACTAGGGGCCGCACAGCTATGGTGGCTTCCAGTTCTGTGATTTTATGAGATTTTAATCAATTTTTACAATAAAATGCACAAAAACTTTTAAATAAAAATGTAAAATTCTGAATACTGTTTTATAATTGTTTAGAAGTGTAGGGGACGACCGAACCTCCGTTTTGGATCAACCACTGCTTTTCTATAATGCGGTTTACATTGTAATTGTAAAAAGCAGAAATCTGTTAAACCCGAAAATCAAATTGTAAAAGGCTGCTGTGATCTGTACTTTAACTCTATTCTTGAAAGAAAACAGACAACATTGGATTAATCGAGTAAAGCGCGAACTCATAACTGAAATTTGAAAGATCAAACTACCAAGGAATCATTCAAAGTAAAAAGTATATAACCCTAATAATTTTCTCTCTGTGTGTAATCAATCTACTACCGACCTTTATTTGTCCGTCTGAATAATTTGTACCTTCCTTTTATGAAACCATTAGTAAATGTGTTTCGTTGTCTAGTGTCTAAAAAGCTTTGAAACAACAGACAATTTCTGCATCACCAAATAAACCATTGTTCCAGAAAGACACTGCCATCTTACTAGTCGATTGCACACAGAACTAAATATGTGCTGCAGTTAACACATTTCAGTTTGAACATTTAATTAGAAAATTTAAAGTCTTCGCCATATGTAAACAGTTTCTGTCGAGTTCTTAGCTAAAAATGTATCACTAGATAAAGTTTAATGATGTATCAGACAGTTGCCAAATTGTAATTGAAAACATTAAATAATTTTGTATATTCAGGTCATTCAATCTGTCCACATCATAGCCGGAATAAAAAACGTGACATACCCTGTACGCTATTTCGTATAGCTAAACCTGATCGCGCACACCATATCGCATATCTGCGCGTGTGCTTTATAGCATGTTCCATAACTCTCTCGGAACGTCTCTAGTTTTTAGTTAAATACATTATTAACACTTTAATCCGCATCGCATGCTCGACCAAAATCAGACCTTAGGCCCAAAACCCCTCGCTACTGAAATAATTACAGCATGTGAAACGGGTTTCGCCGTGTATTATTCTACATGTATTTTTAATAGTCTCTCGATAATCGCTATAGACTAGATCTTACATGTCTTATTGTTTTAATTGTATATTATAAGGAGATGAGACTTATATAAAGAATTTGTTATGTCTTGTCTTGTCCAGCAAAAGGTCCATATTCAGTGCATCATACAACGACGTCATTTATAGATTGCCATATACGGCTGAATAAATAATAGAAGTTTTCCATATTGTATAAGTCCGCATATGATATCCCGTATTTGAGCAACCGGTCTGATAACCCCGTATAAGGGGCATCCCGTGCAAAAATCGCGTATAAGGTCTCCTAGTGCACTTTTCCTACGTGACATCTGCATCAATTTCAACAATGGCTGAGCTTGAACGGTTTTTAGACGTTGGCGATTCGGAGAAATTCGATGAAACTCTTACATTTATTATTTGTTGCAAAATAATAAATTGTTTGTCTATTGTTTTTATTGTTTTTATTGTCGGAAACTTATGATAAAAAAATTAATATATTGATTATATATCGGCCTTGGAATCATTCACCATATATATGATACCCAAACCGATATGGTTTTTACACCCTGGCATATATTATAGTATTAATAAATGGGTGTTTTTATAAAGGCCCTGTTATATGTTAAGGTCTGCAATAATGGCCCCGCGGTGTGTGTAATGGCCCGAGGCAACGCTGAGGGCCATTACAGACTCCGAGGGCCATTATTGCAGACCGAGAACATATAACAGGGCCATTATGAAACACCAATTTCCTAATACTGTTATTAACCAACTGACCATCAACTGAAATAAGCCAGGTACACCAACCAAAAACCATATTTTCAGACTAAGAAGGGCCTATAACAAGTCAGAACCAGTGTGTATAGTCAGATCAATTTTCACAAAATTTTACATCTGCTGTGTTTTGTATTTTTTTTTTATTATATTTCACAAATCTGCACATACATGTATTTTGGATAAGGAACTTTTTTAATGCTACATGTCCATTGTACTAAATTAAAAAGAAAATATAATGTTCATTTCAGATTTGTAATGTATATAAATAATTACAGATTATTCTAGGCAGACAGATGGACATACAGGCAAACAAAATGTCAATAAAATGACATCGATAAGTATAATCAGGGCCATTATGAGAAAACAGGGCATTATGTCATAATGGCCCTGTCATAATACCCTGTTTTCTCATAATGGCCCTGTTTGGCATTTCATTAAGTATACTGAAAATACTGATAATTTACTTAGTTGGTAAAAAATAATCTATAATTATATAGCATTTTGATATATCGGCCGAGTATCGAGTCCGACAGCTTCGCTCGAAGGCTGATACAAGGGACGATATGGAGCAATGCAATACACACTCTATTAAGACTCTTTTATTTTATCGTAACAACCAATAATTCGTTTCTATGGTGACAATTTCTACATTTACTTGTATTTGGTTGTAAAAATTTAATACAAGCACACAATTGCACACATTATAACGTTAGCGCTAGACTCGTATAACATTGTTGAGTGCAAAACATTCAGAGCTCGTTAACGCAAGCCGATGAAACTGACATTGATTAGGTCTAATCAGACGGAAGATACGGCCATTACTGAAATTGCTCGTTTCCGTAAAGAAGACCTTTAGCTGAAATTACGGTTTCCAAACAGTTTTAAAACGTCAAATGAGTAAACATTACACAATAAAATTCTTGTATTGTACATATGCCAGATAAGATTGACTATTTTATCCACACTAAAAAGGTTGAGACCGTAGGTATATGGCGATTGCATGTGTCTAGGCATTGCTAATTAAAGCATCATTGAGGTCTCCCTTAATTTCCGGTTTTACAGAATACTTTATCCTGCAATTATTATATTTGTTGTTAAATAAAGGTATAAATACATTGTCGAATTAGTGTCTAGTATAAGAATAGTTTTATCCTCTGGTACCTAATTCTCAATGCAGCCAATCATCCCTACCGTCGGAAAGTTAGGGACCGGTCAATATTACATGTGGGGTTAAGACCGTCAGAGGCGTAGCATCGCATTTGATATTGGTACGGCGGAAGCCGTACCTGCCTTAAAGGCTGCTACGCCTATGTATTTGAGATGAGAGGAGAGTCAAAAGACGCCAATAAAATTCGAAAAATATGAACAATTTTTTTTTATTTCTGAAAATTATTGGTACGGCATGCCGTACCTGCAAAAGTTGCCGTACCGGTTGCTACGCCTATGACCGTTGCATTTCAAACCATCATGTTTATCATATATAAATCTTGTCCTGTTTCCTTAAAATACAACAAAGTTGCTGACCTCAATCAGATGTGTCATATAAAAGTGGGTGTCCTATCTATAGTGAATAATTTTATGGTAACAATTCAGTATTTACGTTTGTTAAACAAATTGTGCGATTACAGTATATTGGTTTTGAATTAAAACGTCCGAAAAATGTGTAGTTTTATTGATGATATTGTTATGAAAAAAAATTCTTGTCCTATCAGTGCTGAAAATATCAAAACTTGTAGTCCCATGTATATGTCAGCATAAAAAAGTATGTGTCCTATTGCATTTTGCAACGGCCCCAATACCCCAAGAAATATTACTGTCCGGGCAATGACGGAATTGCCCGAGAGATGTTCCAATTAAAATAGGCGAAAGACAAATATATGCCTTTGTCATGATTCTTTTATTTGTGCCCCCTTCAAATATATATAGTGCGTATATATTAGTACTCTGAACAACCAATCGAAACTCGTCAGTGTAGCACATTTTAAATCAGTTTCGGTAACTAATTTGCATTAGAAAAATTGTAGACGTCCGTCGGTGACTTTTTGATGTCAATTATTTACATATATTTTTTTTTGACCGATGTTACCTATGCTGTCATTAAAGTAATTAAAGGGCTTTAAATTTTTTTTTCAAAATAGATCCTTGCGTTTATGAATGTATATTGAGTATTTTAAGCAATTTCGACTTTTAGTCAAATTACACGTAGCACATCAAGGTTGCAATAGATCTTTAGTACCCGGAGAAAGTAACACATTCTGGCACTCTGCCAATTATTTTCTTTTCTCTAATACAATATGACATAATGTTGAATCTCAAAGTATTAAAGTAGCTAACACTATTGATTGAACGCTAACAAGAGTACGAGAGACACAAACCCCACAATTCAATTAAACACTAAACGATAGAAACACAAATCACAAAGAAGAGCTAAACTAAACACAAACTCCACAGTTCAATTAAACACTTAACGATAGAAACACAAATCACAAAGAGGAGCTAATCCTAACACAAACTCCACAATTAAATTAATCGTTAAAGACAACAAATCGCCAAAAATTAACAAAAAAAAACCATAACTAAATAACATCAAGGACAGATTCGAGGACATAAACAAAAAAACATAACTAAATAACATCAAGGACAGATTCGAGGACATAAACAAAAAAACATAACTAAATAACATCAAGGACAGATTCGAGGACATAAACAAAAAAACATAACTAAATAACATCAAGGACAGATTCGAGGACATAAACAAAAAAACATAACTAAATAACATCAAGGACAGAGTCGAGGACATAAACTCCTTTTGTAGAACAGTCACATAAAATACTCGCTGTTAAATAATCTAGTGTAAGAAGAATTTATTAAGAAACAATAAAATCAAAATATACTGTTATAATTTTTTTGTTTCTTTTATGAAGACAATATACTCTGCAAAAAATGAAACACATAAAGGAATTTTAATGACTTTTAATAGATGTATTTTACAATAATAGATATAGATAGTCACTAAAATGGTTATAATTAAAAAAAATACTGTCCATTCCTTAGAAATTGGTGAATAAAAATCAGTATATAACAATTAAGAATACTTCCGGTCTCGTTGTCTGCCAGTACTGGAGCTGCCAACACTGCTCTGCATCTTCTTGGCATACAGAGTCAATCACCAGTTCTTATGTTATTACGTATAATTGTTCGGGATTCCTGTTTTGACGGAGGTGATTGTGGGTATGAGGCGGAGGTTGACACTGGTGACACGATTGTTCAGCTGGTCCCAAAAGTGTGCAATAGAATTAAAAATCCGGTGATTAAGAAGGCCATTGTAGCACATTAATGCTATTCTGCTCAAGGTAGTTCCTCGTTGATCGGGCTTTGTGAGGCTTGGCACTGTTCCTCTATCGGTCAATTACCCGCATTAGGTGAGGTTGGAGAATTTCGTCTTTGTACCTTAATCGAGCCATTAACTGTGCCTGGGACATGTACCAATTTTAATTTACGGTCATTAAGGATCTCTGCCTACATAATTACCTTACTTCCACCGCAGCTATCCACTTCCTGGCTTCCTGGATACAGGAGGAGAAACGTTCGACCGTTCGACGGGATACACGGATACTCCCATTCAGTTTCTGTAACAAATGAGACTCGTCGCTATACCAGATTCTACGCCAGTTGCGGAATGTCAAGCCTCTCAATCTGGTGCACCATCGGACTCTTTCTCGTTTGTGCAACGGTGTCAAAACTGCTCCGAAATTCGGCCTTCTGAGTGAGTCTAATCCGATATTGTCTAAGTCAGTATTGTTCTGTACACCAGCTGTTTCTTCCCGACTGTTCAAATCCGTACATGAAAGAAAGAATGTAGCGATTTTTACCACGTGTCGTTGTGCGAGGTCTCCTTCTTCTCGGTCAAACATTGGTTGAGCTTGTCTACAGAAATCTGTTCTGTTTCACAGCCGAAAAATTATGCTCTGGTTTTGTTTTCAGTTCGTGCAATCGGGATACTCCGTCCTAGGAACAGTCGATGACGATATTTTCGAGGAGCAGGGTCCAACCTTAGCATGAGAGTATTGTATTGTAACGTTATAATGCGTTCGAGCTTCAAACTTTGTCTGTTATACACTTATCAACGTAGCGGTTGAATTAACCATAACGTTGTCGAAACTTTAAGTGAGTCGCCGTGCTTTTTTTGC
The DNA here is from genome assembly GCA_944474755.1 of Limnoperna fortunei. NCBI lineage: Eukaryota > Metazoa > Mollusca > Bivalvia > Mytilida > Modiolidae > Limnoperna > Limnoperna fortunei. Next base: position 34,790,473 of record OX104125.1, read on the forward strand.
CAGAGACGTAAATCAAATGACCAGACCTTTAAAGTTGAAAACTTACTTGTACAACAATCTTTGATTGAATTGTCCATTTTGAAATATTCAAAAGGGCCGAGTTTCATTTTTTTACAGCATAGTAAACATAAACTTTTCCTTTGAAACTGTTGTAATTAGATGTGCTTAATACTAAATTTGTTTAGAATATATACTGAACAACTTTGGTAAATATTACACTTAAGACGCCAAATTAGCTAGAAGTAAAATTTGTATAGATATTGAAAAGAAAACCCTCATAGCCAAATTCGCGCATAAAGAATTCCCCCTTGTTAGACCTCTTATCATAATTCAAAATTTCATACTGAGTTCTATTGATTTTTTATGGATACATTTTACAACACATTTACAGTAAGTAACTGTTCAGAAGATGAAAGGAATAATTCTATTATGTAACAGAGAAATTAAGTTGGATTCTGCTAAATAATTGCTTTACTCTTTAAAACAGATAGATTAAAAAAATTGATGGCATTTCTTAACGAAAATGCTCCTGACAACGTGAAACACAGGTTAAACATTAGTATATTAAATCATACATCAGTAATTACTTTCTATTTAATATTTTTGTTTTTGTTTGTTTGAATGGTGTTTTAACGCCACTTTCAGCAATTTTTCAGCCATTTCATGGCGTCCAGTTTTTATTGGGGGAGGAAGCCGGAGTACCCGGAGAGAACCCCCGACCTGTGGTAGGAAAACTGGCAATCCTTGTCAATTAAGTGACCCGCAATCTCAGTGTTGACAGTCCACGTGATCAATAGTAGACGAACTACCTTGACCACTCGGCCACCGAGGCCCCTTTCTATTTAATAAGACAATAGTTGCACCTCAGGTAAAATAAACTTCCTGTTCCCTCATACCCAGTCAATCACCATAAGCTACTTCCAAAAATTTAGCAAGATGTTAAGATTCGCAATTATGGCAAACAAAGAGCTGAAGTACCAACGACCTAAGGCAAGTAATTAGAATACTTTGCGTGATATTTCGAAAATTAATAGGGCCTTGTCATTATTGTACAACTAAGCTTCGCTCGGTGGCCGATTTTTAAGGTAGTTAGTCATCTACTATTGATCATACGAGTATCAACACTGTAGTTGGTAGTTCGAGTCTGACTGCGAGCAGGTTTTGCTCAACTAACCATAATTAACAAGGATTGAGAGTTTTCCGACGAAAGGTCGGTGTTTTCACTCGGTACTTTGGTTTCCTTCACCAAAGTCATGATAGAATGGCAAAATTAGCTCAAAGAGGTGCTATACATAAAGCTCAATTATACAAACTTAATGATACAACTGCTTAGTTATTAACTGTGTACGCTAGAGGGAGCTCTGGAAACTATCATGCAATGTAGTGAAATAGCAGTTACAAACGTTAACAATACTTTTGTCTATACAAATTACGTGATCATTCTAATGAGAAGATATTTTATCTGGCGAGAGAACGTTGCCCTTTAACACAAATCGATTTTGACTATCTCATTGATTTCAAGGTCAAATGCCAAATTTTCCTATCGTGATAGGGGGATAACAGATAAAGCAAAAAAGTCATCTATAGAGAAATCATTCATTGCTGTTCCTTTAATCTGCAACTGGAGGAAGCCGGCGTTCCCGGATAAAACCCACGACCTACGGTAGGAAAACTGGCAATCCTTGTCAATTAAAATTGGAGTCGAGTACACACTGCCGCAGTGAGACTCGAACCTGCAAGCTCGGTGTTTACAGAACACGTGATCAATGTATTCGTAATTGTAGATGTAGTTAAATAACATGCCTAGCGAACATGATTTCAGATATATTCACAACGCATACACTGATTTTAGAAACGTGACTGACTGCCACTAGAAAAAATACGATACCCACAAAGCATTTGAGCATGACTGAAATGCGCCTACTATTTTCGACATCTACAAAAACTTTAAAAGTACAATAAGCGTGGTGTTCTACAAACTCGTCACCCTGTATTGTACGCAGACTAGATTCTCTATTGAACCGAACAATTCCCCATCGAAATATCTTCCCTTGTGTGGCAGTTTGGAATGCGCTGCATAGGCGGCGCTGTGCGTCAAACAATGGTAACCGTCCTTTCCATCATTGAATTAGGAATGATATCGTGTTATGGTCTAATTATCACATATCACACAATATTATATAAAGAAAACAATTACTTTTGTATTGAAACAGCAGTAAGCTTTAGCACGTTTTCAGAATTAATTTTAAAAAAAATAATAGGATCCCATTAAGTAAAGACTGAATTTTCCTTCTAAACGATCAAAATTACACTACATTTAATGCGTTTGAAGGATTCTTTACCTACCGTAAAGTACTGAATTTTATTTTTTATTGTATACATTTTGTTGAATTATATAGCCCAAGAATGTCTTGTGGGACAACGAAATTGTGGTTACATAAGGGACCAACTATTTTTCTTATTTGGTGCTGGCATGGTATTTTATTTCGAAAAACAAATTCTTTCTACATTTCGACAACCCTACCACATTCTGATTCTTCAGTATCACCTATTTGTGCTATATTTAGCCTACGTGGGTTTTAATTCCAAATTAACTTGCAATGATATAAAGTTTCTTCGGCTCCTGGTTCTCCGGTTTCATCTCTAATAAAAACTAGACTCTACAATATAGCTGAAAAATTGTTGAAGTTGGCGTTAAACTCCATAAAATAAAATATCATGCACGTGTTGACATCGAGACAAAATACAGTTCTGTCCCCCGCCCACTCTAAAAAGGTTAATAATTAAAATTACCACCATGGAAAAAATGTAAACTGTGATAGTAGTCACTTTTCTCTATAAAAAGATTTCTACGTACAGCAACATATAAAACCTTTGCAAGAAATCCTTCTTTCGTGATCAAAAGGAACTCGACTGGAGAGGAAGGACAGATTTATATTTAGTTATTCAGAAAAATAATCAAATTACACAAATAAAGTATCAGAATAAGCAGAATTCGGGTTAATTATGTTTATCAACACCTACTCCCCCACTAACAAAACATAAACGTACACCAATTTCATAGTTAAATATTACACCGCACTTAAGACAGGCGAGCGGTAAAACAACACACGTAAAACACACATATAGTCAAACGTTTTTGAAATCTAATATTAAAATAATTACCTTTTATTGTCGACCACTAATGAGAAATTCCATCACACTCTAAAACTGCTTACAGCTCATACGTGAACAAATACATAGTTGTCTGTCTTCTAATGTTAGCCGACTGACTCAATCTGCAGAATACACCATAAATCTATAGCAGATCGATATTTACAAATCGTGCATTTGCGCTGATATCCTTTCTGTATTTGACATTCGGTTCCCAGTTCAGAGAAAGCAATTAATTGCTTTTCGCATTTCTCTGTAAGAGCGAGTATTAAATTGTCGACGGATATGTTTTAAGATCTTTTAATATTGTTTCTTTCTCGTCTGGTTTTTTTTGTAATCATATCGCTTTCTAAGAAAATGGCGACATATGATTATTTTTGTCATAGCGGCTTTCAATAATTACGATTCCTTAATATTATTTTTGTCAATAAAGGCTATAGAAGATAAAAGTCATATCACGTTTCCAAATAAATAGAAAAACTAATTATTCTCTGTGCGTGTATATTATAAGTTGTGTCACTATAACATGTAATATTCGTGTTAGCTGCTAGAGATTACTGTATAAGAAATTAACAAAACTCTAGGTCAAAATTTACTATAGAAAAACTCCCAATCAAAATGAAAAAAAAACTAAATTTCAAAACGTTGGAAAATTATTGTTGAATTCAATTTGCAAATTTTTAGATCTACTTATGTCGCATAAGCTCGGAAAGCATTTTTCAATTGTATCGTAAAAACAGCATTTCTTACAAAAACCGAGGCAAAACCAACATCAAAACAGAATGGAACTGCTGTTTAAATTAAGCTGTTCGTATGACAAAGGAGGCTTATTAATTTTTTTTAAATACATGCATATTTACTTACAAGTAAGACGTCGGATACTATTTTAGTATTAAGGGAACTTCTAAAGGGTCACCATACCTACAAGAATTTTAAAATAAAATTATAAAACTGACAGACGAACATTTGAAAGGCGAAATATGTCACATATGCAGAAACTTTTTGAATCGCATTTAATTGCAACTTCTGGCCACAGTATTTACAAGGAAAACAGGTACAACATTGATGGTATACGAATATCTAGAATGGTAAGTATACACTACTAATATTAATCTTGCAATGACGGCATTGTCTGACAATAATTACCCCACTACCCACTCACAGACCCTAACTACATACACATTGCTTGTTGGACTAAAAATCAATCAATCAATCAGTCAGTCAGTCAATCAGTCAGTCAGTCAGTCAGTCAGTCAGTCAGTCAGTCAGTCATTAATAAGCATGCCGAGTAAGAGAAAAAGATATATTTTATTTTACTAAGGAAAGTATGACCGGCCACTAATACATGACAGCGAACCATAGTGGGCAGCATGTTTGAAGCGCGCCTGATTCACTGCACGTTAAAATCCACTTTAACTGTTCATACAAAATTATAGCTAGATAATGAAAAAACAAATGCAAATATCTCCATTCGTATCCAATCGTCAGAACTTATCTAGTATCCTTCAAAATTCGTATATTTCTCTGTAGCGGGTTTTAATCGATTTATTGGTTTTAACTTGTAATTTAAATGAATATAGGTGGAAGATTGTTCGTTGGATCTAAAGCAACCGATATATTATTTCCGCTTTTCCAAATTAAAAAAAAATTGTTTAAATTAAACGAAGTCACTTTAAAAAATCAAAGAATGAACTAGCATTTCCCGCTGAAAATTATTTATGAAATCAGCTACAAGACAGTAATAGCAGTCGGAATGTTTATAAAATTGAACCTACATCTAGAATTTGACATCGAAAGTCGGTTGAGAACCAAACTTTACGACAAAAGGGATGATTGTAATTTTTTCTATTGTAAATTTCCATTTTTGTAGTGCAACATTCTTGCAGCACCTGCATATGAAGTATACATTTCCCAAAAATCATAAGTCTTAGAAAAGACAGAACTAAAGGTCGCCTTTACTGAACTTGACCTTTCTTTTGTAATTTGTAGTTTTGTTTTTACGAATACTCTATTTATTCAGCCCTGCATGGGATATAAATGTGCTTCATATAAATAAATTATTGAACTTAAACTAGTCACTGTTCAGTGATCAAAAGCCGTTATTAATGAATGACAAAAGTAAATATCAACAAAATCGGAACTCTCCTGTGTTTCAACGTCAAAGACATTTTTTTAACTAATTGAAAGATGGAACAATTATTTGTAGTTCAGTTCCTCTCTCATTAACAATTCTAACCGATGTCAAAATTTGTGAAATTTGTTACCGTAGTAGCTCTAAGTTTTGTAAACAAGATATGCATATTTAAAATTTTAAATTGTCTTCCCGATTCTTATAATTGTGATCTTTCCAGTTGTTAATACATCCAACTAAAATCCCACAAGAAGGAATATATCGAAGTTTCTATACCAAACGTATACCAGTATATGTATTGATGTCTAATGAGAGATAAATTCTTATACTTATTCTAACAATATAATTACCACGACGTTAAATCAGCTTCTTATTATTTCCGAAAGACATGAGCTACAATTTTACATCTAAAAACTATAACACCTCGCGGAACTCTGCAAAAATAGCAAAAGTTTCACTTGACTCGCAATATGCTGTTGTAGGTAAATTTGATAAAGTATAATTTTATGTTAAAAGTAAAAGTTGTTCATTAGCTACACAAGTTTTTATTGTTTTCGGGCTATATGTCGACCCAAATAATATCGGGTCAAATTCCTTTGGTCTCTGATTCCGACGAGTCTTCTTACGACTCCTCCGCCGAAAAAACTGTTAACCGCAGTATTAATAAATCAAATCTAGTAATCAACGATAACTAACGTTGGTTCAGCGATAACATCATAACTTTATTCTGGTACCCTGACGATGATAATCTCTTTAGCCTAAGCTTCAAATATATATTTGAAGTGAGGCTTGCGTCAGTTAAAAATATTGCACCAGGAGACCAGGTTTTTTGTTTGTTTGTTTGAATGTTGTTTAACGCCACTTTCAGCAGTTTTTCAGCTATATCATTGGCGTCCAGTTTTTATTGGGGGAGGAAGCCGGAGAATCCGGAGAAAACCCCCGACCTGCGGTAGGAAAACTGGCAATCCTTGTCAAGTAAGATTGGAGTCGAGTACACCCTGCCTGCAGTTAGAATCGAACCCGCAATCTCAGTGTTGACAGACCACTTGGTCAATAGTAAACGAACTATCTTAACCACTCGGCCACCGAGGCCCCGGAGACCAGATTTCTCATAACTTTAAATGATTTGTGTTTAACGACCAGCGAGCAGTAGGTCACTTACTTGTTCCAAGTGCTGAAGGAAAAATACTTCTGCTCAATTTCCAGGCTAAACGTTAAAAAATATATTTCGATAAGAAATGGGACGATGGTCTGAATAGATAAGGAAAAGCAAGCCATCTTTACGGCCTTCACCTACTAGCCATTTTATATGCTTATTGCTAAATAGTATCTTTTAAGTTAAAAAACGCAAGATAGCCTAAAATTGTGATTTAAACTTTCGAATTCGACGATAGATCATGGTGTTTTTGGATGAACGCCGCTTTATGAGCGCTTTATTCATCATGCAGCTTCGAGCATATAGTTAATACACGAGGGAAATCAATAACGTATAAACCTGCACTAAATTTACCTATGTAGGCATGGTTTATCCATGATCATATCTTATATTTTGGGGCTTCGGTGGTCGAGTGGTTAACGAAGTAAATCATCTACTATTGATAATATGCATGTCACCATTGAGGTTGCAGGTTCCAGTCTCAGTGCGGGTAGGGACAGCTCAACTCCAAACTTAATGGCAAGGATTGCCATTTTTCATGGTCAAGGTCGGAGTTTTCACCTGCTATTTTGGATACATTCTCCAATAAATACTAGACGAAACAATGAAGCTGAAAATTGCACAACCTGGAATAAAATACTATTCAAACAAACAAACAAAGAAACTAACAATATCAGTTATAATTTAAAATTGATTATAACTATCCAATTAAGAGAAATAAATTACAAATGTACAAGATGATATTGATTGTGAATGTCTGTCAATTTTGTAAATACAGAATACTCAATTATTAATAAAAAAACAATCCTGAATGATACACATTTGGCAAAGATCTCACAAACGTTTTTCTGTTTCTTTGGTAACAACGTTTTCTTCTTTGGAATCCGTAATACATATTTTAATTGCTGCCGCTACTCGTAATAAGTTATTTGACAAGAAAACAATCTCGCACAATTTATAACTAATTAAGATTTAATATTTTGACACATATCAAATTAATTAGACACCCGGATCAATAATGTCTCTATATATGTTAGTAATTTGTCTCAAATAACTTCGAAGTAAAACTTCGTGTTCTAAAGGAGGTCTTAAGTTATTAGAGATGGAAAGCTTTGGACTAATTGCAGTGTGTTTTGGTAAGTAGATAGAAGAAATGGCGACTCGAAAAAATATAAACTAACTCGTAAAAATCTGGCCATGAATCGTTGGTCTGCATAAACATTAAACAAAATATTGCCAGCCAATTATTCATTAAAACTGCCACAAAAAATATTATTGAAAATTAGCATCCTTACAAGTCGAGGCTTTGGAGTCATGATAATGAAGCGAACATTGAATCGGAATCCTTCGGAACCCCTTAAAAGAATGAAAAAAATAGTTGCATTCATTGTCTTCAAGATTTTATTTGGAATTGATTATATTAAAGGACCGCTTTCTTTTTTAGAAGAAACAAGGGCATATAATAAAACATGGACTGACAACTGTCCATACATCCGTTACTATATTGATATTTTTTCACAACTTGTACGATCATTTAATATGAGATTACATGTATACTTGTTTGTTTGTTTGTTTGTTTGACTGATGTATATAATGCCACTTTCAACAATTTTTTAGCTATATCATGGCGTCCAGTTTTTATTGGGTGAAGAATCCGAAGAGATGCCAGTGATATTTAGGAGATAACTGTATTGTACTTGAAGATTTGCCACCATCAATTATTTTAAACATTTATATATTTTTGTTCATGTAAAAACAATTTGGACTAGAAACAAGTTACAAGAACTTATAGAGGCGTATTCTCCATAACCATGATAACATTCTCCGTCTTCTCCGGCATCAATTGGTGATTTGATGGTCGGAAATTGAGTTTACTGGCTACGCGTAATCGTAAAATTGATGCAATGAAAGAAATTATTCACGTTAAATCGAGTGCACCCGCATGGATCGGTCAAATTTTACTGATGCACGGGACTGGTGAAAAAAGAAAATTGTCTGAAGTTTAAAATTCTCTTTATTTCATGGTTACTGGTGAAATAAAATATGCTTGTTCCGTGCACTTTTCTTATATACTCATATCACTATGGTAATCGTCACAGATTAATAACATGGAGTCCCATTTCTGTCAACACTGCTAACCGTACTTGTCTCATTACAGTTTGTTCCTGTCCCATGCAAAAATAAATTTTGAACGATCCCTTAATTTGTTGTAATCACACATCGGTGTCGACATGTTAATAGATAACTTTGTTAGCACGTGTTTATGTTATTAAGCTATTCTCCCCATAATACCAAAATGAATTCAAAATAACATTTTTTTTTAGGATTTGTGTTTGGGAAAGAAATATCTATAAGTACTCCAGATTCTGCTGGTGCGTACTTACACGTCTCGCCTCTTGGTATAAGCCTAACTGATAGTTCTGTAACATTTGACGTGAGAGCTTGTAATGACGCAACTATTGCTTTGATGACGGATGACATTTCTGTCTACTACGTAATCGTAATTGGAGGGGAGAACAATACAAGGCAATACATAGGGCGGACCGGTGGATTTAAAACCAATGAAGCGGATGTTGGATCCTTTCCAGGTCTTCTAGACTGTGTGGAATATAGGACGTTCTGGTTGAGCTGGCAGGGTGGGGAAATTAAGGTCGGTAGTGGCCATATAGTTAATGATCCAATCTCAATTTTAGCAAACTGGACGGACCCAGATCAACGAGTTGTAAAGGTCTTGGCGATCGGAACTGGGTTTGGATCAAGTGGTGATTGGATATTCAACAAAACATACCCTGCAGCGCCTACTACTTCCGGAGATTTCATATTGACATCTTCATACACAACATGTTTCAATGGGTCGTTTCACATCTACTTAACCGGGAAACTTATCTGGACGACAAATGGAGTCGGCCGAATTGAATGTGCTATGTCATGCTCCAGAATCGATGAGTGCGCAGGATTCAATTTCCAGGATCACACACTAATGTGTGAATTAGAGGAGATGGGCTCTCAACCAGTTTTCAACCCAACCAACGAATGGAATTACTTTCAAAAATGTAATAAGACGATAGTGATCTAAAAACTACGAGAAACTAAGTGAATCGACGTGGAACTCAGTGGCGATACAGGGGGAGGGGGCGTAGGGGCGTACGCCCCCCTATAAAAAAGAAAGGAAAAAAAGAGAACAGGGAGGGTAAAAACCAGCGCCAAATGCAAAAATGTAATCCCCGCTCGTCCTCTCCATAAATTAATGCATTAACGGTACTAATTCGTTTATTATGATATCTCTGTTGTATATACTGTACCAAATAAAGGTTACTGAACACCTTGTTCGTGGCCTTCCTTTTCCGATATCCCCTTTTTACGCCCCCCACTCTTTCGAAAATCCTGTATTCGCCCCTGGAACTGATTTTTATGTACACTGTTTTTGTCTTTTTAGTGACAATCTTTTTTTAAATCATGCAGCACCTATTATACTGGAATAATTTGGATCAGAATCACGTGATCATACGCGTTATGATAGGTGTGTTTGTTTATAATTGGGACTCATACCACTTTCGCAGAGGTTTAAGTGTATCATAGCGTGCAGTTTTTATTTGGTGAGGAAATCTGAGTAGTCGGATGACATAACAGAGTTTTAAAAAATAAATTTGGCGTCAAACACAAAACTAACAAACTGTGGGATAGCGGAATATGTCGAACAATAAATAAAGTTACGAGTTTTTAAAATCGTCAATTGCTCCTGGATCACCTTTGCGTAAAATGAATAAAACAAAAAAAAAAAACAATAAATGAAAGGTGTGTAAAACTTCATTCAATTTAACGAGCATTCCTTTCACTGTAAACCACTGGTATTCTTAGTTAAGTTCGTTTGATGTGCAACGCCACTTTCAGCCATTTTCCAGTAATATCATGACATTCAGTTTTTACTGAGTGAGGACCCGGAGAAAAAACCCGACTTTCGGTAATAAAATTGGCAATTTAGAGTCCAGGGTGCCGTTTCATAAAGCGATCGATAATTAACGTGCTCGTTATCCCATGCAATTTAAATGGGATAACGTGCACGTTAAGCTAACGATCGCTTTATGAAACGGCACCCAGCGCACCCTCCCCGCAGTGAGACTCTAACCCCAAATCTCAGTGTTTACAGGGCACGCGATCAATAGTAGACGAACTACCTAAAGCACTCGGCCACCGTGGCCCCATTATTTATCATTAGAAGTTAGAGAGTCCGTTGCTGCTCAAATGCTGGATACACACTATTAGTTAACTTTATATTTGGCCAGCGGTGTATACATATCTGATATAATGTCAGCAACTGCCTTTGTAACGAATATATCCAATCGACTGCCCGAAAATAACGGAATTCAAGCTAAGTCATTCTTATTCTGTGTGTGTCAAGGTCGACAAGAACGCTAACTCTTGCTGACCGCGTATAAAATCTACTATTACCGTATAATACCCGCATATAAAATACGGGGTGACGTCAATCGGCAAATCCAGAACGCAGATTCTTACAGGATATAGAACGAGTATGTGTACAATCTGATCGCAGATATCCTTCTGATCTTTGGATTGTAAAAGACGCTGTCAAGCAAATCAATGCAACGTGATAAGGCCACACCAATTTAATTTCTTGTTCTTCGGATTTTTGTCATTTTAAAACGGGGCGAGCGAAAGAGCGAGCGAGCGAAATAATAATTTTAATATTATTATTTGGATTTTCAAAAAATCATAGGCGAACAGAAAAATTTGAGGCGAGCGATAACTTTTTATTTTTTTTTAAATAAGAAAATGTACTTTCATCAATGTATATATTCGCAAAATTCAGTTTCATTGTGATTTTCTTTCAGAATTGGAGTTTACCAAAGCATTTAAATGAATAAATGAATTATATTTTTTAATTATGGGTTCATCATTCAATTTATGTACAATCAATTGTACCTTTTAAACAATTCAGTATTGTAGGTCATATACAACCTACTATACATATATGAATTTGAAAGCATTAGAGACAGATGGAAGCAAAAGAATGCATAAATGTCACATCTTCATTTGCAAAAAATATTTTTAAGACCTTATTTAAAATGCACAACTGACTACACTGTACATCATTTATTGATGAAGCTTTCTAGAGGAATGAATTTTAAAATGTCATAAAATAAGTTATATCCCATTCATTGTGTTTGCTGTAATATTCCCATTTAGTGAGACTTTCCCTTTTGATTGAACAACCAAAGACAATCCAAAATTATAGATACATGGTGTCCAATGTCCAATTTTTGAGAGAAAAAATTCAAGTCCCATGCAAGCCATTAGAAAACAGAGAAATATATGAAAAATGACAATAAGACAACAACCAGTTCAAACAGTTAATAAAAATTACTTTAACTTTTCCACAAATAACACTGAACAACCATTACCAGTAATTTCATTTTCTTTTTTATATATATCACAACCCTTGCAACAATGTGAACAAATTTAATAAGCATTGTAGTTTCTGTGGTCATTTTGTTTTATCTTGGTGGAGATAAACAAAAATCGAAATGTGCTTCATTACTGAGGCTAAATGTTCACCATGCTGTTGCAACCAAAAGTTTCGAAGTGTCAGTCGAATTAAGTTTTTTGGTACTGATCATGATCTGGCAATCCTGCTCCAACATCCTATCTTCTATAAATACAAATATTACTCACGAACTTTTATTTCACATTTTTTATATTTGAATGTTCCTGTAACCTCGTTTTTCGTTTATGTCGGTAACCTAACCTAAGGTCGAAATGTTTGATTTTGACACATCTTTGGAAAAGCTGTGCCAACGCACCACCACAGAAATAAATCGCCGTGTTTGGACAACCATGCCTTCCTTTATGACAAATATCCACACTACTAAAACGGTATGATTGTTTCTTTTCCTTTTTCAAAATACACCAATATTTTTGTTTGTTTGTGATGCAATAAAACGGCAGTTACATGAAGCGTTCACAAGAAAGTAAAATAAAAATTCCGGATGACTTTCCCTGAGCGGGGAGCGGAAATTTTTTTTTAACGTTATTTTTTCGATTTTGATAAAATATGTGCGGTCGGGTCCGTAGAACCAGAAATTTATTTGGTGTGGCCTAACTGTATATAAATGCATATACGTTCTTTGCATTACAGATGTGCAAATTACTCGGTTTTTGTATCTTTTCCTAACATAACTCGGATCCCAGAAAAACGAACTTGTTACTTCAAATGGGACGAGTGGAAGATCCAAACATTTGCAATAGACAGACTAGACCTGACCCAGTATATTATTAAACGACATTATTGTTTAAATTTAGATGTGCATTTTCGTAATCTTACTAAAACACTCTTGAAGTTTTCTTCGTGTTAAATGTAAAGGTAATTTTGAGTTTCGCTTAATTCGCTGAACAAAACCACGTAACTTTTGATGTAACTGCTAGAAGTCTGCACGCGAAGTGCCCCCGGTCCATCACTACTTCATTTCGCTTTTTAAAACCAAATGCAATCAACTAGGTTTAAATCGGAGATATATATGTTACTGGTTATATTTCAGAAAATAATGTGTACCATTATTCAACCAAAGGCTCGATCTCAAGAGCCTTTAACGGTCATCTGATTTAGATAGGCAATGAAGATGGCATTTCCCTGATGTTAAACTAAGTCCTGTAAATTTCTACTGGCAAAAATAACATTATATTTGTTGAGGCTATCAAATCTTGCTGCTTGGTTTCAAATGGTTCAACAGTTACAAATATGAATTAAGCTGTTTTTACATTTTCCTGTAGGTTTCTATGTGTAATTAATTCCTAAAATTGAAGCCATCATGGATTTTCGATTAGATAAGCATAAACTTTTAAGAGACCATCCAATACACATTCCCACACAGTATGGCTCGAATCTGCATTGCAGTTTAAAAAAAGATGACATTTGAAAATTAATCCTATATAGTCATTTGTTCAACTTAGTCTGTAATGGTAATGACCATTTTTACTGTCTTATTGGCATAACAAATTTGTAGAGGACCATCCAATAAATATTCCTAATACCTTTTGTTTCGATTGCTTATGGTTTCAGAGCAAAAGCCTAAAAAAACGTTTTCCCTTAGGGTCCCGTGTTAAAATAACGCCAAGGCCTGTGGTGGCAGCAATTTTGAATTTTATGATTGCATAAAAAAAACTGCAAGAGACCCATTAGATGAATAATGATGATAAGTTTCGTTTCAATTAATTAAGCGGTAAACGGTTTCAGAGAAGAATACTTTTAATAACCGTTTCCATACATTCCTATGTTAAACTTAGTCCTGCGGTGACGGCCATTTTTAATTTCTGATTGGCAAAAAAAAACTTCATGTACTTTAAGTTTTGGTGGCGGCCATTTTGAATTTTCGACGGGCATAAAAACAAACTTTATAGAGTACCATTCAAACAATATTGGTAAGCAACTTTTGTTTCGATTGGTTAACAGGTTTAAGAAAAGAAGGCTTTTAAAACGTTTTCCAATATGGTACTACGTTAAACTAAGTCCTGCGGTGGCGGCCATTTTAAATTTTCGATTGGCACACAAAACATAAACTTTATAGAGTATTTACTCTCTCTTGAACACAAACCCTTAATACATCTTATGTAATAAATAGCAAAACGCAATCTAAGATTGCCGTTAGCCCGCCGAACATAGCGGACACCAGAATTTTATTGTAAAAATGAACATTACATCTGTATTTGCTATAAATACGATAAATGCAAAACTATATGCTGTACATACTATAAATTATCAACATCAATTCCATAAAGAAAACATTAACATTAACTCCATCACAGATAAATACGCTGGCCAGGAAAAACCTTAAACCTAAAAAGGTAAAGGAAACCTGTGTCCAGAACCCAAGGCAGCATCCGTCTCAAGAAGTTTACTTTGAACAGTAACCATGCAAACAAAATTACAAAACAGTAATATGAAAATAAACTTGAAGTTGTTTACAGAAGCACGGACGGCTGGAAAGTGATTAAACCGCTGTCTAATCACGTGAAGATTTGGGTTCACTCGAATACAAATACAATAATTTCCCTCTTTTATGTAATAAATAGAAAAACGTAATCTTAGATTGCCGTTAGCCCGCCGAACCTAGAAAAATTCAAAGAAAGGGCCGGCTAGAGCGAACAGAAATGAGATTTTGTGAAACTGAAAGTCGTTTTTGTAAAGTGTCATCAATATTACCATCTAATTTCCATCTGCCGTGTCTTTATACAACGTTCATTAACATTTGATAGTGCTGCGGCAGTAGCGCCCCAGACCTAAGCGAATGTAAACCTAAATTTAAAGTGGGGGCGACTTCTTTTAAGCGTTTCTCAATATTCTCTCTTGCGGAGGTATAACTCATCTTCTTGTTTTTATAAACAAGTTTAGCTTTTCTGGCTGTTCTAAATATAGGTCTAAAAATAAAAATATCGGAACTGGTGTCGAGACCAGCCAAACTTTTATAACGCAGAAACATATTATAAGGACAAGCACAAGTTTGACCATTGGAAATAAGTATTTCATTGCCTTGTCTTAACTGATTTGTCTTGCTATGAGCGATAAAAACGCTCTGA
The DNA here is from genome assembly GCA_944474755.1 of Limnoperna fortunei. NCBI lineage: Eukaryota > Metazoa > Mollusca > Bivalvia > Mytilida > Modiolidae > Limnoperna > Limnoperna fortunei. Next base: position 34,805,502 of record OX104125.1, read on the forward strand.
AAGTAGTTTTCATAGATCTTGACCTCTTGACATTTTAAATTACTTAGCTCATCGAAACGAAAGAAACCAGCAAAGCCTAGTAAAATCATAACTAAATCTCTTACAATTAATAAATCATCGCTACTTTTATACTTTTCGCATAACTGAACTAACAAATCTGTGGAAATTGGGTCTTTCTTACAAACTGGTCTGTTGTTAATTCTCTTTGAAGAACTTTTCAAGTTTTTGACAAAAGAGTTTTCTGTTGGATCCTGATAACCATGAAGCGAATGCACCCATTTAATGGAATAAACTACAGAATCAACAACTCCGGATGAACATTTCATCAATTAAATAGGTTAAAAACAATGCAATGTGAACTGGTTCAGCAGGTAACGAAGTCAATCCGTAAACTGAACTAAAGTGTTTCCATCTATTAAACTGAGAAAAACACTTTTTCGAAGTGTTAAAACTACGTGAATCCATTAAGCAGGTAGCCATCTTGTCTGTCAGGTTATGGAGTTCATGTTGTTTTCCGATACCATTTTGTTCCAATACGTTGTGTACTGACTTTTCTAATCCTAATCCTGAAAAATAACATCTGTAATTAAAATTCTATTTTCAAAGCTAACATCCTATCTGGTTATCCCAAATGTAACCAAGCCATATGATATTTTGCACAGGCAACCGATTACATTTCTCGTGGGCTAGTAAAAACCTTAAAGTTTCTAACTGCAATCGTACTTGATTGGCAATCGTACTTGATTGCTAATATTCATACAGCTGTCATAATCATTTCTACCTGCTAACCCGTCGTCCAAGTACATAATGACTTTAATCCCTAAAGACCTAAAATGCTTCACTACATCTCGGGTAAGCTTGGAAAAAATATATCCGGCTGTGGAAATACCAAATGGTAAAACGTTAAAATTGAAATAACGTGTTTTACCATCAAAATCCCACCTAAAACCAGGTTATTGTCTATGTTCAATAAATATTTCATAGTGATGATACGCGGACTTTAAATCGTATCCAAAAAGATAGTCCCCCTTTTTAAAGATTTCTCTAGCAACAATGGTGTCCTCAAAACTTGAAGCGAAAGCGATACAAACGAGGATTAATGTGCCTATAATCGAGAACTAATTTTGGTTTGGAAATCTTGTTGTAAGCTACAGTAAGTGGGTTAACTACCCTTGGTATGCGAGAAACTTAATTCGCTTACACACCCTTTATTCAAAGGACTCTGAATCTCTGTTATTACGAAATCAGGATTTTGTAATGAAGATTTGTTGTTTTTAATAACGATACTCTCAGGTTCCGTTTTAAAGGGTATTTTATAGCCATATTGAATAACATCCAAAATATGAATATTGTTTGTAATTTATTTCCAGGCATTAATATTGTGTCGTAGTCTACCTACGGGTGACACGCTTTCACCTGAAGTAAGTCGAAGTGTTTGATTATTGCTCGTGTAACCTTTAAAATCGCCAATGGCCGGTTTTGACGCTTAAATTCACGCCTCGTAACACTCATTATTCCTATTTACAAGTGAACCCTGTATAAGAGTAGACTCTTTTCTATCTAAATTCAAATAATCATTACTTTTATTACTAAAGGAACAAATATTAGTTGTACTTATCTTAGATTTTTTTCTCTGGACATTCATCGCCCCAGTGCCCTCTCTTTCCGCATGTAAAACACCTTTCGTTTTTCTCATTTTAACCCTGTCGTCTCTCTTTTCTGCAGACTGAGGATACGGCATAACTCTGTCTTGCCTTTCTTACTTTTCTCTGCCTTGTTCTTTCTATCAGCTTTGGCTTGTGCCCTCATCATACGGTTTTCATCCTCGGAGTCGTCTGCAATGGGGTTAGATATATACTCGACCACCTTCCAACCTAACTCTGACGAATCGGCCAAATTTATTAATTTTTGCCTCTCCTTAACAAGTTCAATACCTTCTTCAATCCTGTTTTTCGCATGCATGACCGCGTCTACAGTTAAATCTGTCCCGTCTAAATTTGACTTAGCTTCTTTCAACTTGTTTAAAATCTTCGCCTGGTGTTTGTACTGATTTTCATTCCCTTTTCGTTGAAATGAATAGTTATCATTTATTGTCTCTTCCATCTTGTATAGTTGTGTTTTTGAAATATCCATCTGCGACTGCTGAATATTAGCTTGAAAGTGGAAAGTTTGGCATCCATAAGTTGTGTCAGGTTGTCTAACAGTTCATTTTGAGACACTTCGACTTCTCTGCTCACAGCATTCTTAATATGTTCGTTGAATTGTCAGGGGTCCAGCTTGAAGTTGTTTACAGAAGCACGGATGGTTAGAAAGTGATTAAACCGCTGTCTAATCACGTGACAACGATTTGGGTTCACTCGAATACAAATACAATAATTTCCCTCTATACTTTGGCAGGCAGGGTATACTCGACTCCAATCTTAATTGACAAGGATTGCCAGTTTTCCTACCACAGGTCGGGGTTTTTCTCCGGGTACTCCGGCTTCCTCCCCCACTAAAAACTGGACGCCATGATATAGCTGAAAAATTGCTGAAAGTGGCGTTAAACACCATCAAACAAACAAACAAACATCTATACTTTGTACCGCGGGAAATTACAAGTATAATTCAAATAATATTGGTAGCATGTTTTATTGCGATGTTTAAACCAGTTTCAGAGAAGAAGCCTTTAAAAAAAATGTCCATAGGATAGAGGACCATCCAAACAACATTAGTAGTAAGTTTTGTTTCGATTGGTTTCCGAGACCTTTTAAACATTTTCCTTATCAATAGGGTCCTATGTTTAGATTATGTTAAAATAAGTCCTGAGATGGCGGTCTTATTGGTCTTCCAATCAGAATTTTAAAAATCTTTGTAACGGTCCATCCAATGAACATTCTGACCAAGTTTGGTTTCAACTGGCCCAGCAGTTTCAGAGCAGTTTGAAATGTAAAATGTTCACAGACGACGACGGACGTAAAAGTTGATGACAACAGCTCATCTGACCCGAAACGACAGGGACCGGTATTTTAATTACCACTGACATTATCTATATTGTACGTAAGATTGAGTTGAAAAGCGTTTAGACTATTAAACATGTTTACACCTACCAAAGAAAGATAACTTAGTATTGTTCTTTAAAATATAAATTAAGTCAAAAAGGTTTTGTATGTTTGTTAAGTTTGTTTTCGTGTTTGTTTAAACGGTGTTTTCGACACAATTTTTCGCTATTTTTTTTTAGCGTAGGAAGAAGGAGTACCTGGAAAACTCTGTCAATCCTTGTCGATTTTTGGAGTCGACCGACCACGCCCTGTCCGTAGTAAAGCTCGAACCCGCAATTGTCAGTTGACAGACAAGTGATCAATAAGTAATGGCCACCTACCTAAGCCATTCGTCCACCGATGCCCTTCTTATATTCCAATACACGATGACAAAAAATACCACACTTTTTGTCTAAAACATGAACACGTGTCCTGCACATTTGTAGGAGTTTAGCGTGTCCGTAGATTCTAGATAGTCCAGCGAACAATATTTCAGCCATATTCAGGATGAATATCTGGAAATATAACCAATAAAGCAATATTACTAGTATCAAAATGTTTTGAAATGACGAATTGAAATTTAATGACTCGAAGATACTGACCACAGGGACGATTTTGTTATGATTTTGTGTAGGACTTTAACGAAATCGACCTAGTATCACTCGAAAGCGCATGCAAATCGATTTGTACAGGTCCCTGCTTATCGGCCATATTGATGATAATGTTATTTCAAATAATATTAGGACATTAGCTTTTACCCATTTATGAGGGAGCAGGGGGTCCCATTAACAGGTTAACAATTTTTTTTTGACAAAGAAACATTATTTGAAGTCGGATTATACATACAAAAATAATCTCTGCGGAGCTTTTAACAGACAAATATTTTTCCCAAAACAAACAGTAAATTTAAAGTGATGACAACACATAACTGCAATTTACATGAGAAAACAGCGAGTTCAAAAATGGAAAAAAACAGAATAGCAGGATCTCATCGAAGAGCGATACGGCGAGAAAATGTGCACAATAATCAGCGTTTCCATATAAGTGATCTTATGTATATTCTAACTTTCTTTATAGGAAGACTCAATTCCTTTAAAAGTTGAATATAATGATTAACAGATAACAGAGAAAAAAATCTGTAAACATTTAACATTGTTCTGACTCTTAACAGCAAACATGTTTTTATTTTCATTATAATAGTCAAAAAATGTCAATTTTTAAGAAAAAAAAGAGATAACAGCTAGTGTTTAAAAACAATTAACATAACTTTACTTATTTAAAAATGCCCAAAACATGTTAACAGAAAAGGTCTTGCCCCTCCCCCGTCATTTATATACAACATGGCAAATAAAAATAAATAAAAATGGATAGAACATACGAATTCTCCCGGATGTATATCGATGTACACTATTGATAAAGCAGTGAATGCATAGGGTCCATTATACTATCCTGTTATCTCCATATAGAATTTTCTCTGTCATATTACAGTATCATTTTCAAGTATTAGAATAATTAGTCCACATGTTTGCTTTAGTGCGATTGCCGCACTGTGACCCCCCCCCCCCCATGAAATGTTTTTATCAAGTGACACACAATGGCCAATTCTGTTCTGAACAAAGGATAAACTGGCCAAAATATATACAGATAGTCAGTATCATTATAATGCATTGTATATTTTCTCTATAATAATCAGAAAGATTTGGCTAAAACATTTATATTATTTGAACAATTTTGTTTATATAAAAAATATCATGTCACAAATTTAAAAGTCAGTAGAAAATTGCCTCAAATGGGTAGGCGGTAGATAGATCTACATAACTTCGGTCACATAAATTAAGGACCCCTCAACAATAAACAACAAATTATTGACCAGACATGGATGTGCTATTCAGTAATACAAGGTGACTTTTACATTTACATTTTACATTTTACAGTGACTATCGTAAAAATAGGCGACTGGAACACTTCCTGTTTATTGCCCCAATATGTGAACGATTTATTGGCTTAATATTTCATTCATGTTGAATTTATGTCTAATTTCCAGTTTTCCTCTGTTGGTGTTAGTTAGAATACCACAGATTTCCATTTTCAAGCCACTTATACAATAATATCATCAGGTACCAACATGCAAATAAATATTTGTAATGGAAGTGTATTAAAGCTCCCTTATCAATCAATGATTTTTTTCTCCGACTTCTTTCTTACCTGTATTATAACCTAGGTGTAATAATGTGACCTCAATCTGTCCTGACAGTTCTGAAGAAGAGTGAATTTCAACTACTTAACCTTAAGGCAGTTGCTATATAGTTTGATAATGCAATGCACAAAAGGTGAAACAATTGAACTGGTGTGTATTCAAGCAGTGTTCTGAAAAAAAGAGCAGAGTGTATTATAACTGTACAATAGTTTTTTGATTATGCTGATAATAAACACATGTTAATATGCAATAATTCATCAACATTGAAATATTTGTGTGGTGATGATGAACTAGTAATAAAATTTTTAAAGTATTGTTGATTGATGAGAAAATGAATCAAGAGTTTTATACCTGCATGATGATTTTTATAAAGAAAACAGTTTTACAGATACACATGTAGCTAATCTGACACCGATCCCCAACCCCCAAACTGGCACATGGATAGAATGATCACTACAGTGTATATGGCATCCACCATTAAGTGGAAGGGCCATAACTAGACATCAGTGAGATGATATCCATCTCTGTGGGCCCCGCTGACCTGAAGGTCAAGGTCATCAACCATGGTGTGCGACACATCGCTTTGATATTATCTACCAACATTCCAAATATCAAAAGCCTACCTCGAAAGATAAAAGAGTTACAGCCCAGACATAAATAAGTCGTTCAGAAAGTAATAATGTGACCTAATGTCACAGTTCAAGGTCAAAGGTCAACAACCATTGTATGTGACATATCACCTTGATTTTATCTACCCACATTCCAAATATCAAAAGCCTACCTTGAAAGATAAAAAAGTTACAGCCCAGACATGAATTTGTCATTCAGAAAGAAATAATGTGACTTTAAGGTCAAAGTTCAAGGTCAAAGGTCAGCACCCATGGTATGCGACACATCACCTTGATGTTATCTACCCACGATTAGTTTCGGACAGACAGACAAACTGATCACTATAGGGCGTCCACCACAAAGTGGCGGGGCCCTAATTCATGTGACTAGGGCAAAATTTTTAAACGAAAACCAATTGAAATTACGAACTCTTTGTAGCTTAGTTATTAACTCATAATATTTATCCCCTCTTAACATAAAATTCAAGGATCGCTAGGTTTCCTAATGCAGGTCAACGGTTCTCTCCTGTTTTTCCCCAATAAAGCTGGATTATACATGTACAGCTGACATGGATGAAAAAGTGCACCATAAAGCAAACAAACAAACAGTTTTACTTATTGTTGTTTTATTATTTATCTATTATTAATAATAAATTGAGAAATATATTTATTGCTATTTTGCAGTATTTTCCTTTGATCTTTATGTGCGATATTATTCCATCTCACTCTACTAGCTTGAGATGGGCCCATCTCAGCTCGCTGTCAAGACGTCGTTAAGTAAACACTGTGACGTCACAATGTTACAAAACAGCGATAAACAGATTATTTACGGTTTTTGAAACTCGATGCACTTTCTCGCCATCTCATCTCAGGGCTGTCGCCCTTCGATGAGATACGACGAGAAAATGCATCTCGTTTCAAAAAACGTAAATAATCTATAAGTATCAGTAAATGACTCTGTAATGTTTTCATTGTTAATTGTAAGAAATATTCATATCTCTTACATAAGCATTTCAGTTAGTTATTATTGTTGCTTGCAATCTTAACCCAAATTAAAAATTGTCACCTACCCCCTCCCCCTCCCCACTGCCTTTTTTCCCTTTATCCTGTGATGTCCTAAGTAAATTCCAAACCTAGTTTTCCAGCCCAATTGTTTATAGAATGCAAATGATTTTCATGCACTGAAAATAACGTTTATTTTTTTTTTTATAAAGTAGTTATAATGCAGGCTTACACTTGAATCAACTCATGATTACATGCACGAGAGTAAAAAATTACATGCATACTTGAATATGATTCTTTATAACAGCAAACACGGCTAAAACTCATTAGGAATGGAAATAACATGGTATCATGTAGAATAACACTCACGACAACAAATTTATTTAATTAAAAACTTGTGAAATGATAAACTTATGAAACACTTACTGTTTGTTTTAGTTTGAATGTTTAACACCACTTTCAGCATTTTTTCAGCAATATCATGGCATCCAGTTATTGTTTTGGGGAGGAGGCTGAAGCATCCCCACCTTCTGGAGGAAATGATAATTAAGATTGGAGTGAAGTACACCCTGCTGTAGGGAGACTCGAACCCACAATCAAAGTGTTGACAGACCATGTGATAAATACCGTATAAATGGAAAATTTAGCGTTTTTGTACAAACTGTGTGAGCTTATTTTGGCCTAATGTAATTTTCGCGGTCCGTAATTAAAATGAATATCTCTATCATTTGTCCTAATATTTGGCGTGTTTTTGTTATTTTCTTGTTCCAACTTTTACCACGAATAAAGCGAAAAAAATCACTTGTACTGTATTAGACTAACTACCTTATCCATCCGGCCTTTGAGGCAACACAACATACTTATTGTCATGTTAAGTTCCACTACAAATTAAGTAGCTTAACTGTTCTAGAATAACTTATTTTAAATTTTGCATCACATAATGCTCCAAACTTTATATTCAGCGAACTTTTTAAAATTCCCATCTTAGTTATTATATGCTACAACTGTTTGAACATATATACACCGGTACTACTGCAAGTAAAAAAGGTTCACTCAAGATAAATGAAACTCATTTTAAGCCTTGTAGCAATGTAGCAATAAAAATTTCTGTATGACTGATAGGTCAAAAATATCCTGGGTAGTGAAAATATTCAGCCTCAAGGCAATAATTATATTCTCATACATTCCAATGCTCCGCATTTTGTATGGAGGCTCCTGAATTTTCTATCTGTGTACGGGCCCCTAGAAAGTTTGTTGGAATCTCCAGAATTCGTCTTTTGTTCAAGAAAAAAATTTAAAAATCCAAATTATTTTCTGAATTCTGTTATAACAGCTTTTTCTAATCAAGATTTAACTATATAAATGTGTTTGTCAGCTCAAAAAAACTTAATCCGTAAATATTTGCGCTCTGGAAACCCCTCAAACACCCTAGAAATACTATAAAATCGTTTTTGGAAGGGGGGACTAGGCCCCACCAAGGCTTTGCCCTGGACTAATTGAGAACATTGAGCGGTTGCCAGACCCTTTGCCCAAATTATCAGGAATTCTACCAAAAATATGTTGGCAAGTATGTATTCTGTGCACAGCAATGATTTCATATTCATTGATTTTAAAATACATTTCAGTGATTTGACAAAAAATAGTTTTCTGAACTGATTTTATATCCGGTTATAAAAGTAAAAGAATATTTATAGATATGGGTTTTTTTATTTGATAATTTCTAAGCATTGCAAGACTGAATATATTGAGATTTTACAATGAATTGCTAAACTGATGTAGGCAATGACAGGAACTAAAAGAAAGCCCTACATTTTAACATATTTTAAAGACAACGGTCATGCTGACTACAGAACATTTAAAAAAATACTGGTCATGCTATCTATATTTCAATACTTATTGCAAGAGTATAAATAAAGAATACCTAATGTAACTTACTGCTAAATTTTGCATTTACTTTGTAAATAAAATCAGATACCCTATTTGCAGCATTATATTTTTTCTTTTTCCAATGTGCAACGGAATTTCTACTGTGAATTTGTGTCTTGCATACAGGGCCCAATCGACCATGGTTTCAGGCTCATTGGACATAGGGCTAGAATGTCAACGATTGAAGTTAGATTTTCTGACAGTAAGGAGGACAAGATTGTATAAGGTATTCACTGTTAATTTTCTTAGCATTCTTAGCAATACATGTACTACTCTGTTTGGACTTATTTTACCAATATAGCTTATGTAAGTTCTTCCTTGTTTTGAATGAAGGTCAACTGATGTGATGTTGCAACACATATTGGTAATGAATGTTAACTTCCCAGATTTCTCAAGACTTTGAAGATACAAAAAGAATTATGGGAGCTAATTAATGCAAAAAAATTTAAGATTATCTCATTCATGTTTACCTTTTCATCCAAACTGTTTTCATTAGTAGTTCAATCAATAAATTAGCTGCCAGGATTAATTGGGGCAGAAGGAAAATTTTGCATCAGGTCATAATTGTTTAAAATAAGAACAAAACATGCAAAAGGTTGTGGTGCAATGAAAATAAGCTCAGAAACGCATTCAAATTATCTTGATTGGAATCAAGGTGGATTATTTTCATGGAGAAAAATATCTAGAGACTCGATTTATATATAGATAAGCCACACAAACATTTTTATAACATTGTGAGGTTGTGCAAATGTGTTGTTTATGGAGAGCACTCTCTGGCTCCCATCAAAATCTAAAGAAAGCATTTGACAGCAGAGGATTCTCAGACTATGGGAGACTGTCCAAGTCCATATTAATACTGAGATCTGTTTGATTGTATGTATTGTTGGTTGACTAAGTTCTAATATGATTGAATGAAGCCGAGTTTCACATAATCGAATGTGCCTAAAGCCATGTTAAAGATCATACAGGATTTGGTTTGATTCGAGATGGTTCATGATATGTGATATATATATTACTTTATGTTCCATTAGTTTGCAATAGATGCCTTACATGCCTTATGGTTTCTAAAAATAATGTTTTAAAATAATTATATGTAGACAAACCATGTTCAACCCAAATTAACTTTAACAGATTGATTTACCAACTATTCGGTAAAATAAAGTAAAAATGATCCAGATTATAATTATAATGTTGCATACTTCCCAACAAAATTGTGGTTGAATACCTGATAATTTCCGCAAGGGGACTGGGGACCGCTCAAGTTCATGCATGGCAACAGCCCTGGTGGGGGCCCATGGGGGCTCTGAAAACGATTTTAGAATATCTCTATAAACAATTTTTACTCATTTATTTTTTTTTAGCTGACATACACATTTATTTTGTTAATTCTTGAGAAAGCTATTTTAACAAAATTTTTTAAAAATAACACTTTCTATTTTTTCTTGAAAAAAGAAGAGACACGGAGATGTCCAACGATCTACTGCATGTACTGGTTGACTGGACGGAGGAAAAAAATTCTGGAGCCTCCGGACGAAATCTGGGGCATTGGCATGTATGATGTTGCAATCTGCATCAAATTATATAGGAATAGGAAGTGTTTATTTTTATAAAATGGTTATAAAATATTTAAATACAGGCATACTCCGGAATCAACTCATGAGTACATACTAGTACATGTACAAGCTGCAGAGTAAACAATTGCATGATTCTTTGTAACAACAAACATCACGCATCTAGTTAGAAATGCGCTAATACTAAGACCGTCAAGTATGGCCTGTAAACAATATATAGTTACGTATGATATAAGTTATATTAAAGACTATGAAGGAAATAAAAAGAGCAACATCCTATCTTTTTTAAACAAAATGGCGACAAGGAAGTGATGATAGACAGAGGCAACCAATTTTTTTCTTTCATTTTTTTAAAGAAATTATTAATTGCATGTTGAAAAATATTATTTATAAATGTGAAAACACATTAGTTTTTATCAATAGCTAATGTCATTTTTTTTAATGAATTTTTAAACATCCGAATTTTGTCCTCATTAAATGCCCATATAAAATTCTGACCAGAAATTGGTTCCACAAACTGTAGCACGTTTAAAAACTGTTCTAAATGATCTCCAAGTTTCTCTTTTATTACTTTAAACTTATATGATGATTATGTTTCAAATCTGAAGTCCTAATAATAATATTTAATTCATTTAAATGATTTTTTTAGTCATTTACCAGTCCCTGTCAGTCTGCCTAAGAATACTAGTACCTATGAATACCCATAAAAACACTCCAAATAAAAAAAATAGTATTTCTTAGATGAATAAATAACATAAAAGTATATTTACAGATTAAAAAATAAAGATTATAAATTTGAAAAGTAAATTTTATAATTAAAAACCAACAAAAGGCCTAGGGGCCTGAATGATGATCGTTCACCTGGAATTGACAAAAAAATCACCACATTGCAGTAAGTGGTTAGGCAACTTCAACCAAAATAAGCTTCATGAGCTGCAAATTCCAGCAATAGAAAGAATTGTATTTGTTACTTTTCTCAAATTACAAGACAAAGCTTTAAGATTGCTTTTTTTTAACCTTTCAGGGCAATATTTTCTACAAGTAGTTGTCTAACAATGTCTAACCAAGGAGAATTTTGTAGTGCTTGATGAGCTCAATTTTTCAATGGTTTTATGTATCTGCTATCATTCTCAAGTTACAGAGCAAAACTTTTAAAAAATCATGATGATTTTGAACCTAGCAAGGGCTGTAACTCCTACAAGTAGCCCGACAACTTCGATAGAGCTTGATAAGCTGAAATTTTAGCAATAAAATGTTTTTCTGTGTCTGCTACTGTTCATGGGTAACAGGGACAAAATAAGGGCCCAAGATTATATACTAGTACAGAGAGGCATGTAGAAAACACTTTTCTTGCAACTTTATTACAATATATTTATTCTTCAGATGTTCTCGGTTTTGGTTACAGCACAGTAGCTTCAGTCTAAAAAAGAAACAGAAGTTATAAATTAGGAAATCTTATAAATAAAAAATAAGACATAAGTCTTTATTTTGACACATGTTTATATGCATTTTTTCCAGTATGATTGGTAGTGTTAAATTGCTACAGATTTTTATTTACTGTTTACAACATTTTTTATATATTCAACTACTGAAAAGTGAACAATTACAATTTGTAATAATACAACTGTAAAAATGTTAGAAATTAAAAATAACTTAAATGTTAGAATGAATAACATGCAAATAATTTCTCAATTTTAAACTTACAGTGTCTGTAAAAATCATAATATGACAACTTGTTTTCATATTTTAATAAATATCAGGTCTGAAATGTTGCAGAATAGTTTTAATTTCTTATAACTATGACCAAATGAATACCTTTATATTTGTGAAATTCTGTATTTTTAAAACAAGACATGCTCAATTGACTATCATTATGTAGTATACACAAATGGTACTTTCTACAACAATTTTTTCGCTTAATGGGATTGTCTTGTTTCTGACAAAGTATCAGATTTTAACCATTTGTCAGATTCTTACAGAGACTAGTACAGATGCAAAAAAAAATGCTAACAAAGCTAGCCTCTAACACCCAGCATCTAAACACATTAGGTCTTTTTGCAGCAAAGGACTATCATTAAATATTTCATACACACAATTGAACTAAATTTCAAAATTAGTTTGTGATAATGTGACTATAATGATAAAAATGTTAATTGCAATTATATATTTAAAATGTTGTATTTGGACATAAAGGATGCATAATCATACTTACAGGCGATGAATCTCTGTATCGAGCCGGAGCCGGAGGTTGAGTTTCTCAGGGTTCACCATAGGCTGTTTTAGCGTGGAGGGCCGCCGCGCTTGATTTTTTCCCCGCCGCGCTTCATTTCCAAGCGCCACTTTAAAATCCATGTACGCCGCCACATTCTCAGTTTCACTTTTCAAACCACGAGTGTAATTACCATCGCTTAATTTTCAACTATAAAGGGTGACCATCGGCCATGACACGTTTATTGTTAAATAAACATCCTAATTAGGCATATTTTCCGCCCGAGTGATTGTTACCTGTGGATAATCGGATGAAGAAACACAGGTAACATATCGATCGCCATTTGTGAGAATATTTAATAACGCATCGGAGACGGAACAAACTAGACGGAAATCCGTACGCATACGATAGCTTTAACCTACGAGAACAGGGATGCGTTTGATGTTGAAATAGTGTGGCAAGAACTGAAAACATGAACAATATGCATCTAGAAGCGTTACATGGATCCCCGAGTCTACATCATAATAAAAACGGATATAAACAAGAATTAAACTTATAATATTACATGTGAACATTTTATTGAATTTGTAACATTTAAATTGACATTTTATGAAACTGAGGTCAATTCAGTCATAAAATAAAAACAGCAATTATTCTGTATGTTAATTTCAGTAATCCAAGGTCAGTTGCACTAGAGACATACAATTGCATGTCTCTGGATGCACAATTTTTTTTATGGAAGTACTGAAATTTTCTTTTAAAAAAGGCAATTATTGTGGACATAGAAATCAAATACTTCTTTAGAAAATATAAAAAGTGTCAAGGGTAGAAGGTTTTCACCATGATAAGATAATAACCCATATCCAATCCCAAATTACACTGCAAGGAAACACAAAATTGTATTTTATCAACCAAAGGGAAGACTATGATAAGATGTAGGGCAAGTTTTGTAAGCTCTTCAATTAATTAATCTATTCACAAATATGGAAAGAAATTAATTTATTGAATAATATATGTTGAACATTTACCATCTAAGAATGCTGGATAAAAAAAACATTAAAAACATATGGTGAATATTTATATATTTATTTTTTGCATTCAGTTGGTATTAGGGAATCGACATGTCTGACGAGTACATTTCCTCCACCCTTGAATTTTTTTCTGTGGTGAACCCTGTTTCTTCCCCACTTGTACTAGAGCTAGAGGTATCTGACATTGGCACTTAGCTTCTTTCATATTAAATTAAAAAGCCATAATATTACATTTAAGAGATCACTAGTAATTAAAGTCTTTTAAAATTATACTTTTAAATTACTTGCACTTGCACTAATCTAACTTCTAGGATTCAAAATTCAAATTTTTGCCAAAAATTTACTTGCTCAAACCAAAGTTTAACTGGTACTTATCACCGTACCTATAGTAAATCCTCTCTAGTATATCTGAGGAAGGTCTTTATTAAATAATTGTACACACTAAACTTGCATAAAATGATGTTTTTTCTAGCTGTATTTCGTGTACATTATAAACCGGAAATATGTAAAAAGTTGGGAGGGTCTAAAACGCGGAAGTGGAAAAGCCGGAAGTATAAAAACACATATATTTTTGTTCATAACTTTTTAACGGCTTGACATAAAATAAAAATTAAAAGTGCCTCTGGGAGATATTTAAAAGATCTTTATGATGATGTATAGTTTATATCAAAACAATTTTAATAAAGTACCTAAAAGTTGACCGGAAGTGAAATTTGAGCGAGTGTCACTACATCAAATTTTCACATTGGAACCAAGATTTCTCCTAAATGCTTTACCCCGGTCAAAAAACTATTAGTGTTTGGCCCAGGTAATTCATTTAGCTTTAAAATGATGTATAGTTTTTAAGAAACAAATGAAAGGAAAGTATAGAAAAGACTGTCGGAAGTAAGTACGGTAGCAAAAGCAAAAGTTCGAGTTTTCAACTTTGAAATATAATATCTCAAATACCTCATAACCCGGTCACAATTTGAATAGGGCCTCGTGTTCCCCGCAGCTTTTGCTATACAATGATATATAACTTTTAAATTTTGGTCAACGATAAAGTATGTAAAAGTTGACCGGAAGTGATCCTTGTCGAGGAAAAATTCATCAAACTTAACAGATTTCTCCTAATTAAACAAAATTTTGAAAATGTTGAAATTTTAAGAGGCCGTTCAGGTTTGGGAAATTATCATTTAAAATCAGAGTTTCGTAGGGCTTTTATTCCCCCTTCAGATATGATTTTACCAAAAAAAATCGTTTGTCCAGATGAGGTTATAGAATATTTAAAAAATGAAAAACCTTTATCTTTAACAAATTTGCAAGATGACACGTCTGAAACATCAAAGATTATTAAACATATGAACATGCCGAAATAACAAATGAAAAAGGTGTCAAAAATGATAATCCTTTAATTACGGATGACATAATTGTAGAAAAAACACCTGTGGTTGAACTACCTGTTTTTAATTCTGATTCTAGTCAACAAAGTTTGGCACTGTTTATTGTCGACAATAATTGTTTTCATATTTTAGCAGCAAAATTAAGTATAGGTTTTCAACCAATTCAAAGGAATAAAATTATTAGTTTAAGAGCAATATAAAAAAATAATAAGAAAAAATTGATAAAAAGTCAGGTAGGAAACAACCACGTGTTAATGATTATGACATTGAAATTGAACCGGCTCCCGATTCTTTAACAGCTTTAAATACTCCAAACAAAGAAAATTTAATTAAAACACCTTCAACTGTTGGCAGCATTAAATTTACTCCTAAAAAGATAACAGAAATTTCAACTCCGAAGTCTAAAAGAAAAATAGATTTAAGTGATATAATGGAAGAAAATGAAATTATTATAGAAGATTCAAAGGAATGCCAGACGTACAGAGGCAGGAAAACAACATTGATTGTGGTTTATTTGCAATTGCTAACGCAGTGGAATTCTGTTTAAATGGATTAAGGGGGGGGGGGGACACATATAAAATTTGATCAAAATTACATGAGGGAACATTTAATTTGTTGTTTAGAAAAGGGACATTTTAATCAATTTCCGAAAAATTTAGTTGGCTTTGCTCCAAAAAGAATTTGGGCTAATATACACACGATCAGTATGTCTTGTAAATGTGGGCTCCCCGATACCATAGAAAATATGATAGGTTGTGAAGGGAAAAATGCTAAGGGGAAAATCTGTGATGTCTGGAAACATAAAAGTTGTGCTAAATCTGAAATGGTAGGCAAAATTTATCAATGTGAAAAACATAAACCTAATGGCTAAGTATTGTAAGTAAAATAGAAAAATTAACAGTTCCTATATTTAAAAATAAGAATAATTTTGTGTGTAAAAATGAAAACTAAAATATTTATTTTAAAAAATTAAAAAAAAAAAAATTAAAAAAATTAAAAAAAAAAATCACTCGACACGCAGTGCTACCTCCCAGTTGGTTCGAGTGGGGAAACGCCATATACATTATGGTAGGCTAAAGGCACTGCACATAATCCATTTCATATATAACGTTAATTATAACCCATATATTACGATACCAATCAATTTTACCTGTGTACACACTTTAATTAGGAGAAATCTGTTAAGTTTGATGAATTTTTCCTCGACAAGGATCACTTCCGGTCAACTTTTAGATACTTTGTCGTTGACCAAAATTTAAAAGTTATATATCATTGCATAGCTAAAGTTGAGGGGAACACGAGGCCCTATTCAAATTGTGACCGGGTTATGAGGTATTTGAGATATTATAGTTCAAAGTTGAAAACTCGAACTTTTGCTTTTGCTACCGTACTTACTTCCGGCAGTCTTTTCTATACTTTTCTTTCATTTGTTTCTTATAAACTATACATCATTTTAAAGCTAAATGAATTACCTGGGCCAAACACTAATAGTTTTTTGACCGGGGTAAAGCATTTAGGAGAATCTATTTTATTAAATGATAGATCTATTTCTATCATAACATTCTAAATTATTTTACCCACGCATGCAACTGTTAGTGATCATCACAAATTGATGGATAACAGGATACCTAAAGAAGAAGAAGAAGAAGAAGAAGAAGAGAAATCTTGGTTCCAATTTGAAAATTTGATCACAGGAATTTGACCCCATATCATTTGGGTCGAAATATGGCCAGACAACGAAAAAAAAGTATTGTCGCGAACGAAGTGAGCGAAGGAGTCTAACGCAAAAGTAAACAATTCCTACCCCCCTACCTTTGTTGTTGAGTTTGCTTTGAGAATTTGCACTGACAACATGATTGTAGGTGTTCTACTTACTCACGGACATTTATTCTTTAAGATTATGACATCGATTCATTTAATATATCCATATTTTTGCAACCGCGAAACTTTTTCTTGGACTGAAACACTTTCTTTACTTCAGGGAAGCTTCCATTGTGGATTGTTCCGCAGTAAATGACAAAAAGTTAAACGCGAAGTCGGAACCAGAGAAAAATTATCCGGAAATTGCAAACCGAAGAGCACATGGCTGATGTCATTGGGTTACATCCCTTTATCAACAGATGTGCTAGAAATGTAAACAATTCGATTAAAACTCAATTTTACAAAAAATAATTAAAATTAGGATTTAAATATTATTTCATTTACATACAAAGCAAATTTTTTTTTTTACCGTTTTATCCCATTTAATTTTTGTCATTTACTACGGAACAATCGCTACCGAACAATCCACAATGGAAGCTTCCCTGAAGTAAAGAAAGTGTTTCAGTCCAAGAAAAAGTTTCGCGGTTGCAAAAATATGGATATATTAAATGAATCGATGTCATAATCTTAAAGAATAAATGTCCGTGAGTAAGTAGAACACCTACAATCATATTGTCAGTGCAAATTCTCAAAGCAAACTCAACAACAAAGGTAGGGGGGTAGGAATTGTTTACTTTTGCGTTAGACTCCTTCGCTCACTTCGTTCGCGACAATACTTTTTTTTCGTTGTCTGGCCATATTTCGACCCAAATGATATGGGGTCAAATTCCTGTGATTTGATGTAGTGACACTCGCTCAAATTTCACTTCCGGTCAACTTTTAGGTACTTTATTAAAATTGTTTTGATATAAACTATATATCATCATAAAGATCTTTTAAATACCTCGCAGAGGCACTTTTAATTCTTATTTTATGTCAAGCCGTTAAAAAGTTATGAACAAAAATATATGTGTTTTTATACTTCCGGCTTTTCCACTTCCGCGTTTTAGACCCTCCCTAAAAAGTTATACTTTTGACCGGGAACGGAAAATGGCCGACAATTCCGGCAATGTGACCAAAATCAATTTCTTCAAATATTCTTCAATTACGAAAAGATGTTAATTAATGATGAATGAAAATGTGTTCTTTAATTATATTTTGTCTCACAGATTGAATACGGTGAATACACGATGACTAAAAGTTGATTTTTATCATCAAATCTATTTTTAAACTAACCTCGTGGCTGTAGAACGTTTTCGCAGACGCAAAAATCAAGAAGTGTATACAATTCTGTCATCCCTCTATCGATTGGCTGTTATAAAAATACCGTCCAATGCAAAATACCAACGCAAAACGATGTTGAAATCAGGCTCTAAACAGATGCGGTTTCGGAACAACATATCATAGAGTTACGTCCCTTATTGCCTCTTGCTAGTGATGACGTCAAAACATGATAAACGATTTTAATATTTTATCCTATCAACAATTTTTGCTAACTCAAACCCAGGTGTTTCCATAGGGAAAGTCTTATTCATTAAAAACTGGTTATAAGTAGTGTAAAAACAATGATGTAAAGTTCAAACTCGATGATAATATGAACTATTCAGTCACGAACACAATCGCCATTTTGTGTTTTTCCATTCAATGTCACATGATCATTTCCAACTTTATTTTGTGTGGATATTTTTAAAATTTATTTTATCTGGCTGATATGAGATTGTTTAAGAGTACATGCATCTATAAGACAAATTTTTTAATGTTTAAAAATCGTTCACGATTTTGTTCATGTAATTTTCGTCACCACAACGAATACCCGTATGTAATATGGCGTCTAGTCAACTGTCAGGGAATGCTGCATAGTGCAGAAAAAATAAGCCCTTTCCCCTGAAACTGATTACTTGTGCGCTAACGCACTACATCCGCTTATGCATTGATGGTAATGCATGCAAGGAAACAGCCCAGACTCAGTGATGGGTAATAATCTTTCTTTACAGTCCAATAAGAAAAGTGGACCGTCTACTTTTCCGCCATTTTGTTGTCAATATTTACAAATTTTGCCTGTCAGATAAATATGCAAAGCTATTCATAACTCTTAACCGAATTAAATGGAAGTTTCTTATATGTTACAGGTATACAGAAAAGAGAGACTCCCATCTGTACCAGGTAAATTGGATGACAACATGTGCATTGGTTCCTACACTACAGTCTACAGGCCCATTCAGACTGTCAACACAGGAAAAAATCCCAAAGTGTTAAAATTTGCAAAAAAGTAGTATAGATAATGGTGAAATAGCATTTAATATAGATAAGTGAAAAATATGTCATATGGTACTTTTTGATACACCTAGTACTCATTTCTCAAATGATTGTCAATACCTGTATCTAATGATTTACAATTAGAAAAAAATAATATAATTAAAAGGAAAAAAAAATTAAAATATTTCATCATTCTAAAGCAGTCATACAGTCTTCTCGAAATCTTTCCATAGAATGGTGGACATTTGGTCCACCAACTTACCCAGATATGCAGGACAGAAGCAGATTTTGACGGACCAAATTTGTCTGATGTTGCTAATTCAATAATAACAATGTCGGACTTTCAGACCAACGCAACACAATTTTGTACTGGTCTAAGCGTTATTATGTCGGTTTTGTCCTTAGGACCAACACATTTCGTGAAGACTGGTCACACATCTTAGTCATTATCCCTGTATTGCACCAGCGATTCCAAGTGGATATACAGTATCGATGAAAGATTAAAGTAGGGAGTGCCTGAAATTTTCCAGTATAATTAAGTGGATTACAAAAAAAATTAGCCTAGAATACTGCTAGGATAAAATGACATGTCCATCTGCTGAAATAATTTACAATAGGTGATAGTCACGTATGCAATGCATCCTATG
Source organism: Limnoperna fortunei (assembly GCA_944474755.1). Lineage (NCBI taxonomy): Eukaryota > Metazoa > Mollusca > Bivalvia > Mytilida > Modiolidae > Limnoperna > Limnoperna fortunei. The sequence goes on from OX104125.1 coordinate 34,825,151, forward strand.
GCATTGGTTTACTTTTTTACTTAAAATTGGTTCTGAATTTTAGCAACCTTAAATACAAAAAATTTCTGAAAGAACAATGTCTAGAGGGAACGCCTTCTTGTTCCAAAGACCTAAAATATTTAAGACCACCTAGACAGTGAAAAAGCTAAATACAGAGGGTTCACACATGACTGGAAATGGCATCTTTGAAAAACAATGTAATAAAACACTACATTACGATATGTACATTATTTAGCATACAAGAGCTAAAGTGGCTACTTGTATGTTGAAAGGTAATATTGCTTGCCTTTTTCCACTGGAAGTGCTGTTGATTTTGTGTAGAACGCTAGTTAATATCAATTGTTTCTTAAACTAATTTATAAATGCTGTCTTGTCCAGACATCCTATTTACTTTCCAATTTTACATGAATATACTTCTGTACATAAGAAATGCAAAATTGCTTACTTAGCGTAAAACAATAGACACTTCACTGACTTGTGATCAGTAATGCATCTATTATTTTGTCACATTATGTGCAATACATAGCAGAATTCATCCAAATTGTTGAATGAACTGAATAATCTTTCGATAATCAATCGATTAAAATCCCTTATTCAATAGAGAGAGGTACTGATTTTTGTACACATTATTAATGGTCAAAATATTTAATCTAATATATGAAACACAGGTTCATGAACACTATTCCATTTTGCATGTTTAATTTATATCGTTGATTTAATAACGACTAGATTATGTTGAAATTGAACTGGTATCTATGAACTAGCACTTAAGTCTAGCATATCTGCCTGGATTTTCCTGTAATTGTCAGTGATCATATCCATGACAATAGAATAGTGTGGATGGTGCAGATTAAGCATCTATGGATGTGCAAACATTAAAATCCTTCACCAGTTCATGTACATCTATTATTATTAATCAAAACAAATACTAATCTGTTGGTTAGGTATAAATTTACATCAACTATTTATTCAAAGTGGTGGAATATATTAGTGTTTGTTTGAGGATTTCAGCCACTTTAGCAGCTATATGTATTTCATTAACTCTGAGGGGCCTCGGTGTCCAAGTGGTTAAGGTAGTTCGTCTACTATTGATCATGTGGTCTGTTAAAAATGCAGTAGCGTGTACCAGTCTCACTAGGGGCAAGATAAACTCGACTCAATCTTAATTGACAAGGATTGCCAGTTTTCCTACTGAAGGTTGGGGATTTTCTCCAGGTACCCCGGCTTCCTCCCCTATAAAAACTGGACGCTGTGATATAGCTGAAAAATTGAATGTAATTTGAAACAAGATGAACATGTACAGTATAGCTTACCATGATTATGATAGTTTACCATATTTTGTTACTTTAATGAATGTAAGTGCTACATTTTTTTTTTTAAATTGTTGACTATTTTATGCTTTTATTTTACAGTCATCCCAGTACCCATCCAAGACCTACAATGATGGCTACAGAGACTCTGACAGATACAAACGGGACTCCTCGTATGAAAGAACAAGGGACAGTTCACCTCCATCACGTGATAGTCCCAGATATCACAACAAAAACTCTTATATTGAGAGAACTAAAGAAAGACTTGAGAAAGGTGTGATTTTTTGTTGTAATAGATAAGTAATAAACTACACAGTACATACTTGTAATTAGTAAGACTTATAAAAAGACTTACTAAGACAATGTAATTAACAATTTTATGGATTAATCACATGTATAGTACATTTAACATGGATGTATAAAACTTTTGGTAAGTATGATTTTATTCTTTAAAAAAAAATGAATCTCATTTGAAAAAAAAAACAGTTTAAAACAGAAATAGCGGTCTAGTTAGACACTGGCAAATTTTCTTAAGCCTCCTAAATTATTTGGTCTACTTAACACCAAATTGATTAAATTTAATTTTAACACCACACTGATTAACTGTCATTTTAAACCAAAGCATTCCATTAGTCAGGTGAAGTTGATTGACCTTGAACAAGGTGTGCTCAACTCATTAATAGACAAAGGTTGGCAGTTTTCCTGCTGCTGATCAGTGGGTTTCACAGGATAATCCAGCTTCCTCCCTAAAAAAATCTGGATGCCAATATATATCGCTGGAAATTACTGAAAGTGAATTTAAGCAATCCAGACAAAAGGACATTTACTAATTGCTGTCATATGGCATGGTCTTTATTCATTGCTTTTGTAAGTACCCAGCAGTTAACCTAATTTCTGGTTTGTTAATAGACAGCAAGCACTACATTTTTCATATTGAGTTATATTAGGTAAGGTACTATTTCAAAAAAATAATATGATTATAGTGTTTGAATCCGAATTGGGACATGCACATGCACTGACTCTTTTTGATAGTGGTTTTGCCTTCCGACAGAAATTGTTTAACTAAATATAGAATCAGTTAAATATTGAGTATGAAGCCCTGAGTACCTGGTGACAACTCATAGTTTGACAGGACAACTGTTAACAGAGTAGAGCTAACACTGCTCCAGGTAGTATTACTGTTGGTGAATCATGATCAGTACGTGTATTGGGTCTAACTACCATGTGTTCTGGCCATGTGAAGGATGTATAATGATAAGCACCATGTTAGATATTATTAAACAGACCACTACAGAAACATTATATTTTTTTTACCAGCTTCATTTTTTATGAAATATCTGATCATTTAATGACCATACATTTTTGGACAGCATATTTCTTGGTTTGTTAGCATTTTTGGCCGGATTTCACATAAGGAAAATCTAGGCTATAGTATGGTGAATGTCTGCAGGTGGCGTGCGGGGTGGGAAAAACTTTTCATGACAGTTTTCTCAGCAACTACTAATCACATTCTCGAAATTTGGTATGCAGCATCAGCATGGCCTCCCATGAAGTGGGATTCGATTTCAGGTCTGTCGCTCACCTACTTCCTGTTAACAACTTAGTTAATTTTTAACATTAATGTTCAATGGCAGAAAATATTCGTAACAGTTTTCTCAGCAACTTCTAATCCCATTCTCTTGAAAAATGGTTTTCAGCATCAGCATGGCCTCCCATAACATGGGATTTGATTTCAGGTTTGTCGCTCACTTACTTCCTGTTAATCGACTTAATTAATTTCGAATAAAATCCAGCCATTTCCGTCTTTGATCAATTTCTATTCCAAATGTATTCAATCTTTATTTACTTTACCTTAACATGGTGCTATGTAGATGTAAATAAAAATAACCACAATGAACCAATGCAGCTTACCTAATATTGAAGTATGTTAAGGAATTATGTTATTTAGTTTCAGAGTAGCAAAGGTTTTTACATGGTTGTTAATATGCTGTATTTTTTTTAAAATGAAATAAGCTTACTTATGAGCTTAAAAATTGCTTAAAGTGGTATTAAACAACATTCAAATAAACTAAAGAGCTCCATATTTTCACATGTGTCATTTAGCTTTTAAAAATTTCAAATGTAATTGGTTTCCTACAATTTTTCAGGCCAAACTTAAAAATATTTTTCTTTGCCCTTCTCCGACCCACCATTTTTTGACTGGGTAGGTAGGAAGGTAAAATATTTTATTGTATCCATCATATAGTTTTCTCAATGTCACACGGACATTTTTAATTCATAAATTCATAAAATGTAATCTGCAAAATGTTAAAAATTAGTATTCAGAGCCTGCAGGTAAAAGAGTCCCTTTGACATCGATTCATTTAAATCAAATACAGAAAAAAGTCAGAGGCTAATGTGGTAGGCACAGAGAAAATATATAAAAAATGTTTTTAGTTATTGATATAAATTTTTGAGTTGGTCAAGTTTTTCTGATTGGTCATGGAAGGGCAAACAAACTTAAAATTTATTTAAGCCTCATTTAACAAAGTTTTACAGTTGGCATTTCAAGGTTAATAATAATGTAATTAAATTATGAAAAATATGAAAAGAAAATTGGAGTTTTGTGATTAAAAAAGGTTAATGCTTAAAATGGATGAAAGCAAAACAATTGACAACTCGGATAAAATCACCTGCACATGACTACCACACATCCTTTAATTAATAATTAATTAAATGTTAAGACCTGAATTTCATATATTTGTTTGTTTGTTTAATTTCAGGGTCCACTAATACCAATAATACAGCAAGACCCATTGATAGAAGTCAAAATGGAGGACACTTCAAGTCCAATAACCAAGACAGTAGAGATAAGAAAACTGAGGTAACCACCCGCATATGCCAAATAAAATTACTGAAATCTCTGTTGTAAGCCAACTCGAAGCATAAGGTCATATCATAATTAAACCCCCCGCAAACTTGTTAAGGGGTATATAGGAATCGCCCTGTCTGTCCTTCTGTCCGTCTGTCCACATCTTTTGCAAGCGCAACTCCTCCTAAACTGCTTGATGAAATTTAATGAAACCTAGCCTAAAGAATATATGTGCATGAAGGATTTTTATTGACCTTGTATATCATTAAGGGGATATAATTGGACCTGAAAGCAAAGCGGGGGTGTCACTTGGTGAGCGTGTTCACAGTCCATACTTGTTGTTTTTGATGTGATAAACTTTCCACAGTTTTCTTCGTTGTTCACACAATTTGTCATCCAAGAGATTATAATGCAATGCATCTGTGAGTGTGGAGTGCCTCTTAAACGAAACTGTAAACACAACCTGGTACAGTAGTTGATTAAAATGTTTTTAATACTAGACAATTTTAGTAGATGAAAAAAGCTTTTTTTTTCACAGAATGGACTTGCATTTAAGGAATACAATTGATAATGATTTTTTTGTTTAGAATAAAATTAATTTATTGTACTTTTCAAATTGTGCAGTGAAATTTTCATAGTGGGATGATATCAAAGTAACCGGTAGATGCTGAAATATTTCAGGTTACAAAGACAGCCCTGCGAGTATGTGGAGACTGGTCTGAACACATCAGTACATCATCCCACACGATGGGAAAGAAATATTACTATAACAGTAAAACTGAAGAATCAACGTGGACAAAGCCAAAAGATTGGGTTGATGAGTAGGTTCCTTGTCTCCAAATACGTTAAAAGTTTACTGTTGTTTTCTTTATCCTGAAAATTGTAACTTTAGGCCACACACAGACTTGCCTACCCTTACGATTTTGGCGTAAGGCTCCCGATTTTTAAGGCTATATTACGCCATTACGATTTTTACAATATTCCTTACGATTTTTAAAAAATCCGGATTTTTGTCATTTCCGTTACGTCATTTTTAGTTTGACTCTGTGTATTATCTTTACATTGCCATTGCCTGTTATATCAAACAAATATGTTAACTTTCCTGTCGTTGTTTTCTTTGAAATTTTGTGTTTAAATTGAAGCTTCAGGGACAATTTTAAAATACACATCTTTAAACCAGAAGTCAATACATTGAATTTGATGTGTCCATTAGGTTATTATTTGTTTAGAATTAAAGACAATAAAAATGTGCAGTTTTTACAATATATCTGGCTGTATTACAACCTTTTTAACACTTAATTATATGCTTTACTATTTTTCACCTCAAATTACGATTTTTTGTGGAGTGCCTTACTATTTTTGCCTGAAATGGGTAGGCAAGTCTGCACACAGAATTAATTTCTTGTTCGTCGGACTTTAACTTTGAAAATAAGGAGCGAGCGAGCAAAATTTTTTTTATTAATTTTTTTTTCGAAATTCTGATTTTGTGGAGCGAATAATTTTTTTTAAGGCAAGCGACATGTTCTTAGTTTTTTAAAAAGATTTGTTCCATGTTTTCATGGTTAAACTGATGCGAGCGAGCGATTTTTTTTTTATTTTGAAGAAAATAACTGAAATTTTAAAAAATGTATTTGATATTAAACAAGTGCTAGTTCTCAGTGTTTTATGACTTAATTAATTGATTAGTTAATTATAAAGCAGAAAAGAACTTCTAAAAAGATGCTGCCTTGGCTTTCTATCAATAGGTACAGACTTGACCAACAGACAGCCCATACCACTATTCAGTAATGTCTCTTAATTTTTTTGGCAAGTCATAATTTCAAGATTGATTTAAAAGAAATTATAAAAGACTACCTGTCTAACTATTATGCCATCATTTTCCCTGCCCAAAAGCTTGGGATTGTCCTCAATTTTGATTATCATAATGTTGTCATAACTAAGGTTAGAAACATTGGTGTGCGTTGAAGGCTTCCCTTGTATGCATGTAAAAAGGTCGATAAAGGTGTCGTCCATTCAACATTCTAATGCTGTATTTGGTAGCAGTACTTTAAACTGGGTGGCAACTGCTGCCAGAACCACACTCTTGTTTTCTGTCATTGTTTTCTACATTTTACATGCGGTTTTGATTTTATAGGGGACGACTGAAACAGTATTTTAACCGTCTAAGTTTTGACTGAATCTCCAGCTGTCGGAGCAGTTGGATGAATTTGTAGAACGCAGAGAAGATTATTTTATTTTAAAGACAACTCCCATTTCTGGACGCGGGCAGGTTTCCGGTTAATGCGGGCGGAAGAAATTTAGTTTTTTTTTTCTTTCTGAAATAATTTTATGTGCGGGCGGTCTGAAGAACAAGCAATTAATTTGGCGTGGCATTAATCATAAATGAAGTCTAATTACGATAAAACCTGTCTTATGGGACCTTTAAAGGGAAATTTTAAAAAGGTCACATAAGATAGCAGTCTTTATACAACGATCATGATGTTTGTATACAAGTCAACACTGTATGTTTTTAGCTTGTGAAAAACATCACTGTTCCAACCCAATTGTCAATAAAATCCAATAGTGACATTTACAACTTTTCATATTGACAGGGATTTCTGAACTTCGCTTCTAAAGATGATACATACATTTTTTCATTTTTTTCAAAATGAAGCTTTATGTTTCAATGAACCTTATGTTTCGACGAATCTTGACAATCGACAACAGTCTACATATATTAATTTTCCTCGAACATTTAATGTTAAATGAATTTTTTTCATCTCAATAGTCAGTGTAGACAGGTTTTCTGGGTTAAACGAAGGAAAAATACAGTCAATAGTCGCTTAAGACAAAGAATCTTTATAGAAGGGTAAAATGAATAGAAAATGATAGGGAGAGTCAGTTTGATTGTAGGGATATTTGTATGTGTACTGTATCGTGTTTCCAAGACAATGAGATGATTGCATTTCTAATATAACAACTTAGAAAATACTTTAAAAATTAAGTAAAGTGGTATTCTGTTCTGATTTAAGAAGGAAATTTCTGGATTGTTTTCAACATTTAACAATTATCTTGTTAAATTAACAGAAAGTATCTAATCTGGTCTATCGACAAAATATCTATAAACTTTTGTATCTTGTTTTTCAGGCCACTCAGCAGACCAAGAGCAACTTCAACTAATGACAAATCTTATACAACCAGTAAGGGTAAGTTAGATTCAAACACATTTAATAGAGTTTTTTATCAACCCATTGTCATTTGTCTGATCAATGTTTGATGTTCCCTTCATTGTCAGTGTGCAATATTTGAGTTCCGGCTCAAACTGTTCTTAAAAATTTATAAAATCTGGTTCATGCAAAGAGAGGTCACTCTTATATCAAATCAAATAAGAATTCTAAAACAATGCAAATTTACAGTTCATTATATTTAAATTGATTTTCTCCATTTCCAAATGCAGTATGTTTGTATGAATGGTGTTTAACACCTGTTTCAGCAATTGTTTAGTTAAATCATAACTTCCAGTTTTTATTGGGGGGGGGGGGGGGGGGAGAGAGCATTTTAACCAGTTTTGACCAGTACAACAAATAGTCAAATCCATTCAGAAATTATATTAGATAATTGGAAAAAAATTAAAAACAAAACACTTTATCATAAAATTTCATACCATCTTTAGTTGGTAAATATTGAAGTAAATGTAATTAGATAGTAAAATCTATATATTTGACAAATGTCCGGAATCAATCTAATACTCTAGTGTTGTTCAAGTCTCTATATCTTTATATTCTTCACATGTTCAAAGTCTCTATTTCTTGATATTTTGCAGCCATTTCAATGAATGTTTCAAGGCACTCTGTAGAGACAGAACAACACTGTCATTAGAGGCCTATGCATTCAATGTTCTGAGGTTACAATTGAAGTCCAATTACTTTGTGGAATGCATTATGATATCAATAATTCTTAATGATTTTGATGATCTTGTTCAGGGCTGTTCTTTTGTAACATGCATGTTTTAAATCATTCCCTGGTAGGTGTCTGAATCATTAAAAAATTGTCAAAATGTAAATGCTGTGCTTATCTTAAAAATGCTTGCAACTGTTTGTGGTGGTTTTCCTAATTTTAAAAGTGCCTTCCACTTAGTACCATATGTGTTAAAATTTGAACAGCCCTAGTGCTACCATAAAATTGTACTGACACAATGGAAATATAGAATGAGCATCACATCACAAAGCAACATTAAAATCTTGCTGTATATGTTCAACAGTTTTAATGTTAAGTGGTTAAGTAGTCACTCATCTTCTACAGACTACATTCCTGTTGACCCACATTCGAGTCTTGCTGCATAACAGAATATGCATGTCTCTCAGCTTTGATCGGCAAGAATTGATAGTTTTCCTGCCGAGGGTGCAGGATTTTCATCAGGTACTCGGTCTTCATTCCCTAATAAAACTTGAGGCTAAGATACATGTAAAGCTGAAAAAATAGTGAAATCCTATTTACACAAAAAATTATTCAGAAATTAATTTGGAAATTGAGGTCTTTGAAGTTTTTTACTGGAGATGTAAAATTACCAGTATCACTTGCCTGAAAATAAGTGTATAAATAATAAATATTTCCACTCTTCTGGCCTTTTAATCCCAACTTCCTTTTTCTTAAATAGCCTTAGTAAAATAGTGTTCTCAAATCACTAAAATAACATCAAAATTTGAAAATAATTTACAATTTAAATTTAACTATTTACGTTTTGGTAAAAAATTTCCTGTTTTTTTATTCAGCTGCTGATGTTACAAATTCCACAAGCAGTGAACACAAGACATTGTCAGATAAAAACTGTCTTAAGAATTCTGACTTTGACGCAGGTAGTGGAAAACCAGACAAACAGTTTCTTCTTAAAAAATTTCAAGACAGTCAGATTGACGCTTATCGGACTAGTCAGCCATCTACTTCTCATAGAAGTCATATGGACCATTCTAAGGTGGACAATAGGCGAGACAATTATGACGGTTATAGTAAAGATCGTCGACGGCGGAGGGACAGTGAAGGGAATAGATCCTATGGACAAAGGACTCCAAAAAAACATGGTGAGTTTATAAAGGGAGTATACATTTACACTGGATTATATATACTTTCTTTTGGATGTTAGTAAATTCTTAATACGTAAGTATAATTAGACAGTTAGTCTTTTCAAAGTGTTTCAGCTTGAATTTTAGACATCCAAGTCTAAGTCATAAATTTTTTCATGGGTAAATGTCAAGGTCATATTTTTTCAAACTTGGCTTTTTAAACATGGTTGAAATTTAACATAGATAACCCACTCATGTTTGCCATTCCTGTAAGGCAACCACCTTCCTGTGAATGCAAAAATTTCTTCCAAAAGTCGTCTTGTAGGGGAGTATATATGGTAAACTAAGACAAATATATAACCTTTTTTAATGCAAAATATGAAAGATTTAAAATGCATAAAGCATATATTGTTGCATCCTCACAAGTCAGGGTTTTTGTGTCCACAGGTGTCCACGAACAAACTTAGCTAGGAAATTCCTGGGCTAGAAGATTTTCATATGACGTCAATCCTTTAAAATATCAACCAATGAAATTGCTTGAAAGAAGCAAGTGTTTGTCAGTAGTCATTCTTACTCATTCTTGAGTGGGAAGAAAACGTAACGCAACTAATAAATAACGCGGTTATAACAAACTATTAACACTACTTTACAAAATACACCGACTTTCACATGGTCTATGCAACACATTCGTTTGGTTTATTTACAATCGACATCGGGATATCCCCTAACCAAGCCGCGAATGAAAGCGAGCTTTTGATTGGCTACATCAAGGTATGATGTAGCCAATCAAAAAAGTGACTATGAGCCCGGGAATTTCCTAGCTAAGTTTGTCAGGGGTTCGTAGACACATGTGGACACAGAAACCCTGACTTGTGAGGATGATGTTGTTGGGACTAACACAAACACAGCATATGTACATCTTATAGAGATGTATGGATATACATTTGTATTCCTGTTTTTGAGGTTATATAGGTCTATTGCTGTCAAAGTTCATCTGTTGTCTTCTGGCCATAAACATTTACTGTACATCATATTTACATCAAGTCTACTAGATTTAAAAGAACCAAGCTATAATGGAGCAGATGACCATCTGAAGTAGGGTTACAGGTGCACTGCTCAAGGGTCTAGTATTTGATGCTGTTTTTATACTATTATCAAAAATAAAGATGTCATCATAGCATTATCAATGACATTACCTCAAATTTCATCAGAGGGAATGGAACATAATTTCTACAAGTTATCAGTTAAACGTATATATGAATAAATCCATTGTGTTTAAGATGAATAGGGTACGTTTTAATAGACATTATGCCTTTATACATGTGACTTAAATTAAAATGTTTGTGTAGATTCTAATCCCTGCCCACCCCTTAAAATTGTCATGCCCTGATTTTTTTTGTCTTGCCAGCAACAATAGTCCTGGGAGGTGAGACATACTGTATATATATGCGAATCCGGCAGCATCATCAAAACTTGACGTCACAATTTGCTTTATATCTGTAAGCCAAAGCCATGTAAGCCCCAGGTCCATCAAGTTTGGTCCAATAGTAGCTTATGAGTATTTGCCAGTAAGTCACGAGTCACCTGACCTTGACCTTAATTTCACGGTCAAGTGACTATGTTAAAGTTCTTTGCTTTAGGGCAGTTCCTCTGTCATCATGTATAGTAGGATGACAATATTTGGTATAAAGGTTGTTAAGCAATAATTCAATGGAGTCCGTGGTTTATCATTGTTTTACAACAGGGTGACCATTTATGTCGTATTATTTTATCCATAGCGATAGAAGACATCATTTTCGCCATAAACTTGCTGTTAAGTCAGTGTAACACGCAATATATTGCAACGGATAATTAAAGCGTGTGTCGCTATTTATAAGATTAATACATCATATGAAATAGATTTCATGGTACAGCGGCTAAATTAAAGTTTTTGAAGTACAACCATAATGATAAAAATTGAATGCGATTTACTTAATGTTTATGACATAATTTTTTTTGTTACTGATGCCGTATGCAAGCAAGACTCTATAATAAAAAAAAAACCATGCCATCATTGTTGTGGATAAAGGTTGCCCTGATTATTTTGGCGGTAAATATAGAAACGGCTGAAAAATTATTTTGGACATCACATTCAAAATAAGATTGATTTGTTTGTATATATTTCAGGCAAGAATGTCATTTTTACTCTCGTTTCATTTATTATTCAATAATTTTATTGGCCAGATTTCACACAGTGAAAATCTGGGTCATAGTCTGGTCATAGTTGGGCGGGCGCGCAGCGAAAAAATTTTTGTAAGTTTTCTGCTTCTACTAAGGGAATTGATTTCAAATTTGGTATACAGCTTTAGCATGATGAGTTGTACCGTGCCTTCCCTTTCTAGGTCAGTCGTTATCTACTTCCTGTTTTCCCAGCTGACTTGGACTGTTTCAGGGTCAAAATAGGAAAAATTTTTGTAACAGTTTTCATGGTTTTCTCAGCAACTAATAAGCGCATTCTCTTGAAATCAGCATGGCCTCCCATAACGTGGGATTCGATATCAGGTCTGTCGCTCACCTACTTACTGTTAAACGAAATCCGGCCATTTTTGTCTCGCCTGCGCTTTTCGTCGCTGGATGGAGGCGAGACATGTGTATGGGAATCCGTTGGCGGCGGCATAAACACTTGGACATCTTGCTTCATACATTTGTAAGCCCAATCCCTAGGTCCATCAAATTTGGTCCAGAGGTATCTTATGATGAGTACTTGCCAGTCGGTCACCTGTTGCCTGACCTTGACCTCAATTTCATGGTCCAGTGGTTACGTAAAAGTTTTTGGGTTAAATGGCATTTCCTCTATGCATGGTAGGATGACAATATTTGGTATTTAGGTTGCTTATGAATAGTCCATGACTGTCTGGTAGGTGCCACCTGACCTTGACCTCAATTTCACCGTCCAGCGACTACGTTAAAGTTTTTAAGTTACGGATGTTCCTCTAATGCATGGTAGTATGACAATATTGGTATATAGGTTGCTGATGACTAGTCCAGTTCCAGCGACTGTGTTAAAGTTTTTGTATTGGGACAGTTCCTCTATAACTATCCATGTTATGGTGACAATATTTAGTATACAGGCTGCTGCTGATAACCAATGCTATTTATGTAATGCTTATGACGAAATTTATTGTGTCCACATTTGTTTACTTAACATGTAAGCTGAAATCTGATTGGCCAATTCAAATGTAGAAAACCCATATCATACCATATAACTTGTGTTGGTCACGTGCACTATTCTAATGCTGTTAATTATGGATTGTTTTCAAATGTTGGTTAGATTATTGGATATAAACGACTTTTTGTCGGTCACGTGCACTATTCTAACGCTGTTAATTACGGATTGTTTTCAAATGTTGGTTAGATTATTGGATAATTGCACTGGTAAACCTAAACGGCTAAAATGCCCGACTTTTGGTAAAAATTAGAGTAAAACGGCTAAAAACTCTATTTTTAACCATTTTTCGTTATTTTAACCAATATTCTCCAAAATTAGACACGAACTTTATTTTTAACCGAAAGATAATAATTTTAGCCTTGTCGACCGTAACTTTCTAAAGCGCTCAAGTGATCGCGATTTTCTGATAACGTGATCGATAATCTACAGCTACTAGATATAAAGAAAGCCGCCATAACAGTTTAAATGTCAAAGTTATCCCTAGTTATGGCAACTATTTCAAGTCTGTAGTTTAAATATTATGGAACGTAAAAGCTTCCAAAATTACCACAGACTATGGTAAATTATTGTCGTAATATATACATTGTTTATTTAATTTTGCGATGAGAACTTGATTTTTGTCACATATAGTTAGACAAACGATTTGCATAGTGTGTTTTTATACTAATTGAAGATAATTAATCCACAGGTGTTACCGGTCGTTTTGTCTGAACATGGTTTATGAGTACACATCAGGTGTTAAACGGTGTTTTATTGATAATATCAACACCCATTGCTATATAAAATAGTTAAACAATTCCGGTAAAATTTTTCGAATATTCATAATACGGCTTAATAAAGAACGCGTTTTTTGCTTTACATAATTTTTACTTTTATGTTTAAGCCAAGTAAAATAATATACCAATAATTTTATACGAATTAAGAATAAATATATAAAAATATATCTACGGATGTAGAAATATCCGTTAAAAAATATATACGGATTTAAAAAAAAATATATGAATACAATCGAATTAAACTAGATCCGTCGTTTCGGTATGTCCGAGAACAAAATCGTACGAGTTTTTTTTTCAAGTGCCAGTGACTCATCTGTTACCCGATATCACCGAATACACGTCTATTTTCAATACACAATGTCGATTTCTGTGGTGCAGGTGTCATCTTGTCATCGCAGTTGCAAGACAAAATAGGTAAGAAGTTAATAAATTGTAGTTATGCAAAAATGTATAATATATTGTTTTGAAGTAATTTATTGCTTCTAAATATTATGGAACGTAAAAGCTTCCAGACTATACAATACAATACAACTATGGTAAATGAATGTAATTAAAATTATATATACCTTATTTATTTTATTTTATTTCTTTTTTTAATGATATATTGCCTTTTGATACAGATACGGTAACACAATTAAACAATTGAATAAGTAGTTATATTCCTTGAAGATAATCAATTTAACGGGTGTTTCCGGTTATTTTTATGAATACACAGGTGTTCCAGGTTGGATTTTTGCTAACGTTACCTGCATTTTCTTAACGGTACTACATATTCAATGCCTAATAAAATAATAAGTTAAAACAATCGCGGTAAAAAATATATATGTATCATTATCGCATGTAATACGGTTTAAAAAACGATTGCGTTTTTGCTTCCGTTTTGTCGTTAGGTAAGCGGAAAAATGTTTGAAGACATACTTTCATTTTTATTTAAAATTTAAAGAATAAATTTATACTGGTCCGAAAGAAATCCATAGAAACAATGTACGGAGTTGGAAAATATCCATTAAAAGTATATATGAAAAAAAACTTCATTATTAGTTAAACATGGGCTCCTTGTATATACAAATCTTAATTGACCGGTCGACGACACACACTAACGAAGCCATAAGAGTAAATTAGTTGTAAACCCACTTGTAATTAGCATTTTGCATGCTGGCAGGCCTTGTATATTTTATTTGTATAATGAAGCCATAAATGAGTGATAAGTGAACAGTAAATTTACTCATAATTAATTGCAAATGACCGTTGTATTAATTTATGAATCAATCTTTTTTTTATTTTATAATAAATGATTTTATTCAATGAATTTTGTATCCTTGATAAGGATTGATAACGAATGTTTTTAAAATAGAAGTTAACTATTTGTTCATTGGTGATGTAAATTTTGATCTACTTATCCCTGAAAAATCAAATGCATTAACATCTATGTGTGATATTTTTGACCTATATAACTTGGTAAAGGAGCCAACATGTTATACCAAAAATGCCGCTCCAAGTCTAGTTGATGTCATTTTAACAAACATGCCAAAAAGATGTATGAATGTTCTAAACTTTAATTGTGGCATAAGTGATGTACACAATTTTATATCTTTTCAGTTCAAGTGTAATATAGAGTCAAGGAAAACAATAAACAAAGAATATAGAAGCTTTAAAAATTTTTCAGAACAAAATTTTCATAGCGATCTGGAAAAAATAGACTTTGATTCACTTATTGAAAATGAAAACTGTGACTGTGCATATGAAAATTTTGAATCTGCTTTTATTAATGTCATAGACAAACATGCTCCTATAAAAAAGAGAAAGTCAGCCCCAAAACCAGCCCCATTTATGAACGCAGAACTACGAAAAGCTGTATATAAAAAGCGTATGCTCCACAATAAATTTTTAGAATGTAAATCAAACAAAAACTGGAATGAGTATAGAAAACAGAGGAATTTAGTAACTAAAATTAAAAAGTCATCCATTAGGAATTATTTCTTTGAAAGATGTGTAGGTGGCCCTAAATCAGGAAATTTTTGGCCTACCATCAAACCATTCCTTACCAACAAAGGAAGCATAAATAATAAAGATATAATACTGGAGGAAAATAATAAAATCATAAATGATCAAAGTGAAGTTGCTACAACTTTTAATAACTTTTTTATTAATGTTGCCAAAGATATTGGTTCAAAAGAAACTTATAGTGATAATAACCATCCAAGTATTATAAAAATTAAAGAAAACAGAACTGAAACTGAAGAACTGAAATTTAAAGAAATAGATGAAAACTTTGTAGCTAAACAAATAAATAAAGCCAATGTAAAAAAGGCAACAGGAAAAGATGGTATATCGGCTAAACTGCTAAAAATAGCAAAACCAGCAATAACAAAGCCTATAACAATGTTAATAAACAAAAGTATAAAATCCTCTGTATTTCCTGAAAAATTAAAGGAAGCACAAGTTGTACCTATACACAAGAAAAATAATGCATTGGATAAAAGTAATTATAGACCAGTAAGCATTTTACCATATATTTCAAAATTTTTTGAACGTGCAATTTATAACCAATTAACTTCATATTTTGATAACATTTTTCACCCATATCTTTCGGCCTTCCGCTCTGGCTATGGCTGTCAAACAGCTCTTTTGAAAATTATAGAGGACTGGAAAAAGGCCCTTGATGAAAATAAATTCATTGCAGCTATACTCATGGATCTATCCAAAGCATTTGACTGCCTCCCACATAGCCTCCTTCTTAATAAATTAAAATCTTATGGTCTATCAGACAATGCTCTTAAGCTTCTCCAAGACTACCTTTCTCATAGGAAACAGTGTGTCAAATTGGGAACTTCGTTTAGTAACTGGGATAAAATTTATAAAGGGGTACCACAAGGATCCATACTTGGACCTGTGCTTTTTAATATTTTTTTAAACGATATCTTCTATTTTATTAAGGACAGTTTACTCTACAACTATGCAGATGACAACACTCTTGCTTATGAGGGATATGATCTTGACAACCTTATTAAAACTTTGGAAAATGACAGCTTAAAATTAATAGACTGGTTTTCCTTTAACCAAATGAAGGCAAATCCCGATAAGTTCCAGGCTATAGCGATTGGCAACAAAACAAAAGATAAAAACATAACTTTTGACTTAAATAACAACCAAATCAAATGTGAAAATGAAGTAAAGCTTTTAGGAATCACTATTGATTACCAACTTAAATTTAATACACACGTAGCAAACTTATGTAAAAAAGCCTCAAGACAACTAAATGTGCTAAAAAGAGTAGGAAAACACCTTAACAGGCTGGGTAGATTAACTATATACCACTCTTTCATCCTATCAAATTTTAATTACTGCCCAGTTACTTGGCACTTTTGCAGTGAGTCAAACTCTAAAAAGATGGAAAAAATACAAGAAAGGGCGCTAAGATTTATATACGAAGATACAAATAGCTCATATGAAGAACTACTAGAGAGATCCAAACTGCCATCATTAAAAATTAGAAGAATACGAGCTATAGCCACTGAAACTTTTAAAATCATAAATAAACAAAGCCCAGTATACTTGCATGATCTCATTGAAATTAAACAACATAAATACTCTTTCAGATACCAAAATACAGCGACCCTTCCAAGTGTTCGAACAACAAGGTATGGCTTAAATTCATTTAGATACTTTGCAGCTAAAACCTGGAATGATCTGCCTGACCACTACAGGAAAGAAACCTCTTTCTCACAGTTTAAGAACTTAATAAATTGCTGGAATGGCAGATCATGTCATTGTTCATCCTGCTCATCATAACTTCTTGCTTTTATCAATCAGCTGCTGTTCTGAATCTTTTTAAATTTTAACTTTAAAATTTTAAAATTTTGGAAGTATTGAATTTTAAATTTTGAGTTGAAGTTTGGATTTTGAATTTTAAATTTTTGAATTTTTAAATTTTTAAATTTTGAATTTTTATATTTTAAATTTTAATTTAAAGATTTTAAATTTTGAATTTTTAAGTTTTTGAATTTTGAATTTAAAATTTTTAAGTTTTATATTTGAATTAAGAATTTTGGA
The DNA here is from genome assembly GCA_944474755.1 of Limnoperna fortunei. Classification (NCBI taxonomy): domain Eukaryota; kingdom Metazoa; phylum Mollusca; class Bivalvia; order Mytilida; family Modiolidae; genus Limnoperna; species Limnoperna fortunei. The sequence goes on from OX104125.1 coordinate 34,842,388, forward strand.
AATTTTAAATTTTTAAATTTTCTGTTAATTTACAATTTTTGCAGGAGTTAGTATAGCTATCTTACAAACTAGATTTTTAGAAGCTTGCTTTTGCTTTATGTGCATTTACCGTCTGCTTTAATATTCTTAATGCATGTAATGTTTTTATATGTGTAGTGCTATATATATGTGACTTTTCCAGTATATTATGTGCTTATGCATGAAATGCATACTTTGTGTTATGAATGTTTTATTGTGTATTAATGTCTTAGTAATGTGTATGTCTTGTTAATATATGTAATGTCGGCATAAAAGCTCATTAGAGCTTGTGTTTGTATGTTGCTTTCAACCGACTTTAAATAAAGCTTTTTGACTTTTTGACTTTTGACTTTGAAATTTACAATTTCGCGGCCTATTGTGTTATTTTAATGATCATTCATTTTTTCCTTTTATCTAACGTACGTATCGGGTAGTAAATTTGCCCCATCAAATATTTTAAACTTTAACTCTTGCAAACGTTTCCGTGACTACAGTATACAAAGCGCCCCCGGAAGTAGAAGTGCAAAACGAGGTAAAACATGTGGTTCGGTTTAATCAGCAGACAATAATTACAAATATTGTTGGTAATTATCAGTGACAACTATCAAAAACTACTTAAATAGATTTAATAACAACAGTAGATACTTGTTAGTTATGTAAGTACCTTCGTAACTTAGTTCATGTTTAATAAAAAGATAGAAATTCCGCTTTATTGAACTACGCATGTGCCGTATGCTAATGTCTCAGGAAAAAATCAAATAAACTGTACCCTTTTAATCCGGTGAACACTTCTTTGATCGCAATCAAACAAATGATTTACACTTGGATTACAATGAACTGAGTATCTTACTAAAGGTGTCTTGTAAAAATAATGTTTTAACGCGCAGACGACATTTCTTTACTTTTATAAAAATTATGACCCCCCTGAGGCTTGATAGCATATACTTGCCAATAAACAATTTCAAATAAACACGAATATTTTAATTACCTGCAGAAGTGTTGATATACATTTATGTAGTTCAGACACATAAAATATTTTGTTTGGTACTATAACTTGATAGAATTAGTGTTAAGGTTTTGATTTTACTGTGAATTGTTTATATTTAAGTGACTGTTTATATTTTATAGGTGCCGTGGTTAATCACGATGGAGGACAGCAGTGGATATCCACAACCATTAAAAGACATGGAAGAAACTACAATGGATACCTTTCTGTATGCTGGGTGCCATAGACCCTAGATAAGATGTGCCTACATAGATGAAATAAGAGCCCTTCAAGTGTATTACAACCAAGAATCAATTAACTCCCAGAAAAATTTGGATTCCTAAATTACCAACAATGTGAACATTTTTCATCTGTGTAACTAATGTGACTTAATGAATATATTGTAATTTGTAATGTAATTAAGTAATAAAATTTAAAAGCCTATCATGAAAGACCTGAAATGTACAATAAAGATTTGACCCCCCCCCCAACAATGATATTTTAATGTCCGTCTCTGAGATTGCTTATTATTTCATGCACTTTCTTCCTCTTATGCTGTATGTTTACATGCTATTTTTTGTAAACAAACAAATTTTTATTTAGTCCAATTATGGAGTCCCCAGAGAGGCAGAACAATTATTCATAACAAAACAAAATGAGTAAAAATCAAAATATCAAAACATGTGATTATTCTAATTAGTTTTAGTAACAATAACATATAAAAATAGTTTTATGATAAAAACAAATTATTTTGTATGTGTAAATAACTATGCATATGCATGTCTGATTTATTTGACAGTGGTAAGTAGGTTGCATATATTGTTGCCCGGTGGATTTGAGTCATGTTATATAGATATTGAATTTTGTCACTGCTATTTCGTTAGGACATGATGATCCAGCCTGCTGTTGAAGAATTCATTTTATATGATGATCGGCAATACAAAAACTACCAGTTCCATCGACACATGTAACTAACTAGTTATGGACCATATAATATTTGTCTTGACAATGAAGGTCATTCATAAATAGTATATGAAAGAAGCTTAATTATATATACTATGTGCATTATTTTCAGCTATCATATCAATATTTTTCAATTACAACATGTACTGCAACGGTGATTAATGTCGAGCAAGCAATAATTAGCGATACTCGTAAGAGATATGTGATGTAATTGTATATTAGTTTGTTAATTGCTTAATTATTATGTGACACCCGAAAGGTCAAAACGAAAGACTAAAGGTAAAGTTACAATACAATGTCTAAATCAGGTAAAAAGTAATAGAAATATGAAGCAAAATCAATTTCTTTATTATAGAACGTCAAAAAATATACGGAAATCTGTTTAATTCACGCTTTTAATTATGTTATGTAAATCAATTTAAAAGCGTATAGAATGTGATTAAACATACATAGAATCTTATTTGAAACCCTTCAAACAAACACGTTATAAAGGGTCCGTCTAAATACTGCTTAGCCCGGGCTAAGTGCACTTAGCCCTAGATATGCACCTAGCCCATGAAGGAATGAATTATTTGTTAATTTTTTAATGCTGATATATTAATTTGAAGATGACAAGGCAACGGTCCAATTTTGATGACTTTTCATAAAATGGTTATTGAAAAAATAGCATATAAATATTTTCATTGGACACGTGCCATTAATCATAAAACTAGTCAACCGTTAAAAATTACCACACTTATCTAATTAGGGCAGGTAATGTACACAAAACAAAATATACATGGTAATCTTTAATTATTTATCAGTTAAAATAACATTAATTAAGAGATGAGAACATTAAAAGCGATTTCATCAACCTAGTCAAAAAGGATCTTAACGTGACTGTCTTGCCTGATGAGATCATAGCAATTCATCGTATACCTGGTAAGCCAGATTGTCCTAGACCAGTATTGGTAAAAGTAAAAAACACAGAAACGAAATCCAGGATTATGCGAGAAAGGAAAAATTTGAAACAGAACATTAAATTCCATGATGATATAACAAGCAGGAATCTTGGACTGATGACTAGACTTTCAAATGAGGAGGACATACATAGTGTATGGTTTTTCAATGACTCTGTATATGCTAAAATGTGCAAGGATGGTAAAAGAATACGATTTGACATTTTTGATGACATCCAAGAGAGATTAAAGAGATTCAAAGATGACGATACAAGAAAGTAACTTGTCCGTAAAAAGGTACTTTAATATAAGTCACTTGTAGTGTAGCAAATGTCAACAAATTGAAATATTGAATTTTTTAATAATTTTTTGTTTACTCTGTCATATTGTTTACAGTAGTCACCATTCATATATCTATTCGAATCATTTGAGATTAAGACCACACTTTATAATGTTCAATTTTTTTTTTGAAAAGGGAGATAACTTTTTCCCTACTTGTCCTAAATCTTATTAATTATCTGTTAAGGGAAATTTCCAATCTTTTATCTAAGAATAAATTCATTTTTAAACGTTATTGTCCATTGCTTTAGAACATCAAAAAAAAAGATTTTTAAGTATTGCCAAACTGAACTAAATCCTATTGATAAATTCCAAACATGTCAAGAATGGTGACATCTTTTGGTGTGCTAGTGTGTAAGTGTGTTAATTACTGGTTTTTTAGACTGCTGATTTTTGTCAAGAAAAATTATGTATTAGATATCCTATGAATACTAACGTTAACATTTTTTCGATGAATGTACGGGGCATTAGCTCTAGTGTTAAAAAAAGGACTGATGTTTTTACATGGATTAAAAGTAAAAATCCATCAATCATCTGTTTACAAGAAACACACAGTTCCAAAGAATTAGAAACTCAATGGGTTGATGAATGGGGTGGTCAATGTTTTTTCTCTCACCACAGTAGTCGAAGTGCTGGAGTAAGTATTATGTTTAACACAGGATTAGATTATACTATTTTTGATTCTTTTTTTGATCCAAATGGACGTTATATTATACTTGATCTGAAGATTTATGATCATAGATTAACTCTTGTAAATTTATATGGCTTTACTACAGATGAGCCAGCTTTATTCCAAGAGGTTTTTCAAAAATCTGTCAGTTACTCCAATACAAGTTTGCTTTTTTGTGGTGATTGGAATGCTGTGCAAGATTGTCATATAGACAACTTCAATATTATCTCTACTCGTAATCCTAACAGTCGTAAAGTTATTGAAGACATGAAAAACTCAATAAATCTTGTCGATCCTTGGAGAACCTGTAATCCAGAGGCAAGAAAGTACACTTGGCGTCAATCTACTCCAATTAGGCAGAGTCGCCTTGACTACTTCCTTGTTTCAGAGGACTTGTTTTCTCTTATGAAAACAAGTAATATATTACCAGGTTATCGAACAGATCACTCTGCAATTACCTTCTGTTTTTCTGCTAGCCTTGCAAAACGTGGGAAGGGTTACTGGAAATTTAACTCCCAGTTTTTGCGAGACACAAATTACATAGAAAAGGTAAAGAAATGCATATCAGATTTAATAGAGGAATACTATGTTTCAGGGAATATGGAAAATTTGTTTGAAATCAAATTAAAGTGTGATGATCAATTATTTTTTGAAATTTTAAAGATGAGAATTCGAAGTATATCTATTGAATATGGCATAAACAAATCAAAGGTGTTAAAAAACTCATTCAAAAATTTGGAAAAGGATATTCATGAGCTGGAGAGTAGGTTAAATATTAGTCCTGATCCTCAGGTCATGGAGTCTTTAAACCAGAAGAAGACTGATCTTGAAAAGAGTCGTGATGAGTTAATTTCAGGAATTATTCTACGTTCTCGAGCCAATTGGCACGAAAACGGAGAAAAATGCACGGAGTATTTTTGCAAACTTGAAAAAAGACATTCAGTGAACAAACTGATTTCTGAAGTTATAGATGAAAATGGAACACATATATCAGACCAGTTTGAAATACTGAAAAAGCAAGAAGCCTTTTTCAATAATTTGTATAAACCTCAAGCTATTGATGATACAAATCAGTCCTTTTTTGAACACACCATAAAACTAACTCATGATAAAAAACAATCATGTGAAGGTAACTTGCGTTTTGAAGAATGTTCACATGCCTTAAAATTGATGTGCAATGGAAAAAGTCCAGGCTCAGATGGTTTGACTGTAGAATTTTTTAAGTTTTTTTGGAAAGATATAGGCCCATTTTTATTTAGATCTCTAAAATATGGGTATGAAATAGGTCATTTGTCTTGTTTTCAATATCAAGGGGTCATTACATGTATACCAAAAGAGAACAAAGATAGACGCTTCATTAGTAATTGGAGGCCTATCAGTTTATTAAACACTGATTTGAAAATTGTATCAGCAGTGTTAGCTAATAGGGTGAAATCAGTGCTTCCGTTCATCATTAGTGATTCGCAAAAAGGTTTTATGAAAGATAGATTTATTGGTGAAAACACACGATTACTATATGACTTGATGCACTATCTGGAAGAAAATGACAAAACAGGATTGTTACTATTAGTTGACTTTGAAAAAGCTTTTGACTCTATTGAATGGAGTTTTCTCACCAATGCTTTAAAGAGTTTTAATTTTGGCGATTCTTTTTGCAAATGGTTTGAAATTCTATACAATGGAGCCAAAAGCTGCGTCATAAATAATGGACATATGTCAAATTTCTTTGATCTTGGTAGAGGATGTAGACAAGGGGATCCGCTATCTCCTTACTTATTTATTATAGGGGTTGAACTATTAGCCATGAAGTTAAAGGCAAACTGTGACATTGGTGGAATTGACATTGATGGTGCACAGTGCCTTGTTAGTCAATACGCAGATGATACATTTTTGATGCTGGATGGCACTGAAACCTCATTACGTGAAACAATTAGATGCTTTGAATCTTACTCCAAAGTTTCGGGTCTTAAGGTTAATAGATCCAAAACTAGGGCAATATGGATTGGGAGCAAAAAATTTTCTGACGATATTCTATGTAGTGATCTTAATTTATATTGGTCACACTCAAACTTTAGAGTTCTGGGCCTTGACTTTTCTCTAAACTTGCATAGTATGGTCGAGTTAAATTTTTCAAATAAAATTAAAGAAGTTGCTAGAATTTTAAAGAGTTGGGAACATCGTAAACTTACTTTAATGGGTAAAATTACAGTAATTAAGAGTTTAGCAATATCCAAGCTTATTCATCTTTTTACAGCATTGCCTAATCTGCAGGACAATAAATTACAGGAATTAATTACCATGTTTTACAAATTTATTTGGAGTGGGAAATCAGATAAAATTAGAAGAACCACCTTGATTGGTGACCTAGATCATGGAGGACTTAATATGATCCATTTACCTTCATTTGTTGCTTATTTAAAATCTGGATGGATTAAAAGATTTTATGATAACCCTGCAGGTCCATGGCAGAAAATTTTATCATGTTCTCTAAAACCATGTATGAATGACACTGAACGCTTTTTCAAACTACATAGTGAAAAAATGCAAGAGGTCGGGGAGAGAATTACAAATTTATTTTGGAAAGATGTGATAATAAGCATAGCATCTGCAAAACCTCTGCCAAAACATTGCATAATTGATGTATTATCTACTGATTTATTGAATTTTGTTCCATGTTCAGAGTTTAAATATTACAGTAATTGGAAGAATTTTGGAGTTCAATACTTGTATAATATTATTGATCCACAGAATGGGCAATTTTATGATTTTAATGTAATGAAAAATAAGCTAAGTAACAACAATTTTATGAAGTATTATAGTTTAATATCAAGTATTCCTAATTTTATGAAAAAGTGTATTAAAGAAAATGCAAAAAATGTCAATTGGCATAACTTTACAGTAGTAAACAATTTTTTTGACACACTGATGGCTTCCAAAAAGCCTAAGTTTGTTTATAAGTATTTAAGAGATCAAGTTTTTTATGCACCTAATGATAAACTTCTCAAATGGGAGGAACATCTTGGGTTTGAAATCCACAACTGGTCAAAATATTTTGTGACTTTAAAGAAATGTTGTGAACATACTTATCTGAAGACTTTTCAATACAAAATATTACATAGAATCCTTCCAACAAACAATTTCCTATATATGGTAAAATTGAAAAATACAAAACTCTGTGGATTTTGTAAGACTGATATTGAAACAATTGAACACTTATTTTTTGATTGTACTATTGTAAGATGTTTTTGGGATGTTGTATCAGAGCATGTGAAGAGGTTTTATGTTTTTGATCTGTTAAAAGAATCTGTACTTCTTGGGTATGTTAATGAGCAACCGTCTTTTAATTTTATCATACTAGTGACAAAGAACTATATCTACCATTGTAAATTAAAGGAAAGAATACCAAACATTATTGAACTTAAATCTAAGCTGAAATATTTTTATAGTGTTGAACAATACATTGCAAATAAAAACCATTGTATGCATAAGTTTGAGCAAAGGTGGGCCTCGTTTAACCATATTTTTCCATAGATTTGATACATTTTTCTTGTTATAACTTTTTATATACTGTAAATAAATACCATCAGCAGTTTTGTATTTTTTTTTTTATATATATTAGAAAAAGTAATTTGAGGGGAGAAAGTGAGAGTGAATGTACTATTTTTTAATTATTTTTTTTAATTTTTTTTTAATATTTTTTTATTTTTATTTATTTTTTTTTTAAAATTATTTTTTGGTATTGTTGTTTTTTAGAGTATTTTGTAAATAATATATACAAAAATATAGTCAGCTGTGACACTATATGCATATTAATAGCCCCAGAACACCCTGGTCAGGTGGTGATGGATGGGGTCCTATGTAAAACCCTGACTATAAAAAAATAAATAAAAAAAAAAAAAAAAAATAACATTAATAATAATTCAAGCCATTTAGAAAAAAAATAACATACAATGTTTCAAGAAATGTACAGTCTAAAATGCAAATGTATACAGAAAATGTTCCAAGAAATGTACAGTGTATAATACAAATATATACAGGCAATGTTTCAAGAAATATACAGCATAACACAAAAATTATTTAAAAATCGTGGTTTTGTCCTACAATTTTTTGGTCTACATCTCTGGTAGGGTTTTGTGGCTATTCGTTTTGTTTTTGGTATTTAAAAATTTGTGTACGAAAATTTAATGGTTTCTTCTTTGGTATTAGCGTCTTTTAAAAGTTTGGATAACATATTTTCTAGCTGCGTAAATGATTTAAAATTCCAGCTTTGATAGGAGTGTAAATGCGTTCTGTATTGTCCAAAAAGTTCAAAATTGACAATTCCATATAAAGCGCGTTTCCAATCTGCAAACTGTACCCTCACAATATTGTGCAGATCTTGTATCAGTTCCGGTATAGGTTTGGGCTTCCAGTCAGTTGCCTGTTTTAAGACATGGTTCATGGATTCACAATTATTGTTAGTCCATAAGCGGTCCTATTTAAGCTGTCTCTTAGGAATAATCACATATAAATAAAAAGAAGAGATGGAGTCGAGTCCAAGATAATTGTCTTGAAGCAACAAAACCTTTTCAAGATTGGGGCCTATCACTCCATTCTTGTAATACCTGTATGAGCGTTAAGATCCGTGCAATGGGAATGCCGTCAGCACCTGACTGGTGAGCTAGAAGCTCCGTCATGCCATGCCTACATGCAAAGATACTACCAAACCCGTCCTTCATTCAGTACGTAATAATTGTACCCTGAAGAGTCGGTTTGATTGTACCCTTCCCTGGATCTAGCAATACTCCGCTCAAGGCAGTGTATGGTGAATGGAGTTTATATGTATGTGTGTGCAAGACTTGAATAGGTTTTGTTCGCCACCAGCTCTCCGTTATTTCCTCATTACTGTTACAAATTTGCAGGAGTTGCAAGCAATATATTTCAAAGGCTAAATAAAAATTTTGAAAAATTATTTTAAATAAAACAATTAAAAAATTTAAAAAGTCGGTAACTTTAGAATAAATGTCATTAACTGTTTATAGTTTTATGGCATTACAAAGTTAATTATTTTAAAAAAATTGAGTTGCAAAAATACGCCTGATCTTTGTTGTTCTATTTTATAGTATGAAATTTAAGGTCTTGACAATATTTATGAACACGAATGTTATTGAATGAAAATTCAAAATCTTGTGATACCATTTTGACGGCTACCGTGGTGGTTTACCTCTTTTGTCTTGCAATTGCGATGGCAGGTGCACCACAGAAATCCGTATCGTGTATTGAAAATAGACGTGTATTCGGTTATATCTGGTAACGGATGAGTAACTGGCACATAAAAAAAACTCGTACGAATTTGTTCTCCGACATACCGATACGACGAATCTATTTTAATTCGATTTTTTTTTTATTAATTTTTTTATTTTTTCCATAATCCGTATACATTTTTTTTAACTGATATTTATACATCCGTAGATATATTTTTATATTTATTCTTAATTCGTATAACATTATTGGTATTACTTGGCTTAAACATAAAAGTAAAAATTATGTAAAGCAAAAAACGCGTTCTTTATTAAGCCGTATTATGAATATTCGAAAATTTTTACCGGAATTGTTTAATTATTTTATATAGCATTGGGTGTTGATATTATCAATAAAACACCGTTTAACACCTGATGTGTACTCATAAACCATGTTCAGACAAAATGACCGGTAACACCTGTGGATTAATTATCTTCAATTAGTATAAAAACACACTATGCAAATCGTTTGTCTAACTATATTTGACAAAAATCAAGTTCTCATCGCAAAATTAAATAAACAATGTATATATTACGACAATAATTTACCATAGTCTGTGGTAATTTTGGAAGCTTTTACGTTCCATATTTTTAACCTACAGACTTGAAATAGTTGCCATAACAAGGATAACTTTGAAATTTAAACTGTTATGGCGGCTTTCTTTATATCTAGTAGCTGTAGATTATCGGTAACGTTATCAGAAAATCGCGATCACTTGAACGCTTTAGAAAGTTACGGTCGACAGGGCTAAAATTATTATCTTTCGGTTAAAAATAAAGTTCGTGTCTAATTTTGGAGACTATTGGTTAAAATAACGAACAATGGTTAAAAATAGAGTTTTTAGCCGTTTTACTCTAATTTTTACCAAAAGTCGGGCATTTTAGCCGTTTAGGTTTACCAGTGTTGGTCTTCCGACCCACTTATACGAGGGTCAACAGCAAAATCCCAGATTTTAAGGCCCATAAAGACCCCCCAAATTATATGCGGACTGACTTTTAATCGAGCATCGACGGTAGTTTGGGGTTGTTTATTCCTTTCATAAACCACTTCCTGGTTTATTGATGCATAAACAGACCCAAACCATACTATATGGACCTGTTCAGAAATTTGAAGTATTACTTAAATAACCTTCTGTACTTATAACAAGGAAAAATTTATTGTATTGTACAGTTTTTCATCAATTTATTCTTTTCTATTGTAATGTTGACTATTTATGGGATTATGTGATAAAAATGTATTTAAAAACAAGGAAGACTGATAAAAAATGGTGAATGTACCAGTAACTGTTTTGTTCTAGTGTTCAAATTATACTGTACACTCAATTAGCAATAATTAAGTGCATAAATTAAAAGAAAGACATACAATAAAGCTTGTTATAAAAGAACCAAAAAAAAACATTGATGCTTTGTTACATATAATCAAGTTACTCATTGTTATCTTTCTATTTCCTGTTATTCAATCCCCACTTTATTCTGTCAGCCACAGAAAGAGAAGTGAAGTCTTACAATTCTAATTTCTTCCTTGGAACTGTCTGACGTATAGCATTGTGTTTTTACATTATGCATGCTTTTAAAAGTGCAAATTTAATTGTGCCCAACTGCCCATTAAATTCGAAAAGTGACCATTGCTTTTTGTAAACGTAGGGTAATAATCACATCAATGTAAAAATGTATCCTAATCTCTGCGGACACTTGCAAAAGGTTGCACTTAGTAGTATTTTGTCACCTTAGTGCTTTTGATTCTGCTTTAAAAACAATTATTCTTGTCATGCTCATTAGGAACACTCATCACCAATTGACTGTTGTAGTCAAAATACAATGACATGTCAGGTATTTTCTACCTATTGGTCAATCAGTTCTAAATACAGATAAACAACTGTTAAGAAAACTGCTTCAAGCTGTTTTCTTTAAAGCTCTTAATCAGTAATAGCTTGACAATTAAATAGCAACTACTCATCGTACTCAAATTAGCATTATTAGTATAACATTTCCTGCCTCCTGATAAATCTCTGGTTAATACTTTGGGGGGCAAAAATGTTTTTATGCATACACTGGTTTAAACAATTTTGTGTTTTTGTCAATTAAGGGCAAACAAACTTGATCTAAATTTAGGACCCATGAGATTACAGTGTCATAATCACATTAAAATATACAGTCAAACCTCTATAAGTCGAATTTTGTGGTACTGTAAAAAATATATTGAGTTACCCGATGTTCGACTCAACCGAGTTTAGGGTGTGTCTGGTGTCATTTTCATTATGTAATTTAAAAAAAAAATCTAAGGGTATTTATTTCATGTATATAGGTTTCAAACTTCAGCATGGTTTGTATTTGTAGCATGCGATGTATAAAATATTTTTTATATATCCATTCAAATAAATCGACAATAATAAATAAATAGTGTTATCATATACTTATAGTAAATAACTTATATTTTTTACTGTATGATAAAAGGAATAAATGGGCAAAACTTATATATTTTTCCAGATTGGTATTTAGCGGGCTGATATCTAAATGTTATTAACTGCTTCCGAATGTTATTACACGCTTTTCCGTAAGTGTTATCACATGCCTTTCCGTAAATGATCGGACGATAAAGCAGACGACATGCATGATACGAATGCATGGAGATGGACAATACTTTGGATTATCTTAAGTCAATGAAAACTTACACACAAATAGAAACGAACCGTGAGTGATCTGAAAATATTATCTAAATGATTTAAAACTAATTCCGAGCACATGAATAGCGGTACCGAACTCGATAAGATTTTGATATATCCAAGTCTATTTCATTTTTCCCTGCTGAAGCATATGATAAAAAGACCATTACATGACATTTTTGATATCATATGCATTATAAGCCCTCTGTCTATATTGGCCCTCGAGCCTGCGGCTCTTGGGCCAATATCAAACCTTGGGCTAATAATGCATATGATATCAAAAATGTCATGTAATAATCTGATATAATTACATTTTAAAACTTTTTTACAAAATCATGGAAAAACATTGCAAGAAAACATTTATCGACTAACATTTTGATAGAACTAATTGAACAATACAGATTCTTTTTACGTAACTGACAACACACAAGTCAACAAAAATATCAGAATATCTTTTAAGAAATGAAACTCGACCATAAATATCATTGATCAGATCTAAAGAAATTATCATTTTTAATTATTAAATATGACAAAATAATTCGGACAGTAATGAGCGGATCATCAATTAACCTAACTGCTCTTGGATTATCAATTCGTTATATTAAATTGCCAATTCAAATTGTAATAGCCAATCAATAATCGTGTTTACTGTATGACAGGTATTTTAAATAAACAGATGCCAATTAAGTAGCAATACAAATGAAATTGTTAGTTTTGACATCGATATTAAGGACAAAATTAACTTCGAGACAACGAAGATAAAATTACACTTATTAATATTGTCTGGACTACAAAAGTCCATTGAGTTTCGAAATATAGAAAAACCTAGATGACACAACCGAAGAAGAAATTCATTGTTGATATGGGGAAAATGTTGGGATTTTAAAATTATATCGACATAACCCAGGTATTGAGTCAACCAAGTTCGAGACAACGAGGTTCGACTGTATGTAGTAAGATTTCTCTTACTGTTTATAAAAATCTGTCACCACAGTTGAATAAAATATAAAATTGCTGGAGCAGTATATTAAAAAAAAATGTGAAAACTTTTTACTTACTTGTCAAATAAAGAACAACTAAATGCAAGAACAGTAGATTTAAGGCACAGATATATAAGTATTTCTTGTAATAATTAACATATGACAATTACAATGTTGTTGTACCTGCAGAAAGAAATAAACATGCTTATATAAAACATATAAAGTTAAACTGAAATGTTTATAAAACAATGTAGTTTCTATACGTTCCACATGGTTTACAGCATTAGAGCATTGCACCATTCTGCGAATTGTGCATTTTGCAGAGGAATCATTGACAGCATTAAATGTGTGTGATCCCCACCAAAATGTGAGGAATAGAATTAAAACAGCCCACACATTTTCACTTGATCAATACATGCATGTAAAACATGTGGTATCAGTTGATTCTTGACCCCTTATGTGTACAGGCTGTAAGTTATTTTTGAATGTTTGAAGAGTTTTAGATTTGGAAGTGACTGGAAATGGCTTTGTATTGCAGCTTGTCTTGACAATATAAAGGTTTTGACTGGAAAATGGGTTCCATTTGTAGGAAAAAATTGTGGCAAAAAATGAATTCAATTCTTTTTATGAATCTTTTGGCTAATTTGGTTTGGATAATTCTTAGCCCTAGGTGTTCACCAAGGGTTCAGAAACAGTCATATTTGCTGGACATTGCAGAAATTTACACTGAAATGACTGATTTGGTCGAATGGGACATAACAAAAATTTAATGATAGAAAAACATATTGTTATACCTTCTATGATTTCTGCAAAATAGTTACCCCTTGGACTATTATCTGTGACTTTAGTATCAGTGTTAATTGAATTCCAGCATAATTAGCTTGTTTAGCGAAATTGCTTTTCACACCAGTGGTTGTAATGAGGTCAACAGGTGACAGTCTAGTTACAAGTACATATCTGTTTAATCTGTTTTGTAGAACATACTATTGCAACATTTTTTAATTGTTTTATAAAAAACAAAAAAATTTTTGGTTCCCTATTATGTCCATCATCACTGAGTTATAAATAGAATCTTTGGTACAGTGACAGGCTCCGCGAAGCCTCTGGTTGTTTGTTATGAATCTCTGTTATTTTGCCTGAAGTTTAGTTTCACCACAGTCAGCTGCATCATTATCAGATTTGTTTAAATTCTTAAATCTTTTGCTACTGAAAGGAATTTAACCAAACATAAACATCTTTCCAGTGACAAAATCTTCATGCACCATCTTTTGAAGAATAAAAATTCTAAATAAAGTCATTTAAAACTGAAAAAGGTAGGGGTGTCTTTTTTTTTTTTTTAAATCCATCAAAAATACGTGATTGAAGTAAAACCAGGACAAAACTTAATGATTACCCAGTTGCCAATGCATGTAGACTTGTCTGTATGTGCATGTAGATCTCTCATTTGGATAATTAACATATCTTATGAAGTGTAATTAACAAATCACTCCAATTAGCCAGAAACTTTGGTGTCCAGTGAAAAAGTTAGGCACCCTGGTTTCTTTGTACTTTTTAGGAAAGGCATGCTTACAAGTCAGTGTTTCTGTGTCCTCATGTGTCCACTAAACCCTGACAAAGTCTATCAAAAACATAGTCTTCACTAAATTTTAGTCAACTGATTCATTTTCCGGCTCACCTTATGAAGTAGAACAACTACAGTAGATGTATTTGTTAGATAGTGTTTGTTCAGTCACATGTGTATCAAAAACTTCATTGTTTTCTTAAATATGTGAAGACATTTGTACAAGTGGAACTGTCTCTGCAGACAACCTCCATACCAACAGAATCTGGAAGGTCTATACCAGAAACTAGAAGTGTCTCTGCAGAGACATATGCTACAACATCAGGAACAACCACTGCAGAAACGGGCACAACCTCTGTTGCACTAGATACATGATACATCAATTTTGTATTCTGTCAAATGTTTTAAATGTTAATGTCTCCGTAATTTACCCTTCTTACTCTTGAACCATGGTTGAACCACAGATTTATAGACAGGGTTGAATTAACATGCTCAGATGTGTGAAGTCTTGTAACTAATAGATCATATAAACTGCCTTGACTAAGTTTTGACCTAAGTTTAGTTTTAAATAGAACAGATAGAGTTATGTGTCCATGCACCATGAAGTGTATAGCTCTTCTTGTCCGTCTTTTCAGACCGGTCTATCATATCAGATGGTGCAGCTGTTTTTTTTTCTGGTTACATTGGTGTATAATTGCCATGTGTCGTCTTAAATTTAATTAATGTTAATTTTGATGGATATATTGCTTATATTATTGGTTATTGTCAATTTTTGATGGATCCAACAAAAATACTTGTATGTATGCAATTTATAAATTAGTGTATTTTCAGTGTATCTGATGTTTAGTTTTGTAAAATCTTTAATGCAGATATAGTTTAGAGTTATAAAGTTAATGCTAATACAGTCTTCCCGAAATGTGCCGGTCCGCCAGACCCGACCGGCAAAAAACAGCCAAATTTAACTCCGGTCCAGCAAATTTGTTAAATTTACAACAAAAATGTTAAATTGGTCCAGCAGTATTTGTGTTTAGGTCAGACAAGCCAAGAACTAATTTCGCGAAGAATGCTAATATAGACTTAGAAAAACCTAGATAACGGATAAATTTGTTTTGTTTTACATTGTGTCTTGAATCTTTTTCTTCATCATTTCACTCGACGTTTTCGTTTCTTGTAGAACACAATGAGGATATGGAAATATCACCGGGCAGTACACCTACGAGTTCTCGCCAGTCTAGTTGTACTGGAACCCCACAGATAGGACCAGCTTCAACTCCTGCCTCAATTACAACTCCTGGGTCACTTAAAATGGCCATGTCAGCAATTAATTCACGGACACCGATTACTTCAGCACCTCTTATTTCAGCTTTGCCAGCTTTGATAACACAACTAAGTGGAGGCCAAAATAATCAAGATTTAACAAACAAAGGTAATAAGCATGGCACCTTATTTTTATGTTTCTTATGGAAAATGACAGTTTTCCCAAACTGAAAAAACTTTAAAATTCGTACTAAAGAAGTAAAATGACCAAACACTCAGCAATTTTATTGCCATAAATATTTTTGTGCTAGACACTCAGCATGACAAAGGAAAATTTGCCTGTCAAAAGGTGTGCATTGCTCAGTTTTTGAAAGTCGCTGGAGGCGAGACATATGTATGGGAATCCAGCAGATGCGGCTTGACATCTTGCTTCATATATTAGTAAGCCGAAGCCCTAGGTCCATCAAATTTGGTCCAGAGGTAGCTTATGATGAGTACTTGCCAGTCAGTCACCTGTCACCTGACCTTGACATCAATTTCACGGTCTAGCGACTACGGTAAAGTTTTTGGGTTACGACAGTTCCTCTGTAACCACGCATGGTAGGATGACAGTATTTGGTATATAGGTTGCTGGTGACTAATACATGACTGTCTGGTAGGTGTCACCTGACCTTGACCTCAATTTCACAGTCCAGCGACTACGTTAAAGTTTTTGGGTTACGACAGTTCCTCTGTAACTACGATTGGTAGGATGACAATATTTGGTGTATAGGTTGCCGATGACTAGTACATGACTGTCTGGTAGGTGTCACCTGACCTTGACCTCAATTTCACAGTCCAGCAACTACGTTAAAGTTTTTGGGTTACGACAGTTCCTCTGTAACCACGCATGGTAGGATGACAATATTTGGTATATAGGTTGCTGATGACTAGAACATGACTGTCAGGTAGGTTCCACCTGACCTTGACTTCAATTTCACGGTCTAGCAACTAAGGTAAAGTTTTTGGGTCACGGCTGTTCCTCTGTAACTATGCATGATATGGTGACCATATTTGGTATATAGGTTGCTGATGAATAGTACATGACTGTCTGGTAGGTTCCACCTGACCTTGACCTCAATTTCACGGTCAAGCTACTACGTTAAAGTTTTTGGGTTATAGCTGTTCCTCTGTTACAATGCATGGTATGGGGACAATATTTGGTATACAGGCAGCTGCTGATATTTAATGCTATTTACGTAATGCTTACGACGAAATTTATTTTCGTTACTGATGCGAGACGTTTTTCTGTGTCCACACTTGTTTTATTGTCATAGTAATTTCTCTTCCACCACAGTAATTTCTGCTGTTTTTGTCTCGACTGCGACGAAAGTCGCTGGAGGCAAGACATATGTATGGGAATCCGGCGGCGGCGGCGTAAACACTTGACATCTTGCTTCATATATTTGTAAGCCCAAGCCCTAGGCCCACCAAATTTGGTCCAGAGGTAGCTTATGATGAGTACTTGCCAGTCAGTCACCTGTCACCTGACCTTGACCTCAATTTCACGGTCCAGCGACTACGTTAAAGATTTTGGGTTACGACAGTTCCTCTGTAACTACGCATAGTAGGATGACAATATTTGGTGTATAGGTTGCTGATGACTAGTACATGACTGTCTGGTAGTTGTCACCTGACCTTGACCTCAATTTCATGGTCCAGCGACTATGTTAAAGTTTTTGGGTTACGACAGTTCCTCTGTAACTACGCATGGTAGGATGACAATATTTGGTGTATAGGTTGCTGATGACTAGTTCATGACTGTCTGGTAGGTGTCACCTGACCTTGACCTCTATTTCACGGTCCAGCGACTGCATTAAAGTATTTGGGTTATGACAGTTCCTCTATAACCACGCAAGGTCGGATGACAATATTTGGTATATAGGTTGCTGATGACTAGTACTTGACTGTCTTGTAGGTGTCACTTGACCTTGACCTCAATTTCACGGTCCAGCGACTGTTAAAGTTTTTGGGTTACGACAGTTCCTCTGTAACTACGCATTGTAGGACGACAATATTTGGCATATAGGTTGCTGATGAATAGTACATGACTGTCTGGTAGGTGTCACCTGACCTTGACCTCTATTTCACGGTCCAGCGACTACGTTAAAAGTTTTTGGGTTACGGCTGTTCCCCTGTAACTATGCATGGTAGGATGACAATATTTCGTATACAGGCTGCTGCTGATATTTAATGCTATTTAGGTAATGCTTATGACGAAATTTATTTTCGTTACTGATGCGGAATGCAGGCGAGACGTTTTTCTGTGTCCACACTTGTTTACTTATTTGTAAAATCTTGCGTTTTTAAAAAAGTACAGTTTATATTATAGATTGATATATATGGTCTAATTCCATTTTCTATTCATGGAAAATTTGAGGTATGAAGGGTTGACATCTGTTTTTGCAGGGAAAAAACTAAGTTTAATTTACTGTGGATATGGATGTTGGAAGATAAGCTTTGAGAAGAAATAGATGAAATTGACTGACTTTTTCTAAAGCCGAGTTGCAACGAAGTTAAACTCTGCTATTGTTATGATGTGGGCGGGCGGACGTCAACAATTTTTTTCCGGACCATAACTCAGAAAGTTGTGAACCGATTTTAATGAAACTTTAGGATATTGTTACATACCATAAAAGGAGGAACCCTATTGATTTTGGCGTAAATCCGGTCAAGGTCACAGCGACATAAAAACCTTAGAAAATTTTTTGAATTAGTGGTTTCCGGACCATAACTCAAAAAGTTCTCAACCAATTTTATTGAAACTTTGGGATATTGTTACATACCATAAGAGGAGGAACCTTATTAATTTTGGGGTAAATCCGTTAAGGTCAAGGTCACAGTGACAGAAAAAAATGTTAGAAAATTTCTTGAATTAGTGGTTTCCGGACCATAACTTAAAAACTACATCAAGTACATATCTGAAATTTTACACAATGGTTCAATTCTGTTAGAGGATTCACATATTCATATTTTGTGCAACTTTGAAAATTTGTTGATAAAGCTTACATTTTTCCTGCTGAAACCCTTCCTCACTTTGTCTCCAGTTTACATGTAATGCCTGTAATAACCAATTATGTTACAATGTACATCTTAAAATGAAGACAAGGAAAGTTTTGGTTAATAAAATACAGCAAATTGGTTTTTGCACCCCTGTGCATATCGATTTTTAAGTTTAGTTGTTCTGGTATGTTTGCTGTTTATTAAAAAAAACCTAATTTTTATAGAAAAGAACGTGGGGGTTTGCAAACTTTGAATATAGTTTCTTATGAAGTGGGTCAGAAGCCTATCAATTTTGGATTAAGTCCTTCAAATTTCAAGGTCATATGTGAAAAAAAAGTTCAGAAATGTTTTTTTTTCTTTTTTTTTATGCCCCCCTCGAACATGTCTCGAATTTCCGTCAAGCTTTTCTCAGAAACTGTACATGAGAACATTTAAAATTTGGCAAGGTGGTTCAGTATCACAAGTTGTACGTCCTAAGCTACTTTTAGACCTGTCGGACAACTACTTTCTGTTTGGGACTTCATTTGTATTTAAATATGTCCGTCCGTATGTACGAATTTACGTCAAGATTTTCTCAGAAACCGTACCTGTGAACAATTTGAAATTTGTCAGGGTGGTTCAGTATCACAAGTTGTACGTCCTAAGCAACTTTCAGAGCTGTCGAACAACTACTTCCTGTTTGGGACTTCATTTAGCGGGGGCATCTGTGTCCCATGGACACATTCTTTGACTTTTTTTTTAAAGTTTCTGGACAATAACTAAAAAAGTGACCATTTATTTTCAATGAAACTCAAAATATCAGGTGGGTATGAGGCCTATTGATGCTAAAGGAGTTTCATCAAAGGTCAAGGTCACTAGCTAGATCAACTTTTTCTTGTTTAAATGGATGTCCCAATAACTTTCTGCATTACTACATCTAGTAAGAATGTAAATAACTTTCTTTTCTTTCACAGCATTGCAGACATTACATCAGCTACAGGAAGTTATAAAAAGACAGATAGCACAGCAACAGACCACAAGTAAGATACTTTTATCCGGACTTCCTTCTCAGGGTCTTATGATGGATATGTGAAATAAAAACATCATGCATAAAAGATCCCATGTTAGAGGTTCAATTAAACAAAATATAAAACTACAATTTGGTACATCACAGACACCCTGATAATAATGTGGAAAAGATTATTTCTTGCATATTGGGAATATTTTTTTTCTGCTTCAGACTACACAACTATTTTAAAATGATGCTTGATCATCAGACAGATTTTGTCATTTAATACTTATATCTTAAATTGTTTTATGTCCATACATGGTTTAATTAATCAATGGTTTCTTTGTAGGTAATGAAGGCCAAACCCCTGTTTCATCCATCCATCATCAGCAGACTGTCATGAGGAATGCTCATCCTCCCCATATGCCAGTCACATCATCCCAACCATCCGTAAATAGGATTCCACCGCCTCAGACAATGCCCAACCCCAATATTCATGTTCCTCCACCCATTATCCAAAACCAGGGATCAATTTATGGGCGTGTCATGTCGCAACAGCCTCCACCCCCTATGAATGGTAGAGTACCAGTACAGCAACCTTCTTCGAATCTTCGACAGCTGACGCCACAACATCCTTTGCAAGTAGAGATTCCCCATCATGATCTTTTTGAGAACCATTTGATGTCACATAGTGGCCAGGCCAAAGATGTTGTCCAGGATAGAACTGGTGGTCATAGTCCAGCATCTAATGCTAGTAGAAGGTCATCCTGGTAAGGCTCTCCACATTCTATCAGTGCTAGTTACAACAACGTTTTGAAGTATCATAAAAAAAAATGAGATAGACTGTTCAGAACAAGTCGGCAGACAGTAGTTGCCCTTTTTATTAGACTTGTCTCACCAAAAGCCACTTTTTCAACAAAGACTACATCTTATAATGTGTGTATATGGCTTCTGAAACAAAAATATTCCCCTCACCTTCATACTATAATTTATCTGGAAATTACTTTCTGATGTGTGTTTAGACATGTTACGTCAACTCGATCTGTCAGTGAGAGGTTATGAAGTTTATGGCAGCTGATCTTAGAATACAACTAACATACTAAAAAGAAACACTAGAAAAACATAACACACAATCATTGTAAACATCACAATAAATGTAAAGACATTCAAAACCAATTCAGTTATCAATTGCACTTCTGGTTTTTAACAAGCTTGAAGGTTAAGTTTCAAAACAAATATCCATCAACAATTTGTTTTATATACCTTACTAAGAACATATGGGACGAATCATTGAGAATTTGAATTCAAACAAATAGTTAATTATACCCCCCGCAAACTTGTTTGGGGGGTATATAGGAATCACCCTGTCTGTCTGTCTGTCCACATCCCTTGTTAGCGCTTCTTCTCCTAAACCACTTGACAGATTTTGATGAAACTGTACATGAAGGAAGTACATTATATGTACATGTGCATTTTCGTTGCTGTCTGATATTATTCAGGGGAGATGATTGGACTTGAAGCGAAGTGTGGTATCCCTTTTTGAGCGTGCTCACAGTCCAGACTTGTTGATTTTACTTAAGTGGTCCAAGACTAATTTAAAAAAAAAGTTGTTTCTTTTGTGATCAATTGATTATTTAATATAATTATTAAATTATTGGATATCACTTATATACCCAAGACACTTCTTTTTCAAACCTGAAAAAAACATTCCTGTTACCATAATATATATTTATTAGCTAATAAATATCATATATGGGGCCTAAGTGCTTAAGCTAGTTGGTCTTCTACTATTAATCATGTTGCCTGTGAACACAGAGATCGCTGGTTCGAGTCTCACTGCTGGCACAGTTTGCTCGACTCAAATTTTAACAAAAAACTGTTTTCCTACTGTAGATCGGGGGTTTTTCTCCTGGTACTTTGGTTTCCTCTGCTAAATTTCTGAAAGTGGTGTTATACACCATTCCAGCAAACAAAAACAGTATTATTCCTAATTAACATGTTTTTTATTATTGTTTGTAGCATGAGTCCTGATAGTACAACAAGTTCTCAGAATGCCTCTGTAGAGGATGGTCCCATTCACATTGGTGTGGTCAAGGATCCTGCAGCAGACATGATGAATTCTTTAAAACAATATTATAATGAAAACTTAGTGAGCCATGTGTCGGGTTGGCAGGCAGAACATGCTGAGAAGCAGGTAATCTTCAAATTATCTTCTTATTCCAATTATTAATGTCCTGTAGTATTCTGGCTTGAAGTGAGCCTGATCATGGGTTCACTCCCCTTAAAACAGTCCATTCTGCTTTTTTGGCTATGCTAACGGAACCCAAGGAAGACGCTGAAATTACTGCTGCAACTCAACCATCCAATATCCTTGTACATATTCAAGTTGTTACATTACTTATTAAGGTATCCGGACCATAATTGACCACATGATCATATTTGGTGTCCCGGATGTCTATTGTTTTTTAATGGAGCAGACCTCGGTAATATTCGGCAAACATCGAAAAACTATTTGAGTAACTAACTTTTTTTGCTCAAAACTGTTACATTGACTCAAAGTCAAACAAAATATTTAATTTGTATCATTAATGAGTAATACATTGATTTAATAAAGCTGTATTTCTCGGTCGAAAAATAAAAATTAAAAGGTGACCTCAATTATGGGTCGGATGCCTTAAGTGCCTCATTGTTATAGGTGATGCTGTTTGGTTTGCATGTTTCAAGTAAAGTCAGAAGGCATAATCAGGATATGGTCGGCAGTCTGTGCAATAAGAATTTATGAATAAAGGCCATTTGGGCCTACAACATGAATGAACTTGCAGGCCCAAAGACAGATTTAAAGACTGAAAAAATTAATTGTTAAATTTGAGAAAAGCAAATAAAATAAAGTTGTTATTCATTTATTTTTTTTAATATCAGTGTCCAGTTTGTCAGTCCAGGTTGAAATTGCTGAAGACCATATTCTCACTCATTCCATTATCATTATCTGAACTGTCAGAGTAACACACTGTTAAGTCATTCTGAAAAGACAATACAAATACTGTTTGTGCATTTCTGGTGTGTATACATAAATTACAAACACGACTCCGACTTTGGGTGAACCATTAATTAAAACTAAAAATTATTTCTGATTGTCCTTGATTTGCCAGACCATGAAAAGAAAAGTAACCTGAGGATTTCTAATTAAATAAATCAGAAGAAAATAAAATAACAATGATTGTCTTCTTACCTTAAGTGTGCACATTTTCTTCCACGTGGAATGTCCTTTGTAACTTCTTAGATGGCTTGAAACGAGGTTGTCTAATTAGTAGAGATTTACTGATTGCACCAAAGGCGTGTGTGTCGTAAATCAGTTAATAAATAAGGGATTTTCCACTTTTATGCACCAAAATACACAAAGTCATATATAGAAAACATCAATTGAATGGTCAAGTGATCAAAACAGTTTATCGATTACACAAAACAACTTGGGTGTTCTTATTATTTTTAAAGTTAGTAGGCCAGAGTGAGCCATTATAAATAACAAGCCACTCGCTCTTTCTTCCTGTTGAGAGCCCGAGTCGGGTTTTACACTGTGTGGCTTGTTCACACATTGGGAACAATTTTGTTTTGGGGAAGGGGGGGAGGGTGTAAATCTGTTTTTAAAGAAACAATATCTAGGTGTAAATAGTAAATGCTAACAAACCGTCATGGTTAAGCAAAAGAGGCGACAACAACAAAACAAACACACACACAACCAAAAAATGTAAAAATAGGAACCCCATGGAAAACTAAGGATTAGTCATGGCACCCGTCTTATTACTTTGTTTTTAAATTAAGCCTAAAGGCGTATTCCAATAAGACGGTTATTTTTTGTAAATTGGTTACAGCAAACAGAACACATCAGAGGTCATTAGTGACATATATAATGTAACAGTCAACCCCCCGCCCCCGCCCCAGTAGATCCCACAAAGTTTGACGTCATTAGTTAGTGTCCTTTACTAATTTTGAAAAACAGATTTGGTATTTCATTTGGCATGACAAAGTAGTTTTTGATTAAGAAAGAAACTGGCGGTTTAATTTAATATCATGTACTTACATATAAACATAATTGTATTTCAGTCCAATAGATACTGGGAGGAAGGTTTGAAGATAGGTAGTTTACATTGTAGCCAAGTTAGTGTTAACTTAAAAAGAGCCAGATCTCTAGTCAGGCTGGCAGAAATACAGTCTACTCTTCATGAACAAAGGTGAGGCGTTAATCAAATAAAATTGTTCTCATCCTGAATATATCAGAAATACTGCTTGGATGTTCAGCAACCATTCAATTTATCCACATTTTCTCATGATGGTGTTGGGGCCTCTGTGGCAGAGTGGTTAAGGTAGTTCGTCTACTATTGATCACTTGGTCTGTCAATATTGAGGTTATGGGTTTGAGTCTCACTGTGGGCAGGGTGTACTCGACTGCAATCTTAATCTTAATTAACAAGGATTGTCAGTTTTTCTACTGAAGGTCAAGGGTTTCTCCTGGTACCCTGGCTTCTTCAACCCAATAAAAACTACACCCATGATATATCTGAAAAAACGCTGAAAGTGGCATTAAACATCATTCAAACAAACAAACTAATGACAGTTACAAATCCAATTTCCACCAATAGATTTAATGTTTGTTAATTTGTTGTCATCCTGAGGATATCTGAAATACTAAAAGGAGGACCTAGAGCATTAATCAGAAAAAAAACCAACATTTACTGATTCGATACGTGTATATTAACAAATTTTGTATTAAAAGTATTATGATGAAAGTTGAGCAGTATTATGATGTAGCCTAGGTCAAATGACCAGCTTTTATATTTCAATGTTTTCTTGTTTCTTTTCAGGATTCTGTTTTTGAATCAACAAGTCCATCAATTAGAGAGTATGAAACCACCATCGTTTTCCTCATCACAGTCATTTACATCGTCATAGCGTGTAAAGCATTGTGTCTGATTGTGTTTTGTGTAAATGATGTCGCTATCTGTATAAATTCTTAACCTCTCCTTGACTTTTAATCTATCATATTTATAAATATTCTATCTGAACCAGTTGCACACGAAAAATGTAGTATAAAGTTGAATTCCTTAGCAATAATTGGCATTCAGCCAACCTGGCGATAACTGGCAAGCAGTCAACTCGGAATCTATCATATGTTGCACCACTCTGTATATGTAACACTATGAAAGGAGTGATAAATTTATTGACCAGCACAGTGTCATTCAATCGCCATTGTGCTGGTATCTGTTGTGATTAAAGCAATATTGTAGATTTCAGTTTTTAGCTCACCTGACCCAAAGGGTCAGGTGAGCTATTGTTATCACTTTTCGTCCGTCGGCGGCGTCGTCGTCATCGTCGGCGTCTGTAAACTTTTTACATTTTATTCTTTTTTTCTCTGAAACCTCTTGGCCAATTGAAACCAAACTTGGCCATAATGTTCATTGGATGGACCTTTACAAAGTTTGTGTTTTTTATTTTGATTGGTAAACCAATATGGCCGCCACCTCAAGACTTAGTTTAACATAGGACCCTATGGGAAAAAAGTTAAAAAGGGCTACTTCTCTGAAACCGTTTAACCAATAAAAAAAAAACTTACTAGCAATATTGCTTAGATGGTCCTCTATAAAGTTTGTGTTTTAGATGGGAATTGGAAATTCAAAATGGCCGCCACTGCAGGACTTAGTTTAACATAGAACCCTATGGGAAAAAGTTTTAAAAGGCTTCTTCTCTGAAACCGGTTAATCAATGGAAACAAAAACTTACTAGCAATATTGTTTGGATGGTCCTCTATAAAGTTTGTGTTTTTTATGGCAATTGGAAATTTAAAATGGCTGCCACCGCAGGACTTAATTTAACATAGGACCCTATGGGAAAAAGTTTGAAAGGCTTCTTTTCTGAAACCGGCCAACCAATGGAAACAAAACTTACTAGCAATATTGTTTGGATGGCCCTCTATAAAGTTAATGTTTTTTATCCCAATCTGATATTCAAAATGGCCGCCACCGCATGACTTAGTTTAACATTGGACCCTATGGGAAAAAGGTTAAAAAGGGCTTCTTCTCTGAAACCGGTTAACCAATCAAAACAAAACTTACTAGCAATATTGTTTGGATGGTCCTTTATAAAGTTTATGATTTTTATGCCAACTGGAAATTCAAAATGGCCGCTACCGCAGGACTTAGTTTAACATAGGACCCTATGGGAAAAAGTTTTTAAAGGCTTCTTCTCTGAAACCGGTTAATCAATGGAAACAAAAACTTACTAGCAATATTGTTTGGATGGTCCTCTATAAAGTTTATGTTTTTTATGGCAATTGGAAATTCAAAATGGCCGCTACCGCAGGACTTAGTTTAACATAGGACCCTATGGGAAAAAGTTTGAAAGGCTTCTTTTCTGAAACCGGCCAACCAATGGAAACAAAACTTACTAGCAATATTGTTTTGGATGGTCCTCTATAAACTTAATGTTTTTTTCCCAATCTGATATTCAAAATGGCCACCACCGCAGGACTTAGTTTAACATTCGACCCTATGGGAAAAAGGTTAAAAAGGCCTTCTTCTCTGAAACCGGTTAACCAATCAAAACAAAACTTACTAGCAATATTGTTTGACTGGTCCTTTATAAAGTTTATGATTTTTATGCCAACTGGAAATTCAAAATGGCCGCTACCGCAGGACTTAGTTTAACATTCGACCCTATGGGAAAAAGTTTTAAAAGGCTTCTTCTCTGAAACCGGTTAATCAATGGAAACAAAAACTTACTAGCAATATTGTTTGGATGGTCCTTTATAAAGTTTATGTTTTTTATGGCAATTGGAAATTCAAAATGGCCACCCCAGGGGCTGCTCTGGCTTCTAAAAAGCTGGCGCCAAAAAAATCGCCAACTGCAATTTTCCGTCGCCAGTTTTGTAAACGTGTCGCCATATTAGAAATCACTAGATCACTATATGACATTGCGAAATTGTTTAACATTATGTGCGACATATTCTGTAACGTCGGACGAAATCCAAGTTTGCCGGACTCTTAATTCAATTTTTCAAAAGTTTGGTCTCGAGCAGCCCGTAAACTAATTATATTTTAATCATAAAAAGATGTGTGAGATATTTCTTGTTGGCAGAAAACCAAAATTTTACAGTTATTTGTTAGAAACCTCTATTCCTGTGAATGAACATAAAACCGGAAATACCGAAAATAGAACTACGCATGTGTAAGAGTTTTCTAATTACGAAATTAAGACGGACATCCGGTCCGGAAATCACTCAACAACGACATTAGTTTTAATACCTGTATTTTTTAATAATTATATTATAAAAAAATATTACTACAAAAATATGTTTGTTTTGTTATTTTTATAAATTAATTAACAGCATCAATTGTTTTATTACACGTCTACTCCAATGTGATGCAAGGTAAAGCTGCTTTTCATCTGACAACTTTGTTGATTCAATTTATTGCCGATTTCCGTTTAATAACTCCAAATAACACACATGTCACTGGATACTACAGAATACACGTGTATTTACGACCATAGAAGCCGACAAAGAATCTTTTATGATGCAATCGCCGATTACCGATAAATTTAAAACGTGCATGCATCGTTTAACACTATAAAACCTTGGCGCCAAAAAAATCGCTAGACGCAATATTTTGTCGCCAAATGAAAAAAAAATCGCAATTGGCGACATTGGCGAAGCCCAGCGCGGCCCCTGAACTGGAGCAACAGCCATAAACAATCTATTAAGAAGAAGCCATGCTATTCTTACAATCAATATAGAAATGAAGAAAAAAGATGATGAGTATGTATTTGCTATTTTGAAAATTGTTATGACAAGATATCTTAGGATAAGGCAAACAAAAATGTGTTTGCAGTTTCACCCTGAAATAAAGGTAGGTCATTAATTGGGCCCCGCAGACACCCTATAGTGATCAGACTGTCCGTCTAAAATCGTGTCCAACCCGTAACTTTTTTGTCCTTTGAGGTAGGCTTTTGATATTTGGTATGTGGGTAAATAACATCAAGGCAATGTGTCGCATACAGAGGTTGATGACCTTTGACCTCACGCGGGGGATACCATCTCACTGATGTCTAGTTTTTTGTTGGAGTTCCAGTCCAGGACCTAGATTTTTTTATAGAAAAAGCTGACATTTATATCTTTTTTTAGTAGAAACTTAATGATAAAAGAAAGTGATTGAGGGCAGGTTCATCCAAGTTTTTGGAAAAAATTTCTACTTTGTTTTTGTGTTTTACTTGAAGACAGGAGACCATAACATTTGTTTTGCCAAAATGCAATTAGAATGCTGTAAAAAACGGGTTTTTTTATGCAGAAGTGATAGCATTAGTTCCAAATTCAATTTGGTGGACCTAGCAGGTTCGGAAAAGGCAAATAGAACAAAGGCCGAAGGAGAAAGATTCAAAGAAGGTGTCAACATCAATCATGGCTTGTTATGCCTGGGAAATGTTTTGAGTTCTTTGGGTGATGACCAAGGAAAGTGTTTGTATAGATCATACAGAGACTCGAAACTGACTCGTCTTTTACAGGGTATGTTGTCATTTTTTTAGTTTAGAGTTCATCTACTCGTTAGTGATTAAGTTGACAAGGGTACTTCATGAATAAAACCAAAGAAAAGGCTAAGTAGACAATTTCTTATTTTAATTGACTCACCCTCTAACCCAAGTTACAAGATTTAATAGAGAAAGAAGTAACATCTTATGAAGATACAATGACATATTTACACATGGGTACAAACAATAGAACAACTGCAGGGGCTGCTCTGGCTTCTAAAAAGCTGGCGCCAAAAAAATCGCCAACTGCAATTTTCCGTCGCCAGTTTTGTAAACGTGTCGCCATATTAGAAATCACTAGATCACTATATGACATTGCGAAATTGTTTAACATTATGTGCAACATATTCTGTAACGTCGGACGAAATCCAAGTTTGCCGGACTCTTAATTCAATTTTTCAAAAGTTTGGTCTCGAGCAGCCCGTAAACTAATTATTGTCTCGCCTGCGACGAAAGTCGCTGGAGGCGAGACATATGTATGGGAATCCGGCGGCGGCGGCGTAAACACTAGACATCTTGCTTCATATCTTTGTAAGTCCAAGCCCTAGGTCCATCAAATTTGGTCCAGAGGTAGCTTATGATGAGTACTTGCCAGTCAGTCACCTGTCACCTGACCTTGACCTCAATTTCACGGTCCAGCCACTACGTTAAAGTTTTTGGGTTACGACAGTTCCTCTGTAACTACGCATGGTAGGATGACAATATTTGGTGTATAGGTTGCTGATGACTAGTACATGACTGTCTGGTAGGTGTCACCTGACCTTGACCTTAATTTCACTGTCCAGCGACTACGTTAAAGTTTTTGGGTTACGACAGTTCCTCTGTAACTACGCATGGTAGGATGACAATATTTGGTGTATAGGTTGCTGATGACTAGTACATGACTGTCTGGTAGGTGTAACCTGACCTTGACCTCAATTTCACGGTCCAGCGACTACGTTAAAGTTTTTGAGTTACGACAGTTCCTCTGTAACCACGCATGGTAGGATGACAATATTTGGTATATAGGTTGCTGATGACTAGTACATGACTGTCTGGTAGGTGTCACCTGACCTTGACCTCAATTTCACGTTCCAGCGACTATGTTAAAGTTTTTGGGTTACGACAGTTCCTCTGTAACTACGCATGGTAGGATGACAATATTTGGTGTATAGGTTGCTGATGACTAGTACATGACTGTCTGGTAGGTGTCACCTGACCTTGACCTCAATTTCACGGTCCAGCGACTACGTTAAAGTTTTTGGGTTACGACAGTTCCTCTGTAACTACACATGGTAGGATGACAATATTTGGTATATAGGTTGCTGAAGAATAGTGCATGACTGTCTGGTAGGTGCCATTTGACCTTGACCTCAATTTCACGGTCCAGTGACTACCTTAAAGTTTTTAGGTTACTGCTGTTCCCCTGTAACCAAGCATGGTAGGATGACAATATTTGGTATATAGGTTGCTGATGAATTGTAAATGATTGTCTGGTAGGTGTCACCTGACCTTGACCTCAATTTAATGGTTCAGCGACTACGTTAAAGTTTTTGTATTAGGACAGTTCCTCTGTAACTATGCATAGTATGGTGACAATAATTGGTATACAGGCCGCTGCTCATAATTAATGCTATTTACGTAATGCTTATGACGAAATTTATTTTCGTTACTGATGCGGAATTCAGGCGAGACGTTTTTCTGTGTCCACACTTGTATTTTAATCATAAAAAGATGTGTGAGATATTTCTTGTTGGCAGAAAACCAAAATTTTACAGTTATTTGTTAGAAACCTCTATTCCTGTGAATGAACATAAAACCGGAAATACCGAAAATAGAACTACGCATGTGTAAGAGTTTTCTAATTACGAAATTAAGACGGACATCCGGTCCGGAAATCACTCAACAACGACGTTAGTTTTAATACCTGTATTTTTTAATAATTATATTATAAAAAAATATTACTACAAAAATATGTTTGTTTTGTTATTTTTATAAATTAATTAACAGCATCAATTGTTTTATTACACGTCTACTCCAATGTGATGCAAGGTAAAGCTGCTTTTCATCTTACAACTTTGTTGATTCAATTTATTGCCGATTTCCGTTTAATAACTCCAAATAACACACATGTCACTGGATACTACACAATACACGTGTATTTACGACCATAGAAGCCGACAAAGAATCTTTAATGATGCAATCGCCGATTACCGATAAATTTAAAACGTGCATGCATCGTTTAACACTATAAAACCTTGGCGCCAAAAAAATCGCCAGACGCAATATTTTGTCGCCAAATGAAAAAAAAAAATCGCAATTGGCGACATTGGCGAAGCCCAGCGCGGCCCCTGCCTTCCCCGCAGGACTTAGTTTAACATAGGACCCTATGGGCAAATAAAAAAAATCTTCTCTATACAACTGGTTAACCAATGAAACAAAGCTTTCTAGTAATATTGTTTGGATGGTCCTATTTAAAGTTTATTGAAAATTACAGGACTTTAACATCAGGGAAATGCCATCTTCATTGCCTATAAAATCAGGTGAGCGATACAGGCTCTTAAGAGCCTCTGGTTACTTCTGTACTGTGCATGGTCACGATTGTTTTTTTTTTTAACCAGCAATGATATTATTGACAAATTTTATCATTAATGAAAATCGCTTAACTAATGTATTGCTGCTTAACAATTTTACTCTTAAATAGTAAAAGTAAACTAATAGAGAAAAAAATACAGCATTCGCACACAAAAATCTTCCCATGAAAATTTATCTTTAATCACTTCACTGATGTGGAATTCAAAAACAAAGACTCTCAATTTTTAATTTTCCTGTGATAATTATGGTTTGTTTGATTGAAATACGTTCATGGGTTGGTGCCGACATCAGATGTACCTGTTTGGTTTTCCCCTATTCTAATTATAGATCTGAATTTATTAAACAACTTGTTGGAGCAATAGCTCTGTATCAAATATTGATTGTTATCATAGATAGTACAACATAAATGGCACTCATGGGAGTCGGTAAATTTTCCAAATTTTTTTTCTAAAATAAGACCAAAAAAGTTTGTTTTATGGTCATTTTATTTAGCATTCCTTACCTGGGTACCACATAAATGTAGGTTTCATTGGAATAGAAGTGTTTATTGGCCATTACAGATTTGGCACCTTTTGTGAATGTTGGAATGTTTATTTCACTGTTGAAGGAATGTATATCGAGTTTCTGTGCATATTTATGAAAAAAGCATAATAGTTTAAGCTGTTCTTTCCAATGTACATTTTCTGAAAAACCCACTGATTACAGCCTATATATTGAAAATGTAACTATGGAAGTTAAAGTATTACCACAAATATATTATTTGCACAGTTCAACTTGAAATCGTCTGCATTAATTGAGTTTTGTTTTGATACAGAAAAGCTCCAACAGTCAAGACTAAGCTTTTATAATTCTTGTTAGACATAGGTGCATTGAATTATTATATAGGGTAATAATGATAATATTGCCCTGATCAAAATGTAAAATATTTTGCGAGAAGTGCCATTTATATTCCACAAGAATGATACACAATAACCCTTTCAGCTGTTGGTTAGTATAGAAAAAGTTGAAAATGATTAAAAAAATTTGAGCTATAAATTAAAATGGTAGAGTGCAATACAATAGAATATCACACACAAACAAGGTAGAATACCCTTATGCTGTACAATACTACACACCTTTGTAACTTACATGTACTAACGCACCTATTCTGAACACTAGTTATTGTTATGTAAATTGTAAGTTTCTCACCAATATACTTGTTAATACTTTTTATTTCTTGTACCGATTGATTACCTTCAACATGGTTTAATAAGCCTTGAGCTAAAAAACTTTCAGCTTGCAGCAAAAACCAGTATTGGGTGAACTCATTCCATGATTTTTGCTCATTTTGGGAGGCTGGAAAATTATATTAATGTTTATAATAGCAGAAATTTACGCGTTATGTTTCGGCCATAATAAACAAAAATGACAGAATCTTATCCAAATTTTTTTTTAAATCTAAAAGTTAGGGCAGGACATTTTATTTATTTTTTTTTTTTTTGTATATGAAAATTGGTTTAAAGGGAAGTTACCTGAAAATCTAATATCACAACTGGGTATATTTCCTGAATTTACATTGGGGATATTTTTTTCAAAAAAAAAATATTTTTAAAAAAGTCAGGGCTGTCAGGGATGAGAATCTGATTCTAGAATTTGTTTGTTATGGTCTTAGATAATAATATTTGTGGATAGGGTGATGTAAACATTAAAAAAAAAATCGTTATCACTTAAGTATATTGAAAACTGTAATGTCTCATTATTTTATAAACTTTGTACTGAAAACACAGGGTGTATATGCAAGGATTGACTGTAACATGGGATGTCTGGTAAAGTTATTTTTGTATTCAGGGCTGTTCCATTTAAAAAAAAGTGGTACTAATCGGGGACATTCCTATTAAATCATACATGAGCCTTTGGGAAGGCACTTTAAAATCGGATCAAAACATAACCACTCAGAGTATTATTTTTAGTTTCTTTCGACTTTTTAGTGTTATGATGAGCATGCTGAGTACTTGTCGATTGATAATTCATCTACAGTGGTGATTTCGTAGTGATTATTCATGGTTGGCCTGTATGATTTAATAGAATGGCTATCGTAACTTGTATTTAATTATTTAATGTTTTTGGATGAATGGAATGTCTGAATATATTTTATTTACTGTCTGCAATCTGTATATTTTTTGTCGGTGTGGAAGCAGTCGTGTATTGGTTCTGTACAGTTAGTTTATAGCTCTGAGTGATTTTTTTTTACTGAGGTTGGAATGGGAGAAGTTTGTTTGATGGTTAGCCATTATGTCACTTTATTAAAACAGCTGAGAATTGTAGCATTTTATTTATTCTATCGTTATGTTTGGCATTTTATTCTGTGCATCTAACTTGGTGATGAAATAGAACTATAGAAATCTACTTGCTGCAATGAGAAGATTGAAAATATGTTAAACAAAATTTAAAATTGCATTTGAAAATTGTACACATTTAAAAAAAAATACAACAGTTTCAGATCTACAGATTGCATATTATATTTCATTTACTACATGTCATGAAAAGCAAAATCTAGGAAGTCGAAATGACCAAGACAAAAATAAAAAAAACAGTCAACTTTGTTAAGTTTTTTTTTATAAAATTTTAGTAATTTTATGTTTTGCATCAATGTATTAATTTAATAAAATATGTCATCGTGTTTTTACACCAGAACATAAACATTGTACGATATTTATCACAATATTGATTGACATATTGTAAAATTGCTATTAAAAATAAATACTAAACACTAGTGTTCTTAGCAGCAGGTTGTTATGCTGTCTGACTTTAATTTAAGAGCTTCTACTGTCACAGAGTTAATTCACTAGCTTTTTAAATATTGATCATGAATTGCTGTCAATGTGCTTACTGCAGTTAACTTTGATTCCTTAAAACCCATGCCTTTAAAACTTGCTGTCAATGCAAATACATGAAAAGGAAAATCTTTGGCATATCTGTTTTCACATTACCTGTACTTAAGTACATTTTGACCCTATTTTAGTGATATTGCATTTTAACAGTGGTATATTTTTAATATAGAATTTATGTTATTGAAGCAGATTTTCATTTTATCCAAAGAAGGTTATCAATATATGAAAACAGGACTTGTCAATGTTGGCCAAAATGTAGATGCTAAAAAATGTCTGTTTCTGGTTGCAATTTTGTGCACTTGAAATTCATAAAGTTGTATTTTTGGATTTTGGGAGAAATTCAGTTAAATTTAGTATTGTTTTCTGAAGAAATAAACTTTAAATTTTTTGGTATCTTTTTTTTATCTTTAAATGTTCAGACTCATTTTTTTTAATAAAATTATTTTATAAATAATATAACAGAAAGTCGTTGAAGTTACTAGTTCACAAAATCACAGGTTTGCAATTTGATGTCTCTGTACTATTTGAAGTATGAATGTTTTTTAACCATTAAAATTATATAAGTGCTCTTTCATAGAAACAAAACATTTGTGTAAATTTCTCTTCAGTTGTATCTTGGTGACCATTAACAGTGTAAGTTTCTGTAATTGTTCAACCTCGTGTTAATCTGTATATATCAAAGTTAAGAATCACTCCCAAGGGGGAGAACTCTGTCCTGGAGATAACTGTTATTATTAGTGCTTTTCTTTCACTCATAGTGTACATAGTAAAATAAAAATTTTACACTTATATGAATATTTTGTCTTAGATTGTGTACCAGAAAATCTATTAAAGATTAAAGGTAATTTAATGTTTTGATATTTTCTTGTTTGTTTAATAACTTTTGACCCCACAGACATTATTGTTAGCATGCTGGCTCAGAAGTCATGGTTTTTAGCTCGATGACCCAAATGGTTAATTTGCCTCCATCGTCGTCGTCAGCAGTAAACTTTTCACATTTTAATCTTCTCCAAAACCAATTGGCCAAACACAGCTTAACATAGAACCGTAAGGGAAAACTATACAAACAGCTTCTCAGAAACTGTTCCACAACTTAAAACAAATAATGCAGAAGTGAATCTTGGATAGTGATCATTATTTTGAGTTTTTCGAGCGGAAGGTAAATTCAACATGGCTGCCAGGCTGGTTCAAAATCCATCACAGCCACTATTGTAGAACATAGCTTAACATAGGACTGTATAGGAAAAACTTGAGCTTCTCAGAAGCTGTCCTAAAATTTGCTGCGGATTGGAAATTCAACATGGCAACATTTATAAAAAGGCCTAAACTTTTTAGCATTGAATATCAAATTTGCAAGAACTGTAATGTCTCCTAAACAGTTTTTTTGTTAGTCAGGTGAGCGATACAGGCTCTTAAGAGCCCCTAGTTGAGTATGTTTAGTTAAAATGCTTAGCATTAAAGATTGTAAGGATACAAGTTTGAAAAGAATCCTCTGGTGTGGGTTATATGTACCATTAATGCCACCTATTAAACGGGGACCATAAATGCAGGCTTTCAAGCGGGCCCTCATTTTCCTAATTTTCCTTATTTTTTTACAAGCAGCCCTAAAATTCCTAATTAAAGCTGTAAAATCCTAAAAAAGCCCTACTTTTTTTGGTTAAATCCTAATTTTTTTTAATTTTAAAAATTTCAAAAGTAAAAATGTAAAAAAAATAATAAAATAGATTAAAGTTAAATGAAGCTAGCTTTAGTATACTTTCAGAAATATGCATTTAACATGTTTAATTATCAAATGGTCTTCTGAATTGGTAATTAACTTTGAACTATTGTTCTTTGCCCAAAATGGTGAGTAAATCTAATTTTTCAGCCTTTAATCATTAGAAAATAGCAGATTTTATCCCTTATTTTTGTTTAAAAACTCCTAAAAATTCCTAAATAAGCCCTTATTTTTTAGCATTTAGCCCTAAAAAAGCCCTTATTTTTTGCAAAAAGTAGCTTGAAAGCCTGTAAATGCTCTATCAACGTTTTAGTCAAGTACATGTTAATTATAGGTCGTGTCTAATTGTTTGATCACTGTTGCTAAAATAGTGGGATCGTTAGTCTGTCCTTGATGTGATACAGCTCAGAAATTGATTCCTTGATTTTTAATGTTGTTCAGTGGTTAAAAAATTAAGTTGCTTTTGTTTAGATAATGCAAAATGCATTTCTATGTATTTGCTTTAACCAATTTCTGTTCACCGAGGTTGAGCAGCATACAGCACTGTTAGTACTTGTATGGGTGACCGTCTGGGAATTCTGGGTGTTGTAGACATTTCCTTTTTGAAGGTCTAGTTGACCTTTTGTCATCACTTTGAGTGTCATCCGTTGTAACATTTTTACAAAAAATCTTGGAAATCACTGGGCCAATGTTTTCATACTTTGCTACAAACATCCTTAGGGTACCTAGTTTCAAATCGTACCCAGGTTGATGATCAACGGATGAAGATGGTAAGTGTATCTGTTGCTAAAAATAGAACAGGTGTCAACACACTTTTAGGCCAATATCTAAGAAAAATTAATAGCTATAGAGAAAACCGTTTCCTCAAATTGATCATCACATTAAGCTCTACAGTTGCTATGTAATGACTTTCTGTCGGAGTTATTTCCCTTATCGAGTTTTGACAAAATTTTCAGTTTTTAAAATACAATTGGAAAGCTGATAGCTACATTCACATTGTAATTTGCTTAAATGATCAACAGGACAATGCATACAAAACACTTTATGGGGTTATTTCCCTTAAATGGCAATTTTTATTGTCTCACCTAGTCGCTTGAGGCGAGACATAAATACACCTCGCCATAAGTTAAGCAACACCCTATTATTTTCCAGGGATTCATTTGAGATTTTATATATTTTAATATTTTTTAAAGAAATAACAATTTATTGAACATTAATGACAAATGAAACAGACAAACAACAAGTTTACAGTCGCTTTACTTATTGTTTGAAGAAAAAAATGTTCAAAGCAATGATATAAAAAAAAACAATGCAAATATAACTTTCATTAGTCAAAAAATAAGTTTGATTGCATACTTCAATTTCATGAACTTAAAGTAAACACATCATCACAGGTCAACGTTCAGGGAAAGAAAAGTCACTTTGAAATGTGTTAACGCAAAAATACTCAGTAAGTCGTGTAACCACTACGCTTCCGGTACAGTTCATTAACTCTCGCCCACATGTTGTTGACAAAGCGACGAAGTGTAGCATGTGGTAAATTCTGTCATTCATTTTGAATGGCAACGCGTAGTTCTTGGACATTTTGACATGCAGGTACACTGTTATTGATTTTACGGCCAATGATATCCCACAAATGTTCAGTTGGGATTCATATCGGGTCACATGGATGGCCATTGAAGATGCTCAATAGCTTCTCTTTCGATAACAGCTCGGTGAGGTCTTAAGCTGTCATCCATGAAGATGGGTCTGTTATGATTGTCAAAATGTGGCACAATAATATAATTAATGACGTCATTCCGATATTTCAGTCCTGTCATTGTCCCATCAACCAGCTATCTGACGCAAGCTCTGTCCACTATTACGCATTTCAACGATCTGCCACTTCTCAGCCTCACTTAATTTCCGTTTAGGCATTGTAAAAATGCAGAGATGAAGTCGAAAAAGACCAGGAGATGAACACTTAATCGTTAAGGAAAACGAGGCATTAAGGCGTGCTCGACTACCGTGTGACAAAAGGGTTTTGCTATTTAAAGATTTACCTGTAGAGTTAATTAAAGTAACTTTCCCGTGCTCGAATGGTGATTTTAGAATAGTACATAAATAACACAAAGTTATTATTCATTCAGATTTTTGAAATTAAAAAAAATATAGGTCCATTGGTAGCTTATGAGTACTTGCAAGTCAGTCACCTGTCACCTGACCTTGACCTCAATTTCACGGTCCAACGACTGCGTTCAAGTTTTGGATTATGGCAGTTCCTCTGTAACCATGCATAGTAGGATGCCAATATTTTGTATATAAGTTGTTGATGACTGTCTGGTAGATGTCTCCTGACTTTGCCCTCAATTGCAGGTATGCCAGAAGATCCTGATAGCCTCAAGTTTGTTTTTGTTCCTTTTTTCATTTGAATTGTCCATAAACGAATACCTCCTACCTTAATTATGAAATCAATGCATTTATTAAATGTAGAAAAAATTAAATACATAAATGTTCTCTCCTTTTATTGTTCCCGACCACCATACGAAGAGCGCAGATTGAGGCTTGGTCATGTATGTCTGTCGAAAATCTCCCCGTCTTTCAGTATACAAGTAATACCGAATAAATTTATGTTGTCATAAAAATGTATGTAAAATTCGTCAGGCAAGACCTGGCCTTGACATGAAAAGCGAGACGCATTTTAAGTTTTCAATGCATTCGCAGAAAACAAGTTTGTTCAATGTTAAGTGTAGATTTTTGCAAGTTTTTGTGTTACTTGGTTTGCAATAATTTTTATAGCTGTTGAAAATACTAAAAACGCACGTGTTCACCTGGAGATTGTGTTTCCGTCTTGTCGAACCTTGATATACCTAAATTACAAATTTGTAAGACATTGATGTTGCTGAAAACACCGGTTTTCTTCAGATCACCGAAGTTAATCAGTGTCGACCCGGGTTAGTAATTGGATGGATGACCGGCATTTTTCATTAGCATCGTCCGTATTAGAATACCCACTACCTCTTGAATCTAATTATTTAAAAAACCAAACATAAATAAATAAATAAATAAATAAATAAATAAATAAATAAATAAATAAATAAATAAATAAATAAATAAATAAATAAATAAATAAATAAATAAATAAATAAATATTGTTCCTTGTGTCATAGCCAGCGACGACCACCAAACGGAGGCTCCAGTAGGCTGGGTCTGGTCAGTGAGTGAGATATATATATACGTGTCTTGAAAATCTCCCCGCATTTCAGTAATCATGCCACACCGAATAAGTTTATGTTGTCATGAAAATGTAGAACTCGACATGCGAAACCTGTCCCTGTCATGTAAGCTAAGTTGAGTCGGTAGATTTTTGTTTTACAAGTTTTTGTGTTACTTGGCATGACATATTTTTTAGTCCCTGACGGTGGTATTCGGATGTAGGCAATGCTAATAAAAGAGAGAACAAAATAAATAAATAAATAAATAAATAAATAAATAAATAAATAAATAAATAAATAAATAAATAAATAAATAAATAAATAAATAAATAAATAAACAAAAAAAAACCGGAATGTATACAACAAATGGTATTCTCAGGTGGTCAGAGTTTTAAGTCCTAACCTATCTCGACGTTGCTTTACTTAGGTGATCAGACGAGAACGTGCGTTTTAAGGGTAATAATACCGTAGACATCAATGTCTTACCGGAGTATGTAAAGATTCGAATAGCAAGAAACACACTTTCTCGGTGTATACGTATACTACGTTAAATTTTTTTTTTCGAAAATATACAGTTATTAATGATCAAAATGGGCAACAGCGAATAAATAGAAAACATTAAATGCGTCTCGCTTTACATGTCAGGGGCAGGTCTTGCCTGTCGAGTTCTACAGTATCATGACAACATAAAATTATTCGGTATCGCATGAATACTGAAAGACGGGGAGATTTTCAAGATAAATATCTGACTTATCAACCAAGCTCTAGCCTACTGCAGCCTCTGTTTGATGGTCGGACGTCGATATGATGTCTGGAGGAAACAATAGAAGAGGAGACAATTCAATTTTGTATTTAATTTTTAAAAATTTTTATTACATAAAATGAGTACGTTCATAGGGGGTGTTCGGATGTGGACAATTCTAATTCAAAAGGGAACAAAAACAAAAAAGAATTGTATACAACAACCAGTATGCTCAGGCTGTCATCCATCCAAGTACTAATTTTATGTCACACTCACAAGTCAGGGTTTCTGTGTCCACGTGTCCACGAAAGCAAGGTATGATGCAGCCAATCAAAATAGTGGCTTCTAGCCCGGGAATTTCCCAGCTAAGTTTCGTGGTTATGTGGACACAGAAACCCTGACTTGTGAGGATGATTTTAGGTACGGAAAAATAAAAAAAAATTAATACAAAATTAATTGTCAGCCCCCTTTTATTGTCTCTGGGTCATAGCGACGACCACCAAAAGGAGGCTGCAGCAGCCTGGGTCTCAATCGCTAAGTCAGATATGTATCTTGAAAATCCTACCGTTTTCCAGTTTTCATGCATTACTTGCCCTGTCTCAGATTATGTCATTTTTGAAAATATCCGGGACGTTCAGTTTTCATGCACAGGCGAGACCTATCCCTGACATGTTAAGCGAGACGCATGTTAACTGTAAGTACTGGTCATTTGAGAGCTTGGTGAACTGTCAGTCCAAAAATGGGAGCATACAACTGCTGTAGCAAGAGGAGTTTTGTTATTTTATTTAATGCTTACCCATAGGAGATACCGCGTTACCCAATAAATATGTTACTATAAGGAAAAGTCGCCCACAGTGGATAACAAAAGTCCCGAAAGTCTTACGACAAAAATATCAAATTCAGAAAAAAGCTAAGCGTAACAAAAAATCATTTTGACTGCAAACAATTCAGGAAAATAGGTTATAATGCAAACTTGACCAAGAAAAATGATTAAAACTTTATTCAGCAAGAGTCCTACGTCAAAAGCTGGTGGAATGTTTGTCGGTCTATGTCACTTTTAATTGTAGGCGACCTCTGACGATTGAGAAAGCAAGTAAAATCAACACGACAATAGGTTGCGTTAATAATGTTATTCCGCAGCAAGTGCTAGACCCAACTATTACTTTAAATAATATAGTTACTCGTGAAAGTGATGTCGAAACTAAACCTCCAAAGAGTCCGTTTCAGATATGAAAAACCCGAGACTTTTAAAAGAGGCTGCATCTGAACTTAAATATCCTGTCAGCATGGAGAATAGAA
Organism: Limnoperna fortunei; assembly: GCA_944474755.1. Lineage (NCBI taxonomy): Eukaryota > Metazoa > Mollusca > Bivalvia > Mytilida > Modiolidae > Limnoperna > Limnoperna fortunei. The sequence continues at coordinate 34,883,041 of OX104125.1, forward strand.
AAAGGCAAATGTGGTACCCGTGTTTAATACGTAATATAAGTGAAGTAAAAAAATTATAGACGAATCTTTCTTTTACGTATTATTTTAAAATGTTTGGAGCGATACAGCTATAAATACGGTCATACTTTAACAGTACAGAACCTTGTAATAAATACAATCCAATTTGGGTTCATTCGTGTGGATGAGCAGTGAATCAGCTCGTGCATATTACTCGTGAGTTTGGAAAGGCATTAGATGAAGGGAACGGAAAACTGTTTTTTGTGACATAAGTAAAGCGTTTTATCGGTTCTGGCACAAAGGCTTGCAGTTCAAATTAGAGAGGTATTGTATAGTATTGAATCTTTTTTAGTTTAAAATGTATCTTTCGGGAATGACTGAAAGAGTGGTTTTGATTGGACAGAAATATAGCTGGATGGAGATAAAGATAGGGGTGCAGCAAGGATCTATCCTTGGACCTCTTTTGTTCTTACAATTAATAAATGACATTGTGGTAGATATCGATTCCTTTTTTTCGATTTCTTTTGATGTCACAAGTATTTACCTAAAGGTCGATAACCCTAGTGACTCAGCGGAGATTCTAAACATATACCTCTATAAGATTCATACGTTGTCCAACCCACAAAACTGAGACTAAAACGACTATCTCCAGAAAATCAATCAAATTTGTGCATCCTTCACTATAGTAATGAATCAAAATTTATTGCTAGTAGATAATCATAAACATTTAGGTATAATTCTGTTAAGCAATGGTACGTGGCTCAAACATATTGAATATATTGTAAATAAAGCTCATATTAATATTAGAAAAATATGTTTTACAAAGATACACATTAGAAAAAATATACATGTCGTATTTTTTACCTATTTTGGCACAATCAAAATTATCCCGGGGCCTCTGTGGCCGAGTGGTCAAGGTAGTTCGTCTACTATTGATCACGTGGTCTGTCAACACTGAGATTGCGGGTTCGATTCTCACTGCAGGCAGGATGTACTCGACTCCAATCTTAATTGACAAGGATTGCCAGTTTTCCTACCGCAGGTCGGGGGTTTTCTCCGGGTATTCCGGCTTCCTCCCCCAATAAAAGCTGGACGCCATGATATAGCTGAAAAATTGCTGAAAGTGGCGTTAAACATCATCAAACAAACAAACAAACAAACAAAATTATCCGTCAGGAAAATTTTTTTGAAGAGGTTCAGTAAGAACCTGCTAGGCTATTGTAATTGTAGGCACACAACTGACAGCTATTGAAAAAATATATACAGAGACTGAATGAGAAAAACCTTCAGATAGAAGGGCACAGACGTGTGCTTTGCACAATTAAGTTAGAAATGAGGTTCAAATTATCATAAAGACATCTTACCAAACTAAGTAGCGGAACAACACGGCTACAGCACCTGAACATAGCTGTGTTTCATACACGAATTAATCTTAATTCTGATTATTTTCTACCAGATACGGTATAAAGTTGTGGAAAAAGTAGCAAAATGACGCCAATAATTCTAGGTCGTTATATTTGTTTAAATAATTCCTTTATATTCAGTATAATATTTGATCCCGAATTGGTCAAATATTATATTGTAGGTGAAGAATGTGTTTTAGTTCCTTAAATCAACATCTCTTTTCTCGTAATTTAGTTCAGAATTGTACATGCGGTTCTATATAATCAGTTTCACGTTATCTATTTTATTGTCATTCATAACACATCTGCGACACCAAATCTCCTTTTTTGTCATTATGATACACATCTGCGACAAGAAACTATTTTCTGTCTCGATCATCCTATTGCAATTAATAGATTTTAACGTATATACTTTCCATTTGAGCAATGAAAATATTTCATTTTAATAAAACCCAATGATGGAAAATTTGCTTTTTTGAATCCTAATATGTAAGGAGTATGTAGAAGTTTGTAAGTAATACCATTGTGTTAGTTATATAGGAAATGGGTTTGATAAAACTTAGTGCTTGTTACCAGATCCTGTCCAAGTATTTAGTGTTTTATTTTATTTCATATAAGTAAAATTATGTTTGTTTAAATTGGATAAAATAAGGTCAGCTGGTATTAATTAATCTGCGGTAATTTGACATTAGGGCATTATCATGCAATGATAAGAGCATTATCAAGCCTTGATACTCGGGCGTTATCACGTCTTGGTAATGCCCTCTCTAGTAACAAGCAACATAAAACTGGTAATTTTTAATTTATATAAATAAATATATGTACATGTACAACCTAAATGAAGAAAAATATTTCACATAAAGTTTAGAAACTAACTGCATATTGCCTAAAATTCTAAACAATGATATATCATGAGGCCTACATTCAACTCATACAGGAAGCAGCTACAAATAAAATAATACAGTCTAAAACACATGGTTTCTTAATTCTTTAATGAAATAAATATAATAGTTGCTTATATAGCTGACATTGCCATGATATTTGACAGCACTCGGGAGAGTGGTATTGCCTGAAACATTGGACTTTGGCTCGGGCATTATCAATGTTTCAGGCAGGACATTATCAATGTTTCAGGCAATACCACTCTCCCTTGTGCAGTCAAGAAATCGCGACAAAGCCCTCTATATTAGCAACTATTGTACTGCATTGTATTATTGAATTTATGAATAAATATGTGTGAACTAAAACAGTATTAAGAATGCTTTCAATTCTTTACTGTATCGCGAAATTTGATTAGTTGTGCGACCTCGAGGATCTTTGCTTATACTGTATGACCTTGTTTAGTATAGGATAACGTTTTATAAAATGGTTATGTTTTGAAAATGAATTTCAGGCAGTCAATATTGGTTTTTTGAAGAAATTATTTCAATTTATATCAACATAAATTTAATATAAAGTTTACAAACCATGTATATCTTATACTACTTTCCTAAAATATCGGAATTAAACCAAAATCAATTTTATTTTGGGTGTTTTAAGAACGGTAACTTATAACCTACATCTACTAACACTGTATAAAGATTATGGGGTCAATAACCGCATTTGTAGATTTTATACAAACAATTATCATATATTTAGTCAAGATACATGTATGTTTTTTTTTCAATTCTGATATTGACAGAGGTTGTAAAACCTCATAAAAAGGTTTATAATGTGGATGATGTATCACATACACTCCAGGGCAGATATAGATACTATATAAGTTAGGGACCACCAGGAATTTAGCGGGGGTGATTTTTAAAACCAATATTTTTAATCAATATATAACCATCCCTTTCATGTTTCGTTTAAAATAGTCGACTATTTTATAGAAGTTTATGATTTTACTATTCAAATGTATCGAAAAGACCAATAAGATGTCATTTGTAAAAATATGCCATAAAAGTGCAAAATCATAACTCAAAAAAAGTTTCAGTTTGAATATCTGGTAATGTTACATACAAAGAGTTGGCAGGTTATGGGTTATTAAGATGTAAGAAGAAATCATTTTTAAACATTTATTCCCAAGAAAAGAGTCAGTATCGTGTGTATCCACCACGCTTCCGATGCAATTCTTGAACTCGTATCCTTTTGCTCTTGACAGGTCTCTGAAGTCTACGTTGAGGGAATTGCCGCCACTCCTGATTTAAAGTATCACGCAATTCTTGAATGTTCTGACATGGAGGGTCACGTTCATTCACTTTCTGGTCGAGATAGTCCCAAACATGTTCCATCAGATTCATATCCAGAGACATGGCAGGCCATGGTAATGTCTCATTGCCTCTTTGACGATGCGTGCTCTATGAGGTCTTGCGTTGTCGTCCATGAACACGGGTCTGTTTCCATGTGGATGCGTATCAAAATGGGGCACAATACGGGGGGTCCAGAATCTGATCTCTGTATTTTAGAGCTATTAGTGTGCCATCTAATGGATACAAGTCTAACTTACAGTCATATGAGAAGCAGCCCCAAACTGTCACACCGCCACCACCAAAAGCTGTAGTTCCCAGAACAAGCGCAGGATCAAAAGCTGTGTTGCGTTGACGCCATACCCGATTCCTACCATCAACTGGTTTCAGAAGAAAAGGACTTTCATAGGACCAATGAATTCTTTTCCAAGAGCGAATATTTCACCCGATATGGTCACGCGCCCACTGCAGCCGGACATCCTTATGTCTTTGTGTAAGTGCTGGTCTCTCTATTGGTCTCCGTGCTCGAAGTCTTCGGCAGTTTAGCCTTCTGTTTACTGTCCGTCTACTGATTCTAACGTGGACATTCCATCGACTACGCATCCTCTTTGCAGTGGAAAAAGGTTGTTGTCTAGCAAGTCTTCGAAGTAGTCTATCTTCTCTCTCTGTTGTCTTGTTAGGTCGCTCTGATCTTGGCCTTTAACAACAATGCCAGTTTCATTATATCGTCTCATTAGCCTACTGATGACAGAATAGCTAACATTGAACATTGAACCTGCCGCTCTGTCAATCCGGCCATAATCATATTTGAAACTTGCGATTTTATGTATATGATAAGACAATATCCTTACATCATCCATATTAACTCTCGCTCATGCAGAGTATAGAGAGGGCAGATATAGAGGTCGCTATAGTTGGTACGTATTGTGATAAGCTGTTGCCACATATATTACCCTTAGTATGCACATTTTAGTTACTATAGAAACGGAACACAATCTTCCACATAATTTTACGGACAGTATATTTCGTACCCATTACGGACAGACCATTTAACTTGAAAGGGGGGGCCTTGGTTTTTTGTTTTGGTCAGAAAATTTTTTTTCCGCGCTATTTATTTTTTGAATGCGTCGCGACAGAATATTTTTCTTTCATTATTAGCATTATTTTATATAGCAGAAATCCTTCTTCAGAATATTTTTTTTTCTTACCCTCTGCTTCAAAAATATTTTTTTCATCAAAAATTATTTTCAAAATATTTTTTTAGGAAAAAACCAAGCCCCCCCCCCTGCAAGTTAAATGGTCGGTCCCTTACCAGTATCTTTTTTATCCAAATAATTTTTTATCGTCTTGAATCAACCTGAAATACTGCTCCATAAGGTTCAAATTCGAATTCTGACGACGACTTAGTGTGTCAAGCAGTACTGATTTAGGACATACAAGGGATTATTATTATTTTTTGCTTTATTTACAGTTATGTAAAAAAAAAAGTGTAAATCTATTAATATGTTAACACTGATTTGTATCGTGTATTAATATAAATACACATGTCAACTATGACGAGTCACAATTTTAAAATAATGTGCGCATAATATCATGCCTTGACCCACGAAAACCTGTCTCAAAGGGAACACAACTGTATTGCGCAGAATAATAAAACAGACGCATTGTTGCTGTTGATGAACGTTTTTTTTAAATAATTTTTGAAACTACTTTGCACTGTTTATGGTCTTTGGTAAGCATTTCACCGTAACAGTATATTCAGTGTGTTATTAATGGTTCCCAGATTTTCATAAATATAATCTGGAAAACCTTTTAGCTTTATGAATGATATGTAAATGATGGATGTTTAGTAGACCACCTAAAACGTTCTGGAACATATTTGACTGTAGAGTTTTTAAATGTTTTAGAGTAACAAAATGAGGTAGTGAGTCTGGAAAAGAGTTGCTATAATAGTAACTTACTTAAACGAACTGTGATAGCATGGTAACATCAGAAAAAAATACACATGCATTAACAAAAACTATGCCGTTTAATATCAAAGCATGTTCCAGCATGACAAATTATGCTTCATACTACAGAAGTGTTTCATACATAGCCCCATCCTAAAAAATAAGACACAATATGCCCCCCCCCCTCACCCCGCACCATACATAGATTGGGCCGTGTGTAACTATTTTCGATTCATACGTTTGTAGGCTTGTCCTACCCTTTCCGTTGCGAAGCGTCGGAGGGACATTGTATTGAACTCCGTTCGTCAGTCCGTCCTTCCGCAGCACTTTGTGGACGCAGTTCGAGTGTGCAGAGCTTTGGGGACATTTTGCTACGTGTAGCAATCTTGCCCTTGTTGGCTTTAAACATTGTGTCGGTCATAATTGAGTAAAAAGAAAGACGTCTCTCTGTTCTTTTATTGCTGGCATATAGAGCATCTATCAAACTTAAAAAAAAATATAAATATTAATTAGTTTCCTATTTTGCGAATGATTTTTGCCAATCTTCGAATTACTCAAATCATTTTTTTTATTCCTGGAAAATTATCTGATGATCATTTAATATTTTGTCTGATTGTCTGATTGTATTATTAACCATCGCTTTATCTGTCCTAGACTTATCTTTTCATGAAGGTAGCCTCGATGGCCGAGTGGTTAAGGTAGTTCGTCTACTATTGATCACGTGATCTGTCAACACTGAGATTGTGGATTCGAGTCCCACTGCGGAAAGGGTGCGCTCGACTCCAATCTAATTGACAAGGATTGCCAGTTTTTCTACCGAGGTAGGGGTATTCTCCAGGTGCTCCGGCTCCCCCCATGTAAACTGGACGCCATGGTCTAGCTGAAAAATTACTGAAAGTGGCGTTAAACAACTTTAAAACAGAAAAATCAAACTTTTCATGAACACTTCTTGGTATTTTCAACACATTTTTATGCCAATGGTAATCTCTTTCGTTTTATTACTCTTTCCGCCAATCTTAACATTTGTTCTCCTCTTTAGTGTTGGTATATGTACAGATGTCATTAACACAAAACATTGCTAAAACTTATGAATAGTGTAGGTACTTCTGGCTCAGTACAAAATTTGGACCGAAGTTCTTAATTAAGGAACGGAGATTTTTTTAGGAAATGGCTCGACCAGTAAAGTAAGGGACCTGCTTTATGTAGAGTGCAAGGCTTCCACCTCGTTTTAACAGAAAAAAAACACGAGATACATCGAGGGACGTTAAACGGATTTTGTAATTACGTGTGCACAATGCTGGTCTCTGAAGATCCTGTGGATTCGCCCCCTTCCAATTTGACCCTTACCAGTTATTTGCCTTGAACCCCCAGGTGTCTAAAGCGGCCCCAACCCCTTGCCCTGTAAATGCCTTTAACATCACTATTTGACATTGTCTACGTCACTGATGGTATGTCAAGCCTTTTATAAAATATCTCAAAATTGAGGACTTCTTCAACTAATCATAATTGTTAGAATGTTAGAGAATTTTAATATGAGAAAATCTAAATGATTAGAAAAGAAATTCTCAATTTGAAAAAATTGAAACTGGGATCTGATGTAAAATTATAATTGAGTAAAGATAACCACATTTTCCACGTTTTTCCACAATTTAAATTTTATTTTGAAAACTAGGTTTGAGAATAATATCCATTGATAACAGCTACGACATGTTATAAATAGGAAAACATAATTTTTTTTTTCAAGTCAGAATACTTGGAACTATTTTTTTGTCAATCTAAGAGATCTATTATGTTTGCAAGATTTAGCGATTTATTTACAAAATAATATTTTTTGGAGTTTTGGCTTCACTGATTGGACAAAACGCTTGTCTGCGAACGTTGGACGAGTGATTAATGTACTTAGTCATCTACTATTGATCAAGTATCTGTCAACACTGAGGTTTTGGGGGTTCTAGCCTCCCCGTGTTGGTGACTGCAATCTTAATTGACAAGGATTAAAAGTTTTCATACCGAATGTTAAGGTTTTGTCTAGGTACTCTTCCGTCATACCTCAATAAAAAAGTGACGCCAAGATATACCTGTAGATTAAAATTTCTGAAAATGGGGTTTACGCAGTATTTGCACTTTACTTTCAGCGTTCAATTTTTAATTGGGGAGATAGCCAAAGTACCCGATGAAAACGTCCGACCTTCAGTAGCAAGTCCATGTCAATAAAAAAATTGCTGCGAGGACACCTTGCCCGCAATCAGAATCGAACCTCCGTGTTGACAGATACCTGGTTAATAGTACATGTAGGTGACTAACAACCTTAACTACCTTAAATGGAATTTCATTGATTTTTCACGTAACTTTGTCACATAGTGCCACTGTGCACCTTTATGGTTTACATTTCGGTTTTCCATAGCACAAAACGGAATTTGCCATTAAAGAGCCGGGGTACCAGTTAATGAGAATTTATCTGGTTTACTGTGGATATTTGTAATATATAAATTTTCATGAGTTTCGTAAGCCATGTATGCCAGTACTCTACGAAAAGTAATTTACAATTTTTTCTGATAGAAGCAGACGATACAAAAATGACACAATTATGTTTCTTTAAAACGGCAACTGTTTACTCAAACCACGAATATTGGCAACCATGACATTAATTGATTTGGTAGTGCAAGAATAAACATCTTTATTTAACCAAATAATTGCCAAAAATTCCTTGTGTACGACTTCGATTACGATCGCAACTAATTTGCACATTCCTGCTTTTTTGTCTTACAATTAGGGCCTCGTAACTGACGAGTCTGCTTGTTTTATGTACGTTTGTTCTGAAATTCATGTGTTACTCCACATTGTTAAGCCATTTCCAGATGATGTGATGATGTATAGCACTCTCCGGCACAGTGAAAACACCTGGTTCCCAGATATAACCTCTGCTACACGTCATCCCCGTTTACTGCGGGACTACATTTTTCGTCTATACCAGTGACGTGTGTAAACGAAGAAATGATGTTTGTTAAATAATACACGAGAACGTATTTATTTTTATATAGTCTATTTATACACTTTTGATACAGTTTTACATTAAAATTAATGCGTTTGTACGCGAAGCTTATCTGTCATGAAAGAGACATCTCTCATGGCGCCAAAAATTTGTGGCAGAGGTGATTACGGTTGACGTAGGATACCCAGAATCCTCTGCGTGAAGATTGGATGTATAAAGGATACCATTCCGGTTGATTGGTTGTTAGTTATAATACAGAAAGCCTGAACGCGTACCACGATAAATACCCTGTTTGGAGTGTTTGAAGATTGCCAGGCTTCTTACACTAAGACTGTGTCGGATCGTTGGAAAAAAGAGCTGGCGAAACTTTTTTACCTTTCCAGGTTTTAGTAAGATGTGCCGTTCTGTTTTATGATAGTTTTTTTAGTTTTATCCGAAAAAGTGTAACTCAGAACTGATATTTCATTAGTCATGTCTTTATTTACAAGTTTATTGTGAACATGTTAATTAAAAGATTGTTACAGTATCTTAAACAGCAGCAACATCAACAATATCTCAAATATAAAAAGAACGTCTACATATATTTTACATGCACCATTCAACAACTTACGCTTTTCACTTTTAATTATTAGAATTCATTAATCTTACATTAGGAGTAATGATTTTAGAACTAGATCTAAGAATTGTATTTCTCTTGTAGAAATGCGTATGAAAGCCCAACGTATTCCAAGATGCCAAGGTTAATCCAGCGTCACTAACGGGCAGATTCTGTATTAGCCCTGGTATTGGTTCGAGGTTGGCTGTATGGATCCGAGACCCGTCCGGTCTGAGGCCAATACATCCGAATTAGAATCACTACAAGGCCTATATACAGAATCAGCCAGTTCGTGACAATTAGTTATTGGTCCAAGGCTTGCTGTATTGACCTGAGGACAATACAGCTGGCCAAGGACCAATAAATAGGCCCATAAGGAAATCATCTCGTAATAATATCTTTATTAATTAACCTTTCAAAATCAATTAGGCCTCTACAGGTTGGAATCAGGCCACTACAGATCAAATCAGACCAGTACCTATATTTGACTAGTTAATTCCGTATTGGACTAGTTCAGCAAAATATATCATATCGTCATTTTAACTGGTATCTAGTACGTGGATATTATAATAATGAATAATCCAAACAGTCCTTATAGCTGGCCTGTATAAGCAAGCCGTATGACTAACCGGTACCTCTAGTCCGTGTTGAATTCTTTTATATTATGGCCGATGTTTACGTATTATTTAATATAAAAAATAAACTACGATAGATACGCGTTTCTGAAGTTTTATTAACTCATTAGTGGCGATCAAACCAGAAGTATTTGTAAGGTAAACAATAAAAATGTTAAAGAACTTAACCTGACTACCAAAATTTACAACAAGTTATTAAAAATCTGGCACAAGAGAATGGATTTAACCGAATGTATTGATAGAAGTTAACCATCAAAACGTTAACGGGAATTTCACAATCTTCTTATTTGTTTCTGAAAATAATAAAAATCGTCAGTATATGCAGAATTCATTAAATAACTAATGTTGATTAATTGCTGAATGTGCGAGTTCACTTTATGCAGGACAAAACAAGGTAAAAACAACAAATCTAGCCTCAAAATGGTTGGTTAATTTGGGCGAAATATGTACTAACTAGAAAGTATGAATTGTTGTAGGCACAGAGACATTATATGTGGATATATATAGAAATAAACGGATTAATGTCGCCGTACATACATGTAACTAACTTAATTAACTTCAAGAATAAACATTACGTAACAATAAAGTGACGGTAAAAAAACATACAATTAGCGCTCGAAGAATATAACAATTAAACCTGCAAAAACTGAAGAAAGGATTAATGTCACTAAAAATAAGAACTTATAAAACTGATTGTCTTTTGACACTGTACACAAGATCCTTTTTAACATTTAAAATAATTATAAAAACATTTGAAAAATAACCATAATTTCTAGAAAGTTTACTCACGTGAAGAATAGACATAGGTAGGATTAAAATATAATTTTATAATTTATAGTAACAAATTATTAACAATTTGCTAATGAATTAAATTTTTGGTCTTCAAATATAAGAAATAATTAAATACAAAATTTTTAAGATTCTGGGATTCACATGTCCGTAATAATAAAAACACGAAAGTAATAGAAACTCAAGATACGGCAAGGAACCAGATTATATTTTTCATAGGTTTTGAATTGACTCTGAACCACCATGAAGAGATATCAAGGATTTCATAACATTTTTGCATTTAATTTTTCAAGAAATTATGAAAACTTATGTTTTAAATAGATAGAACAAGAAGTTCAAAAATCTGAACACCGTGAACTACATTGATACTAAATTGTTTAAATTTTAATTTAATCATGCATACATAACTGAATACTTTTTTCAGCTGCTTTTAACAAACCAATGAGCTCTTCTCACAAACACGTCCATTTTTAACATATAAAAGTTGTATCAGTTTAACAAAGACAACACACATATTATTGAAAGGGTAGCTGCTTCATTTATGGTTGATTATTATTGTACACTGTACATGTTAAAAAATATTTTTGGAATATAACCAGAAATTAACGGTAGTTTTTTAAAGTAATCTTGTCAATAGTTATTCTTAGTGGTAGTTTTTTTTAAAATAAATAATCTTAGAGGAAGCTTTCTCAAAATAATCTTAGTGGTTGTTGTTAATAAATAACGTTTGGTTTTGTATAGAGAAATCGTAGCGTATTTGCTTTTAGTAGATAATCTTAGCGGTAGTTTTAAATTAATAATCTTAGCGGTAGTTTTTAATTATAATTTTGGCGGTAGTTTTTCTTAATAAATGATATTTAAATTAAATTGACTAATAACTGAATTTTTTTTATGATATTTTCTTTCAGTTGTCAGTTAAAAGTTAACTCGTGCAAATTTAGACAGGTAGAATTATTACTGGTTTAAAGATCAATTCATCTAATACCAAACATTGTGAAGAACTTGGATAGGAGCCTCTATAAGTGAAATGAAAAACACAATACATGTATCTACTTGGTAATATATTTGTTTTTATTTGGGTAAGTTACACCCGTACGGGTCAAAGCAAACATAAACTGTTACATAATAAACAATACACATGACAATACGACAAAAAAGTATAGAGAATATCATTACATAATACAAACAAGATAATAACAGCTAGGTAAATGCGTGTATTTAAAATATTATACTAGAGGAACTTTGACCAATGTGGACCCTATGTTCGTAGTGCCAATGACTGCTTTATAAAGTCGCATACAATTGGAATCAGTTCCAATTTCGGATTCAAAATTTGGTGTATATGAATAATTTGATTATTGAAATCAATATTTTGATTTAAATTAAATTTATAGAACATAGTTCTTCTTAATTCTTTGTTAATATTACAATATAAGAGAAACTGATATTACAACCTTTTTCATGAAGTATTCATAGCTTCAATCTGAGAACAGCAATTACAGAGAGTAATTTTACAATTCCTTCTTGTAATTCCGTCTCTTGTGATATGAGTTTCATTCCTACTACTTTTAAACTTTGGAATATTCGTACAGTCAAGTAAATCTAGTTCCTCTATTGAAATGTTTAAGAAAAGGCTAAATTCTGAAGTGCAGGTATGCCCTGAATATTTCTACGAAGAAAATAGCAAAAGAAAATTTATTACACTGTCAGATCCGAAATGATGCCAATGATCTGAATAGACACTTACTATATCATAATTTATCTGATAGTTCTGCCTGTCCTTGTTGTAACCATCCAAATGAAGATCGTAACCATTTAGTTTTCATTTAGTTTAGAGACAAACCCTTGTTCTAAATACGTTTACCACTTTTAATATTAACTTCAACATTCAAAATACTTTATATGGTAGTCCCGTAATAAAGATTAGGAACAAACTTTGGGTCTGTACATGATTTCATAAAGGGAAGTAAAAGATTTTAAATTATTAAGTGATACAGGGATATAAATACACATTCATTAAAACAAATAAATTTGTTTATCAATCAAGAGCACAATATATATCATATATTATATGTAGATTCTCTGTTTTGTTTGTGTATGTGTTTGTTCTTTTTATATATCTATTGTTATTATTAGTTTTTTATCTTCTATATTTTCCACCGGGGCCTCGGTGGCAGAGTGGTCAAGGTAGTTCGTCTACTATTGATCACGTGGTCTGTCCAAACTGAGATTGCGGGTTCGATTCTCACTGCAGACAGGGTGTACTCGATTTAAATCTTAATTGACAAGGATTGCCAGTTTTCCTACCGCATGTCGGGGGTTTTCTCCGGGTACTCCGGCTTCCTCCTCCAATAAAAACTGGACGCCATGACCATTGCTGAAAGTGGCGTTAAACACCATCAAACAAACAAACAACAAGCATCTATATTTTCCCCCATTTTTCATGTACTTAAAAAGCCACAGATCTCACAATCCATATTGTGGCTTAAGAAATCTATCTACATTTGGAAATGGTTATCAGTCATTAGATAACTTATCATTTATCGTGTTTCATACTTATTACCACGTGTTAATTACTAAAAAACTGTAAAATAATAGATTTTTCCAGTCTGCAAGAAAGGGTCATTATCCAATTATCTGCATTTTTTATGAAAACAATCTTTCTTTCACTTGAAATTTCAAAAAATGGGGCATTACACATATAATGCTAAATGTCATAAAAATTGCTAAAGGTATGGGTGTCCTCGAACTTTATGTGGGAATTTTACCTTAAAGTTTAAGAATGATTTTTCTACTTTCATATAAATAATGTGCTCACATTGTACCATATGAAACACTTTAAAAAGTGCTTCCACTATAAAGACATTGACTGTAAAATATTTTATTCTTGCTTAACAGTACTGCTATACCTTTCAAAATATACAATTCTTAAGCAATAGCAGTTATAAGCATAATAAGAAACAAAAGAGAAAATTGGCACTATTTTTTCATGCTGCCATGTTGTGAAATGAACCGGAAGTTCATTTGACAAATAGGATAATGACCGCTTAATAATGGCTTGTTTGTCTTGTTTGAGTAATATGTTGTGGATATATATAGGCTTACTTCTGCTTTTCAATCCAATTAATGTTTTTTATTAATAAAATATACATAAATCAATTCAAATTAACCGGATTTTTCATTAAAATGGCGGTTATGGGTATTTATCTGCTATAAATCGATTATAGTTCTTTCTTTGCTTATGAATCATTGGGGTTTTAACTGTTATTTGGAAAGTCGTTTCAAAATAATTGACATCAACCATGACAGCCATAATGACCTTCTACCGTTAATTTTCTGCACGAAACTGTCTGATTTGACGTTTCCGGAAATTTACCCGAAATATTTATCATAAAGTCGAATTGTTAGATATTTAAGGTTTACAATGAATCGTTTGAAACTGTCTGATTTGACGTTTCCGTAAATTTACCCAAAATATTTATCATAAAATCGAATTGTTAGATATTTCAGGTTTACAATGAATCGTTTTGTTCCCATTGGTTTCATTTTGTACGCTATGGAATGTATGAATTCCCGATAACTTTGTCAGGCAAAAAAATAATTAAAATTTTTAATTGACTTCGTATAATATATACTGTTGATTTAAATCCAATAATCATTGATTCAAACATATTTGTAGTGATGAATATTTTGTTACTTAAATTTTGAACTCTTTCACCAACTCCAGTTGCATTTGCCCTGGTCTCTTTTCTCTAAGAATGACACATAAAGCTCATTCCTCTAGATAAGAGACAAGGTGGAGCTCTGCTGAAATATTGTAACCTAAATTATTCTAAGTAATATTTTTAACATGTCCTTATGCATCAGCCCTTGGTCCCATTTCCATATCAGTGGCCATGTATGTGTATGTGTATACATGTATGTGTGTTTGTGTATATATGTTTATGGATGTGTATATATGTGTATACATGTATATGTGCGTATTATGTATACAAGTTGCTATTCTTGCTGATGTGATCTGAGACAAGGTGGACATACTGAAATTATTATCACAAATTGTATTAATTCATCATTTATACTTAAGTTTTTGATGTATTTTCGTTGAATTAAAAAAGTAAGGGGGGGGGTGTAACATCACAAGTACAGCAGTGCTAATTAGTATTAAGCTCTCCAGCAAAACAAGTTATCCTGATGACATCATTATTGTTATTGTATTTATTTTTTATTATTATTTTTTTAATCTTTTTTCCTAATTCAATTGTACTTGCAATATATGTGTATACATGTTTAAATCATAATGCTGTTATGTATTATCATTTTGCCCTTAATGGGCCCATGATTGGCTAATAAACATATTCTATTCTATTCTATTCTATTCTATACTGGAAAAAATGTAAGCACTAAGAATATTTTTGTTTTTCATTTATAGTAAATTAGGTTTAATTTTGATGATTGATTTGGTCAATACTATTTCTTTAATGTATAAAGGATGTGAGCGTTCAGGTGTGAAATTTTAATCAAGCGCGGTTTTGTCCACGTGAAGCTTGCTCCCTTCATCACATACAACGTGCACTATTTTTTTCGTGCAATAGAATAGAATAGAATGGCTTTATTTCCAATCAAGGGCCCTCAAGGGGCAATATTATATCCGTATTTTTTATCTGGAATTTCTAATTGCCAAATCTTTATAAGAGTAAGCATGGCAAGGAGGCGGATGGCAAATCATCGGCATGCATTCCACTAGCATGTCTAACAAGGTAATAGGACGTCAGCTTGGCTATCATTATACAGACATTAATCGTTTGGTCAGAAAACATGCTGCCACGCAACAGTGTCTTTTGGTGGAGGCTCAGTTATTGTGTGGGCTGTATCTCACCTGATTGCAAACTGAATTGGGTAAATATCAATAGCACACGTTATTGTGAAAAGTACACCCGGGACGTTCTTACACCTGTAGTTGTGCCTCATTTTGAAAACCACTCAAAATCGGAAGCTGTTTTCATGGGTGACAACGCTAGACCTCATCGTTCCAGGGGCAAAAAGGGGCGATGATATCTGTTGAACGAAGCTGTGACTACTCTTCCGTTGCCTGCAAGAAATCCAGATCTCAATCCAATAGAGCATCTATGGGATCAATTGGGTAGGCAATAACAAGCTATGGAACCTCCTCCACAGAACTTGCAACATTTAGAAGTTCAGTTACACCGGGAATGGCGAAAGTTAACCTTCAACAAATTAGACGCCTTACTGGCAGTATGCGACGCAGGGTTGCAGCATTCTTCATGCAAACGTTAATACACGGTATTGACCCTTCGACGGCTAATTATCAATTTTGTTTTTATGATTTACGTTTTTCAAGTGTGATTGGACAATTAAATAACAGTTTGGAGCTTTCGGTGACAGTAATTTTTAAAGACCACGTGAAAGAGCCAAGACCGTCCATATTTTACTGAAATAATATGTAAATAAAAGATATATTTTTTTAAAATAATGTTTCGTTATGTCCAACAGTTCACATTTTTGTTTCCTATACAAACTAAAAACAGTTGGCAGTCCAATATTAGTCCAAACTGTCCAAAGGTGTTCGAATACGTATGTTTGATAAAAACTAGGGGTGCTTAACTTCTTTCCAGGTGTATATGTTTTTTTTATTTATCTCAGTTAAAAATATCCAGCCTGGGGTCCCTAACTGAAAATAAGACATAAACATAAAAGCTATAATCTTATAGTGTAGCTTGTCTTGTATACCAACACAGGAAATGCTTATCGGTCCAGAAGCAGAAAAAACTTTGCCTTCCAGAGCACCCGGTTTTAGGCGGGTAAATGTTGTTGAACTCGTTATTTTTATGTTGTAAATAATATGGGTTTTGGGTCCTGTTTATAGTTTGGTCAATTTTTTTTCTTTTAAAGTTAAATAACAAATATAAGTTATTATGCATAGACTGAATTAGATACTGGGTCATACCAATACATAAAGTATCCCGGCCTTTGGTTAAATTGGCACAGGATCTGGTCGAAATCACTAAGGTTTCATGCTAATATTGATTTAAATCTAGCACGCAACAACACAGGGTAAATATCCTCGAACGAATCCATTGTGTCGGTTTCCCTTACTTGTGTGCAAGTATAACCCTCATGCAAGTTACAATGCACAGTGTTTTTCCATATAAAAATGAATGATTGATTGATTAATGGTGTTTAACGCCCAAGCAGCATTATTTCAGCTATATTCAGGCGATGAACATGAAATAGATGATAAAATGAACATGAAATGATGATGAATGAAAATGGGATACAAGGTAAAATAGGGGTAACGGATTTTAGATTCCAGTGGCAAATGGGAGGATGGATAGGGTCGGGCAATTTAGCCTCCTGTAGCGGGATCGAAATCCCTACTCATAGCGAATACTACATCAGCGTTCTTTAACGTGCGAGGAACGTGGCATTTTTCCCAACACGGTGCACTAATATGGTTTGCGGTCAGGTTTTCCGAATTATGACCTGACAACCCCAGCTTGCCAGGGGTACCCCATTCAATCACCTGGGGCACACATCCCAGTCGGTCTTTAGGCAAACCGACCTGACACGCCGGTCAGGGTACTGGGCGCTATTTAGTCGCCTTTTACGACAAGCTAGCGCGACTGCGGTCTATTCTTTTGGCCACCCGGATCCCGCACGGGGCCATATTAAAATGTAAAAACATTATCACCCTGACGTATTGTTGTTGTAATATTAGATACTACAATGTAGTATAGTGTATTTGTGTATTTTTTATTAAAACAAAAATGTTTTGATGCACTAAAAATAAATACACATTTTATTTGCAAATGTTAGTATCACATTGATCGGTTTTGAGGTAAATGAAATAGTCGTACAAATTTATGAGAAATACGTACTCAAAAGGGACATAACTCTGATACCTGTTATACATCCAAAACACTAAGAAAATATAGTCGAGTGTGATATGTATTGAAATAATTGAATACCAGGAAACATTTTGTTTTAATTGTAATTTACGGAGTATTTTAATTTCTAAACGATTTATTAATGGTATAACATAAGAAATTTCCAATATTCTTTATAATGTAATTTTAACGATAAAAACAGCGATGTCATAGATCTATTTGAATTTTAACGGCTAAGAATACATCATGTGACCAACACAAAATTATATGGTATAATATGGGTTGGTTCATTTAAAATGTCCATTCAGATTTCAGCTTACAATGCAAATTAAAATTATAAACTATAAACACTTTTAAAAACCCTCATTGTTTATCAGATACATCTACAAAAAAAAACAATAATAAAATTATAGCTATAGATTAGTTAAACATCGGCTTGTGGTTTGGATCCATTCTCAAGCTTCTGGAAACTTCTACGATTAAAATATAACAAGAATTGTTCCATACAGTAATTCCCTTTGTAGTATAAATTATTTAAATCAAGCTCCGTTTTACTGTAATGTCTGTTTGGTGGACTTCCTGTTCCGTATGACATGTTGTGGTATATCCCTTATGAGTGGTTTTTTCCGTTTTAAATAGCTGGCGATTAAACCAGATGAAAACCAAAGGATTCGTTAAGCTGTTGATAGGCGCCAGCATATGCAGATAAATAAATTCATCGCCGTGTTTTAAGATGTTGAACACATTTAGTACTTGTGCAAAATTTATTGGAGCCCAGCTCAGTATGTACACTAAAACGATAAAAAAATTCACTTAATAAAGGTGACGATACCTCAGTATAGGTCAAGAATGAGTTACATATGATTAGGGATAAACCATGTTCTAACCTGATATAAGGACAATGTTTTACGTCTGGCGGTCAACATTGAAGTTGTCCCCAAAAATACTTAGATCGAATCATTTCAAGTACGGTCTAAAAAATTGACGGAAATGGCCGAGAAACGTTCCAATAGGTATAAGAGTAAAAGAAGGATATAGGTGCGTGCGCATTAATTTTTAAAAATGGTTGTTAATGAATGTCTTCTATTTTTGGGCGTTTGTCTATATCCCAATGTCTTATTGACAACTCCTCGAAAATTATCCTATGTTGATAACCGATTGATTGGTTTCTTTACGTTTAGTGAGCAGTATTTTAGCAATACAATATGTTAAACAATAAATTAAATAGGCCAAAAGGAAGACAATGATGGCTGCCACAAGCATAGCCGTAACTACACGGTACAAATCAGGATAATGCTTAAAAGCGAAAACGTCAAGTTTTGTATTTTTTGTCGTTGCAATAATAAATATTTTTATCGCTATTTTGCAGTATTTTCCTTTTATCTTTGTGTGCTATATTATTCCATCTCACTCTACTATCGTGAGATGGGCCCATCTCAGCTCGCTGTCAAGACGTCGTTAGGTAAACACTGTGACGTCACAATGTTACAAAACAGCGATAAACAGATTATTTACGTTTTATGAAAGTCGATGCATTTTCTCGTCATCTCATCTCAGGGCTGTCGCCCTTCGATGAGATATGGACGAGAAAACGCATCTCGTTTCAAAAAACGTAAATAATCTATAAATCTTGATACAATTTTTTTAATATTAATGTGTTTTAAAGACGAACAAATTATATTCTAACAACCCCATCGCTTCCTAGATAAGAAACCTATATCGTCTTCAACTTGTACATACCTATCACAACAACAAAAAGAACCTTAATTGTTTTCTTTTTTGCACTATTAATCACTGACGAATTTGACGACTCCATTTTCTGGAAATGACCGGTCAGTGTTGTCGAACCTGAAGTGAAAAAAAATTCATCCAAGTACTATCTTCCATAGGCGTCGGAACGGGGAGGGAGTGTAGCACCCCATTAAAATATTTTTTATTTTACCAAAAATATATTAAATATATAGTTCCCACTTCAATATAACAGGCTGCAGACAACTGCCTGTCATTTACACTGAAAAAAATAATCAGTCAAACTGATGACTTCTTTAATCAAATGCTCCCTATACGATAATCAAATTGGCTTTTGACTTAAGACATAATCAAATTGATGATGAAGTTAATCAAGACTTGAGAAGCACGTGCTACAGTATCAATATCACGCATGTGCAATAGCCGCTGTCACGGAGCAGGTTTTTTTTAAACTGTGGATATTGTAATTTGTCGGTATAGGTTGTCCTAAAGTAAAGATATTTTGATTTTGTTCGTTAATTTATAAGTTCTATCATGTTGTAACAGAATGTCCTTGAATTTTTATGTCCAAAGTCTCTTCAGTCGTCCCGGTCAAAAACATGTGGTTTAATGGTGGTATTTGGGTCCGAGGAGTTCCGAAGTAAACTTAAGCTTACCTGTGGGCGCGTTCAGAATTCCTACTATAGTATTCTCGGCATTCGCCATACATAAGAATTACTTCGATTGGCTCTGTATTATTAAACTTTTTCATTGGTTAAAGTTGTTTATTTGTTTCTAAATTTAGAACTCTTTTAGTATATATACCTGTGTTCTGCCCATTTTCTTGGCTTTTTCATTAGAAAGCCACAGTCTTCAGAGACTTGCTTAAGGTAGGTGAATGCACTAGGTGCAAGCCATACAGTATAGCTAGGCTGTAGGCTTTTCCAGGGGAAACTCCTGTATTTGGTTTACGCCCGCCCTGCCACACCTGAGTTAATTTTTGTTTACCACTTTCATATTATTTTGGGGGATAATAAAATTCAAGCCATGTAGTCCAGTAATTATCTTACATAATAATTTTGTTATTTTTTTTCAAGTGCTATTAGCTAGGGTAAACTCTGTATAATAAGGTATTTTTTTTATGTTAATATTTTTGTAATTTTAATAAAATTTAATGTACGTGTACAACAGTCTTAGTGTTAATTCTAAATGCAGAGACGCAGATCCCAGTGGAACGAACCTGGAGTTAAAGGAGGATCAGTTATTTGAATAGTTAAGCTTATAACAAACAAAATACAATGGATCAAACAAGGTTTTAACACTATAATAAACACTGATACCCCTCCTTCCGGTTACAATTTGGTGGCCAGTGTGGGGATCTGTTGTGAAATATCTGCCTAAATAGAATTAATAAACTTATTAAGCTAGTTTTGTTGAAATTTTGATAGGATGGCTAAAAAACTGTCTTATGAGGATATCCCTTATTATACTAAACAGTTTGATGAATTAATTGATGATCTTCGTTTAAAAATTAACACTGTAGGACAAACAACTCAAAATGAAGCGGTTTTTTTTGACTCATTATTATTTAGCCCTGTAGGAGCTTCATATCAAGTTAAGCCTAACTATGAGCTACCTTGTGAATCAACACGACTACCCAATATTAAATCTAAAGAAACTGTAGGAAGTTTAAATGACAGAAGTATGAAAACTACCCCGTTAGGAATTCATGAAATAGCTGGAAATAGAAATGCTGAAGCAAACTCTAGTAAAATGACAGGTTGTCGACCAAAGGAAAGACGCTTAAATGAAGTAAGCAAGTCTTCCTATGAGGGTTTAGAGGGTCTAGCTGATATAAGCAGCCGGAAACTCGAAACACCAATAAGGGAATCACACAGAAAAATCTATAGGGATAGCAGCAAATCTTTTAGTGATATAAGACAGCAATCCCAGGAGGGTAGGGCACGTTTGAATGAAGCAAACAGGCCTATCCTTAGAGGGTCAAGTGATGAAATTGCTGAATTAAGCAGCGAAGAAATCACTCCTCGAAATAGTATTCCTATGTCCCGTAAACAAATTAGTTTCATGAATGAACCCCATGTCCCTCTTATGCGTCGTGAAAAAGAACCAGATAAGTTTGATGGAAAGAGTGTAGACTGGCAGGATTACATTGTTCATTTTGAACAAACTGCAAGGTGGAATCATTGGTCTGAAATAGAAATGGCTCAGCAATTGAGTATTAGTCTAAGGGGTACTGCTCAAAAGTTGTTAGGAGATGCTAAACCAGAGATACTGAATAACTATAATCAATTAAAAGAAATGTTAAATCAACGTTTTGCTCCTAAAGAACGTGTTACTGCCTATAGGGTTGAATTTAATTCTAGAATGCGCAAGAAAAATGAGAGTCTTTCAGATTATGGGTATGCTCTTAGGCGTTTAAGTCGTTTAGCCTACCCGAATCATCACATGACTGAAGATCTAGCTATTGATCAATTTATCAGAGGATTAGAAAATTTTGAGCTTCAGAAGAGGGTTCAGTTTTCACACCCATCAACATTAGAAAGTGCTATAGCAGTAGCCATTGAATATGAAGCTTTTGTTGGGTCTACTTGTGAAGTTAGAAAACCTAAATTAACCGAAAATGAATACCCTGTTCAGTCAATTAAAAAGAGTGAAGTCAAAGCAAGTCATAAAACTGAAAAAGATAATTCAGATTTAGTAGAATTTAGTAAAACACTGATGGAAGGTCTTCAAGAACTTAAAAAAAAAATAGATGAAGTAGCAAAAGCAATGCCCATTCAATGCACTAGGTGTACTAGATATGGCCATAATTATACAGAATGTAAAGTCCCAAAATGTTCCAAATGTAAGAAAATGGGTCACGTAGCTAAAAATTGTAGAAGCAATCAAAATAGGAATAAAACGGACCAGTCAAATGAAAGTCAAACTTTAAACCATCCAGGGCTGGGTTCGGGGCCGAGAACTTAGCCATACAGGGTAAAAGTAGGCCAGTTGTTGTAAATACAATCAAACAATGTGGACTATTTGCTAGAGTCCAAGTAAACACCACTAAATTCAGTTTTCTTATAGACACAGGGTCTGCTGTTAATTGTATTTCAAAAGGTAGTTTTGATAGGATTAAACAAAAAGTAAATATAATTCCTGTATCTACTGTTTTAACAACAGCAAGTGGAGACAACTTGAAAGTTTATGGACAGGCAAAATTATCTGTAGAAATTCAAGGTTATTTCTTAGAGCTTGATTTCATAATAACTGATTTAGATGGAATTTCTGGCATTCTAGGTATAAATTTTTTAGAAACAAGCAAAGCCCAGATTAATTTTGCTCAAGCTTTATTAATACTACCAAGTAATACAATAATAAAATTACATAGGGAACAAAACAACCATTGTGCTTTAATTCGATTAAAAGAGAAAGTACATATTCCAGCTAATACTGAGATTATGCTTCCTGTCACTATTCCAAAACATTTTAGAAAAGAAAATTTATTAGTAGAACCAAACTATCAATTAAAAAACCATGGTGTAGTGATTTCAAATGCTATTGTGAATGCAGGGAAAAATCGGGTTGTTATTTCAGCAATAAATTGCAGAAATATAGATATAACATTAAAACGAAGTAAAATAGTGGGAAACATTCAGGAAGTAAAAGAAATCTTGGAACCTATAGAAAACGAATTATCTAGTGAATTACAGTTGCCTCAACATTTAGAATGTTTACTAGAAGGCGTTTCACCAAAAATAACCCCAGAACAAAAGAATAAAATAAAAACACTTCTTATAAAGTTCCAAGATGTGTTCCTGGGTCCTGATGGTCGTTTGGGTCAAACCCATGTTGTGAAACATACTATTGATACAGGGGATGCTTTACCTATTAAAATACCACCCCGTAGGGTGCCTTTAAAGCATAAGGAGATAATAGATCAAGAAATCGATAAAATGCTGAAAGATGACATAATAGAACCTTCCGATAGTCCCTGGAGTAGTCCGATACTACTCTGTTTAAAGAAAGACTTAAGTTGGCGTTTCTGTGTGGACTATAGAAAAATTAACCAAGTTACGAAAAAGGATGCATATCCTCTTCCAAATATAGATTCTTCTTTGGATTCATTAGGTGGAAATCAATGGTTCAGTACAATAGATTTAGCATCAGGTTATTGGCAGTGTCTAGTAGATGAAAAAGATAGACCTAAAACTGCATTCAGTTGTCACAGAGGCTTGTTTCAATTTAAGGTTATGCCCTTTGGCCTATGCAATGCCCCTAGTTGTTTTGAACGTCTTATGGAAATTGTTCTGAAAGGTTATCAGTGGGAAAGATGCTTGTGTTACATTGATGATGTAATTATATTTGGCCGAACTTTCGAGCAGGCATTAGAAAATTTAGAACTAGTTTTTGGAAGACTAAGACAAGCTAATTTGAAGTTAAAACCAAAGAAGTGTTCATTTTTTCAGCATCAAGTATTATTTTTAGGTCATTTAATATCTGACCAAGGAATAGCTTGTGATCCATCTAAAATTGAAACAGTACAAAATTGGCCAGTACCTAAAAATGTCAATGAAATACGAAGTTTTCTGGGTTTAGCTGGATATTATAGGCGTTTTATACCAAATTTTTCTGAAATAGCATCAGTATTAACCAATCTTACTAAGAAGGAGATAAAATTTAACTGGACCGAAAAATGTCAAACATCCTTTAATACTTTGAAAGAGAAATTAGTTACAGCTCCTGTGCTTGTTTATCCAAATGAAAATGACCAATTCATTCTAGACACTGATGCTAGTGGACATGCAATTGGTGCAGTTCTTTCTCAAATCCAAGATGGGGAAGAAAAGGTTATTGCATATGCTAGTAAGATGCTTAATAACTCTCAGAAAAAGTACTGTACAACCTATAGGGAGTTGTTGGCTGTGGTCACATTTGTAAAATATTTTAGGCATTATTTGATAGGCCAAAAGTTCAAAATAAGAACTGATCATGCTTCACTAATTTGGTTAAAAAACTTTAAAAACCCTGAGGGCATGGTCGCCAGATGGATCTCAGTTTTAGAATCCTACCATTATGTTCTTGAACACAGAAAGGGGAACCAGCATTCAAATGCTGATGCATTGTCAAGAAAGCCTTACAGACTATGTAAAAGACAAAACTGTCCCGGATGTAAATCTGATGAATCAATACAAATGTCTATAAATCCCTTGGTATCTCATGACCCTGATGAAACAATTCCTTATATTGAAAATGATCAAATAGAGTCAAGGCCTTTAAATGAAAATTTTAGCTGCAATAGAACTTTAGATTTTGACAATGAAATAGATTTTTCAAACTGGTTAAGAATTTGGACCTCTGAAGAAATAAAGGAATGGCAAGAACAAGATTTTGATATATCAAAAGTAATTGAGATGAAAAATCAGTTTTTAGAAAAACCTGATAGACAAAAAGTAGCAGGTTTATCTTATGAAGTTCGAAATTTGTGGAGTTTGTGGGAATCTTTGGAAATCAGAAATGGAATTCTTTACAAGAAAGTTGAAAACTTTGGACAAGACGAGCTTGTCCTTGTTGTCCCTTTATTTCTTCAGAGGTCCAAATTCTTAACCAGTTTGAAAAATCTATTTCATTGTCAAAATCTAAAGTTCTATTGCAGCTAAAATTTTCATTTAAAGGCCTTGACTCTATTTGATCATTTTCAATATAAGGAATTGTTTCATCAGGGTCATGAGATACTTGTAACCGGAAGGAGGGGTATCAGTGTTTATTATAGTGTTAAAACCTTGTTTGATCCATTGTATTTTGTTTGTTATAAGCTTAACTATTCAAATAACTGATCCTCCTTTAACTCCAGGTTCGTTCCACTGGGATCTGCGTCTCTGCATTTAGAATTAACACTAAGACTGTTGTACACGTACATTAAATTTTATTAAAATTACAAAAATATTAACATAAAAAAAAATACCTTATTATACAGAGTTTACCCTAGCTAATAGCACTTGAAAAAAAATAACAAAATTATTATGTAAGATAATTACTGGACTACATGGCTTGAATTTTATTATCCCCCAAAATAATATGAAAGTGGTAAACAAAAATTAACTCAGGTGTGGCAGGGCGGGCGTAAACCAAATACTGGAGTTTCCCCTGGAAAAGCCTACAGCCTAGCTATACTGTATAGCTTGCACCTAGTGCATTCACCTACCTTAAGCAAGTCTCTGAAGACTGTGGCTTTCTAATGAAAAAGCCAAGAAAATGGGCAGAACACAGGTATATATACTAAAAGAGTTCTAAATTTAGAAACAAATAAACAACTTTAACCAATGAAAAAGTTTAATAATACAGAGCCAATCGAAGTAATTCTTATGTATGGCGAATGCCGAGAATACTATAGTAGGAATTCTGAACGCGCCCACAGGTAAGCTTAAGTTTACTTCGGAACTCCTCGGACCCAAATACCACCATTAAACCACATGTTTTTGACCGGGACGACTGAAGAGACTTTGGACATAAAAATTCAAGGACATTCTGTTACAACATGATAGAACTTATAAATTAACGAACAAAATCAAAATATCTTATTCAAGGTTATTTCTTAGAGCTTGATTTCATAATAACTGATTTAGATGGAATTTCTGGCATTCTAGGTATAATTTTTTTAGAAACAAGCAAAGCCCAGATTAATTTTGCTCAAGCTTTATTAATACTACCAAGTAATACAATAATAAAATTACATAGGGAACAAAACAACCATTGTGCTTTAATTCGATTAAAAGAGAAAGTACATATTCCAGCTAATACTGAGATTATGCTTCCTGTCACTATTCCAAAACATTTTAGAAAAGAAAATTTATTAGTAGAACCAAACTATCAATTAAAAAACCATGGTGTAGTGATTTCAAATGCTATTGTGAATGCAGGGAAAAATCGGGTTGTTATTTCAGCAATAAATTGCAGAAATATAGATATAACATTAAAACGAAGTAAAATAGTGGGAAACATTCAGGAAGTAAAAGAAATCTTAGAACCTATAGAAAACGAATTATCTAGTGAATTACAGTTGCCTCAACATTTAGAATGTTTACTAGAAGGCGTTTCACCAAAAATAACCCCAGAACAAAAGAATAAAATAAAAACACTTCTTATAAAGTTCCAAGATGTGTTCCTGGGTCCTGATGGTCGTTTGGGTCAAACCCATGTTGTGAAACATACTATTGATACAGGGGATGCTTTACCTATTAAAATACCACCCCGTAGGGTGCCTTTAAAGCATAAGGAGATAATAGATCAAGAAATCGATAAAATGCTGAAAGATGACATAATAGAACCTTCCGATAGTCCCTGGAGTAGTCCGATACTACTCTGTTTAAAGAAAGACTTAAGTTGGCGTTTCTGTGTGGACTATAGAAAAATTAACCAAGTTACGAAAAAGGATGCATATCCTCTTCCAAATATAGATTCTTCTTTGGATTCATTAGGTGGAAATCAATGGTTCAGTACAATAGATTTAGCATCAGGTTATTGGCAGTGTCTAGTAGATGAAAAAGATAGACCTAAAACTGCATTCAGTTGTCACAGAGGCTTGTTTCAATTTAAGGTTATGCCCTTTGGCCTATGCAATGCCCCTAGTTGTTTTGAACGTCTTATGGAAATTGTTCTGAAAGGTTATCAGTGGGAAAGATGCTTGTGTTACATTGATGATGTAATTATATTTGGCCGAACTTTCGAGCAGGCATTAGAAAATTTAGAACTAGTTTTTGGAAGACTAAGACAAGCTAATTTGAAGTTAAAACCAAAGAAGTGTTCATTTTTTCAGCATCAAGTATTATTTTTAGGTCATTTAATATCTGACCAAGGAATAGCTTGTGATCCATCTAAAATTGAAACAGTACAAAATTGGCCAGTACCTAAAAATGTCAATGAAATACGAAGTTTTCTGGGTTTAGCTGGATATTATAGGCGTTTTATACCAAATTTTTCTGAAATAGCATCAGTATTAACCAATCTTACTAAGAAGGAGATAAAATTTAACTGGACCGAAAAATGTCAAACATCCTTTAATACTTTGAAAGAGAAATTAGTTACAGCTCCTGTGCTTGTTTATCCAAATGAAAATGACCAATTCATTCTAGACACTGATGCTAGTGGACATGCAATTGGTGCAGTTCTTTCTCAAATCCAAGATGGGGAAGAAAAGGTTATTGCATATGCTAGTAAGATGCTTAATAACTCTCAGAAAAAGTACTGTACAACCTATAGGGAGTTGTTGGCTGTGGTCACATTTGTAAAATATTTTAGGCATTATTTGATAGGCCAAAAGTTCAAAATAAGAACTGATCATGCTTCACTAATTTGGTTAAAAAACTTTAAAAACCCTGAGGGCATGGTCGCCAGATGGATCTCAGTTTTAGAATCCTACCATTATGTTCTTGAACACAGAAAGGGGAACCAGCATTCAAATGCTGATGCATTGTCAAGAAAGCCTTACAGACTATGTAAAAGACAAAACTGTCCCGGATGTAAATCTGATGAATCAATACAAATGTCTATAAATCCCTTGGTATCTCATGACCCTGATGAAACAATTCCTTATATTGAAAATGATCAAATAGAGTCAAGGCCTTTAAATGAAAATTTTAGCTGCAATAGAACTTTAGATTTTGACAATGAAATAGATTTTTCAAACTGGTTAAGAATTTGGACCTCTGAAGAAATAAAGGAATGGCAAGAACAAGATTTTGATATATCAAAAGTAATTGAGATGAAAAATCAGTTTTTAGAAAAACCTGATAGACAAAAAGTAGCAGGTTTATCTTATGAAGTTCGAAATTTGTGGAGTTTGTGGGAATCTTTGGAAATCAGAAATGGAATTCTTTACAAGAAAGTTGAAAACTTTGGACAAGACGAGCTTGTCCTTGTTGTCCCAAAAGAGTTAAGAACAAAGCTCATGAAGGAACTTCATAATAGTAGAATTTCTGGCCATTTGGGTCGTGATCGAACAATACAATCTGTAAAAAGGAGGTTCTTTTGGCCTGGTATGTCTTCAGATATCAGTAGTTGGGTTAAACACTGTGCCGTCTGTGCAAGAACTAAGCGAGGTCCTGGCTTGGGTCGATCACCTCTCCAACAGTCTCCGGTTGGTTATCCTCTTGATAGGGTGGCAGTTGATATAGTTGGCCCTTGTCCCATAACAGAAAATGGAAATGAATATATCATTGTACTCTGTGATTACTTTACAAAATGGAGTGAAGCCTTTGCCGTTCCTAATCATAACGCATTAACAGTGGCTGATAAGATAGTTTCTGAATTTTTCTCTAGATTTGGGGTACCAAAACAGTTACATTCAGATCAAGGAAAGGAATTTGAGTCCGAATTATTTCATGCAGTATGTACTCGTTTAGGAATTGAAAAGACTCGTACCACACCATATCGTCCCCAAAGTGATGGGTTGGTTGAAAAATTTAATCAAACTTTACAAGTCATGCTATCAGCATTTGTCAATAAATGTAGAAACGATTGGGATAATCATTTACCCTACCTCTTAATGGCTTATAGAGCCAGTGTCAATGACAGTACAGGTGTTTCACCTTTCAAAATGATGTATGGAAGGGAAATGTCATATCCTATTGATGTTATTGCAGGAATCCCAAATTCTAATAAACATTTTTGCCCTGTTGAATACATACAATGGCTTAATCATACGTTTACTGTCACTTTCAATTTTGCTAGAGATAATTTATTAAAAGCGGCTACTAGGCAGAAGAATAATTATGATCGTGGTTTGAAACCCAGAAATTTTAAGGTCGGAGATTTTGTTTGGAGGTGGTATCCCCCGACTGCTAATTTAAAACTAGGTTTAGGGTGGATGGGACCGTACAAAATTCTTGAAAAATTAACTGAGGTTACATATAAAATACAAGAAACCCCAGATAGCAGAGTCATCATCGTCCATGTTGATCATCTTAAACCATATTTAGGAGAATTGCCCCTAGCATGGCACCAACATTTGGACTCAGACGTTGAATCTGAAACTAGTAACGAGGCGTGTGATCCTGATTTGTCTATACAAGAGACATCAGATGATGAAAGCTTAATACAAGAAGCTTATCACTCGCCTCCCATCCCAAGAATTCCAAGCCCATTAGTAACCAGGTGTGGCAGGACTGTACGTAGACCAACCAAATATTCCCCTTAATGTACATATGTATATAATTTGTTTTATATTTTAATGTAATACAGTTCACTGTGGGGTGTCTAACATCATGTTTAATTCATTCCGAGGAATCATGAAGCCCTAGTAGGACAATGGACATAATTTGATGTATTTTGGTCGTCAATAAAGTTATTTTACAGTTGTCAATGTTCATCAACTATTGGTTCGTGTTTTGACTCCTGCCATATAATCTTCTTTGTTCTAAAAAAAAAAAAAAAGACAATCAGTTAATGATAGAAGCATTATATGAATGTATATCCTTAGACTCATATTATACAAATGAGTAGTTATTTCTGGTATAAAAAAAAAAAATTATTTATAAATGCCAAAGATAATTGGTGTACAATAAAAGATGGAGCAAAATTGAAAACTGAACAAAACAGTTCTTGCTAGTAGTTGAAATAATAATAATAAAAATAAAACAATGACAACATATAATAAAGTGTTGATATATCGACAAAACAAAAGGTGTACTAAAATACATACTTGATATTTGTTAATGTCTAGCATAATAACCAAAACTGTATATGTGGGATCTTTCATTTCAGATGGAGCATATAGACGTTTTAGTGACACCAGTGGAACTGTCTACTCTGAATACGGATCTTCGTGAAAGACCTGAGTTTTATAATGGATATAAATGTCCCGTGACTTTATGTGATGATAGACGATATCAAAGATATCAACAATATATGCGGCATTGGCGTAATTTCCACGTTTCGAATATCAGCATGTTTCATTGTATAGCCTGTACTTCCACATTTCGAAATAAACTTGATTTGCGTGAACACTTGATTTCAAGACACAGATATGAACGCCATTTCGCCAGGAACAGTACTGTGAATCTTCAAAAAGTCAAAGTTCCGAACATAAATTACTCAACTCCAAAAGATGTACGACCGCCAGTAAACATCCGAACTGAAGTCACGGAGGAAATTATTGTGGTAGAAGAGGGTGATATGATTTCTCGTGACATGGATTTACAAATGATTGAACGAGATGGTAAATTAACATTTGTTGCATTCCCTAAGAAGGACTTTTAGTGACTTGACTTTATTTTTCAAATTGTTGTATTGTATACTTTTATTTATAATTGTTTGATATGCTTGGATATATTTATTTTATGTTTGTGTGGGTATAAACCAATTTATAATGTGCATTGGTTTAGTTGGGGGGAATGTCACGGAGCAGGTTTTTTTTAAACTGTGGATATTGTAATTTGTCGGTATAGGTTGTCCTAAAGTAAAGATATTTTGATTTTGTTCGTTAATTTATAAGTTCTATCATGTTGTAACAGAATGTCCTTGAATTTTTATGTCCAAAGTCTCTTCAGTCGTCCCGGTCAAAAACATGTGGTTTAATGGTGGTATTTGGGTCCGAGGAGTTCCGAAGTAAACTTAAGCTTACCTGTGGGCGCGTTCAGAATTCCTACTATAGTATTCTCGGCATTCGCCATACATAAGAATTACTTCGATTGGCTCTGTATTATTAAACTTTTTCATTGGTTAAAGTTGTTTATTTGTTTCTAAATTTAGAACTCTTTTAGTATATATACCTGTGTTCTGCCCATTTTCTTGGCTTTTTCATTAGAAAGCCACAGTCTTCAGAGACTTGCTTAAGGTAGGTGAATGCACTAGGTGCAAGCCATACAGTATAGCTAGGCTGTAGGCTTTTCCAGGGGAAACTCCTGTATTTGGTTTACGCCCGCCCTGCCACACCTGAGTTAATTTTTGTTTACCACTTTCATATTATTTTGGGGGATAATAAAATTCAAGCCATGTAGTCCAGTAATTATCTTACATAATAATTTTGTTATTTTTTTTCAAGTGCTATTAGCTAGGGTAAACTCTGTATAATAAGGTATTTTTTTTATGTTAATATTTTTGTAATTTTAATAAAATTTAATGTACGTGTACAACAGTCTTAGTGTTAATTCTAAATGCAGAGACGCAGATCCCAGTGGAACGAACCTGGAGTTAAAGGAGGATCAGTTATTTGAATAGTTAAGCTTATAACAAACAAAATACAATGGATCAAACAAGGTTTTAACACTATAATAAACACTGATACCCCTCCTTCCGGTTACACCGCCATTATTGACATGATTTTGCCGCGACTGAAGAGAAATAGAAATTTACCGTGTTTAGAGAAATCCAGACTTGTCCGCATATACAGAAAGATATAATGGGTAAGTTTTAAAACTCAATATATAACAAAATGCATATTCAAAGACATTAATGAGACATTTAGCACGATCATCACGTGTCGATTCACGACACCTCGTTAAGGAGTGTTTTACAAACACAAGTAAGACCGGTTTATTTTAATCTCAATTACCAAATCATATAGTGATCTATTGCATTTATCTTGTTTTTATCATTTATTTTACAAAACTGCACCACGGCACACCCGTTTGTCCATTCGAAAGTAAAAATCGTCTGGCATAGAAAAATAGGTTTCTCTCCCTTCTTTTTAACGTTCCAATGTGTAACAATGAAGACAGTAATGTTGAGGTCATTATCCTTTTGGATAGCCTGAGCAAAAGTAACCGGATGGGGGCGACCATTAACATTTTTTATTAAAAAAATCTTTCTTTCACTTAAAATTTCATATATGGGGCATTACACCTATAATGCTAAATTACATAAAAATGGAGAGAAAAGTATACCTGTCCACGGATTTTTTTTGGGAAAATTACCTTAAAGTTTAAGAATGGTTTTTCTACTTTCATTTCAGTGTTGTGGTCACATTGTACCACATTACACACTTTAGGAAGTGCTTCCACTGTAAAGACATTGACTGGAAAAAAATATATTCTTGTTCTACAGTAATGCCATACCTTTCAAAATATCCAACTCTTAAGCAATAGCAGTTATAAGCAAAAGCAGAAACAAAAGAGAAAATTGGGACTATTTTTTCATCCTGCCATCTTTTGACATGCACCGGAAATTCATTACATGAATAGGATAATGACCCCTTTAAGCAAAGCCAACAGTTCCGGATTTCCACCAAAATTTTTTTTTATGTTATTTAATGATTCTGTAAATAAAATAAGCATGCAGTTTGAATATATTGCTACTCAAATAAAAATTATGACAGTTTCCAAAGATGTGGTGAATCCTTGTTTTAGCAATTTTTAACTGATAAGGACAGTAAGGGTATAATTTTTTTCTTCTGTTCAACAATTTTGGCACAACAGTCAAAATATCACCTTTTTATGACAGTACTGGTGTAATAGTTACCAAATAAGCAGAAACACATCTGATAAAAGCAACTTTTTATCAAGTGAGAGCTCATTTGAATATAGGGGGGGTTGAAAACAGTCGATTCTGTTGCTATGACGGTATGATATAAAAATTAACATTTTTCCTCACAAAAGAAAAAAACTAACTAAAAAAGCTTTTCTTAGCTGTAATGAGTGTATAAATGAACTTATTAAGTAGAAATACACCACAATGGAATTCAGGTTGAGAAGCAGAGGTCTCTTTTCTGTAGCTTAAACTTTAATAAAACTATGCACAAAGTAGAGTTTTGACTAGTTTTAAGAAAACTGACATTTAATTGTTATACAAAAAGACTCATTGGCATCTTTTCAGTCCTTTTTGCATGCCAAGTCACTGAAAAAGTAGAAAACATAGCAACTGACTAGACTGATTGGTTCAAAGTACCCAAAAGCATACTAGATTCACAGACTTTACATTAAAACGACACATTGCAAATGATGCCTACCCATGCCAAATAATTACCTAGAGGCCAGAGGAATGAATAAACACTACATATTGATTAAAATACTGCTGTATAACCTTCTTTTAAGAAACAAAATGAATACATTTAATCTTTAGTTACAATTTTCAAGGTATGATACATGTTTCTGTCTAGCAATAAGTGCTGGTACATGAAATAGGATCATGGTTTACCTTTATTTAATCAATTTTTGGTCTGAAAGGTATTATATAATACCAATAATACATTTTTATTTCATGT
This sequence comes from Limnoperna fortunei, assembly GCA_944474755.1. Classification (NCBI taxonomy): domain Eukaryota; kingdom Metazoa; phylum Mollusca; class Bivalvia; order Mytilida; family Modiolidae; genus Limnoperna; species Limnoperna fortunei. Next base: position 34,916,462 of record OX104125.1, read on the forward strand.
CACCTTAGGTTCTACCTTACTCTACTCTATAGAATTGTAAACAGTGTGCTTTTTGCAAAAATAATCACTTTTTATGATACCATAGGCCAAAAAGTCAAATTTTACTTCAGATAATGAAACAGACTATAACTATAAAACCTGAAGATATATTTTGCAGAAAAGATGTTTTCCTATAATGAGTTCTGGTACCCTTTCATAAAAAGTGCCTGACAAGTGGGATTTGTGTATTTGACCAATTTGTAAATTTTGCTCTTACAGAGGTCATTATCCTTTTGGATAGCCTGAGCAAAAGTAACCGGATGGGGGCGACCATTAACATTTTTTATTTAAAAAAATCTTTCTTTCACTTAAAATTTCATATATGGGGCATTACACCTATAATGCTAAATTACATAAAAATGGAGAGAAAAGTATACCTGTCCACGGATTTTTTTGGGGAAAATTACCTTAAAGTTTAAGAATGGTTTTTCTACTTTCATTTCAGTGTTGTGGTCACATTGTACCACATTACACACTTTAGGAAGTGCTTCCACTGTAAAGACATTGACTGGAAAAAAATATATTCTTGTTCTACAGTAATGCCATACCTTTCAAAATATCCAACTCTTAAGCAATAGCAGTTATAAGCAAAAGCAGAAACAAAAGAGAAAATTGGGACTATTTTTTCATCCTGCCATCTTTTGACATGCACCGGAAATTCATTACATGAATAGGATAATGACCCCTGTTCGAGCTCTCCACAGCCTTTCAGAACAACTTGTAATTACATGCAGGAACAACACAACTACATAATTTTTACATGTTTGTTACTTTTTTAACACATAATGTAAACCAGTTTCTGATTCACTCTTAGTGGAACTAGTCTATTGTCTATTGATCTTTTTTTTCAAGACTAAATAAGTAAATTTATCATTTATTCTAAAAATGAGAGTTGATGTCATCTAGGCATTTGTTTTTGAGAATGGGTGTGTATCCCGGTGTCTCGAAACAAAGTGGGTGACTTTACTTTCATTATAAATTATTGTACTAGTACCTAAACTTTATATGAAAATTAATAATTTTTGGGAGCTCAAATCTATTACATATCCTAAAAATTTAGGGATGAGAGTTGATGTCATCTAGGTATTTGTTTTTGAGAATGGGTGCATATCTCGGTGTCTCAAAACAAAGTGGGTGACTTCACTTTCATTATAAATAGTTGTACCTAAACTTCATATGAAAATTAATATTTAGTTTTTTTTTCGAAGCTCAAATCTGTCACATATTCTAAAAATTGAGTAATGAGAGTAGATGTCATCTAGGTATTTGTTTTTGAGAATGGGTGCGTATCTCGGTGTCTCAAAACAAAGTGGGTGAATTCACTTTCATTATAATAATTGTACCTAAATATGAATATTTATATTTTTGGAAGCCCAAATCTGTCACATATTCTAAAAATTAAAGGATTAGAGTTGATGTGTTTGTTAGATACATGTATCTCTTCATCTCGAAACACAAAGTAGGTGACTTCACTTTAATTATAAAATTAATTTCACTTGAAGGAAGTATTTTGATCTTTCTAATAAGATTATTAATTTATAGACTATTTAAAGTTCATAGTGTTGTAATTTTATTTAATGAAGAAATTCAATATAAAACATAAAAAAAAGCTAAACAAGGAGGGAGGGGTTGGAGTCTTTGTAATATAAACATGTACCATGAAATGTGCTTTTTTTTTAGAATACTAGTACCATGGAAAACCACTAACTAAATAAAGCTAAATATGTTCAATGTACAAAATACAAGTGAATGATAATGAACTGACGGAACAAAGAGCTGAAAATCTTTAAACCAGAAAAAGTGTTTGTTTAAATGTTGTTTAATGCCACTTTCAGCAATTTTTCAGCTATATCATGGTGTCTAGTTTTTGTGTGTGAGTAAGCTGAAGCAAACCTCTGACCTTTGCTAGGAAGACTGGCAAGCCTTGTCTGTTAAGATTGCAGTTGAGTACACACTGCCCACAGTGAGACTCAAACCTGCAACTTCAGTGTTGACAGACCACCTGAATCAATAGTAGACGAACTACCTTAACAACTCTGCAACAACTGATGCCCCGCAATCAAAAATAAAAACAATACACGTACATGCACTGCTGGATACAACACAAAACAAAATCCCAAAATAGAAAGTGTTTAACATGTTTAACCAAAACATTTTTAAAAAATTGGTCATAATATTTTGTATGTTTTTTTAACAAGATTTTTATTTTACAGTTCTGCAGTTTCATGTTTAGTTTCTTCAGAGACAACGCATGAGATCTTGTAAAGACATCATTTCAACTTTAAAATACTGCATAGGTATGTAGTCTTTGTAAATAAATAAATAAGAAAATTAATGTAATATATATGCTTAAAAATAAAACCATGTTAGCAGTGTGCAGTTTCAACCACATTTTACCATTCTGGTCATTTCCATGTCAATTGTTTTGGTTGGAGGGAAACTTTTATCTTTTGAAATATCATTGATATTTACATGTTATAGCATTCGATATTTCAAATGAGTGGAAGAGTGATTGAAGTATGAAGTTGCCTATTAATGGATAACGTGCCTGTCAACACTTAGTTATCCTACCGAATGGGGGGGTGTTCTTAGTCTGGCTTCCTCCCCAATAAAAACTGGATGCCTTGATATAGCCGAAAAATTAATATAAGTGATGATATAGTAGAAGTGACCTTCTGATATTGATGATATCATGCGATAAAATTAAAAATGTTATTTTTCCTAGGTAAGAACCTCGCATACTACAGTCAAATCAATTTATTTAATAATTACCATATTAAAATCAAAATAGTTATCGAAGGTATGATTTATTAGATATTTAACTTAAGTCTAGCATTAAACCCATAAAGGCTCTTACTTAATTTAAATGGATACAATATGATGGACTTGTGGTAAAATATCCAATAAATCTAATTTCCTAAATATAACATCAAGAGATTATTCATTTGACATATTTGATCAGAAAGATGTTTCAGTACAATTTATTTTGTCTGTTGTACTATGAATTGAAATGATTAGGAACAATTATGAATGCATTTTTCTTTTTCTTTTCAGCCCTTATCATTGCCATCTGTTATTAAAGTCGTGCCATGAAAATAAGAAGTGACAACTTTTAAAATTTTGTTGAAGACATATTCAAATGAACTAGTAGCTCCTTGCTAAAGGCAGTCCTTGACCAATTACCATGATCGAAATATGGTTAAATATGGTTGTTTCATGTAAATACCTACATGTAGCATATGAGGAGATACAATTACACTTTATTCCAAAAGAATTTGTTCTAAGGATGAGAAGATGAAAATGTTCTTGAAATTATTTCTACACAAGACATCACGACAAGATTGATAATGGACAAGACTAGAATATGCTGCATTTTTACTTTCATTTAAGATGTAATTAAAAACAAATAGGAACATATAAACTTTTAAAGATTAATTTATCCTGTTTATAGGTTATATTCAAAGTTTAATTATAATATTTATTCTTGCTTTTGAAATGTTTACTTCTAACAAACTTATGTTACAGATTACGCTATAAAAATTGACTTGTCTGATGTAATTTTCTGTTATTAAGAATATTTTTATGCTGCTTTTATCTTTTAGTACATTAAACAATTGAAATACATTTTTTTATTTGTCTGTATGTTTTTTTATCTATATTTTTAAAAACCTATACATATTAAGCTGTCTTGGTGGTGAAAATTCTGTATTGATTGCGGTCTTCATTGATGGTTTCACATAATGTAATTGTGCCAATATTTATAAAATCAATATTATTGTCCTGCATTCTATGAATATACTTTGCACAGTGTTGAAAGTACAGAACATCACACACCAAAAATCTGAGAATGGCACTCTAATGAAACATTCAAACAAAGATGTTAATTTGTTACATTATAATTTGCTTTATTGGTACTGATAGAAACCAATATTTTTGTGCTCAAACCTTTTTTGGATCGATCGAGCTTTTAATCAACCCGATTAAAATAAAAATCAATTTGATCACAAAATTCAGCATTTAGATTATCTTGATTAGTCATGTTGATTGAAGTTTTCATCAAATATGATTACAAAATAGCCAGTGTGATTATATGATTAATCAATTTGATTGTTATGTTTAATCAAGTTGATTGTTATGTTTAATCAAAATGATTAATTGATTAATCATCTTGATTAAAATTAAATTCATTTTGATTAAAAGGGTCGTCGTCCTGGGGACAATCAATTTGACGACTTTTATCAATCAAGTTGACGAGTTTTTTTTTTTCAGTGTATGATTTACAAAACACATTACATATATGCGCCAGAAGTGCCTTAAATTGTTCTATATTAAAAAAAATTAACATCTCGGAGGGGGAACCGTCCAAGACCCTCCGTTGGACCCTACGTTGCCGAGAACTGCAGACGTCCATGCCTTCGTACCATTTGGAATTACATGGTTACATGTGCTACATGTGTAGTAGCTTGCAAATTGCAAATAGGATTATTTTTTTTCTATCCCAAGGTTATCTCTTGATAGATACATGGCTTTCTCATATCTAAATTATTAATTGAATTTAAAACTGTCGTATAAGACTTTAATTTAAATGAAAGTATAAATCTTCTTATTTTGTTTTAAATTTCCTTTAATATCTTTAATGTTTCCTATCTGAATTTGGTGCAAATTACAAATACACATAGTATTTTATTTGTCTAAGAAATGTGCTAAGATGAACATTTTTGCGCATCGGAACTTATTTTTGAGTAAAAATATTTTCGTCGTATCGTAGAATATCAAACGATAATCGTTTTGTCTAATACATACCATTTGAAAACCGTACTTTTTGGGCTGGACATCCAAATCCCGCTCTTTCTCGTCTGACGATCACGAATACTATCCACGTGTAGCAAAATGTAATTATTATAACAGGAATTATCAAATTAATAAATAATTCTGCAATTATCATAGCCTGAAATATAATTAAAAAATGAAGCGTTAGTCATTGTTATCAGTTGTTTATAAAACTATTTTTTGGTACAAGATCATATAACAGTCTGACTGAGTAGTGTACACAAGAAGTACGTATAATACCTTAATACGTATTACACGTGGCCAAATACGGCAGCGAGTAAATATTTTACCTTCTAGTCAGAAATTTTGTAGTTATATCTTATTGTTACAACGATTTTCGTCTGTTATCATTGATTGAATACTAGTATTAGCTTAATGAAAAGTGAGTAGTATTTCTGAACAATGTATGACGAGGGAAAGTAAGCGAATACTAAATTAATGAAAGATTAAGAAGTTTAAATTTTGTGCGGCACCAGTCCTGGTTTTACTTGTAGTCTTAGGCTGTCAATGTTGGCTAGACTTTTCACAATTTGGCTTTCAATGATAACTGTTTGTTTGTTTGAATTGTGTTTAACGCCACTTTCAGCAATAGTGCGTCCAGTTTTTATTGGTGGAGGAAACCATAAACCCGAAAAAACAAGAACCTTCGAATTCGAAAAATGGCAATCGATAATTAGGTTGGTAGTCGAGTACACAATGCCCGCAGCTAGAACCTATCACGCAAATTCAAACAGACCACGTTATCAATATTAGATAACTAACTACCCTATCCCCTCGCTATTGATTGGAGGCTCCCGAATTTTATCTAGCATTATTAAACTCATTGTAAATGATTAAGAAATTATTACCCTTCCGAAGCAGTAGTTTTAATTCTATTTAGTTTAAAGTTGAAATTGAATGATCATTCCTTGATTTACTAGACGTGACAATGAGCACTGTTTGCTCGGCCGAAGCACCCGAGTGTACTCATTAATTTTATTGGGTTTATGTTACTCACTTTCTGTTTTTTGCTTTTTTGGGGGGGTTTTGTTTTGTTTTGTATATGTGTGCGTGAATCGAAATTTGTAATCATCCCTTGACTTGTCGGCACTTGTTATTTGGTCGGTTTTTATATTAGTATTATTTTGTGACTGCGCATGCGTGGCCGTAGGATGTTCTTGTCAGTGCAGAAAAAATTTGTATTTTTCTTTTCTTTTCTATGGATGTTGTTTATCTGAGAAATTAACATTTATCTGATAATAATATTTTACTGCTTACCTTCTTATTTTTAAAGCCATGACCGCACAGGTTTCCCAGATTTGTACACAGAAATTTGACATGTAATGCGTAAGGTAAAGCCAACAGAACAGCTAGCAGCCATGCACCTGATATTAATCCGTAACGATATTTTTTACCCGTTGTTGAGGCAGACAGAGGTTTCGTGATAACAAACAATCGGTCAATAGTTAAAACCACAATAAGAAAAGTTGAGGCGTATATTGTCAAATTAGCACAATAGCCATATAGTACCATACAAGAAAACCATTCCCAGCTGTTTAAAAACCTGTCGAATATACATTCAGGAAGGACGTATAATAATCCTACTGCTAAATCTGAAAAAAAAATAAATCGACTATAAAATTTAAAAAAAAATGGTCGTCTCATATTAGACCTCATATTACAATGTCCGTTTTTGATTGGTTAATACCAAGTAACAAGCTACTACTGAATTATGGCCTTAAACTTGAGTTTGAGTGTCACACTCTCTAGATGTCACGAAAAAATACCCGCTGTGTTAGACATTTTTACAATGGTTGATTTTATTTGTTTGAATGATGTTTAAAGCCACTTTCAGCAATTTTCAGCCATTTCGTGTCGTCGAGTTTTTATTGGGGAGGAATTCGGAGTAGCTGGAAAAAATCCAGACCGTCATTAGGAAATCTGTAAATCTTGGTTAATTACGATCGAAGTAGACCACATCCTTCCAGCAGTGAGACTCGAGCCCGCAACCTCAGTGAAAAGCACGTTATCCTTAATAATTAGCATGCAATAAAACCTGGTTTAACTCAACATTCTTCTGGCTGTTACTCATTTTTGGCTGCTGGTTCTCTAGTTTTCCGGTTTCGTGGACTTTTTTTGTTATTGTCTTATTCTTAACAGTTTTTTATTTTCGTTTTTTTTTTGTTCATAGATTACAAGTTTTCATACCGAAAGTCGTATTATTTTCTCCCAAAGTAAAAACTGGACGCCAAATCGCTGTGGCGTTAAACACCATTCAAATCAATAATACGTGTAACGCTCGAAAACACAACCTCATTGCCAGGCACTCTAGCTATCAATAGTAGATTTACCACTCGTGCACTGAAGACTATTCATGTTAAAAAAATTTTCAAATGTGAAAATGTACGTTGTAGGACGAACCGAAGACCACACTATACCAAGACGTTACATCACCCAACGTGATGAAATCCAAATAAAAAAAAATCTGTCGAGTTTTTAAATTAGCAAATCTCAGCGAAACAATTTAGAATTTAGTTTATACTTGTTAATATGCTAGGGTTGTCCCAAATTCTTGAAAAAAAAATTAAATCCTTTTTCAGCCAAGATATTTCAGTGTACTTAAGTCTGAGATACTGACTTAAAACACGAAATTTCAGAGTACTTTAGTCTGAGAACTATGGAAGCCCGTGCGTGTCACGGAAAAAATAATTTATAACTTGTCCGTACGAGTTTCAAACTTGTGCGCACGAGTTATTAACTTGAGCGCACAAGTTTCAAATCGTGAGCGTACGAGTTTCAAACTTGTGCGCACGAGTTACTAATTTGTGCGCATGAGTTGCTAACTTGTGCGCACGAGTTATTAACTTGAGCGCACGAGTTTCAAATCTAAAGCGCATAAGGCTAATACTGATTGGGATAATATTTTCAAGACAAATGATATTGACAAGATTGTGAGCGATGTTACAAACAACATTTTATTTGCAGCGGACTCGTGTATTCCGAATCGTTTAGTAACCATTCGGAAATCAAATCCAGCATGGCTCACTAGAGATCTGAAAAAAACTTATCAGGAAAAAAAATCGCACTCACTGTAAAGCAACACGCTCCAATAAACCGACTGACTGGGATAAATTTAAAAAAAAAGGAATAATGTGACGTCACAAGTTAGAATCGCTCGCGAAAAGTACCGCTCCGATTTAGTAAGTAAATTATCTGCTGAGAAATGTTCATCTAAGTCTTGGTGGGTAATTTGCAATAAAATAGCTGGTATTAAACCAGCACATACTGATATACCCCCCTTATTAGTTGGTGATAGATTAATTTTTGATGACACTGACAGAGCGAACAGTCTTAACGATGACTTTGCTTTGCAGACAAAAATAGATTAAACACATGCTACACTTCCAGACCGATTAAGTCATCGAGAATTTAAATTAGAAAATATTGTTTTAGATGAAAGTGAAGTCGAAGATGTCCTTTCTATTTTAAATATTAACAAAGCCTCTGGACCTGATTCAATAAATCCGCGATTACTAAAGGAGGCTTCGTCTATTTTAAAATATCCTTTGTGTAAACTATACAATATGTCGTTATCTTTGTCTTATTTTCCGAACGAATAGAAGAAGGTAAATGTAACACCGGTGTTCAAAAGTGGTTCACCGATTGAAGTAAAAAATTATAGACCTATCTCCTTACTTAGTGTTATATCCAAATGTATGGAGAGATGTGTCTATAAACATGTCCACAATTTTTTACAACAAAACAGTATAATCACACCCAGTCAGTCGGTATTTACTAGAGGTGATTCTGCCGTAAACCAGCTCATAAGCATGTCCAATGATATTGGGAAAGCCTTAGATAATGGGAAAGAAATAAGGGTCGTCTTTTGTGACATAAGTAAGGCATTTGATCGTGTATGGCACAGAGGACTCTTATTCAAACTTCAGAATTATGGTATTGATGGAAATTTATTACTCTGGTTTATAAACTATCTTTCAGGGAGGGAACAAAGAGTGGTTTTAAGCGGTGGTAGTTCTGACTGGAGGTGCAGGTGTTCCTCAGGGTTCCATTGTAGGGCCTTTATTGTTTCTTTTATTTATTAATGATATTGTAGAAGATATTAATGCTTGTGTTAAGCTTTTTGCAGACGACACTAGCATTTATATAATTGTAGATAGTCCCGAAGTCGCTGCTGACATATTAAATAGGGATCTAGCTAAATTTCATAGCTGGTCAGAAAAGTGGTTAGTACAATTTAACCCACATAAAACTGAAACGATAACTATATCTCGTAAATCATTCAAGCCAATTCATCCACCTATTGTTATGGACGGGCTCAATATTCAAGAAGTCGCTTCATATAAACACTTAGGCATTTATTTTTCAAGTAATGGTTCTTGGCATGACCACATTAATTACATTGTTAAAAAAGCTTATAATAGAGTTAATTTCCTTCGTAGGGTACGATTTGTCCTTGACAGGTATGTCCTGGAGAGAATGTACTTTTCTTATATTAGACCAATTCTGGAATATGGCGATGTGGTATGGCATAACTATACACAATACTTAGTAAACAAGTTAGAGAGTGTCCAGATAGACGCAATGTGCATTGTTTCGGGAGGGACAAAATTGACGTCGTTAGAAAAACTTTATCAAGAAACGGGTTGGGAAACACTTTCGGCTAGGAGGGAAAAACATCGACTTATTCAAATATATAAGATTATAAACAAGGAATCCCCAAATTATTTATGGGAACCTGTTTCCTAGTTCAATTGGTGATCGACATAGTCATTTTACTCGCCAAGTCGAAAATATTGTTAATGTTCGTACAAGAACGAACTTCTACTCTGAATATTTTCTGCCTGCGACCATTAACATGTGGAATAATTTGCCATTAGATGTAAGAAGGTCTACCTCGTTAAGTATATTTTAAAAAAAAAATTGGAGACTCGAAGCAAAGTAACCCCAAAATACTATTACGTCGGAACTCGAAAAGGGCAGATTCTACATGTAGTTCACAAAATGAACACCTGTTTCTGCGAAACCTTGTGGATTCTCCAAAATGTACATGTGGTCATGTCGAATCAACCTATCAGTTTCTTTTTGAATGTTATAAGTACGATTAGCTTCGTTATAGTACCATACATACTCTTAATTTAAACCAACATATCGATGTTAACTTATTATTGTATGGGTCAGATTTTCGAACATTAGATGAAAATATTAATATTAATGTCTTTAATCGTGTTCAAAAATATTTTGTTAAAAGCAAACGCTTTTTTTAACCGCATTTCACCATTGTCATATGCATTGACGGTTTCTTTTTATTAATTACACTTCCTGACAACATTTTCATGTCCTTTTGTTATTTCTATTAATTCTCTAAGCATGCTTATAGTTTTGATATTACATTTTGTCGGAATTGTCAGGAGACGGATTAACAAATGTTACATGTTTATTTCCGAATCCTGTATGTTATTCTTTGTATGATGTATTTTGTACATATTATTGAAATTTATATTAATAAATATGTTTAAACTAACTTGATCGCACGAGATATTAACTGAGCGCACGAGTTTTGAAATCATGTGAGCACAAGTTAGTAACTCGCGGGCACAAGATTTAAAAATCGTGCGCTCAAGATTTGAAAGACGTGCGCACGAGTTACTAACTCGTTCGCACAAGTTAGTAACTAGTGCGCACAAGTTAGTAACTAGTGCGAACAAGTTTGAAACTCGTGCGCTCAAGATTTGAAACTATTGCGCTCAAGTTAAAAATCGTGCGCACAAGTTTGAAACTCGTGCGCTAAAGATTTGAAACTCGTGCGCTCAAGTTAGTAACTCGTGCTCACAAGTTATAAATTATTTTTTCCGTGGCACGTACGGGCTTCCATAGAGAACTGACTTAAGTACGTTTGTTAGTATACTTAAGTATGTGTATTGTCCACATGCTACTCTACTTAGACTTTTTTCTGGTTCCAAACCAAACTCTTTCCTGTAAACATGCAACAATTTTAATGTTTATAATTATACCGTTTTATTCTAACTCATTTTCTTGGAATCTGACTTCGTCGGCAAGTAGTTCCACAAACACATTAACGTTTTTTAACAATATATAATATTTTGTTTAGTTACCTGCTATGGCTAGGTGGTGTACAAAAAATGCCATCCTGCTGGGTTTCTTCCTTTTCGACAGTAAATATATAAGGGCGGAGTTGAGAGTGATTATGCCTATGGCTTCTATCAAAGATATCCATTTAGCTACATCTGAACCTTCCTAAATGTCAAAAACAAAATACAACTACATTTGAATGACGTCACGTGGCAAATCTTTTAACTATCAGTCATACAGTGTGCTGCCCTCTACATATGTAACGGTATTACATGATTTTATTAAATGGGTTATTTTAATAAAAAGTTTGGTGTACTAAAGTGCGAATCTGCGTTTTATTGTGCTGTTTGCATCATATTACACCGTTAAGTTTATCATTTTATATCGGTTTGCTACATTTATGAGGTTTGTTAATATGTATTCCACAATTTGTTTCTTTGTAATGTCTGTCATGTATTGTATTATCCCAACAGGGATTTTTTGTCTACAATAAAATTTTGAATTTGAATTGAATTTGATATAATTTTCCTATTTGGAGAGTGATAGTACATGATGACGTGGTAAGTCTATAGAATTGGTGACTGAACGTTTTTCGAGTGATCCAAAAATATTTCGTATTATTGAAAACAAATTATGCCGGAAATTAAAATCCCAGTACCATACATCCCCCCTAAAAGAAAAATATTGGCCCCCTAACCGACGTACCTGTGCTGATGGTTCTAGATGTTTACACGAGCTGCCATCGCTGAAGTTCGATGTACTATTATTCATTGTCATATTCAGCGCCTGAAATATAGTTTCATCATGCATTAGGCGTAAGTAAGAAAAATAGGAAAAGAAAACGACCGAACAACAAGAGCTGAATTTTGGCAATTACAAATCACGAACAAATAATCGTACTCTCGCTTTTTGCGAGTTAACCCGACAAATCCCAAAACAAACAACGGATTATAACAGCAGTTAAAATTCAGCCTATAACACATCCTGATATATGCAAACATATACAACGCAAAACAAAAACCAAAAACACAAAAAACAGAAGGTGAGTAACCTGGACCAAACAAACACCATGGGTGCAACTACTGATTAATTAATTTAGGAAATAATCCCGATATTCTTGCCGCGGAAGCAATGCTGATAATGAAAACAAGCTTCCAAGAAATACAATAAAAAAAAATACGGAGGTCAAATACACATGGAGGTAAAAAATTCACAAATAAGTCTTGCGTATGGAGATACAGAAAAGTGGAATTTAACTTGCGTATATTGCTTATACTAATAAACTAGCACGTGACAATTTTTATAACCCAGCTCCTATATGGGAGGGTCTTCAGTCTGTGTGTGTTCCTGTTTGTGCATCAGTATGTGTGTGTCTATTTTTCGGAGCAGTGATACAATACTGAAATATTGTCAGTGGCTTTGTAGGCTCGTATAATATTGTGGGATTAATTTTTGACCTCTTTGAAGTTATAGAACGGGGTATCATCAGGAAGCATTAGCTTTTTTTTTTCTTTTTAGTTTTTTCTTTTTGTATCCATAGACTAAGTTCTTCCTTTTTATGCCACGAATCCAATTTTAAGCAGTTTCATTGAAACGTGACTTGATTTTTGTTTGTTTGTTTGAATGGTGTTTTAACGCACTTTCAGCAATTTTTCAGCTATATCATGGCGTCCAGTTTTTATTGGGCGAGGAAGCCGGAGTACCCGGAGAAAACCACCACCCGCGGTAGGAAAACTGGCAATCCTTGGAGACGTGACTTGAAGTACATATCCAGAATATGTTCATGATGAAATAGACAATCGATTTTAGTTCTTGTCATAAAGGGTAAATAAATAAACAAACAAATAAATAAATAAATAAATAAATAAATAAATAAATAAATAAATAAATAAATAAATAAATAAATAAATAAATAAATAAATAAATAAATAAATAAATAAATAAATAAATAAATAAATAAATAAATAAATAAATAAATAAATAATAACTGAAACATCGTTGTAATTAAAGTTCAGGTCGCAACATTGTGTATGTAAATGATATGTTAAAACAAAAGAAACATTCCATTTTACAGCGGACGGATCTGGTTTAGCGGTACACCTCTATCTTTATATGCTATGAGCGACAGCCGTAGATGTTATAGAGTCCGATCCCCGGTTTGGGGCGGCTAAAAAATCAAATCCTGAGTGTACAGATAATTTTCCGCGTGGAAATTGCGACGCTTTTTTTTAAACTTATTAAAAATGTATACTATTTATTGTTATATTGTAAATAATTTAAAACGAGAGTCTTGTCTGAGTCACATACATTTCACCTTTGAGTTGTATAATTCGTTTCATTAAAATATTTTATGAAAAAAGTCCCGAGTGCACTTTTCCGAATGGATTTGGCAATTCATCCCACTAATTCGAATACGTTAAAACGTACTCAAGATCAGATAAATACATCAGAGTATAATTGCATCGCTGTACTAAATGCAGAATTATGCCCGTATTTATCTGCAACTACTGTCAACGTAAATGCGCCTTTATAACTCAATGCATATTTGTCAATGTATGCACATTTACAACCGAATAAAATATTACCGTTCCATTAACGACATTCTTCACTCTAGCGAGCATTGTATTTTGGAATATTATATCTCCTTTAAAATTACCAAATGTATAACTGATAAAGTATAAGTCTGCAATAAATATTTCAACATCCATTGTGTGATTTTACTGCGCAATCAAATTACAGCAAGTAAATAATCTCGATGTGAAATATAATGTATATTAAAAAAAAATTGATTCGTGATTTATATAATCCCAATAAATCCTGCCATGAACTTATCATTTGTTTAAAGTATTTTGTTAGGTTTTAAAGAAGACTATAGTTTTACTAGCACATTTTCAATTCTATCACGGAGTCCATGCAATTTTTATTCGAGAGGAAGTTGGGGTGCCCAATAGAAAACCCAAAAGCACGTCTGAAAACGTTGTGCGACCTTTCGTAAATTAAACAGCAACTTGTTGCAAGTCGTGCGACCCTTTTGCAAATGTTTTTTTTTGTTTGAATAATATTTAACCCCACTTTCTGCAGCTTTTCAGCTAAATTAAGTCGTCCAGTTTCTATAGGTGGCGGAAGCAGAGTAACCGGAGAAATCCCCCGGCCCTCAGTAGGAAAACTGGCAATTCTTAAGATTTAAGTCTTGTACACTGACCGAAATGAGGCTCGAACCCGCAACATCAGTGTTCACAGACCACGTAATCAATATAGTAGACGAATTACCTTTGGGCAATGGATGGCTATTTTTGAACTGACGAAATTCAAATGCAAAACATTTTCTTGATTTTGTTATACAAGTATTTTTCTTTAATATAAAAATTATTGTGTATCTTAATAGTGGGTGAATTTGCATATCCGCGATTCCTCTATTACCGTTGGAAGAAATTTAACGAATCTTGTACAGATTATGTTTGAGTATCTATATTTGCTTCCCCCCCCCCCCCAAAAAAAAAAAAATAACAGAAAATCTGTTCAACAGAAAAGGAAGGTGAGCTTTGCAAACTACAATTTATGATTCAAATTAAATTATACTTTTTTATAGAAAGCTATATCAAATGCATCTATGTATTTCAAAGGATAAAATATATGAAGTATTCCGCCAAACGTACATTGATTAGTTAGTGTTATTATTATTATTATTATACATATTTATATAGCGCAAATATAGTTAAACAGAACTACCCTAAGCGCTTTACAACATACACTATACAACACACATCACAATAGTTATAACAATGTTGAAAAGGGAAACAAAGTATTTAAAAACAATACCGGTATAATGCAATTTTAACAAAAATGTAAAGCACCAATTAAAAATTAAAATACAAAAAATTTATTTAGATATATTTTATGTTTAAAACAAGTAAAAATTACAATTTATCGTAACATGAATACTATTTTAAAATTTAGATATACAAAAATAAAAAAAAAAAAATAAATAAATAAAAATAAATAAAAACAAAACTAGAACGAAAAAAAACCTTATAAGTGATAATTATAGTTAAAAAGATATAAAAGCTTCAAAAAATAAATCTACATAAAAGTAAATATGAGACCACAGTTAACCCAAACTATCACAAATGGAAAGCATCTAAAAACGAAAAAACCAGTAAAATACAGATCACACATAGTTTAAATATCACAATACGCTTTCCTGAACAAATGGGTTTTCAGATCCCTTTTAAAAGCGTCTAAAGATGTTAATTTCCGCAATGTCATTGGTAAGTTGTTCCAAAGAAAAGGCGCAGCACAGTCAAACCGCCGGTTCCCATATGTTTTCGTCCGGACATTCTTTGGAACTTGCAATAACATGCTGTTTTCTGATCGTAACGTTCTACCTGGTCTATACATGTTCACTAACTTTTGCAAGTATGTAGGAGCATCACCACAGGAATTTGACCCCATATCTTTTGGGTCGAAATGTGGCCAGAAAACGTAAAAAAAAAGTATTGTCGCGAACGAAGTGAGCGAAGGAGTCTAACTCAAAAGTAAACAATTCCTCCCCCCTACCTTTGTTGTTGAGTTCGCTTTAAGAATTTGCGCTGACAACATGATTGTATGTGTTCTACGTACTCATGGACATTTATTTTGTAAGATCTTGACATCGATTCCTTTAATAGATCCATATTTTTGCAACCGCGAAACTTTTTCTTGGATTGAAACACTTTCTTTACTTCAGGGAATCGGCCATTGACGATTGTTCCGCAGTAAATGACAACCACACTTTAGGTTGAACACGAAGTCACAATTTCAGTACTTAATTTTCCGGTCTAAGCGTTATATTTTTAAGAATCTTAAAATATCCTCGTATTAAAAGGGTATCGATATAAAAAGACATTTTTGAAAAAGAATGTTGACATACCTGCAAATAAACATCCTTGTCTGAGGTTAACTAAAACGAAAATGACCTAGTTTTTTCACTGTATTTTTGTAATTAATTTTTCTACAGTCCATCCATATTGTGTCATGATATATTGTGTATTTCGGGGGAGATTTCAAAAGTTATATAACAAATTAGTGCACCAAGGGCAAAATAGAGAGCTTTGAAAAATTTATTCATATATGCTTTACGCAAATCGATGATTTCTGCACTGGATATCTGCTACATGACGATAAATTTTCATTAATATGAGGTACCTTTCGCAACAACAATTTTCTTATCTGGGGCCCAACGGGGATGTGTTGAAAAATGTCTCTCGTCTGGACTTATTTTTTTGGTTCTGATATAAATAAATAAACAAACAAACAAACAAACAAACAAACAAACAAACAAATAAATAAATAAATAAATAAATAAATAAATAAATAAATAAATAAATAAATAAATAAATAAATAAATAAATAAATAAATAAAGACAGACAGACAGACAGACAGACAGACAGACAGACAGACAGACAGACAGACAGACAGGCAGACAGACAGACGTCCATACATGCAGAATGCTGGATTCGAATGATGCTTATATCGTTTGAAGGAAACTTATCGACCATACAGATATTGCGCGGCGAATGTTTAATCATCGATGGAGATTGAAATTCCCTTGTTAAATAAAAGTAATTTGTCCTATACGGAACTCAAATCAGGAATGAGAACATCACATGTCAAACCTGATCAAGCGACCACATGTTTAAGAATACAACTATGTTAGGTCCTTTATAGTGAATTTCATGTTAACTGTATTAAGAGGACAATTTTCTCTTGATTTGTTGGTTTCATACAGGTCTGAAGTTCACTCTACTGGTACCGATTACTGTATTCTCATTGCTAGAAATGTCGACCACAGACTGTGTTTCTATATGCATTCTATTATAAGAAAATTTTAATATTTTAAATGGTTTTCTTTGGATATACCGGTAGCGTCTGAAATTATCTTGTACTTAATATACCTTATTTGGTAGAATATATCATCTGCGTGTGTCTTGGGAAAAGGAATACACATAGAATTCAAACGTGTATTAAGGGATGCAGGACACTTAAACTTAAAATAATATGTTTTTGAATTATCTTTATCTTGCAATATAGTTATGTTTTTATACAATTAATAATAATTTTAATTAAAAAATCGTGGTTTCAAAGCTTAATTTTTAAGTTTTGTACTTCTACATTTATTTTTTCTCATAGACTGTAAATGGGAGATAACAAAAATGGGGGTCTGAAAATTTGTTTTCAATCGAGTCTAAAGTAAATGAAAATTTGGGATGGTTTTGACAGAATTGTCTTCCTTGATAATACTTCATTTCCATTATTTTGCCGATACTGACTTCGTTTAAGCTAACTAAGTATATAAACTATTAATAAAGTTATATGATAGTATAGATAAAATTCTGTCATTTCTATTTTAAATGTTATGGAATTTAAGAGTAATAATTAAAGATTTACTATAAATAATGTCATATCGATTCTAACGAATTTAAAGTAAAATGGAAGATGGTGACCGGCATCCTCTTCGGAAACCTTTCAAGAGCGGTATAAGGAGATACTATTAGGTAGTCTGTTAATACAGGTACAATTAATATGAAATCCAAAATAATGTTCCTATACGACAGGTTGAGTTGGGTACAGTGTGGACTGTTTTAAATAAAAAGCCAATTTAACCTTGAAAAACTTAGCAATTAACTCTGAAATATTTAAAATCTTTGAACAGGATATACCATATTACCTGTTCTAAGATTGTTTTATAATAACAATTTTCTAATTTTAAAGGTTAACACGGCGAATACGTCATGAAACTATTTGAATTGCACTTTAACTATGAAAAGCTTTGCACTTAAACACTGAGAAGCTTGCACTTTAACGATGAAGAGCGTTGCACTTTTAACTAATACATGTGGACGTTCAGTGCCAGATTGAATGTCATTGTTTAATTCAATTTAACGGTTTGCTAATTTTCCCCTATGCCAACTGTAATTATTTCACAGACTTTTAAAGCACCTTGTCGAACTCACTTTTCAATTATTTTTTTTTTACACAACAGTTCCGAAAGCTTTCAGGACAGAACGTTACACAAAGAAGCAGGAAAATCGGGACGGATTAGTGTTGGCTGCCGGGCGAGGTTGTTCCTGTGTTATTTCCGGCAAGTATAAAAATTCTTTTGGAAGGTTACCAAAAAGATAACAGAGGAGGTTGCGAAATTTTCCAAAACTAATTATTGAAGCACATATTTTCATTGGACCACCGCCTGCCTGATAAAAAGTCAATATTTATGCTGTACTAGTTGTTCATTTATTTATTAAATGTGAAGGTCAGCTCTATCGTATTGAAAGTTTTGCTTTGACCGTTTTTGCGTATGACATTTGCTGATCGTAAAATTTTTCCGAATTCTATGATGAAAGTAGAAAATGACATGAAAGGTTTGGACTAATTACTTTTTGAAGTAGTTCAAACACAGATGTATCCTCCTTCATTATGAAACTAAATCATATAGTTTTAACAATTATAAGTGTTGCTGAATACACAATTCACTCAGATGCTTCGGGGATGTCACTTTTCTAAATACGAAGCCTTTTGTTATTTCTCTATACGAATGTTTAGGATCGTATTAGCAACACATAATGTCAATTAGTAGAATAGAATCCATATGTTTCTTTTTTCTAGAGGCATTTGTGGACCAGTAGTCAAATTAATAAGCCTAATTAGATCACCAACGTGTCAACACTGGGTTCTAGCATGACTTGGCAAGGTGTGTTTTCAAACCTTAATTAATAAACAAATATCTATTTTCCTTATTCTTGGCTTTATCCCCTACTCAAGAAAAAAATTGGACGCCCTGGCCCAATGTCGTATCAACCCGTGAGCAGAAACGCTGCTACGTGGTCGCAAAAAACGTAAGTGCCAAAAAACGAGAATGCAAGAATTGGCGTTATTTATGTCAGAACTTTTTGGGCTTTAAGCGGCCCCTGACTCTCTGCTGTAAACCACTTCTTAATGTCGATCATAATATTTTGCGTACACTTCACTTGGACTAGATACGCCCCCCCCCCCCTGATTGATATAGATGAAAAATTGCCAAAGATACATAAAACACGATTGCAACAAACGTATTTTCTATGTGCTTAGTCTATTTACCAAAACAAAGCAGGAAATTTTGTTTTCATCACCAGTGTTGGTTGTACTGTTAACACGTCATCGGAAAGCTTCGTGTTACTGCCAAAAGATACTCTGGTAAAGTGTGTTAATTGACGTTCATCGTATGTTTTTTATATTCAGGAAAGCTGAACAAGAGAACCATGTAACGCATGTTATTCTATTGTTAAGTGATAGGCTCCTATAACATGAATTTACAACTTAATTGTTCTTACCTACAATAAAATATCTGCCTGATTACTTTCGTCTAGTTATTTATAAAGGAAGAAACTAATTACCGTCATTGAGCAATCGTGAGAGAATGTTAATTAGTTTAAATAGTTATACCATTTTTTCTAATACGAATAGCTGTCAAAACATTAAAGAGAGTTAAAATATATTATTTTTAATGGCAATTAGTATCACAGGAAAGAAGAATAAGTATAAAATTTTAGTAATAAACAGATGCCAGTTTTTACTGTAGAGCAATCAATACTTAAAAGACAAGAAATTGTTACAAGAGTTTGCAGCATTTTAAACGTATTAGTATCTTCAAAAAAGTCTGCCTGATGACTTCTGAATATTTATCATTTTATTAAGAATTAAAAAGTTCTTCAAGAATTAACCAATTAACGTCATTGCGCAATCGTGAGAGAATGTTAACATGTTTAAACAGTTTTTATATAATAGACATCGCGTTCTTAAAGCAAAGAAAAAGCTGTCAACACATCAAAGAAATTTAAAATAGATTATTTTAATGGTAATTAATTATAATAATCTATAAGCTATAAGTATAAACTATAGGTAAGACACAGATGCAATTGTTTACAGTACATCAATTAACGCATAAAAGACAAGATATCATTACAAGATATTACTATTTGCAAGTTTGTGGAATTTTTAAAGTATTACATTGTAGTATCGTCAAAACCTGTTTCATACGTTTTTTTTTCAAAACTAGTAATTTTTATGATGTCACCTAAAATTTACTGAAGACATTTATCTAGTTATCAGTCGACAGTTATTTCGTTATCACTCAATAGTTATATAGTTATTACTCGTCAGTACGTAATTATTTGACAATTATTGTCCATACAAATAAAAAAAAGTAATTTTATAATTACGAAAGTATTATATAGATCATATATTTTATACCAGATAACATAATTATTTGTGAGCCTATCAGGTTTTCAAAGTATACTAATAGCATGATGTTTTTGTACTTTGTTCGTACCGTCTGAACATTTATATTTAATAAACCCTGTATAAAATATATTGAAGAAAAATTATTTATCAAATAATTGACCGAGGACGAAGTCCGAGGTCAATATGTTTCTACAGGTCCATATAACTACGTATTGACAGAGTAAAAAGTCCTTAATTGTTATATTACATATGAATTTTTCTCTATTTATTTAAATTTAGAATAATGAGTCGGAAGAGTATATCCGGATCTATTTTTAGAAACAAGCCTTAAATATGCTTTAAAATAGTAACAAGCCTTAAATATGCTTTAGAAATAGAATATATACACAGAATATTTTGGCGTCACGTGACTAAATAATCCAATGAAAATGTAAGAATCATAAACCATATGTAATATAATATAATATTACATATGGTGTGTTAAGTCATAATTTTGATTGGTTCGTGTAGACAATGTCCCCCCAAAATATTCTGTGTATATATTCTATTTCTAAAGCATATTTAAGGCTTGTTACTATTTTTAAAGCATATTTAAGGCATGTTAATATTTATAAAGCATATTTAAGGCTTGTTTCTAAAAATAGATCCGGATATGTTACTATTTATAAAGCATATTTAAGGCTCGTTTCTAAAAATAGATCCGGATGTACTCTTCCGACTCATTATTCTAAATTTAAATAAATAGAGAAAAATTCATATTTAATATAACAATTAAGGACTTTTTACTCTGTCAATACGTAGTTATATGGACCTGTAGAAAAATATTGACCTCGGACTTCGTCCTCGGTCAATATTTTCCTCCACGGTCCATATAACTACGTATTGACCTCGTAAAAATTCCATATTTGATAAATATAGGATTTTTTTTACCAAAAAAATGTTATTAGCGTGCACAGCTCGCAACGGGCAGCGAAGCTGTCCGCGAAGACAGGTGAGATCTACGGCAATTACGTGTCACGTGATCAAAATGAAATCACGTGATCAAAATCAGCTTAATGCTAATATTGACTTTATTTCGTCCGGAAGTTGATATCGTCAAAAAACTGTAACAAAAGAAGGGCACTAAAATTAATCTTAAAGAATTACTTAAAAATAAAGTTGACATCGATAAAAAATAAATGTTTTATATTTTAAAATAACAACAAAAATTTCATACTATTTTTTTGGCAAGCTCTAAATCGATCTTTAAAAACTGACAATCTTATGACATTTCATGTGACGTCAGCATTACAAAGAAAGACGTCACGTGACCACTGGAATGTCAAGGCACTTTAAGGTGTTCGGAAGTAACGTCAATTATGAAATGGACATTATATATAAATAATAAAGGACTATATTGTCTGTGCTCGCATTTTTGCAATGCCTACTCCATATTAATATAAACGCCTGGGATATTCAGAAATGTAAAGAATTTTTCGGTCATGAAGAACATAATTTGAAATTAGAAGATACCGATATAGACCACAATCAGCAACTTACACAAAAAATTCAAACAATTTTATCGTTATTTCTTTTCAATCTTCTTTGATTGTGGAAACTGAAAAGTCCGATATCACTCTACTATCGTGATATGGATACAAGGATAACGTGACGTCACAATGATACAAGATTATTGTCGATCACATAATCCATCTCGACCACGGCGGCTCTATGGATAATTGTAATCTCGGAGATAAACCAACATAAAGGACAATGGTTTCGATCACGTAATCTATCTCGACATGGGCGGATCTATGGCTAATTGTGATCTCGGAAATAAAAAACAACATTAAACTATATAAGGACAAAGGTTCTCAGTCCACGGTTTATTGAGTAAATCAAGCATTTATAGCAAAACCGCTACTCAGTTAACGTCTCGAACGAGAATTTACAAGCGATGTAACCAGTAAGTTACCAAACAATTGCAGCCACTAAATGTCGACCGATTTTGTAAACTGCAAATTAAATTAAGTGCTATAAAACAAAGGCAAAATGTGTAATTTTTATCCTGTGTTATGTTTGGTGCACAATGGCGGCATTTATCAGTTACTGCTTATTTAAGAAAGTTTTTTTATGAAGCGGCAGCTTATGAAGGGGTCTTTTATTAAAAAAACCCTACACATCAAGTCATTTCAAGTAAGGGTAAACAAATTAAAAGAGAGAAAGGAATAGACTACAATGATAGAGGCACCATTAGGAAAATGTAATGGTCGCAACGCTGTTTTATGTTTCCGCGAATTTATTCCTAGTTTCCGCGAGAAACGCGAAGTTCAATGTTTTATTAGTTAATTCTTCCATTTGCCAGGTATCATACCTTTTGACGATTGCTTACCACTGTGAGATGTACTTAGGATATTAAGCACGGTGAATTTTTGATAGTACTGAATTAGTTACGATTTGTACAGCATTTGAATGTTACAATTTTTTGACCAAAAAACGTTCACCTTTGTTCTTATTCGTTTTGTTGGTAGGTTTTTTACGACGTCCTCGGTCTAGTGATCGTGTCTGCAATAACTTAACTAAACGCATTGTGAAAATTTTTATTGAATTAAAATCCCAAAATGATATGTGAGTGAAAAATCACTAGATATTTCTCTATATTTATGCCTGTGTAAAGTTTACTATTTATTCAGGTAGACAATTAAAATTAAAATGAATTCGAGGAAATGATGAACCATTTTGGCAGGGAAAAGAATACATGCGCATTTCAAGAAATAATATACTGCCGGTCGCAACACGTAGCGCATAAAATTATACCTTTGATACAACATTAAAAAACAACAGATGCAGTTAGGCTACGTGTATTATGTCAAACATAAAGGATTAAATTAAAATTATACTAAATAACAAGTAAAACAGTCGAATTCAACCATGAGAAGATTGCTTATAATTTAAGTATATACAAAATAAATAATATACATACCACTAATTGAATGTTGTTTTGATCTTCAATAATAAACAAAGTCAAAGATACAGGATAGTAGTGTCATAAAACAAGCAAATTGTTCTACTAAAAGACAAGATTTCATGAAGTACTATTAATATAACCCACGTATTTAAACAAACTTGTTGACTTACCGTTTTTATGAAAATAAAATCCAATTAAATCCCTTAATTTAAAAATAAAATATTATAACATGAAAAATCTGTTAGTAGCGCAGATCTGGGGACAACTGATTTATCTCGCATTAATAAATAGTTAAATTAAAATGATAATGACTTCCTTTTCCGGAAACAGAAGCAAATCTCGGGAGAGATAGTAATGCTTCGCTATGTACGGTGTTTCTGTTTTCTAATATTGGTTGTTGAACTGAGATTCATCATCGCGTTTATGTAAATAAAGTCGGCTGTAGCGATGTTCTTTGTTATACCTAATGTCAATAAACCCACGAGATTTTTAACTACTGCTGTTGAAAGCGTCAATAAAGGAAGGCGGCGATTGAAATAAGAATTTCTATCCAATAATTAATAAGAGTTTCAGTATCAACTAAACACTGAATAATTCAGTTGTGATTATCTGCGTGTTATGCGAGCATAACTCAAAATAAAATTAGAGCTCACATTTCAGGCACACTGTTATAGATTATAAATAATTAAAAATTGCATATGTTTACGTAGAAATATATAAATATAAAAATGCAAAAAATCATGTAAAAAGTATTCAATTAAAACGTGTATTGATTTGTCAATTGTAATTTGTTTCACACCACCAAAACATAATATTGAAAACCAGCACAGGCACACAATGGTGATTAAGTCTTCGAGTGCCCGAGTGGTTAAGATAGTACCTCTTATATTGATCACATGGTCCGTCAACTTGCAGGTTCGAGTCTCTCTGCGGGCAGTGTACGCTCGAGTTCAAGCTTAATTGACAAGGATTGCCAGTTTTCCTACCTAAGGTCAAAGGTTTTCTCCGGCTTCCTCCCCAGTAAAACCTGGACGCCATGATATAGCGAAAATTTCTGAAAGTGGCGTTCAACAACATTCAAACAAACAAAATTATATAAGTTATTTCAGGTCTCGTGTAGTTTGGATTCTAGCCTTACGTCAGACAAGGTGTGCTCGACTCCAGCATCGTTTTCCTCCTAATAAAAGCTGGACACAATGATATAGCCGAAAATTGCCAAAAAATAAGAATTAATACATAGTAAAAAAATATTCTATTAGGACGATTATTATTGTAAATAAAAAATGTCATTGGAGATAATTCTATCTATTGGATAGTCATGCTTCATCGGTATAGTTAATAAAATGTATCAACAGCTGTTGCCTGTGTCAAGTGCTGTATGTATAATTGAACACCGACTGCAAATAACACCACAATTATTGAAAATAATATTTACACGTGAATATTTATTAAGTGATTTTAAATGCAGATAAGGTAAGTGATACTCATTATCACCTAGTTGATCTTTACCGTACTACAACCTTCAAGCAATATACATGATATCAACATCCGGCACCGGCATTTTTACATTGTGTAATTAATATCATTATTGATAAATATCCATTGTATATTACGACTTCCTATGAGCAATCTGTTATCGATATTGGGTTAACAATATCTGCCATATGTTTCAAATGTCGAAGATGTTTGATCCGAAAAGATAGCTATAAAGGCTAAAACTTGATTGATTGATTCGACGTTAACTTTACGTCCAGCGAGCAATACTTCAGCTATATTCAGGGCGAGAACAAGTTAACAACACTGGTTAACAAACAATTTATCAACGGACAAACTGTTGGAATGTAACACAGGGAACACAATTTACACTGCCACTGGAAAAGTATGGATTTGTGGGTAGGGGCGAATAATATAGCCTTTTGTAACTGCTACAATAAACCTACCCTTTTTGAAATCTACAAAAGGGGTCTTTATCGTGCAAGGAGCGTGACACTCCCAAAACAAGTCGCACACTATTTCCGTGTAATGACCTTACAACAACTATTATAATGGCGTAAATACAAAACCACAAAGCAATGAATCAGGTCGCAGATGCTTGATCTCGATACATGCTAAAAAAGAAAACAAGGAAGGTTAAAGGTAAAGTGATAAAACTGATGTTAATTTCATAATCAATAAGTGAAAAAGTTCGTTTTGTTTGAAAAAGGTTTAACGCCACGTTCAGCAATGTATCAGGTATATCATTGTGACGTCTTTATTGGGGGAGGTAGTCGAATTAGTCAGTGAAAACCCTGATTTTCCACAGGAACACTGACAAACGTTATTAAGAACGGTTCTAACGAGCATATATTTACCGTCCGACCAAGGGCATTACGTTGTCGATGTAAGACGTAAAATACTCCCCCCCCCCCCCTTCAACAACAGCATATTTTTTAAAGTTTGTTAAATTGATAACTTTGCCTACATATGACGTCAAGCATACTTTGTAAAAATATCTGTCGTAAATACATTAACGCTCTCCCCACAACAAGTGACGACAGATAAAACACTAAATTGGATTGTTGTGAATATTCAGGAAATATATGGTTTATAATTATCCAGATACACATAAACAAATGTGTCAATGTTTTAAAAGTAGCATTATCGGATGATATTAGAAGACAGTAATGGCTCCGTAATTACATGTTCTGGAATCCGATCAAAACTGCAGGCATTAACATAAATAAGTATCCTCGTTCAGACCTGTTTTATGATTAAATTTTAATAAATACTGGAGTTGTTCTAATGGAGTAATCATTTGTTATGAATTGCGGGTTCGATTCTCACTGCAGGCAGGGTGTACTCGACTCCAATCTTAATTGACAAGGATTGCCAGTTTTCCTACCACAGGTCGGGGGTTTTCTCCGGGTACTCCGGCTTCCTCCCCCAATAAAAACTGGACGCCATGATATAGCTGAAAAATTGCTGAAATTGGCGTTAAACACCATCAAACAAACAAACAAACATTTGTTATGAACCTTGAAACAAAATAACTGTCATCGGCATTAAATGTTTTTACTTTTTAAGAAATCGTCTGTATAATTAGTTCCAACCCTGGAATTTCCAAAATTATTTGAGTATGATTTAACATTTCGTATAAATTTTTGTTGTTCTTTTGAAGATTAAATCAGAATCCAAAAGTTCTAAACTTTCAGTTGTCACATGTGGAGCAGTAACTGCTGAAACTTCCGGGCACCTGAGTTTATTCTTAGCGGGGATCGTGTTGCACCATTTTAGATGATTGTTTTCTCTTTTTAAGCTTATATTACCAGAATTTGTTGAAATAATTAAACAACATGATATTATTGTATGTACAGAGTCAAAATTAGATGATTTGGACGTTTTAAATCTTCCAAATGGGTATCGTTATCACTTTAAAAACAGAAAAACTTGTCTTAAAAAATCTGGCGGAATTTTGTTTATTTATAAAACAGATTTACAACCATATTTAAAATTTCCGTTAAATGAATCAGATTTCGTTCTATGGGTAATTATGCCTCTTTATCATATGGACTATGAAAACCTGCTTTTTGGCTGTATTTATATTCCTCCTGAAGGGTCAAAATATACTTCACATGAAGCTTTTGATGAGATAGAAAAAGAAATGTTGTCATTATGTAAAAAAGGTACTATTTGTGCAGTTATTGGCGATTTTAATGCAAGAAGTGGTAAGATGTCAGATTTTATTATTCCTGATGATGACCTGTTAAATATTTTAGATTATGATACCAACGATATTCTAGCTAAAGAATTGTATGATTATCATAAACTTAACTTATATAATGTACCCTTAGATAGAAGCTCTATGGACAATGGTAGAATTAACTCATATGGTCATAAACTCATTGATTTTTGTAGTAATAATAATATGTATATTGTAAATGGCAGAAAATGGCCAGATTTAAGTGGTAAATTAACATGCAAAGATTCAAGTCTTATAGACTATTTCATTGTGGCATCGGATTTGTTCCCCCTTATTCGCGAATTTGAAGTCCTTGATTTTGACCCACTTATCTCAGATATTCACTGTCGATTACGTGTATCTATCGATTACACATCTAATTTACATAATAATCAACAATTGACGAATCGGAATGTTAAACCGGTTCGTTGGATAGGTGAAAAATCACAACAGTTTATTGACAATATAAGTGATAGACTGTCAGTGAGTGAATTATGTAATGAATTGGAATCGATAAATACAAATAATTTAGAATCAAGAACAAAGCTAAATGAATTCGTTGGCAGCTTAAATCATGTTCTCATTGACACTGCTGATTGTACGTTTGGAAAGAAAACAGTTATAACGAAAGGTCGCCCAATAAATGACCAACCTTGGTTTACTAAGTCCTGCAGAGAAAAGAGAAATTTATTTCATACTGCAAAGAAAAAATACTCTTCAAATAAGTCAGATGCTAACAAAAGAAATATGAAAAATGCCTGTAAAACTTACAAGGCAGAAATGAATCGCAGTTACCAAAATTATCAATTTAATTTGGAAAACAAAATTCGAAAGCAATCAAAAAATGATCCACGTGAATTATGGAAGATATTGAACAACTTTGACAAGTCCAAGTCTTGTGATAACGCAAAATTGACTATTGAAAATTTGTACGAGTATTTTAAGAAATTAAACACTTCTGAAGATACTGATGATTCAGATGTTGAATTTGATATCCCCCCACTGGATGATGAATTGGCAAATTCTATTTTAAATAGCGAGATTACTGAAAATGAAATAATTTCTGCTGTAAAAGGTTTAAAGAATGGAAAAGCTCCAGGTTGTGATAAGGTATTAAATGAATACATAAAAACCACAATCCATATTCTTATGCCTTTATATTTGCTACTGTTCAATAAAATTTTAGATAGTGGTATAATTCCAGATGTATGGACTGAAGGTATTATTATGCCTATTTATAAACACAAAGGTGATCCAAATAGCCCGGACTCATACAGGGGAATCACCTTAGTGTCTTCAATGGGAAAATTATTTACTTCAGTTCTGAACAACAGACTCTCGAAATATGCAGATTTATGTAATATTATACCAGAAGCTCAAGCTGGGTTTCGTAAGGGTTATTCTACTGTCGATAATATTTTTTGTCTCCATGTTTTGATTGAAATATACTTGGCTATGGGGAAAAAATTGTACTGCACTTTCATTGACTTTAGAAAAGCGTTTGACACTGTTTGGAGAGTGGGTCTTTGGCAAAAACTGATGAAAAATAATATTTCTGGTAAAATCTTGAAAGTGATTTTATAACATGTATGATAATATCAAATCATGCGTCAAACAAGGTAATGAAATCTCCGGATTTTTCTCATGTGATATTGGTGTTAGGCAAGGAGAAAACTTATCCCCTTTTTTGTTTTCTATATTTCTATCAGATCTGGAGAACTATTTTAGTGCAAACAATATTACTGGTTTATCAAATATAACTTCATTAATGAGTGACGATTTGAGAATATATGTATTAATATTTGTACTGTTATATGCAGATGACACTATTATTTTAGCTGAGAGTGCAAAGGACTTGCAGGATTCGTTAATTGTTTTTGAAAACTATTGTATACAATGGAAACTATCTGTAAATGTTGATAAAACCAAATCTGTTATTTTTTCTAAAGGAAAATGTAGAAAAAAGCATGAATTTAAATTATGTGGACAAATTGTAGAAATTGTTGATAATTTCTCATATCTAGGAACTATTTTTAACTATAATGGAAAATTTTCTTTAGCGAAAAAGAAACTGTGTGATCAAGCTCAAAAAGCTGTTTATGCTCTGTACGGGAAAATTAGGAATATTAATATACCGATCGATCTTCAATTGAAACTTTTCGAATCTCTTATTGAGCCTATTTTATTATACTCTTGTGAAGTCTGGGGATTTGAAAATTCTCATTGTATAGAAAAGATCCAACTTAAATTTCTTAAAAATATTCTATCAGTTCGACTTAGCACGCCAAATTATATGGTTTATGGAGAGACCGGTACATCTCCTATAGAAATCAAAATTCAGACACGAATGTTAAATTTTTGGAGCAAAATTTTAATTAACACGGATAAGCTGTCAGGAAAACTATATCAGTTACTATTACACCTGCATAACACAGGGGTATGCAATTCCCGTTGGATCTCGCACATAAAATCTATACTCGATCAAACGGGATTTAGCTTTGTTTGGGCCATTCAAAGTGCACTCAGTAAGAATGATACTAAATTATGTATTAAACACGTTTTATTGAACCAGTTCATCCAGAAATGGTATAGTGAAATGCAAAACTCTTCAAGAGGTCGGTTTTATTCCAAGATAAAAACTAATTTTGGCATAGAAAAATATCTGACAGCCTTGCAGAAAAATCGTAGAATATATATCACCAAACTTCGATGTTCTAACGTCAAAATTCCAATAGAAACTGGGCGCTGGAACAAAACTCCTCAAAACGAACGTCTTTGTACCCTATGCAATTTAAGATCGATTGGGAATGAATCTCATTATCTTTTTTACTGCAATAATGAACAAATACAACATATTCGGTTAAAGTATATTCCTGAGTATTACCGCAAATCACTCCGTGAAGACAAGATTATTGGTATTCTTCCATTATGTAATATACCAGTTTTGAACAATTTGGCCATTTTCATTCAAAAATTATCTAGGATCTTTTAAAATCAACAAATACTTACATACTTATGAACATTTATATTCCATTCACATTTATCAAATACTATCGCACTTTATTATAGCACGTGAAAAGACTGTGTCAGTATTACGACCAAGGGATTAAAACTGTTCAACCGAATCAATTGTATGTGTATTGAGATCTAATGTTATTTGTTAGCACCCTGTCTTTGTTTTGCCATGTTATATATATGTTATTTTCATGCTGTCCTCTTGTTGCAGTGTATACTGCCAGAGTGTATCAATAAAATCTGTAAATTTAAATGAGTTTTTGGGCAAGAGTCTTTATTATAATCTTTCAATCGTTCGGGATATAATTTGACATTTCGTCTATAGAAGTTCTATATTTATGTTACAATTTATTTTTATCGGTGCTAGCCGTACAACAGGCGAGACATGCTCGTTAGAACCTTACATTATTATCCGTCTCAATTATAAATCGATCAAATAAATTTTTGTTTTTTAAATAGATGGGTATTGTTTTATAAATCTCGCCAGTTAAAAGGATTTATAAGGCGACACTCGGTATTTAAAGATGACCGATGGTAAAATGTAACACAATTTTGACAAATTTAAAAAAATTGTCTCTTAACTTATTTTAGCTATTGATACAGTTTGAATGTAGGATAAAATGTGGAATGGCAGAATATTAGAAAAAAATTTTTGAAAAGAGGATATAATTCAAACTTTATACATCTTATATAGAGATTGCTGATATTCTGTTAGGGAGCTTTATCTAATCTGTAGTCACGACCACCTACGAAAACACAACAAGACGGTTATAATAACATTAAGCGTACAATGCACTATGACTTACGCCAGGTAGTATATTTCTTAATTATTGAATTAATCTGTTATCTAGAGAAAACGTCTTAACGACTAAAATCTTGACGTATTCTAAATCTTCATCAATCGCCTTATCTCATTTTAAGCTGTAAAAACATCATTAAAACGTCTTCTTCAATCATTGGAGATGTGTAGATCACATGCTATGTTAGTACAGGTCTTTCAGTGAAAAATTCATACTTCATCGAAGAAACTTATCTATTACAATTTTGCACCTGTTAGGTTAGTCGCCCACAACAAGGTTTTGGCGACTTATTTCTTTTCCGTAGTTTCTGCTTAATTGCGTTGTAATATCAGTAATAACTTTGTTTCTAGGTATATATATGGTTTCAAGTGGAACGCTAACTTCTGAACGTTTTCGTTCGCACATTTCAAAATGGCGGAGGAAAACGCGTCAAATTTTTACATTGTCCGATTTCAGCGAAATTTAACCTATATTAAATGAAATTTGGTGTGAAAATGATTTTAAAGTCACCTTGGATTTTTTTCAAACGCACGTGTTAAAATTTTCAGCGGTGTTTCAACGATTTTTGACTGTAAGAAGATTTAAGTGTCCTGATTTGAATATAATATAATCCAAGGCCTTTGGGGGTGACCTGTGTATTGGCATCCACACATTAAAAAAAAAATTTGTTTGTTTCAGTAATATTTCAGTTATACATAAAGTCAAATTTTCATTGGCGGACGGAGACGGAGTATACTGAGAGAATGACAAACATTGACAGGAAATCAAGCACGCCTTAAAAAAATAATGTTAAAGTCGAAACCACCATGCCCAAAGTCAAGATTTAACTCAAAACAACAAGATTAACACATTAAAAGTAGTGCTTTTAACTACCAAGACCACTCGTCCGGGTGTTTTCATGGTGTGCTACTTGCACACTTTAATGACAAGTTGGGTAAACTCTACATTTTCCCCCTCAAATGAAGTTTGTTCATTTTGTTAAAATTGTACTTGCAAGTAATTGTAATTCGTTACATTTTGATGAATATGACCATATAATTGAACATCGCTGTTTTACTATTTGTCTGGTCACTTCTGTCAGTACTGTGGTTGCGGTTTTCAGCTTTACTGCAAACGTGTGTTCGACTTTAAACTCAATTGACAAGGATTGCCAGCTACCGAAAATTGGTGTTTTTCAATTTCTCCCCGATACAATATGAACGCTATAATATAGCCTAATTTGTTTGTTTTTTGTGTAGCGCCTCGTTAATTATCTATGCTACCTTTAAGCAGAAAAGTCGATATGTCCGGACGTATATTAAATTGTAACATAACAAGAAATGATTAAACTAACAGGTGATCATTGTCCAACTCCTCCAACCTATCAAGACAGTCACGGGTGAATGAAGCCTGAAACAAACCGATAACATTATTTTTACTATCACACATAGACAGGAAATTGGATTTGTTGACATATCTATGTATATAATGAGTGACATTATTGATGAACATGCTTGAATGACTTAAAATGGTGAAATTATTTTACCCCGGGACAATGATGATTAAAACTTTAAGACTCTGTACAAGCATATATTGTCCTATGGGCTTCGATTGTCGAGTTTTTAAGCTAGTTATTGTATTGGATCATATAGATACGTTTGCGTACGTGGCAATCGTTACACGCACAAGATATAATAAAGTAATATTCAAAGAACATATCTGTACTTTAAAAAAGTTCAAGAATTGAAAAAAAATCTGTAAAAGTACTTTCCACACTTTTTAACTATGCGACACATGCCGTTATTGTATATTTCGAGATATACATCAATAGATTAGATGTAAATATACACATTGAATGTTTTATTGTTATGAGGTAATATATCAATTTGTGTTCGACTATTATATAACATTTGCGCCTCTTTATAGATTAACTCTTCGATCGGCTGTAGCACGGACATGATGTATACGTACAAAGATCAATGGCTTGATTATCTTGACGCAACATATTATACAAGGGTCATGGCATGGTCATTTGCAGAACTTTGTACAGCATTTTAAAAAACAAAATGTTTTGCCGAGTGGTCATCAGCTATTGATCACATAGTCTCTCAACACTGAGGTTGCGGGTTTGAGTCAAACGGCTCGCCTTATTAATTAATAATATTAATTGACAAGGATTGCCAGTTTTCCTATCGAAGGTCAGATTGTTTTTCTGGTACTCCATCTTCCTCCCCAATAAAATCTAGACGCCATGATGTAGCTGAAACTGGCGTTAAACAACAAACAAAACAAATATAATGTAGATTTGTGTTAAGGCAAAGCCGACATATCAGGTGTGCGTTGTTTGTGAACCCCTTCATTTACCCACGTCTTTTTCCATTAAGCTTTTGCAGTCATTTAAACCTTTTTAAATATGCTTTATTGCTAAAACAATTCCTCACATAGAATAAATTCAAAGATTTAAGGGTATGATGAAGCTCTGACATATCCCTCAATGACGTCATATGGTGTATGTATTTATTATTTCAATATTAAAACAAAAAGCATCTATAATACCTCTAAAGCATATACAACAAATCACACTTTATCATTTGCTTGTCAACAACATTCGTATTATCATTACTTATTCTTTTATTGCTGCTCGGGCGTTAAACACCATTAATCAATCAATCTTATTCTTTTTATTATTGAAATTTTTATCTGAATATAACAATATTATCTAAAGATTAAAAAGTCTATGGTGTCAAAAAGTCATCCTTTATAATGTAAGAATAGGTAAAAAATATAACAAAGACGATAATTATAGGTCGCCTGAGGAGTTTTACCCACCATACGAAACGACCTTATATTAAGGCATCTAAAAGGTAACACCTCATGCTTACAATATTGACGCCTAAGGATAATCGAGGAATATGGGATACGACATTGATTCTGTCTGGAAGATAGAAATTTCAGTTCATAAAGAGTAACATATGCACAAGGGAACACTATGTCAGTTAAACTGCATTTAATATATATTTATTCCTAAATGGTAGTTGCAGAAAAGGAAGAAAATAACCAAATATTTTTAATACAATGAACCCTTGAGATCCTCCTTTCTGGAAAGACCGTTGCATTATTCGTGATTGTAATTCAGTTTTCGGAATTCTATTATCTATCTTTTAGTGTCAAAATGGTGGTTCGTAACAAAATTAGAAAATGATTAAGATTTTCACTCAACAAAAAACTCCATCATAGATAGTGGTATGAATTTAACACAATATCTAAATCTGTATTATTTGGATTTTAAAATATTAGTTTTGAGCACCACGAGCACCACTGATGAGTCGTGATTGTATGAAACGCGAGTCTGACATAGGAAATCACATAACCTTGGTATCTTCTGAATTTTTAATTCAAGCTACTTTACTATCTACTCTGTAATCAACAACTTCTTTGTTGGACGTTTACAATTTTTGTCAACGTAAAGCGGGATAGAATCACCATTGCGCAACACAATGATTTCTCTAAAAGGGTCCTTATTTATTTGTCTGTTTGCTTTTTGCATGGTTTTAGTGCTTGAGTGTTATTACGTTTTCTGCTAGGCATGGTTTGTTGTATTGAAGACTACGTCTGAGTATCTTTACATCCACAGTCATCACAATATATAAAAGAGATAAAAGTTCAGTTATTCATTTTTTACCTTTGAAATTTAAAAAAAAATACTGTAATTTACTATTTTGAATTGACGTGTTTGAATAAACTATAATACCAACTTGAAATTACAGGAAATAAAATTCTTTATGAATGTTATTAGCTATCGACAGAATGTTATCAGCTTTCGGCAGTTAATCGAAAAAAAAACAAACGTTTATCTTCTCATTATTATTTTGTTGGTCATTTCAGAGATTGTAAACATGCGTTATTATTATACATATATAATTTGCTTTAAAATAACAATAATAAACTGAAGCCTTGACTTCACTATTGGCTATTGAATATTCATCGGTTATCTTCGATGATTTGTTTTTCTTATAAAAATAATATGAAACTGATTTTGACCTTTGTTCTCTGTAATATGTTGCATTTATTGCTTTGACAACGTTGTAGATAATTAGGTAATCTGATAGATTGTTCAATTTTAATAAATGCACAATGGTATTAAGATCAATCCGATGTAATAAGTTTTTAATTAAATTGTACGTCCTTATTTATACGAATATCGTGACTTAATTGTAAACACTAATTAGTCAGTAATACTACCAAACACAGAAAACATCTTGACTAGAAACTGATAAATCCTTTAATTTTAAATTGGTTTCTTAAGCTTTAGAAGTCCGTGTTGTATTAACTTCTGTGCCAATTTAAAATATAAACCGTAACAAAAGAAGAAAACATAATTTTGACTTTTGACTGATGGTAGTGCACTAACTTTAATTGTTTGCACACGCGCAAAGAAAACACGACGGGAATACTGTATTGAGTTGAACAGGTTAATAAGTAACACGTACAACTTCTTTTGTTGACAAGGAAAATAAATGACTTATATTTATATGATTTGCATGTCATGATATACTTTTATACTTTCATGCTTAAAATACATCGGTAGATAAATGACGTTAACTGAACTACTTTCAGAAGCAAGACAAATAATAATCTTGTGCAAAATAAACGTGGTTGAGGATTTTAGCAGATCGGTTAAGTTTGCTTGGTATCTTTACATCTGTTTTCACTTACTTTGTGCCATGCTGGTAATTGAAAGGTATTGCCTTATGCAATGTGGGTTGAATTCGATTTATTCACTACTAAAATGGGAAGGTGCTGACGTGCTGCTAAACGACCCTTCAGGAAGGATTTCAGGAAGGATTTCAAAAGAACTCATTTGTCTCAGATCATAACTGTTAAATAGTACACAATCAATCATGGTTTGCTTTGTTATATATGTATAGCATGGATCTGTATAATTAATCTCTCCATCTGCATATAAAAAGTTATTACGACTTTTGAATGGTAAAACATTAGATTTCACCTTGTTTGCCTGCAGTGTATCTATACAACTTGCGTTCATATTTCCTGCGATAGTACATTTACAATAGTTACTATAGAATGAACATAAATTTTAAAAAATACCATTCGTTCAAGAAAGAACTAGAATCAATTTTCTGTTGTGGGAAGAGAGAAATCAATAAAATGCTAACAATTAATAGAAAGAATTAATAGAAACACTGTCTAACTCAAAAAGCTCATTAACAGCAACACAAAAGGTAGCGAACTATCCGAGATGGTAGAAAACTAACCTCAAAAGAGCAGAATAACTAACAACAAAGAGATATGGGATTTAAAAGTCATCGTTTTGTTTGTATAGGCGTGACATTAAGACTTTTTCACGTGTCAATCCAAGACCAAAAGCAACGTTTGTTATTCCTTTACGAGAGAATTAATTGTTCATCAGCATGAAGATTATTCCCCAAAGTGTTGATGGTATATACAAAACATGGCGGTGAAACATAAATGCATATATTTTGTATTCATTAGAATATTGAATGTTGAACGTTGAACAAGTAACCAACTTGATTCACTTAGGAGACTACATTTTTGTCATTTTGACACTTTTCTTGGGTTGACCTTTATAATGACCTGTCCTGTGTTTATCAATGATCATAGATGGGTAGTAACAGTGCAGAAAAGAACAATTTATCAAATGTTTATAACATAGATCCAGATGTTAGGATGTTAATCGTTCGTCTTACAGTGCGACCTTTTTAACATTTACATTTATTCTTGACCGTACACCTACTTTGACCATAGGTAACACAAAACGTGTCATTACCTTAGCAGCATATGCTTACCCTTGCTAACTGGGACCATACTGGGAGGGTTCCCAGAGCAGCCCAGCGCGTCCCCAGGTGGCATATAGGGGAGACCCTCTCGTTGGGGGGTTGTCAGGTCATAAAACGGAAAGCCTGACCGCGGACCGTAGTGGGTAACGTGTTTGGAGAGTGCCACGCTCCTTGCACGATAAAGACCCCTTTTGTAGATTTCGAAAAAGAGTAGGCTCATTGTAGCCGCTACAAAAGGCTAAATTCTCCACCCTACCCAAAACTCCATAATTTTCCAATGCCAGTCAAAATTGTATTCCTTGTGACCCATCCCACCCCCATTTTCCGTTGATTTATTTTTTGTTAACTTGTTACCGTCCTGAATATAGCTGAAATACTGCTCTCTGGACGTAAAGCAGACATCCAACAATCAATCAATTACCCTTGCTTACCCTTAAGCTGTTCGTTACAGACATTGAACAAATTTAAGTTAAATATGACTAGCTTGTTATAAACAATTTAATGTGTTATTTCAGTTGTTCAGTACAAGGACCAACAAATAGCTGTACATGAAACCAGAACGCTGCCAAATACCAACGATGTAACAATACGCAATACATGTATTCATTTCTTGTACCATTAAAGCAATTTTTGTTTTTATTTTTAATTTATTTTTTGTGGTTTCGATAACATTTCATATTTACTATTGATAAGCTGCAAATCGCTATAAGAATTATGATTCTTAGCTTGATCGGGGTTTAGTGCCTTCGACTACAATGATTTGAAAAAACTTTTGTCAAGGAATTTTTCTTTGAACTTTCCTTATAGTTTTTATTGGTACATATTATCATAAAAGAACTGGTGAAAATTTACTGAAACTTGCATTCTTTCATACTTAACTACTTTTTTCAAATTTTAGTTTCATTATTTCGCCTATTAAAACTTTAATTAAACTTAAACCGTCTTTGAACTATTAATTAATTAATACGATAGTTGAGTTTTTAGGCTTTTGTTTCAGTTTTTCTAATGTTTTTAAAATGTATACGAAAATTAAAATATGTACCGTTATGTGATATTTATTCTAATATGTTTTGCGCTCGAGTATTGCATCCTTATCAATCTGCGGCATTATTGCGAACTCCGGCGTCCCAGATCAATATTCACTGAACGCAATAATGTAGATGAACATTTTTTGCATCGGCATTAAATCACATTCAGGGAAGTACATTTTTCAAAACAAATTAAACTTAGATATTGCTGTGTCAAATCGCATTTTAAAACCTATTCTTTTTAACCCACATGAATTGCTTCATCTGCTTTACCACCTTAATAAAATAAAAAATAACAAAATAAAGATCTCTCAGATTTTGAACGCCCTCAGCGGGAACTACTCTACGTATTTAAAATGTAAGTTTGTCCTGGTAGTAGATTCGTTCTTATACAAGTTTTAGATTCCAAAAACTTTAAATAATGTCTTCAGTGTATTTTCTTTTGATATGTAAGCAGTCAGTAAAAGAGATAAAGTGCGTTTTGCTTCTTAGCTTATGTTATTTACTTTCTGTTACGTCTTTAGTTTCTTTATTTGTTTTCGAACTGAAAAATAATTACACACGTGCCAGTGATGAATCATTAACAAGTATACAATCATACGACAAGATGACTGATCACTCTATGGTAACAATGTTCTTATTAAATGCGAACAGACAGGTGCTAATAAAATAATAATATATCGAGTTTTTAAAGTTTTATAATTAAAGTACGATTCATATCATGGTTAATTTAAGTGCCTTAAATATATTTGTTTGCAAGCCAAACTAGGCTTGCAAATTCGGTTAAATGCTGTACAAATTTATATCAGATGGATATAAACCTCGTTTTATTAACAATAGTGCATTGTGTGCTCTATTTTCTCGGAAAGAACTACCTATTTGCATTTGCTAAAAATATTTCCATACGTTAGTACAATACAGGGATAGTATTGTTTATAGCTCGACTTATAAAGCTCAGCCTGTCCATAATCAGGTGGTGGATAAGGCAGGCCCTCTAATTAGTGGCTGTCAGGTCACCATACAGAAATCCTAGCCACGTACCGTAGTTATATCTGTAAAGACCTATTAAGGTGATACGTGACACCATCTTCCATTATTCTAAAAATCTATGAATAGAGGCACACCAATAGTAAAATTAATATTGATTGCTTGATTTAATAACTCTTTACTTCCAAACTTAAAAATAAAATCTCACTGTTAAGTACTTTTTGACAAGTTCTTTTACAGTAGGCAAACTTTAACTCAGAAACTTCGTTTGTTCTTAAATGCTATAAAATGCATACATATTGAATGACGTATAACAGAAATTCTGAAAATTGCACAGAATATTGCAAGTATTTTTAAAAAGTTCTTTTTTATTATATTCTCTGTAAAATCTATTAGAAAATAGAAATTTCGGTGTGTCAACCAATATATAATAAGTCTGAAATTATGTTTGTTTTTAATTTGAATTATTATCACTTCTGTAAAAATTAAATACATGTATATGGCAGTTAGCCGATCTTTGCGATATATGGTAACAATAACATACAGAAAAAGATGGATTGGTTGATTGGTTGGATCCTTTGCTTTACGTCCAGTGAGCAGTTTTTCAGCTATATTCAGGACGAGAACAAGTTAACAAACAATAAATCAACGGAAAAAGGAGTGCGATGGGAGCACAATTTCGAAAAGTATGTTTTATTGGATAGGGGCGGAAAATTTAGCTTTTTGTAGCCTGCTCTTTTCAAAATCTAACAAAGGGGTCGTGATCGTGCAAGGAGTGTGGCACTTTCCAGAAACGTTATCCACTACGGTATGGCCAGGCTTTCCTTGTTATAACCTGACAACCCTAAACGAAGGATCTCCCGTATCCGCCACTCGGGACGCTCTGGGTTGCTCTGTGGGTCGAGCATTGTGAACCCTTCCAGCATGATCCCAAGTTACATATAAAGAAAAAATAAAATAAATAAATGAAGTTGGAGGTTGGTTAATATATTTATTAAAGAATGCTATGCGGAAACGTAATCATAATCACAAAACAGATATAAAACAGATACACAAATAAATAAATGAAGTTGGAGGTTTGTTAATATATTTATTAAAGAAAGCTATGCGGAAACGTAATCATAATCACAAAACAGATATAAAACAGATACACAAATTATGCGTACAGTTTGAAGACCAATCGCATATCCGTTTTCTTCTACTAAAATTATGAGGTCATGTTAAGTTTCAGATCTAATCGTTCGTTATGCACTTATAAAGCAATAACAAGCCACTCAAATATAATAACAAGCCACTCAAATGTTATACTTTGAGCGAACATATGCAATTTTTAACATCTAAGTCTCTTAGAGTGTATATGCTTCAAAATTATCAATACGCTACTTAAGGTAAGTAGACATTTCGTTAACTAATGAAACTTATTAAAGACATACCCCGTTACTCATTCGGAGCTCAGGAAGATTTTTTATTAGTTTCGGGTTACTCAATTACTATTTTAAAATTTTCTTATTGTTTTCTTGTTTTTTTAGGTTTTATTTTGAAAAAGTAGGGGGGTTGTTATTTGTTGTATATATATTTTGTCCAATATTTTTCTCTCAAAACAACTTTAACATCTTACTTATTTTTGTTTCTGTTGTTAATTACTGGTTGTCTCAACATTTGTGCAAATAACTAATTGCAATAACGGAATTGTTAAGAATGATAAATGAAAATGAACACAATATGACTGAGACTAATCGTTTCTTGTAGGCATGTAGGAATGCCCTAATTAATAAAGCAAGTGTGAAATAATAGGGCCAACAAAATATCAGAATAATATAGTCAGGTTTAAAGGTTAGTGTCATGCATTTTATTAATTGAGACTAATAAAGTCAGAGTAAAAAATATAATACATTTGTACAATTCAGTCCACAGCATATAAAAAAACACAAACAAACACACACACACACACAAAGCAAAAACAAAAAAAACAAAAAAATAACGAAAAACAAAAAGAACAGATTAAAAGTAATAAAAATTATATATCATCTAAATGTATCTTAGTAAAAGTTCACATAGCCTGTGTTAGGAAGATGGGATTTAAAATCTTACTTCGTGATATTGGTAACAGAATTTCGCATATTACCTTGATTTCTTCACGGCGTTCTCTACATTTGCATACAACATAACATAAATAACATTTACAAAAATTAAATAAAAAGAAATCAAATCATAATGTAATACAATTTTTTCAAATATTACAAATAAGATCAATGAAAAAAAGAATCATTTACGGATAATCATAGTATCGATGTCCGCGTTGATGATACATATACGACGCTATTACAACATATTTACATTTTAATCACATTACCATAAGTTGACATGTCAATGTATTGTAAATTATTTATCAAGGACGCTGTGGTCGTTACGATGATTATTATGTTATACGAGATTATATATCTATTGTCAAACACAATCAATTAAAATTAATACATATTCAAAACACTATTGAGCCATCTGACTGGGATAAAATGAACAATATGTTATAATCTTATTTGATACACAAACTGTCACCTAGTGCAACGTGATATGTCTGCGGAATGCACGGGGGTGGGGGCTAACTAAGGATACTTTTAGGTACAGGTCTGCGGACGGAGATTTGAAAACCCACCCTATTCATATATTTCGGGACCTAATCATACATTGGTATTATTAAATCAAATCTATTCATATATTTTATTGCAGCACATCCCCATTGGCAAAATAGTCCATTCACTACCAAAATGATCAAGTGATGTTAATGGAACACTTTGTAAAATCACTGTGTTTTACATATGCTTAGCCTGCTTAAGATGAGAATTGAGGCATGGATATATTTAGATAATTTACAACTTCACAATGATATATTTTTCGATGAAAAAAGCTACCTGTTCGGGCCGCACATCCGTATTATCCAATATATACCAAGTTACCCCCCCCCACCCGTGGCGGAATGTCACATGTTGTAGAAAATTATAGTCAGGATATCCTCCTTGCTTAGTAGCGAATTAAATATAAATAAAGTCGAATCATATTTCATCACGATGTAATGATTTTGAAGTCGCTTAAATAAAAAAAAATAGATTATAGTGTATGCCATATAAGACAACTGATAATAATTATTCCAGTTTTTACAACTAAACAACATATTTTATACAAACGCTGTCGTCTGCCAATAGATGATAAACTTGTTCATATAATTATTTATATTTGTTTTTTAATACAGGAATCTGGAGTCTATATTAAAAGATGATCTTTGGCAAATAAGTATTACACTTAATTAGACAAATATAAACCACATTGTATGAGTAAACAAATATAATAAAAAGTTTAGATATTTTCAATTCATGATTTGGAAGGAATATCTGTGTTATGTCGAATCAAGTTTCTTAATTATAGCGTTGATGCAGTGAACAAAGCGTCACACAAACTGTTGTAACATTTATACATTTATGCGTTTGTGAAACACATTAAAAGAAATGTTAAACTATTTTATTCTAATATTAATTACTTCATTATAACTTATATCGTCACTTCGCACACACGCAATGCGACGTAACGTTATTAGAGGTTTTACTACGTCACAATTTTAACCTTTTATTAGTTTTGAATTTCTTTTTAAAATTAAATAAATGTATAAATATTGAGGGTTAGTTATGGTGGAATATTCAATAAATTTTGTGTAAGTATTTTGTCTACCGTACATCGTAAACTTGAAAGGATTTCTTGAACAAAAATTTTTCTTCATGAAGCTGTCGGTAGACAATCAAGGACTTTAGGACCAGCTTGAGTCGAAAAGGTATTTTGTCTTATTAGAATTGTAATAATTCATTCTGTGTATATTGGTTTACTCATTTCGCATTTGCTCGATAAATGAGTATAACATCATATCACTCATGAATTATTTCTTTAATAGTACTCTGCTATGAAATTTATTTTAGTCATATTTTTATGTCAGATGTTGGAAGAAATAAATGTACAAACGTATTTTCTGCACATTGATTTGTACAATATTTAACTTATTTTAACATTTGTTGTGGATGGTGTGAATCTCGTATTGCTTTATAATACATCCTTTTATGTTAAATATATATAAAAATATATTGTATGCTTAAGTCATTTTTATTTGGTCGATGCTTGGCTTTTGATGAGATTAACTTTTCTCGCGAATAATTATTTATTAGCAATTAATGTTTACTTCAATATCAATATGTATAAATTTTCCTTTGTATGTACCATGCAACATTAATGACATGAAATGAATAAGTTAATGATTGCTTTGATAAATACCAACCGACTTAACTGCCAAACTGATTGTTTCCATGTCATTTTTAAGCCATTACACACATATCAATGATACTTATTATGTATATATATTTTGCTATTGTAAGATATTAAAATGTCAACTTGCTGGGATTACAAAAAAGTCAAGGCAATATATTTTCTATTTTAAGAAATTAATGTAAACCTATGTTAAGGTTTGTTTTGATTTGCACAACTCTAACATCAATCATGACACTGACCAATCTTCTAGGCTTTTATATCTTCTAGGAACCTTAACCTGGTCCCCTGTTGCAATATTATTCATTTACGCAAGCTTCATTATTAAATATAACCTGTCACCACCAGTCTACTATTGAATTGCTTTTTTGTTTAAAATGGCATGTGTTAGCTAACTTTTAGCTTGTTTTGTTCCGCAGGAAATGTCTGTCATGATAAAAATTTAATTATGTAAATACCTGATTATTTTTTTTCAAGTTGTCGAGTTAAAATTTCTCGTACTTATTTCCATAAACGAGACAGTAAATATATAAAATCCTTATTATTTTGATCAAGTGAACCACCGGGGGTTATGTCATAATGCTTTGTATCGGGCTTACGTTAGTTACAGTCAATACTCAAGTACATTTTGAGGTATTCCGAATGTTGCAAACAGCTTAAACATTAAACCGGATTCATTTCTGGTAACTATTCTGGGATTCTGACTTAATATTCTCAATACCGTAATCGGATATACAGTCAGGTCACCAACAATGAATCCGGTCAAATTTTTTACCGGTTGGCAACATTCGGAATAAATAAAAATTTACGTGAGTATTAGCTGTTACCGACATGATTCCGATAGAAAGGATTATAATGTAACCTCGAGCGCTCGGTAATCAATTCAAATAAGAAACAGTTATTCAATTTTTTATAGATTTATGTCTCGTTTGTGGAAGTTACTGTAGTAAAATGGTCAGTTTAACTCGAAAGATAGAAAACAAGAAAGAATCTACTTTATTTTAATTGTATTTCCGACGGCACAAACGCGCGAAAAGTTAGTAATGAGTTTTAAATTACCAATCAAACTGGATAGTTGACTGGTTATGGCCTGGAGGTATATTTGAAAGTGAAGCTTACGTTAAACATTTTCACCAGGAGACCAGGTTACGATATTGATAATATTTAGTAAGGAGCCCGATTCATTTGCTCCACTGCAAAACGTTCAATTAACTTTAGGAGTCAATGCATGAAGCATTTTTCAGTTATTCAAATAACCTTATAATGTCTGTGTTATTAGTATTTGTATTAAAAGGCTGCTCAATGTCTTGTAAAACAACTTGAACACTATATCAATTCTGAAAGTGAGGTGAATTAAAAGGGAGAAAATTTTGACTTCCTTTGGAAAAGTATTGTGAAGACATTTTGAAGTAGCATATTGTTGCTGCAACTACGGACTTACCCTTTTCTACAAATACAAAAGGGATTTGTATGTCATTCATATAGCATTGCGTTCTACAAGCACGTTACGCTCTTCGGATCGAGCCACGTGAACCGTACCAAGTTATTATATCGATAATAAAACTTGTTTGGAAAGAAACACACACTATGGGTCAGGATAAATCATCTCAATTTTACTGCGATTTGAACCATAATAAAACGTTGTAAAATATGTTTGAAGAATGTAGCTTTATTGCAATATTCACTGAATTCAGTTTTGTTCTAATCCTTTTCCAGCATTGTGATCTTTTTTAGATTCAACCCTATAT
Organism: Limnoperna fortunei; assembly: GCA_944474755.1. Taxonomy (NCBI): domain Eukaryota; kingdom Metazoa; phylum Mollusca; class Bivalvia; order Mytilida; family Modiolidae; genus Limnoperna; species Limnoperna fortunei. The sequence continues at coordinate 34,961,020 of OX104125.1, forward strand.
GGTATTTGACAATGTTAATTCTGTTTCCTGCTTTTAGTTATAATGTATACGTTTAAAAGCTTTCTCATATCAATTAACTACTGTCCGTACTACGTCTGGGTTAATACATTAGTAATAAGAAATATGAAACTCAAATGCATATTGTAATAATAGCATGGACGTTTGTTCAAATGGAGAAGTAATGCAATCCAGGAAATCTCTCAATACGAGTAAAAAAAACTGTTGATGAGAAGCTGATAACTGAATTGATAGGATCACAAAACACAAAAATTGAAAAAATATTCTAATGTTACTACTGCCAGAACCATTACAGTTTGCATGCTGTGTTGATCAAAATATATACAGAGGAAATTTTACGATATGTTTAGAAGTGGTAATTTCAAAGCTGTTGTGTTGGTCACAGCAACATAATAATGATAAGTATAAACGAGTTCGTATAATAGAATGATTAGACAAAACGTCTGTCTGGCAGATATAATTAAATAAACTTGGTAACTTGGATGACATTTGTAACCACTGGGTCGATGCCTATGATGGTGAAGTGTTGATCCCCAAAGATATCACCAGCCCAGTAGTCACACTTCAATGATTACAGGAATATCATTACATTAATTGCTTTAACGTTTTAATAAAATGATTAAAATTCTAAGCTTTCTATATTTGCAAGTTGTATATGGCCACAGTCAGATTTGATATAACTTTTGTGAATTTTATAATACAAGTTCTTAGTTAATTTGGATTTTAAATATTATCGGGTTTGAGTGTCTTTGATGAGATTTGATTAGAAGTAACGCGCGTCTGAAATATATAACTTTTTTTCTTTGATGACTTTTTATTTGCACCCCTGGATTTATGCCTTTGCTGGTGGACGGTTGATTCCCAACGGTATCAAAAGATCATTAGTGGTGTTTGAAAACTTTCATTAGTTATTTTAGTGATATTATTTGCCTACATTTAATCTAAAAAAATTTTGAAAATGATTTAAATTCAAAGACTTTTTTGCGAGGTGTATATGGCCATAGCCGGATTGGTATAATGTTTATAAATTTGTATGATGCACGCCATGCAACATCTTTATAGTTTTCAGTTTTAAATATCTTGAGTTTAAACGCCACAGACTAGTCTTGATTAAACGAAACTCTCGCCTGGAAAAACTTAATTTTTTTAACCATAACTTGGTATATTTTATGACATTTTATTTGAAGAAAAATTGGATGTTGAAAAATTTGAGTTAAACTAATCTTTGAACAAATAGCAGGCACAATAATTGAAACCAACGTTAAACAGTTACGAATGCCAAAAAAAACCATTCCACTTATTGCAGTCTTTTTAAGATCAAAAACATAAACTATAATTGCCAAAAATTGTTCCGTGATTTACGTTCACTTGTTTGTAATTAGAAGAAACGTTAATATGAAGACCAAGATTTGGTACATATTTAATTCTGTGTTTGAGTCGTTACACTATTTTAATGTTGTGAAATGTGTTAAATAGATTATTCATAAATACAAAAGTCTACATGTGTATTCATTTTATGAAAGCATCAAATAAATAGTAGTGTTTGACCGATACCAATGGTATGGCATTTTCAATTATCAATGTTAGTTTTCCATCTTAATCAATGACAGACGACGCCGCTGAAAAAGTGGTTATTCACTGCAAATTGTTTAACAGAGTTCAAATGCAGAAAAGGTTACTCCACGTAAGTCTGCACTAAAGGATAACTTTAATTGTGGCAAAACATTTTACCTTTATTCAGAGCTAGAACACGTTTACAACAATAAATGAACTGACCAGGTGAAAAAGGATAGATCAACGGGAAAAGTTTTGGAATGCCACTTAAAAACTACGTAGCATAATGTAGGAACAGGAAACTTCGCTTTTGCAGATGTTACGATACGTGTAAACTTTTTTGTAATCTATGACGAGATATTCTTACAGGGCACGATGCACTCTTTTTATGTTGAAACACTCCCAATGTAATTTTTTATATGTCCTTTATCTCTTTGTTTTGATATTGTTTCTGTTCAGTTTCCGCGAGTCAGATACAAAAAAAATTTTCACGCTTTAAGTTTACGAATATAATGTCATTCCGATTACACGTAAAAAAATAACAATAGCTGCTGCATAATTTGAATCCAATTAATACATATGTTTGTATCAGATTGCATTATCTTTGACCTAAATTCTAAAAACGTTCCAGAAAGTTTGATTTCTTTAAATATAATAAAAATTATGTCATTCCATCGACAATGCCTTCCATTGAAAAAAAAACAGATATAAACGAAGAACGTATACAAAACAAATAAGAAGACACCTTGTGTTAAAATTAAATGTAAAACCATGTACTTCGACAGTAAAGCCTTTTTTTCTTGCGTCATTACCGAATTTCGTCCTTCTTCGTTTTATCATATATTTTGACAAGTCAATTTCAAACAAAAATATATAGACATAGCCCTGTATCGTTTAACAAGCTCAACAACCTAACGGTGTCGACAACATTTTAGGGTAATCCTTCTCGTGCGTGACATTAAAATCCCAATGTCAGAGATCCTTGTAATAGTAAAAACGTAAGTTAGAATTGTAACGTATATATTGATATATTTAGTTCCTACAGTCATCAAGTCAACTTCAAAGGAAATAAATTAATTTCGCAACAACACATTTAACTTCAGTTACTAAAAACTTACATGATTCAAAATCGCATGAAACGCGTTTTGGGAGAAATGTTAAGAAACGGAATATGAAATTGTTCTAAATGTTTTTAAGAAAATAACAACAAGAGTAGAAAGTCTTGGACAATAACAAATTCGGATATAGGCAGCATATAAATAGCAAAACAGAAAAAAAGAAAGTGAATAACCCGAATCCAATAAAACGAAGGTGATCTCAGGTGCTCCGGACGAGCAAGCAGTGCCTGGATTTCTCATAATGATCAGTTAAGTCGTGGTGACGAAAATATAACGTTTGGAGTGATATCATCAACCTAGCTACAGTAAACCCTTGTTTTGAGGATCTAGAATAAAGAATAAGTTGTGAAATGTACACACAATACGTTATTTTATTTATGAAGGTAACACAATTAGTATTGAACTAATTTTCCATGAGTCCATCTGTGCTACAGCTACCTCAAACTATGCAGCAATATTCAAGTGTCGGGAGGATGCATCCAGAGTAAAACATTTTTCTGTATTCAAGATTTACATGTAAACACTTTTTTGAGATAAGATAAATACGAGATGAAATTTGACTATTCCAGTTTAGATTAGAGTAGATTTTGATTCCTTACAGTTGTTCAGAGCAGGAGTTTTGTAAAAGTTCAGAATTTAATTTGATAATAGGGTCTTTATCTAAAGAAGATAGCTTTTGGTTCCAATAATCATATACTTGGTTTGATTACAATTTATATTATATTATATTTAATATTTAAAGATAGGTGACACTTAAGCAATTTTATGACACTTGGAAATATTCATGTGTCAATCATTCTATTAAAAATTTATGTTAATGAGGAAACAATAGCAGGGGCACTAATTTTCAAGATATTTGGTCTAATATTGTCTGTACCAGAAGACATGTTTATATCCAGCTTGGTGATATTTGTTTTAATTTCATCCATTCTCAGAGGTGGGAGTCTGAATGTGTTACTTGCAGGTAACCTTTTTTGAAAAAGTTGGGTTCATATACAGAAAGTAGAAGTTTTATCTCTGACGTTTTGAAAAACAGAAGGTTAGGAACTTGTTAAATGTAGTTGCAATATAAATTGATTTTATTACCACAGTATCATCATCAGAGTGAAGTTTTGGTGGGTTAATTGGATAGATGGACTGAGACTGCGAATACATTTCCATAAGGTTTTACTGTATTATTTCTGTTTTGATTCATCTAAAATTTGTTAAGTTCTGTTTCGTCAGTATTTATATTCACACAACAAACCACGACTGATATTTATCTCTCATTTTAGTAACAAATAAGGTCTGTCATGACTAATTACCAGGTAATTTATATAGTCTTTCCGTTTTGATTGAAAGCGTTAAAAAGATCTTTAGGTCGGGTTTTTAAGCTGCGTATAAATAATGGTCGTGAAGAGTGTCGAGAAATCAAATGTTTAAATGCTGTTACATTGGTAACGAGATCCAGATATCAAGATGTCTTTCAAATCATTTTGATTTTTTAATATCAACATTTCATTTATGACACTCCTAGAGTAGAAAGTGTAACTGTATGTTTCAAGTCTTTTTTTTATTGTTGTTAAAATAGTAGTCAGGAGTTGTTAATGTGCTTTGGTGGTACACTTAGACGATCCTGTTATGAAACGCTGTTTGCATGGATTTTTGTTTTGTGTTGACATCAAATACAAAAAGGGGAGATCACAATCTTCGACTTTGAGACCAAGGATGCTAAGACCGACTTGTGATGTTCAAGAATCTCCTCTTTTGAAAAGGTGCAGTGGATTTGTAAGTAGGATTGCAAGAAGTGATATCTCCATGCCTAATTCATGTATTAAACACTTTACATTATGTTTTTGAAGATAAAAGTAATGTTGTTAGGAACCTTCTGCTTACAAGTTAATAATATAAGACCGAATAACAAAGAAACTGTCCAAAACACTCCATAAAAAAAGTCTAACAAACCGACAAAACTAGTGGTCAAACAACCAAATATGTAACAACCCTAAAAAATGACCCTTTATTGGTACATACATTTAATAGAAATGGCGAGTTAAATGATTCACCTAATGTATAGAGTATTAGAAGATAAAACCACCCTTTAAAATAATTTCTACTGTTTATCTAAAACTAAAGAATGATTGCATACCTCATCGATGATGTGAAGAATAAACATACATTCTGTACATCATGCGCATGTATTTATATTATGCATGTTCAGTCATTCTATTAATTCTGCAAATTTCGGTTTGAAGACTACTTAAAAAATATTCCTGAACAAAGCAAAGGGGACTAAAAGAGAAGAATTGCCTTCTACGCAAGTGATTGTTCTAGTAATAAGTATGAAATTATATGATTAAATACGTTTTAAAGAGATTTATGGATGTATAATCATGACCCTCTTCACGAACAAGCTAAAACGAGTCGGAAATATTTTATGATCCGTCTAACTACTGGGAGTTAATACTCCAGGCGACTTACGGCATAAAAGTCCGTGAAAGTTGCGCATTAATTGTTATAAAAAATACCAAGAATATAAAATTGTGTTCGCCTTTATAATTCGATTTACACTTCTGTGTTATCAGACTGACTTTATATGAAATATTAATTGCATGATGTTAATGCAATATTATTCAATCTAAGTAACGTATTTTATGTTATTCTACGATTTTAAATATTGCACCAATTAATTGTTTAATGGCGTTATCACCCTAAGTGTTTTTTATTTTGAATTTTATATATTTCTTTTCAAAATATTTGCATATGCGTTTCTATATAAATATTTAACAAAATGTCATCAATATCTGGGTGCGGCAATAAAGGGAATAAATCCATTATGCAGTTTACTCGATTTGAGTAACACTTCCGTTAGTTTTACCACAAGTCAACACGATAAATTATTAAACCTAATAGTGGGCAGCGAACATTAAAGAGTTATAAATTACACATTGCAACAGCATATAAATCCTTTATAATAAAGATTTATGGACTTGGTAGAGGACTATCCTAGAATATGCGCAAAACAAGAAGATTAGCGATGTGTTCTACAAAACCTTTTTTCCAAATTGATGACAATAATTAACAATCCTTAAGGTCAGAGTCTGTCTTGCCATGTAACAACAGAAACGCCCTTGAATTTTCCATTCGCTTTGATTCTATTCCTTATATTTAACCCAGCCTAAATCAAGGACTAATGAACTTGTCAAATGCTGTTTTCTTACATGCGATACGGGTACCCGATAGATAGAGATGACAGAACAGTTTATTGTCAGTTATTCAAAAGATCGAATTCATAGACGCAGATATTGGTCAAATGTTATATTTTGCAACTGACAACATGTTTGTTTATGTTCAGAGGACATATTTTAAAAGGCGTTTGAAACTAAATGGATATGAGTGTTTCTCTCTGCTTGGGTATATGTTTTTGTAATCGTATGAAATGTTCTGAGCTAATTTTTAAACATGCTTAGGCTAAGACTTTTTATTTCTGTTTTTGCTACATAGATAATGTCTTGTCACTAGACTATTTCAAAGGGAGCTTGACATTAAAAGTACTTTCTATACAATAGAGTCGGCAACTTACGTAGACTTTCTCAAAACGAACTTACAGATAAAAATCAAACAAAACTGCGTCAAGCGTTTCACATTTCATACGTTATGCTAGATCTGATGATATCAATTTTGAATCTATAGATCATCTTTGCTATGAATCATTAAGCTGCTGCAAAAAGGATTTGTTGTATTTCGAGTGATTCGATCCATTCAGGATTTCCTTGGTCATTACCATAACTTAGTTTTGTCATTGTATAAAAAACATCGTAAATGCTATCAGGAATGTAAAGTAGGCTTTTACCTAACAGAAGATGACATGGTTTACTGCATTCAAATCTTTATTGGATTGCCATTTGTCCTACCGCAGGGAAGGAGTTTTCGCCGGGTACTCAGGCTTGCTCCACAAATACAATCTTGTGCCGTGGTACCGAGATGGATAAATCAATAACAAATCTGTCAAAATAAGACAAAACCTGATAAATGTTAAAATGCATCTTCGTGTGACAACGGATCAAGATAGAATGCGCTGATGACCACAGTGGTCATCTGCTAATATCCGTAGTTGTTACCTGTTGCTTGTGACAGGTGCGGAATAACTGATCATGGGGAAATAACTGGCGATATTTCTGTACTGGCAATGGCAAGAATTCGCGTTTTAAACCTAGTGGAAAATTGCTGAAAGTGGCGTTCAACACCATGTAAACAAACATAAACAAACTTTAACTGATAAACAACTTGATGTACATAGCAAACATATTCTTTAAAAGTCAAATTTAAATTAGAATTTATCTATGATACTAGGGATGTAAAAATAACCTAGCCAGAAACGCAAGTAAACCAAACCATTTCTTCACAAGAATTAAAAATTTTTTAAACAAATTCGGCTGACACTTACACCTAGAAAAAGCCTAACAATCGCTTACTGGTAGGTTAATATACACATTATTAAAATATCAATTGTCATTTGAACCGTGTTTTTAATGAATTAATTAAATTTTAGAGTGTAATAATCTTCTTAAATGCGGACAATAACACAATACCGAACTGTCAAAAAGACAATCCACAAATCAAAGTCCGCGAAACCGGCAAACTTTAGAACCAAGTACCAAAATTATAAAAACTACAGCAATGGTCCCGACTTTGTACAGGCATTTAAAAAGAATAAGATTTGCCAAATTTCCGCACATTCACTTAATTCAACCTAAGCTATCAGACTGACGATTAAATGCGTTTGTAAATATACTATACAAACGGCCAATTCTTGTAATTTTGTACAAGTGCATCAAGTTAGGCAATTGAAGTTAAACTAAAGAAACATATTGTTGGGTTGATTCATGGATTGATATTAAACACCAAGCCTTCAATATTTACTACTTTCAAAATGTAAACAATCCTAAACAACAAATAAAAGGTATTTTTAATAAATTCTTAGCAGTTCGTTAGGATATCCACAACGAAATGAGGGAATTATAAAGCTTAGGAGCAAGTGCATTAAGCTACCACAAGAGTGTAATTATTAATATTAGTGCAATGACTGGAAACGAACTATAGATTCATAAGTAAAATAACAAAAAATCACTGCAAAACATGCTTTAAAAACTAAAACAAAAAAGAAATTTTCCGATGAGCATCAAAATTAATAAACCTCATTGTTTTTTCTCGACAATTTCTACTGAAAGGAATGATGAAATCAATATCTGTACATACACACAGACTAAATACAGTTGTGTATCAAACAATCTTGGATGATTGATTGTCATTTATTATCAGTTGACCTCTTGATTCTATTAGAAACTATTACAAAAATATTGAATCAACTTGGACTTGATGTGTGTGCTTTTTTAAACATTGAAATTTATTCGCCGATCATGGTCAAATACAACCATTGTTTTATGGAAGAGAAACTTGTATAGGTAATATGTATATTACTAATACTCAAACTTGGTTATTGGAGAACTTGGAGTAGGAACCGTACGTTCAAAAACTTTTTTAAATTTAAACAGTCAGTTCTAAATTGAACTGGTACGGATTTTATTTGATCACTTTGGTATTTTACTTCCAATGCTGGATAGTTGGACGTACTAAACCTGAATATCTGGAAAAGCACAGGGTACCTTGGAAAGCCAAAAACACACAAGCAAAAGACTACCAAAGATTAGAGAACGCCCATCTAAATGAAAATAACTCCTAAAACCTAATTATATATATTGTCTTATCAAAGGAGCAATTTCCAGAAACAATTATTGTTACAAAGTTTAGTAAATAAGATAAAAAAAAACACAACTGGCCAAATACCATAAATCTGTTAGTTTTTAATAAAATGTCATTAAAAATTTAATAAAATTTACTAGGCCATACGTGCGTTTTGTTTAATCCAGACTTATCTCAAACCACAAAAATTTTAAAAATCGAAATACCTAAGAAGCTTAAGTATCATCAAAAGTTTTAAACGCTATATCATATCTGACCAAGGAAATATACACCTTGCGATAAAAAAAGCTTTAGAATTGAAATAATTATTGAAAGTTTGAAAATTTAGACGAATCGATTATATTCAGCGTGACTACGGGGCTGGTGATAACCTCGATGTCTAAAAGTCCACCATGTAATGTTATTCATATAGCAATAACATCAGACTTGTCAGCACTACAGTGTGACTACTGAGCTGGGCTGGTAATACCCTCAGTGTCTAAAAGTCCACAAGTAATGTTATTCTTATAGAAATAACATCAGACGTCAGCTTAAACAAGCAAAAGAAGATAAAAATTTAATGTAATTTAAAAACCGTTATTACCTAGAATTGCAGATATTGCAGTTAACAGATAATTTGTTAATCTGCACAGTAAATTAAATAAATACATGACATTAAGTTAATGATGCTGATACAATCCTCAAGGTAAAAATTAATAGAAGTTGAACTTTCTATATTTGATAACGTAATAACTATCCCGAATTTCTGTTTATGAATAATGTATTACAATGTGTGTTATACAGATGAAATTAATACACAACTGTATGATTATGTAAATAATCTCTGAAAGCATTATATTTATAATCATGTTTTATTTATTGGGAAAAATAAATGTAGATGTGCATCAAACGGTTAACGTACAGGTGTAAGGTTTTTTTTTATAATTCAAATTAAGCAGAAATCAGGATTTATTTTCTTATCAATATTCCATACAGGCACTATCGCAGAACAAAATTTAATTAAAGATTTTCGCTATAGTTACAATATTTGTGACAACAATTTCAATTCAGCGTACCAGGTTCAGCACCTTAAAAAAATAAGTCACGCGTTGAATACGCCCTGAAGATAGTTTTGCAATGCAAGCATCTACTAAACGTTTGTGTTTCTTGTATTCAGAAACAAAATCAGAAATTCAGGGTACCATGTATTTTTTAGAGAGGAGTATGGTGTCAATTTTGTAGAGTAGAGTCTGGTGTCAATTTTGTAATAATAATTCTTGACCGTAATAAGGCACTGGAGATTTTCTAAGCTGGCATTTAAAAAATGAAGATTGAGGTTATGCACAGGAAATCCTCCTTACCACAGATATCAGGTGGTGCAATATTTCTGGGTTAATTACCTAATTGACAGTTGATATGGTATATATGACTTGTTGTATATATTTTGAAGACTAATCTTTATATCATTTGTCTTTCAAAAAATATTTACTCCAAAACTGATCTTAAATTTCTACTCAAAAAATTGACTCCGAAATTTCTTTTCAAACAACGTTTTGACTCCACGCCAAAACTCTGTAAAATACATGGTGCCGAAAGTCAGTTCAGTGTTTGAAAGATTCATATAATATACGCTTTTATCATTACACTAAAAGGGGCCTCGGTGGTCGAGTGGTCAAGGTAGTTCGTTTACTATTGATCACGTGGTCTGTCAACACTGAGATTGCGGGTTCGATTCTCACTGCACGCAGGGTGTACTCGACTCCAATCTTAATTGACAAGGATTGCCAGTTTTCCTACCGCAGTCGGGGGTTCTCTCCGGGTACTCCGGCTTCCTCCCCCAATAAAAACTGGACGCCATGAAATAGCTGAAAAATTGCTGAAAGTGGCGTTAAAACACCATTCAAACAAACAAACAAACAAACATTACACTAAAAATGTCAAAAGTATAAGAAAGTAGCCAGCGTTATATCTTATCTAAATAACTATCAGTATATTGTATAATAACGACATCTGTATGTCCTTATAATTGAAAGTACGCAACAAAAATTTGAGGACATTAAAGCAAAAATATCTTAATGGGTTCTTTTGCATCTTTATTGATAGAATTAAAGAACAATATGAAAATATAAGAAAACAAATAACTATTACATCTGTTGATGAAAGCTTCTTCAAAAACGACTATGTTTAATTTGATAGAAACCGATGGTACATTTTCAGTACAAGTGTTCGTAAAAGTAAACTAAATAATCGTCAACAATTTAAACAGTAGGACCTGCTTAAAATGTAACTGCATTTAGCCAAAGCCTATCATATCGTATAAGTTAGATCCCACATGTCTTATAAGAGCCCACCTGGCTTATAAGATCATTTGTTTTTCCGTCACATGACAAGGCTCATAAAACTAGTTTTTCTGAGCTACATTGGAACGAATGTGATTCTGTGATACGCTTTTTAAACGATACGTTATTTAGAAAAGTACAGACTTATATTTGAATGTTCTTTGTATCAAAATACATTTTTCACAGTGAGCAAACGTTTTAGCAGTATTTAGGATAAAACAAGTTAAAAGACGTTATATTATACTAACAGGAAAAAAGATAGAAAATTGCAACATTCAAATATTCACACGTAAATGTACGTCTTCGTACGTTGCCATTGGGCACTGCGCAAATTCTAAAAGTTCAATGACCATTTCATTTATCTTACTTTCTTCATGACCTCTGAAACTGTTTTATCAAACACTTTCTACACAATCCACAAAGTACTTGTAGATTGTGTAGTAAATGTCCTGTAGTAAGGATGCAGCTGTTTAATATGAAAAAAGAAAATAATTACTTAAACAAGTTGTAAACATCCTTCATTTCTAGAAAACGGCTGGTGATTTATTATAAATTTACTAATCAATTGTTTAAACAAATGAGTGTTTCTAATTAGTTGTTTATGTTTCTTTAGGTACATATCAATAATTCTAATAAGACTTCCTTCAAACACTTTGGAAACAAACCTCTATTTAAATATTCAATAAAATATACAGTAGCTGTTCTATCTATTTAAAAAATCACACCCCGGTGTGCTCATTCAGTTTTGGCTTGTCTTTTTATTATTCCATATTGAAGATTTATATTACGAAAATCAAATAGCAAAAATGTTTCTACGATAACTACGTTGTGTTTTCAAGAGACATTGCGCTGTTTACAACTATTTTCGTGACGTTCAATGGTAATCGGACAAACCGCGAGACTTTTCCCGCCTTCACCGCAAACGATTTTTTAGCACAACGGAATTTTAAAATACTGATGAACTGTTAAAAAAAATTGCACCACTTTGGATCAACAACATGAGCATAAGCTCGAAAAATGGGGTTAGCAGTTTTAATTTGTCACGCCAAAACAGCAACTCAAAGTCACAGACACGATAACTGATGTAACGGAAGCATTCACTTTTGTGGTTCTTTCTTCAGTCTGATTGTTAAATTATATTGTTAATGTTAATAAATATTTTAGTTGGTTTTAATATATTCACTTTTTTCTACAAAATTTTACACGAGAAAAATAATATTATTGTCATAATTATAATTTGTGTCCAATTAATAAGCAACTTTTGTTTTAGTCTTTATAGTGTAATCTATGTATTGTCCATGTGTTAAAGTCATTAACTTAGTCCGATAGTAGTGAAAGTAGTAATATGATATCTTTTATCAGTTCTGTATATGAATGTTAAAACTGATGTATGGTTTGTTGACTATTATGGTGAAGTAAGTGTTAGGAGAATTTTAGGAGAAGGTTAGGAGAAATTTAGGAGATAATTGAGGTCAGGTGATAATGCATTGGTATATATGTACCAAGTTGTTTTTTAAGAGGGAGTTGTGGGAATGTTAGAGTTGATTCTTTGGTGTTATTATGAGATGAGCCATGAGATGTTTTTGGATTTACTTAATGGTTAATGGATTAACATTTGACTTTGTATAAGTATGTGTTCTGTATTATTGGATTTATGTGTGATATGTTGTGGATTATTTGATAGTGACTCGACTATGTTGACTTACTTCAACGGTTACCTAGTGTTAGTATGGCCGATAGGATTTAGAATATCCTAAATGTTATGTTTGGTCCTGATTTTGTAAAAGGCATTTCTCCTACTATGTTGTAATATTGACTGCAGATAATCGAGATGTATATGTATTTAATAAACCGTAGATTAGTTCAGTTAGTGTTTATGTGATTTTGGGAACAAAAGCCAGCATCACTGCTTCCGTCTGTCTGTTTATAGTCGTTTGCACTCGACCGCCGTCACATTATTTTGTAACAAAGGAGGATCTCGGAAATTGGAACAGACAAAATAAACCTTAACCAATGTATAAAGAAATATAAAATTTCTATATTTTCATATCAGAATCGAAATAATTCATGGCTGCTCCAATTTTATGGAAACTTTAAATATGGGTAAACATTATATTCATGTTATTTAACCACTCGCTAACACTCGAGGCAAAATATTCATGAATACCTACCCATATTTAAATAATCCATCAAATTGGGGCAGCCATAAATTATTTCTTAATTCCTCATGTTGATAAGGGTCAAAGAACGCATTGTTATGAGATCTATCATATAACCATAGTTACATGGTTTATTGTTACTGGTTGTCTTATAGTTATTTTATATTTACATTTATCTTTGTAACGTAATTATATATTAATTATAATTTTCTAATTTTATTCTTTTGTAAGAGATTAACCTGCAGAAAATAGTTTTATTATGTTTGGGTTAATCACATTGTTTTTTGTTTGGTGTTTGTTTCGTGTTGTTTATGTTTGTCTACTTTGGATTTGTAATCTTTCCTTGCCTTTCGGTTCTTGTTGTTCGGTCGATTTCCTTGGTTTTTTGCAATGGTCATTTACTTAACATTGGAGTTTTATGTTATTCTTTAAACTATCAATGTAAAAAAGACATGAAAAAGAAATAAGTATAGCCAGTTAACAAATTGACGTGAAGAAATACAGAAGACTAAGAAACATAAACAATACCGAGACCCATATGTTAAACACATCAACCACAGAAGGTAAAGTTGTGTGATACTTCAAAGTCGATAACAAGTTATTTGTTAAGAAGATTTGTGTATGTTATTATGGCTCATGAAGTCAACCTTGCAGAAACATTACAACTACTGTAATTACTAAATGACAAAGAACACAAACACGAAAAACATAAGTGTTGTTATTGAACAAGATATGTTATGCTGCGTGTGTTCCCGATATATATAAAGCAAGGTGCTGAGTGTGTTCCCGATATATATAAAGAAAGGGAATAATGTCATCAAGTGTAATAGATAACGAATTTTAGATATGGATTTCACAACATTAAGGTATCCGGACCACAATTGACCACGTGATCATATTTGGTGTTCCGGATGACTATTGTTTTTCAATGGAGCAGACCTCGGTAATGTTCGGCAAACATCGGAAATACTATTTGAGTAACTTACTTTTTTTGTTCAAAACTGCTGACATTAACTCAAAGTAAAACAATATATTTAATTTGTATCATTAATTAAAAATACAGTGATTTGATAAAGTTGTATTTTCTTGGTCGAAAAAGAAAATTAAATGGTGACTTCAATTATGGGTCGGATACCTTAAATAACAATACACTTTTTTATAGGTACTGTTTTCTTTGACATCTTTTAAAATTATGTGCCATGTTCAATGAAAATAGATGTCTCGCCAAGTAGAAATTCCCGCCATCAAATAAATTGCCAGTCAATGCAGAAATATACAAGGTTTGTACAATGGCAGAAAATATACATTTCATTAAAACGCGCCTGAGAAACAGATAACAATGAGAGACTCTGCCGAATTTTCTCTCCTGTTTAGTGGCAAGTATACATAAACTTTTTATTTTCTGACAATGGTCGAATATTGTGTTTCCTCCGCAAATCAAAAATACATTTTAAACTCATAACAAGCATGCAAACGTTCACGTACAGCGGAATTCTGCCTTAAAATTTACGGCGCGTATTCTTGTTATAGCCTGACGTCTCAAAACAAATATCGTTTTCGACATGTTGGAAACCTGAACAGATTACTCAATAAGAAGTGATGACAAGGGTACCAGGAGACTTTATTGTAGTGTCTAAAAAAGAAAACATTTATTTGGCTACATTCATTGTACAGCAAGTGTACCGATTGCAGGATAAAACTTCTTAAACAAGACAATGTCTGACAATTGGCAAGTTAGCATCCTCTTTACTCTGTTAAAAATTAGGTGAAATTAGTCTATTTTCTTCTTTTTGTAGAAGGAATTGATTCACTTTTCAAAATATTTATCACTTTTACCATCAGAAATGTTCCACAACTATTTAATTATAAAACATTTTATCTTAAAGGATAATATATTACTGATGCCGGAGAAAAAAGTTAACATTAGAAGATAAAGGTTTCAAAAGATAATTGAAACACACCAACCATTTCAATCAAGTTGCCGAAACGTAATTGAGTTCAACATATTAACAAATATACTAGAGATGCATGTATTACCCTAGATAAGTACAATTTGACCATTACATTACCGGTCTGCTCTAACAAAGAATTCGGTTGACTTAGTCTGCAGTGAATAAAGGACAGCAAAACAACAACCGTGAAACTGTTTATTCGCGAACTAATAATAATCATATGTGTATTCTTAAAAATTCAACAGAAATTTTGGAAAATTTTAAATCAAGTTCGATAAATAAAATTTCATCTGTAACAAACTTTGAACTTTGAACTAAAATCCTGTCTTAAGAAAATCATACATAAAGAATTCGCTTCTACATATGCCTACAAATACGACAATACGTTTTTCTAATAAGAACTAAAAGGCAAATTATGATACAGCGAAGAACATGTTTATAGTATGCTAGATTTTGTTTCATCGACAAGATATTTGTAACTTTTGGAGGATGTATTTTTCAGCAAAAAATCGGAATTTCAATGGGTAAGCCTTGAGCAGGAGCTATGTCATTCAATTTTACAGATAAATTGATGATGTTCTTTCAATTAACAAACTTCAATTTGCTGAGTGACTTCCGTTATATCCTTCAGAACTAGAAATTTAAGAAAACACAAAAACAGCTATATCTACATCTTTTTTAGACTTACACCTCGAATATGACACTCACGGTCATCTTATAAAAAGAATTTACAATAAACGAGACGATTTTAATTTCAAAATTATCAATTATTCTCATTCTCCTGAATACGGTGTCTAAATTTGTCAATAGATCAGGTTTGCAAGAGCTTGCAGCGAGTATACTGATTTTTGCATACGTCACCTATTTCTTCGGGATACCTTAATAAACCCAAGGTTAAAAAAAAATCGACTAGGTCGCGCCTTGATAAGTTTTACTATAGATACCACTTTCTTCCTAGTTTGAAAATTTAACTGCAGATAGTTTTCCTAATTTTTGAATTCAGTGTACAGTGAATATGCTACAATGATTCTCGGATACACTTATACTGTCTAGTGGTATATGATACCTATCCATTTTAATCAACTTACTAACACAAAGTGTACAGTAATAGAAGCGGGAGGTTTGGCATGCCATCAAACATGGCTTCACCCACCATTTCTTTTGAAATGCGTGTACCAAGTCAGGACTATTGCTGTAGTTACTATATTTTTGATTGTTAGTTCTGGAGTTTAAAGGTTTCTCGGACTTTGAATGTGGAATGTTTTTTTTAAAGTTTCCGCGGTGTTCGGTATTTTGTTATTACCTTCATTTAGACACAAAACGAAACAACAATCAAGATTTTAATTTTTTGTTTATGTAGTATGATAATTTAAAAATAATTATAGCTAATTAAATATATACTAGATATTTAGATATTTAGATATTAAGTTAGTGTACTCGTTGATACAGCATTAGAATTATACACAATTTCCTTTACTGTTAAGTATAGGCGCCGTGTAATTCGCGTCTGTTTGAATACTTATCTTTATGATCAGATGAGGAAAAGAAGAAAGACAGCAAGTGCGAAAGCAAATGTACATAAGATATATTATGTAAAAACGAGAAACAAAAATAGCACATTGAACGAACTCCATTGAAGAAGCTTATCTTATTTATAGCACGCATTATATCATTGTATTAACAACTGATATAAACAAAAGTCTGTACAAGTTATGTGCTCAATCAGTTTCTCTGGCAGACAATTTTTTATGATGCAACCTAAAACATATTTACATGTACCAAGGAAAATCAAAAGAGTAAGAACAGTGTAAGCACTCAAAACATACAACATAAAATAAGAAATGAGAATCATTATGGAAAAGGCTTATGTCTCATGTTATGGAAGCGTGAGTTTATCCTCGTTTACAAGTTACAACCAACGTTTTTACTTGTTTTGACTAGAGACTGGCAGAAATAATTTGTATATTATTGATGGGCAATGGTATATGAAACTCAATCCTTTCACACTATCAACACACTACCTAACAGAAGCGGAAGGCATGTCTTAAAAGCTCGTTTTACCAAGCATTTTTTTAAAATGCATTAACCAAATCAGGATCATTGCTGTTGTAACTTAATTATTGGTTGTTGATTACCGAGTTTGCCGATTTCTTGGATTGATTTGTGAATTTGCCTTTTAGCCAGTTTTCTTTGTGTTCGGTATTTTATTTGTTGTATCCGTTATTTCTTTCAATCATATATTTGTCAGGAAATGTAGACATTGTGTGACCGATAACTCGCTGTGAAGTATTTACATATACTATATAAGGGGTTCTGCACAAATATTAATAAACAAAAGCAGAAGAACATGACTGGGATTTGTGCTTGTCGACAAATTTATATGATTTTGCGGTTGCTAATTTGTAAAGTCAGACGATAAAGGATTACCAAAAAGTTTTAAAATGTCAGTTATCAATTCTAATAATTTGTCACCTCTGAATAGTTCTCACAGCATAAAGTAAAAATTTCTTACATGCGTAGATCGAATACTAGAATTGCCAAACAATCCAAAACGCAACGATTTTATCTTAATATAAATCATATTTGAGTTCTATAATTGTTTACTTCGCTATTTGTTTAAGAATATATTTAGCGGACTTTTGCCAGACATAAAATTTTAGTAATTTAACAAATAAAATGTTAGTGAGAAAATACATTTACAATATATATAATTTATATACAATCGGAATCAATGAAACTAACAGATAAAACATCAAGGAACTAACGAAAATGAGAAATTTAGCTGAGGTTAAACGATGCTACTGGAAAAATTATGTTTACGTCAATAAGGCTTCGAGCTGTATCTTTTCGTAAGTTTTCTGTTTGTTGTTGCAAGTTTATATCGTTTTAATGTGTATTTCTCTCTAAATAATATACTTTTCTTCAGGTTTTGATATCCTACTATTACATCAACACGCAGCAACAAACAGCAATCACTAAACGAATAAATAACATTATTCAATAATATATAAAACATTTTGTATAAAATAATGTGACTGAAAAATTTGAATAAAAAAGGATATTCACTAAAAAAATGGTTATTCACCGCGGGAAAATGCATGCGATTGTTATTTATAGAATCCCGGTTATTCCCTTTTTTAAATAACAATCGCATGCATTTTCCCGCGGTGAATAACCATTTTATTTTTAGTGAATATCCTTTTTTATTGAATAAAACAATAACTGTCTTTTGATTCGGTAAATGTGTGGAGTTATTGACTTTTGAAAAAACTCTTTGTTATTCACCTCGCCCGCTGGGCTCGGTGAATAACAGTTTTTTTCAAAAGTCAATAACTCCACACATTTACCTCATCAAAAGACAGTAATTGTATAATATGTTTTCTCATCTTAAAAAATGTAAAAAAAAACCACAATTTTAAATTGATCAGTTAATATCGAGTTTTTTATATATTAAAGGAGAGAAAACATTAAATATTTTGTAATTTATTTGTCTTAAACAAACGTTAAGTATAAGCGTCATCGACTATTATTATTGGTCGGCATATAAACTCTGGTGCTAAGAATTATAGTCTGACTTTGGGTTAGTTGAGCTCGACTGCAACCATGATTTATGGTTGGGTACATTGACTTCTTCCATAAAAACTTACCAAAATGCTCAATATTAGTTCAAACATATAATTATTTTTCTATTAAAATTTACAATAAGCAGTAACAATAAAATTAAATCTTTCGAGAGCTTAGACTTTGCTATAGGTTAGTAAAACGACATGAAAACTATTGATGATGTTTTATCCGCTTATATTGAACAAATAAAACTTGTGTTTGTACAAATAATAAAATTGTTTTATTTTAAAAATGAAAAGACTGTTTTGTGGTCAAAATTAGCACAGATGATATAGATGATATGCCAAGCTAATACATTTTGCGTTTGTCGATATTTAAACAAGGAAGTGCTCATATATTTAAACTAGATGTATTTTATATTGTATATTAAACTTGGACATTCATTGCCTTTAACACTTGCCTTTTGATAGACACAAAGACGATTTTATTCTCTAAACAATTAAAATATCAAACAGGATGCAATTTATGTTTAAGACTTTGAGCCGATACCCCTGGGGAAAATAGATTAATTTGTACGCTTCCATTAACAACCCCAACTATGTAATATAGCACAGCATCAAATAAAAAAGTATAAATAAGTTCTTTCTAATAATATTTAAATTTGTGTATAGTTTAAATTTAACACAAGCAACACTATCATTTGGTTGTTGTCTGTTTCGTCTTGACCCACAGAGCATGTAAATCTCGTTGAGGTTTGTAATGTCATAATACGGAAAGCATCTAGAGACGTGTTTAGAGAGTGCCACGATCCTTGCACGATAAAAATCACTGTAGATTTCGAAAAGGAGTAGTCATTGTAGGCGCTACAAAAGGGCAAATTCTCTGCCGATACCCAATACTCCATACTTTTCCAGTAGCAGTCAAAATGTTCCCTTTGTCCTCTCCCTTTCCTTTTTTCGTTGATGTATTGTTAACTTGTAATCGCCCTGAATATAGCTGGACGTAAAGCATCAAACACTTATCTGTTTCGTATGTATTTTGTATGGCTTTCCGAGCTGTTTGTGTGTCACGACACGAAATTTCGCATTTCTGGATTTTGTAGTTTTGATTAGATCGATATATTGATATACATTGGAAGGTGCTAATATGTTATTTTATTACAGTTACTGTGTAAAGATTTTGACAAACATAGTGACAAAACAGCATAACAACAGAACAATAGGTAACAAAATTAACAGAACCAACCCCTTAAATATTGAGTAAAATCGCGTGTTGCAAATAATAACAGTCCTTGTATGATTTAGTCATCAATCGCGAACAGGGAGTGCAGTATGTCTTCAATCAAGATTAACCAAGAGTAAATCTTTGCAAACAGAAATTTAAAATTCATACAGATAAATTAGGATTAGACAATTTTAATTTAAACACAGTTTTTTAACCTTGAAATACGCACTTAACTTTCAAATTATAACAATATTTAATAATTAATATGAATGTTATGTTTCGGTATCAATTAAGACAAAATACAGATTTTGTTAAAGAAAATTAATTATTTTGATGAAATCTACTTTGTGATTAATTTAGTTGTAGCTCACACATCGTTACACACAGAAGTTAACAGTACACTACCTGATATTTTTTGTTTTAAATATAATTGGAAACATATATTCCTTAATTAAAATAATCATGGTATGCATGAAGTAAATGATGCGATAAACAGGTTTAGATATTGCAACATTTAAGCAATGCCATACATTTATGATTAATGTTGATGTAGAGATACCGTTTATGATCAAAGTACAGAAAACGGTTTCGGAAATGAAATACAAGTCTACGTTAACTGGAGCACGAACTCGACACTGTCTAGTCTGTATAATGAAACAACAAGATATTTGTATGGTATTGTAACTCTGCATGCACTAAAACGATTAGGTTTAGAACAAATTATCTGATGCACTCAAAGGGATACTCGACACCATCATACTGTTTGCTGAAAATCGTACAATATATATCACATTATGTTGAGAAAATATTATTGTAGTTTTTTTTATTTTGTTCCTTTATAATTTAAATCAATTAATGTCTGGAAAATGGAAAGAAAATGATGTGTTGACATTTTTTTTCAGGGTATGTGTTCTGAACCACCTTGGATGCAATTGTACATTTTGATGCTATAACGTTTTAAAAGTATATCATTCAGAATCAGAGGAACGAAATTCAGGAATGCAACCATACTATTATTGTATAGAAGACCCCCATTTAACAGTGATTAAGCCTGGCTCTATTCAAACAAAATACATGGCAATAATATGTTCAACTGTGGTAATATGAATTATTATTTAGAAAACACACACAGGTAGGTTTGTTTGTTTGATTGTGTTTAACGCCACTTTCAGCAATTTGTCAGCTATATCATGGCGTTCAGTTTTTATTGGGGGAGGAAGCCGGAGTACCCGGAGAAAACCCCCGACCTGCGGTAGGAAAAATGGCAATTCTTGTCAATTAAGATTGGAGTCGAGTACACCCTGCCCGCAGTGAGAATCGAACCTGCAATCTCAGTGTTGACAGACCACGTGATCAATAGTAGACGAACTACGCTGACCACTCGGCCACCGAGACCCCCACACAGGTAGGTTTTTCAAATACAATATCAGGCGAAAAATTATACACAGTCATTTTTCTGCTTTGAACTTGCAAGCCGTCAACACAGTTCACAAAAAGATTTATTTATGTTTATGTAACGCGATCTTGTGTCAAGATGAGCTTGAACAAAATTAAGTCCAAATACTGGGTATTAAGAAAAATAGCAAAAAACCATACCTAACAACAAGAACCAAAAGTCAAAGGACAGTTAAAAATCCGGATATAGACAACCACAACACAAAAGCCAAAAACACCAAAAAAAAAACAGAAAGAACGTAACCGGAACCCAATAAAAACCATGGTTGCACTCAATTGCTCCAGACGAGTAAGCAGTGCCTCCCTTTAATCAGACATTTGTCGAGTCAATGAAAATAATACATTATGCACTGATCAAACATTTATTTCTTTTAGTGCATTTGATTTTACATTGTTTATATTTGCTATTGTAATACTCTATCAACCTTCAACAATAGCATGATAAAAGAGCTATCAAAATTATTTTGCACGATTTTTAATTTCCTGACAACAAAACAGCAGGAAAATGCATTGTTGATTGGATGGTTTCATTACACCAGTTATTATATTTGAAGGCACAGATCCTATTCACGATTATTTTTTAAACATATTATATTGATGTATATGACCAAATGATTGATTGATTGATTAAATGTTGCGTAGCATCCATCGAACATTATTTGAGCTCTGTTAATGACAGAACAATTAAAAAGCAATATATCAATCAGGAAAGAGATAGACTAAAGGCAGACATTTTTGACTGCCAATGAAAAACAATAGAGTTGTAAAAGGACGACAATTTAGCCTTTTGTAGCAGCTACGAGCTTATCTACAAAAGAATTTTTTAGCGTACAAAGATCGTTGCACTCTCAAACAACCCTTTTTTCTATATAAATATTTCTTTGGAAATTCACTTGGTCTGCGTATTGGTCACATTTACAATTATAACATTAGTCAAATCTAGGCATGCATTTAAATTAACCGCTAGATCTGATAACTACACTCAGATTTGCATTATACCATTGAACAAAGTTATTCTAACAATTCAGATTTGCAACATTAGATTGATTATGAGTATCATTGACATTGGAGCTTTTGTTAAGTTGGATATTGTTCAGATTTTCTTCACGCATGTGATTTAATCTTTTTCAAGTGTAAAGAATCTTAAAAAATCTTATATTTAGGAATTCTGAAACGATTGTTTACATGTTGCTTTAATTTCCTTTGTTGAAATATGTACTCAACGGTGAGTCCATTCTTGTGTTTTCACCAACATAAACATTTTTTTTATTAAAATTGCTTTACCGAAATCAGAAATTTTCTTTTAACTGATCAATAGCGCGATTTGAGTACGATGTTTAGCGACATTTAACTCATGTGACCTAAAAGCTTTATTGCAAGGCGAATTGTTATTCCAACGTTATCCGTTATAGTAATGCTATAATCGATTGTTTCTATTTACTATTTTACCGTCCAATATATATATATATCGGACATTTAATAAGCAATACCGTATATGTATGATCTTATATTGGTCACACATGTATGTATGTATTTTACTAAATCCCAGCATTGTCCAGTAGTATACATGGATGTATGTATTTTACTTGGTCCCAGCATTGACCAGTGGCACACATGGATGTATGTATTTTACTAGGTCCTAGCAATGACTAGTAGTACACATGTATGTATGTATTTTACTAGGTCCCATCATTGGTCAGAAGTACACATGTATGTATGTATTTACTAGGTCCCAGCAATGACTAGTAGTACACATGTATGTATGTATTTTACTAGGTTCCATCATTGGTCAGAAGTACACATGTATGTATGTATTTACTAGGTCCCAGCAATGACTAGTAGTACACATGTATGTATGTATTTTACTAGGTCCCATCATTGGTCAGAAGTACACATGTATGTATGTATTTACTAGGTCCCAGCAATGCCTAGTAGTACACATGTATGTATGTATTTTACTAGGTCCCATCATTGGTCAGAAGTACACATGTATGTATGTATTTACTAGGTCCCAGCAATGACTAGTAGTACACATGTAGGTATGTATTTACTAGGTCCCATCATTGGTCAGAAGTACACATGTATGTATGTATTTACTAGGTCCCAGCAATGACTAGTAGTACACATGTATGTATGTATTTTACTAGGTTCCATCATTGGTCAGAAGTACACATGTATGTATGTATTTACTAGGTCCCAGCAATGACTAGTAGTACACATGTATGTATGTATTTTACTAGGTTCCATCATTGGTCAGAAGTACACATGTATGTATGTATTTACTAGGTCCCAGCAATGACTAGTAGTACACATGTATGTATGTATTTTACTAGGTCCCATCATTGGTCAGAAGTACACATGTATGTATGTATTTACTAGGTCCCAGCAATGCCTAGTAGTACACATGTATGTATGTATTTTACTAGGTCCCATCATTGGTCAGAAGTACACATGTATGTATGTATTTACTAGGTCCCAGCAATGACTAGTAGTACACATGTATGTATGTATTTTACTAGGTCCCATCATTGGTCAGAAGTACACATGTATGTATGTATTTACTAGGTCCAATCAATGAATAGTAGTACATATGTATGTATGTATTTTACTAGGTCCCATCATGGGTCAGAAGTACACATGTAGGTATGTATTTACTAGGTCCCATCATTGGTCAGAAGTACACATGTATGTATGTATTTACTAGGTCCCAGCAATGACTAGTAGTACACATGTATGTATGTATTTTACTAGGTCCCATCATTGGCCATAAGTACACATGTATGTATGTATTTTACTAGGTCCCATCATTGGTCAGAAGTACACATGTATGTATGTATTTACTAGGTCCCAGCAATGACTAGTAGTACACATGTATGTATGTATTTTACTAGGTTCCATCATTGGTCAGAAGTACACATGTATGTATGTATTTACTAGGTCCCAGCAATGACTAGTAGTACACATGTATGTATGTATTTTACTAGGTCCCATCATTGGTCAGAAGTACACATGTATGTATGTATTTACTAGGTCCCAGCAATGCCTAGTAGTACACATGTATGTATGTATTTTACTAGGTCCCATCATTGGTCAGAAGTACACATGTATGTATGTATTTACTAGGTCCCAGCAATGACTAGTAGTACACATGTATGTATGTATTTTACTAGGTCCCATCATTGGTCAGAAGTACACATGTATGTATGTATTTACTAGGTCCCAGCAATGCCTAGTAGAACACATGTATGTATGTATTTTACTAGGTCCCATCATTGGTCAGAAGTACACATGTATGTATGTATTTTACTAGGTCGCAGCAATGACTAGTAGAACACATGTATGTATGTATTTTACTAGGTCCCATCATTGGTCAGAAGTACACATGTATGTATGTATTTACTAGGTCCAAGCAATGACTAGTAGTACACATGTATGTATGTATTTTACTAGGTCCCATCATTGGTCAGAAGTACACATTTATGTATGTATTTTACTAGGTCCCAGCAATGACTAGTAGTACACATGGATGTATGTATTTTACTAGGTCCCAGCAATGACTAGTAGTACACATGTATGTATGTATTATACTAGGTCCTATCATTGGTCAGAAGTACACATGTATGTATGTATTTACTAGGTCCAAGCAATGACTAGTAGTACACATGTATGTATGTATTTTACTAGGTCCCATCATTGGTCAGAAGTACACATGTATGTATGTATTTTACTAGGTCCCAGCAATGACTAGTAGTACACATGTATGTATGTATTTTACTAGGTCCCATCATTGGCCATAAGTACACATGTATGTATGTATTTTACTAGGTCCCATCATTGGTCAGAAGTACACATGTATGTATGTATTTACTAGGTCCCAGCAATGACTAGTAGTACACATGTATGTATGTATTTTACTAGGTCCCATCATTGGTCAGAAGTACACATGTATGTATGTATTTTACTAGGTCCAATCAATGAATAGTAGTACATATGTATGTATGTATTTTACTAGGTCCCATCATGGGTCAGAAGTACACATGTAGGTATGTATTTACTAGGTCCCATCATTGGTCAGAAGTACACATGTATGTATGTATTTACTAGGTCCCAGCTATGACTAGTAGTACACATGTATGTATGTATTTTACTAGGTCCCATCATTGGCCATAAGTACACATGTATGTATGTATTTTACTAGGTCCCATCATTGGTCAGAAGTACACATGTATGTATGTATTTACTAGGTCCCAGCAATGACTAGTAGTACACATGTATGTATGTATTTTACTAGGTCCCATCATTGGCCATAAGTACACATGTATGTATGTATTTTACTAGGTCCAATCAATGAATAGTAGTACATATGTATGTATGTATTTTACTAGGTCCCATCATTGGTCAGAAGTACACATGTATGTATGTATTTAACTAGGTCCCATCATGGGTCAGAAGTACACATGTAGGTATGTATTTACTAGGTCCCATCATTGGTCAGAAGTACACATGTATGTATGTATTTACTAGGTCCCAGCTATGACTAGTAGTACACATGTATGTATGTATTTTACTAGGTCCCATCATTGGCCATAAGTACACATGTATGTATGTATTTTACTAGGTCCCATCATTGGTCAGAAGTACACATGTATGTATGTATTTACTAGGTCCCAGCAATGACTAGTAGTACACATGTATGTATGTATTTTACTAGGTCCCATCATTGGCCATAAGTACACATGTATGTATGTATTTTACTAGGTCCAATCAATGAATAGTAGTACATATGTATGTATGTATTTTACTAGGTCCCATCATTGGTCAGAAGTACACATGTATGTATGTATTTTACTAGGTCCCATCATGGGCCATAAGTACACATGTAGGTATGTATTTACTAGGTCCCATCATTGGTCAGAAGTACACATGTATGTATGTATTTACTAGGTCCCAGCAATGACTAGTAGTACACATGTATGTATGTATTTTACTAGGTCCTATCATTGGTCATAAGTACACATGTATGTATGTATTTTACTAGGTCCCATCATTGGTCAGAAGTACACATGTATGTATGTATTTACTAGGTCCCAGCAATGACTAGTAGTACACATGTATGTATGTATTTTACTAGGTCCCATCATTGGTCAAAAGTACACATGTATGTATGTATTTTACTAGGTCCAATCAATGAATAGTAGTACATATGTATGTATGTATTTTACTAGGTCCCATCATGGGTCAGAAGTACACATGTAGGTATGTATTTACTAGGTCCCATCATTGGTCAGAAGTACACATGTATGTATGTATTTACTAGGTCCCAGCTATGACTAGTAGTACACATGTATGTATGTATTTTACTAGGTCCCATCATTGGCCATAAGTACACATGTATGTATGTATTTTACTAGGTCCCATCATTGGTCAGAAGTACACATGTATGTATGTATTTACTAGGTCCCATCATTGGTCAGAAGTACACATTTATGTATGTATTTTACTAGGTCCCAGCAATGACTAGTAGTACACATGTATGTATGTATTTTACTAGGTCCCAGCTATGACTAGTAGTACACATGTATGTATGTATTTTACTAGGTCCCATCATTGGCCATAAGTACACATGTATGTATGTATTTTACTAGGTCCCATCATTGGTCAGAAGTACACATGTATGTATGTATTTACTAGGTCCCAGCAATGACTAGTAGTACACATGTATGTATGTATTTTACTAGGTCCCATCATTGGTCAGAAGTACACATGTATGTATGTATTTAACTAGGTCCAATCAATGAATAGTAGTACATATGTATGTATGTATTTTACTAGGTCCCATCATGGGTCAGAAGTACACATGTAGGTATGTATTTACTAGGTCCCATCATTGGTCAGAAGTACACATGTATGTATGTATTTACTAGGTCCCATCATTGGTCAGAAGTACACATGTATGTATGTATTTACTAGGTCCCAGCAATGACTAGTAGTACACATGTAGGTATGTATTTACTAGGTCCCATCATTGGTCAGAAGTACACATGTATGTATGTATTTACTAGGTCCCAGCTATGACTAGTAGTACACATGTATGTATGTATTTTACTAGGTCCCATCATTGGCCATAAGTACACATGTATGTATGTATTTTACTATGTCCCATCATTGGTCAGAAGTACACATGTATGTATGTATTTACTAGGTCCCATCATTGGTCAGAAGTACACATTTATGTATGTATTTTACTAGGTCCCAGCAATGACTAGTAGTACACATGTATGTATGTATTTTACTAGGTCCCAGCTATGACTAGTAGTACACATGTATGTATGTATTTTACTAGGTCCCATCATTGGCCATAAGTACACATGTATGTATGTATTTTACTAGGTCCCATCATTGGTCAGAAGTACACATGTATGTATGTATTTACTAGGTCCCAGCAATGACTAGTAGTACACATGTATGTATGTATTTTACTAGGTCCCATCATTGGTCAGAAGTACACATGTATGTATGTATTTAACTAGGTCCAATCAATGAATAGTAGTACATATGTATGTATGTATTTTACTAGGTCCCATCATGGGTCAGAAGTACACATGTAGGTATGTATTTACTAGGTCCCATCATTGGTCAGAAGTACACATGTATGTATGTATTTACTAGGTCCCAGCAATGACTAGTAGTACACATGTATGTATGTATTTTACTAGGTCCTATCATTGGTCAGAAGTACACATGTATGTATGTATTTACTAGGTCCCAGCAATGACTAGTAGTACACATGTATGTATGTATTTTACTAGGTCCTATCATTGGTCAGAAGTACACATGTATGTATGTATTTTACTAGGTCCCAGCAATGACTAGTAGTACACATGTATGTATGTATTTTACTAGGTCCCATCATTGGCCATAAGTACACATGTATGTATGTATTTTACTAGGTCCCATCATTGGTCAGAAGTACACATGTATGTATGTATTTACTAGGTCCCAGCAATGACTAGTAGTACACATGTATGTATGTATTTTACTAGGTCCCATCATTGGTCAGAAGTACACATGTATGTATGTATTTTACTAGGTCCAATCAATGAATAGTAGTACATATGTATGTATGTATTTTACTAGGTCCCATCATGGGTCAGAAGTACACATGTAGGTATGTATTTACTAGGTCCCATCATTGGTCAGAAGTACACATGTATGTATGTATTTACTAGGTCCCAGCTATGACTAGTAGTACACATGTATGTATGTATTTTACTAGGTCCCATCATTGGCCATAAGTACACATGTATGTATGTATTTTACTAGGTCCCATCATTGGTCAGAAGTACACATGTATGTATGTATTTACTAGGTCCCAGCAATGACTAGTAGTACACATGTATGTATGTATTTTACTAGGTCCCATCATTGGCCATAAGTACACATGTATGTATGTATTTTACTAGGTCCAATCAATGAATAGTAGTACATATGTATGTATGTATTTTACTAGGTCCCATCATTGGTCAGAAGTACACATGTATGTATGTATTTTACTAGGTCCCATCATGGGTCAGAAGTACACATGTAGGTATGTATTTACTAGGTCCCATCATTGGTCAGAAGTACACATGTATGTATGTATTTACTAGGTCCCAGCTATGACTAGTAGTACACATGTATGTATGTATTTTACTAGGTCCCATCATTGGCCATAAGTACACATGTATGTATGTATTTTACTAGGTCCCATCATTGGTCAGAAGTACACATGTATGTATGTATTTACTAGGTCCCAGCAATGACTAGTAGTACACATGTATGTATGTATTTTACTAGGTCCCATCATTGGCCATAAGTACACATGTATGTATGTATTTTACTAGGTCCAATCAATGAATAGTAGTACATATGTATGTATGTATTTTACTAGGTCCCATCATTGGTCAGAAGTACACATGTATGTATGTATTTTACTAGGTCCCATCATGGGCCATAAGTACACATGTAGGTATGTATTTACTAGGTCCCATCATTGGTCAGAAGTACACATGTATGTATGTATTTACTAGGTCCCAGCAATGACTAGTAGTACACATGTATGTATGTATTTTACTAGGTCCTATCATTGGTCATAAGTACACATGTATGTATGTATTTTACTAGGTCCCATCATTGGTCAGAAGTACACATGTATGTATGTATTTACTAGGTCCCAGCAATGACTAGTAGTACACATGTATGTATGTATTTTACTAGGTCCCATCATTGGTCAAAAGTACACATGTATGTATGTATTTTACTAGGTCCAATCAATGAATAGTAGTACATATGTATGTATGTATTTTACTAGGTCCCATCATGGGTCAGAAGTACACATGTAGGTATGTATTTACTAGGTCCCATCATTGGTCAGAAGTACACATGTATGTATGTATTTACTAGGTCCCAGCTATGACTAGTAGTACACATGTATGTATGTATTTTACTAGGTCCCATCATTGGCCATAAGTACACATGTATGTATGTATTTTACTAGGTCCCATCATTGGTCAGAAGTACACATGTATGTATGTATTTACTAGGTCCCATCATTGGTCAGAAGTACACATTTATGTATGTATTTTACTAGGTCCCAGCAATGACTAGTAGTACACATGTATGTATGTATTTTACTAGGTCCCATCTATGACTAGTAGTACACATGTATGTATGTATTTTACTAGGTCCCATCATTGGCCATAAGTACACATGTATGTATGTATTTTACTAGGTCCCATCATTGGTCAGAAGTACACATGTATGTATGTATTTACTAGGTCCCAGCAATGACTAGTAGTACACATGTATGTATGTATTTTACTAGGTCCCATCATTGGTCAGAAGTACACATGTATGTATGTATTTAACTAGGTCCAATCAATGAATAGTAGTACATATGTATGTATGTATTTTACTAGGTCCCATCATGGGTCAGAAGTACACATGTAGGTATGTATTTACTAGGTCCCATCATTGGTCAGAAGTACACATGTATGTATGTATTTACTAGGTCCCATCATTGGTCAGAAGTACACATGTATGTATGTATTTACTAGGTCCCAGCAATGACTAGTAGTACACATGTAGGTATGTATTTACTAGGTCCCATCATTGGTCAGAAGTACACATGTATGTATGTATTTACTAGGTCCCAGCTATGACTAGTAGTACACATGTATGTATGTATTTTACTAGGTCCCATCATTGGCCATAAGTACACATGTATGTATGTATTTTACTAGGTCCCATCATTGGTCAGAAGTACACATGTATGTATGTATTTACTAGGTCCCATCATTGGTCAGAAGTACACATTTATGTATGTATTTTACTAGGTCCCAGCAATGACTAGTAGTACACATGTATGTATGTATTTTACTAGGTCCCAGCAATGACTAGTAGTACACATGTATGTATGTATTTTACTAGGTCCCATCATTGGCCATAAGTACACATGTATGTATGTATTTTACTAGGTCCCATCATTGGTCAGAAGTACACATGTATGTATGTATTTACTAGGTCCCAGCAATGACTAGTAGTACACATGTATGTATGTATTTTACTAGGTCCCATCATTGGTCAGAAGTACACATGTATGTATGTATTTAACTAGGTCCAATCAATGAATAGTAGTACATATGTATGTATGTATTTTACTAGGTCCCATCATGGGTCAGAAGTACACATGTAGGTATGTATTTACTAGGTCCCATCATTGGTCAGAAGTACACATGTATGTATGTATTTACTAGGTCCCAGCAATGACTAGTAGTACACATGTATGTATGTATTTTACTAGGTCCTATCATTGGTCAGAAGTACACATGTATGTATGTATTTACTAGGTCCCAGCAATGACTAGTAGTACACATGTATGTATGTATTTTACTAGGTCCTATCATTGGTCAGAAGTACACATGTATGTATATATTTACTAGGTCCAAGCAATGACTAGTAGTACACATGTATGTATGTATTTTACTAGGTCCCATCATTGGCCAGAAGTACACATGTATGTATGTATTTTACTAGGTCCCATCATTGGCCATAAGTACACATGTATGTATGTATTTTACTAGGTCCCAGCAATGACTAGTGGCACACATGGATGTATGTATTTTACTAGGTCCTAGCAATGACTAGTAGTACACATGTATGTATGTATTTTACTAGGTCCCATCATTGGCCAGAAGTACACATGTATGTATGTATTTTACTAGGTCCCATCATTGGTCAGAAGTACACATGTATGTATGTATTTACTAGGTCCAAACAATGACTGGTAGTGCACATGTATGTATGTATTTTACTAGGTCCAATCATTGGTCAGAAGTACACATGTATGTATGTATTTTACTAGGTCCCAGCAATGACTAGTAGTACACATGTATGTATGTATTTTACTTGGTCCCAGCAATGACTAATAGTACACATGTATGTATGTATTTTACTAGGTCCCATCATTGGCCATAAGTACACATGTATGTATGTATTTTACTAGGTCCCATCATTGGTCAGAAGTACACATGTATGTATGTATTTACTAGGTCCCAGCAATGACTAGTAGTACACATGTATGTATGTATGTATTTAACTTGGTCCCAGCTTTGGCCAGAAGTACACATGCATGTATGTATTTTACTAGGTCCCATCATTGGCCAGAAGTACACATGCATGTATGTATTTTACTTAGTGCCAGCAATGACCAGTAGTACACATGTATGTATGTATTTAACTAGATCGATCCCAGCAATGACCAGTAGTACACATGTATGTATGCGTACTTTACTAGGTCCCAGCATTGACCAGTGTATGTATTTTACTAGGACCCAGTTTTGGCCAGAAGTAGGTTCCAGCAATGGCCAGTGGTAGACATGGATGTATGCATTTTAATAGGTTCCAGTAATGGTTAGTAGCACACATGTATGTAGCTTGCTGTTGGTGTACAATATGTCGTACATATTTATGTTGTGGTTTGCTGTTAGTGTTGTGCAGTTTTCGCGTAGCTATTTGTTGCAGTACATGAAAATGCAGTAATGATTGGAGTTTGAATCGACAGCTGGTTATTGCTGACAAAATTATGTTTCAAAAACGATTGGCAACTAGCCAAACACAATTCCTTATTACGAAGCAATTTCCAATTAATCAATCAATCGTTAATTTACTCTTAGCGTTTTAGAACAATTTTTTGTTGTTATATTACCAGAGTAATTACAATTTCGTAATAACATAATTCTTATGTTTATTAATTTTACTTACTGACCTTTAAATATAAATATGTTGTATATTAATAAAATATTATAAGCGTAATTTTTTCACAAGGTATAGATGACGTAAGTGAGAAAAATTGGGCAAATTGTAACACTTGGGTCATAAATGCACACGAGATGTAAACGGTTCAGTCATCCACAATATATTGTGTTACAACATCGCAGGTAAGTCTTCTATAGAATAAACACGTAGTAAAGTTTATTACCATTGTAGCTTTGAAAGAGTCTTTATGTATAGACTAAACGCGCGTCTTGTGTAGTAAAATCCATTAACCCTGGTATCTTTGATGACATTTTATTTGCAACCACTGGGTTGATGTCTCTGCGGGTAGACTGTTACTCCCCAAAGGTATCAGCTGATCAGTAGTCACAATTCGGTGCTGACAGGTAAATCATTGATTCTTTCTGTGATAGTGTCATTTTCTAAATTAACTGCCCCCTGAAATTTCGAAAAAAATATTTTTTTAATTCTAAGGTTTTTCTATTTTCCATGTTTGGATAGCCTTAGTCGGATTTTGTGTGGGTTTGAGCGTTACTGACGAGTCTTGATTAGACGAAAGGCGAGTCTGGCGCAGTAAATTCCATAAATCGTGGAATATATGATATTTTTTTGTAATCCTTTACTTGGTTTGGAAACTAGATCTTATTATATTTATTTTAAATATATTACATTTACAGAGCCGTTTATTAACACCAGCCAAATAATGCATAGTGCACGTTAATTTTAACTTCAAGATTATTTAAACCATATGTTAGTATTCATGATGCAGTGCACTTTACATCAAATGTTGTCGATATGTTATTTATAAGTGGTCATTATTGATAATTCATGTTGGGACGCTTTATTAGTCTTATTTGTCGTTTATCGTAAATAATGACTAGAAGACGACACTTGGCTAGACAAGACACATTCATTAGATTGTTTTTTACTGCTACTCATATATCCTTGTTATACTTCTACGTTTAACTTAATTTAGCAATTCATAGTTCAAGTTAAAACTTTTATAGTACGTTTAGATGTTTTTCTCATGAGATTTTATTACTTTTGGCGACTAGTGATCGACTTATTTACGAATAATTTATACATTTGGTTGAATAGTTACTTATGCGATAACTACAAATTTAAAACTATATACTGGCGTAAAGTTTTCTTTGGACGAGAAACCATGATTACCCGTAAAGAACCACCAATGCACAGAAGTCAAAAATTGCAATCTTTGTAAATTGAGGTTTAATAGATCATGTGCAATGTCACGCTTGAGTTCAAAACCTCGGTGTGCTACAAAGTAAATGGTTTAATACAATGACAATTCGGCAACAAGGGCCCCAAGTTATTATGAATAATTGTTTATGTATTCAACATAGTTCTTATAATTACTGAAGTTATTATTAAAAAAACACAGTTTATAACTATCCGTTTCTTTACATATTATTAGGATTTTATGTATATTAGTTAGACAGATTTAATTTTAACAAAAACTTGTAACGTGCATTTTCTACAGTAAATGCAAACAGCTGATATGAGTTCGTTATTTTAGCTGGAATGATACAAAGGAGAAAAGTCAAGATTGCGATGTTTTGGACAAGTTGTTTATATGTAAACTTAGGTTTTAAGATTTCCTATTCACATATGTTACAGGAAAAATTAAATAATGTGAAAAAATACAGTCAATAAAATTTAAAGAGATTATTAGGCTAAATCATTTCGGGTTAAATCTACTACATTTTAAAATTAAATTTAACAATGTATACAGTAGAGAAAAACATACATTATCAGGTTCAATATCACCAAATAAAATCAATCCGAAAAACGTAAATTGACTTCTATTCGACGTTTTCTAAAGGTTTGATAATTTGAAACCGAGTTAATGCTGATATTTGTGGGACTGGGTTTCCAGTGCTTGACCCACAGAGCTGCCGGCGACACTGGTCAAATCAATCATCACGTGTGAGAAGATAAACATATCTCTGATCACACAGGTGCATAGCGCAAAACAGGTACAATTTAGAGCAACTTGACAGGTGCAGGATATGGAGGCAGAATACTAGATTTCCTGACCCATGTTAGTAGGTTGTGTTGTTGTTTATAACTTTCGTTTTTGTTCTTGTTTCTGATTTTTTTTGTTTGTCTTTGCCTCTCCTTCCTGATTGATATCTTTTAGTTTCCTTTTATTAAATAGTATAGAAGAAAAGACCTATATTGATTTCATAATGCGTTAGAATTGTGTATCGTTTCATATCATCTTAAATTTCTTTTATGCGGAAATAAAAACATGTCCATTCACAATGAATGTTTACGTCAGGAACAGAAATCGCTTGTATCTTTCATATTTCTTGATCGTATCAAATCGTTTTATACGACTTTTCCCAAGGTCGGGCGATGCTTGTCACATGGGAAATCACTAGATAAGGCGGCTGAAAACACAAAGCAGTTATTTCTCAGTATTATCGCAGTGATAACATTTTTTTAAAGTAAGATTTAAGATAGTGATGCACAAAGGTAAGGAATCATTGTTTGTCTTCGCTAACATCAACAACATGTTTATCCCACCATTTTAATACATATTTGTTATTTTTATTGTAAACACTGGTAGGAGGGAATGGAACATATTGAAGACTTGACAAGAATTATACGTTTTTATTAAACTGAAAATTCCGTTGTTCACTTGCGTTTTGAATAGAAATAGTAATATTTACATATTGGAATCTGTCTCATTTGAAGACATGTAGATATTTCCTTTATATATATTTGAGACAAATACAAGTCAAACAAGTTTTTCGGTGCAAAAATACCACATTAGGTCTTTTGTATTCGGACCCAATATCCAGTTCACACCTGGTAACGTTGTTAATGATGCAGAACACGCTTACTCTTCGCAAGGCTTTACACCAATTCTTGTTTTCTCTACTCTCAGTTTTCGCAGGTTGTTAGCTGGTTCCTAGAATTGTAAATTTCTGTCAAATTCATGGATTTACTTGTTATTTGACTTGTTCCTTATGGAAGCAGAAGCTGTGGTCTTTGCAAGAATGCAGCATTAAATATTATCAAAGTGGAAGGACTCGGTGATGATGAAAAATATATAGTTCTCTTACAGTTTCTTAAATCTGCATTTCTTTTTTATGGCAGCAGTTATACCATCGACTTTATATATTTTAGTGTGTACAAGTTTTTTTTTACAACTAATTAAGGTTTGTAAATTCATGTAAAACTCACAACTACCATTGTTGACATAAATAGGCTACGTGTTCTTTTGCAAATAAAATATGGAGTATCAATCCAATCTCTTGAAAAACATAGGTCGGGTTTCTATTTATATTGCTTTACAAAACGATTATTCTGCCTTCAATGTTAGGATTAATGTAAAACAATTCTTAACTACTAGTATGTAGCATAGCAGTCACTGAAAGGATGAGTGTTCAACAATCCTTAACTAAGTTGCATATCAGTCGACAGCAATATTCGGGATGAATTGCCTTATGGCTTGATCTAGCATACCCTATAAACCGAAAGTCGTTGCTGTTGTAATGTTGCTATAAAGTTTCCTATCGAGCCCCCTGGTGTCGGATAGGAGAAGTCCTCTTGTTCGTAGGTTCATATTACGGACACCCTGGCGTCAACTCGTTGTGGATAACTTGTTCGGACAGTGCCACCCTCTATTTTGTAGATTTCAAGGTACGTTAAAGCCGCTCAAAAGTGCTATATATTCAGCCCCTACTCAAACGTTTCTAGTGGCAGTTTAATTCCTTACTCTAAAATTTTTCTAGTTTATTTTCCATATTTAGTCTAACGTCTCTGTTAAAAACTGCTTTGTTGTAAAATATCATACTGACTTTCATAGCATCCCATTATAGTATTTTGTTGATCTCATGTTTGTGTTACCTCCAGAAAACTAAGTTTTAGTCATCTATATTATTATTTACCTGATTGTTGTCAATCGCAACTTTTCAAATGAAACTACCTTTATCTGCCCCTGTGTATACAAGTTTTAATGTTTCGTCAGAAATTAATCTTAGTAGTTATTTTGGTTCTCTGTTTTCTGATTATACCGCCTACGATGCAGACTTGTATACCGTTTGTCTACGGACTCAACATAAACAGGAAAAAGAGACATTAAACATGTTATCCGTAGATGAATGATTGATTATATACAAATAAACATCATCTTACGCATTATCTTGCGGTTCTTGTTTCTTTTGTATTTTCGTTCAAACAAATTTATTGTTCAGTTTAAACCTCCTGCGCTTACTGATCTGCTAATTTTGTCTGTGTGCTTTTAATGTACCCCGACTAATAATATTTATACCTATTGTAAAAGAACAACAATAAAGAGCAGGGCTGAAATGTCTTTATCTGGTTCAACATCGTTACATAAAGTTATATTGTTATTATATAAAGCCAGTAGATGATGCTCGGGTAAATTTGTTTTCTTCAATCTGTTATTCCCTAATAATTGTTTTTGATATCTTAAGAATTTAGGGTTTAACTGAATTATGAGGATTTTATTTGGCATTTCCCCTTCTTATTTATTTTTAAATATATTTAATAATCTGTTGATGTTCAATCAATTGATCATGTCTCTGTCAACACTGACGTTGAGGGTTCTAGTCTCATTTCGGGCAGGGTGTGCTTGACTCCAATTTTAATTCCAGCGAGCAGTATTTCAGAACGAGAAAAAGTGAACAAACAATAAATCAATTTGAAAAGGATGAACCAAAGGAACAAACGAATGTCACTGAAAAAACTATGGAGATGAATAGGGCCTGGAAATAATAACCCTTTTGTAACGGTTACAACCAGCCTTTTGTTATCGACAACTTCAAAGGGGTCTTTATTGCGCAAGAAGCTAGAAAATCTCAAAAAACGTTACCCACTGTGGTCAGTGGGCAGGCCTTCCCGTAGCATGACACGACAATGCTCGATATCCGCCACGTGCGGACGCGCTGGGCATCTCTCTTGGTCGAGTACTCTGAACCCTCTCAGTATGGATTAACAAGAATTTACAGTTTTCCTACAGAAGATTGCGGTTTCTGCTGGCATGAAGGCCACTTCAAAACTACTTAAAAACTAGAAGCCATAATATAGCTAAAAGAGTTGAAAGTGGCTTTTAACATCATTCGAACAAACAAAAAGCAAGAGATTTGGTTTTCATGGCATTGGTAAATACTGTAGGTTTGTGTTTGAAAAAAATAGTCGTAAAAGAACTAATATATTAAACTTATCATCAACACGATAAGATTATATTTCTCTTTTGTAAAATAATGTCGCCTTATTAAACAATTTATGTGTGGTCTTTGTGTAAAATAACTAACAATATATTTAAAGCTTACAAATGTGTTGGCTATCATGAAAGTTCAGTACTATTCGCTGTCACAAATAAACACCAGGAGTCGATATCACAAAAAAGTCGTCAGTGTAAAATTAATCGTTATTGTTGAAGGATAAAAGGGAAATGCATTGTGACGTCAGCACTTACTTTGTATTTTACACTTACGACTTTTGTGAAAAGCACTGCAGCTATGCGAGAAATATATAAAATAAACAATAAGATTGCTTAAGAAAAGTACTTTTAAATTACTAGATTGATTAGATTGTGTAATAAAATCAATTTATTTTAAAACAGGTCTAAATATATTGTTTATCTAATCTACTCGAATGATGTAATATGTCAAAGAAAATGCGTCCTGTGAAAAAGAGCAGAACAACATTAACCACATGATTCATTTATTTTTGGTGTCAATACATTTCACAATCGTTTAATATAAAAATGCGATACATTAATAGATATTATCAAATAGAATTCTTACAAAAAGATATTGTTTTTATTATGTGATGGATTTAAAATGTCAAGAAATAATTGGTAAACCTTACCATCAAGCAAATGTTTTGTTTTCATTGTAATGACAATGATTGATTTGTATTTGATTATTTAATGTTTATCAGCAATATGAGCAATTTTAAAGCATAAACTTAAGGAATCAATTTTTTTAATGATGAAACTGAACATCCCGTTGTATATCCCATACCTTCAGCTCAAAAACTAGACAAAAATATTTTCAATTCAGGTTGGATGAGAGTACATCATGTTTAACATTCGCAAACCAGGAGAATATTGCTTTTCAGCCATGTATCACTATCTTGGATTTGCTTGGATTTTTTTTGGCTTCGGTATCAAAACAATACACTCAGTCATATAACAATATCTATAAGGCATTTCCGTGTGATAAATAATGCTTGTCAATGTATTACAAACACATGATTTGCAATCTAAGAGTGATGTTATGCACATTTTAAAACTACCAATGCAGCTTCCACTTTATACTATATAGTATACACTTTTCAATGTTATTCCGACTTTAAAACATCATATGTTAAGAAATAATGTAGAAAATTATAACTCTTATTAAATGTTTTATAGGATTAAGGATATAATGTATTCAATTTCCATAAAAATGTTTCTTAAAGGTAGCAGACAAGTTGGTAATAAAAAAATTAAAATATAGCATCTTTGATTGGTTACAAGAAAAGCAACTCGCCTGCACCTTTAACACATTTTAATATAGATACCAATTCCTTTATTGAAAACAATCTATCTCGAGTGAAAAATATTATTGCAAACAGTTTGCCTAATTTCTGAATTCAGCACACGATGATTGTGTTGCGATGCACCCATTACTGACTAGTGTTATATGATACCTATCAAAATAAAACTTAATTTAACCCACCATTTCTTTTGAAATGCCTTTACGAAGTCTTGACCATTGCTGTAATGACTTGTTCGGTTATTTATTCTAAAGTTTGCCAGTTTCGTTTAACTTCATTCTACATAATTTGCGAACATTTGTCAACATTGATGACTCACAGATCCCATCTTCCCTCCCTAATGTTATATCCTAATAGGAAGGAGAAAAGTATTCATTTAGATGTTAAACATATTTATATAAAAGGAACATTTTATTAAAACAATGCAACACATTTAATTAGCACAACTGTTATCATGTTGGGAAAGATATAATACTAATGTATGTGGGCAAAATCAGCAGTGCAGCTGTAAATTAACTATTGATAGTACATGTATATAGTTGAAATTATTCTTCTACAACTATTAAATAAAAATTTACGAAATTGCATTTTTATGAATTTGGAATCAGTTGCCAATCTTTGTTCTAATTTACACAAATATATATTAAACATGACCATTTATTAAACATCCTCCTTTAGGTATAACAGTAGTAAATGTATACCAGTAAGAGGTTACCAGATTGTGTGCCCTACATTAAGTACAGTACTGAATACTACATTGTGTTCTGATTTGGTCAATAGTGGTCAGATGTGCACAATTTTTTAGCTGCAAGCTCCTGCATGCACAAAGTTTTAAAAAGATCTTGCAAGATAAAATTTTGGTATTTTTTTAAATGTTATATGATGTTTTGTGGATTTTTATTTGTGAGAGCACACCAAGGTTATTTTTTGCATAGATTATGGTATCTCTTGTTGAAACTAACTGAAGGCGGTACTCATAAAGAAAGTATTGTCGAATGAACACTTAGTCAGCACTTTTTGCATCTTTTATATATACACATATAAAAAACCACACACAATCACAACAAAGTGTTCTCCTGTCTTTATTCCATTTTAACTTTCTTTCTGTATGGTCATATTTACTTTTCGCAGTGAATTGGGCATATTCATGGGCATAAGATTAAATTGCGATAAAAAAAAATTATGCCAAAAAATAAGGTACATTTTAAACTGTACTGATCAGTTTGAACTTTGGATCAATTTCTCCCAAAGTTTTGATATCACAATGAAACCTTTGGTTGAAAACTAGATTTTGTCCCCAATTGCTGAATTTAGGGCCACAATTAAGAAAATTAATAGGAATAAGTTGAAATTGTTTTTAAATGTTAGTCCAAAATAAGCACAAATTAGCCAAAAATGGTAATGTTTTGTCTATAAAAGTGATTATTGTGCACATGATTTAACAAAACCTGTTCAACAGATTTGTTGTAAAGGCATAATTAGGGTCAAAATATCCAACTTAAAAGAGAAAAAAGATTTCCTTTTCTTAAGTAGAATTTTTTGTTGAATTTAGTGTTACAAACGGCCTTGGACTGAAATATCGGTACTATTATTTCACACTAATGGAAGGTATAAAACAGGTTAAATTGAAATTTGTTTATTTATTAGTACTTATTTAATAGGTTTCTTGTCTAAAATCACCATCTTGTTAATTTGAATCCACATTGAAACAATTAAAGGGACAATATGGCATAGTTTAAAAGATGGAGTGGTCAGCTAGTGAAAGCGTCAAGATCTTACCGGTAGTGTGCCAGCACAGATTGTGCTGGCCAATAGTATAATATAAGGCTAAGTGCATTTAAAAAGTATCTGTTATAAAACTGTTATATTATTTTCTTATTTAAAAGTGCAGGGGCAGTGATAAATATGCAAATTTTTATTCCGAAGATGTCTTCAAACTCATGTTATATACATACGCAATTTTTCTCCTTGGGAAGGGCTAAATTATAGAAGAATTTTTCAAGAACACTTTAAATACCAATGTTTTTTATTGATTTTAATGCAAGTATGACCTGTGTACTTGATGTAGTAAATATTGGCTAAAATGGTTCTCTTGCAAACTTGGTATAGGTATAACAGTAGTAAATGTGTACCAGTAACAGGTTACCAGATTGTGTACCCTACATTAAGTACAGTACTGAATGCTACATTGTGTTCTGATTTGGTCTATATTGTAGTCAGATGTGTACAATTTTTTAGCTGCAAGCTCCTGCATGAATAAAGTTTTAAAAAGTGGTAAAATTTTTCTCAGATTTTGCAAGATAAAATTTTGGTAATTTTTTAAACAATGTAGTATATTTACATTCACTGCATTAGAAATTCCATGTAAAAGTGGGAGCGTCTCAAAATGTTTTAGCTAGCAAAAAAGGAATTGGTCACGGATATATATGGCATATATATTGTTTAATGGAAAATGAAAGTTTATTAATTTCCTAGTCCTGGTAAATGCTGATCAATGTTAGAAAGGTATGCAAATAACAGAAATGTTAGTGTTTTCGACTATAGCCAAAACATTTACTACTGTTCTACCTTTAAAGTTCCTATAAGAAATATCAAACGCATTACCAATATGCAATATATCATTACTTACTAATTTCTTGTCATGGTTAATGTAACGTTGCGCAATCAGTGAGTTTCGTTTAAAATAAAATGCCATCATTTATACCAAAGTTATATAATACGCCAGACGCACTATTAGTGTAATAAAGACTCATCAGTGGCATTTAATCCCCAAACATTTATCTTCGTAGTACACAAATATAAAAAAATATATATATTATAGTCTTTATTGTGATATCTGTTGTCTATTGAAGTATCCTTATATTTAAGGACAGTGTTTTGTGAATGTGTTTGATGTCAAACTTCTCAACTTAACCTGTTTTTCTTTGTTTGCTTGAATGGTGTTTAACGCCGCTTTGAGAAAAATTTATCAGTTTCATGGTGGCGTTCAGTTTTTATTGGGGGACGGAAGCCAGAAAACATAGAGAAAAACCCCGACTTTCGAGTGGAAAACTGTCAATCCTTGTTGATTAAGATTGGAGTCTAGTACACCCTGTCATAAATGAGACTCGAACTCTAAACCTGAGTATTAACAGACCAATGTAAAAACAGCAGATAACTTACAACCTTAACCACTCGGCCACCTTAACTTTTATATGTATTCAATATTTATTAACAAATACATTTAATACCACTCACGTCACTATGTTTCAGCGTAGCTGTACATTTATAAAGTCCCCGACTACTGTTTGCACAATTTCTGTGGATTAACTTTGCACACAAAAAGTGCAGTTCTCAGATCTCAGGAATTGTCAGAACAATGTAAATGAAAATGGGTACACTGGCGCTGTTGATTATCCTGAACATTTTTACTAGAAAAAAATTATGTGAATGCCGCCATTTTGTAAAGCCAGCAGTTTCAGCAGCAGGCTAATTAGAATAACATTATTAATAACTGTGTCACTCTATAAATTCTGTAACATAAGGTGACAAGACATTATCTTTTTATCTGTTTTGGAATAAGAACCATTCTTTGTTTTGTAGTGTTAATGATGTATTCATTAATTGAAATATCTAGTAATAAAAAATCTGATCATATTAAAAAAGACGACAATTCTATAACATATAAAAATTCAATTAAGTTGAGTGATTTCGTGCTATTCTCGTCTTCTCCTTTATGTTTTTTTAAGTATCAAGTTTATAGTCGTCGGTATTTTAATTATAAAAATAGTAAAAAACGGAAATGTTATTGTAAGGCCTCTCTTAGGGTAATATTGTCTTGTCTCTATAAATATTATTCTTTAATCGAGTTCTTGTGTCTGGTTTAATATTTAATATACTATTTAATACGATTACATTATTTATGATTTTTTGATGTGGTTTATATTGCTTTATTTGGTAAAAATACAGTAAATAAAGTAAGCTGCATACTAACTAATTAACGAAAAGGATGGTGGGTTTGGGATCTGTTTAACATGATCAACCTTGGTACATGTTTAATATGAACGTTTCATCCCAGTAATCTATATCTTTGTATTTGAAGTGATTAGTTTGTTATACCCTAATTCAAATAAGAAGGGTATACTGTTTAACCTTTGTTCATCCTTCCGTCCCTAACAAAAATTTCAGGGGGCAGTAACACAATTATTAAAGGCTTAATGAATCAGGAAGATCTGTGTGATTTTAATGATGGAACCAC
Organism: Limnoperna fortunei; assembly: GCA_944474755.1. Classification (NCBI taxonomy): domain Eukaryota; kingdom Metazoa; phylum Mollusca; class Bivalvia; order Mytilida; family Modiolidae; genus Limnoperna; species Limnoperna fortunei. Next base: position 35,004,214 of record OX104125.1, read on the forward strand.
AGTTTTCGAAGTAACTATGGCATGTAGAAACCTGATATTTTGCATATTGCTATATCGTATAGTACCATATGGTGTATAGCGATGTTGATTTGTTATCTACTGCTTATTTAATTATTACTTAAACTTATACACAAAGTTTACATACATGCAAAATTTTGGTGAAAGCTATCACTTATTAACATTACCTCACAGTCCACACTCGTATTTTTCTTAGCATTACCAAATAAGTAATAACAGATATGTTTTCCAGATATACGTTTGTGGATTTTGCATTATATGGACAATTGATTTTTTTATAATTTATGAATTGAACACCCAGCGAGAAATATTTCACATTTATTCAGGAAAACTAAATAGCATGGACTAATTAAACAAATATTTCGTGATTTTTCAAAGTCCGGTGTTAGTTTCTTTACATGCACGTTAAATTAAATAAAAGACGACACAGCGAGCCTGACCTACAGGCACTACTTATTTTTAATATTTCAAATAAAATTATATACCAATGTATAATGTAATTGTAGATATATAGCAATATATATCTGATGCGAATAACTAGTTGAAAACTGATGTTGGTCTCACGGTTTCCAATGATGCAGTTGAAGTTTATTTCATCAATACTTCCTCAATTTATTACAGAACATTTACGTTATGGAAGAATTATCTATAATTTAAGAATTCAATTGCCTTTCAGAGTCCGTGAAAGCAGTTTGCTTGCAATGTTAAGAATTAAATTCTTGATTAAAACGGCTCAAACTGCTTTGATTACCATGGTAAAATGTTTCTATGTTGCCTGTTAAAAAGTAATGTTCTTATTTTGTCCAATGTTATTTACCAATACTCAATCGCAGTAATCATTCTATGAGTGACCAATATAACGTTATTTTGTATTTTACGTTCAGTATTGCTGTATCCTACATTTGTTTGTTACATAATTTATATTTATCATATCTAATGTCAATTAAGTAGAGTGTTTTCGTGACATTCTGGTATCGTCCTTTACGTAATTTAACTATCAAGTTTTATATCTTTCGCTTCTAGGTTTTACAATAAAAGTTAAACAACGGACATGTTATTGTAAGGACTCTATTTGTTCGCGACATCGCACTATAGAATCACTATATATATATATAATTGTAATTAAGTATGCGGCGTCTAGCTCAATAGGTTTTGGGCATAATAGTAAATTCGATTGAATTAGGAGATTAAACAGTTCTTAGTGTGATTTATATTGCTTCCTTTGCAAAAAAGAGTGTTCTACTAATGTAATGGCAAAGAAATAACTATTATTGAAGAATTCATAAAGTACACTACGCGCATAAATTCATAAATATTAAAAGCCATTCAAAAGTGACTGTGCAAGTAAAGTAGTCAAAGAATTCCGTATTATTGGTTTTACTTGAACATTAACTGATCTTAAAGAGGCCATAAGGAGCCTCTGATGATTACTATTTTTCTATATTTTGAATAAAAATATGTATTAAAATTAATATTCTAAAACTGCAGTATTTTAAAATTACATGTATTGATAAATAACTCACAAAAATAACAGATTGGATTAAATATTGTTTCCAATTATGGACTTCCAACAATACGTTTTGTATTTGAGCAAAGGACGTTGACTTATTATAAAATTCATCGTAAAAAGTAAAAAGACGATTGTTTATGAAGTACTGATGGACGTTTGATTGACAATCTAATTACATGTTTTATTTGAATTTTGAAGTCCAGTGAATATGAATGGGTATGCTTAGTGAGAAATTAAATCCTGATTACGTCGCTGTTCAAAATTTGATGACTATAATGGCAACATGTCAGCCTTTATCCCCAAAAGAATTTACCCAGGTTATTTACAAATTAAGCAATCAAATTAATCTTTCTGTACGTGGTTTGTCTAACGTCACATGGAATTGTCCTTGAAGGACTGATGCGCCAAAGATTTGTCTGTAATATGTCATAATTGTATGTCGTCGCTGTTTGAAATATATATGCATGCATATATAGTTAGACCTTTACCTGGATATTAACGATGAGGACATATGGAAGGTCATAATTGGTTCATGTCTGCATTTTCCAGACAGATAATTTGGCTCCAAATGCAAAAACCTTTGACTGATCATCAGGACAATTATATTGACGTCATCGATTAAGAAGTTTTAGAATGATAAATAAGAGACTTTGTTGCAACCATATAATATTCTGATATATGATTGCCCATTCATTTTTTTCTATACCCTTCTTCTTTTCTAACATATTCTCATTATTTAATATAGCACCCAAACTGATAGCATTATAAAAATAGAACATCACTTGCGTGTATCTGATTTGTTTAGATTTGTCTTATTGTATTGTATTATATATTGATTTAATGTTGGTCCAGCGAGCAATAATTCAGCTATAGTAAGGACGAGAATAAGTTAACAAACAATATCGATGGATCATATGACAAAACTTATGAATTCATCTGAAAAGTATAGGTTGTGTTTAAGGGCGGAAAATTTAGCCTTTTCTAGCGTATATAAAAGGCCTACTCTTATTGATATGTACAAAAGGGGTCTTTACCCACTTTGGTACGTAGTCAGGCTTTTCTTTTTTATGACCTGACAACCCACCAACGATAGGGCATCCGCCACCTGGGGACACGCTGGGCAGTTCTGTAGGTCGAGCACTCGGAACCGTTGCATTATGGTCCCAATTTTATTACATTTTGAAAAATAATTAAACAAAAATTGACTCTCTGAATAATTGTTCCAAATGAGAGGTTGATATATGTGTTGTTCTATTGGCATCAATTTCAGGACAAAAATAAACATATAGAAAGTATAAATTTTGCCCAAAACAAAAATAAACATATAGAAAGTATAAATTTTGCCCACATCTGCTTTAAAAGTATTGAGATTTTGGTGCAATGTTTACCTTTCAATTGTTAACTGACCAATGCACCGAATGAAATAGAATGAATGAATTATTATTTGGAACGTAACATTATTACACAAAAATACTGATAGCAATCCAGATTCAACCAAAGAATATATAGAAATTTCAGTTCATACACTAGTGCGATCCTGACGTAACAAATCATTTGATAATCATATTTAAAGATTTATTGAACCACCCAATCAAGTAGCAGATAGTCATTTACTCCGAAACTGTTCATCAATTGATTATGTTTACCGTCTTTCATTAGAGACGTTAATGACATATTGCAAACTGGTTAATATGTTCCATTTCTTAATAGAACATGCGAACGATTTTTTTTTTCATAAATGATATGTGTATAACTAAAACGATGATTGGAAACTGATGCAAATAAAACGTAATTAAAAAATTTACTTAATTGTAATTCTAAAGTTGTATAAAAATACTTGCAACTATATGAATGTATTGTACAAGAACAATTTCAAATTAACATTGCAAGAAACACGATGAAACTATAACCTTACTGATCTTGTAACGTACGGCGAAAAGGCATTATTTTGCCTGTCGGTAATGAAATAAGAGCCTCTATGTTTTTATCAGTGTTTATGACGTATTCATTGGTTGCAATATAATAATAGTCATTCCAAGCAAACACAAATTTATATCATACATATCATACATTTTATTAATTTAAGTGTAATGCTGCGACTATTTTAATATCTTTATTTGCACAGGTTAATCGGCAACATGCATCTGTTATCTTCAATTACAAGAATAGAGGAGGTTTTTTCTTGACTTGATGTTTGTTTTCAGGATTTCGTTAAGTAATTGTTACCGTAACACATATTCTAATATGACGTCCTTCCTTTAGCCATGTAAACAAAGCTGTGTCAAGTTCCCATAAATTTGGTTCGCACATGCGTAAGCTGAGTGTTAGGTGTAAATGTAAAAAAAACTAACTTAAAAAGTCCAGTTTGTTATCGGTTATCGATAATTATCGTTATTGTTAATAATGCAGTTATTTTCAGTCTGAAATCTAAGATTTGTATAATTTAGCATGCATTATTTTTTAACAACTCTATGACATCCTTCATACGCTTTGAGAACATATCATAGAGCCGCGTTATGTCACAATTAGAGTTCCGACGTCATAAAACGCTCAACTGAAAAATTTCAAACTGGAATTTCATTACGATTTTTCAATATTTTTGTTTAAAAGGTACGTATATTCAATAAAATGGCGATCATATGTTTATGTCAATTTTATCTGCCTTAACATACTGTTTTATATATTAATTATTAGTTTAAAAAAACAATTTTACCAGTGAAAGTGTCCTCTTAGAGCCGCTCGAAATTTGAAAACATTTGTTAGACATATTAGAATCGAAAAGATTATTGAGAGCGGGCTTTATGCGAATTAGAACATAGTCAGACCTTAAATTTGTCTTCATTTTATTTCTCGCTATCGCTCGGTCTGAAGTATTGACAAATATTAGGTCTAACCTAACCATGTTTTAATTTGCACAAAGCCCGCCCGCAAGAATCTATTTCTTTATTAATAACTCAATTTCGAAATTTTATATAAAACTTTGATAGAACCTAAAAGTTATTTCGGAATGATGGTTGTTTCTGTATATTTGTCATGTTTATGATTTCTTTTCATATATTCTGGTGTGTATTTGTGAATAACTGACACACTCTACTCTATCAAAAAGATGGACAAAATGAACAGCCACCAGAGAGTAAAACTGTTTGTTTGTGCACATCTGGCCTTAATTCATTAAGTTAAACATAAGAGTTGGATCACTTTTGTTAAATAACGCTCATAACTGTTTAGTTTTTTTTTAAACATATCTAAACCATGTTTTAATATTTGTAAGAAATGACTGAACTATTTCTCTAAGTCTGTGAGAAATTCACTAATATTGTACTTTTGGCTTACATGATATTCAATCTGATATGGTTTCTTGTTTTTTCTCAAGGCTCAGTTGAAATTTTTAGGAGGGTTGTTAGTTGTTAACTGTTTACTTTGCTTTTTTCTGTTTTCTTTCCTCAATGATGCAAAAAACAAACATTGCAATTATGAGTTTTTAAATTTGTTTTCCCAATAATATAGCTATGTGATATGCGGCTTCCCACTGGTGTATTTCTTTTTTTCATTGATTTTAAACTTTTCTAACTTATTTTCGTCATTGCTTCACCTGTAACGTTTCCCGGAAGCCATGCAGCAAATCAATCAATCCTAAGTTCAGATCAATACTGATCATAAGCACACCGACCGATATCACAAATGAAGCAGGATATGTTCCGCCGTTCGGAACACCTGCTATATCCCCCTTTGTTCAGTGACAATGAAAGGTGTGACCAATGAAGCACGATATGCTCACCTTTTCGGACGACCTTATATTTGATTGCATTCTGTTTTAAAATAGTTCATGTTAATTACTTTTTGCTTTTACATGTGTTTGGTACTTTTTCGTGATTTTTCTGGTACATTTTCTGTTCTTTTATAAAGTCTCGGTATCTTTAAATTTACTTCAAATTATTGGTTTATATTTCTTTATTCCATAATATTTCCATATTGAGGTCAATATTGAAAAGTTGTTCGTTTGGTAAGATGTAAATGGCATTAGCCGGATTTGGGATAAGGGCCACTAATGAGTCTTGAGTAGACGAAATCGTAAAACCTTGGTATCTACGATGACGTTTTATCTCTACTGAAAAAATAAGTTTCTCCTTATATGAAGTAAATGTTAGCTTTGTTCGTTGCTGTGTGGTCTAAACTTTGTCAACTGGTATATTAATATAACCGGGTATCAACGTGATTTTTCTGTTAAACGTGTTGTGTCAAAATGTTATGTAAAGATTGTACTTAGAAAACACCCATTGCAAAATCTTTTACCATTTACATGTACAATTAGTTTTTGTCTGAATCGAGAACGTTTAACTTTAGGTTTTAATTTTTACGATAATACACATTCAACTGAATACAAATAAATGTCCAGTCGGAAAGTTTCATTGTTTAAATTTGAAAATTTAAGAGCAGGCCTCATATTACCGATTATAAAGTAAGCGTTCTTGAATCATAAAGCACGCACTATAGCAAAAGTGGGCTCCAATAGCAAGCTTGACAAAATGTATTAGAAATTAAATTTAAACATTCCGTAGTAACAATGCGTCATATAACAAAAGAGAATGAATACGACTGTTTCATTAAGATCGGTATACAGTTTGAATATTTAAAACCGGAGTTAGAATTCATTTATTGTATTGTAATGCATTGTATGATTTGCCCAGACAAAGTTTACAGGAAAAGCAATCCCAATGTTTATAGTTACAAACGTCTGAAACTTTGATTTGTGCTGAGAATCAATCTGTGTATGAAATGATCCGTGCTGCATTTAGATTGATGCAGTTCCTGATGACACGCCAGCACTCTGCAAAAAATAGAATTAATATAGTTAAAATATATCAAAATGGGAAATCACGAGTTAAACCAAGAAAATTTATGAATAATACATGAAATACGCTGTTAGAGCGTTTAGTGCACTAAACAGTTACGTGTCTCGTATCACGACAAAAGAAACTTAAAGTACCTTCAATACAGATGTGCAATAATCCTACTCTAACATGTAGGAGAAATATGTCAGAAATTGCAATTTTTGCACCATTTATATAATAGAAATAGCGAACAGACGAAAACTTACTGCATAATTGAATAAATACATTATTTATAAAATGTACATTGCGTAAAATTACCTAAATGTTTCTATGAAACTCCGGCTGAAAATAAATCCCAGAAGAAAGCTAATTGTACAGCGTCATTGTAATTCACAAAAGTTTTACAGCATAAAAAGGACCAAAACAGAATCTAACCCGAACCTAATAAAACCATTGATGCAGTAGGTTTTATGGACGAATAAAAAGTCTTTCCTTGCATTAAAACACGTATGCGCTTAGACGAGTAAACCTGAGCTAACTCTAATTAAACGAACGTGTCGAACATTTAATGTCGTGTAACAATGAAATAACTACATTAACCTTGACAGCTAACATTAATAATGGAATGAAACACTTTAAAGTGGTTACATTTTCGTTCAGTTTATTGATGTGCAAGTTTAAAGGACTCAATAAAAGACTGATGTAAACATAACAGTCAAGTTATGGCATACATGTATTCTGAAACTGACTTAATTCTATCTCTGCCTAAAGAAGCTCCGGCGATAATAATACAAGGCAGGATTACCCTTAAGCGATAGCTATATAGATACAAAACTACAGAAAATGAATTCAACATATTTTGTTAACATTACCAACAGTTAAAGAAACACAAATGACTTTCCAGCATGTTATTTCTCCATTAAAACAATTTCGCGACAAATGTGTTGTCTGAACGCGTTGTATAAAGCAATAAAAATATTTTTAGGGTGAAACGTGACATTTTTATACATGTTATAATTTAACTATGGAGTTTCCGGTTAATTTTTAGGAAGTTTATGTACAACAAATTCACAATATAATTTAAATCTACATTTTTATACGATAAAAAACTTGTTGCCTGAATTATTTTAATTTTACATGGAAGTTAGTTTTCACCATCTGTGTGAATTGATGTATTAAAGTATTTGCTATAGAGTTTCGTGTTAATTGTTAGCAAGTTTCTGCACATTAACCTTTTCTCTATTCCGTAGTTTTTAACAAATTTATAATATAATTCAAATCTAAAAATACAACCAATTGACCAATGAAATGATCATATGAAACGTATAATCTTTTCAACGTCAAACGACCCGGAAAATTGTGTCATAATCTAAATAATTATGAAATATAATATACCATTTGTTCTGACTGCACATTCGGCGGCGTAATATCACTGCCTATTGTTTAGTTGGTACTCGGTAACACAGAAGTTTATTGATTGAATAATATTTATAAATGGTAAACTTACAATAGTCACACTGACAAGAAGCTCATGGATACTTTTAATGATATAGACATTGTCTAAATTTCCTGCCCTGAAATGGCGAAAATTATTTCAATTTTAATTTTGTTTTCTATTTTCAAGCTGTACATAATCTTAACCGAATTTGGTCTAACATTTTATAATTATGCATCTTAATCTTAATTGAATATTAAATATTGTTTGGGTTTGGGTGCCACTGAGGAGGCTTGATTAGACGAAACGCGCGTTTGACGCAGTCAATTTTAATTGAAACATGTGCACAAATAGCTAACTTCGACTTCACGTCCGTCAGCAGTGTCAGCAATAGTCTGCATTTAAACAATTGTCTATCCAAAGCATGCCCTTTAGTCTCATTATACTAACAACTTCCATTTGATTTCATGGAGAAAATTAAGAGGTTGTTCAGTATATAATACTCGCAAGGAATTGTATGGAACACAACATTTTGTATTTTAATTTTTCACTGACACATTTGGTGTGGACAAACCGTGGAAAAACGTTTAGTATATATTAAGATAAGATATTTTGTTTTCTTGCATCATCTCAAAACTCTGTATAATATATACTTCCTTCCCATTGTAACGCGGGTTCTATTGTATCGCGGTATTTTTATTTCGGGGATTTCATCGTGCAATGACGTCACAGCCGGAAGTTTATTTTTAGCAAATAAACACTGAAGTCACATAGTTCGTCGACAGACTACAAAATGTCAAAATTTCTAATAATTTCTTTTAATGTTTATCAATATGCATTCAAAATGGCGCTTTCTGATTCCAGTCCCGATGCCATGCTTCCAAAAATATACCCTATATCCACTGAAAATGCATATTACTCTCAGTAAGAGCTTTCTCCCTGTCGTCTCGTTTTTTACGTTTCCATAGTCCATAAGAAATCACGTGACCCTATGTTCTAGACTCTTTTTCGATCCAAAAATCTACGGGAAGCAATTAGGGACAAAAATGAACTTTTCCCTTTTTCTTCTAAAAATCATGCTATTTTACGTTCTTAAATTGTTTTATTTATAGTTTTTAATAATTGAATAAAGTGTTATATATCGATTATTTGTATAGTCCTTATATTTGCGTTGTTAAAGTGAAAAATACAATCTGTAAACAAATATTAATTTTGTATTACAACAATGATTAAACAATTATAATATACCAGTAATTACAGTATTATTAATATAAATTTTAAAATTGCAATGATAAATTTAGACAGGGACTAGGTTTATATATTCATTTACATTTCCTTCATTTTCCAATTTTAATAAGTTTTATTTTCTTTATTTTTCAGGATTCCAATGTTACGCAGAAAAGGCTGCAATACAATAGAGCGAATTTGCAGAAGGCTTACACTGCAATACATGATAAAGGCATGTCTGTCTACAAAGCTTCAAGACTGTACCAAGATCCAGAATCAAGTCAAGAGACAGAACTAGGGAAAAGGTAGATGTTAATGCCAAAGTAGGACAGGAAACAATATTTCCTTATGGGGAAGAAAAGGATTTAGGCCACCTTACCTACATGGCTGTAATAGGTTATGGTAATACTAAGGCAGATATACAGCTTATTGCGAAAGACTATGCCACAGCTTTAGGTAAGCAACTACATACAAGTTGGAAGATTCATCTCGTCTCAGTAACAATTGGTTTTATGGATTTCTGAGTAGATGGAAATACCTCAGTCCGAGAATCCTCTGCCGTCCAACGCCTTTTTTGCCTGGGACGTCCTCCATAAGCAAAACAGCGGATTTTGCGACACGGGTCTGAGTCGGCAAATTTCATCTTTGTGTTTTTTCACATCTGGACATGATGAAATTTGCCGACGCAGACCCGTGTAGCAAAAAAAGCGTTGGACGGCAGAGGATTCTCGAACTAGGAGGACCTAAAACTTGTAAAGCCCAAGAAACTGTCATTACTCAGAGCCAAAAATGCATTTCCTGAAAACCTAAAGAAGTACTAAAAGGAACTTTCCACCATCCTTACAACCAACAATCTACATGATAAACCTAATAGAATCTTAAACATTGATGAAACCAGAATAACTACAGACCATTTACCACCAAAAGTAATCTGTAGCAGAAATATTAAACCTCAATCTATTACTTCAGAGAGAACACCTACCATTACTATTATAGCAGGAGGAAATGCTATGGGAAACTATATTCCACCTTATTATGTCTTCCCTGGAAAGTGATGGAATACCACAAACTTTTCACATCATCCTGGCATTACCGACAAGAATGAACAAGAACCTACATTGATACTATATGATGGAGGGGCCTCGGTGGCCGAGTGGTCAAGGTAGTTCGTCTACTATTGATCACGTGGTCTGTCAACACTGAGATTGCGGGTTCGATTCTCACTGCAGGCAGGGTGTACTCGACTCCAATCCTAATTGACAAGGATTGCCAGTTTTCCTACCGCAGGTCGGGGGTTTTCTCCGGGTACTCCGGCTTCCTCCCCCAATAAAAACTGGACGCCATGATATAGCTGAAAAATTGCTGAAAGTGGCGTTAAACACCATCAAACAAACAAAAAACAAACTATATGATGGACATCGATCGAACATCATACTAACTCTAGCTGATTATGCAAAAAAGAGAAATGTTGTCTTGTTTGTTCTTAAATCCCATAACAGTCATTTAACTCAGCCATTGGATGTTGGAACGTTTGGATCCTTGAAGAACATGTACTACAGAGAATGTGCATCGGTTTTGCAGAAAAATCCTTGAATCAGCCTTACCAAACTTGATGTTGCTAAAGCCATACCTAAAAGCTATGTCACCTGAAAATTTAGTTTCATCTTTCCGCGAGACAAGCATTTACCCTTTCAACAATAAGGCTATAGTACCCGACGAAACCGCTCCTTCAACTATCTATCCTACTAACATCCCGTTAAACAGCACAGTTGTGAACAATGATGCAGTAATTGAAGAATCCATTAACAATACTTTAAATGATGTCGATCCAAGTCTTAGATAATAACATATAAGCTGTCAGTAATAGTGAGGTAAACAATGAAAAAGAAACAAACGAGAACATCACCAGCATATATTCTTTTATTGATAACAGAACAATCAAGAATGCTATGGTAAAAAAGGCTTAACGAAAATGTGTGCCACCATCTACTGCAGGAAACTTAGCCAAAACTTAGCCAAAAAGTCTCATCTTGAGATCCTCAAAGCAAAACCTGGAACCAAGTCATTATCAGAGGAAACAGCTAATAGTGATATTGATTATACTGATGATGAAAAAACCAAGTCAGGTGAACCTCAATCTGCAAAAAAAGAAAGAAACTCAATCAACATCTGCCTCTAAACAAACAGGACCTGTTTCAAGTACATCAGGAACAGCACAGAAAGGTGGTACACAACTTTCATTATCAGAGGAAACAGCTAATAGTGATATTGATTATACTGATGATGAAGAAACATGCCGTATGTCTAAACAATGGCAACCGGATGAGCTCCTACATTTAGAATGGTCAGCTTTCGTTAAATGAGGGTAAATGGTGACTTTTGTGACCACTGGGCGCACTTAAGCTTTTGTACACCAGTGAAAATATTAAGAAGATACAGTGTGTTCAGGTGTCCTAATAGTAGTCATAAATAAGATGATTTCTTCAAGAAAAACTGTAAATAGTTGATTTTCTACCCTTTTAAATTGTTTTTGCAGAGAGTTGTGATGTTTTGAAGTTCTATTCGTATGTTGGACATTTTTGGAAGATGTTACAATCATGACTGTTTTTGACCGGAATTGTACTCCATAGATGCTTTTCTATATTTACCGCGATACACTGGGAAACTCCGTTTTGTACACTTTGAAAAATGGCGGACCTTATGAACCAAACTAATTTCTGAAACATTGGACTATCTTATTAACTTTGGTGTGGATTTGAGGGAGAAATTTCGTTTAATATATGGAATAAATAACAACAAATAGATTAGTCAATTTATATATATTTTCTCCGATAGAAGTTAAGTACCGCGATACAATGGAACTCCGGGCTATATGCATTTAAATATATGATGTATCAATATATAGATCTAGCTTTCGGCTGCATGACAAGTGGAAAAATTTTAATTTACTAGGACCGTAGTGCTATGAATTTAAAAATCACATTGTTTTCTTAGGGATTACTACGGGTTTTGCCATTCTAAGAAATGAATGTTTTTTTTTTCGTTCCAAAAACTGAATGAGTAATGAACTGTACTTCTACCACTGCCTAAAAACTCCACTTCTTTCTTAAAGAACAAGTGACACTCATTTATTATATATGCTATCATTGACCGTGCAGTGTCTGAACCAGAATGAAATCTGTATGCCCACTTTAAATTTGAATAGTTTGACATTTATATCATAAGTTCGGGAACAGAAATTGCTGATGACGGAATTGACATTTATTTTGGAACATCTATAACCAACACGTTACTCGTTTAGAGATTGTGAGGTAGTTGAATCAGTGTTCTTTGGAGGTTATTTATATATATATATTTTATTATAGATTGATATTGACACTGAAAAAGGCCATCAGTTGGTCGAAAATTTTGTCATATTTATTAATAGAATCATTTTTTAGTAGAAACATGTTTAAATTTGTATCGTTGCATAATTCTCTAGGCTTATATATTATTTTTTTGTTTATGCTGCATCGTCATATTGGCGATCCGATACTTAGTAAGTGTATTGGTTGGTAGCTTCTTTAGACTTTATATATATATTAAAACCTTAGAACAATTGCCTCAATTTGACCAAACATATTACTTAAATTAAAAGTACATGTTACATACTTACATTTAGTGGAAATGAGGGTATATCTCTTTTTTGTTTCTTTAAAGAACTACAGTACTGTTTAAATTAATACTTGACATTATCTCCTGACTAAGCAAACATGTTACGGACTTAGTGTTGTTCTCTGATTCCAAGGGGCTAAAGGATTTCACGTTACACTTGAATATGAAATTGCTCATGTAATATTTTGTTCCACTTATGGCAATTTTCAAGTTCAATTATAGTGTCAAGGTTTCATAGCAAAGGTAACCTGATTCTTCAGGCATTCTTGATTTATTGTGGTTATAGTCGAGCACACCTTGCCTAAAATCGCAACCATGGTGATAAACCGATTGGTTAAATATGTGTTAAAATACAATATTATACCATAGTAAGAGATGTCAATGTTTTTAATGAATCTACTACTTACTATTTATGTGATAGTTTTGCAGATTACAGAGTGCAAGGTTGACAAAATGCAATGAAAAATGCAGGATCGGCCATGTTTTCTTCACATCACACACAATTGTTAATTATGTTAGGCTTATGGTCTGTATACTTTTAGAAAAATTTTGGTTTTCCAACTGATTAAAAAACTTATAGAAACTTATAACTATTTATTTTTAGCGATTCATATTTTGTCGTACATTATTGAATGTTCATAAGACACAGGAACCATGTATCACTACAGAAATCTCTTTAATATAAGACAATTAAATAGGAATATCAATATTGCATATAGATCATACAAACAGCTTGATTGCACAGTTTTAGATGGCTTTTTTAACTAATATTTTGGACTATTTTAAAATTAAAGATTTGGATTCTCAAATTCTTTTGCCAGAAAACTTACAACAGTTGTGAAATGAAGTAAATTGTTTGAATGAAGTTTTCAGCAAAAAAACTTTAAAAAGTTTTTAAAATACCAATGTTTTATGTGCGTGATGTTTTAGATAATCCGTAGAATGCTGGCAAATAATGGGCTTCAAGTATTAATGATAAAAGACTCAAATGTCATTTTTGCCCCAAAAACATATGACCATGAAGTATCACTGAAGATACACGAGATTAACGTGCATAATGTGAAAATAAAAGAACCAAAGAAATCTATTTCAAATAGAGCTGAAAAAATAGAGGACTATTTGATCACGGTTTTCAAATAAAAATTTTACTTCATGAAAATTTAGATAATGGTTAAATATGGGCCATGGTGAGCGTTCACTGATATCAGCTAATTATAAATTTCAAATTAACAATGAAACAAACAAAACTAAGTATACGAACGGATCCATTTACTTAACTGCTTTGAGATCTGAAATCCTTCCACCTGAATAAAAACAAATCGATTCGTCAATGTTCAGGAGGATGAAACAGCAACTATTGCTCATTATGAATATCTGGACAGGGACAGCAAAACAGCATGTTCATGACGCCACACCAATGAAAGTATAATTAATCATTCGAAGCAATACCCACTCCTGATAAACTTGACTGAACATTTTGAAGAAATAAGTGAGTTAAGAAAGAAAAAAATTGTCATCATTTACCCTCCTACACCAGTGATATACAGCTTACTGTTAAATATTTGTTTCAACTAGACAGATTAAGACAATCGACCAACCTGAAATTTAAAGGTTTTAAAGTGGACAGAAACCCTTTGACAATTTCGTAACTTCTCATTCAAACATGATTCAAAGATACACGCCTAAAGAACCATTCCTTCAACTCCTTGCCTTGACTTTTATATTTAACTAGCAAAATACATAGAAGTTATGGTCTGTATACAAATAACTGTAAATAAGGGAATTATATGCACTTTTTGTATCTTATCTTTACCCCATGTAGCTCATCAGACTCAGCTAGAGCAAACTTTTGCCATCAACTTTCATCCGTCATCAGTTTTATGAAACAACTTCCCAAACCTGGAGCTTACAATTGTAGCAAAAATGTTCTTAAGGTCTTCTATCGAACATTTTGATTTAGGTAAGTTTATACAATAAAAAAAAATATCTTATTAAAGCATGTCAGAAAAGTGCACTTAACACCCAAATATCTTTGATTGTTCGAAGCTTAGCAACTGATTCTAAAAATGCTCACATTAACATTTAACATACATGGATTATATTCATAATATATATTGTGATGTTTTGTTTGTTTGGGTTTTGCACCACGTACAGCAAAATCGTGGCATCCGGTTTTTATTGGGGAGGAGGTGAGAGTACCAAAAGAAAACCCTTGACGACTGGTAGGAAAACTGGCAATTCATTTCAATTAGATTGGAGTCGAGTACACCATGATCACAGTGAGACTCTAACCACAACCTCTCTCTTGATAGGCACGTAATCAATAGTAGACTACCTACCTTAACCACTCGGACACCGAGGTCGCCTTGTTGTTATGTTATTGCACTTTTTAATAAATATTGTATGAAGATGAACTTAAAGATTAATGTTGGTACAATTAAAATTTATTGATCAACAGCATCAAAATACTCTAACTCTTCCAAATGACATGGTTAAGTTTTATTTGAATTAGACTGTAAGACATTTTTGTCCAGTAATAATAGCTCACATTCAACACACTGACATTTTTGTGCATATATACCACAGCATGTGTGTACGTGTTGGGCCTCCGTTGATAGTGGTTAAGGTAGTTTGTCTACGTCAACTATTGATCACCTAGTTTGTCAACAATGAGGTTGTCTGTTTAATTTTCTCTGCGGGCAGGGTGCACTACACTCTAATCTTAATTGATATTATAGTCAATTTTCTAGCCAAAGGTCGAGGTTTATCTCCGGGAACTCCTGCTTCCTCCCCCTTTTTATCCATGTATAACATCAACCTATGTAAACCAAACCCTTGTTTAAGTAGCTTAGTAGTTTAACATAAAATCAAAACACCAAAATATTGAATCAAATGAAAGTTTCTTACGTTTATGACTCCAAAGCATAAATTAATGAAACGAGGTATTTGTTATATCACTTCATAATAATAAATATTTAAAGATTTAAACAATATTTCTTTGGGCTATCAACTTGTAGAATCCTCAGAGATCGAATATGATTTAATCAGAAAACATTTTTGGGCGGTAGCAGGCAACTTAAGAAGTCTACTTCCTCCAAGACAATGTTTTTCTGATAAAATCAGCTTTGGGTTTTCGGTCGGTTTCTTTGCTATTTGGTCTTTTGTGGTATGTATAGCAAATCCTTGTTTTTTTCATTTTCTGTAGATATCAATGATTTAAGGCTAGCGAGCTTAAGAACTTTATACATAAACTATGGTTGTAATGTGTTAATCATATATCGTAGAAATTAGTTTAGTAGTTAGTCTACTATTTATCACGCGCCCGTCAACATTGAGGTTGCAGTTTCAAGTCTCATTGCGTGCAGGATGTGGTATACTCCAATCTTAATAACAAGTTTTCATAACAGTGGTCGGTGGAGGAGTCTACTTGCGCCCGGGCTTCTTTACCCAATAAAAATTGGACGCCTTGATATAGATGAAAAATTGCTGAATGCGGCTTTAAACACCATTCACACAAACAGAACAAAACAATAATTCCATTTCATCAATTATTGATTCAAGTTTGGTTGGTATATACTGTCAGCATTTGACAAGTTATTTATTATATTTGTTTTGTGAATAGCTGTTGTTTCCGAATGGTACATGTTGATGTATTTTGAACAGTCGGGCAGCTCAGTTTTCAAGTAATAATAAATTGCAGATGTGTCCTTTATGGAATAACAGTAGAAAATGGTTTAATGAAAATTTTCTTTTCTTTTCATCAAGTGAATCTACAATCCAAGTCATGGTAATTTCTACTGAGGTCGTCACTTTATACACACTTAATGTACCCGACCCATAATTCAAGTCACCGTTCAATTTTATTTTTCGACAAGGAAATACAGCTTTATTAATTCAATGTATTGCTAATTAATGATAAAAAATAAATATTGTTTTACTTTGAGTCAATTTTTACTGTTCTCAGCAAAAAATTTTAGTTACTCAATTAGTATTTCCGATGTTTGCCGAACATTACCGAGGTCTGCTCCATTGAAAACCAATGGACATCCGGGACACCAAATATTATCACGTGGTCAATTGTGGTCCGGTCACCTTAATCTTATATTTCGTTTATTTGGAGACTGAGTTATTTCAGTTGCAACACAGAAATTATGACCTTATGTTGCAAGTTTTCTTATCTTTAGTGTACAAGATGCATTTAAGGCTAATACAACGGCATAGATAAACAGTGAACGCAGCTCTACGATTTATAAATATAAAAACCAATGTATGACTAGAACAACTACTACAATGTATGCAGAGTGCTCGTTCATTATTTGGATGAAAGTTGGGTTAAAGTTGTGCCGTTATTCAAGCTTCTTGTCTTGGAAACTTTTGTTTTTATTTTTGCTTAAAAACTTTATTTGTAAATTTGTCTACGGAAAGTTTTGCAATATTTCATTAACTGAATTCAAATTGGAGGTCAATATTTTTCTAAAGGTCACAGAAGAGATTGATAATACAATAATTGTTTTAATTAACTTTATTGATCTCACTAAACCAATCATTTAAACATTTGATCATCTCGTAATTAATTACATTTTCGAAAGACAATAGTTAGAAATATTCCTATAAAAATAAAACTTATTTATTAATTTGTCTGTATACACACATACATATTTTCTTATACCTTGTAATATGTTCTACTTCAAAGTACCTAAAATATACCGATAGGACTAGAATCCGGTACCGAAATGACTTGCACCGAGTACCGAAATGACAACGTACTGAACTGACCAGATTTGCCTTCCCCGGACACACACACACACGTTTTTATAAGTCATAAGTCAGAGCGCAAATACCTTTGTAGTACATTTCATCTCTGCAATTACTGACAACCTTTGAACCTGGTCCTGAATTAAACTTATGAGTGGAGAACAAACTAGAACTTTTTCGTCACATACGTCGCAAGAACCATCTAATTTCTGCAGTTCTCATTGTGACAATACGGAATGACTGCAATGCTATCTTTCTTGTTCAAAATAGCATCAACGATTTAGTTTTGTTCGTGTTTCAACTTCTGCACACCAAATATTGGCAATACATTGTTGACTGCAATATTCATGTGTTGACGAGAGGCCATATTGATCGGTAAGCCGAGGTTAAAATTAGATTCTTTTTAGGGATGCCCAAAATGTTCAGTGAATACTATTTATGTTAAAAGGTCAATCTCATATGATCTGTAATAGGATGTTGTAAGATCTTCACAGCGACAGTAAAAAAGGGAGAGCAAGTAAAACATTTAGTTCTAATTAGATTGTAATTATTCCAGAGAACTTTCCCTTGACGAATTAACAAATATAGTTTTTAAGCAAAAAAAAGATCACAAGCAAGATAGTATATAGTTATAACAAACAAAATAAACTACCAACTTAAAATCTCTGGTTTAACACTTTATATTAAGACTAATCGTTGCAGTAATCAAATTTATTGATTAGAAAATGATTGTTTTGTCCTTGCATACACAACAAAAAGGGAGATTTTTACTGACTCATAAATAAATGTTTCATATCATTTTAAAATATGATCAACTAACAATATAAAAAAGACTTTTATTATAGAATTTAATATCAATTAATCCACAGATATTACTGTATGTCTGACACTTAGAGGTTTACGTTATTGAAAAAAGTGAAGCTAGATAGTAATCAAATTTTCGTTAAATAAAGTATTTACTAGACTGTAGTATCTTAATTCAAAATCTGAGTAATTATCTATACATTACGTAATAGCGATTCACGGAGATTACACATAGAAACTATGATTTTTAGTTTAAGTAACAAAACAATGTTTTATTTCATTTATAGTATTGCTTTAGAAGAAACATTAGACGGGGTGTTATAGATAAAAATCACGAAACAGATAATCGCCTTTCTATGCATGTGTGAAATGTTCTTTCATATGAGTTGCTTCCACTAATAATGTTGTCTAGACCATATAGACAACCCATGCCTTGATGTTCGTTTCAATGTTGGTAACGCCACGTTCAACGATTTGTTTAGCTATATCAAGTAGAAGGTCGGGAGAAAACACACGACTCTTATTAGGAAAACAGCTAGTCCATGTCATTTAAGACTGGAATCGTGCACAACCAACCCGCAGTTCAAATTCAGGCACGTACTCTAATGTAGAAGATTAACTACTTTACCACTCGACAATATTAACAAATGATTAAACGAATATGCTTTAATATGTATGAATTAGTAAAATCAAAATTTAGTATTTTATATAATTACACTTACATATTTGATTTATAGTACATTAAGACCTTTTGCGCATTGATGAAGACAAATTTTATGTGAAAAAGTATAGCAATTTTACATAAATCCAATTCGGAATAAACGCTAAATTAAATTGTTCATTAAATGTTCAACGCATTTTAAATAAAGTCAGCAAAATTGTGTTACGGGCATTTAAAAAAACAAAAGTAGTTTTTTATATATGTTTTCAAGTGAAAAATCTGAAAGACAACAGTACATGCAAAACTATGTGCCAATTTGCGGATCCTCTTACGATGTTACATGGTATCGTGATATAATTTTAAACAAGAGACATGACCATTATGTTAAATATCAATTTTATGGTATACGCTTTAGGACCTCTGGAGAAGTCGAGGGTTTAATGATCTTTTTCTTCTGCTTCCTAGCAACAATGAACTATTATTTTCTTCCAAACAGCTGTAATAATTTGCTTTCTTCATTTGCAATGACATCAGCTGCAGATCACAGAAAAAATATATGGTCACGTTGGACCAAAAAAGAGAAATATGCAGACCGAACTTTGACATGAACATTAATTCACAGCTGTTCGTTGGTTCATATATACATTGACCACTGTGATGGTATTGATATTCTGTATAAATACACGTACGTTATGATTTTATTCCAAGAACTGATAACAGAGTAAATACGTATTATACGACAAATACCAATTGCCATATTAATATTCAAAAACACGCACTCACATTCAATCTTATTTTTCTCTTAAAGTGTTGTAATTGTTAGACCTAGAAACAGTGATTGAAGACGTTACGATAAATATTTGTTTCTTGTTAATTATTATTAGATTATAAAAGTTAACAAAGTGCACATGAATAAAAACTCAACCTAATCAATAATTTATCACCAGTACTTTGACTGTATGAACATGATGCAGATGATATATTTCTTAGTAGCATGACATGCATCTGCAAGTAGTTACAAAAAGCAAGATTAATTGATTTTATTACGTCTTTAATTCATTTTGCGTCAATGTCTTTTCATTAGGTTAAACATAATTTAATATCAAATAAAACCTTTGTAGACGTATAGCTGAATGCGGCAACAAAGATAAATGTCATTTCCAGTGGCCGAAAACACAAAACATTTTGAATAGCTGACAGACGGTTTCCGCTGCAGTTAAATAAAATAAGTGCGATACTTGTGTACCATTTAACAAGATATATTGACCATAAGCAAAATTGTTTTATGTAATATACAGTAAGTAGCCATTTTTTTCTTTGCATTCTCTATGTGATATATTGACACAATCCAATCTGAAGATTCGATATCCTTTAAGAGTTATAATTTTAGCAAAATAATTTATTTGAAGCAGTTTGCTTCAAATCAAAACATAATTTTCACTTTAAATTTTAACTTCAAATTAAACATATCCTCGTTGTAATCGCTGCAAGAAGCTGCGCGTTTCGCTCCTACATAAGCATCCATACTGTTCCAATGTCAGTCAAAATTTTCTTCTCTTTTCAATCCATCCCATTTTGATTTATTGATCACTAACTCGTTTTTGTGCCGACTTTAGCAGAAATGCTCTTGCTGGAAGTTATGCAACCAACTATTGATTCCAATAAAATAAATATTTTCAAGTTCATGTTTAGAGAAGCTCTATCCAATCAGGATACGCACAAAGTTCTGCTGCTGGTTCTGAATTTTATAAAACTTTGCAAAAATGAGCGAATGAATTATATTTTGCTATTACTTGTATGAATATAAAAGACAGGAATACACGGTACGGATTGAATATTTAATTTAACTATATCGTTCAATTTGTAATATAATTTTATAAGATAATAACAGCCGGATGTATCGACGACATTTGCCGATTTCCTAGCTGTCAAATGATAATATAATATGAATGTGACTTATTGATTATGATATTTTTCCATTATAGTGATTATAATTCTTTGTTACGTGTCAGACGTGATTTTTAACAAATCAGTAACATGACACTGCATACAAATGAATTGTATTCTACTTTTACATACTTTTGACATTTTCATCGGTGTTCGGTATTTTCTTATTACTTTCATATACATATGTCATTTGTCATGTAAAAAATCGAAGATACCGAGGAGTCTTTAGGAAGCGATACGACAAGGCCAGACAAAACCATGGTTAAATTAGCTTTACGCTATTTTTTTAATTTGTTGTTCACGAAGGTTAATCATGCCCATCTATGCATATAGCTATCTTAGACGCCAATATATTACTTTAATTTAAGTTTAAGTTTTATCAATTTAATTATTTATTCAACAGAAATACAGTCAGCATTTAGCATAAGCCCGGACACGATATGTTGATTACTAGTATATAGCAGTGTCTATTGAAATGGTGGTCAAGTTCTGTACAAATTTATTGATTCGCTAAATAGTATGATTATCAAATCTTGAGAGATAATTTATACAATAAGTCAAAGTCTATCGTATGCCCAAAGTTCTATATAAGTACTTGCATTTACTAACTACTTATTTCCGTGTCAAATACGGTTCTGACTTAATGTTACGTGTTTAAATCTTAAAATTGAACTGGATATTCATAATTTCTAATCAAAGATCTGCATTTTCACTGTATACTACGTCTTCCCTTAACAAAACTGGATACCCTGATTGCTGAACAAATTATTAATCTGGTGTTAATAAACAAAATAGGTGTGACATGAATTGACAACCAGTTTTTAACTGCAACATACTGCTAAATGTCACTTTCATATCGGCTCTACAAGATGTCGGAAAACAAAACTATTCTGAAGCCTAACTAACAAAACCAGCATGTTCATGAATGTTAATCAATCTTATTTGTGCGACCTGTTGCAATTATAAAGGAAAACCCACAGTATTCATACACACATCTTTTCTTTTTTTAATACGATGAATCAATTTTTTCTACCACTTGAAAGTAACAAAGACAAATATTAGTAGATCCTTTGCATAAAACAGGAAAACTGTCAATTAGTTTGTATGAAAATTTTTCACAAATGTTTTTAAAATCTGAAAAAGGCTCTTTAACGATGCACTTTGAAAACACGTTACCAACTGTGCTTTCTAGTCAGACTTTCTGTATGATAACAGACGATCCCTACAACAACAGGGCTTCCTAAATCAACCACCTAGTGATGCGCTAGGTAGTCTCTAGGTCGTGCTCTTGGAACGCTCTCAGTTTGGTCGCAGTACTCATTATCAAGCGGATACATAAAGCATTTAACGGTAAGAATATAAAACAATAAAAGCACGAACCGAAGAATAAACGAATACAGAATAAAACACTGTCAATACTTGATTTTTCTCTTTTCTAGAAGCATTAGCTTATACATTGATCGTTCGAAACAGTAATTACACCTCTAAAGTTCAATATATGTGAAGAATGTTCAAATCGATTAAATCAAGAGATATTAGAACTAATACTGTTTGAACATTTGTTTAATGTTATTTCTTTGATTTGTTCACACCTTGAATGTTTCCAAATTCTACCAACAACAAGGCATATAGTGATTTTGCAATGGTCATCTCTTTTTGGTGCAAAATCTATTACTTTACCCGAAAATACATAAGACCATAAAGTGTTATCGAACAATTTTCGAGTGAAATTTATCTGACATATAATATAACCCAATACATGAATTTGTAATTTTATGATTAAGCAACTAAAATCATAACATAATATTTGTTTTAAATAGTTTCCTGTTATCTACATTAACATCGATCGTTCAAAGAAAAACAAAAGTTACCTTTGTGAGGTGTTATGCAACTTTTAGCATTTTAAAATTTATTGAAAGCATGCTTATCAGCCGAGTCTTTTGCACCAGTTCATGAAATATATTTATTTTCCAAAGTGTACAACAGCAACACTTTACTGGTGTGCAATATTAAAATCTAGTTGGCAAGAAACCATCTAATATTTTCATCATTAACAGTGGAAAAATTACCAGTAGAAATATGGCCACAAGCAATATGTTCTGAATTCTTACAGTTACAATTACGATTGATTAGATTTGACTGTTTTATACTGATTTAATAATCGGCAAGATTTTCTATAATGAGACGAGAACATATGAAATCTAAAACAAAGAACTATTAAAAAAACATCATAAATTGGAAGGAATAATATTTACTAACTGTTTCGGATCTCCCTTTTTTAGGTTTAAATATTTAGATTTGCTTTACAAACATTGTCTTATTCTGGGGTGAATAGTTCTAAATGTATTCAGATGTTTTTGTAAATGTTTATGTGACATGCCAGTTATAGAATTTACTGATGCTCACTTAACAATTTGATCATTAGGATAATTGATTAATATCAGTAGACATATTTTGTACCAAAAACGACTAAAGAAAGCTTTCGAAGTAAGGATTTTATTATCCTTTTAGCATCAATTATCTTGCAAGTATAATCAGGAGTTGAATGACTCACTGGATAAGTTTTTGTTTTGTATTTATTGCATTATATAAAAAAACAGTTGAATTTACATGGTTGAAGAGAAACAAAGTAAAAGTATATAAAACAAAAACAATATTAAATCGGGATTTATTTACATGGACATAACTTAAATTGTTTAAACGATGTGGACGGGCTATGTGAATTTGGTACATTTCGTGCAATGCTATATCTTCATTATTCAACAGAAATCTTAACGCAGTATGGTTAATTTTAGTATTTAATGTGTACATAATTTGATCTACTACCTTAATTTCCGGTATTTTTATATTAGGAAGAAGGTCACGACTTTATTACATTGTTAAATGTTGTATTGCATTCTAGCGTATATTAATTTCCTTTAACTCAATAACTTTCAATATGTAGATGTAGTCTCTAGATAGAATGAATTACATAAAGCGACAAGTCACCTTACCACATACTAACAATTCTATACACCATATTTCGTGCGGCATATAGATAAGTTTTCAGAAAAACACGGCAAGTATTAATATAATGCGTGTGATTCTAGTATAACTTCCCATTTGCAAATTTGTTATTTCATATTTGAATATAAAAACTGTACTACGGTTCATAATTAAACTGAAACGTTCTAAACGAGTATGAAGTCCGAATTATTAGGAATGCGACAAAAAACTGAAGACTTTAGGTTTCGTAGAATAAACATAGGAATACTTAAAAGTATTGTAAACTGTTATGTTTTCCGATATAAAATAATTGATATTGCGTAAATGCTATTTTCTAACGCTACAGTCAAAATAAGATTACAGACGATAGATCATCAATATCAATAGGAAAACTTCAAACTAAAATCTGCTTACTTTTTAACGGACGTCTATAACCATATAAACATATCATCGTCGATCATGGTATTTAAGTAATCTCATGTCATTTATGACATGTATTTTACCTTTTCTCCAAGACACTTCTTTGTGCCACATGTGCTACCCAACTTGCTAATATGTTGTTCTGTAGCATTATACTATAAAACACGTCTTCGCGTCTCAAATTTTATAGTATTGTATTGCATTGTTGTAGTTTTCCAAAACATAATGGTCACAGAGGCGATTGTATTGGACACAACTATTATGTAATAGTCTCCAAAATTGAATTTGATTACTTGTCGAAATCGACATAATACAAGAATTACAATAAAATCTTACTCTGTGCAGCAATAAAATAATACAAACAAATGCATATCCATCTGTCATAGTCAGACTTTAAGAGCAAATTAAATCAATGCCTAAAATATTTCAATCGTGTTGCGATTTTAATAGTTTTGTTCACATACAATCTGATTTGTTGACACATATATTATAGTTTATTTTACTGGCAAAATGTCTTGCGTTAAATCCTAGCAGACAAAACGTTAAAGCATGTTAAGCTTATAATTAATTTTATAAGAACAAACAACAGGCATCAAAATTACATATTTGCAGACATACAATATGTGTAACCAGTTATAAAATAGTGAAAAACATAAAGAAATATAACGTACAAAGGACGATACTCTGCGATAAAATTAAATACATGTATATTAGTGGTGCATGAAAGAATCCATACAAATGAACATGGGCATTGAATACAATTGTTGCGTTATATTGTGTACTTTCTAATTTATTGCTCGACGTAAAACAACAATCAATTTATTGTGACAATATTATACGTTGTTGGAAATCCTGTGCATGAAGTGTAAAAGTATTGTGTTATTTTCACGTTAGAGCTGTAGGTACATGTTGTGTGTTGGCGAAGAAATGCATTTGTGCGTCGAACGAATAGTCATCACCCTATTACTCACAGTTTTTCTCCCATTGTATAATACATATCAAACATCCGAAAAGTACCCAATATTTCATCAATAACTTTTGCATCTTTTATTTTTTTTTAAATTTAACGTCTTACACATATACAGATTGATGGCAGTGGTTAATTTTGAAATTCTATACAACAGATCACGGAGCTCTTTATTACACAGTATCTTGCTTTACTAAATGGACAAAGCTTTGAAACATTTTTTTTCTATTGCGTCCAATTATAACACAGAACGATTATTTATATTCTTTTATCAGCGACATTTGAAAAAAAACAACTATTTATAGGTGGCCGATTGTTTCAAACGACCAATATTACACCGGAAATGGTTTATATATGTACACATCTAAACATTCGTGTTATTGCTGTTGTCGTACTGCTTCATTTAGTTGTTAGGGCATAAGCTTTTCATTTAATTTCACTTTATTTCAAATTACTAATAATATAAAAAACATAAACAGGACAAAATAAAAGTTCACTTGTGGATTAAACAAGGGGTTAAAATCTGAGAGATAGATAAGAAAAAACTTAAAATCCAAAAAAAAGTCAGTGAAGAACTTAAGATAAATCTATACTTGAACTGAACTAGGCATCAATTAAACAAATTCATTTATAGAACTGGAAATAAACCATGTCCTGGTAAAGACGGCCTGCACTATAGACTTCACCAGTTGTGTTTCGTTTTAGTTAATATATTTTTCAAAGCATGTGTTTGCTTTATAAAACCATTTGTTTTACCAGTAAATTTAAGAAACGATCTATGTTTGTAAGGATTACAACCATGACACGTTGTTTTATATTTCATGTACTGTATGTACCAAAAAGTCAAGAGTGGTAACAAAACTTTCAGCATTTTTTCAGCTATATTTTAGCGTCCTGTTTGTATTGGAGAAGGAAGCTACAGTGCCAGGTGACACTCCTACCTTTTTAGGAAAACTTGTCAATTAAGATTATAATCGAACACATCCTGCCCTCAATTAAACTTGAAACCGCAACCTCAGTGTTGATGGCACGTGATTAATAGTACCTAAACTACCTAAATCAGTCGGACACCAGTCATCGATTGTATTGTCGTCATTTGAAGACGCCAGTGATAAATTTCTATAACACATTGTACCCATAATTAATGTATATAGTTCTTACACTCGCTCGCACTGAATCATTGATATCTACCGAAAAAACAAGGTCTTGCTACACATACAATAAAGGACCGTGGCTTTACTATTAAGCTGCTCAAAGTATGAAAAATGGCAAAGTGTGCGAATGATATATAAGTGAAATAAACATATAGCAAATATCTCGGACATTTAAACTTTTTATAGAAGTTATGTTTCATAAATTTATGATTGGGAGTCATAAACGTATTGAACTACTAAGCTACTTACACATGGGTTTGCCTGACCTCGGTTGATTTTATCATTTCAGAAGTTATATGACCGCCAACAGGTCTTATTTGATCGTTATTGAAATCAAGAATAAAAAAATGCATATACAAAGGATTATTAATAATTCTTAATGTTAAATAATTCACAACACTTATATAATGCTTTTTAACGTTTTAAATTAATTAAAACAAATTTGAATATTTTGTTTCAATCTAGACGAACAAATCATAAAAGCCATACTAAATTTAAAATGTAATTTTTCAACTTAATTTATTTTTTCATTTTATGATTAAATGGTACTTTGTACCTTATATACAGCACATAATACTGATGATCGTTAATGAAGTAAGCATTTCCAAAAATGCTCTAACCAGATTTACGGGCAATTTTAAGTTCATAAGACCAACATGTACACATACACATCCATTTGATTATGTTTGAACATACATATACAATTTCTAATTGTGTTCAGCTTATAGAAAGCTTATCTTTCAATTAGTGAAATTATTAAAAAGCCGTCACAGACGCAGATGTTGCTACGAATAAAAATGTATGGTGATTCTACACTTTAATAGACTGCAAATCATAGAAAATACTTGATAGTAGGGATACATTACACCTCTATTTATTTTCTGATCATATTGTACCCAGATAAGACAAATATGACAGTAATAGACAAAAATAGGGACGAAAACAAGTCAGCTTAGGGGTAGACAATTTTGGCTGTTACTAGAATAAATTTGACTATTGGATATTTAGCAGAAAAGTTAGCATTTTAAGCGCTACAACTGGAAAACTCTTATCAACATCTACAGAACCTGAAAAAGCGTCATTAGTGTGCAAAGAGAATGGCACTGGTCAGCGGCCGTATATATAGAGATTGATAATATCGACGAATGAAAAGATTTCAGACCCAGATTTTGACTGCTATTCTAGGGATGCCATCGGAGACAAATCAGCTTAAGTTGGAAATAAATTGTCATTAACGATAATCAGGTTATTAGGTTTACTACTCCACAGGCGAGGTTTGCTTAATTGGGCTCATGATGTTAATTAGCTTTGTTGCAAAATTTCTGCAGAAGTAATAAGCGTCAATTTACTCTGAAACTTAATTCGTAAATAAAACGCTATTATGAAACGACTGCTTTAAAAGATGTATTGCGATTATTATTATTTTTCTTTTGATGTAATTTGAAAAAAAATTATCATGAAAGGCCTTTTTTAAGTAAAACAATAAAAAAGATGATACTCTTGTTTAATTTTAACTTTGGAAAATTGTCTTGAGACTTATTAATGCATAATTGAACAATAATATAAGATCAACTTTGGTACTAAATTACGACACTACACAGTACAAACGTGAACACGTATTCCTATTTTGTTATGAACTAAACGATTTAATTTTATATTTAGTTAGATTATTGACTATCCAACTTCGTCAACCCTGACGCTTACAATACATCACATTTCTTATCACAATTTGCAGAAACAATTGTGATTCCGTGTCCGATTAGCATTCTGTGTTTTAATCCATTAAGGACAAGGCTTTTTGGCAGCCGCTATTAACAAAGTTTGGTAGTTTTATTGACATTTTTTTATTCTTACTTTGCATTCCTGCTACAGTCAAAACTTTCTAGTTGCAATATTTTAACTAAAAATGCAAAGTGTAGATAGCCTGAGTTTTGGATTTGCAATTCTGTTTATAAAATAAGTACAAAATTTCTATCATTTGAACTGTAAAGATTTTTGGGGTTTTGAGCGCTGCTAATGATTTTTGATTATACAAAACGCGCATCTGAGGTAGTATATTTTAAAGCTTTGTTTATGAGATTTGATATAAATTACGACTTCAACACATTCTTTTCATCAAAATAGTCTCATATTCAATTGTTCACAGCTAATTCTACATTGATTTCAACAATATGCAAGGTACTTGTCTTATTTTAGATTAAAGTACTATCAAATAAACACAATAATAAATGTTACAAAATTACGGATCATTCCAACTTGTATATATTTTGTGAACAAAACAAACATAAATAATATAGTCTATAAAATGTTGTAAAAGAGATTCAGAAGCTACCAAAACCGTTATCAAGACCTTGTAATCAAGACACTTGAACATGAAGACCAAGTGTGTTTTTAAAAGATATCCAACTACTACACATAACTTATCAATAAGCCAAATTGGTTTACGAAAACGCAGCGTTCCAGAAAACAATAAGCATCTTTAATTTGGTAAAACTATAATATTGGATTTTTACACATTGAACTGTTTAAATAATAATTACTATCTGTCAGAATTGCTGTTTTATTCCATAGTTGTATTTATAAGAAATAGTTGGTTTGTAGAGAAGATGACAACAGAAACGTTAAAACAGAAACATAGACAACATGGAAAATGACTAGAGGAAATTTCGCAATAAAAAAATTGTCATACGGTTCTAATCAATTCACATATAATATTGACTATGAAAATTACCTCCAATATTACTCCCGATAGTATTACTGGGAGGTAACTAATGATGAGGATAATACCCCAAAAACAAGAGTCGAAAAGGCGAAAACAAACCCGAATTAAGAACAACATATACAACACACAATCAAAAACCCAAAACAAGTACGTAACCTAAGCCTGGTATCATAAAACATCTCCAAATTGAGGACCTCCTCAACTTATCCTGAACTCAAACGTTGATCAGATTGCTGGAAAAATTATATTTGATAAAAATCTCACAGAATTGAGAAGTTTAATGATACTATGATAATTAGATTCTCCGGATATGTAAGAATTGCCTGTCTCTAATTAGACACAAATCTAGTGACTCATTTCAAGTCAAATCTAGGAAAAAGAAAGACTAAGCAAAACTGTTTGACCGTAGCTGGTAGATGGATTTACCATAACGATCAATTAAATCATGTTGACGTTCATAGAACATCCAAAGGGATAACATCAACCTAGGTACAACAAAACTTTGTTCGAGTACCTTTTTGTCAGTGCCTGCTCTTGAAAATCATAATACAGATAGAATCATGTTGAACTGTACACACCATATCCTGAAGCTTCTATAATGCTAAAAAACTAGAGGTTGACAAATATAAATTGTCAGCCATCAGGGTTGTCGTAGAATCAAGTTTGTAGTTTTCCAGAGTCAATTCTAGAAGTTGGTCGACCTTTCGTTAGTGTATTGAAAGTGTATCCAATTTTAAGCACGCATGACTAGCTTAATGTAGATAGTCCGCGAATTTGGAATTTTTCAGATACAAGACATCATTATATCAGTCGGGGCTATATCAGCTGGTACAAGAACATATTTTGTCATGAATATCGTAATGTTAGCAGCATCAGAATTTCTGAAGACTCGTGAAGCTATTTTGCAACATGTTGAAGAGCAATATCCCTTTACACAATTGATTAACAAAGATACAAAAACATCCAACAGAGAAGCGATAAGCAGTTGTTATGGTGTTTACATTAAAACTGCACCTTTAAAAACATCATTTCAATATACGTCTTTTATCTTACATATCTGCGTCGTAGATCTCTCACACATCCGATCCCAAGAGTTTTGTTTTGTTATGCAAAAAAAAAGTGCATTACTAAATTTTCTCTTTGAACAGATATAAATATCAAAGTATGTAAACATGAAAGCCAAACCCTACTGACAAAAATGGTTAAGTGCTCTAGCGAATTAAAAATGTGACATATGTTTTTTATTTATATAAAACAAAATAAAATTTTTATTTCTACTTACATAATTATAAAGATTGCTGTTTTTGGATTAAAACAAAAGGAAACAACGTACCGCGTTATTTTAAAAGACACTGAAATATGTTTTATACAATAATTATGTTTCCCCTCAAAAATCATCAATCTTACTGTTTTATTAGCCTATGTAGTAACCACATGCAGTAAGGAATAGAACATTGATGTCAACAGGCGACCAAATGGCATTTAACAAGTAGTTCAATAGCAAACAAATTATATATTTACATATTCATAGTCACTTATTATTTGATAGGATAAAGGGTTGTTCTTTTAGCTCTCTGTTTAGGACGACAATCAGTTAAAACAATAACACGATCGCCTACAATTTTTAGCATCATTTGTATGCATTTTGTCGTGCTGATTATGTCTGTGTTGATCCTTCGGATCGTTTTCAATTTGTATTTAGTTGGACTAATGATTTGGCCTTTTTAGAAACTGCTGAGCTGTCTGATTTTACGACACGACAACTCTGATTAAAAGGGGTATTTTGCACTGTTGCATCTCGCGTAGATTAGGACACAGTATAATTCTTTTACCTATTGAATCTGAATGATTCTGATGTAAATCAATTTTTTTGTTTTCGTCCTAAATACAGGTGAAATATTTCTCGTTGAACTTGATTGCGTTGAAGATCCATTTATTCATTCAATAAATCTTACAAGATATTTCTCAATTTAGTTGATACAGTAATTTTTTTTCTAAATAATTATATACATGAAGCGGCTATTCTGCTGAAGGTGGCAAAAATGCTTCAACGCCAACAATGACTACTGCACCGTTAAGTCATTTTGTTTTAGTTATCATAGTTATCTATTATTGATGTCACTCATCTGTGGTTTTTGGTACATCTAAACAGATTTATTCTTTTTTGCTGTAAATATACTTGTCTCTGTAAGTGTTTATAGAAAGCCACTTCACGTCTTTTCATGTAACAGGACAGTTTTTTAACCCAGTGTAAGATGTGTTTGTAAGGGAAATTACATTCGACTAGCAGCGAAAGTAAAAAACGATTTTAAAATAATGATACATACTAATATCGGATAAGAAAACAAGAAATCCATAGTTTAAAAAAGCAAAACAAAATCAAGGCTCCAATAAAACACCAGGGACTCTTGTAACAATGGTAACGTTTACAAAATCATGATAAATGCAGTATCAAAATATTCAGAATTGCTGGTGTTTGATAAGACGTAATAATTGATCGCTTTTATTTAAAATTACCCACGTGAAACATTTAAGCTTTATTTATGGCATGGACTGGTGACCAGGAAGCTAAACGCCGAAGAACGCGGGCATGTGTTTAGGTGAACTAAAAAAATATTTTTATGTGACATAAATAACGTATATTAGACAGTGTAGAAGAATTCGCGCTAGAAGCTGTAGATCAAAAGTATGTCATTAAATATACATGTCCGATATATTTATATCACATTCTTTAACCAGACTTGTCTTTCTTTGATTTCAAATACGCGTCAACGGACACAATTATTAAACCAATCAATCAAAACCACTGGATATCGACATCACAGGTTTTCTTCTGACAGCCTTATGTTAAATCTTGCATTTAATACGATATGAATGAATACTGTTAGTTCATTTGCACTCTTTGATTAAACACCTTTGATAAATTATGTTCAAATGTATATTGGCATCTTGTTTCTCCTGTGTATCTTGATTTACCATCTGAATGTTTGATAGTCATTGTGTATTGCACACATGACCATTCGTATTCCCTAGATAAACTTAATATTATACATAACAATAGTTCATATATACATAAATAATGTCTTAATTCGTCGAACTTAAACGAACATGTCTACCAAATAGACAACAACTCTCGCATTAGAGATTTTATTGTCAAAAACAACCACTGAGGTTGCGGATTGGAGTCTCACAAGCTGTACGCGATTCCAATCTAGCTGAAAATGAGTATCAGTTTTCCTACCGCAGGCCGGGGGTTTTTCCCGACTCTCCGACTTCCTCCCATAATAAAAACTGGACGCCATGATATTGCTGAAAACAGTGGCGTTTAACACTATTCAAACAAAAACAAAAAAACTTTGATAAATATATGTATAAGACCATCATATCATCTTGCATCGTTTCATCAATAACTTTTTTAACAAGGCAATGTTCCGCGTTAAGACGGTGCTATCATAAAACTTAAAATACACGTCTGTCGATATTATATTTTGTACTTGTACATGTAGCTATATTGTTAATGTGATATATTTCTGCATATTTGTTTCATAAGTGAACTAAAATAAAAAGTAATGGTTTGGTATTTGTTTGATATTTTTATGTCAATGTTACAAGCCAAACTTGATGGCCTTGTTTTTTTTTCTTTCATTGCTTTCTGTAATATTGTTGTTCGTTTTTATTGTCTATTAGAGACTTTTTAAACTGTCATGTTTGTGTTTAGGTTGTCTCCCCTTTATTTATTAATGCTTTATACAAATACAGCGCATTCATACATGTATGTACTATGATCGTTCCACTAATTTTACCATTAACTGCGTTCGATTCTCACTGCAGGCAGGGTGTACTCGACTCCAATCTTAATTAACAAGGATTGCCAGTTTTCCTACCGCAGGTCGGGGGTTTTCTCCGGATACTCCGGCTTCCTCCCCCAATAAAAACTGGACGCCATGATATAGCTGAAAAAATTGCTGAAAGTGGCGTTAAACACAATCAAACAAACAAACAAATAAACCATTAACTGCATTCGACAAGCCTATGTAACGCCTTCTTTGTTTACTATTCTTTGTAATAGAACCAAATAACTGAAGCAATAAGAAGCAAGTTTTAATTAGGGAGAGGGTAAGCTGGAATTACCGGTAAGAACCAACGCGCTTCGGCAGGAAATCTAGCAAAGCAAGTGAAGTAAGGTTGCGATCCAGCAAATCCTACAAGACGTCAGTCTCGAACTTGCAATCCTATGTTGATACAATGGGATGAATCTTGGCAAACTACATAGACCGAGACTCCCTATCGTTTAGAATTTAGTCTATGTTATTGTAAGATGTCATGAAAAATGAAACAAGTGTGTATATTGATGCACACATAAAAAAGGCTAAACTTTTGTCCGGTAGAAAACGAATTACGTGCTGCTATTTATATGAGAATTAAATTAGAGCTTTTTCAAATAAATGTGATTGATTGATTGCACAACTGGCATACAACGTGCAAAGGAAATTTTTTTAGCCAGAAGTGCATGGGAGAGGCAATTTTGAGCCGAACCCGGAAACCCATAAGTATTCGACATTAACTAATGTAAATCAGTTCCCGTTTTAAGTGCCGGCAGCATTTTTTGCTTATTTTAGCTAATATCCTGATTCACAAATCAACATACACATCGTACAAACGCAATGGACGAAATCCAATTAAGTTGCCCAATGCATATACAAATACCTTTTATTATATATAACGTGACTTGAGTAAAATGTATTTTAGATTCAAAAAGTGGTGGCCGAGCGGTTAAGAGATTGTTAGTTATCTGCTATTGATCACGTGGTCGGTCAACACTGACGTTGTGGGTTCGAGTTTTACTTTATGCAGTTTGTGCTCGACTCCAGTGGTAATTAACAAGGATTCCCAGTGTTTATACCGAAGTTTGAGTGTTTTATTCCTGTTATCCAGCTTCCTCCCGTTATAAAAACAGATCACCACGATAAAGATGAAAAAATGCTAAAACGCGATCCAAACAAACAAAACAAAACTATGCGTTAAAATTACCTCCGTGCTGAAGGAGAGCGACAGATTCATCCTCTTGAAATAACAGTTAATTGATGTATCTCAAAATATATTGTACAGATAATACTCCAAATGAATCGAATCGTTTTTTTTCGTTAATAAACCTATGCAATGTATACTTTCTGTAAATTTTAATGAAATTCAATTAAATCTATCATTAAAAAGAAACGGACAATTTACTAAAATGGTTATACTACAGTACTAGTTGTTGCTAAGAGCTCTTTTAAACAAGCCTAATATGTTCTATAATGACCTATCATGAAAATTAGGAAATACTCTTGTCTCAAGCGGAAAAGATAAATGAGTAATTTACTGCTAATAAACAAGTCAAAATAAGATTTCACGTGTCTAATTGAGGTGAACTGAGGTACATTGTCTTACGGCTGAGTATATCATGTACTGATATTGGTAACACGACGCTTTGGATTCTAAGGCGCATTTACGGCAGGGGGTCAGAGACCCCAGAAGCTCCCGAAAAAATGGGGCAAAATCCTGCATTCTCGCAATTTCCAAGCATCAAATTGAATTTATTTAACACAAGGTTTTTATAGAGTTCAGTGACCTTTATTTGGTACAGTATACAACAGAGATATCATAATAAACGAATTAGTACCGTTAATGCATTAATTTATGGCGAGGACGAGCGGGGATTACATTTTTGCCTTTGGTGCTGGTTGTTACCCTCCCTGTTCCCTTTTTTTCCCTTTCCTTTTTAAAGGGGGAGGGGCGTACGCCCCCTCCGCCCCCTGGATCCGTCATTGTGGGGTGACATTCCAGCGGTGATATTGATATAAAGAAATCACATTGCATGGTCTACCGCTGTATATTATATAATTTGAGTTTTTACAGATTTGTCGCCAATGTAAATCATGAGACGCATTTAATCAACAAGGATTGACAAAATTAATATGTCTCCTCGTAATAGACATTTTTTTACCGAGTTACTTCATACAAAATATGTAACTATAGTACACATATTAAAAGAAATAAGGAGTAGATGCCATACACAGCAAAAATAGCTACGGACGTTTAACGTATATGTAGCTAAACAGACGTAAAACGTCTGTTTACCATATGTTTTACGTTCAAAACGGCAACTTCCGTAAACCATCAGTACTCAAAACATCCGTTTTACATCCGTTTCAGTAACGGATCCGGACGTAAAGCATAACGTCCGTAATACATCCGTAGATTAAACTGAAAAACGGATGTGAAAAACGGACGTTTCACATAAGGAAAACGAATGATTTACGTCCGTACCTATTTTTGCTGTGTATAGCAAGATTTTTCCGACCTTTGTCATTGGGTAAAAACCCCAACAGCTTTTATGAAGCTAAACGAACACCACAGCAGTCATTATAAGAAATGTATCACACAGATACGACAAGCCATAATTATAAGAAATATCATCAATCTAATTAAAGTTCAAAATCTCCCCCCTTTATATAGTCGCCTCAAACTAAATGGTGGCATCCTGTAGTTTGAACGTGATAATTAAGTGTTTATATGAAGGAGTGCACATGGAACTACACGTAAGTCCCGACTAAAAGCGTGTGTATCATAAATTTTCCTTAAATAATATGCGTGTTCTATGTGGCCGTTTTTATCATACAGAGTGAAGTCGCGTCTCCACTGCAAGTATATAAAATCGATTTTTGCAACAGAAAGTTTAAAACAAAGACACAGCCATTAGTCGGGTTTGTTAAAATATCTCAACATTTATTTTTATAACATTATTCATTTATAGACAAAATGTAACAAGAACATGACATTAACGGGTTACCTTTAACGCGGCGACAGTAGAAACTAGAAAAACTGTGAGCAATGTTCACTAATTGATACACCCAGCTTCCCTTATGTCAATGACAAAGGGGTTTTTTTGTCTATCGGAAACCCCAAATATTATTCCGATCAAAATGTTAAATAAAATGTTTTGAAATAAAAATTAAGCAATAAATCATGTATGTACGAGTTGACGAATAGCTTATCTAAAGCATAAATAATTGGGCTCAAAATACAGATGTTGTATGTTTATTGTAAGTCCGACTTCACGTCTGTCGTTCACAAGTAAGTATAATCAAGCGTTCATGTTTATTTGTATTTTAACACGAGGAATATGGTAGATGTTATGCGCCTCTCCCCACCATTGAGATTGAGGCATATTAGTTTTAGCGTCCGTCCGTACGTACTCGTCAGTTTAAAGTTTGTGCATGATACTTCATCTTGGAGAGATGTAGCATGTGTTTGTACTTCATTCATATCGGACAATAACTTCCTCTTATCTCTGTAGCAAATATGCAAATGTCTTTTAACATAGACTTGCCAATAAAACAACATTACAACAAAGTTTCAGACCTGACTCGCGTTAGTTTACTAAAGACTCATCTGCGTCTTTTGTTTACCACTCCACTTAATCAGGAAATCCAAGATTCACCGACACAATTCAATGAAAACACTTACAGGTCACTTTGCAACAGCAAACATATACACACAAAAATTAAACATTATTCTTATTCATTGCTAGAAAAGATATTTGTTTGTATGAAGAAAAAACGCACCCTTTTCCCCGCAATTTTTTGTCTTGAAAGGGGTTTTACAAATATTTTTCTCCTTGATTCGGTGACCATATTTTTTTATTCATTAAATTGAAGAGTATTTAATATGGTTTTATTATCATCGGTAACTTTTTGCGATCTACGGATTTTTTGTATTCCGAGTCTACAACAAAAATGGCGGGAACGCATTTAGTTACATTACGCTCGAAACGTTTTTTTAAAATATGATATGTATCAGTACACCAATTTTCATTAAAATTGCTCTGGCCGTTCCTGCAAAGAAATGCACGTTTTTCTTTAACGACGGCCATTTTGAATTTTCCAAAAAAGGATTGTAAAACTTCAGGTCATCCTTAACATGTTCCCAAAGTTTCATATCGATTGGACATTGCATCTTAGAGAAAATGTGCGGCCAAGATTACACGGAAAGAAAAAAAGAAGAAGAATAAAAAGAAACTTGACAAAAACAATATGTCTCCCAAAACTTCGTTTGGGAGACATAATAACAGACGTTTTTAGAAACAGACGTTACGATTCACAAACACCTCGGTATATGGTTTTCGGACAACGGGCCGTAGAACAATCACGTTGAATATATTGTTAAAAAGGCTTTTAAGCGGGTTAATATTCTTCGTCATCTTCGTCTTATCTTAGACAGATCATCGCTAGAGAAAATGTATTTTTCGTTTATCAGGCCAATTTTGGAATACGGCGACGTCGTTTGGGATAATAACATGAATATCTATCAGATAAAATTGAGAATGTTCATATCAAAGCTATGAGAGTTGTAACGGGCGAAACGAAGCTTACTCCAATTAGAAACTAATACGCGGAAACGGGATGGGCGAGACTAGAAGACCGTCGAAAAAACATCGAGTTTTAATAATGCATAAAATCGTACATAAGAAAACATCGGAATACCTCAGAAATATGCTTCCAGAAACCCTTTCTGATCGTCACCGACATTTTACGCGGCAAAACCAAAACTTGACGGAAATCAAATGGAGACTACCTCCCACTATCTATTATCCTGTCATAAATATATCTGTCATTCGTGATTCATTGCTTTCATTAAATCTTCAAATCCCACTTACTATTGATATTCTTCTGTATGACTTTCGATTAGAATACTCATCTATTTTTAAAAGTGCAAAAGTTTTTAATTGACAGCAAAAGATTTGTATAATTACACTTCGTTTCCATTCTATTTTTGTACAACTTTGTATACGTTTTTTTTTCTCTCCATTACATATTTTCTTATTTCACATGTAAACCACCATTCAACATATTTTGTATATCCCATACATTATAAGGCGTTCTAGACATTAATTGTCTATTTACTTTGCATGCGTGTTAAGGAGAAGGACCTAGTATAAGATTAAGCTTGTTTCCGAATCCTTGCCTATTAAAAGTTGCATATATATATATAGAGGGCATTGTCATGATTCTTGACAGCACTCGGGACAGTGGTATTGCCGTCATTATTGATAATGTCCTGGCATTTGGCTCGGGTATTATCAATGTTTCAGGCAATACCACTCTCCCTGGTGCAGTCAAGATATCATGACAATGCCCTCTATATAATCAACTATTGTATAATTAATTAAGCAAGGTAGATCATAAAGTACCAACAAATTATAAAAGTATGAAAATTCACATTTCTAATACAATAGCAAATACCAGAATCGTAATATCAATCTTAAAGTCATGAACCAGACACCATCTTTGACCCAGTCTGTGTCGTCACAATCTGTTATCGTCTGCTGAGGAGTTAGCTGATATATTGTAGTTTTAAGTCCATATGAAATGCATATTTATCATCTGCACAATAATCGTTATTTTAAGTCAAATTACTTAATGGTTATGTGCGTTATTTATAAATGACAATGAGAAACAATCATTCATTTTCCCGCGGATTAAACACATTACATTAGTCTTATTTATAATAAGGTATGTTAATGTTACAAACATATTTGAAAAAAAACGGCGCACAGCATGTTGACCTCTAGAAAGTGTCACGTGTATGATATTTACAATATGCAAAGAATGCAGTGGAAAAAATATTTACTTGACATTATTTATCAAAACTACGGAAGCCTATTAGTACCATATGTGGTATTTTTTTAACTTGTTATAACAACTTAGCTAACTTGTAAT
Organism: Limnoperna fortunei; assembly: GCA_944474755.1. Lineage (NCBI taxonomy): Eukaryota > Metazoa > Mollusca > Bivalvia > Mytilida > Modiolidae > Limnoperna > Limnoperna fortunei. The sequence goes on from OX104125.1 coordinate 35,043,066, forward strand.
AACAACTTAGCTAACTTGTAATAACAACTTAGCTAACTTGTAATTACAACTTAAGTAACTTGTTATAACAACTTAATAACTTGTAATTACAACTTAGCTAACTTGTAATAACAACTTAGCTAACTTGTAATTACAACTTAGCTTACTTGTTATAACAACTTAATAACTTGTAATTACAACTTAGCTAACTTGTAATAACAACTTAGCTAACTTGTAATTACAACTTAGATAACTTGTAATTACAACTTAGCTAACTTGTAATTACAACTTAGCTTACTTGTTATAACAACTTAGCTTACTTGTTATAACAACTTATTATACAGCTATATAATATCGATATGTGAAAAGGGTGGAAATTTGATGTGGAAATTTATCATATATGCAACATCAAATTTCCACCCTTTTCACATATTGCATATTCAAAAAAGTAGACCCTTTTGGGCCGCACATATGTACCTACCTAATTTATAATGGAAGTTATCCCCCCCCCCTTTTGGTAAAACTTAAACCCCACAAAAAGTGCCCTTAGCAGATATCTCACTGTTGTTTTTGTTTGTTGTTGGTGGTGGTGGTGTTTTTTTTCTTTTTTTTGTGGTGTGGTTTGGGGGGCGGGGGGTATTACTTGTTTGTTTGTTTATTTAATGAATACCATAATATATGGTGTTCAACATGTAAGTCTACAGAGAGAAAACATTTCAAAATCGAAAAACCGAAAATAAAGTGGCCCGGGATGTAGGCCTGTCGTGAATCAGACTAGTAAACATTTATTTGGAATATTTACATGGGTTTGGTTGCAATCACGTTTTTTATGGAGGCTTACAGTTACATAGGCCTAAGGAGTAGGTTACATTGGCAAAACAAATTAATATTTTTGAAGCTTTTGGCTTTATAAAGCTGATTTATTGAAGGCTTGAATAGAAGGCGTCACATTGAAGGCTGCTTGCTGTTTTCCATTGTGGATTTTTTAAATTGCCGTTTATATATGTAGGTTGAGTCGCGTACACTTATTCCACATCTCATTATCTTCCGACTGCTACAGTCGGAACCTTTCCTTACAAACGAATGATGTACTTTGAATCGATACTATATAGCTGTATAATAAGTTGTTATAACAAGTAAGCTAAGTTGTTATTACAAGTAAGCTAAGTTGTTATTACAAGTTAGCTAAGTTGTTATAACAAGTTAAAAAAAATACCACATATGGTACTAATAGGCTTCCGTACAAAACTATATTACACTAAACAAGAAAGCTTTTGATGCAGAGCATCAATTCGCCTCCGAATTATTCTCTATAAGGTTATCTGTATGATAATAATTTTACGGACGCATTTAAACATTTTATATGTTAATAAGCCAGCTGGTCCAGATAAGCTTACACCTAAATTTCTAAAATGTATTTGTCAGTCTTTGGTTGTCCCTATTACTATATTATTTAACAAAACGATACAATATGGACAAGTCCCTAATGACTGGAAAAGTGCAAATGTCTCGGCTATATACAAGGGTAAGGGTGATCATGATGACCCCTCTAACTACCGTCCTATATCCGTTACTAATTGTTTTGGAAAAATCTTGGAAAAAATTATTTACAAAAACTTATTTAACTATATACAACAAAATAATATTCTGTCAAATAACCAATCAGGCTTTAGAACTAAAGATTCTACGGTAAATCAACTATTAGTTATTTACAATGCCATAATACAAAACTTAGATTGTGGCAAAGATATACGTTTCATATTCTGTGATATCTCAAAGGCCTTTGATCGTGTTTGGCATAAAGGCCTCATCTATAAACTCCGAAATTATGGAATATGCGGCAATGTACTTAAGTGGATTGATAGCTTCTTATGTGATAGGAAACAACGAGTAAATATTGATGGTTACTTTTCCAGTTGGAAGACTGTCAATGCAGGGGTACCCCAGGGATCCATCTTGGGCCCTTTTTTATTCTTATTATTTATTAATAATATAGAAAATGTGGTCCTAAACAAAATTAAACTGTTTGCTGATGATACATCACTCTATTGTATTGTTGATAATCATGATGTAGCAGCACAATCCTTAAATGAAGACCTTGATAGTATATACCAATGGTCCAAGGAATGGGGAGTCACTTTCAATACTGAGAAAACTAAATCCATGGTCTTCACTAGGAAACACAACCTAAATGTACCTCCCCTTTATTTTAATGGCACTATTGTAGAAAATTATAATTCTCACAAACACCTAGGTATTACATTTAACTCATCTGCTAAATGGAAGGACCACATAAATGAAATTTACTCCAAAGCCTGTAAAAGAATTAATATATTAAGACAAATGAAGTATAAATTAGACAGAAAATCCCTTGAAAAATTATATATTGCATTCATTCGACCTATCTTGGAATATGGGGGAGTGGTGTGGGATAACTGTAGTAAAGAGGAATCTGATATGTTAGAAAATGTTCAACTGGATGCAGCAAGAATAATCACTGGACTAAGAAAGGGTACATCCCCTGAAAAATTATACAATGAATTGGGTTGGGATTCACTTAATGAACGTCGTAGGATAAGTAAATTATGTATAATACACAAATCACTAAACGGCGAAACACCGGAATATCTATTGGATGAAATCTTACCCTTTATTAACAACTCTCCAATTTACAATTTGAGAAATAGTCATCCTTTCAAACCCCCAAAATGTCGCACGTCATCTTATAAAAACAGTTTTTACCCCAGTGTACTAGAAGACTGGAACAAACTCGATAGTGACACCCAGAACTTGCAGAGTATAGTAATGTTTAAAAAGAAAATAAGAAAAAATCTCCCCTCCCCTCCTTCCCACTTCTATTATGGATCAAGGCCACTTAATATCATTCTCTGCCAATTGCGCAATTTAGCTAGTGATCTAAATCATCACAAATTTTTATCTCATCTGTCCGACAGCTCACAGTGTATCTGTGGGGATGACATTGAAGATAATTTTCATTATTTTTACGTCTGCCCATTATTTCTAAGACAAAGATATAACCTGTTTTTTAAATTAAGAAGATTCACTGATACTCTTAACATCAATATTCTACTTATGGGCTCCCCTAATATATCTACAGATGAAAACATAGAAATAACCAATGCAGTACTTAACTTTATACAAGAAACAAAACGATTTAAAAAATAAAATAACACTATAAACATACCTTCTTTAATACTATTAGTACTATTAGAATGGACTCTTGTTTATTAACTTTCAATCTATTACGTTCCTTACCCCTTATGCGTAATTACGAAATTTAAATTGATAATTTATTAAACTCATTTATAATTAAAATGTCTATATGGACAAAAATACATGTTGTACATAATACTTTATTTATTATAGTTTATAATATTTATATTACATTATACTGTCTATATATTGTATTTACTTTGATGTCCACTTTAATTTATGGGAGAACACCTATATAGGCTGTGCCTGCTGTGTAATCCCTTTGATCATTGTATCTATTGATGCATTTTCAATAAAATCATTTGTATTGTATTGTAAACATTTTATATATATGCAACAGAGGTTATTTTTTTTGTTGGTTTGTTTAAAAGCTGTATAACGTCACTTTCAAAAATTGTACAGCTATATCATGTCATTCATGTCGTGCAGTTTTGTTTTGTTTTGTTTTGGTTTTTTTTTTTGGGGGGGGGGAGGGGTGGAAGCCCGAGTACCCGGAGAAAAACCTATGACCTTCAATAGGAAAATTGGCAATTGTCAATTAAGTTATTTTATAATCTGTGCAGTAACATGTATAATATATAATGTTGTAATGAGTCAAAGAAGCCTCAAGGCAATATTTTGTTCAAATCATAAATGAACACCATGAATTTTAGACCCAATTGTGTCATTTGCTGCAATTAACACGCGTGTGTTAAAGGCTGTATTACAATAAAACGTTCCGAATCTTAAATATGTTTTTTTGCATATGCTTCGATGTAAAATTTGTCCTACCAAAAAATGGACGCCAGTATAACTGAAAAATTGCTTAAAGTGGCGTTAAAAACCATTCAAACAAACAAAAACAGTCAATTCAAAAAATAAATCATCTGGACAATATACGAGACAGTAAATCTTATATAAAACACGCATGTATAAATTGTCCTTTGTAATTTTAGATTAGCTTAAAAATGTATGTGTAGAGATCCAGATAAGCGTAAATAACCGAAGTATGTTTTTATGTCATAAAGGCTTGCGTAGCTAGCATCTCGGTTTTTAAATCGAAATAAAACATTCTTTTTGTAAGGACTATATATTAAAAATTCGCTTAGAATGCATTTTTTAGACGTTAATTTTACATTGCATCGATTACTTGATTGGTTGGTTTACGTCCAGAAAGCAGAACGTCAGCTATATTCCAAACGAGAACAAGTTGGAAAACAATAAATCAGATAGGCAAATGGGAAAGACCAAGAAGTATAAAATTTGACGGAGACTAAAAACGTATATGCAGTTTTGGTTAAATGTGGGGGGGGGGGGACATTTGGTCGCTTTTAGCGTATACAATGTGACGACAATTAAAAGAGGCATTTATCGTCCGACGAGGTTGGCGATGTCCAAACATGTTACCATGTGGTCCTGTGTCAGGCTTTCCGTATTATAATTTGACAGCACCGTAACGAAACTTCCTTTTGTATCCCCTTGCGGGAAGGCTCTGAGCCCTTTAGATCAAGCACTGGAAACTTACAGCTCAAGTGCAAATGTAATTATCGCTCAGGGAGCCCCTCGTTGGCCAGGTGGCTAAGGTAATTTATCTATACTATTGATCACGTGTTGTGTCAACACGGAGGTTGTGTGTTCATTGCATCATGGCAGGTGTACTGGACTCCAATCTTAATTGACAAGGATTGCCAGTTTCCTACCAAAGGGCGTGGGTTTTCGTACACCGGCCTCCTCCCTAAATAAAAACTGGACTTGATATAGATGAAAAATTAAACGCCACGTTGAATATCATTTAAACAAACAAACATGGAGAAATAACATGCTGGAAATTCATTTCGGTTTCTTTAAATGGTGGTATGTTTTTTTAACAAAGAATGTTGAATCCTTTTTCTGTAGTTCTTTATCTATATAGCTATCCAATAAGGGTAAGCCTGTCTTTTATTATTACCGCCGGATTTGTAATCGTCCCATGACTTTAAGCTCTGGCTTTTCGGATGGTTTCCTTGCTATCTCTTTATTGAATTGAAACTGTGCTTTAAACAAGAAACGAAATATGTCTTGTTGTCCATTTTCAAATACAATAAGAAAGTTTCCTTTAAGACTTTATCAAGACACTGCTACAAAAGTCAAATAACTGTAGACGTAAACTAGCGCCGTTATGTTAACAATTTTCAAAATTCTAATATTATTCATAAAAGACTAAGTACATATTTAATTGCATTAATCCAACATTTAAAAAAAATAGAAATTTGAACTTTTATGAATAATAATGACGCTATACAATTTGTTTTCATCTGGGATTCACTTTCAGCTGGCGTTTCAAAGAAACATTTAGATAATTTTACGCAATGTAGATTTATAAACATGGTGTTTGTTCAATTATGCAGTTAGTTTTCGTCTGTTCGCTATTTCTAGATTATAAATGGTGCAATTTCTAACATATTTCTCCTACATGTTAAAGTAGGAGTATTACAAATCTGTATTGAAGGTACTTTAAGTTTATTTTGTCGTGATACGAGACACGTAACTGGTTAGTGCACTTAACGCTCTATGTGCGTTTTTCATGTATTATTCATTCATTTTTATTGGTTTAACTTGTGATTTCCCATTTTGATATATTTTGACTATATTAATTCTATTTTTGGGGAATGTTGGCGTATAATCAGGAACTGCATCTTAATCTAAATGCAGCATGGATCATTTCATTCACAGATTGATTCTGGGCACAAATCCAAGTTTTAGACGTATGTAACTCTACACATTGGCATTGCTTTTCCTATACACTTTGTCTGGGCAAATCGTACAATGCATTACAATAATGTATTCTAAATTCGGTTTTAAATATTTTCAAACTGTATACTGATCTTAATTAAACATTCATATTCATTCTCTTAATTTATATGATGTAATGCTACGCAATGTTTAATTTTAATTACTCGTGCATTTTTTCATGGTTGCTATTGGGGGGCAACATTTCCTAGAGTGTGCTTTATGATTCATGAACGTTCACGGTATCACGTATGTTATAAGGCCTGCTTTTTAATTGTAAAATTTACACCAAAGGTAATATTACGTTTATTTGTATTCAGGCGAATGTGTAGTCTGTTTAACTACGTAAAAAATAAAACTTACTGATATGTTTTCAGTTGCAGTCATTTTACCGAGTTCCTTTTTCCGGATGAAAAACCATCTAAGTAATTAGTCGCCGAACGCGAATATAGCGTATGGTATGCTATTAAATTAAAATCTTCCTATATAAATTACAAAATAAATACCAATAAAAGTTAAACGTTCTCATTTCAGAAAAAAGCTAACAGTTATGCATGTAAATTGTGAAGATTTTGCAATCCACGTTTGCTTATTACGAACTTTACATAAGACATTAATTGATGAGAAGTCAGCAATTTATTTACCTGTTGACAAAGTTATCTCCACACAATATTAAACAACGTTCACATTTACTTAATGTGAGGAGAACCTTATTTTGTTTGTAGATTTATAAAATGTCGTCATAGATACAAAGGTTATACAATTTCGCCTAGCGACCTCGGTGGCCGAGTGTTTAAGGTTATTCGTCTATTGAACGAAAAAAATAGTAGTTCGTGGTCACGTTGTCTGTCAACACTGAGATTGCGGGTTCGAGTCTCACTGAGGCCGGATGCACTCGACTCCAATCTTAATTGACAGGGATTTCCAGTTTTACTAACGACGGTCGGGGGATTTCTCCGGGTACTCCGGCTCCCCCCCCCCCCCCAAACAAAAAACCAAAACTGGACATGATATAGATGAAAAATTGCTGAAAATGGCGTTAATCACCATTAAAACAAACAAACAAAATTAATTATCGCACGAAAAAAGCTATTTGTAGCATATTCATATAACCCCTAAGAGTTAGTACAATGAAAGATAACCGGACATGTAGAACGTATTATAATATCTTTTTTTGGGATGCCATGCCGGAACATAAAAAGTTATTCTACGGAACTCATTGCATTTGCACAGACATTGATGTCGAAAAAATATGCTAGTTTATATTCTGCAAGGATATTGAAAAACAGAAATACAAAACAAAATATTGCGTGTGGGGTTGAGATAATTTGATTTTTGATTTCTCAAATTGACGATTTTTTAAGGCCCAATCTTAAAATTATATAATTTAACTATCTTGATTGCTAGAGAAATCCGATGGCCCCCTCGTACCAATGTATACCTATATATTATAACCTTCATAATCAAAGATATAACATGTATGATTTATTTATAATTATGGGTTGGGAGGAATTCTATACAGAGACATATGTTCAAAACACGTGACCTTTGTAGGTCGAAAAATAGAAACAAGAAAAAAATGTTACTCCAATTCTACTAGACAAATGGCGTCCATGGGCCTAATGTATTGTCGTAAACATGTTTACATGTGACTAATGCCAAAGAATAAAATAGATTAATATCACTTAAACAACATTAAGGGACAACAACATGTAACACAAAAACGCACGTTTAAAAATGATTAATACTCTTTGTGCACCTTTATGAACCACAATTATTTTGATAATATGCTTATAGGCCTAGACACACCCATGTGCAGTATGTACCTCATCTGTTAAGTTGCTTGTATATTTCGAAATAAATTCATATTTTATTTGTTAAAAGTACTTCTTGTACGTGGATGACCTAGGCAATACTGGGAGGGTTCTAATACACATTAGACACTCTTTTTTAATAAACAAATACTATAGTATAAAGATGCAATACAATAGGTACATGTACAAAGTAAACAATACAATTACAATACAATACTGTACAATATGTATATACTCTATGTACATTATACGAAGAAGGAAACAATGCCTAGAGAACAACTAATTTATTTACTATTCTTATACATTTAAACAGTTTATTAAGGATTTCTCTTTGGTGTCGCTCATAATTTGACAGTGTATTTGGCTTTTGTAAACAGTCTGTTGGAATATGTTTTTTTCCTCTCAGCCTGGAAGTGTGTACATTTTAGCAAATAGTGAAATTCATCGCCAATTTCTTTAGCATTGCAAAAAATACAAATCCTTTTTCTCTGGTTACATTGGTCCATCTACCAACTTCAATTATTGGTCTGTGATTTGTCGTGCGAAATTTACACAGCGTATAAATTTCCCGTTCGTCCAGAAAGTTTAAGTAATTTTCAAATTTAAAAATACATTTAAAAAGTCTATAATTAATGGCCTTTGGGGAGTTCTCTACTTGTTCGTGACAATGTTGCTTAAACTGATAATGTAGAATAAGTTTAATATAAGAGACAAGTCACTCAGTGTTAATAAAACTTTCATTTATCCAAATGTAAGAGAACCGTGTGCTGTCAACGATATTTTGAACAAGTTTTGGCCATGAAATACATTTTTTACCATTTATAATTCCCGCTACAGTTGGTAAGATAAAAAAGAATGTTTTGTTTGTTTACCAGAGAGGTGTGACGAAAATATATTGTTGAGTATTTTTTACTACATTAGAACATGATAGATGTCAATTAATCTTCACAAATATTCACATAAAACGTCAAACAATAATGCATAAAAAAGGGTTTACAAAGCGATAATAATATACACACCTAATTGCTAGGGAAACATTGAAATGGACTCTTCCACAAATAATAAACTCTTCCAATGTAAGCTGACAACCCTTGTATCTTAGCAATGGTGAAAGGTGGTATCGTCCAAAAATGGAATAGGCTAATCCTCTGGTAGTATATAAGCAGCCGTTTTCAGTCAGTCAGGGTCCGTCCGACCAAGGGCATTAAGTTGTCGGTGTAGGACGTAAAAAAACTCCCCAAGTCAGTCAGGGTCTTTTGATATCCGTATCAATCAAGATCACTTGGTCTTTCTATAAGAAACCAAGAGCTTTGGCTCCAAGTATTAAAGAGACGAAAGCGTCCTACTAATACATTGAAGCTAATGTTACGACGGATGCCAAGGTCAGAAATTACCTCCTTATAAATTATCAGCCAACAAAAGACAAATAACAGTATTAACAATTTATTAATAATAAAACAAGAATTAATTTTACAAGTTTAAAATATTACAAAAATATAGAGAATAAATTGTACTTATCTAATCTAAAAATAGTCACTTAAGTTATTCTGTTTCCAACGGTCTCCAAAAATAGAAGGGAATTTCCACAGGTTGAAATCACAAGTATACGTAGTTAGTTAGTTGTCCGATTAAATCCCAACACTAAATAATGTCCAAATAGTAAGAAGATAATGTATGGCGTAACTTCAGTCTATTAATGGATGATCAGAAGTAAATCATCACTTTTCAAGTCCTTGTATTTATATGCATCGCAGAAACTTCCGGAACATTCTCGAAAACAAACAAATTACATAAGCATAGAATATTCTAGATAATAAACAAATTACATAAACATGATTACAACATTGTATATTTGAAAGGACTAGAATCTTCCAGAAAAAGTCAACAATTTAAAAATAGATTTGAAGTTATTAATAGAATATTATTTTCCACAATGTTAATTACAGATAAGCTATATACATTTAAATGATCTAATGAAATTACTTTCTCCTAACACCTCCCCCCTTAAGAAAAAGTTTGAATACAATGAAAACTTTTAGCTATCACTATGTAAGTCTTACATATATATACATAACAAAATTAGCATTCAGACTTATTTACAAAATATAAACATCTACAAACATCAATCAAAATCTGGACAAAGCATCAGCAATTACATTGTCTTTACACTTAATATGGTGAATAACCAAGTCATACTCTTGCAGCAAAAGACTCCATCGAGTCAATCTTTGATTTTTGTTTTTCATTTTGTGCAAAAATGTGAGAGGATTATGATCACTAAAAACTTCTATAGGATGTACAGCACAATTTAGGTAGACATCAAAATGTTGTAGTGCAGACAAAATTGCAAAACACTCTTTTTCAATAGTTGAATAATTTTTCTGATGTTTGTCAAATTTCTTAGAAAAATAAGAAATAGGTTTCTCAACCTTGTCAGAAGTTTCTTGAAAAAGTACCGCCCCAACTCCAACATCGCTTGCATCAACAGCAAGTTTAAATGGTTTCTGGTAATCTGGAGTGATTCAGACAGGATTGTTGATCAAAAGTGCCTTACTATTTTCAAACGATATCTGACAAACATCACTCCATATAAATTTTGACTCCTTTTGAAGTAATTTAGTCAAAGGTTCAACAACAGAAGCAAAATTTGAACAAAATTTGCGGTAGAAACCAATCATTCCTAAATATCTCATTAGTTGCTTTTTGTTAGTTGGAGGAGGGAATTGTAAAATTGCTTCCACTTTAGCCGTTAGAGATTTAATTTGACCTTGACCAACTGAATGTCCTAAATACTCAACAGTTGCTTTACAAAATTCACTTTTTCCTAAATTAACAGTCAGGTTTGCAGCTGATAATTTCTTAAATGTACCTTTTAAATGTTTCATATGGTCAGACCAGCTATCACTGCAAATAATTAAATCATCAATATACGCATAACAATAATCTAAATCCTTAATGACATTGTTAATCATTCTTTGAAATGTAGCGGGTGCATTTTTCATCCCAAATGGCATGACTTTATATTGGTATAAGCCATCTGGAGTGGCGAATGCAGAAACTGTTCGAGCACTCTTTGTCATAGGAACTTGATAATAACCTTTTAACAAGTCTAATTTTGTAACATATTTTGCATTACCAATTCGGTCAATGCAATCGTCTATCCTAGGGATAGGATATGAATCAGTTTTGGTTACAGAATTTACTTTCCGAAAATCTGTAACTAGCCGAAAGCTCTTATCTGGTTTTGGCACAAGAAGACAAGGAGAACTCCATTCACTACTACTTGGCTCAATAATATCATTATCTAACATATATTTTATTTCTTTTCTCATAAATTCAAGCTTTAAAGGATTGAGCCGATAAGGATGCTGTTTAATAGGTGCAGCACCGGTAACATCAACATCATGACAAGCAACATTAGTTTGGCTAGGTACATCTGGAAATAAATTTTGGAAAGAAAAAATCAAAGTTTTAATTTCGTCTCTTTTATCAGAGTCCAGATGCACAAGTTTTGAATTAAGATTAACCAAAATATCCGAATTGTTTAACCTAACCTGATGTTCAAAGTCTTTAATCTCGTATGTGGATTCATGAGTTGCACTGTCATGGGTGTCAACATTTGAAATTTGGACTAAAGTGGAAACAGGTTTGATGTTGTCAGAGCGTTCAAAATACTCTTTCAACATGTTAATATGACATAATCTTTTGTTTTTACGCCTACCTGGCGTTTTTACAATATAATTCAAATCATTGACCTTACTGTCTATTTCATAAGGTCCACAATACCTAGCTTGTAAGTGATGCCCAGGAACTGGTAAAAATACAAGAACCTTATCACCTGGCTTAAAAACTCTGTTCCTGGCATCTTTATCATACCACTTTTTCATTTTGCATTGAGAAGTTTTCAAATTATCTCTTGCTATCTGTACAGCATTAAATAATCTTTCTTTAAAGTTAGATACATAATCTAAGAGATTTATATCAGTGTGTTCAGTAAGCCATTTTTCTTTAACAAGTTTCAAGGGGCCTCTAACAGTATGACCAAAGACCAACTCAAAGGGACTGAAACCAAGAGACTCCTGTACTGCCTCCCTAACAGCAAAGAGTAAGAAATGAATGCCTTCGTCCCAATCTCTCTCTGTCTGCTGACAAAATGTCCTCATCATATTTTTTAATGTTTGGTGGAACCGTTCTAATGCTCCTTGGGACTCTGGATGTTAAGCACTCGATTTGTACTGTTTTATTCCCAGCTCATGGACCACTTGTTGGAACACACCTGACATAAAATTGGACCCTTGGTCGGACTGTATAGACTTTGGAAGCCCAACTAAGGTAAAAAATTTTACTAAGGCTTTCACAATGGTTGGTGTCTTGATATTTCTCAACGGAATGGCTTCTGGAAAACGTGTAGAGGCGCATATAATAGTAAGTAGATAGCTGTTACCCGATTTAGTCTTTGGTAGAGGTCCAACACAATCTATAATTACTCTACTAAAAGGTTCTTCAAAAGCTGGGATTGGCATTAATGGGGCTGGTGGTATTTTCTGGTTTGGTTTTCCAACCATCTGGCAATAATGGCAGGACTTACAATATTTAGCCACGTCCAGGCCAATAGAAGTGTTGCAGTGTCTTGGAGCAGGTCTTTTTCACTCCAAGATGACCTGCCATAGGGGTATCGTGGGCAAGGTTTAAAATCTCTTGCCTGTACACCTTTGGTACCACTATCTGATGAACTGTTTGCCATTCCTCATCTGGTGTTGCGTCGGGTGGCCTCCATTTTCTCATCAGGATTCCATTATTAAGGTAGTAGCAGTATGGAACCCTGACGACTTCCTCTGGGGGTAATGCTTTCTCTCGTAGGTTCAACACCTCAGGATCATTACACTGTTCGGTGATGAGCTTTTGTCTACTAAGCGAATGCTTGTCAATATCTGGCAACATATCCGCCATAATCAGCTGCTTTGGTACCTTTTCTGTAGTAACAATATTCTCGTCCCTGACAAAGAAAGTATCAGAAAGGTCCACTGGCGATGGCTGTTCTACAATTTTATTGTTTTGTGCCTTTTTCCCCATGGCTCGGGTAACTGCACATGCTGGATACAGGTCAGTATCGTCTCCAGAGAGAGCATCTAAATTTGGATTACAGGTAACAAGCGGCTCAGCAACCACCTTGGCCTTTGCTAAATCATTCCCTAACAACATTGAAACACCCTCAACAGGTAAACTAGTACGAACACCCACAATAACTGGTCCAGTAATCAAATTTGACCTCAGATAAACATGATGGAGGGGAACATCAATACCACCTAACTCCACACCTCGCAACAAAGCTGAGGCACCGACAGAAGTCTTTTCAGACAAAGGCAACACACCTTCCAATAACAAAGTTCGAGAAGCGCCGGTGTCTCTTAAAATACGAATGGGTACTGGAGCAGAATTCTCATTTAGAGAAACAAAACCCTCTGACATAAAGGGCTCATAATCCTCCATATAATCACAAGAACTGGACTTTAAAACCTGACTTTCAACAGGACTTTTCAACTCAGTAGCCAAAACGGGTGCTGTACAACCACTAGGCTGTGGCTTCGACTCACGATCTCTCTGCCTCTGGAGCTTAAAACATTCAGAAATTAAATGACCTGACCTCTTACAATATGAACAGGATACTGTCTTTTTATTAAAAGAATCTGACTTCTGAATAGACAACGCTGGACTAGGAGATGCCTGAGCATGAGGAGCTTTCTTAACAGTACTATCCGTACTTTGAATTTTAGAACTTTGATTCTGAAAATTACCTGTTGTATTAGAACCCTTGAAACTTTTCTTATGAGATAGACTATAATTATCTGAAGCAATAGCTGCATCCTGCAAAGTCTCAACGTTTTTATCATCCAAATATAATTTAATATCATACTGAACACACTGCTTGAACTCTTCTAACAATATAATTTGTCTTAAATTATTAAAATTGTTATCAACTTTCTTTGAAGTAAGCCATTTATCAAATAAATCTTCTTTTTCCCTAGCAAATTCAACATATGTTTGTGAATCATATTTCTTATATGACCTAAATTTCTGCCTATAAGCCTCTGGTACTAACTCATAAGCTTTCAAAATTTCACGTTTGACCAAGTCATAATCAGAACTTTGAGTATTTGAAAGAGCCGAATAAACTTCAGCGGCCTTACCCGTAAGAACACTTTGCAGCATAATAGACCAAATGGGTTTAGGCCAACGTAAATTTTCAGCAATTTTCTCAAATTGAGAAAAATATTTAATTGCAGCTTTTTCAGTAAATTTTGGAACCAAGCGAATATTTTTGGCTACATCAAAGTGTTCTGATTTTGACAAGGATCCAGTGCTGCTTGAAAATGGTGTAATTTGGCCTTGCCTAATTCTTTCGAGTTTTAATTTCTTTTGCATTTCAATTTCTTGTCGCCTTATTTCCATTTCTCGTTGTTTTTGTTTTTCTTCCATTTCTAACTCTCTATCTTTTTGTTTTTCTTGCATTTCTAATTCTCTTTCTCGTTGTTCTACTTCTCTTTCTCGTTGTTTTTCTTGCATTTCTAATTCTCTTTGTTTTTCTTGCATTTCTAATTCTCTCATTTTAAGTTGGTGGTCCATTTCCATTTGTTTTAACTTTAAAATATCTATTTGTTCTTCTTTCAGATCAAGTGCTTCGGGACCAAATTTTCCGATTTCTATCATTTTATCTATCACTAAATTCTTAATAGTTTGTTTTCTCATTGACAACTTGAAAATCAATTTAAAATGTTTAGCAAGCAACACTAAATCCTCTTTCTTAAGTTGGTCAAACTGTTCAACATCAGGAGTTTTCAAAAATTCTTCTACTTCAAATACCATTTTGACTCTTGTTGGCGATAATGCAATTTAAATATTTTTTAGATCCCGGACGAGCCCCCAATTTCTGTTACGACGGATGCCAAGGTCAGAAATTACCTCCTTATAAATTATCAGCCAACAAAAGACAAATAACAGTATTAACAATTTATTAATAATAAAACAAGAATTAATTTTACAAGTTTAAAATATTACAAAAATACAGAGAATAAATTGTACTTATCTAATCTAAAAATAGTCACTTCAGTTATTCTGTTTCCAACAGTCTCCAAAAATAGAAGGGAATGTCCACAGGTTGAAATCACAAGTATACGTAGTTAGTTAATTGTCCGATTAAATCCCAACACTAAATAATGTCCAAATAGTAAGAAGATAATGTATGGCGTAACTTCAGTCTATTAATGGATGATCAGAAGTAAATCATCACTTTTCAAGTCCTTGTATTTATATGCATCGCAGAAACTTCCGGAACATTCTCGAAAACAAACAAATTACATAAGCATAGACTAGAATCTTCCAGAAAAAGTAAACAATTTAAAAATAGATTTGAAGTTATTAATAGAATATTCTTTTCCACAATGTTAATTACAGATAAGCTATATACATTTAAATGATCTAATGAAATTACTTTCTCCTAACACTAAGCACAGAGAGAGTTAAGGAGCTAGTAGAGCTATTATAGAGCTAAAATAGCTAAGAGTTCAGAGCTAGAAGAGTGATATAATTTAAAGAGCTCAGAGAGTCAAGATTTATATGAAAACGCTACAAGGTTATAAGATCAACCTCAGATCCCGGGGTTAACTCGGGTACGAACCCCTAAGCACGTTACAGAGGAGTCTGGCCAAAATAAAACCATTCTGAGTTTAAAATCAAGTTTGATTGGAAACTGCCAAGGTCTCCTATATCATATAACTTGATGAACATGTTTTAAGTTTTAGTAAAAGTTTACAGAATTTTAACTGATCGATTTCTAAACAATTGATTTCTTTGAAAAAAAACCCAAATTTCCGAACCTACAATAAAATATGCTTTACCATTTTATTAAGTAGTTCTTACTGACATTCAATATATATGTTATGCACTCTGCCTTTCTTGAGAACTCGTGCATTGCCTTAGTTGCTTTATCAGTGTGCTTTTGAATTGCCTTGTTAAAGCTTCCTGTTCTGCTACATAGTATTTCCTAATAGTCAAATCATTTACGATATAAATTTCTGCACCATCAAGATAAAAAATGTACTTAAGGTCTGTCCAAAGAAAATACTAGTATTTCTGTCTTCCTCGTATTTATTTTAAGTTTTCATAATTTACAATATTCCAAAAATGTATCTTCGGTGTGGAGATCTGATGTTGATTCTACCAAAAGAACGGTATCATCTGCTTATAGTAGCTCGAAAAGTTGTAGATAAACAAACACTGTTTTAAGTCTAATAAGGTTTCCATTGTGC
Organism: Limnoperna fortunei; assembly: GCA_944474755.1. Classification (NCBI taxonomy): domain Eukaryota; kingdom Metazoa; phylum Mollusca; class Bivalvia; order Mytilida; family Modiolidae; genus Limnoperna; species Limnoperna fortunei. The sequence continues at coordinate 35,059,147 of OX104125.1, forward strand.
AAAATGGTTTGAACGTCATTTAAAAATAAGTTAAATAAAAAAGGCGATAAGTTTTCACCTTAGCGTACACCCATCTCACATGGTAAGTATTATGATTTGCAATTGTTATACACACTACAGGATTTAACATCATTGTACATACTTAAAATAACATTATACAATTTACCATTGATGTTATTCATTAACAATTTGTACCACAAAGCTTTTCGCCAGACTGTATCGAGGGCTTTCTCAAAGGCAATGAAAGCACAATACAGCTTTCTGCTTTTTTGAATTTCGAATAGATTATATAGGGTAAATAAACTGTCGGTTAAAGACTACGATTTTCTAAAGCCAATTTGGTTTTCCAATAAAATGAGGTTTTATTTCTCTGAGAAACAATTAAATCTGTCATTTAGAATAGCTGCGAATAGTTTGCGTAATCAACTAAGTAACGTGATAGGTCTTAAATTTTGGGGATCGGAAAGATTTCCCCTTTTCTTGTATATAGATTAAATCTTTACATAGTTTCCAAACGTCTGGCATAATTCCAGTATCTAAAAAAAGTTAAGTTTTTATTCACATTGTTCAATTTTTGTCTGAAAATGTATAAATTACGCAGCGGCACAAGATGGTTGTATTATGATGTTTACTTTTAATTAGGCATGCAATTTTATTGTCTTGTAATAAGCGATGAACATCTATCTGATCAATCCATAAAAATCCAATAACTCAGGGGTTGGGCTATATTTTTTTGATAGGGAGACTGGACTTTGCCTGCCTATAATTCGCAATTTTTAAACCGGATTTTGGCTAAATGCTTTTGTTAAATATTGTAAAATATGATAATATATAAGATAAAGTTTAAACTATATGCTATAAACGCAATATAAAATGACATATGTACATGTCCTGGTATTTTTATTACGAACGATGGCCTAAATTTTTTCTAGCGAGACAGTTTTTCTTTAAAGTTACATAATAATATTTGCAAAGTAAAAATTTTTTTTTAATATGGATTTGCTTTTTACTGACCCCTTTTTCAGATAAATGGTGCACAGTTCCTCAAATTCATTGATCTTTTCCAATTTCAGACTTCTACGTCATACCCACAAGTAATGCTTGACAAACACGTAATTTAAAAGTTATAGTCTTCCATGAGACGCTATACTGTAAGTTGAAAGTGGCTGTGCTTAATAGGCTGCTTAAATTTTGGATTACGCAAACTTCAATTCGATCCAATATTTATCGTTTTTGTGTGTATGGTAGAAAGAAGAGGCACATTGCTGAGGAAGAGTGACGTCAGTTGACATTACATTGACGGTTAAGGACGAACGTACTTTTTATACAGTGAAATATATAATAAGTGTCATTATTTTTTTAAATGTGTGCTTGAAAAATTTTAGAGGAGGCGGGAGATAAAAAGAGAGCTGCGCGTATGAATATTCGCATCTGCTTCCAACTGATCAGATTTATTCCGACGTGACAATATTATACATGTAGTATTATTGGGTTAAGTTGTCCCTATTGTCTGAGTTATTGATCCGATATTAGCTTATATGCCTAAGCCAGGGCCAATAACCTAGTCAATATGGAACACTTCACACTATTTTACCTTTATTCACTCACCAGACTTTATTGATTCGTCCAATATTGATCCGAAAACTAGATCCAACATTGAAAAGGACAACTTTTGTGCCTATTTTAACTAACCAGTAAAATGTAATATATATTGTAATTATTTATAGTCAAAATGGCACATTGTACGCGTAAATGTCCATTGGCGTACTTTGGTATTTCGTATTGTATTGACAGTTTGTTTGTTTGTTTGATGGTGTTTAACACCACTTTCAGCAATTTTTCAGCTATATCATGGCGTCCAGTTTTTATTGGGGGAGGAAGCCGGAGTACCCGAAGAAAACCTCCGACCTGCGGTAGGAAAACTGGCAATCCTTGTCAATTAAGATTGGAGTCGAGTACACCCTGCCTGCAGTGAGAATCGAACCCGCATCTCAGTGTTGACAGACCACGTGATCAATAGTAGACGAACTACCTTGACCACTCGGCCACCGAGGCCCCATTACTGACTTTGATAAAGGTCGCTATCGGGATATCTCAACCTAAGAAATTCTTGAAGGTTGTGAAATACCGATCACTGGGGGAAAGCGGCTGTTCGTAACTTAAGTCTAGGACCATACTGGAATGGTTCCCAGTGCTGGACCCACAGAGCAGCCCAGCGCGTCCCTGTGTGGCGGATAAGGGAGACCCTCTCGTTGGGGGTTGTCAGGTCATAACATAGAAAGCCTGACCGTGGATGATAGTGGGTAACGTGTTTGGAGAGTGCCACGCTTCTTGCACGAAAGAGACCCCTTTGCAGATTTCAAAAAATAGTAAGCTCATTGTAGCTGCTACAAAAGGCTAAATTATCCGACTCCAGCCAATACTCCATACTTTTCCAGTAGCAGTCACAATTTTGTTCCCAGTGTCCCATCCCACGCCTTTTTCTATTAATTTATTGTTTGTTAACTTGTTCCCGTCCTGAATATAGCTGAAATACTGCCCGCTGGACGAAACGCAAACATCCAATCAATCAGTCAATCGTACCTTAAGTTAGTTACGAACGGCACAACATGGTGGAAGGTGACACCGGTAAAATTTTGTTTTATCAGTTTTTATGCAATATAGACGTTTTCTAGGTAGGATAAAATGACCAAACTTTAGTATATTTTATAATGATACCAGAACATTAACCATTTCATAGAACAAAACACATAAAAATGGTTTAAAATGACTCTGAAAAAATTCCGAAGGCGTTCGTAACTTCGTAGAGGGTTGTTCGTGACTTGAAATGTTTGTTATAAAAAGATGTTCGTACCTTTACTATGATGTTCGTAACTTTACTATGATGTTCATAACTTTTATAAAAAACTTGAGATAACAGATGACTAACAGTCTTATATTTTAAAGTTTAGTTTTCTGATTGTAGTGGACAAGGGACATATTTTCAACGTCTTAAAACCTGTCTTTATTTTTTGTTTCAGACCAATTTATGTGCCATCACGCTGTATGTTGCAACACATCAAGAGAGGCACAAAAAACGAACGCATTCGGGAATTTTTCATTAGTATGTTGGTTAGGAAACATGGTTTAGACTCGGGTGTTTGTGGCATGTCGTTGGGTGGTAAACGAATCTCCTCTGTGATACAGTGACTGAACATGTTGTCGACTTGTTTCTAACACTGCGCCGCCATAAAACTTGTCCATCCTTGTTCTGTTTCTTGAACATTTAATCATTGTAAACAACACAAGTTTGCACCTTAAAGATCTGTCAACGTTTATTACATGACAAGCTAATTAGAACTAATTTGGGGTTAATGAGTTATCATTATCATTACATGACTTTTATTACTATCATTATCATACTCGTTGGGTCCCAAGCAATAATTTAGTAATTTAAAACACAGAAGTTGTTTTAAACCAATTAATATTTTTGTTTCTTGTATTTTACTAATTATATGCACAATTAAGTACTAGTATTTCATGATAAAGAGAATAATTTATGGAAACGGCGAATAGCGGTGGGCGAATTGTCATAGGGCGACTTGACTGGCATTCGACTGATGAAACGCCCCAATCAAAGATTCTCTCAAAAGCCCATTAAAGTACCTATTTCTACGACTTTCACACGCGATATCGTATAGACTTCATTGTTTAATATCCGACATCAAATCAGAACGCCAGAAACAAGAATGCTAAACGATAACAAACGTTGGATGGTGAAACGAGTACCGACGAGTGAGCTTGAGCTGAAGTGTACTGGGTAAACTGTACCAGATATCGGCCATTTACAGAAAAATAATTGTTTGTACTGGTTAAATATCTGTTTGAAAATCTCCCACATACACAGCCAAGATTATCTAGTACAACACAGCACTGTTCTCATCATTAGCTTCCAGTGCTCTGATGTATCCGTCAACGTTCTGGATTTTATAATTTGAGTTAATATTCGTATTTCTAATTTAGTTTTAAATCTCTTGTTTAAAACTGAGACAAATTGATTTTTTAAATTAAAATGAATTTATATATTGTTCAATTGCAAGTCATTCTCGCCAATGTTTGAATATTGCATTGAGCGCAGTGAAGATCTGCGGGTGTCTGGCAAATCTGTTAACATTCCAGTATATCAATAATATTTTAAAAGCACCATTAACTATGAAAACATATTTGATTTATTTATGTACCGAATATATAAAGTAGTTGATATTAATACCGTATTTAATGAGAAACCAAATTTAATTGCTAAAAGGACCCTTTCTGAAAGAGAACTGTTGAACTGTGCGTTTTGTTATTGTGTTCAGAAGTAAATATTATGCAATAGTTGCAATAGCTAACATATGTAAAACACGACATGAACCAGATATTTGTGACAGGTATTTGATAGTCATGTGCGGTGAAGGGCTGATAGCTTTGATTCCGCTGACCTGTCTCATAACGGTGGCCCGGGAGGAGACTGCGACGTACAGGGCAGGTATCTTTTGATCCGGTATGCTTACCCGCAGGTGAACCCCAGCACGAGCCATATGCAGCGCAGAACTAGTAGCTTTAGATCGGCTGGAATTACCGGCAGGTGATGCGATGTCAGTGCCATGTCTAGTGTAGGGAAGGAAGCTTTAGATCCGACAGACTGACCCGTGGTAGAGTGGTATGACATATCTGCATGAGGGAAGTCCACTAATAAAACTCCACCGATGTGAACTAGTGCTAAAACATGTCTGCCTCCAGGACATCAACTGTCTTGTCATAAGCGAAGTTAGTTAGTCCATAGATACAAAATAGTTCGCATTAGATGTAAAATATCTGTATGGAAATCTCCCAGACGCGAAGATTTTATAGTACAACACAGCACTGATCTCATCGTTAGGCCTGTGATGTATCCGTCTGTGACATCCCAGAAGAAAATGTTTTAATTGAAACGTTTTCTTTTAATGATCAAGAAATACACTTTTTTGCATACACAATCAATTATACGAGAATAAAGTTACGAACATTTGTCATATAAGTAACGAACATTTCAAAATTTTACTTATAAAAGTTACGAACGCCTTCGAGATTTTTTTCTGTCAGTAACTGTTTTATTACATTTATAATACGATCAAATCCTCGTATATCGTACTAAATCTATTAGACGCAGACGCGTCCATTGTTGTTGAAAATATTGTTGTGTAAATTACAAACGCCTACATGAATCAGATAAAAACAGATCAATATTGCATTCCGATTGACCGCTTGTACCGCGGATAAAAATAACCATATTTTGATGCAATTTTAGCACTTTAACGATTTAAGGTGTTAAGACCAACCAAAACACGCAAAATTCTAGTCATGTCATAATAAGACTTATATACTAATGGTAGTGGATAATACTTTGTCTTAAAAAGATGTAACGTCAAATGAAACGTGTCTTTAATCAAAAGAAACTCGAAATCCGTCAAAATATAGATGCGCCATTTAGAGGGTGTGGTGTTTTTGTGCAACGCAGTTACACGTGTATGCAATAAACATGTTTTTGATGTAAGGAGTTTTATAATACATTAACATATATATCTAGTGCACTTACCATCAATCATTTCATAAAATGCATATCACGCATGCATATTTTTTCTTACACAATTCAGCTTAAACATTTACACTTGTAAGTGCGTGACACCCTCTTTATTGAGAAACACTGGAAAGAACAGATACATCTCCATTTCCTTTATATTATTAAATCCATGCAAGTTTTTAAAAATGTGTCTACACCAATTAATATACGGAAACCTGCAGATGGTACGCTTCATCCCGTATTTACCGTTTGTATATTGATTCCAAAAGACGATAACTACCATGCAAACACACTTATTATTATTTTCCAGTGTACTTTGTTTATTTGTATGTCTAAATGATGTTTAACACCAATTTCAGCAATTTTCCAGCTATATGGCATCTAGTTTTTATTGGGGGAGGAAGCCGGAGTACTAAGAGAAGAACCCCGACCCTCGGTAGAAAAACTGACAATCCTTGCCAATTAGATTGGAGTCGAGGACACCCTTCCTTCACTGAGACTCGAACCCGAAACCCCAGTGTAGACAGATCACGTGATCAATAGTAGACGAACAACCTTAACCACTCGGCCGCAATACAGTAGTAGTGTTGATGTTGAAAATGTAGTCATATTGATTTAAGAGAGTATTATATGTATAACATTCTTATGCATTCTAAAGAAATCCCACTATGCATATTTGATTTAATCTGATGTTGGACATGTTAACAAGATTTCTTGAAAATGAAGGTTCGCAATTGCCGTCAAATTTAAATCCTTTTGAACGCTGTATTAATTACAGAACAATTTACATTCCAATAACGGTGCATTTTTAAAGGTAATCAAAATATACGTTTATCACAAATAATTTAATTTGCTTTGTAAGCTGAAATTGGTTAATTAAAAATCGAGCAACCCATTTTATACTATATAACTTGCGTTATCTATGACCTATTCTTACGGCGTTAAAATTCAATTAGTTACCTGACGTCATCGACGTTTTCACCATAAAAATTGTTAAAATTTGTAGTTAAAATTAAATTTTAAGGAATATTTTAAATTTCTGAACAGGTTATACGATATAATTTGGCTTGTGTCTGTTTACGCCATTCATAAAACGCTTTGCGGTTTATTAGGCGTAGAAAGACCCAAACCATATTATATATTGTATAACCTATTAAGGAATTTGAAGTATTCTTTATAATTAAGCCTAGCTTTGAGATGACGTCACTTCAGTCATCTGTTGTGCCCATTATTCCATTTTCTGATCCCAAAGGACACGGTTTCTTTGCTAACCTCACATTCCGGTGTCTGTAATGGTGTGGCAGCATAAATTCAATGTTCAATCGATTCAACGCTAACCAGACATGTCTCCAGTTGTCCAGGTCTCAGCTTCTTAATTTGTTTCGCTATTAGATCTTGGCAAATCAATGCCGGATACTTACTGCCTGGCGCGTACGATGTTTACATATTAGGATGTATGTCCAGTTTATGATCAGAGGGGGCTCAGTAGGCGAGTAGTTAAGGTAGTTAGTCAACTACTGTTGATCACGTTCCTGTCAACAATGAGTTTGTGGATCTACACATCCACGGTTTTTGACAGTTTATTGCGATATTTGTGTTCTCAGTGATTGGCAGTGCGTTATAAAGTATGAACTTTGTATTGAACCTATTATTTTCATTCAGACTTTGCGGAGATGGTTTATCAATTTGTGGTATATATCCCCTGTCTATACATGTAAGTCTAATATAAACTAATATCACTAGGACCATACTGTGCTGTGAAGGTTCACAGTGCTCAACGCACTGAGCTGTACATCGTGTCCTTAGGTGGCGAGTAGAGAATGCTCTCTCGTTGAGGGTTTTCAGGTTATACCACAAAAAGCCTAACAGCGCATCACAGTGGGTAACGTGTTTGGACAGTGCCTCGCTCCTTTCACGCTAAAGACCCATTTTGTAGGCCTGTCGATAATAGTAGGATTGTTGTAGTCGCTACAAAATGCTTAATTTTCCGTCACAACCAAAACTCTATACTTTTCCAGTTGCATTCAAATTTGTGCCTTTATGTCACTCTTTCTCCAATTGAGCTATTGTTTGTTAACTTGTTCTAGTACTAAATATAGCTGAAATACTGCTCGCTGGACGTAAAGCAAACATTCAACAGTTATTTTACATGACAATTAAAAATTAAACCGCTCAATACGTAAGGTAATATTTTAAAACAATATTTAATTAATCACCAGAAATTGTTTTTTTTTGTTTAAATGTGTTTTTAAACGCCATGCACTTTTAGCCATTTTTCAGCTATATTATGACGTTATAATCAAGTGTGATGTCGATCACACTAAAGGCTCAAACTCAAACCTCAGAGTCGTGATCCATAGTACAGGATTGCCTTCCTCAACCTCAAAGAGGCCCTCCTGATCAGAAACGAGATGCATCACTATATGCAGACAGCAAAATGTTCCAAAGAAAGAACACAAACTATACATCATTTATACATGGTGCCCTATTTCTATAATTGATTTTTATACGTTATGACCAGGAATGAATTGGTGAACGTATGAAATTCATAATTTATTTAAAACATTTGATATGAGGTTTTGTTTGTTTATTCTGATATTTTTTCCGTTTTTGTGAAGCTGTGTGCTTAGAAATAGGTTTATACAAGTTTCCTTAAAAAAAGTCTACTGATTTTTATATTACTGAAAACCCGTATGCACCAAATGTGAAAAAATAAATTCAAACGCGATATTGCACTAAAGAACCAAATCAGAAATAACATAATTTAATCTTGTTCAATACAAAGTATAATTACCATGGCTGACAGATCTGGTTCGTTTATGGCTGTTTAATGTGTTTATATCAATACTTACAGCGATTTTTAACAAAAACTTTGGAATTTATTTGTCTTGCAAGTACCCCAAGGAGTTTTAACGGTGATTTATTCCTAGTATTTTCATTTAATTTCGTTTTTCAGTGAAAAGAAGCAGGACAAAATATCATTAAACGTTCAATACTAGACATTAATTCAGATTAATACACTAATGATTCTGTACGGACAAATATAATTTTCTATTTTGACTGTTTCATTAAAAAATTCAGTAAGTAATAAAGACAAAATTAACACAAACCATGTAATCTGAGTAAACAATTTAGATTTATATCAATAATGACTGTTGATAGGCAAAATATATTTGCTGAATTTGACTCAGTTTTTGACGTCATGTACTAAAACGTCTGATTATTTTTCATTTAGATTTTATTTTCATCCTCTTACACATACATAATACTTTTATCAATTTGAAAGTACAACTGGTTTTGCCACTTTTATGCAAGCGTACTTTCATGCTGTGCTAGTACTATGACGTCATTTCTATGGTAACCAGTCATTGCGTACCAACCAATTCGTACCATAAATTAAACAATTTCGTATCATAACCATTCTGCACCATAGCCATTTCGTACCATATGAAGAAGTGTATTATGTCAATATCGTACCATATAGAGAATTAATTTGAGACCATTTAGTACCATTTATGTGAATTTCATGCAGTCAAATTCGGTTTTCAAAGAAAAATATTACTATGGTATTTCTTGTACCAATATATAGAGGGCACAAGAGTAATGGAAAGTTATGTTAATTTGCGACAATTCTTTGAGTTGTTTATCCCTGCCATTAAATATGTAAATATAGGTATGGTACATGTATAGTGTTTGTATCTGTCATGTCGTGGACGTTTTCTGTTGCTCTTTGATTTAACTATTTATGTTCTTTTTCTATTTACAAATGTATGACCTTCAATCTTAAATTTTTCAATTAATGTAAAGTTAGAATGAAATTCATATAAGTCTGCTGCGGAAAAGATATTCCCAAATTTAAAAAAAAACATCTGCGCCTGTAATATAGTATGGCGTCAAATAATAAACCAATGAAAATGTTTATATCGTAAGCACTGATGTGTTATGTTTGAAAGTGAAGCTTGCGTAAATGGAACAAAATATTGCACCAGGGGTTTGGATATACGAAACGACTATTCTTTATGTGGATACACATGAAGTTTTCCACTACTGTTTTAAGTTAATTTTTAATTGTAAATTTTTACCGCCTGTAAAATTAAATGGGCTTAATGAATAGGAAAATATGGACGGTCAGATGGAATAACACACAGGAATAAATTCGTCTTTACAATTTTGTAATCGGTGAATTGTGTGGCACGCCTGGTAATATTTTTATATGCATCGTGTTGTTATTGTGTTTTATTTTTATAAACTGATCAGTCTATTGCTGCCTTTACCAGCGAGAACATGTTTAAAATCGTGCGAGTTGATGTATAGGCGGCTACAATATCTTACTTTGAAAATTGACCTGACTGATGATAGTGACACATTTGAATATGAACAAACAAAAACGAATTTATTAACTTGAGATTAAAAATAAAAACGTGGCGAAGCGTAGAAAGGAATGAAATTAATAGAGAAACAATCGTAAAGCTTTAATTTATATTTTCAATTAAAGTGGTAATTCTCAAGTTCAAGGTCATCTGGAAAAAGAAGTATGTTTCCCAGTGGAAATAATAATAATAATAATAATAATAATAAAATAATACAAAGTTGAAATATAAAATTGCAAGCATGAAAGTTCATGCAAAAGTAATAAATTAGATGTCAAGTTAATAGTATACAAATGTCAACTAGAATATATGAGTTACACATGGACAATGCATCAGAAATGCCTAGAATATTAATGTTTGAAGCTGACTCTGGTAATATATTTGTACATTTTAAGGCGTTTTATGTAACGAACACATAGTCGTTAAGAGTCTATGCATTCTACACAATGATTAAGATATATGAAGTTAAAGATGCAAACCTTCCCACACAAACATCAAAAGTCACGCGAGAGTTCAAGGATAACAACTTGACATGTAAAAACTAACGGTTAAATCTGACAAATTTATGTTAATGGGAATACGAAGGAACACTACCAGGGCTTATATATGTTGGTTCACTAGACAAACAATTTAGTTTTGTAAAGATGGCCACGACAGTAGGTTTAGATTTGCCTGTTAATGTATCCAATCTTTTGTTTGAAGAATCAATAGCTAACTTTTCATTCTCTTTGTATGGAGCTGTTACAAAAGAAAGCAACGATTTTATTTGTCCATACAGCGTATCCGCAGCGTTGCTTCTGTTGTCGTTAGGTACAGCCGGTACGACAGAAAATCAATTAATAGATGCAATCTTTGGTGGACAAACACCAGACAATGTTCATTTGGGATTACAAAGTCTTGAAGAGAAAATACAGCCAAAACCAGGAGTGGAGTTTACTTCTGCCAGCCGTCTGTTTGTGAGTGAGCGATTTAAAATATTAGACACTTACAAGAACGATTCGCTAGAATACTATGGAAGTGAAACTGTTGGCTTAGACTTCGCTACACAAACAGAAAAGTCGCGGAGTATTATTAATGACTGGATTGCCACCGAAACTAAAAACAGAATCAAGGATATGATACCGTTTGGCATCTTAAATGCAAACACTCTCATGGTTCTGACAAATGCTGTATATTTCAAGGGAACATGGAAGCAGCAATTTGATCCCAAACAGACTCAGAAAAGAAATTTTTTAGTTGGTCAAAACGAACAAACACAAGTGAACATGATGTATGGCAAGTTTGATGCAATGTCGGGAGAAAATACAGAGCTTGACTGCAAGATTTTACAGTTACCATATGCTGGAGACCAGTTTTCTATGGTTTTTGTCCTCCCAAATTCTGCCTCTGGACTGAATCAATTGGAGCAGCAACTTTCTTTTAGTTCTTACGAAACTCTGCTCTCTGATTTAACTATGCAAGAAACAATTATTAGGATTCCCAAATTTACAATTGAGAAAATGTACGACTTGCAACCAATCCTCAATAGTCTGGGAATAGTTGAAATATTCGACAGTAAGGTTGCTAATTTTACCAACATGATCCCTGATGATATAAACAATGCTGGTGTTTACGTCAGTGATGCTCGACACAAGGCATTCTTAGAGGTGACGGAGGAAGGTAGTGAAGCAGCGGCAGCCACAACATTGCAAGTGTCAAGAATGTCTGCATTAATCAATTTGGATCCACCATTTGAATTTGTTGCCGATCATCCATTTTTGTTTGTCATTCAAGAAAACGAGTCAAGAACTATTCTCTTTATCGGTCGATACGCAAAACCGTAAAATGCATTTCAGGATTGTATGGTGAACAATAATGTAGTTAATGATGCGATATGTTTTTATGTAGTACATTGTTATTTGTATAATTTTGTAAATTAAATATATACAGTTTTCTTTGGTAACAGCACATTTTCTAACGCCCGTTTAAAAAAAAGTCTTTTTACAATCAATAATCAACCTTGAAATTTGAGGTTACTTGTCTGGAAACTTGAAGTCATCGTGTAGAAAAATCAAATGGTTTATAGTATTGATGCTTATGTTTAGTTTTTTGACAAAGAACTTATAAAAGAGCCAACAATTGTGACGCAGTTTATTAAAAGGGTAAAATAAAAAGTGTCTTAAGAGATGACGTATCGATGGGCCTCGATTACTTTAACCAGTATTATTTTTCATTCATTTACAACAAGAGGTTAATAAATGATCAAAGTTCATTGTTAATATTATTTCCGACTTGGTGGGTTGATTGTACTGCACGGCTAAAGTAGTCTGTTTGTGCTGATTTCTCTGGCTGTGTACTGATATCTGGATATGGGTTGTGTGGGCACTTTTTGGAGAGAAAAAAGGTTGGTTTCTGCGTATAGGCTCTGTATCAGTGTGTACATGGATGGTGCCTGGTCATTTTTCTGATTAAAGCAAATAACGACATAATCAACCATTAATATATTTGATATATATATATATAATATATATAAAATAAAACAATAGTAATTTTTATTTAGCGGCAATAAACTCATAAAAGTCAAAAATAGATGTACAACTTGGTAATTTTTCTACTATATATTAATTTTTGTAAGTTTGGTGGTTTTTACAAAAGGGGGGGGGGTGATTTTGCAAACATTAGGGGCGTTTTCTGACCGGGGCGAATGTTTCGTATGACGATTTGACCAGCTACGTTTATATTCACATTTATGCCTTTTTTAAATTACATGCTATCAAAAATTGTGTTTTGTACATAATATCAATTTTTAAATAATGGCGCTACATCTTACGAGTTTCAAGAGAACCGTTTAAGAGAAAATTTGAAGCAAATGCCGCTACTTGGTAAAGGCAGTCATTTTACAACACCCCTTATCGTCAACTTTGTCCGATTTCAACGATATTTGGTATGCAGTCATAATCATCACTAGTTATTATTATAATTATTATTCCAATTCTAAGACATCAACTTTTTAAAATTTTCTAGACACCAACCTTGTTACAACAAACCCTTATTCAGTAGCTTAGTAGTCAACATTATTGACCTGTGTAAACAAATTTGATTACTGATCGCAGGATCAAAAATAACGTATATAATGTACACACTAAACGCCAGGGCTGCTGGAATGGTTGCTATCGATGAACGTGAAGTTAACAATAAAAAAATTAAAGTAATCACGTTCTTCGTAGAAGCTAGTTTGTGGTTTTTCCAAATCTATGCAAGAATTCGGTCTGAGTAAGAGTCCGACCTTCCTGTATTGATGGTGTCCGTAATTACAGGCTTGCTTGGATAGATTAAATGCAAGTCACCGAATTTAGCATTGTTCAGTGACAAATCATCATAAATAGAGCGGAATGTGAAGTTAAAGACATTGGCCGGTCTTTATTTCATTTCTTTATCAGGCATTCAATGAACGCAGCCTTCTAATAGTACAAGCAACAGGTCGGCAAGGAGAGTAGCAAATTACTACCCCTTGGAGTACCAAAAGCCTGTTAAAAACATGTCCTTCAAACATGACAAATATGCTGTTGATAAGAAAATTTAACATTTGACAGATTGGGTTTTCAGTATATTAATTTTTTTAACGTAATTCGCATATAACCTTCATTTGTCAAGGACGCAAAAATTTTAAGTTTGGATAGTCCCGTGATCGTTTGAAAAACATTTACCCTTTAAGAGTCCAGCATAGTAAACACTATTTGTTTGCCTTGGTGGAGTATATAATGCACACGTATCTTGCTGAAGTCAAGGTAAAGATGTCAGAAGTATCGGCGTTGTCTGAAAATGTTTAGCAATAACAAATCTAGATCAGATAGGTAGCAAGTCAAAAGCGTAATATATCCAGTTATGATAGGGAACTCGTAATGCAATATAGACAACAATCACGTGACCAAACAAAACCAAAAAGACAAACACAACTCATTTTAGAAAAAGGTCGGGAGGAGTATTATGATGTACGGATGTACACATTGGCTAGGCTTTATATTTTTTTTCTACCTAGATATCACTAAAAATAATCGAATATAAAGAATGAAATATAACAATTCTATTAGGGCAGAATCTTGTTTCTTTTACACAGGCGGGACTATACGCCATGATGTTGTGAGCGCATTGTTAAAGATAAAAAAATTCTGGTCTAGAAATCATGCCATTTTGCTATTTTTGCATGAACGAAATATTACATATTTTACCGTAATATTCCATTCATATGCCTTAAGTTCTGACTTATATTTCAATCCGACATTCACAATTCAGCCATCGGAAAACCTCTTGTAGCATTACGTCCCATTGCGCAACCTCCGATCAATATATATATTGAGTATTGTATTGTTTACGTTTAATGGACGTCATATTAGAATAAAGGCTTAGACAGAAAAGTTAAGATGAATAACACTACTGAAAATTGAGTGCTTCTGCGTGATTAGCTATTTGTGCTACAAAAGCAATGCTTGTCAAAAAGATCACATCTTGGTAATAACCTCATTGCTGCAAATTATAAATAGATTGGAAACATAATGTATGGTTTACTTTGAAATTTACTGCACACATAGAAAGGGGCTGTTTGGCCGAGTGTTTAAAATAGATTTAGTAAGGTGTCTGTTATTCATTACATGCTGGATTTAGCATGACGTAAAGTTGCGAAATGGACACACCATGCGCCAGAGCTGATGGAATGTTGATATCTTTGAACGGAAAGTTGAAGTCATCACGTTTGTCGTAAAGTCAAATTTGTAGTGACTCTCCGATAAACTTTCTTTTGCTGGGAGACAAACGTTGGGTCACACACCAACAACGGTGATAAATATAATAGTATTAAAGTAATGGATATTCCGACTATGGTGGCTGGCGACCGTAAACATTTTAAAGTGATGGCTTCACTCGTATTACTTTGAATTTGAAACCTTGGCTGAGCACCTTTTCTGTCAGCGACTCCCTTTAATAATGAAATCGGGCTACTCAATACACAGTACCTGATTTATGTAAACTACAAAAATTATGCAGGTTATGCTGAAATGTTGCCAAAAATAGAGTCAGAGAATTTAGGATTATTAATGACAGCACGTCATCTATAGAGCGAATCGTGAAATTGAAAGAAAGGGCTAACCATTTTTCCTTGTTTTTGTGTAATATCCGCATATAGGAAACAATCTGCAAGACATGGCCGACAATTATGACTTTCTGTTACATTAAACGTTCTTTGAGAAGTAAATACTAGCACATAAGTTTTAAGCTTATATTCGCTTAAATAACACACACGTAAGAAGTTAATTATGTTCTTCGCCGTTTTATTCGGTGATGTAGCTCAATTTAAGTTTAGTGAATATGAAATTTATTGATTTTCCCCAGAGAATAGATGGCTTACATACCTTTTGATTTCTTCAAAATCCTTATATTGTAAGTTTTGATCGACACTTGATCATTAGTTATTAGAGTACATCTATACCTTTTGTTATGTTGTTTTCCTCTGCTTCAGTTTAGAAGTACTCCCGGGATTACATAAGTGTAAAATATTTGTAAAACTTTCCACATAAATAAGGTAACAATCGTGCATCAGTTCAAGGTAAACAACTTGACACGTAAATAGATTTTGTGGAAAAAACATGTATATTTATGTTAATATCAATGCAATGGAAATTTTTTACGGGCTTATATATAATTTATTTCGCAGGCGACAATTGTATTATTTTTGAAGATGGCGTTGCTAGCAGGTCTAGATTTGACTTCCAACGTATCAAACTTAGTGTTTGAAGAAGGTATTGCCAATCTTTCGTTTTCTTTATATGGAGCGGTAAAAAAAGAAAGCAACGAGTTTATATGTCCATACAGCGTATCTGCAGCTTTGTTGCTGTTTTCACTAGGTGCAGCTGGTACAACCGAAAAACAATTAATGGACTCAATATTCAGCGGTGAAACACCAGACAACGTCCACCTCGGTTTGCAAAGACTTGATGAAAAAATACTTCCAAAGTCTGGAGTGGAGTTAACAACTGCGAGCCGATTGTTTGTTAGTGATCGATTTAAAATATTGGATTCATACAAGAACGACTCCATGGATTATTACAAAAGTGAAACTTTTGCATTAGATTTCGCTACACAGGCAGAAAAATCAAGAAGTATTATTAATGACTGGATATCTACCCAAACGAAGAACCGTATTAAGGACATGATTCCGTTTGGAGTTCTAAACGCAGACACGATAATGGTTCTGACAAATGCTGTATATTTCAAAGGAACGTGGAAGGAACAATTTGATCCAAAACAGACCCAAAAGAGAAATTTCCTAGTTGGTCAAAACGAACAAACACAAGTCGATATGATGTATGGGAAATTTGATGCAATGTCAGGGGAAAATACAGAGTTAGACTGTAAAATTTTGCAGTTACCATATGTCGGAGACCAGTTTTCTATGGTGTTTGTCCTACCAAATGCTGAGACCGGGCTTGCGCAATTAGAGAATCAATTATCGTTTTCATCATACGAAACCTTGCTCGCAGATTTAACTTTGCAGGAAACAATCATAAGGATTCCAAAATTTAGAATTGAAAAAATGTACGACTTAAAACCAATACTAAATAGTCTGGGCATAGTTGAAATATTTGACATTAAATCGGCTAACTTTACAAAGATGGTTCCGGTAGATATAAACAACGCTGGGGTATATGTCAGCGCCGCTCGGCATAAGACGTTTTTGGAGGTGACGGAGGAAGGCAGTGAAGCGGCGGCAGCCACGTCTATGCAAATACAACTGACGTCCGCGGTGTTCAATCTAAATCCACCGTTTCAATTTGTCGCGGATCATCCATTTTTATTTGTTATTCAAGAAAACGAGTCGAGAACTATTCTCTTTATCGGCAGATACGCTAAACCATAAAATGCATTTCAGATTATGTTTTTACGAGCACTGACGTAGTTAATTTTTCTTAATAACATTCTGTGTAACGCCGCGTTATCTAAACCACAAACGAAACGTGGCTTAAGGATATATTTATAAATCCACCTTATTTGTGGTTTTATTTAATTTATAAACGTTTGTATATTAAATATACATGTTTTCTGTTTCATGTTGTCATTAAGTATTGCCAAACATCTATTTCACGAGGTCTTCATACTACCACTAAACCAACTAATCATCGTGATTTGCATTTGCGAAACTGAATCTATTATGACTAATTTTACGACCACATCATTGATGAATTTATTAACGTTATATTTGAAAAAATGTTACACATAATTTACTGAACAGACACAAAAATTTGCAACCAATCTTTTGAGGATGGCTTGTAAATCTGGCGTTTGAGCAGACATCGGGCATCTTTTAGGTGTAAAGTTTAGCCATATTAATTGAGGGAAATAGCCTTAAAAGTGTAATTTTAGGTATGTCTTACTGCTTTGTAAAACTGGGTAACCCTTTAAAGTTCTTAGTGAAAATCTTATAACACAAACTGTGCTATTATTTGTGAGTTAAATACGTGAAAGCAATTACGGTTGGAAATTGGATTGTCTTTTGAAAACGGCATTCTGTTTTTATTAAGTGGCATATATTCCACCACACAACACATCTAGTCAAGCTAGATAAAAACTCGGTGTCCGAGTGGTTAAGGTAGTTCATCAACTATTGATCACATGGTCTGTTAACACTGAGGTTGCGGGTTCGAGTCTCACTTCGGGCTAGTTGTACTCGTCTCCAATCTTACTTGACAATGATTGCCAGTTTTCCTATCGAAGGTCAGGGGTTTTCTCAGGGTACTCCGGCTTCCTCACCAAAGAAAACTGGACACCATGATATAACTGAAAAATTGCTGAAAGTGGTGTCAAACATCATTCAAACAAACAAACTGTAGATAAGAAAAAAGCACAACACTTCAAACGCGTTCAAAATCTTAACGTCAGTTAATTTTATTGTATGCCAAATAGCTATACGCAAAAGTTAAGGTTTTTTGTATCAAACATCACAACATATAAATATCATGCATTAGTGTCGGTTTGTTATGCGTGTAAAAAGTCACGCAGCTTTTAGTCAGTTATCAAGTACCAGCTTTTTGTTTGTCAGTCTATTGACAAAAATCATTGATATGAACACACCAACGCATTGAATTTTCTGTAGTTCAAATGTTTCTTATTATAACATGTTTATCTTGTCTATTTATAGCCACTACAACAAACTCTTTGGGAAACAATGGTTTGACAAAAACGTTATAAATAACATTATGATGTTTGTTCTTCCTGTAAACAGTCAAAGGCGCGCAAAACTTAAAAGCCATTACACTTAATCACAAAATTGCTATGATGATTGTAAGCAGAAATGAAAGAAGAGTCACACGTTAAAGCACAAATAGATTCTTTTACTTATAAATGTGCAAATTTCGTATCAATATCGAAACACGTAATTTTAACTCCTAGAGATGTTCCAGGAAAAACAACAGCTTATTAATACAGAACGAGATTTAAGTTTGCAGAGGTCGGATTTAGAGCTTAAAAGAACGAATAAGGAAAGAAAAAAAACCAACAAACATACAACAGAATAAACAACAATCTTCGCAAACAAATACAAACACGCAATGTAAATGCATATAGATCAACATTCATATCATGTAGTAAATGTTGTATGAAATATAGGTCGGTTCCCGACGTAAAATGTATTATTCCTTCGGAATATACAAATAATATGAATGTAGGCGCAGCCTAAATGCGAGCATCGCACATTATTCATGTCGTTACTTCAGTGTCCCTAACAGTGCCTCTACATTTCGTTGATGGCGTGACGTCTTATCTTGGTGACGTCACAAAACTCAATTTCAAATACAGCGTTTCAGATTGAAACAAATTGTCTGGCATTTTTGTAGTAATTTAAAAAATAAACACATTAATTTTATCGATGTCAAAATTATTTTTGTCTACTTCTATATTATATGTTCCCATTTCAGCTTGGCTGTAAAATACTGGTAAAAAAAGTTAAAAGTGCTCAGGCAAAATGAGAATTTTTACATAAGCAGAAGACAATTATTTTGTGCGATACAAAAACTTTCTCCTACATAAATATACATTGTATATATTTCTCAATTGATCAGGTATGCAAGAGTCAATAGAATTTTGCAAACGTCAACTATTTCTTCTGGATATATTTATAAGCCAAGATTACAAGAAGAAAAAAACGTCTCGTCTGAGCATTCATTAAATTTTACTATAGGGATTGTTTCTTTGCTAATTATATCGTTTCTCGTGTGAAGGTATGAATGAAAAACGTTTTTAATCTTTTAATTATGTACATAGCGATTGACACAACTATTAACGACTAGTAATATATGACACCGTGTTAATCAACACCAGCTCACACACAAACGTTATGGAAGCAGGAGGTTTGGCATGTCATAAAATCTGTTGTAACTCAACATTTATTTTGAAATTCCTGTACCTAGTCAGGACTAATTTTCTAGTTGATTCGTTGTGTTGGGTTGTTGGTTATCTAATTTGCCTGACTTCTTTGACTTTGATTTGTGGGTTGCCTTTTTGACTGTTTATTTTGGTGTTCCGTATTTTGACTGTTTATTTTGGTGTTCCGTATTTTGACTGTTTATTTTAGTGTTCCGTATTTTGTTTTAACATTCATTTATTTCCATTTAATTCACTGACGTAAATAAAACAGTCAGAATCAACCACTCAAGTGGCTAAATAATTTACATAAATATGGTGTATTTCCTTAGACATTGGAAAAAAGACAAAAAATGATTTTCATATATGTTATATTGTTAGTCGATTTCTGTCATACCTCACATTCAATAGTTTTTGTTACATTACCCACAACGAACTAGAATAGCTATTCCTGCACTATCACACCATGCTCTTGGTTAGGTACCAATGTCATAGCCGCGATGTTGAATGGTGCTTGATTATTTAGTCGCCTGTAACGAAGTTTTGGCGACTTATAGTTTTTGCACGGTTTCTTTTTAAGTAGCCAAAAACAAAGTTTTGGCGACTTATTGCTTTGCACCGTTTCTTATTATTATGGCTCCGAAACGAAAGTTGGGGAGAAATATAGTTTTTTGCTCGGTTTCTTATTATGGCTCCCAATCGAAAATTTCGGAGACATATTGTTTTTGCTCCGTTTCTTATCTGTACTACTAAAATTATAGACCCCCTTTTTAAGCGCGCGCATCACATTACACAGAGAAATAGCGCAGTATTAACGCATAAAATGTTACATGCAGTTTATGTTGTATATGCAAATATTTAATTTTTATATCAATTATTGCTTTAAATAATTAGCAATTAACGATTAATTACGTCCGCAAATTTCTACCGGATACGGTCCTTCTACATTTAAAAATTTATTTCTGGGGCAAGGAAAATTCGTGAGGGGTAACTATTAAATTAGAAGGCATTTATCATTATGTTATGCAAATTTGTAATCAATGAAAGCGTAACTTTAGTTTTTTTCAATGTCATATTAGTCCTGATCGCAGTGAAAACAAAATTTGTAGGACCTACCGGACATGTCTGGTGAAAATCACTTCGATTCCAATCGTTTTCTTGAAGTGAGGGGGCTGAATTTAGACAAGAACGAATTGTTAGCTTGATGCCCGTGACGGAAGTGTATAGCTGTAGTTCGTACTTCAATATGTATATAAGGTTGCATGCAGTTGATGTTGCACATTAAAATATTTAATGCTGATATCGATAAAGTCTATTAGAATACTTCATGCAAAAATGCTGTCTTTTTATTGGACAGTAACCATGTGTTAATTTCTACTGATTCTCGTTTTAGCCCCGCCCATTATAGCAACGGGTGTTAATTCCTCGTGATTTCCTACCAACGGGTGATATAAAAAAAATTAACACCCGCTTAGACCGGAGATTGCCGAACTGGAAAATTATCACCCGCTCCAGCCGAAGTTTACGAATGATATAAAAAAAATTATCAGAAAGAAAATTGCCAATCTGGAAAATGATCAGCCGCATCAGCTGAAATTTACTTACAGGTCGCGTGTCTTTCCGTGTAAACATGTCAAAGACACAACAAATACAGGAAAATGGGCAATTATTATTTGGAAAAAGAACTAGGCTAAGCAGACTAACAAGCATTTTCCATTAAATATATGATTCAGTACAGTATATATGTGGTAGTTTACATTTCTTCATCATATAATAGGCATTCAGTATAATAAAAATCATACTGCCTTTGAACTCAGGTGTTAGGGTAGATTATCACATGAAGAAAAAATTATCACCCTCGACTCCGTCTCGGGTGATAATTTTTTCTTCATGTGATAATCTACCCTAACACCCTCGTTCAAAGGCAGTATGATTATATTATTAAATTATTTCTTTATGTTTTGTGATGCGCGCTTAAAAAGGGGGGTCTATAATTTGAGTAGTTTAGATGATAATATTTTGGTAAATTTCTGAGAGACAACGATCCCAAATTTATGCAAAGCAACTCATCCCTGTCATATTAACTTACAGTTGTGTTTCTTATATTGCTATCATAAAAGTAACCACCAGAATCAATACCACAGTTATTTTTTTTTCTTCCACTTTCCGCCAGAGTTTTGTCCGACTGTTTTCTCGGAGACCGTACATTAGATCCACGTGAAACTTCACACAAAAATAGGTCATGCTATGAAGTTGTGCCTTTCAGGTTTAAAACTGTTAAATTGGCAGCCATCTTGAAATGGCGGCCATTTTGAAATAAAAAAGTAAACGGATTTCGATGAAAAATTGGAATATAAGTAAAGTATGTTATACCACACCATATGATGCACATGTTGAGTTTTTATGGTGGCTATTTGAAATTCACGATGGCTGTCAAAAATTCAAAATGTTCAGAATAGCACAAAACTTGGTTTTTATGTACATTACCATGATGCGATCAGATGTTAGTAATCAAAATTTGAATTTGAACATGGTGGCCATTTTGAAATAGAAAAAATTTTTACAAATCCAAAAGTTCATAGATATCGATGAAAATTGGAATATAAGTAAAGTATGTTATACCGCACCATTTGACGAACATGCTGACTTTCTATGCTGGCCATTTTGAACCCAAGATGGCAGCCGAAAATTCAAATACTCCGATTTGCGTGAAACTTGCTTCCCTGGCAAAATTTCTGTGAATGGATAGCTGAGCTTTAGGGTCCACGGGGGTTGTTTGGGAGCCAGTTATGATCCATAAGATCATAATCATGTTTAATTATTAAGGTCTTTCCCCTTTCCTGGGGAAAGACCTTTTTGTATTTCTTATGATTAAGTCACCGACCACGAAGTGTCGGGCGACTTATTGTTTTTACTCCGTTTCTTATTATTATTATTATTAAGTCGCCGACCACGAAGTGTCGGGCGACTTATTGTTTTTACTCCGTTTCTTATTAAGTCGCCGACCACGAAGTGTCGGGCGACTTATTGTTTTTACTCCGTTTCTTATTATTATTATGGCTCCCAAACGAAAGTTTGGGAGACATATTGTTTTTGCTCCGTTTCTTATTAAGTCGCCCAAAACAAGTTTTGGGAGACTTATTGTTTTTGCACCGTTTCTTATTATTATTATTATTATTATTATTATTATTATTATTATTATTATTATTATTATTATTATTATTATTATATTATTATTATTATTAAGTCGCCCAAAAAAATTTTTTTTGGGAGACTTATTGTGTTTGCACCGTTTCTTATTATTATTATTATTATTATTATTATTATTATTCTTTTCCACACATTTTTCTTAATCATGAACTTGTCCGACACATTTTTTGAAAACGCTTTGACAAATCAAGATAAAACCTGCTGAGGTGGGTGGAGGGTCACTCAGAGGGGTGCCATCCACTTTTGAAATTTTCAAAATGGCCGCCATTTTCAAAATGGCCGCCGTTAAAGATTTTTGGCCCCCTCTCAGATCTCGGAGATGGCTGGATGGATTTTAATGAAAATTGGTACACTGGTAGAGTTAACCATCCTGAGCAGTGTGGCGAAAAAAAATTTGATGCGAACGCCGCCATTTTAAAATGGCCGCCGTTTTACCACACCCGCCCCCCAAAAACGTCAACTTTGTCCGATTTCAACGAAATTTGATTTCTAGACGTATTTTGATGTACTGAACCTGCTGAGGTGGGTGGAGGGTCACTCAGAGGTGTGCCATCCACTTTTGAAATTTTAAAAAATGGCCGCCATTTTCAAAATGGCCGCCGTTAAAGATTTTTGGCCCCCTCTCAGATCTCGGAGATGGGTGGATGGATTTTAATGAAAATTGGTACACTGGTAGAGTTAACCATCCTGAGCAGTATGGCGAAAACAAATTTGATGCAAAAGCCGCCATTTTAAAATGGCCGCCGTTTTACCACACCCGCACCCAAAAACATCAACTTTGTCCGATTTTAACGAAATTTGATTTCTAGAGGTATTTTGATGTACTGATTTGAATGGAATACTATCCATGGGGATTTGGGCGACTTCTGTGTTGGCATCCCAACACAATCATGTTTAATTATTATTAAATCCCCGACCACGAAGTGTCGGGGATTTATTGTTTTTGCACCGTTTCTTATTATTATTATTATTCTTCTTCTTCTTCTTCTGGACCTAACTTTGTCCGTAGGATTTCTCGAAGACGAAAAGACATAGGTCAATGAAACTTACCAGAAAGATAGGTCACCACTAGGAAATGTTGTTTCCGATTTCGAAATTTTGAAAATGGCGGCCATCTTGGATTGGCGGCCATTTTGAATTTGAAAAAAATACAAAATTAATCATAAAAAATCACAAACAATATGGATATGAACCAAAATAGGTTTATAGGTCAATATTAAGGTCCCGGACAATATGGGACCATTATCCGAAAAATCCAAGATGGCCACCATATTCAAAATGGCCGCCAAAGTGCGAAAATTGAAAAGTTGTCCGATTTCAACGAAAATTGGCATTTAGGTCAATATTGATATTACGAACAACATGGTGACATGTTCGAACAAATCAAAGATGGCCGCCATATTCAAAATGGCCTCCAAAGTGCGAAAATTGAAAAGTTGTCCGATTTCAACGAAAATTGGCATTTAGGTGAATATTGATATTACGAACAACATGGTGACATGTTTGAACAAATCCAAGATGGCCGCCATATTCAAAATGGCCGCCAAAGTGCGAAAATTGAAAAGTTGTCCGATTTCAACGAAAATTGGCATTTAGGTCAATATTGATATTACGAACAACATGGCGACACTTTCGAACAAATCCAAGATGGCCACTATATTCAAAATGGCCGCCAAAGTGCGAAAATTGAAAAGTCCGATTTCAATGAAAATTGGCATTTAGGTCAATATTGATACATTTTGTATTACGAACAACATGGTGACATTTTCCAACAAATCCAAGATGGCCGCCGAAGTCCAAAAAGCTGAACAAAATTGTGACAAAAGTGGGCACGGGAGGGGATTTTTTTGTGACTTGCTTGCAATCACAATCAGCACTTGTTATTAAGTCGCCCAAAACGAAGTTTTGGCGACTTATTGTTTTTGCACCGTTTCTTATTATTATTATTATTATTATAATTTCGGTTTCCACTTTTTCTAGATCGTGAACTTGTCCGACACATTTCTCAGAGACGCCTTAATAGAATCAAATGAAACTTGGCACAGTTGTAGATGGGCATATGGAGGGGTGCAGTCAATAGTCAGAATTTTGATAATGGCCGCCATTTCAAAATGGCCGCCACTTGACGACACCCACCCAAAAATGGCAAAAATTTTCCCGTGGTCCGAATTCAACGAAATTTGGTATGGAGGTAGATGTTAGTATTTGGAGTGAAACGCTACCTTTAAATTTTTTCTCGGACTTCCGGTTTCAAAATGGCTGCCAAAAAGGTGTATTATTTTCAATGTTATGCGATCTCGATGACATTTAACGTGCTCCGATTGCAATGAAATTTGGTGTGGAGGCAGATTTAAGTGTCCCGAGTGGAACTCCACATTCTTAATTTTTTTTCGACCGTGGTTTCCAAAATGGCGGCCAAAAACGGGTGAAATTTTAAACGTTGTCCGATTTTAATGAAATTTGATATGTAGGTTCATTTCAATGTCCTGAGTGGAACGCAATACTATCCATGGGGATTTTGGGCGACTTCTGTGTTGGCATCCCAACACATTATTTTTAATTATTAAGTCGCCGACCACGAAGTGTCGGGCGACTTATTGTTTTGACTCCGTTTCTTATTATTATTATTATTATTATTATTATTATTTTCATATTTCTTATGTTTTCCCCTCGCAATGTTGTCCGCTCGTTTTCTCGCTCATCTTTTAACCGATCGAAATGAAACTTTGGGAACATGTTAAGGGTGACCTGAAGTTGTGCAATCCACTTTTGAAATTTTCAAAATGGCCGCCATTTTCAAAATGGCCGCCGTTGAAAAAAATGACGGCCGTTGTCAGATCTCAGTAATTGCCAAAGCAATTTCAATGAAAATTGGTATACTGGTACAGCTAACTATCCCGAGCATTTTTGCAAAATAAAATTTGACGCGGCCGACATTTCAAAATGGCCGCCATCCGAACACCACCCCCCTAAAAATGTAAAAATTTAAACGTCATCCGATTTAGACGAAATTTGGTATACAGGTAGCTTATGATACCCTAAGTGTGCCACTATTTAAAAATGTTTTGTCCGACTTCCGGTTTCAAAATGGCGGCCGTTTTAAAGTTTTACAAAATGGCGGCCGTTGTCAGATCTCAGTTATGGCCAGAGCAATTTCAATGAAAATTGGTATACTGATACAGCTAACTATCCTGAGCATTTTTGCAAAACAAATTTTTTGTCCGACTTCCGGTTACAAAATGGCGGCCGTTTTAAAGTTTGCTCGTTTTCTCGCTCATCTTTTAACCGATCGAAATGAAACTTGGCCAACTGAAAGCTCATGTTATGAAGTTGTGCTCTTGACTTTTAGTTCCCTCTACTCGGTCAAAAGTGCGGAACGGGAGGCGACTTCAACGTTTCGGGAAACGTAAATTTTAATTATGGCTCCCAAACGAAAGTTTGGGAGACATATTGTTTTTGCTCCGTTTCTTATTAAGTCTCCCAAACGAAGTTTGGAGACTTATTGTTTTTACTCTGTTTCTTATTATTATTATTATTATTCTTCTTCTGGTTTCCCCGTAGAGATTTCCGACACTTTTCTCAGAAACCGTAAATGGGATCAATTTGAAACTTGGTAGGATGTTAGACCCTATTGGCTAGATGTGCAATCATCTTTCGGAATTTCCAAGATGGCCGCCACTTTCAAAATGGCCGCCATTTAAGTTTTCCCGCCAAAATGCAGTTCCCGGAGAACCGCCAGATGGATTTCGATGAAACTTGGTATGTAGGTTCAGCATAGTGGTCTTGATTTATTTTTGGCAAAAAATCGCGCGCGAACCGGCCGCCATTTTCAAAATGGCCGCCGAATCGCCAAAAATTCAAGTTTGTCGGATTTCAACGAAAATGGGTTTTAGCAGTAAATTTGGTATGCCGAGTCCAATGGTCAACTCAGAATTTTTATACGACGCGCCATTTTTTGTAAAATGGCCGCCAAAGTTGCCAAATGGGCAAAAATTCAACATTGTCATAATTCAACGAAAATAGGTTCTAAAAGTAAATTTGGTATGCCGAGTTCAACGGTACACTCAGATTTTTTATACGACCCGCCATTTTTTTTAAAATGGCCACCAAAGTCGCCAAATCGGCAAAAATTCAACATTGTCGGAACTCAATGAAAATTGGTTCCTAAAGTAAATTTAGTATGTCGAGTTCAATGGTCAACTCAGAATTTTTATATGACGCGCTATTTTTTGTAAAATGGCCGCCGAAGTTGCCAAATCAGCAAAAAATCAACAACGTTGGAATTCAATGAAATTGGGTTCTTAAAGTAAATTTCTTATGGCGAGTTGAATGGTGCAATCAGAATTTTCTTACACTATTTCTTCGTTTTCCCCTTCTTATTATTATTAAGCCCTCTGAATGTTATAAACTTAATTATAACTTGAAAAAGGTTGAAATCCCCTTCATTAAACCAGATATATATTCTCTGTCCCTAGCACAACATTTATTCGCCAAAGTTGCCGAATCTGCAAAAATTCAGCATCGTTGGCATTCAACGCAATTGGGTCATTAAAGTTGCTTGGACATTTTTTCTCAGGTTACAAAGGCTGCACAGGACTATCAGTAACTTCGTTTGGGAGACTTCACGTTTCGCGAAACGTAAATTTTAATTATTATTTTTTTTTTTTCTTCCACTTTCCGCCTGAATTTTGTCCGGCTGTTTTCTCAGAGACCGTAAATGGGATCCAAATGAAACTTCACACAAAAATAGGTCATGATGTGGAATTGTGCCTTTCAGGTTTAAAATTTTTAAAATGGCGGCCATCTTGAAATGGCGGCCATTTTAAAAATGAAAAAAATCCTTAAAAATCCAAAAGTTAACGTATTTCGATGAAAATTGGAATATAAGTAGAGTATGTCATACCTAACCATATAACGCACATGTTGACTTTTTATGGCGGCCATTTTGAATCCAAGATGGCCGCCAAAAATTCAAAATGCTTGGAATCGCACGAAACTTGGTTTTTAGGAAGATAACCGTGTTGCGATCAGATGTTAGTCATCAAAATTTGAATTTGAACACGGCGGCCATCTTAAAATGGCGGCCATTTTAAAAATGAAAATAAATCCTTAAAAATCCAAAAGTTAACGGATTTCAATGAAAATTGGAATATAAGTAGAGTATGTTATACCGCACCATATGACGCACATGTTGGACTTTCTATGGCGGCCATTTTGAATCCAAGATGGCCGACAAAATTGAAAAATGCTCCGATTTGCACGAAACTTGGTTTCATGGTAGATAAAGTTGCTGTGAATGGATGTCTGAACTCCAGTGTCCACGGGGGTCGTTTGGGAGCCAGTTATGATCCATAAGATCATAATCATGTTTAATTATTATTATTATTATTCTTTTCAACACATTTTTCTTAATCATGAACTTGTCCGACACATTTTTTGAAAACGCTTTGACCAATCAAGATAAAACCAGCTGAGGTGGGTGGAGGGTCACTCAGAGGGGTGCCATCCACTTTTGAAATTTTCAAAATGGCCGCCATGTTCAAAATGGCCGCCGTTAAAGAATTTTGGCCCCCTCTCAGATCTCGGAGATGGCTGGATGGATTTTAATGAAAATTGGTACACTGGTAGAGTTAACCATCCTGAGCAGTGTAGCGAAAAAAAATTTGATCCGAACGCCGCCATTTTAAAATGGCCGCCGTTTTACCACACCCGCCCCCCAAAAACGTCAACTTTGTCCGATTTCAACCAAATTTGATTTCTAGACGTATTTTGATGTACTGAACCTGCTGAGGTGGGTGGAGGGTCACTCAGAGGTGTGCGATCCACTTTGAAATTTTCAAAATGGCCGCCGTTAAAGATTTTTGGCCCCCTCTCAGATCTCGGAGATGGGTGGATGGATTTTAATGAAAATTGGTACACTGGTAGAGTTAACCATCCTGAGCAGTGTGGCGAAAACAAATTTGATGCAAAAGCCGCCATTTTAAAATGGCCGCCGTTTTACCCCACCCGCCCCCAAAAACATCAACTTTGTCCGATTTTAACGAAATTTGATTTCTAGAGGTATTTTGATGTACTGATTTGAATGGAATACTATCCATGGGGATTTGGGCGACTTCTGTGTTGGCATCCCAACACAATCATGTTTAATTGAGTCACCCAACACAAGTTTTGGGAGACTTATTGTTTTTGCACCGTTTCTTATTCTTCTTATTATTATTATTAAGTCGTCCAAAAAAATTTTTTTTGGGAGACTTATTGTGTTTGCACCGTTTCTTATTAAGTCGCCCAAAACAAGTTTTGGGAGACTTATTGTTTTTGCACCGTTTCTTATTATTATTATTATTATTATTATTATTACTATTATTATATAGTAATATTTTTTCCCCATTGTATTTCATATAGCAATAAAGTGCAGTATATTTTCATATTTTACTCTGAATCTCGGCCTTTTATGTAATTTCCGGGAAAAGTGCAGATGTGTTCCGAACATCGGCTTTATATTTTACTGTTGTTTGGTAAACAAACATGGCCGAAAGTGACATACATGATCTGCTCTCGAGGGGAAAATTAGCAGAACCGCTTGAAACTGAACAAATGGAAATGAATTCGACTGTAGATAAAAGTAAATTTAATAGACCAACAAAGGAAAAAATCAAGTGTAAACTAAAACAAAACGGGATTTAAATATTGTGCTCGTTTCAAAGCAGGAATTTATGCTAGTAGTAGTACACTCGAATTTTGGCGATGAAAGTGTGTCGCTTTAACGGGCGTTAATTTCGCTGAAACGCATTGTATTTAATTATTTAGGAATCATTTGGTTTGAGCAATAAATGCAAGATATTTTAAAAGTAATTTATCCTTGGGATCATTGTTGACATTGCCGAATGAAGGGTAATTGCCAAATTTCGAGTATGGACGAAATTCGAGTGTGTGGCCATATATTCACAACAATAAGGTGCAACAAATAAAAACACAAAATTGAAAAAAAAATCTGTTTTTATTATATGTAAATCTACATCAAAATATATATCTGTTATATTGACCAAGTGAAAATATGATAATATTGGACCTAGTAAAATATTACAAAATAGCAAAGATAATTAATAATCACTTAAAAGCACAAAAAAAAAATATTACTATATAATAAAAGGGTTATTGCATGAATATTGGGAAATATTGTCCCTCGCAAGATGCTATATTGCACTCGCAAGCTCGTGCAATATAACACTTGCTTGGGACAATATTTCCCAATATTCATGCAATAACCCTATATTATTATTATTATTATTATTATTATTATTATTATTATTATTATTATTATTATTATTATTATTATTATTATTATTATTATTATTCTTTTCCACACATTTTTCTTAATCATGAACTTGTCCGACACATTTTTTGAAAACGCTTTGACCAATCAAGATAAAACCGGCTGAGGTGGGTGGAGGGTCACTCAGAGGGGTGCCATCCACTTTGAAATTTTCAAAATGGCCGCCGTTAAAGATTTTTGGCCCCCTCTCAGATCTCGGAGATGGCTGGATGGATTTTAATGAAAATTGGTACACTGGTAGAGTTAACCATCCTGAGCAGTGTGGCGAAAAAAAATTTGATGCGAACGCCGCCATTTTAAAATGGCCGCCGTTTTACCACACCCGCCCCCCAAAAACGTCAACTTTGTCCGATTTCAACGAAATTTGATTTCTAGACGTATTTTGATGTACTGAACCTGCTGAGGTGGGTGGAGGGTCACTCAGAGGTGTGCCATCCACTTTTGAAAATTTTAAAATGGCCGCCATTTTCAAAATGGCCGCCGTTAAAGATTTTTGGCCCCCTCTCAGATCTCGGAGATGGGTGGATGGATTTTAATGAAAATTGGTACACTGGTAGAGTTAAACATCCTGAGCAGTATGGCGAAAACAAATTTGATGCAAAAGCCGCCATTTTAAAATGGCCGCCGTTTTACCACACCCGCCACCAAAAACATCAACTTTGTCCGATTTTAACGAAATTTGATTTCTAGAGGTATTTTGATGTACTGATTTGAATGGAATACTATCCATGGGGATTTGGGCGACTCCTGTGTTGGCATCCCAACACAATCATGTTTAATTATTAAGTCGCCCAAAAAAAATTTTTTTGGGAGACTTATTGTGTTTGCACCGTTTCTTATTATTTTTATTATTAAGTAGCCGACCACGAAGTGTCGGGCGACTTATTGTTTTTACTCCGTTTCATATTAAGTCGCCGACCACGAAGTGTCGGGCGACTTATTGTTTTTACTCCGTTTCTTATTATTATTATTATTAAGTCGCCGACCACGAAGTGTCGGGCGACTTATTGTTTTTACTCCGTTTCTTATTATTATTATTATTATTTTCATATTTCTTATGTTTTCCCCTCGCAATGTTGTCCGCTCGTTTTCTCGCTCATCTTTTAACCGATCGAAATGAAACTTTGGGAACATGTTAAGGGTGACCTGAAGTTGTGCAATCAACTTTTGAAATATTCAAAATGGCCACCATTTTCAAAATGGCCGCCGTTGAAAAAAATGACGGCCGTTGTCAGATCTCAGTAATTGCCAAAGCAATTTCAATGAAAATTGGTATACTGGTACAGCTAACTATCCCGAGCATTTTTGCAAAAAAAAATTTGACGCGGCCGACATTTCAAAATGGCCGCCATCCGAACACCACCCCCCTAAAAATGTAAAAATTTAAACGTCATCCGATTTAGACGAAATTTGGTATACAGGTAGCTTATGATACCCTAAGTGTGCCACTATTTAAAAATGTTTTGTCCGACTTCCGGTTTCAAAATGGCGGCCGTTTTAAAGTTTTACAAAATGGCGGCCGTTGTCAGATCTCAGTTATGGCCAGAGCAATTTCAATGAAAATTGGTATACTGATACAGCTAACTATCCTGAGCATTTTTGCAAAAAAAATTTTTTGTCCGACTTCCGGTTTCAAAATGGCGGCCGTTTTTAAGTTTGCTCGTTTTCTCGCTCATCTTTTAACCGATCGAAATGAAACTTGGCCAACTGAAAGCTCATGTTATGAAGTGGTGCTCTTGACTTTTAGTTCCCTCTACTCGGTCAAAAGTGCGGAACGGGAGGCGACTTCAACGTTTCGGGAAACGTAAATTTTAATTTTTATTATTATTCTTTTCCACACATTTTTCTTAATCATGAACTTGTCCGACACATTTTTTGAAAACGCTTTGACCAATCAAGATAAAACCAGCTGAGGTGGGTGGAGGGTCACTCAGAGGGGTGCCATCCATTTTTGAAATTTTCAAAATGGCCGCCATTTTCAAAATGGCCGCCGTTAAAGATTTTTGGCCCCCTCTCAGATCTCGGAGATGGCTGAATGGATTTTAATGAAAATTGGTACACTGGTAGAGTTAACCATCCTGAGCAGTGTGGCGAAAAAAAATTTGATGCGAACGCCGCCATTTTAAAATGGCCGCCGTTTTACCACACCCGCCCCCCAAAAACGTCAACTTTGTCCGATTTCAACGAAATTTGATTTCTAGACGTATTTTGATGTACTGAACCTGCTGAGGTGGGTGGAGGGTCACTCAGAGGTGTGCCATCCACTTTTGAAATTTTCAAAATGGCCGCCGTTAAAGATTTTTGGCCCCCTCTCAGATCTCGGAGATGGGTGGATGGATTTTAATGAAAATTGGTACACTGGTAGAGTTAACCATCCTGAGCAGTGTGGCGAAAACAAATTTGATGCAAAAGCCGCCATTTTAAAATGGCCGCCGTTTTACCACACCCGCCCCCAAAAACATCAACTTTGTCCGATTTTAACGAAATTTGATTTCTAGAGGTATTTTGATGTACTGATTTGAATGGAATACTATCCATGGGGATTTGGGCGACTTCTGTGTTGGCATCCCAACACAATCATGTTTAATTATGGCTCCCAAACGAAAGTTTGGGAGACATATTGTTTTTGCTCCGTTTCTTATTATTATTATTTTTTTTTTTCTTCCACTTTCCGCCTGAATTTTGTCCGGCTGTTTTCTCAGAGACCGTAAATGGGATCCAAATGAAACTTCACACAAAAATAGGTCATGATGTGGAATTGTGCCTTTCAGGTTTAAAATTTTTAAAATGGCGGCCATCTTGAAATGGCGGCCATTTTAAAAATGAAAAAAATCCTTAAAAATCCAAAAGTTAACGTATTTCGATGAAAATTGGAATATAAGTAGAGTATGTCATACCTAACCATATAACGCACATGTTGACTTTTTATGGCGGCCATTTTGAATCCAAGATGGCCGCCAAAAATTCAAAATGCTTGGAATCGCACGAAACCTGGTTTTTAGGAAGATAACCGTGTTGCGATCAGATGTTAGTCATCAAAATTTGAATTTGAACACGGCGGCCATCTTAAAATGGCGGCCATTTTGAAAATGAAAATAAATCCTTAAAAATCCAAAAGTTAACGGATTTCAATGAAAATTGGAATATAAGTAGAGTATGTTATACCGCACCATATGACGCACATGTTGGACTTTCTATGGCGGCCATTTTGAATCCAAGATGGCCGACAAAATTGAAAAATGCTCCGATTGGCACGAAACTTGGTTTCATGGTAGATAAAGTTGCTGTGAATGGATGTCTGAACTCCAGTGTCCACGGGGGTCGTTTGGGAGCCAGTTATGATCCATAAGATCATAATCATGTTTAATTATTATTATTATTATTATTATTATTATTATTTTTATATTTCTTATGTTTTCCCCTCGCAATGTTGTCCGCTCGTTTTCTCGCTCATCTTTTAACCGATCAAAATGAAACTTTAGGAACATATTAAGGGTGACCTGAAGTTGTGCAATCCACTTTTGAAATTTTCAAAATGGCCGCCATTTTCAAAATGGCCGCCGTTGAAAAAAATGACGGCCGTTGTCAGATCTCAGTAATTGCCAAAGCAATTTCAATTAAAATTGGTATACTGGTACAGCTAACTATCCCGAGCATTTTTGCAAAAAAAAATTTGACGCGGCCGACATTTCAAAATGGCCGCCATCCGAACACCACCCCACTAAAAATGTAAAAATTTAAACGTCATCCGATTTAGACGAAATTTGGTATACAGGTAGCTTATGATACCCTGAGTGTGCCATTATTTAAAATTTTTTTGTCCGACTTCCGGTTTCAAAATGGCGGCCATTTTACTGCAGGGAAAAGTCAACTTTGTCCAATTTCAACAAAATTTGATTTCTAGGCATATTTTAATGTACTGATTTGAATGAAATACTATCCATGGGGTTGTGCTCTTGAGTTTTCGTTTTCACCGATACCCCCCGTACGCGACACAGTTGCCATTCAAAGTTGAAGGGTCATAATTTAGGACATCGCTTATATCGGGAAAACCGCTCGATGAAAAGTTTTGAAATTTGGTACGGTTGTAGAGTAAGTTTTAACATTTTTAAAGCTTATAACTGCAAAGTTCCCTCTACTCGGTCAAAAGTGCGGAACGGGAGGCGACTTGAACGTTTCGTGAAACGTAAATTTTAATTATTATTATTTTCATATTTCTTATGTTTTCCCCTCGCAATGTTGTCCGCTCGTTTTCTCGCTCATCTTTTAACCGATCGAAATGAAACTTTGGGAACATGTTAAGGGTGACCTGAAGTTGTGCAATCCACTTTTGAAATTTTCAAAATGGCCGCCGTTTTCAAAATGGCCGCCGTTGAAAAAAATGACGGCCGTTGTCAGATCTCAGTAATTGCCAAAGCAATTTCAATGAAAATTGGTATACTGGTACAGCTAACTATCCCGAGCATTTTTGCAAAAAAAAATTTGACGCGGCCGACATTTCAAAATGGCCGCCATCCGAACACCACCCCCCTAAAAATGTAAAAATTTAAACGTCATCCGATTTAGACGAAATTTGGTATACAGGTAGCTTATGATACCCTAAGTGCGCCACTATTTAAAAATGTTTTGTCCGACTTCCGGTTTCAAAATGGCGGCCGTTTTAAAGTTTTACAAAATGGCGGCCGTTGTCAGATCTCAGTTATGGCCAGAGCAATTTCAATGAAAATTGGTATACTGATACAGCTAACTATCCTGAGCATTTTTGCAAAAAAAATTTTTGTCCGACGTCCGGTTTCAAAATGGCGGCCGTTTTAAAGTTTGCTTGTTTTCTCGCTCATCTTTTAACCGATCGAAATGAAACTTGGCCAACTGAAAGCTCATGTTATGAAGTTGTGCTCTTGACATTTAGTTCCCTCTACTCGGTCAAAAGTGCGGAACGGGAGGCGACTTCAACGTTTCGGGAAACGTAAATTTTAATTAACTCGCCGACCACGAAGTGTCGGGCGACTTATTGTTTTTACTCCGTTTCTTATTATTATTATTATTATTATTATTATTATTTTCATATTTCTTATGTTTTCCCCTCGCAATGTTGTCCGCTCGTTTTCTCGCTCATCTTTTAACCGATCGAAATGAAAATTTGGGAACATGTTAAGGGTGACCTGAAGTTGTGCAATCCACTTTTGAAATTTTCAAAATGACCGCCATTTTCAAAATGGCCGCCGTTGAAAAAAATGACGGCCGTTGTCAGATCTCAGTAATTGCCAAAGCAATTTCAATGAAAATTGTTATACTGGTACAGCTAACTATTCCGAGCACTTTTGCAAAAAAAAAATTGACGCGGCCGACATTTCAAAATGGCCGCCATCCGAACACCACCCCCCTAAAAATGTAAAAATTTAAACGTCATCCGATTTAGACGAAATTTGGTATACAGGTAGCTTATGATACCCTAAGTGTGCCACTATTTAAAAATGTTTTGTCCAACTTCCGGTTTCAAAATGGCGGCCGTTTTAAAGGTTTACAAAATGGCGGCCGTTGTCAGATATCAGTTATGGCCAGAGCAATTTCAATGAAAATTGGTATACTGATACAGCTAGCTATCCTGAGCATTTTTGCAAAAAAAAATTTTTGTCCGACTTCCGGTTTCAAAATGGCGGCCGTTTTAAAGTTTGCTCGTTTTCTCGCTCATCTTTTAACCGATCGAAATGAAACTTGGCCAACTGAAAGCTCATGTTATGAAGTTGTGCTCTTGACTTTTAGTTCCCTCTACTCTGTCAAAAGTGCGGAACGGGAGGCGACTTCAACGTTTCGGGAAACGTAAATTTTAATTATTATTATTATTATTTTCATATTTCTTATGTTTTCCCCTCGCAATGTTGTCCGCTCGTTTTCTCGCTCATCTTTTAACCGATCGAAATGAAACTTTGGGAACATGTTAAGGGTGACCTGAAGTTGTGCAATCCACTTTTAAAACTTTCAAAATGGCCGCCATTTTCAAAATGGCCGCCGTTGAAAAAAATGACGGCCGTTGTCAGATCTCAGTAATTGCCAAAGCAATTTCAATGAAAATTGGTATACTGGTACAGCTAACTATCCCGAGCATTTTTGCAAAAAAAAATTTGACGCGGCCGACATTTCAAAATGGCCGCCATCCGAACACCACCCCCCTAAAAATGTAAAAATTTAAACGTCATCCGATTTAGACGAAATTTGGTATACAGGTAGCTTATGATACCCTACGTGTGCCACTATTTAAAAATGTTTTGTCCGACTTCCGGTTTCAAAATGGCGGACGTTTTAAAGTTTTACAAAATGGCGGCCGTTGTCAGATCTCAGTTATGGCCAGAGCAATTTCAATGAAAATTGGTATACTGATACAGCTAACTATCCTGAGCATTTTTGCAAAAAAAATTGTTTGTCCGACTTCCGGTTTCAAAATGGCGGCCGTTTTAAAGTTTGCTCGTTTTCTCGCTCATCTTTTAACCGATCGAAATGAAACTTGGCCAACTGAAAGCTCATGTTATGAAGTTGTGCTCTTGACTTTTAGTTCCCTCTACTCGGTCAAAAGTGCGGAACGGGGGGCGACTTCAACGTTTCGGGAAACGTAAATTTTAATTATTAAGTCGCCGACCACGAAGTGTCGGGCGACTTATTGTTTTTACTCCGTTTCTTATTATTATTAAGTCGTCGACCACGAAGTGTCGGGCGACTTATTGTTTTTACTCCGTTTCTTATTAAGTCGCCGACCACGAAGTGTCGGGCGACTTATTGTTTTTACTCCGTTTCTTATTATTATTATTATTATTATTATTATTTTCATATTTCTTATGTTTTCCCCTCGCAATGTTGTCCGCTCGTTTTCTCGCTCATCTTTT
This sequence comes from Limnoperna fortunei, assembly GCA_944474755.1. Lineage (NCBI taxonomy): Eukaryota > Metazoa > Mollusca > Bivalvia > Mytilida > Modiolidae > Limnoperna > Limnoperna fortunei. The sequence continues at coordinate 35,095,906 of OX104125.1, forward strand.
AACCGATCGAAATGAAACTTTGGGAACATGTCAAGGGTGACCTGAAGTTGTGCAATCCACTTTTGAAATTTTCAAAATGGCCGCCATTTTCAAAATGGCCGCCGTTGAAAAAAATGACGGCCGTTGTCAGATCTCAGTAATTGCCGAAGCAATTTCAATGAAAATTGGTGTACTGGTACAGCTAACTATCCCGAGCATTTTTGCAAAAAAAAATTTGACGCGGCCGACATTTCAAAATGGCCGCCATCCGAACACCACCCCCCTAAAAATGTAAAAATTTAAACGTCATCCGATTTAGACGAAATTTGGTATACAGGTAGCTTATGATACCCTTAGTGTGCCGCTATTTTAAAATGTTTTGTCCGACTTCCGGTTTCAAAATGGCGGCCGTTTTAAAGTTTTACAAAATGGCGGCCGTTGTCAGATCTCAGTTATGGCCAGAGCAATTTCAATGAAAATTGGTATACTGATACAGCTAACTATCCTGAGCATTTTTGCAAAAAAAAATTTTTGTCCGACTTCCGGTTTCAAAATGGCGGCCGTTTTAAAGTTTGCTCGTTTTCTCGCTCATCTTTTAACCGATCGAAATGAAACTTGGCCAACTGAAAGCTCATGTTATGAAGTTGTGCTCTTGACTTTTAGTTCCCTCTACTCGGTCAAAAGTGCGGAACGGGAGGCGACTTCAACGTTTCGGGAAACGTAAATTTTAATTATTATTATGTTTTCCTTTTTCCCCTCGTAATGTTGTCCGCTCGTTTTCTCGCTCATCTTTTAACCGATCGAAATGAAACTTTGGGAACATGTTAAGGGTGACCTGAAGTTGTGCAATCCACTTTTGAAATTTTCAAAATGGCCGCCATTTTCAAAATGGCCGCCGTTGAAAAAAAATGACGGCCGTTGTCAGATCTCAGTAATTGCCGAAGCAATTTCAATGAAAATTGGTATACTGATACAGCTAACTATCCCAAGCATTTTTGCAAAAAAAAATTTGACGCGGTTGACATTTCAAAATGGCCGCCATCCGAACACCACCCCCCTAAAAATGTAAAAATTTAAACGTCGTCCGATTTAGACGAAATTTGGTATTCAGGTAGCTTATGATACCCTGAGTGTGCCACTATTTAGAAATTTTTTGTCCGTCTTCCGGTTTCAAAATGGCGGCCATTTTACTGCAGGAAAAAGTCAACTTTGTCCGATTTCAACAAAATTTGATTTCTAGGCATATTTTAATGTACTGATTTGAATGAAATACTATCCATGGGGATCAAAAGTGCGGAACGGGAGGCGACTTCAACGTTTCGGGAAACGTAAATTTTAATTATTATTATTATTATTATTATTATTTTCATATTTCTTATGTTTTCCCCTCGCAATGTTGTCCGCTCGTTTTCTCGCTCATCTTTTAACCGATCGAAATGAAACTTTGGGAACATGTTAAGGGTGACCTGAAGTTGTGCAATCCACTTTTGAAATTTTCAAAATGGCCGCCATTTTTAAAATGGCCGCCGTTGAAAAAAATGACGGCCGTTGTCAGATCTCAGTAATTGCCAAAGCAATTTCAATGAAAATTGGTATACTGGTACAGCTAACTATCCCGAGCATTTTTGCAAAAAAAAATTTGACGCGGCCGACATTTCAAAATGGCCGCCATCCGAACACCACCCCCCTAAAAATGTAAAAATTTAAACGTCATCCGATTTAGACGAAATTTGGTATACAGGTAGCTTATGATACCCTAAGTGTGCCACTATTTAAAAATGTTTTGTCCGACTTCCGGTTTCAAAATGGCGGCCGTTTTAAAGTTTTACAAAATGGCGGCCGTTGTCAGATCTCAGTTATGGCCAGAGCAATTTCAATGAAAATTGGTATACTGATACAGCTAAATATCCTGAGCATTTTTGCAAAAAAATTTTTTGTCCGACTTCCGGTTTCAAAATGGCGGCCGTTTTAAAGTTTGCTCGTTTTCTCGCTCATCTTTTAACCGATCGAAATGAAACTTGGCCAACTGAAAGCTCATGTTATGAAGTTGTGCTCTTGACTTTTAGTTCCCTCTACTCGGTCAAAAGTGCGGAACGGGAGGCGACTTCAACGTTTCGGGAAACGTAAATTTTAATTATTATTATTATTTTCATATTTCTAATGTTTTCCCCTCGCAATGTTGTCCGCTCGTTTTCTCGCTCATCTTTTAACCAATCGAAATGAAACTTTAGTAACATGTTAAGGGTGACCTGAAGTTGTGCAATCCACTTTTGAAATTTTCGAAATGGCCGCCATTTTCAAAATGGCCGCCGTTGAAAAAAATGACGGCCGTTGTCAGATCTCAGTAATTACCAAAGCAATTTCAATGAAAATTGATATACTGGTACAGCTAACTATCCCGAGCATTTTTGCAAAAAAAAATTTGACGCGGCTGACATTTCAAAATGGCCGCCATCCGAACACCACCCCCGTAGAAATGTAAAAATTTAAACGTCATCCGATTTAGACGAAATTTGGTATACAGGTAGCTTATGATACCCTAAGTGCGCCACTATTTAAAAATGTTTTGTCCGACTTCCGGTTTCAAAATGGCGGCCGTTTTAAAGTTTTACAAAATGGCGGCCGTTGTCAGATCTCAGTTATGGCCAGAGCAATTTCAATGAAAATTGGTATACTGATACAGCTAACTATCCTGAGCATTTTTGCAAAAAAATTTTTTTGTCCGACTTCCGGTTTCAAAATGGCGGCCGTTTTAAAGTTTGCTCGTTTTCTCGCTCATCTTTTAACCGATCGAAATGAAACTTGGCCAACTGAAAGCTCATGTTATGAAGTTGTGCTCTTGACATTTAGTTCCCTCTACTCGGTCAAAAGTGCGGAACGGGAGGCGACTTCAACGTTTCGGGAAACGTAAATTTTAATTATTATTATTATTATTTTCATATTTCTTATGTTTTCCCCTCGCAATGTTGTCCGCTCGTTTTCTCGCTCATCTTTTAACCGATCGAAATGAAACTTTGGGAACATGTTAAGGGTGACCTGAAGTTGTGCAATCCACTTTTGAAATTTTCAAAATGGCCGCCATTTTCAAAATGGCTGCCGTTGAAAAAAATGACGGCCGTTGTCAGATCTCAGTAATTGCCAAAGCAATTTCAATGAAAATTGGTATACTGGTACAGCTAACTATCCCGAGCATTTTTGCAAAAAAAAATTTGACGCGGCCGACATTTCAAAATGGCCGCCATCCGAACACCACCCCCGTAGAAATGTAAAAATTTAAACGTCATCCGATTTAGACGAAATTTGGTATACAGGTAGCTTATGATACCCTAAGTGCGCCACTATTTAAAAATGTTTTGTCCGACTTCCGGTTTCAAAATGGCGGCCGTTTTAAAGTTTTACAAAATGGCGGCCGTTGTCAGATCTCAGTTATGGCCAGAGCAATTTCAATGAAAATTGGTATACTGATACAGCTAACTATCCTGAGCATTTTTGCAAAAAAATTTTTTTGTCCGACTTCCGGTTTCAAAATGGCGGCCGTTTTAAAGTTTGCTCGTTTTCTCGCTCATCTTTTAACCGATCGAAATGAAACTTGGCCAACTGAAAGCTCATGTTATGAAGTTGTGCTCTTGACATTTAGTTCCCTCTACTCGGTCAAAAGTGCGGAACGGGAGGCGACTTCAACGTTTCGGGAAACGTAAATTTTAATTATTATTATTAAGTCGCCGACCACGAAGTGTCGGGCGACTTATTGTTTTTACTCCGTTTCTTATTATTATTATTATGGCTCCCAAACGAAAGTTTGGGAGACATATTGTTTTTGCTCCGTTTCTTATTAAGTCTCCCAAACGAAGTTTGGAGACTTATTGTTTTTACTCTGTTTCTTATTATTATTATTATTCTTCTTCTGGTTTTTCCGTAGAGATTTCCGACACTTTTCTCAGAAACCGTAAATGGGATCAATTTGAAACTTGGTAGGATGTTAGACCCTATTGGCTAGATGTGCAATCATCTTTCGGAATTTCCAAGATGGCCGCCACTTTCAAAATGGCCGCCATTTAAGTTTTCCCGCCAAAATGCAGTTCCCGGAGAACCGCCAGATGGATTTCGATGAAACTTGGTATGTAGGTTCAGCATAGTGGTCTTGATTTATTTTTGGCAAAAAATCGCGCGCGAACCGGCCGCCATTTTCAAAATGGCCGCCGAATCGCCAAAAATTCAAGTTTGTCGGATTTCAACGAAAATGGGTTTTAACAGTAAATTTGGTATGCCGAGTCCAATGGTCAACTCAGAATTTTTATACGACGCGCCATTTTTTGTAAAATGGCCGCCAAAGTTGCCAAATGGGCAAAAATTCAACATTGTCATAATTCATAATGTTGTGCCTGTTACTTGAGAACGATAGTAGTTAGAGAAAAACTTTCAATTGCTAAAATGTTTAGCTTATTAAGCTCTACAAAAGTTACCATTGGGTCAAAGTTGTCAGACGGCTCCTTGTGGGAGTTATCTCTCTTGAAAGGTCCAAAATAGCGATTTTTGTTGTTTTTTGCGTATAACTTGAGAACAATAGTAGATAGAGAAAAACTTTCAATTGCTAAAATGTTCAGCTCATCAAGCTCTACAAAAGTCTCCTGTGTCAAAGTTGTCAGACGGCTCCTTGTATGAGTTATCTCTCTTGAAAGGTCCAAAATAGCTATTTTTATTGTTTTTTGCCTATAACTTGAGAACAATAGTAGATAGAGATAAACTTTTAATTGCTCAAATGTTCAGCTCATCAAGCTCTACAAAAGTCTTCATTAGGTCAAAGTTGTCAGATTGCTCCTTGTGGGAGTTATCTCCCTTGGAAGGTCAAAAATAGCGATTTTTGGTGTTTTTTGCCTATAACTTGAGAACGATAAAAGATAGAGAAAACCTTGCAATTGCTAAAATGTTAAGCTCATCAAACTCTACAAAAGTCTCCATTGGGTCAAAGTTGTCAGACCACTTCTTGTAGGAGTTACCTCTCTTGAATGGTCCAAAATAGCGATTTTTGTGGATATATTGTTATTTTGTCACCTGGAACAGGAAAACAATAGTAGATGAAAAAAAATTTTAATTGGTTTGAATTGACATATGACTTTTTGTATGAGCAAAAATGGCAAAAATTCCAGGTGAGCGATACAGGCCCCCTGGGGCCTCTTGTTTGCCTATAACTTGAGAACGATAGTAGATAGAGAAAAACTTTAAATTGCTAAAATGTTCAGATCATCAAGCTCCACAAAAGACTTTATGGTTCGAAGTTGTCATATGGCTCCTTTTAGGAGTTATCTCTCTTGAAATGTCAAAAAAAGCGACTTTTTGGGGTTTTTTGCCTTTAACTTGAGAACGATAGTAGATGAAGAAAAACTTTTACTTGCTGAAATGCTCAGCTCATCACGCTCTACAAAAGTCTCCATTGGTTTGACTTTGTCAGACTGCTCTTGTAATAGTTATCTCTCTTGAAAAGTCAAAAATAGCGATTTTGGGTGTTTTTTGCCTGTAACTTGAGAACGATAGTAGATAGAGAAAAACTTTCAATTGCTGAAATGTTCAGCTCATCAAGCACTACAAAAGTCTTCATTGGGCCGAAGTTGTCAAACAGCTCCTTGTTGTATAAGCTATTGCTCCTTGATAGCAAAAATTCCAGGTCAGCGATACAGGACCCTTAGGGCCTCTTGTTTCTTGTGTCTGTTTAATATGAAGCATTGATGGTAGACCATTGATATGTTGTCTGCAGTTACATATTAGCATTTGTCTACATCAATTGCAATATCATTTCAATGTTCATATGTATGCCCCTGGCGTCACGCTCCACTTACTTTATTTTTGTTATTCTCTTTTAGGCAAACGTTCATGTGGGACAGGTGAAACATGTCTGTGTCAACAGAATACCAGTAAAATTTGAAAATTTACCATTTTTTTCAATTTTATTAGAATTTGAAATCTAGGTGAATAGCAACCTGTAAAGTCAAATATAAGGTGATTCACAGGCTGCACAGGACTATCAGTAACTTCGTTTGGGAGACTTCACGTTTCGCGAAACGTAAATTTTAATTATTATTATTTTTTTTTTCTTCCACTTTCCGCCTGAATTTTGTCCGGCTGTTTTCTCGGAGACTGTAAATGGGATCCAAATGAAACTTCACACAAAAATAGGTCATGATGTGGAATTGTGCCTTTCAGGTTTAAAATTTTTAAAATGGCGGCCATCTTGAAATGGCGGCCATTTTAAAAATGAAAAAAATCCTTAAAAATCCAAAAGTTAACGTATTTCTATGAAAATTGGAATATAAGTAGAGTATGTTATACCTTACCATATAACGCACATGTTGACTTTTTATGGCGGCCATGTTGAATCCAAGATGGCCGCCAAAAATTCAAAATGCTCGGAATCGCACGAAACTTGGTTTTTAGGAAGATAACCGTGTTGCGATCAGATGTTAGTCATCAAAATTTGAATTTGAACACGGCAGCCATCTTAAAATGGCGGCCATTTTGAAAATGAAAATAAATCCTTAAAAATCCAAAAGTTAACGGATCTCAATGAAAATTGGAATATAAGTAGAGTATGTTATACCGCACCATATGACGCACATGTTGGACTTTCAATGGCGGCCATTTTGAATCCAAGATGGCCGACAAAATTGAAAAATGCTCCGATTTGCACGAAACTTGGTTTCATGGTAGATAAAGTTGCTGTGAATGGATGTCTGAACTCCAGTGTCCACGGGGGTCGTTTGGGAGCCAGTTATGATCCATAAGATCATAATCATGTTTAATTATTAAGTCGCCGACCACGAAGTGTCGGGCGACTTATTGTTTTTACTCCGTTTCTTATTATTATTATTATTTTCATATTTCTTATGTTTTCCCCTCGCAATGTTGTCCGCTCGTTTTCTCGCTCATCTTTTAACCGATCGAAATGAAACTTTGGGAACATGTTAAGGGTGACCTGAAGTTGTGCAATCCACTTTTGAAATTTTCAAAATGGCCGCCGTTGGAAAAAATGACGGCCGTTGTCAGATCTCAGTAATTGCCAAAGCAATTTCAATGAAAATTGGTATACTGGTACAGCTAACTATCCCGAGCATTTTTGCAAAAAAAAATTTGACGCGGCCGACATTTCAAAATGGCCGCCATCCGAACACCACCCCCTAAAAATGTAAAAATTTAAACGTCATCCGATTTAGACGAAATTTGGTATACAGGTAGCTTATGATAAAAATGATAAAAATGATAAAATGATGATAAAAATGTTTTGTCCGACTTCCGGTTTCAAAATGGCGGCCGTTTTAAAGTTTTACAAAATGGCGGCCGTTGTCAGATCTCAGTTATGGCCAGAGCAATTTCAATGAAAATTGGTATACTGATACAGCTAACTATCCTGAGCATTTTTGCAAAAAAAATTTTTTGTCCGACTTCCGGTTTCAAAATGGCGGCCGTTTTAAAGTTTGCTCGTTTTCTCGCTCATCTTTTAACCGATCGAAATGAAACTTGGCCAACTGAAAGCTCATGTTATGAAGTTGTGCTCTTGACTTTTAGTTCCCTCTACTCGGTCAAAAGTGCGGAACGGGAGGCGACTTCAACGTTTCGTGAAACGTAAATTTTAATTATTATTATTATTTTCATATTTCTTATGTTTTCCCCTCGCAATGTTGTCCGCTCGTTTTCTCGCTCATCTTTTAACCGATCGAAATGAAACTTTGGGAACATGTTAAGGGTGACCTGAAGTTGTGCAATCCACTTTTAAAATTTTCAAAATGGCCGCCATTTTCAAAATGGCCGCCGTTGAAAAAAATGACGGCCGTTGTCAGATCTCAGTAATTGCCAAAGCAATTTCAATGAAAATTGGTATACTGGTACAGCTAACTATCCCGAGCATTTCTGCAAAAAAAAATTTGACGCGGCCGACATTTCAAAATGGCCGCCATCCGAACACCACCCCCCTAAAAATGTAAAAATTTAAACGTCATCCGATTTAGACGAAATTTGGTATACAGGTAGCTTATGATACCCTAAGTGTGCCACTATTTAAAAATGTTTTGTCCGACTTCCAGTTTCAAAATGGCGGCCGTTTTAAAGTTTTACAAAATGTCGGCCGTTGTCAGATCTCAGTTATGGCCAGAGCAATTTCAATGAAAATTGGTATACTGATACAGCTAACTATCCTGAGCATTTTTGCAAAAAAAATTTTTTGTCCGACTTCCGGTTTCAAAATGGCGGCCGTTTTAAAGTTTGCTCGTTTTCTCGCTCATCTTTTAACCGATCGAAATGAAACTTGGCCAACTGAAAGCTCATGTTATGAAGTTGTGCTCTTGACTTTTAGTTCCCTCTACTCGGTTAAAAGTGCGGAACGGGAGGCGACTTCAACGTTTCGGGAAACGTAAATTTTAATTATTATTATTATTCTTCTGGTTTCCCCGTAGAGATTTCCGACACTTTTCTCAGAAACCGTAAATGGGATCAATTTGAAACTTGGTAAGATGTTAGACCCTATTGGCTAGATGTGCAATCATCTTTCGGAATTTCCAAGATGGCCGCCACTTTCAAAATGGCCGCCATTTAAGTTTTCCCGCCAAAATGCAGTTACCGGAGAACCGCCAGATGGATTTCGATGAAACTTGGTATGTAGGTTCAACATAGTGGTCTTGATTTATTTTTGGCAAAAAATCGCGCGCGAACCGGCCGCCATTTTCAAAATGGCCGCCGAATCGCCAAAAATTCAAGTTTGTCGGATTTCAACGAAAATGGGTTTTAACAGTAAATTTGGTATGCCGAGTCCAATGGTCAACTCAGAATTTTTATACGACGCGCCATTTTTTGTAAAATGGCCGCCAAAGTTGCCAAATGGGCAAAAATTCAACATTGTCATAATTCAACGAAAATAGGTTCTAAAAGTAAATTTGGTATGCCGAGTTCAACGGTACACTCAGATTTTTTATACGACCCGCCATTTTTTTAAAAATGGCCACCAAAGTCGCCAAATCGGCAAAATTTCAACATTGTCGGAACTGAATGAAAATTGTTTCCTAAAGTAAATTTAGTATGTCGAGTTAAATGGTCAACTCAGAATTTTTATGACGCGCTATTTTTTGTAAAATGCCCGCCGAAGTTGCCAAATCGGCAAAAAATCAACAACGTTGGAATTCAATGAAATTGGGTTCTTAAAGTAAATTTGTTATGGCGAGTTGAATGGTGCAATCAGAATTTTCTTACACTATTTCTTCGTTTTCCCCTTCTTATTATTATTAAGCCCTCTGAATGTTATAAACTTAATTATAACTTGAAAAAGGTAAAGTCAAATATAAGGTGATTCACAGGCTGCACAGGACTATCAGTAACTTCGTTTGGTAGACTTCACGTTTCGCGAAACGTAAATTTTAATTATGTCGCCCCAGACTTTGTCGGGGCGACATATTGTTATTCTACTGTTTCTTTTTCACTATTATTATTATTATTATTATTATTATTCTTCCTCACTTTTTGTCCGGCTGATAACTCGGAGATGGCTGATTGGATTAGAACATCACATGGCATAAAGTTGAACCACTATCTGAAGTTGTGCCATCAACTTTAAAAATGGTGATATGTGGAACCATCTCCATGGAAACCTGAAAGTTATGCATGAGTGATTTTGGGCATTTTCCTTAATTTTTCGGAAACCTAGAAGCACAGAGGGACCAAACTTGGTATGATGGAAGACCATAATGAGATACAGGTTTGAGATGATTTTGGGGCAGAACGGAAAAACAAGATGGCCGCCATGGCTAAAAATAGATTTAACATGGGGCCTATGGGAAAATGATTTTTCTACAATAGCTTCACCGTGGTTTGAGATATTCCAAAGTTTTTTTATAGGAAGTTGGACCTCATCAACCTCAAGAAGACAGGTTAGTTTGAAAAAAAAATTTCGCACCGTGTGGCCGCAGCCACAACTGTTACGTTTGCATAGAAGCCTATGGGGAAATGGAGGTTTTTGTCACCTCCATTTCTCTGCTATGCATTGATGGATTCCAATCAAACTTTACACAAAGCACCATCATCATTACATCTTGGAATTCACATATCAAAAAATTCTAAAATGGCCACCTTTTACAAGATGGCCGCCACGTTACATTTGCATAGAAGCCTATGGGGAAATGGAGGTTTTTTGTCGCCTCCATTTCTCTGCTATGCATTGATGGATTCCAATCAAACTTTACACAAAGCACCGTCACCATTACATCTTGGAATTCATATTACGAAAAATTTCAAAATGGTGGCCATTTTTAAGATGGCTGCCGAGTTACGTTAAAAATTACAACATTGTCGGAATTCAATGAAAATCAACTTCTAGAGATATTTTGATGTGGGGAGCAACACGGAATCATCGATTTTGGAATTCACATGACGGAAAAAAAAATTCGGGGCGACATCTGCTATTGCTCGCAATGGCAATTCTAGTTATGTCGCCCCAGACTTTGTCGGGGCGACATATTGTTATTCTACTGTTTCTTTTTCACTATTATTATTATTATTATTATTATTATTATTATTATTATTATTATTATTATTATTCCTCACTTTTTGTCCGGCTGATAACTCAGAGATAGCTGATTGGATTAGAACATCACATGGCATAAAGTAGAACCACTATCTGAAGTTGTGCCATCAACTTTAAAAATGGTGATATGTGGAACCATCTCCATGGAAACCAGAAAGTTATGCATGAGTGATTTTGGGCATTTTCCTTAATTTTTCGGAAACCTAGAAGCACAGAGGGACCAAACTTGGTATGATGGAAGACCATAATGAGATACAGGTTTGAGATGATTTTGGGGCGGAACGGAAAAACAAGATGGCCGCCATGGCTAAAAATAGATTTAACATGGGGCCTATGTGAAAATGATTTTTCTACAATAGCTTCACCATGGTTTGAGATATTCCAAAGATTTTTTATAGGAAGTTGGACCTCATCAACCTCGAGAAGACAGGAAAGTTTGAAAAAAAAATTTCACACCGTGTGGCCGCAGCCACAACTGTTACGTTTGCATAGAAGCCTATGGGGAAATGGAGGTTTTTTGTCACCTCCATTTCTCTGCTATGCATTGATGGATTCCAATCAAACTTTACACAAAGCACCGTCATCATTACATCTTGGAATTCACATATCAAAAAATTCTAAAATGGCCACCTTTTACAAGATGGCCGCCACGTTACATTTCCATAGAAGCCTATGGGGAAATGGAGGTTTTTTGTCGCCTCCATTTCTCCGCTATGCATTGATGGATTCCAATCAAACTTTACACAAAGCACCGTCACCATTACATCTTTGAAATTCATATTACGAAAAATTTCAAAATGGCGGCCATTTTTAAGATGGCTGCCGAGTTACGTTAAAAAATACAACATTGTCGGAATTCCATGAAAATCAACTTCTAGAGATATTTTGATGTGGGGAGCAACATGGAATCATCGATTTTGGAATTAACATGACGGAAAGAAAAAAAATTTCGGGGCGACATCTGCTATTGCTCGCAATGGCAATTCTAGTTATTATTATTATTCTTCTTCTGGTTTCCCCATAGAGATTTCCGACACTTTTCTCAGAAACCGTAAATGGGATCAATTTGAAACTTGGTAGGATGTTAGACCCTATTGGCTAGATGTGCAATCATCTTTCGGAATTTCCAAGATAGCCGCCACTTTCAAAATGGCCGCCATTTAAGTTTTCCCGCCAAAATGCAGTTCCCGGAGAACCGCCGGATGGATTTCGATGAAACTTGGTATGTAGGTTCAGCATAGTGGTCTTGATTTATTTTTGGCAAAAAATCGCGCGCGAACCGGCCGCCATTTTCAAAATGGCCGCCGAATCGCCAAAAATTCAAGTTTGTCGGATTTCAACGAAAATGGGTTTTAACAGTAAATTTGGTATGCCGAGTCCAATGGTCAACTCAGAATTTTTATACGACGCGCCATTTTTTGTAAAATGGCCGCCAAAGTTGCCAAATGGGCAAAAATTCAACATTGTCATAATTCAACGAAAATAGGTTCTAAAAGTAAATTTGGTATGCCGAGTTCAACGGTACACTCAGATTTTTTATACGACCCGCCATTTTTTTAAAAATGGCCACCAAAGTCGCCAAATCGGCAAAAATTCAACATTGTCGGAACTCAATGAAAATTGGTTCCTAAAGTAAATTTAGTATGTCGAGTTCAATGGTCAACTCAGAATTTTTATATGACGCGCTATTTTTTGTAAAATGGCCGCCGAAGTTGCCAAATCGGCAAAAAATCAACAACGTTGGAATTCAATGAAATTTGGTTCTTAAAGTAAATTTGTTATGGCGAGTTGAATGGTGCAATCAGAATTTTCTTACACTATTTCTTCGTTTTCCCCTTCTTATTATTGTTAAGCCCTCTGAATGTTATAAACTTAATTATAACTTGAAAAAGGTAAAGTCAAATATAAGGTGATTCACAGGCTGCACAGGACTATCAGTAACTTCGTTTGGGAGACTTCACGTTTCGCGAAACGTAAATTTTAATTATTATAATTATTATTAAGTCTCCCAAACGAAGTTTGGAGACTTATTGTTTTTACTCTGTTTCTTCTTCTTCTTCTTATTATTATTCTTCTGGTTTCCCCGTAGAGATTTCCGACACTTTTCTCAGAAACCGTAAATGGGATCAATTTGAAACTTGGTAGGATGTTAGACACTATTTGCTAGATGTGCAATCATCTTTCGGAATTTCCAAGATGGCCGCCACTTTCAAAATGGCGGCCATTTAAGTTTTCCCGCCAAAATGCAGTTCCCGGAGAACCGCCAGATGGATTTCGATGAAACTTGGTATGTAGGTTCAGCATAGTGGTCTTGATTTATTTTTGGCAAAAAATCGCGCGCGAACCGGCCGCCATTTTCAAAATGGCCGCCGAATCGCCAAAAATTCAAGTTTGTCGGATTTCAACGAAAATGGGTTTTAACAGTAAATTTGGTATGCCGAGTCCAATGGTCAACTCAGAATTTTTATACGACGCGCCATTTTTTGTAAAATGGCCGCCAAAGTTGCCAAATGGGCAAAAATTCAACATTGTCATAATTCAACGAAAATAGGTTCTAAAAGTAAATTTGGTATGCCGAGTTCAACGGTACACTCAGATTTTTTATACGACCCGCCATTTTTTTTAAAAATGGCCACCAAAGTCGCCAAATCGGCAAAAATTCAACATTGTCTGAACTCAATGAAAATTGGTTCCTAAAGTAAATTTAGTATGTCGAGTTCAATGGTCAACTCAGAATTTTTATATGACGCGCTATTTTTTGTAAAATGGCCGCCGAAGTTGCCAAATCGGCAAAAAATCAACAACGTTGGAATTCAATGAAATTTGGTTCTTAAAGTAAATTTGTTATGGCGAGTTGAATGGTGCAATCAGAATTTTCTTACACTATTTCTTCGTTTTCCCCTTCTTATTATTATTAAGCCCTCTGAATGTTATAAACTTAATTATAACTTGAAAAAGGTAAAGTCAAATATAAGGTGATTCACAGGCTGCACAGGACTATCAGTAACTTCGTTTGGGAGACTTCACGTTTCGCGAAACGTAAATTTTAATTATTATAATTATTATTAAGTCTCCCAAACGAAGTTTGGAGACTTATTGTTTTTACTCTGTTTCTTCTTATTATGTCGCCCCAGACTTTGTCGGGGCGACATATTGTTATTCTACTGTTTCTTTTTCACTATTATTATTATTATTATTATTATTATTATTCTTCCTCACTTTTTGTCCGGCTGATAACTCAGAGATAGCTGATTGGATTAGAACATCACATGGCATAAAGTAGAACCACTATCTGAAGTTGTGCCATCAACTTTCAAAATGGTGATATGTGGAACCATCTCCATGGAAACCAGAAAGTTATGCATGAGTGATTTTGGGCATTTTCCTTAATTTTTCGGAAACCTAGAAGCACAGAGGGATTAAACTTGGTATGATGGAAGACCATAATGAGATACAGGTTTGAGATGATTTTGGGGCGGAACGGAAAAACAAGATGGCCGCCATGGCTAAAAATAGATTTAACATGGGGCCTATGGGAAAATGATTTTTCTACAATAGCTTCACCATGGTTTGAGATATTCCAAAGATTTTTTATAGGAAGTTGGACCTCATCAACCTCGAGAAGACAGGAAAGTTTGAAAAAAAAATTTCACACCGTGTGGCCGCTGCCACAACCGTTACGTTTGCATAGAAGCCTATGGGGAAATGGAGGTTTTTTGTCACCTCCATTTCTCTGCTATGCATTGATGGATTCCAATCAAACTTTACACAAAGCACCGTCATCATTACATCTTGGAATTCACATATCAAAAAATTCTAAAATGGCCACCTTTTACAAGATGGCCGCCACGTTACATTTGCATAGAAGCCTATGGGGAAATGGAGGTTTTTTGTCGCCTCCATTTCTCTGCTATGCATTGATGGATTCCAATCAAACTTTACACAAAGCACCGTCACCATTACATATTGGAATTCATATTACGTAAAATTTCAAATGGCGGCCATTTTTAAGATGGCTGCCGAGTTACGTTAAAAATTACAACATTGTCTGAATTCAATGAAAATCAACTTCTAGAGATATTTTGATGTGGGGAGCAACATGGAATCATCGATTTTGGAATTCACATGACGGAAAAAAAAAATTTCGGGGCGACATCTGCTATTGCTCGCAATGGCAATTCTAGTTATTATTATTATTCTTCTTCTGGTTTCCCCGTAGAGATTTCCGACACTTTTCTCAGAAACCGTAAATGGGATCAATTTGAAACTTGGTAGGATGTTAGACACTATTTGCTAGATGTGCAATCATCTTTCGGAATTTCCAAGATGGCCGCCACTTTCAAAATGGCCGCCATTTAAGTTTTCCCGCCAAAATGCAGTTCCCGGAGAACCGCCAGATGGATTTCGATGAAACTTGGTATGTAGGTTCAGCATAGTGGTCTTGATTTATTTTTGGCAAAAAATCGCGCGCGAACCGGCCGCCATTTTCAAAATGGCCGCCGAATCGCCAAAAATTCAAGTTTGTCGGATTTCAACGAAAATGGGTTTTAACAGTAAATTTGGTATGCCGAGTCCAATGGTCAACTCAGAATTTTTATACGACGCGCCATTTTTTGTAAAATGGCCGCCAAAGTTGCCAAATGGGCAAAAATTCAACATTGTCATAATTCAACGAAAATAGGTTCCAAAAATTAAATTTGGTATGCCGAGTTCAACGGTACACTCAGATTTTTTATACGACCCGCCATTTTTTTAAAAATGGCCACCAAAGTCGCCAAATCGGCAAAAATTCAACATTGTCGGAACTCAATGAAAATTGGTTCCTAAAGTAAATTTAGTATGTCGAGTTCAATGGTCAACTCAGAATTTTTATATGACGCGCTATTTTTTGTAAAATGGCCGCCGAAGTTGCCAAATCGGCAAAAAATCAACAACGTTGGAATTCAATGAAATTTGGTTCTTAAAGTAAATTTGTTATGGCGAGTTGAATGGTGCAATCAGAATTTTCTTACACTATTTCTTCGTTTTCCCCTTCTTATTATTGTTAAGCCCTCTGAATGTTATAAACTTAATTATAACTTGAAAAAGGTAAAGTCAAATATAAGGTGATTCACAGGCTGCACAGGACTATCAGTAACTTCGTTTGGGAGACTTCACGTTTCGCGAAACGTAAATTTTAATTATTATAATTATTATTAAGTCTCCCAAACGAAGTTTGGAGACTTATTGTTTTTACTCTGTTTCTTCTTCTTCTTATTATTATTATTCTTCTGGTTTCCCCGTAGAGATTTCCGACACTTTTCTCAGAAACCGTAAATGGGATCAATTTAAAACTTGGTAGGATGTTAGACACTATTTGCTAGATGTGCAATCATCTTTCGGAATTTCCAAGATGGCCGCCACTTTCAAAATGGCCGCCATTTAAGTTTTCCCGCCAAAATGCAGTTCCCGGAGAACCGCCAGATGGATTTCGATGAAACTTGGTATGTAGGTTCAGCATAGTGGTCTTGATTTATTTTTGGCAAAAAATCGCGCGCGAACCGGCCGCCATTTTCAAAATGGCCGCCGAATCGCCAAAAATTCAAGTTTGTCGGATTTCAACGAAAATGGGTTTTAACAGTAAATTTGGTATGCCGAGTCCAATGGTCAACTCAGAATTTTTATA
Source organism: Limnoperna fortunei (assembly GCA_944474755.1). NCBI lineage: Eukaryota > Metazoa > Mollusca > Bivalvia > Mytilida > Modiolidae > Limnoperna > Limnoperna fortunei. The sequence goes on from OX104125.1 coordinate 35,112,108, forward strand.
CGACGCGCCATTTTTTGTAAAATGGCCGCCAAAGTTGCCAAATGGGCAAAAATTCAACATTGTCATAATTCAACGAAAATAGGTTCTAAAAGTAAATTTGGTATGCCGAGTTCAACGGTACACTCAGATTTTTTATACGACCCGCCATTTTTTTAAAAATGGCCACCAAAGTCGCCAAATCGGCAAAAATTCAACATTGTCTGAACTCAATGAAAATTGGTTCCTAAAGTAAATTTAGTATGTCGAGTTCAATGGTCAACTCAGAATTTTTATATGACGCGCTATTTTTTGTAAAATGGCCGCCGAAGTTGCCAAATCGGCAAAAAATCAACAACGTTGGAATTCAATGAAATTGGGTTCTTAAAGTAAATTTGTTATGGCGAGTTGAATGGTGCAATCAGAATTTTCTTACACTATTTCTTCGTTTTCCCCTTCTTATTATTATTAAGCCCTCTGAATGTTATAAACTTAATTATAACTTGAAAAAGGTAAAGTCAAATATAAGGTGATTCACAGGCTGCACAGGACTATCAGTAACTTCGTTTGGTAGACTTCACGTTTCGCGAAACGTAAATTTTAATTATTATTATTATTCTTCTTCTGGTTTCCCCATAGAGATTTCCGACACTTTTCTCAGAAACCGTAAATGGGATCAATTTGAAACTTGGTAGGATGTTAGACCCTATTGGCTAGATGTGCAATCATCTTTCGGAATTTCCAAGATAGCCGCCACTTTCAAAATGGCCGCCATTTAAGTTTTCCCGCCAAAATGCAGTTCCCGGAGAACCGCCGGATGGATTTCGATGAAACTTGGTATGTAGGTTCAGCATAGTGGTCTTGATTTATTTTTGGCAAAAAATCGCGCGCGAACCGGCCGCCATTTTCAAAATGGCCGCCGAATCGCCAAAAATTCAAGTTTGTCGGATTTCAACGAAAATGGGTTTTAACAGTAAATTTGGTATGCCGAGTCCAATGGTCAACTCAGAATTTTTATACGACGCGCCATTTTTTGTAAAATGGCCGCCAAAGTTGCCAAATGGGCAAAAATTCAACATTGTCATAATTCAACGAAAATAGGTTCCAAAAATTAAATTTGGTATGCCGAGTTCAACGGTACACTCAGATTTTTTATACGACCCGCCATTTTTTTAAAAATGGCCACCAAAGTCGCCAAATCGGCAAAAATTCAACATTGTCGGAACTCAATGAAAATTGGTTCCTAAAGTAAATTTAGTATGTCGAGTTCAATGGTCAACTCAGAATTTTTATATGACGCGCTATTTTTTGTAAAATGGCCGCCGAAGTTGCCAAATCGGCAAAAAATCAACAACGTTGGAATTCAATGAAATTGGGTTCTTAAAGTAAATTTGTTATGGCGAGTTGAATGGTGCAATCAGAATTTTCTTACACTATTTCTTCGTTTTCCCCTTCTTATTATTATTAAGCCTCTGAATGTTATAAACTTAATTATAACTTGAAAAAGGTAAAGTCAAATATAAGGTGATTTACAGGCTGCACAGGACTATCAGTAACTTCGTTTGGTAGACTTCACGTTTCGCGAAACGTAAATTTTAATTATTATTATTATTCTTCTTCTGGTTTCCCCATAGAGATTTCCGACACTTTTCTCAGAAACCGTAAATGGGATCAATTTGAAACTTGGTAGGATGTTAGACCCTATTGGCTAGATGTGCAATCATCTTTCGGAATTTCCAAGATAGCCGCCACTTTCAAAATGGCCGCCATTTAAGTTTTCCCGCCAAAATGCAGTTCCCGGAGAACCGCCGGATGGATTTCGATGAAACTTGGTATGTAGGTTCAGCATAGTGGTCTTGATTTATTTTTGGCAAAAAATCGCGCGCGAACCGGCCGCCATTTTCAAAATGGCCGCCGACTCGCCAAAAATTCAAGTTTGTCGGATTTCAACGAAAATGGGTTTTAACAGTAAATTTGGTATGCCGAGTCCAATGGTCAACTCAGAATTTTTATACGACGCGCCATTGTTTGTAAAATGGCCGCCAAAGTTGCCAAATGGGCAAAAATTCAACATTGTCATAATTCAACGAAAATAGGTTCTAAAAGTAAATTTGGTATGCCGAGTTCAACGGTACACTCAGATTTTTTATACGACCCGCCATTTTTTTAAAAATGGCCACCAAAGTCGCCAAATCGGCAAAAATTCAACATTGTCGGAACTCAATGAAAATTGGTTCCTAAAGTAAATTTAGTATGTCGAGTTCAATGGTCAACTCAGAATTTTTATATGACGCGCTATTTTTTGTAAAATGGCCGCCGAAGTTGCCAAATCGGCAAAAAATCAACAACGTTGGAATTCAATGAAATTGGGTTCTTAAAGTAAATTTGTTATGGCGAGTTGAATGGTGCAATCAGAATTTTCTTACACTATTTCTTCGTTTTCCCCTTCTTATTATTATTAAGCCCTCTGAATGTTATAAACTTAATTATAACTTGAAAAAGGTAAAGTCAAATATAAGGTGATTCACAGGCTGCACAGGACTATCAGTAACTTCGTTTGGGAGACTTCACGTTTCGCGAAACGTAAATTTTAATTATTATTATTATTATTAAGTCTCCCAAACGAAGTTTGGAGACTTATTGTTTTTACTGTGTTTCTTATTATTATTAAGTCGCCGACCACGAAGTGTCGGGCGACTTATTGTTTTTACTCCGTTTCTTATTATTATTATTTTCATATTTCTTATGTTTTCCCCTCGCAATGTTGTCCGCTCGTTTTCTCGCTCATCTTTTAACCGATCGAAATGAAACTTTGGGAACATGTTAAGGGTGACCTGAAGTTGTGCAATCCACTTTTTAAATTTTCAAAATGGCCGCCATTTTCAAAATGGCCGCCGTTGAAAAAAATGACGGCCGTTGTCAGATCTCAGTAATTGCCAAAGCAATTTCACTGAAAATTGGTATACTGGTACAGCTAACTATCCCGAGCATTTTTGCAAAAAAAAATTTGACGCGGCCGACATTTCAAAATGGCCGCCATCCGAACACCACCCCCCTAAAAATGTAAAAATTTAAACGTCATCCGATTTAGACGAAATTTGGTATACAGGTAGCGTATGATACCCTGAGTGTGCCACAATTTTTAAAATTTTTGTCCGACTTCCGGTTTCAAAATGGCGGCCGTTTTAAAGTTTTACAAAATGGCGGCCGTTGTCAGATCTCAGTTATGGCCAGAGCAATTTCAATGAAAATTGGTATACTGATACAGCTAACTATCTTGAGCATTTTTGCAAAAAAAATTTTTTGTCCGACTTCCGGTTTCAAAATGGCGGCCGTTTTAAAGCTTGCTTGTTTTCTCGCTCATCTTTTAACCGATCGAAATGAAACTTGGCCAACTGAAAGCTCATGTTATGAAGTTGTGCTCTTGACTTTTAGTTCCCTCTACTCGGTCAAAAGTGCGGAACGGGAGGCGACTTCAACGTTTCGGGAAACGTAAATTTTATTATTATTATTATTATTCTGGTTTCCCCGTAGAGATTTCCGACACTTTTCTCAGAAACCGTAAATGGGATCAATTTGAAACTTGGTAGGATGTTAGACCCTATTGGCTAGATGTGCAATCATCTTTCGGAATTTCCAAGATGGCCGCCACTTTCAAAATGGCCGCCATTTAAGTTTTCCCGCCAAAATGCAGTTCCCGGAGAACCGCCGGATGGATTTCGATGAAACTTGGTATGTAGGTTCAGCATAGTGGTCTTGATTTATTTTTGGCAAAAAATCGCGCGCGAACCGGCCGCCATTTTCAAAATGGCCGCCGAATCGCCAAAAATTCAAGTTTGTCGGATTTCAACGAAAATGGGTTTTAACAGTAAATTTGGTATGCCGAGTCCAATGGTCAACTCAGAATTTTTATACGACGCGCCATTTTTTGTAAAATGGCCGCCAAAGTTGCCAAATGGGCAAAAATTCAACATTGTCATAATTCAACGAAAATAGGTTCCAAAAATTAAATTTGGTATGCCGAGTTCAACGGTACACTCAGATTTTTTATACGACCCGCCATTTTTTTAAAAATGGCCACCAAAGTCGCCAAATCGGCAAAAATTCAACATTGTCGGAACTCAATGAAAATTGGTTCCTAATGTAAATTTAGTATGTCGAGTTCAATGGTCAACTCAGAATTTTTATATGACGCGCTATTTTTTGTAAAATGGCCGCCGAAGTTGCCAAATCGGCAAAAAATCAACAACGTTGGAATTCAATGAAATTGGGTTCTTAAAGTAAATTTGTTATGGCGAGTTCTCTTTTAGGCAAACGTTCATGTGGGACAGGTGAAACATGTCTGTGTCAACAGAATACCAGTAAAATTTGAAAATTTACCATTTTTTTCAATTTTATTAGAATTTGAAATCTAGGTGAATAGCAACCTGTAAAGTCAAATATAAGGTGATTCACAGGCTGCACAGGACTATCAGTAACTTCGTTTGGGAGACTTCACGTTTCGCGAAACGTAAATTTTAATTATTATTATTATTATTATTATTATTATTATTATTATTATTATTATTATTATTAAGGTCTTTCCCACTTCCAGTGGGAGGACCTTATTGTTTTTGTTCGGATTATTTTTCCTTTTTTTTCTCTTTTTTTTCCGCCAACTTTCAAAACCAAACATTTTAAAAACTACACGACATTTTGGTCTTTTGCGACAAGTTTTGGACACTAAAAGTCTATTCGGAATTCACCCTGTGAAATCGAAACATTTTTCTTTACGGAGTTATCTGCCCAAACACCAAAAACTTTGTTATCGCGTAATCTCTGGAACTATAACAGATACAAGAAAACTAAAAAGTGACAAATGTTAAGGAACTTTTGAGACAACTTTATGACATATTTTGGTTAAAATTTCTGTCTAGCGAAGGTAAGCGGTATACCTTGAATGTTTCAAGGACTCCGCTTATCATAAAAACTCACAAACCGTAAGTCAAAATCACAAAAGGTCTTCACCATTTATCATCCTGTGACATGTCCTTAAAGAAAATCTCAAAGTCAAAGTTCAGAAGTGACCTCGACCTTAGGCCTCCAATCTTGTTATCATTACAACTCAAAAACTATAAAAGATAGAAGAAGACAATAAACAGGAAAAATACTCCTCTCATCAAGGCCTTCATTTGATACATTTGGTCCGAAACTGTACGATGAACCGTTTTCGAGTTCGGGCTCTTGGCTCATTTCAGTTAGTCAGTTTTTGGCATACAACTTGAAAACCGTTACAGAAAATATAGTAAACATATAGGTTTAACATTATCATCAAGTAAAGGCTTTCAATTTCAGCCCAAATTCAAAGGTCACTGGTCAAGGTCATACCATAGCAACCAGGTCACCATTACAAAAAGTCCTTAGCAACCATATATTTTTAAAATCAGGAAGATGTACTTTACTGAAATATGTCATTTTACAACCGGAAGTTGCATTTTGTCCTTAGCAACGGCCACAAAAGTCCTTGACAACCATATATTTTTTACTCAGGACAACAGAAATAGTCTATTCCGCCCACAAAATGGTCCAGAAACTTATGTAGTTAAGTTCACAACAAGAGATGAAGAAAAATTAATTTCATGTAGGTATCTGTGAAAGACCTTTCTGATTGTTCTTGATCAATTAGCCCTATCTTTATTATTATTATTTTCCGCTTTCCGCCAAAATTTCATTTGACCATTTACTCGGAGAAAGTGAAATGAATAACTATGAAACTTCAACCAAAAAGAGGTCATGACTTTAAGTCGTGCCTTCAATTTTTAAAATTTTGAAATTTGCGGCCATCTTGAAATGGCGGCAATTTTGAAAATTAAAAAATCCTTAAACATCTAAAAGTTAACGATTTTGATAAAATTGGAATATAGAGTATGTTATACCGCACGATATGACGCACATGTTGACTTTCTTGGCGCCATTTTATATCCAAGATGGCCGCCAAAAGTTCAAAATGATCGGTATCCCACGAAACTTGGTTTTTAGGTATATTAACATGTTGCGATAAGATGTTAGTCATCAAAATTTGAATTTAATTATGGCGGCCATTTTGAATATGAAAATAAATCCTTTAAAATCCAAAAGTTAACGGATTTCGCTGAAAATTAGAATATAAGTAGAGTATGTTATACCGCACCATATGGCGCACATGTTGACTTTTTATGGCAGCGATTTTGATTGCCGACAAAATTGGAAAATGCTCCGATTTGCACGAAAATAGATTTCCTGGTAGATAAAGTTGCTTTGAATAGATGTCTGAACTCCAGTGTCCACGGGGGTGGTTTGGGGGCCAGTTATTATCCATAAGATCATAATCATGTTTAATTATTATTTTTCTTCCACTTTCCGCCGGAATTTTGTCCGACTGTTTTCTCAGAGACCGTGAATTGGATCGACATGAAACTTCACATACAAATAGGTCATGATGTGGAGTTTAAGATTTTTTAATTGGCAGCCATCTTGAAATGGCGGCCATTTTGAAAATGAAAAAACCCATCAAAAGTCGAAAAGTTAACGGATTTCGATGAAAATCGGAATATCGGTAGAGTATGTTATACCGCGCCATATGACGCACCTGTTGACTTTCTTTGACGACCATTTTGAATCCAAGATTGCCGCCCAAAATTGCAAATGCTCGGATTCGCACGAAACTTGGTTTTTAGGTTGATTACTATGTTGCGATCACATTTGCATTTGAAAAAAGCAGCTATCTTAAATGCCGGGTATTTTGAAAATGAATAAGAATCCTTGAAAAGTCCAAAAGTTTACGGATTTAAAAACAAAATTGGTATATAAGTTGAGTATGTTATACTGCACCATATGACGTACATGTCAACTTTTTACGGTGGCCATTTTGAATTTAAGATGGACGACAAAATTGGCACGAAACTTTGTTTCATGGTAGATAAAGTTGCTGTGAATGTATGGCTGAGCTTGATGGTCCACGGGGATTGCTTGGGAGCCAGTTATAGGATCATAATCATGTTTAATTATTATTATTATTATTAAGTCGCCTAAAACGAAGTTTTGGCGACTTATTGTTTTTGCACCGTTTCTTATTATCATAATTATTGTTATTATTAAGTCGCCCAAAACGAAGTTTTGCCGACTTATTGTTTTTGAACCGTTTCTTATTATTATTATTATTTCGGTTTCCACTTTTTCTAGACCGTGAACTTGTCCGACACATTTCTCAGAGACGCCTTAATAGAGTCAGATGAAACTTGGCATAGTTGTAGATCATAATATGTAGGGGTGCAGTCGAAAGTCAGATTTTTTTATAATGGTCGCCACTTGACGACACCCACTCAAAAATTGCAAAATAAATTTAGCATTTGGAGTGGAACGCGACGTTTCAATTTTTTTTCCGATGTCGCGTTTCAAAATGGTGGCGAAAAACATATAAAATTTTCATCGTTATCCGATCTCGATGAAATTTAACGTTGTCCGATTACTAAAATTTGGTGTGGAGGTAGATTTAAGTGTCCCGAGTAGAACTCCACATCCCCAGTTTCTTTTTCGACCGTTGGTTTCAAAATGGCCGCTTAAATGAGTCAAATTTTCAATATTGTCCGATTTTAATGAAATTTGATGTGTAAGTACATTTTAATGTCCTGAGTGGAACGCAATACTATCCATGGGGATTTTTGGCGACTTCTTTGTTGGCATCCCAACACATTATTATGTCTCAAACTTCGTTTGGGAGACATATGGTTTTTGTCCGGTTTCTTATTAATTTTCTTCTTTCTTTCTTTCTTTTTTCTTTTTGTTCAATCTTGTCCGCACATTTTCTCAGAGATGCAATCTCCAATCAAGATGAAACTTTGGGAACATGTTAAGGGTGAACTAAAGTTGTGCAATCCACTTTTCAAATTTTCAAAATGGCCGCCATTGTCAAAATGGCCGCCGTTTAAAAAAATGACAGCCGTTGTCAGATCTCAGTAATGGCAGGAGTAATTTCAATGAAAATTGGTATACTGATACAGCTAACTATCCTGAGCATTTTTGTCATTTTTAAATGGCCGCCATCCGAACACCACCCCCTAAAAATGCAAAAATTTAAACGTTATCCGATTTAGACGAAATTTGGTATACAGGTAGCTTTTGATACCCTGAGTGTTCCGACTTCTGGTTTCAAAATGGCGGCCATTTTACTGCAGGAAAGTCAACTTAGTCCGATTTCAACAAAATTTGATTTCTAGGCATATTTTAATGTACTGATTTGAATGAAATACTATCCATGGGGATTATAGTGGCAATGGGGGTTCGTTTGGGAGACATTCTGTGTTGGAATTCCAACACAATCAGCACTAGTTTTTAATTACTATTATTATTATTTCGATTTCTACTTTTTCTAGATGGTGAAATTGTTTGAAACATTTCTAAGAGACGCCTTTAAATAATAAAATGACAATTTGCACAATTTTTCATCGACATATTGAGGTATGCAGTCAAAAGTCTGAATTTAGATAATGGCCGCCATTTCAAAATAACCACCACCTGACGACACCCACCCAAAAATAGCAAAAAATTCCCCGTGGTCCGAGGTTGAAGTTAGTATTTCGAGTGAAGCGCTACTTTTCAATTTTTGGGTTTCAAAATGGTGGCGAAAAAACGTGTATAATTTTCAACGGTATCCGATCTCGATAAAATTTAATGTGCTCCGATTGCAACAAATTGGTGTGGAGGTAGATTTAAGTGTCCCGAGTGGAACTCTATATTAAACAAAAATAGTTTCGACCGTGCGTTTTAAAATGGCGACCAAGAACGCGTCAAATTTTCAACATTGTCTGATTTTAATGGAATATGATGTGTAGGTAATGTCGCAAGTGTTGTGCAATACTATGCATGGGGATTTTGGGCGACTTCTGTGTTGGGATGTCAACACATTATTTCTAATTTAATTTGATATTTAAATCACTATTCTTTCTGTATGTACACTTTAAAAGCACCAACCATACAGTGGTTTTGAAACTGGTAAATGTTTACACCAAATACGCTGGCAAAAAGAATATTAAAACAGTCAAGCTACAGTTTTGAAATCAATTTTGAAAATTTAATGGCAAAAATGTAATCATACACAGCTCTTTTACAGTAATAGGTTGTTAAAGATTGGTCTTCAAAATATCTTCGGTTGTCTTAATGACTCCCCAAAATAATTTAAAATAGTTTTTTCCAACTTAAATTTAAATACAGATTCCGCGCTACATAGAGACAGTAGTTAAATTCGCAATATAAAAAACACAAAACTGTGCCTGCTGACGAGTGATTAGCTACCCGTGCACCTAAATCTCTGCATCCTTAGTAAGGATTGACAATTCCTTCACTAACTTATCCTTATCTGTTTCTTTCAAATATTTTTTCTTTAATCAGTCTTCATTAAACAATAAGAATTAATTTTGTTAAGGTTGTTGTTTTCATATGTTGCCGTTAGAGACTAATTCCGTGGACTAAATAATTATCATGATAATATAAAAAGCAAATTTACAAATAATTAGAATTTTCCACATAAAAAAGGTAACAATCGTGATTCAGGTCAAGGTGAACAACTTGACACCTTTAAACATTATTCAGTAAATCATGTTAATTTATGATAATATTAATCCAATGAAAACATTTTACGGGCTTATAAAGAATTTTTCCACAGACGACAATTTCAGTTTCTTCAAGATGGCGTTGCTAGCAGGTTTAGGTTTGCCTGTTAGCGTACCGTACCTACTGTTTGAAGAAAGTATTGCCAACTTTTCGTTTTCTTTATATGGAGCTGTAAAAAAAGAAAGCAACGAATTTATATGTCCATACAGCGTATCTGCAGCTTTGTTACTGTTGTCATTAGGTGCAGCTGGTACAACCGAAAACCAATTAATGAACTCAATATTCAGCGGTGAAATACCAGACAACGTCCACCTCGGTTTGCAAAGACTTGATGAAAAAATACTTCCAAAGTCTGGAGTGGAGTTCACAACTGCGAGCCGATTGTTTGTTAGTGATATATATAAAATATTGGATTCCTACAAGAACGAGTCCGTGGAATATTATAAAAGTGAAGCTTTTACTTTGGATTTTGCTACGCAGACGGAAAAATCAAGGGGTGTTATTAATGATTGGACTTCTAACCAAACAAAGAACAGAATTACGGATATGATTCCAGTTGGAGTCTTAAGTCCAAAAACTCTAATGGTCCTGATTAATGCTGTATATTTTAAGGGAACGTGGAAGCAGCAGTTTGATCCAAAACAGACCCAAAAGAGAAATTTTCTAGTTGGACAAAACGAACAGACACAAGTAAACATGATGTATGGCAAGTTTGATTCAATGTCAGGGGAAAATACAGAGTTTGACTGCAAGATTTTGCAGTTACAATATGCTGGAGAACAGTTTTCTATGGTTATCATCCTACCAAATGCCGAGACTGGGCTTGCGCAGTTAGAGGACCAACTATCTTTTACTGCATACAAAACCTTACTGTCAGATTTAACTATGCAGGAAACAATTATTAGGATTCCAAAATTCGCTATTGAAAAATTGTATGACTTACAAACAATCCTCAATAGTATTGGCATAGTTGAAATCTTTGACAAAAAGTCTGCTAACTTTACAAAGATGGTTCCGGAAGAGATAAATAACGCTGGAGTATACGTCAGCGACGCTCGACATAAAACGTTCTTAGATGTGACAGAAGAAGGCACTGAAGCGGCTGCAGCCACGTCGGTTCAAATACAACTGTGGTCTAAGCAGATCAGTACAAAACCACCGTTTGAATTTGTTGCCGATCATCCATTTTTATTTGTTATTCAGGAAAACGAGGCAAAAACTATTATCTTCATCGGTAGATACGCTAAACCATAAATTCATTTAACGATAGCATCTTTGAAAACACATTATTAGAAAAACCTTTTGTTTAATGGAATTCTTCTGTAATATTAATGCTTCTGTATATGTGTTAGGGTATTTTCAATTATAAATAAAATCATATAATGCAGTAGTGCTGTTCTATGTTAAGCTTTCTGATGTTGTTTTTCATGCTTGTGTAAATGTGTAAGATTTAGAATATGGGTATTTTCAATTATAAAAAAAAATCATGTAATGCAGTAGGGCTGTTCTATGTTTAGCTTTCTGATGTTATTTTTATGTTTGTTTCCGGTTTGTTAGTCTACCAACAAAAAACCATTCACGTAAACACAATTACGTATGGAATGTTTCATGAGATTGATTGATTGGATGTTTAATTTACGTCTATTCAGGACGAATACATAAATAGTCTTTATTAAGCAAGGAGCGTAACACTCTTCAAACACGCTAAGCACTGTGGTCTGTGGTCAGGCTTTCCGTATTATGACCTGACTACCCCCAAATATCCAGAAACAAGGTTGAAAAGTAAACGCACAAATACCTCCTATTACTAATATACGCATGCCTATTTAGTATAAATATGGAAAAACAATAATATTGTGTGTTTGTTTCAATGGTGTATAATGCAACTTTCAAAAATTTTTCAACTAATACTTGTAGTAGAAATCACAGTACTAAATTTTAGATAGTTTGTTTGTTTGTTTGATGGTGTTTAACGCCAATTTCAGCAATTTTTCAGCTATATCATTATTGGGGGAGGAAGCCGGAGTACCCGGAGAAAACCCCGGACCTGCGGTAGGAAAACTGGCAACCCTTGTCAATTAAGATTGGAGTCGAGTACACCCTGCCTGCAGTGAGAATCGAACCCGCAATCTCAGTGTTGACAGACCACGTGATCAATAGTAGACGAACTACCTTGACCACACGGCCACCGAGGCCCCAAGTTTAGATAAGAGAAAAAAATGTATATATATAGACAAGAAGTCTACTATTCTCTAACAAAGCCAGTTTATACATCGTTGCAAGGATTAAATAAACTTGCAGAAGAAAAAGACATAACTAAAAAAATTCCGCTCACGCGAATTATTTCGTGTCAACGAATCAGCGATCATGAAACTTATGAGAAACAGTTTTGCACTATCAAATACGCACCATGCTTTGATTGCTTCTATTTTATTCAACGTAAATTTATTAATTTTAGCAACGGAACATTCTACACGGTTTTATTTATAGTTATATCTATATAGAAAAAAAAGATAATTATAAAAATATTACTTTGAATGTTTAAATGTGTATGTCCTTGACTGATGGTAAAAATGTCAACAAGTATGTGCAGAAACAATAAAAGAGACTCACATGGGACACATATGGTTGTAAACGCGCGTATAAAGAAATCCGTGTTGTTTAAACTGTAGGAAGTTTGATTACTCACTTAGCGCGGGTTGCGTAAACGACTGCAAATTCACCTGTGATGCAAGCGATTTGAATTTTAACAGCTGCAATCGTCGAATCACATGAAAACAATAATGCCGACAAGTTACATTTCTCGTGTCTAAAAATTAAATAATGATAATATATATTTTATATATAACTCACCCTGAGGGAAAATAAGTAAATAAATGGACAAAAACAAAACAAAACAAAACTGACATAAAAATGCAGCTCGCATGAACAATCAGTTGTAACTAATATTATAACGCTATTTAATAAATTATATTTTATTTTACTAAAGCATTTAACACGGGAGCGCTTATTGGATTTTACTATTTGTTTGAATATTGTCAAGCGTATCTTTCAGCATTTTTCAGATATATCAAGTTTTTATTGGTGGAGTGCGACGCAGTACCTGGAGAAAACCCCTACCTTCAAGGTAGGAAAACTTGTCAATTAAGACTGGAATTCCGTTAGTCTACAAATTTATCAAATGTGTATTGATCAAGGAAATATTAAATAATACATGTTTGGTCCCAATTAATAAAAATTCGTCTGAGATTTCACATGTCTCTTCACAGAAAGAGTAGTTCCATTTAACTGGAAAATCGTAAGTACTTTAGAATAAAATACAGGTATAGAGGGTGCCTCATCGCGGAATTTTAGGTAAAAAAACACGAACATGTCACGCCACAAATATTTCCACGTTTACAGTTAACAGAACTACAAAGGGAACTTGAATATATTGAAAATGTACACAACCGGACTACCTTTTGTACAAGAGGTGACAGGCTTCGTCAGATTGGAGAACAACACAATCATCTACCAAGGTGGAATTGGCATATACTAATCACCATACAATCTGGAGCAAAACGGTATCTCACACTATACTTTTTATATAAGACGAAGATATTACCAAACTTTGAGACGCACCAAATGACGGAGAGACCAGAGAAATAACATTAAAGTTACCAACCTTTTACTAAGATAAATCGTTACTGTACAGAGCAAAACAGACAACAATACCATAAGGTTCAATAACTCAAGAATGCCCAAGGCTAAAACAACAAATTAAGAAGCAAGTGAAGATAGAACATCTCGACATCTAAAAGATCAATCACCATTTTCAGAAAGAACAGGCATCAAACGATGTAATGATGGTACATACGGTACGCAGTCATGCGAAAGAGACAATGGCAACACCAAAATACCGCAAAATAGAGGAGAGAATACAGCGTTTTAAAAACTTAACTTATAACGAGTGACAATAAATTTGAATGTTGAAATACAGCCTTGTACATCCCTAAGCTTGAATAAGATCAACGTCTAAATATTTTGCTGTGCCTAATTGATGTCATTTAAAACTTATTCTTAACTTGTGTTAATTTATTGCTTCCTTCATGTTAGGAAACAAAACAAATAAAAAACATGCACACAGCACAATCACAATAAACTATTGAAACCAAAAATTGTCCACACAAAAAAAAACAAAAACTTGTACAGAAGATGAAATACAATCATTCTAAAATGTTCAAAATACACGAACAGTATCAATATAATGATAAACCTAAGGCTATTTCTACACAAATAATATAATGTATGATTGGATATTTACACAAGTTTAAATTTTCCTTAGTTTAACTAATACTGAAAACACATTTCATACCTAATTGTATAGACAAAGTGGGATAAAGCAGTGAAACCAAACCAAGTCAGTAATGATAACGACAAATCAATTCGTGCTGAAAATAGAAATGCCAACCTTAAAAGCCGTCATCAATCTATACACTTTTTACACTATTTAAATAAGTGTTGACGACCTAATTTGTGAAAAATACATACACACAAAATAAGAAATAAAACAAATATTTGCATCGACGCCATGTCGATTGCTTGAATGGAATGTTCGTTACTTTTGAATCTAAGACATGGCCTCTAGTATTGTTGAGGAGTAAGTATCCCTTGACGGTATTTTTTGACCAAAAAACGTACGTTTGAATATACTTCAGCTAACATGGACGTAAACCAAAACATATCTCATTCATTTTATAGAGAAATATAAACCAAAAGAAAAGATGTTAGTAATATTAGTTACCTTAAAACGACATCAAACATCTTCAGAAAAAAACATTACAATTGTTTTCACATTACATAAGGCCACGCACTGGCTTGCAGTTTTAGAAATATTTGCTTATGTTATTCAGTCAATTAATGGTGTAATGCATAACAATTGTAATCGAATAAATAAAAGAAATAGACAAACACAATAGTGTATTATCATTAAATGTTTTATTCATATGGTAAAAGTGCACACGCAATTTAAAAAAATAAATAACAAACTGTTCTACTGGACTTGTATTTCATAAAAAAACATTAAGTACTACTACATAAGAAAAGAAATTTCCAATTATACATTTTTACAACAGATAGTGGGAAGCAGGAAACACATGAATGCAAACGTATTTAACATTTTACCGATTTCGCCTTCAAGGGGAAATAAATCTCATTACACAGTTTATTATAAATTAGAATTGTAGCTATTGATATAAAAAAATGGGTTTATTGTATTAAAATTGGTGTGGAGAACCATTTGCCCTATGCTCGTTTAAACCTCTCACCCCAGCACCCCAAATACCCAATATTAGAAGAATAACTACCTTAAGCAACCTTGTATGAAATACAAGTCTAGTAGAACAGTTTGTTTTTGCTTCTAAATAATATACGGATAAGTCTATACTATTAAGTTGTTAGCTTGCATGACGTTTCAGCCACAAATCAATGTTGCTAATGAACTTTGACCGAGGGAGATATAATAGCTTTTAAGTGAAAATATTGCTTAGGATAAGTTTTAATATTAAAGATGTTGTATAGACTTGGAGATAATTTAGATAATTTTATTCACATAATGATTAGTGAATTTTTGTAGCAATTTAGTGGCGACCTTTCGGTTTTTCAACATGTGCAGAAATCTTACATCACGGCCAGAACGTTTACCGCAATATAGGTGAGTTTATTACATTCGTTGTAAGGGTTTCTCAGAATTTAACAAAATGTTTCAAAAGTGAGAGCAAAACTAGCAATTTTTGATATCTGGGTCGATGGGTGAGTAGATGACAGTTGTAGAGGATGGAATGAAGAATGACTTGTTTTGCAGACAGCAATTGCACTAATCTTAAATGCATTTATTTCCTTTCACTATGTTTATTTGTGTTATTATGCAGATGTTGAAATGTTTATATGACATCAGACCGTTATGATGTCACAATGTGCATGGTGTCATAAAGTGTACTTCAAAACTTGTAGTTCTAATTCCACTTAAATAAATCTTTGACCATTATCTATGCAACTATTAATATGACGTTGGTTTTTGATTAATGAACCCGTTTTTGAGACATAATTGCATTTTTTGGAAAAGTATATTTTGAAATAACGTGTAAACTTGGGTTGAAAGTTAACAATGATGCCCAATTTCTTATTTTAGTATTTGGGTACGAAAAATTTTACAGACAGTGAATACATGGTATATCATTCAATGGAATTTTAAAATGGAACACTTATAAAGAAGTACTATCCTCAAAATATAAAATTAATGTATTAAGATAATTTTTTTAATTAACTGGTTTTTATTAAGGTTATTATGAATCATTATGTGTTTCCTTGAAGACCTTTCATTATAAGGCAATTTTTAAATTATATTCCAGACGAGAAAAGTCGAAGGTCAAACAATATAAAAAAATACATACAATAGAGTTTATAACGCACATGTGTGTACAAATGTATGAGTAAATTTGCTTCTAGGAAACATGTAGTTGGAGCAGTGGGAAGATGTTTACGTTTGTACGAGACACAGACGATCTCAACGCGGCACCTAGGCGTAGTACAACTCCATATGTGCTATGTATAATGTTAAGTTCAGGAACACATGCATGTGCAACTAGTTGAATTATTCTTGACAAAATAACAACTTCATTTAATATATCCATAAATTATAATGCTAAAAGAGCAATTTCACGTGGTAATAAATTGTCTTAGCAAGACATCAAAAACATTTGATAAAAACGTTTTAACTGGTACCGAGAACTAGATTAAGACGTATGGGTCGTAATGGTTAATTTTAATGTTATTTATAAGATTTATATTCGCTAAAAAGGTCCAATAATCAATTGCCTTTAAAGCGTGTACTGAGGTGGTACTAACATTCGATTGCTGATCTGTTTTACCATATGTTGAAAGTTACATATTTTAATATACTTAATGAAATTCTTTTCTTATTAATAATTGAACTCATATTAATTTTCAAAAATGAACCTACAGAATGACTATACACAAATATTTCCCTAATGAATTGACAGAACCCTGTTGCCATTGTTTTATAATCAATTATAAATTTTGTTCTAAATATTCTTTTTGAATGTTATTATAAGATCAGATTGATTACTACGTGTACCGCATCACTGAAATTTGTAAAATATCATCTTATTAATTATTAAACACTCGTTATCTTCTATATAAAATGACCAACGCAATATTTAGTAATGAGTTGTAAAAACCTTCATGACAACGTATATTCCCACATTGATATCAATTATTAATGTTTTCCACAGATTCATGATTGTTTGACTCTCCGATTATTGTTATATGAAGTCAAATTTTCTACTTTAATACTTTTATCTTTCTGTTTTTGTTATGTTATTTCCTTTCGTTTTGTTTTAGCATTACATTATAAACGTATATTCTTTGTTATTTGTTATTCCCCGCCTTTTACTACTACTCTATTAAATTGTGAGCTGGTGTGTGATTTCTTTTCCTCTTTATATTTTTAGTTGGTGACTATGGGCGTTATATATATTAGGTTGTGGCGTCACTAATATTCTCTTCATTAGACGAAACACGCTTTTGGGATAATGAATTGTACAACTATGAAATGTGCTTAAGCTAGTGGACTGTTAGGCCATCATCGAGTAAGTCATTGGCATAGTCCTTGTTTAAATTTCCTTTGGTATTGAGTTTATTTAACTGGTTGCCGGTCTTTTATTGTGTGTTGTCAACCCCAGTGCTTTTCTTTTGGAGCTGTTGAGTCACCACACAGTCAACTATACATTAAAACTGACTGCAGACATTATATTATTACTGAGCCTCGCATGTACAAAACATTATAGTTGAACGCGATGTGGCAGAAAATGATAATTCTGCGTTTTTTCAGTTTCAATTATTCCGCTATATCATGGCGTCCAGTTTTTTATTGGGGGAAGCCGGAGTACCCGGAGAATACCCTTACCTTTGGTAGGAAAACTGTTAAACCCTGTCTAAGAGTAAAGTCGAGTACACTCTGCCCGCAGAAAAACTCGAACCGCCCAATCAGTGTTGATAGACAACGTGATCAATAGTAGACGGCCTACCTTAACCACTCGGCCACCGAGGCCCTTCGAATCATTAGAAACATAAACAAAATATTGACCGCTAGATGCATTTATTACACTACTGAACATACAATAAAAATTATAAAATTATATTTTATTCTTTACAACTCGAGTAACTGTTATTTTTATAACATCTATATCTATTAATAAATCTTGAACATATGATACAGGCCTTGGCATTTGCATGTTGCAGACGATACATAAACTTTTAAAATATTACGAAGGGGTCAAAACCTTATCCACACTCTAACATAAATTATGTTGCTTCTTGAAGTAGAAAATTTAAAAACTGTAACTTTTTGTCAATTCTGTAACATCTTATATTCAAAGCAGTTGTTTTGGGTTATGATGTTCAAAGTATTCTAACTTAAAACATGTTCGTAACTCTCCTTTCTATATCTCATGGATCGCTACTGTATAATTAATATACTATACATTTATACTGAAATGCAATATGCAAAGATTGGCCTTAAGAACAGAACCACAGTGTATTTTTAATAATTTACATCACACAATTAACAAGGACAACAATAAGAAGGTTATCACAATTTTTAAATTAGAGTTGTTAAACATGACAAATTTCACACATAATTAACATCTAACTATTTCTCGCACAGGTGTTCGAAATTGTTTGCTTATTCCAATGTATATCCATAAGTTTAGAAAACAAGATATTACTATGATGGTGTTAACAACCTTGGATAAAGTTATTTAAAATGCCAACCAAACAGAATCATTAAAAAATAATCCAAACGCGAAGGCGAGAGTTGTGGGTCATTGAACACAATAAGGCTTGGAATAGCATGTAGTTCAAAGAATAGAAAATATTTTAAGAACCTAAGGTAATTTTTTCAAACTTTCGACAAGATTCTTTTCCAATATCCATTACCACAGCAGACACTTCGGAGTTAAATAGCTTTGGACGCCATATCAGCACAGAAATATAAAACGCCAGTGCTATCATAAGTAGGCTTCTCCTAGTGTTAAATAGTTGGGGCGCTTTAAATGGAAAAGCGCATATGCACAATCTCTGAAGCGCTGTGATGAATATAAGCAGAATTGAACAAAAATGAAAAATAACTCCATAAGTATCTGCTATTACGTGCAAAAATATTCATGCCCGTTTATTTTCAATGTCGAAATAGTGTTCAACTGGATCACTTATTCTTAGTAAAATAACAACCAATGAAGCCGACAGACAAACGATGAAAGTTTTTAAATTCATCAGCCCTGAAAAGATAAGAAAATATTAAAAACTAATTATTAGTTTTTTACAATAATATTAAACCAAAACTTTATTTTTCTGAATTCAATACATAGCGGTCATTTTATATATCCAGCAATTGAATTGCCATACGTCGGGCATCCATCTATAGTTTTGATTCTAAAACATCAAAAGTGGTATACATTAAAATAAGAACAAAATCTTAATTTTAGAATTTTAAAACCATGTCCTTAAAAATACTTAAGCTGATTATAACTTTGTGAAACAAAGGGAATATGGCTATATGTGTTTAGTAAAATATCAAAATATAAAAAAAACTAAATCATATGCCAACAACAATAAATGAAGTTGCAAGCAATCACGTGCACATATATGTAAATTCATAATCCGTAAATCATCTTGTTCCTTTTTTCCTTTATTACTTGCCGTTAAGTTTTTCGTATTTCTTTGTTTTTGGTTTTTGAATTGTGTTTTAATGTAATTTTAACATATTTTAGAGGGGATTGACACAAAACAAAACAAAAATAGGTACAACTATTAAACCAGTTCCGGTGAAGACGTGGCATATCACTGCGATAAACTCAAACAATATTCAAACAATAATTATGTATAGTTCATTTTTTAATAATTCTATTCATGCTGTAATTTATTTATATTAAGAGCTTTGATTGGATAAAAACACTTAAATGGCGTCTTCTCAGATAATTTATATATCGATATTTCCTCTGAGCGGACTACTTTAAGTATCCAAGGTAAACAAGATGGCGTCCTCCCACCGTATCGTCAGAAAGAGGGGACAATTTTTTCTCTGCCACAATGATTTTCAATGAAATCGATTGAGATTTCAAATAAATATATAATATAAATACAATTTAGTGTTTCATTTTGTTTTTTTTTCATATCAATATCTAAAGAACCGCGATTCCTTTGGTACTATGTTTTGCATATCCCTACGTTTTCCGGTCTAGGTACGTTTTGAGGTCTAGATAGGTTTCTGTAACTGTTTTTGCTGTTTTAAAAACCGCAACTATTATTTCACAGAATTATAAGGATTAAACACTGGGTTTTAGGAAATTATCAATGTGTAAACTCCGGCGACTCCCTCACAAACTTGACATAAAGTCCTTCGGACTTTATTTAGTTCGTGAGTGAGTCGCCGGAGTTTACACATTGATAATTTCCTAAAACCCAGTGTTTAATCCTATAATATAAGATAGAAACGTCATTATACCTTCGGTAACATAGCTCACTGTCACTGAAGAAAGGTCACTGCCACAATGATTTTCAATGAAATCGATTGAGATTTCAAATAAATATATAATATAAATACAATTTAGTGTTTCATTTTGTTTTTTTTTTCATATCAATATCTAAAGAACCGCGATTCCTTTGGTACTATGTTTTGCATATCCCTACGTTTTCCGGTCTAGGTACGTTTTGAGGTCTAGATAGGTTTCTGTAACTGTTTTTGCTGTTTTAAAAACCGCAACTATTATTTCACAGAATTATAAGGATTAAACACTGGGTTTTTATGAAATTATCAATGTGTAAACTCCGGCGACTCCCTCACAAACTTGACATAAAGTCCTTCGGACTTTATTTAGTTTGTGAGTGAGTCGCCGGAGTTTACACATTGATAATTTCCTAAAACCCAGTGTTTAATCCTATAATATAAGATAGAAACGTCATTATACCTTCGGTAACATAGCTCACTGTCACTGAAGAAACGTCATTAGAATCCAAAAAACAAATCACACGAATGAACTGATAAGTCAGTCTCAAACGAAGGCCTTGTATTGTTACCTTCGATGACTACTTACAATCTATATTTACACTTTTACCAAATGTATTTAATGCCCCCATTTTATTTATAACTATCATAACTTAGAGTTAAAAATGGTTAATTATCTGTCTTAAACGTGGCCAACTTGTATGTGAATGTGTCAAACCCTGTAATGAAGTTAACACATATTGTATATTTATTGCAAATATTTTATATCATGGAAAAAACAATCAAATGGGCATAATAATTCAAGGTTTCGGTATTCGTATCTCAATCAATATCTTTTTTCTCGCTTATAACAACGTCAGATAAGTTGCCGTGCAAATATGCACCTTTAAAGTGTAATACAAATGTTTTTACTTATTAACTGAATTTTAGTAATATTTGGGGGTCTCAGTGGTCGTTTGAGTAAAGTAGTCAACTATTAATCACCTGCCTGACAACACTGAGGTTGCGGGTCTCACTACGAGCTGGTGTACACTACTTTAATCTCAATTGACAAATATTACCAGTTATCCCACTGAATATCAGATGTTTTCTTCTTCTGTTGCAGCGGCTTTCGGTGCAATAAAAAATAGACGCAATGCTATAGCTGTAATATTGCTGAAGATAGCGTAAAACACCATTTAGTCAAACAAACATTCAGCTTGATTTAGGTCATTGCATTTCTTTAGTAATGGTATCCAAAAGCTTTATATAGCGTCATTTTAACACTTTTTATGTGTGTAATTATTTTTATTGATATGTTGGAAAGTTGTGTAGATCTTTGACTTTTTGTCATCTTTACACATATAATACAAGGATAACAATACAAAAGTATATCCGACTACATTATAATATAATTTACATGTTATCTTCAACACAAATTTTAAGCATCTAAACGATCACAACAACTAACCATAAATGAAAGAGTCGATTTCACTTTAACATCGAATTATTTCCCGAACTCGCTTACGAAACTGTTTGCTTATTCCAATGTATATCCATATGTTATTATATAGATAGAGATGAAATATCGAATTTTCCGAGTGACAGAAATCACGGTAAATCACATGTGAAAATTGTCGTTTATTTTCACTCTCGGGTTTTTTCCCGCCAAAACGTCACAATGGTTTTGTACTATACAGATATTCACCCGCCGTTCATAAAATTCAGGATTAAGCATGAAAATTTTACGAAAAAAATTTTGATCTATATAATAAATAGGATAATCAATTGGGCATCGTGAATATCCAAAATATGATCACTCGTGCCGCATACAGCATCAGATTAAACTCGTGCGCGGAACAAGTTCCGCGCACTCGTTTAATCAGATGCGTTATGCGGCACTCGTGATCATATTTTGGATATTCACTCCGCCCAATTAATTATCCTATAATTCAGAAGACACGACACAGCAATAAACATGTTACCGACTGAAACTCCACTGTATGAAAATGTTAACCATTTAACGAATTCATTATCAGATTCATATAAAAATATATCAAACGCAAAGCCAAGAGTAGTCGGTAATTCCCCAATAATAAATAACATCATAATTAAACATATCATTATTGATGTTCTATATGTAGCCCTCTGTTGTTGCTGTTCATGTTTGTTTCCAGGTTGTGCTCTGCTTACAGTGATCAAACAAAACACCATTGAAATGAACACAATAAGATTGGGAACGATCTGCAATCTAAAGAATCGGAAATAAATATAAATTTCATAAGTGTCCACTCCGAAATCTCGTGAGACAACAAGGGGTATGCTGCAAGATCCATTTCCGATTTCCTCAGACACTGTGGAAATTAATATGACGGGAAGCGATATTAATACAGCAAACACAAATGCCACTATGATCATAATTATGTTTGTTTTTGTGTTAAACAAATGGGGCGCTTTGAATGGAAAAGCACATACACAGAATCTCTGAAGCGCTATAATGGTTGCAAGCAGAACAGAACAGGAATGAAATACAATTCCACATGTACCATCTATTATGTTCAAGAACATGCATGAAATCTTTGTGTCAACGCCCAAATACACTGCAACTGGCTGACTAATTCCTGATGAAATAACAACTATTGAATCCGAAAATGCGAGGGCCGAAAGTAGTATTGTAACGTGGTTCCGAATCCCGGGTGATAGCCAGACATATGTTACAAACATATTTGATATAAACGTTATTACAGATACCAATAACAAGGTAATGACGTACCAGGTTTCATGATAAATTTTCATGTTTGATACGTTTTGATATGATACATGTTGGCTTAAGTTAAAAAAAGTATCCATATTTTTGTAAACTACGACCGAGGTTGGAGTAACATTTGATTGTTTATCTGTTCCACCGTATGTTGATACTTGTATACTTTACGAAAATATTTTTCTTATTAATTATTAAAATAACATTTATTGTGAAAATGAAATCTATCGGAATGATCATGCACAATATTTCCCCGTATTAATTTGTTATCCATTATCAGTTATTTCTAAGAATATAGTGATCATAATAATAAGTGTTACCGCCTGTTCCTTATAACTAAGTTTTGCTGCATGACACTCTTATAAATTATTCATCTCACTTTAATTAATGAATAATAAATATCAAATTCAAACTTGCCCTCATGAGTTGGTAGAACCGAATTGACAATAATGTAGTATTCAATACCAATATCAGTTAAAATTATCAATGGTAAAAAGTTTTAAACTCTTTCCTCGTTGAGATATTGCTCATGTTGTAATGTAGTCTTTTACGATTTTTACCTGTAACCAGATTGCCAGAATTTAATGGCACATGTAATCTCACCACCAGAAATTATATGACACATGAGACGATATCGAATTCAAAATTATAATTATAATTTGTGCAGCACCAAATATTTTATGTGACTGTTCCAAAACAGTAGTTTATGCTGTCATATTTGTCGTAGTTGTAAATAATTCATTTTATTTTGGATTTGATATTCCCACTTAAGTGATATATTAACATGGGTTTGTGTTTTATTTCCTCTTAATATATATAGATGTCTGCATCAGACCCCGATGGCGTCGAAATATTCTGTCTAAAAACTATAATAAGGTCTACATGCAGGTGTGCTTTACTTATTTCATGTTTGCCACGAGTAGAAAAGTATACTAAAGCTGGTCGACAGTGTTTTAAAAAACGTTAAATAATAAAACCAATTAAATATGAAGAATTTAATTAATATTATCTCGCAGAATATATTTTTTTCTCATAAAACATCATGTCATATTCTTTGTTTATTTGTTTGTTTGAATGGTGTTTAGAGCCACTTTTTTAGGCAATTTTTCAGCTATATATATAATTGGTGGAGGAAGCCGGAGAAAACCCCCGATTTTCGGTAGAAAATCATGTCATTTCTAAATCAACATATAATTTATATTTACACTAACGTTATCCTAACAATGGTGAAAATTTTGTAAATTTATTTACAGTGATATTTTATGAACACTTTGACTGATACATGCGACAGATTATCCTAAACAAGCTTTTAACCACGATTATTCGTAATAATTATACAACAGTTCGAGTAGGATTTCGATGAACGTAACACAAGGACAACAATAACAATGAATATTCAAGATGTGTTAAACTTTCTAGAGACTTCAAGAAGTGGTCAATGTTTCATTAAACACACATTTTAATATTACTATCAATAGGATTAGAAAATTTGAGACAATTAGATGCAATAATGTCCCTGCAGAAATGTTAAAATTAATCAGCATAAAAGCACTAACTTTTTGAACCATCTTATAAATATTTCGACCGAGTTTTAGTCCAAGCGTTTTTAGAGCAGACTGAAATGTGAAATGTTTACGGCAACAACTGGGGCCAAGCGCAAAGATGCAAATAATTTCTCGTCTTGACAGATATTTCGGTGTGTAAGGTTAACAGTTTTGCCAGTCCTACCACAATTTTGCATGACGCAATTTTTTGCATTTTGTATAATATCAAGTTTTACTGAACAAAGTAAAATTCCAAATGTTTTTTTTTCACTTAAAACTATTTGAAAAGTAATTAATATGACCCGACTCCATACTGAACGTGAACAGAGTATTGTTTACAAGTGCAAACTACATGTTTAGGTAATTTTATAAATCATATAAGAAATGAAGGATTTTGCAGATAAAATTTATTTCTTTCAAAGCATTCAACACACTGCCCTCTGATGATCAAATATTCAAACAACTTGAAATTTTACCTTGAATATTGGATCAAATCAATCACGTTGTTATGCTACACATCGCCCTATGGCGATCCTATCTACATATCAAGTGTGTAAAGCATAGAAGGCTGGGATTTACTAAAGTTGATTCTACCGTAAACCACCTCATAAGCATGTCCAATGATATTGCGAAAGCCTTACGTAATGGGAAAGAATAAGGGACGTATTTTGTCACATAAGCAAGGCATTTGACCGTGTATGGCACAAAGGACTCTTATTCAAACTTTAGAATTACGGTATTGAAGGTAATTTTTTATTCTGGTTTAAAAACTATCTTTCAGGGAGGGAACAAAGAGTGGTTTTTAGCGGTGGTAGTTATGACTATAGACATCTATTAATGCAGAAGTTCCTCAGTGTTCCAATTTAGGGCCTTTATTGTTTCTTTTATTTATTAATGATATTATAAAAGATATTAATGCTTGTGTTAAGCTTTTTGCAGACGACACAAGCATTTATATAATAGTAGATAGTCCCGAAGTCGCTGCTGACATATTAAATAGGGATCTAGCTAAAATTTATAGCTGGTAAAAAAAGTGGTTAGTACAATTTAACCCACATAAAACTGAAACGATAACTATATCTCGTAAATCAGTCAAACCAATTCATCTACCTTTTCTTATGGACAGGCTTAATATTCAAGAAGTCGCTTCACATAAACACTTAGGCATTCATTTTTCAAGTAATGATTCTTGGCATGACCACATTAATTACATTGTTAAAAAAGCCTATAATAGAGTTAATTTCCTTCGTAGGGTACGCTTTGTCCTTGACATGTATGTCCTGGAGAGAATGTACTTTTCTTATATTAGACCTATTCTGGAATATGGCGATGGCGTATGGCATTACTATACACAATACATTTTTCATGATCATAAGGGGCTTCATAAGATCGATTTTAATAGCGAAAATTGTCATGCTAACTTCACTTTTATAACATTTTCCATAAAAAAATATAGTATATAAAATGTTTTAACATAATAGAAATGCAAACAATGTTATTTTAATGTGTGTTTGGGTATAGTTTTGGTAAGTTTGGGTATGTTTGGTTAGTTTGGGTAAAAAGTCACCCCGCTTTCCTGAATGAATATTAATGAGAATTATAATATCAGAAAGCATACTATTTTGATATACCACCTGTTCGTATAATCACTTATTAAAAATGTTTCTTCCTGGATACCCCAGATATGTGGAATAAACTGGATATAGGTATAGAATATATCACCTCTGTCCGAATTTAAGAATAAATTGATTAATGAGATATAGAAGCCCCGTTGCCATTATTCCCTTGGCCCACGTAAACTTAATATAGTATATTGTCAACTGCGGAACAATGTTAGCTACTTAAACCAACACCTTTACCAATCACATTTATCTGAGAGTCCGTTGTGTACACGTGGTGACATTGAGGATAACTTTCGTTATTTATATGTATTTCCCCTCTATGATAACCCCCGAAGACTGTTATTCAACAGTCTTAGAAATTTTGAACCAATACTAAATGTAAATGTTTTACTACTGGTTCATTGGAACTGTCTCCAGAGGAAAATTCTAAAATAAAAAATGATGTCCTTGAAATATATTAATAGTACACGCAGATTTCAATAAATATTATTAATTTTACCTACAAGTATATTTCCCACCTTATTATTATTTTTGTAAACACATGCATATTCATGTAAGAGGTAAAGAACCTAAATACTAGTACATGTACATGTATGTATACCTTTCTTCATTTGCAGTTGTCAAGAATTCATGACATCTGTTTACCAACCTGTGTTAATTAGGTTATTAATGTTATTTACTTTATTTTATTTTATTCAATTTTTCTTCTTATTTGCCATTATGTTCATTTATCACTTATTCATCTATCCACCTAACTGTTCTTTTATCATTACATACATTTTTTCTCTTTATGGTTATTTACGTCCATACTTGACTAATACCTTTTCTATTTCCTCAGTTAAAACAGTCTTTCAAAATTATCCTTCTCTTTAAATACATAAATAAAATAAACCGACGTGTGCAGCTTTCTTCTGCTCTGTACTCAATAAATACTTATTTTTATTTATAAATTTATTAAATGAGACAGTTACCACATATAGATATGGAATTAACTTTAATCTTTGTATTATGTATACTAATTGCAATAATACAAACTGTATCATGATTCACTTCTCTCACAGAGTACCCCTATATATTGATGAATAGCCTTGCCTAATTATTTATTTGAATGTACATTTTTCGCTTTAGAAAGAAAATAAGTTACTTCCAACTTAACTTACTAAGAAACCAAATGCTATTAAATTATATTCTATATTTAATTCTGATAATAAAGTAGTCATTCACAAGTTTGCTAAATATTGCAAAATTGTCTTATCAGTATTTAGATAGTATTTTTCTGAATTATATTGCCTCCCTTATCGTATCTGGTAATATTTTAAAAATGCCATGTTCGTCATATCTTTTTTGTACATGTATATATGTTGTTATTGTTTATATTCACATCCCCTGTTGGGCTTGAATTTATAAAGAATCTTGAATCTTGTACATGTAACATGGCATGATGACAAAAAATGGTCACCCAAAGTGTTAAATATATCAGTTTCAATGGTAACAGACCATTGGTAGATTAACATCCTCAAAAGTCAGGGTTTCTGTGTCCACATTCCCGGGTTTGAAGATTTTCGTATGACGTCAATCCTTCAAAATATCAACCAATGAAATAGCTTGAAAGAAGTGTTTGGCAGTAGTCATTCTTGAGTTGGGAGAAAACATAGCACAGCTAATAAATAACGGGATAATAACAAATTATTAACACTTCTGTACAAAATACATTGATTTTCACATGGTCTATGCAACACATTCGTTTGGTTTATTTACAATCGACATCGGGACATCCCTTAAACAAATTGTGTATGAAATGGAGCTTT
Source organism: Limnoperna fortunei (assembly GCA_944474755.1). Classification (NCBI taxonomy): domain Eukaryota; kingdom Metazoa; phylum Mollusca; class Bivalvia; order Mytilida; family Modiolidae; genus Limnoperna; species Limnoperna fortunei. The sequence continues at coordinate 35,139,989 of OX104125.1, forward strand.
TGATTGGCTACATTAAGGTATGATGTAGCCAATCAAATTAGTGATTTCTAGCCCGAGAATTTCGTAGCTAAGTTTGTCAGGGTTTCGTGGAAACAGAAACCCTGACTTGTGAGGATGGGAGATTAGTAAAGGAAAGTTTTCCCCATGCTAACCTTACTACAGTGTATAGTATTAATAAATGACTGTCTGTCTTGATAATGACCCTGTTATATGTTCAAGGTCTGCAATAATGGCCCCGAGGAATTTGTAATGGCCCGAGGCAATGCCGAGGGCCATTACAGACTTCGAGGGCCATTATGCAGACCGAGAACATATAACAGGGCTATTATGAAAACACCAATTTCTTAATAATTTTATTAACTGAAATAAGCCGGGTACACCCACCAAAATTCATATTTTCAGACTAAGAAAGGCCTTTAACAAGCCAGAACCAGTGTGTATTTTAAAAGTCAAATTAATTTTCACAAAATTTTACATCTGCTGTGTTTTGTTTTGTTTTTTTTCATTATATTTCACAAATCTGCACATACATGTATTTTGGATATGCAACTTTTTAATGCTACATGTCTATTATACTAAATTAAGTAGTATTTAAAATTTCATTTTTGATTTGTAATGTATATACATGTAAGTAATTACAGACTATTTTAGGCAGATAGATAAGGCATACAGCCAAAAAAAATGTCAATAAAATGACATCAACATCTTGGAAATGAAACACTAGTTATACATTTTAGTTATAATTGAAGACAAATGAATAACAAATAACAAGTGTATAAATTCTGCTTCTAAGTTTAGCGGAAGTGCCTAAATTATGTACCGTAGCCCGATAATCAATTTGTTTTAAAATCAAGTACACTATGGTTCTTAAATTTTGAAAATTATTACTGTAGTGATAAAATATCTTAAAATTGCCGGCCATCTTGTTTTTCTTCCACAATGGCCTTGTTCTATGTCATAATGGCCCTGTAATATAATGCCATGTTTTCTCATATTGGCCCTGTTTGGCAGAAATAATGATAATTTACTTAGTTTGTTAATAAAAGTAAATAATAAATGCTGGCAGGAAATTACCGATTTTGTAAGCAAAATTCAGAATATAAAGAAAATGTTATCGTGCAGACGACAGGATAACACAGTTTCTGAACAACTAGAGTTGTACCCCTTTTAATATGCAACACAAAATATATCGAATCATCCAATTAAGGTTTTCCAATTAATATTTTGATTCTCGGTGACATAATAATCTTTTTTGTTATGACGGCCACGGCGTGTAATGGAAATTGGTTACATTAAGCTTACAAATTTCCTGGAGATCGTCACATTAAGAAAAGAATGAACCTTTGCACAATATGCAACCACTTAACTAGTTGATCGCGACTAATTGCTAACAGTTGCAGGTAGCATGGTAGTTAATGCCGACAGATCCACAGAATCACAAAATTAATAAATTGAATAATTAATTAAATACATGTATTAGGTGTAAGTGTGTTTATGGTGAGCGGCAATTCAAGCGTGAGACATTGATCAGACGTGTACATGCAGTATATGCATTATTTGCAACTTTTTTGAATGAATATTATATAGAAGAAAAATTGGGAAAACTCTAGGACATTTATTTTTTGTGCACCGATGTATCTAAATTAATGGCGCCTTTAATGACGTCATCACAATATTTACTTTAAGGAAAGTGAAAGTATATAAAATATTATGGTGGCATATATTTGCCACCACATATCACTTAATTAAGTCAACATATTTTCGGAAATATGTCAACATGCTTCATAATTAAGTCAACATAATACTGAATTAAGTCATCATTATCAGATTAGAAAATTGAGGGAAAATGCGCTGTTTGAACAGAATGTGCCATCTACTTTTCCACATATTTATCGTGCAAGTAAACATAATTATGAATTAAGTGGACATAATTTTCTGATTAAGTCGACATAATTTTATGATTAAGTCAACTTAATTTTCTGTTTAAGTATACATAAGTTTTTGATTATGTCGACATAATTAAGTCCACATAATCTGTCGGATTATAAAGTCGACATAATTATCTACCATTTAACATGAAAAAGGGGGGGGGGGGGGGGCTTGGTTTAGAAGTTGAAATTCCAAGACCTCAATGAGAGAATCATGGCAGAAATGAGACCCGAGCCAGCAATATGTCGTGGCTCGTATAGAAGTTAAGCCCTTTTAAATCATTGATCAATATAAAACAGAAAATTACTTGAAGATCTTGACCATCAATTTAAAAGGTATAGTCACATTGAACAAAATGCAAGTTAACCTTTATATATGTCAATAATAAATGATATGAAAACATGAACCATTCCAAAATAAAGCGGAAAGGTCCTACCACCTTAAAATTAAATGTTCGTCACCCTAAAATAAAATTAAAGTAGAAAAACTGTGAGCAGCAGCTCACAAATAAATACCCCACAAAACCCAATCAGATCAAATTTTAAATAGAAGGTGCACATCTACATTATGTCACGAAGATTGTGTGAAAGTTTCATGAAAATTCATTGAGGGGTTTACGGGGAGTTGCGGACAAGAGATGGGTACCCTTAGGTGTAACGGAAGGACGGATGGACGGACAGACACACACCCCTATCACTATATTACCCCCCCCCCCCCCAATTTTCAAGTGAGGGGTATAAAAGGGAACTATATTTTTGTATTATAGAATAATCCTATGCACACACTTTGCATCCGTCGTCATATTGCGTCCATGGTGAACTAGCTGCGTCTCTAATTAAATAAATAAGTAAATAGCTTCATACAATATTAATTGATCAGAGTGGTGACCAATCTACTGTTATAACTAATCTGCATTTATTAAATAGGAGGTTATTTTTTAAGTTTATATTTGTTAAGGTACAATTCCTATTTTTTTATTTTAATATTCAAATCCAACTACTGTCAGACAGCGTCGATTATCTTTTTAAGATAGTATATACTTAATTGTTTATTCGGTGGTCGCAAAATGGCATACTGCATGGTCATTACTCTTTAGCAAGCACGTGTTCCTGTTCAGCAGCGAGATAATCACTTTCATGATCCTTTGGACATTGATATATGGATCTTTTGACCAGAAGAATTCGAATTTTGAATCTTTTACGGACGCCATGGTGGTTCAACTCGAATGTTGGTCAACTTTTCATTGCTGATTTACTAAAGAGTGACCGAGCCAGGATTTAGCGCACGATCAGTTATAATGAGACCCCAGCATTGAATTTATGAAGAAATCGTTAAATTTTAAATGATTTTGAACCCTTTAAATAATTTATCGAACGCTTTTTAGTAAATCACGGGTGGTAACCCAAGGCTAAAACCACCATGACACTCGTAACAGCCTGATAATCATATTAAAAAAAACTGGCCGCCAAAATTGCCAAAACACTTGTGAAAAAAATAATTGAAAATCACAATTTTGTCCGATTTTCTTGAGGGTTTCTTTTAGTGTAATTTTTAAATTTATGTGCAGTAACGGGTGGTGGGGGGACTTCTTTTGTGTTGGGCATCCCCAACACCGGATTACTAGTTATATATGTTTTCTTTTTTTCTCAGTTTTGTTTCCCGTAGTTTAAAGAGGTCTTATTTGTGTTAAAATCTGACACCACGTAAAGGTAACTCGCGTACGGTTACCACACAATACAAAACTTATAAGTTTCACCTAATCATGCTAATTAACGGCTCATACAGGTGAAATTTAATCAGTTCCGGCAAAATAGTATGGCAGGCTTTTTTGCCGGTTACGGCAAAATAGCAACAGTCAAGAAAAAAAATATTGATTTTTATGACACGTAGCGATGCGATATAAAATATAATATTTTAATGCGTCGCGACAAAATTTTTTTTTTCAAAATTAGCATTATTTTGTATGGCAGCAAGTTTTCTTCAGAATATTATTTTCTTCTGTAGTAGGTATGATTATGTCCCCCTGTTTAACTATTTTTGATAATTATTATTTTGGTTCAGAGTATATTTAATTAATTTCATTTTCGATTTATTTTGGAATGGTTAATGTTTTCATATCATTTATTTTTGACATATATAAAGGTTAACTTGCATTTAGTTCATTGTGACTATACCTTTTAAACTGATGGTCAATATCTTCAAGTAATTTTCAGTTTTATATTGATCAATGATTTAAGAGGGCTTAACCTCTATACGAGCCACGACACACTGCTGGCTCGGGTCTCATTTCTGCCATGATTCTCTCATTGAGGTCTTGGAATTTCAACTTCTAAACCAAGCCCCCCCCCCTTTCAAGTTAAATGGTAGATAATTATGAAAACTTAATAATCCGACAGATTATGTGGACTTAATTATGTCGACATAATCAAAAACTTATGTCGACTTGAACAGAAAATTAAATTGACTCATTCATAAAATTATGTCGACTTAATAAGAAAATTATGTCTACTTGCACGATAAATAAGTGGAAAAGTAGATGGCACATTCTGTTCAAACAGCGCATTTTCCCCTCTTTTTCTAATCTGATAATGATGACTTAATTCAGTATTATGTTGACTTAATTATGTAGCATGTTGACATATTTCCGAAAATATGCCGACTTAATTAAGTGATATGTGGTGGCAGATATATGCCACCATAAAATATAAAGCATATTTACTTTAATTATGGGTGATCGATTCGGATGACTTATTTCACAAGTGCAATCATTATCCACACGTATATAGAGTATATATCCGTTTTTTTTGGCATTCTGTAGCATTCTATGACTTCAATATGGCCAAGAAAGTCTAGCGGGTTGGTATGGTCGCAAAATATTCTTTGTCTTTTTATACCTCTTTGCTCTTGAAAGAAAACAGCAAACAAAGCGGTCATTTTTGTGAAGTGCGCGTTCGTCTACGATTTACGACTTATGAGTTAAGGGTTCCTATAACCACTCGTAACCTTACGATAAACTTTGATCGTAACTCGTAACTACTATTTTTTAGTGAAACGGTCGTAACTTTTAAGAAATCATTACATCTGCGTTTACAACTTACGATCTTTAGTGAAACGGTTGTCTGTTATTCACTTACGTTTTGTGTGGTACAGTAAATCACTTGTGTAAAGGCATCTATTCTCTCTTACCAATAGTAAGATTTATAATGCAAACCAAGATAAGTTTATGTTTTTCGAAAGCATTAACATTCTGTATATAATCAAATTATGTCTAGAGTACTTGTCGTACAAGTTCCTCTTGTTATAATACTAATAACAATAATGACTTTATTAAACGAGGTTTTACACAGTTAGTATTAGAACTAATCTTACCTAAGGTACTCATGCATGAAACAAATACATGAGAATGTTACAAAAAATTACAGTTAAAGTGGAAAAGAAAGTATGAAAATGTAGTTATACAAATTAAATCGTCTTTAGTACAACCTCCGCGAAGAACACAGCAGTAATCAAGAAGTGGCAATTTTATATTGCCAGAACAGCCAATTTATGGCAAAAATGGTGTTGGTTATAGGTACGGTACGTAAATATCCTTAATGCAACGTAATTGTCGTATTAGAATAGAAATAATTCACAGAAGCTGTCCATTGGATAAAATAATATAGGATTTAACGCTTATTTTCGGTAATTCATCAATGTATGAACGAGGTCGACTCACTCACAAACAAATAAACGGCCGAAGTTTGTGAGCTAGTCGACCTCGTTCATACATCGATGAATTACAGAAAATAAGCGTTTTATTCTTATAATTCTTCCTAAATTGTCTTTTCCCAAAATAAAATTTCATTATAAGTGCGTGACGCGTACGAATATATAAAACGAACTGAAGACGAATACGTGGTCGGTTTGAACGGGATAACTGTTATTGGCAACAGATACATTTTACGATTTGACGACAAGATTATTACTAAATACAAAAGAATACTGAACAAAAAACAATATTCCGTATATTAATGTTCCTCATTGTACTCGTGGTTTATAGGTAACGTCATATGTGACGTCATATCTGTTCGAACGCAACGTAAACCTAGCTATAGACGTTCTTTCTTAAATACGAACAAAAAAAAACAATAGTTGTCGATTGTTCGATGGACTTTAAAGTGACAATTGATGAAAATGTGCTAAGACATGGAGTTGGTGACAAATCTGTGCATCTTGCTCATTTCGTTGATTTGTTGTGACTGAGAAAAAGAAGGTAGTTTTACCATTACGGCTATTGAGAATTGTGTGTATTTGAAATGATTCATAATTGAAATTACAAGAAACGCAATTTTTAAGTATCGTTTATATATGCCTTCACACTCGCATTTCGTCCTGCATTCAGCAATGGGAATAATGAATCCAAAACGAAGTGTACTAGCTGTTAAAATATTTTCTTGTATGTATTTCTGTATAAAACAAATTATTTATATAATAATGTTGTGTGTAGCATTCACTATGCCAAAATAGTGGCCAGGGTTGAAGACATAGTGCACGACCCGAAGGGAAGTGCACTATGTCTTCAACCCTGGCCACTATTTTGGCATAGTGAATGCTACACTCAACATTATTATAATTATTATACTGACTGTCTTGACCTGTAAAATAATAACAAGAAGAAAAATAGGGCATTAATGGAACATTAAATGATACCCCGCCACTTTGTGATGTAAATATTCCTTCCCAAACATGGACATTTCAGGCTTTCAAAGTCGCTTTGATTTTTTTTTTTTTTTTTGCAGATGTTATATGTTGATCGGCTTCTTACGTTGACTAAGATAAAAAATACCTTATTTAAAGCGCAGCAGTGATCAATCATTGATTACAAGTTAACCCCGCCTATTCGCGTGAATGACAATTGATTGACGTCCAAATCAATAGTTTTCTTAGGCAGGTGAAAAAACTATGAGGGCATAGTGCACGGAGCACAATTCGTTTAGAAATATATGTCAAAATAGAAAAATATTTCTATTAAAGGACATTCTTACAGAAAGTATAATAATTCATAATAATAATATTGTGACGGGTATTATTTTATTTTTCATTTCAGTGAAATATTTTAAATAAAATATGTTATCATTAGCTTAACGAATTTGAAAAAAAAACGTTATTTATTTCTGTAAAGAGAAACTCTACCACAATTTGTTTACTTCATGATGTCCATGCCGTCCACTTTAACTGTTACCCTATTAACTGGGGAAAATCCAGTCACCAGTGTTCCGAGTTTTAACAAACTCTCTGGGTTTTTCTTTAATTTTAAAGGCGAGCTCTGAATATTTTTCAAAACGAGACATAACATGTTTGTCTCACATAAATTAATTGGTTGTTCTGTTATTAAAACTTTTTCTATTTGGCTCCCAATCAGAATAAATTGTTGCTAAAATGTACTATATAAGGCTTAGATTTTCATTAAAAAAGTGCTTTTTACTTAAGAGCCAGAGTCTTTTTAGACTGTTAAGGTAGGTGGAGTACACTGTGTTAACACACAGTATTTAGGATTCTAGATGTAAGGGGGGATAATTTCCATTTTAATTTTTTCCGGTTCACTGCTCTGCTCACCTGGTTAGGGTTATTTTTTTTTTTGGGGGGGGGGTGATTTTTGTCCAAATGTCCCAATAAATCGAACTAACTAAAGTTATCTAAAAAAGTAGGATTTTTGTGGATATGATATATACTGTATTGCTTAAATGTAGGATTTTGTTTTAACCGTCACAATTGTTTTCCCTCTATGTAAATAGGGCTTATTTATTTTTACGATTGTTGCAACTAGACGTTATAATATTGTTATTTTTGTAAAATAAAACATGTATATTTTGCCACGTCTTTCTTCATTTAAATTAGTAGAAACACAGGTCATGTGAACGAACTCAATTTGTATACAAGTAAAAAGGAGAACTTTCAGTCTTAATCAGGTAGATTCCAAGGCTTGTTCCACAATACTTTGACGTTGGTTAAGCTTCCTTCCAGGCATCCCAATAAATTCCGAGACACTTGAGCATACACGTGTTGAAAACCCGCTAAAAAACACTTTGCCACTTAGGAACATGATAACACAGAGAGCCAACTTCCGATAAAACACAACTGAAAGCCCCTCCTGTTACAATATACAGCTGCTTCAAATAAATAACTTTACGTTTAAGCGACACATCGCTCAAGATATTTGTATCGCCAAAATTCCAGTGTACTGGCCTAATTTGTTGTCTGAAGCGTGCACGACACATGGCCGCCATATTTTTTTACGTTTAGCAACAAAAAAGTAGTTACCCAAAAGTCGTTCATCAAAATATGAACGGATCTGGGAAGTACTGGTTCAAGGCCTTTTGGCCAATCAGAAATAACTATAAACGTAAACGAATGTAAGATAAGAATTATAGCGACATAAATGGTCATCTGGTTGTAAAACAATCATAAACCTAATACCCTATAGTGAATTAATTCTTAATCAATTTGCTCTTTCCAGTGAAGATTATCATCTATATAAATTACTAATACCTTTTCACATTTAGATTTGTTGGGATTAATAAACATATTATTTTCTTTACACTAATTTTCTACAAAATGTAATTATTTTTTGCATTTCTTTCTGCAAAAGTTGGTTACATGTATATTTTCCAGATAAGTGTAATGTAGTATAATCTGCATAAAGATCAGTCACACATTTATCAAGATATAAGGTTAATCATTCATAAATAGAACAAACAGCATGGGGCCAAGTATTGATTCTTAGGAAATTCCAAATTTCACTTCTTTTTTCCCCGCGAAAACATTACATAATTTGACTTGTTGCGTTCTTTTTTTATAAGTAGGAGTTTAAAAAAATCTTTGTGTTATCAGAAAATCTATGGGTCTTACAAAAAATATCATAATCTACATCATCAAAGGTGTTTTTATACATGTACCTCCACTTCGAAGAAGAGGGAGCATACTGTTTTAGCCTAGTTCGCCGTTTATTCTTCTGTTTGTCCGTCCGTAACTAAAATTCTGTCACAGTTTTCTGAGCAACTGTAGGATGCAGAAGTTTGATATTTTTATATTGCTTTATCCTACAGTACCCAATGGTGTATTACAATTGTATGCTCCCTGGTCATCTTCCTGTTTACCTTATACTTTTTGTGAAAGTTGATGTATCACTAGTTAGCATTAGCTTCATACATTTGATATCGGACCACAATTGACCACGTGATCATATTTGATGCCCCGGATGTCTATTGTTTTTCAATGGAGCAGACCTCGGTACTTTTCGGCAAACATCGGAAATACTATTTGAGTAACTAACTTTTTTTTTCAAAATGTTAACATTGACTTGAAGTAAAACACATTTTTTAATTTGTATCATTAATTAACGATGCATTGATCTAATAACGCTATATTTCTTGGTCTAAGTATAAAATTAAACGGTGACTTCAATGACTTCAGTTATGGGTCGGATACCTTAAATCTTTTCATCTTTTCATGTAACCATCTATCTTTATTTGTACTGGTATAATGTTAATAAGGGCTGTATGGCATGAATGAATTGGTCTAAATCCTTATTGTGCGGAATGTAACAGTGTCAACTTTGATAAGAGCAAGGCAATGTTGTTAGCGAAATGTCTTTTTAATATTTTTGAGAGGTTTAGAAGAACCACTCGCCGGCGCAGAGAACATAACTGGTTCCCAGATATAACCTCTGCCACACGTCATTCCCCAGTTACTGCGGGGCTACATTTGTCGTATGCTTGAAACGTTTATAAACAAAGAATGATGTTTGTAAAATAATACACGAGATCTTTTATATTTTTACAGTCTATTGATACACTTTTGATACAGTTTTACATTGCAATTACAGTGTTTGTACGCGAAGCTTATCTGCCATGAGAGATATCTCTCACAATGTCAACCAATGTGGCAGAGGTGATTGTGGTTGACGTAGGATACCCAGAATCCTTTGCGTGGAGATTATAGAAGAACTTCTAGTCCACTTTAAGCTTTTAGTGTATGTTGAAACGTTCACTGAATCTTTGTTACATGCTGCCTTTGTCGGGGAGCAAGGTGACTGTTTATTCATCTTTTATCTGCCATTCTGTAATGATATATTGCTGGGGTCTACAAAGTTTCTTTCTTGCCATAAATTCTGTATCAAAATATATTTCCATGTTATAAAGTTTCCCTCATAAACAATGAATTTCTTTCAATGATTTTTTTTCTGAAAACGTCCATCTAGAATATGTGTACTTTTCCCCCAATATATAATTATGTTTTACTTGCCCGATTTACCCGAAAGACGCTTTTGCCAGTAAATTGGAAGCAGGGTATCAATAGGTGAACGTTGCTAAGTTTTTCTAGTTCTGCAGTAATAAATTTTATTTCAATTCATTAACAGGTTTCCTAAAAGCCCTTTATACCTTTTTTACCATATTGCTAAAATAAAATATTAACAAAATATCACATAGAGATTTAAGGTTTAATAGATTTAAAAGTTTACAGATGATGATGCTGACTCTGACAGATGTGAAGTATTGGATCAGGTAATCTAACAATTCCACTACTGACATTGAGATTAACAAAATTAAAATTTGTTGGTTTAAAAATACAATACTCAGACTAAATAAATATTTTGAAAATTAAGAAAACTAGACATTTTCTTTAAAAAAAAACATCCCTACACTACCCTTAGTGAATTGATGAAGTCAGACAGGTTTCAAAAACAGGAAATTTGACCATTTTGCACTGGACTAAAACTACCAGATTTGTTACTTTATCAAATGTTTATGCTTAGTTTCATAATAGTGATGTTTATATTTTACATTTTTTTCTTTAAAGACTCTTCTTTTAAATTAAACCCCAAATGTACCCCCCAAAGCAAAAAAAAAGCCTTGACAAAATATTCACAGAAATACATGTACCTGTATATACTGGTAATAAATTCTGTAAAAAATACAATTGATCTTAATATACAGGCTCATAAACAAATTTCATACATATGTATACTCGGGTATTTCCAAAATAGAATGGATAGTTTTGTTTAAAATTTGGCAACAGTTATTTTCCCAAAACAATTTAAATAAAGATCTAAACCTACATGTAACCCGCTTTCACCAGTAAATGTATTTTTTTTTTTTTTTGTAAAATGTATCTGAAGATATAGCAGAAGTTTGTAATAGTATTCCACTGTTGTATTTACTAGAAAACATATAACAGCTAATATATTTAGGAGATAACTGTATTGAACATGAATATTTGCCGGCATCAATTGGAGATTTGATGGTCGGAAATTAAGTTTACTGGCGACAGCGGTGCCAGTAAACGGATATTTTGACTATCAAATCACCAAATAATACCTGCAAATCTTCAAATACATTATGGTTATGTCCATTCTAATGCTACGGCAAAAAAAACTAAATTAACTGATTAAAATTATATTTTTATACCGGAAATTATGTATGCGCTTGCGTTAATTTCTGAAATTATTCACGTTGTCTAATCAGAACTGACTTTACATCAAGAATTGCATTAGAATATGGGTGTTAATGACTTCTATTTATTACCAAACCTGCGGAGAGCTAGGATTTAGTACATGTGCCTATCCGATCCCTGATCTTATTTTTCGACTTGAGCAAAATACAGAACATGATTACACTGTAATGGCCATAGCAGAGGTTATTATTTATAATTATAATTTTAGAGAAGATTTAGAGTGATTTGTTGATGCAATAATAACTTTTAACATGGTTTGGGGGGGGGGGGGGTGATGTTGTTCACTCATGCCTGCACACATAGTAAAATTGTGCACATGCTATTTTTGGATTGTCAATTTCAAGATTCAGGTCACATTTGGGTGTTACAGCATGTCTGTGTTTGGTCCGTAACATTGACGGATCTTCAAACAATTTGGCACTAGTAATTCTAGCATCAAGACGACCTGTCACATTCAACATTTAGGTCGCTCGCTACCTTAAGTGATTAAGGTTACACAGTGCAGCATTGTAGCAAATCTGTGTCTGGCCCATTTGGCTGAAAATATTGTTGGTGTTAGTCAGCATTATTGATTACTTGTAGCAAATCAATATTCATATCATCCACAGCATTCTGTAGGAATGTAGGAATGATTGTCTGTGAATCAAAAGTACTTTGTTATTTGGTTTTTGATCATCACTTTGTACAAGAGCAACACTAGAGTGGTTGGAAATTCTCTGCATGTTCCAAATATGGTATATAAATACATCATTTTTATGTTATCCAATCAACGCTTTTGATACATGTATATACTGTGATGGGGATAAGAGAAACTACAAATAGGGCAGACAAACAATAAGTTGTGTAGGAAAATGAAATGCAGGTTTAGTTATATAAGTACTATGTACTTATAGCTTAATTCAGTAGTAGAAAACATTGGTGGATTCAACTTTAAACATTCATTTTCCAATTTTGGTGGCAACTAATCCTAATCTTACAGCCTTATCAATGCGTACGACTTGCCAATTGCTTACCGCTAGTATTTATGTACCAATACGATAGGATACTTGTTGTAATTTGTTGCTATTGGTCACATGCCTGTTGGCACTGGTGCTGGTTTGAGTCTCACTCCAGACAAGGTGTGCTAAACTCCAATGTTAATTGACAAGGATTGTCAGTTTTCCTACCTAAGGTCGAGGATTTTTACCTAATAAAAACTAGACGCTATCATATACCTGCAAAATTGCCGGAAGTTGGGTTAAACACCTTTCAAACAAACAAGAAAAAGTGCTATAAAATCATATATTCTACTCCCAGCTATTGGTCAAGTGGTTTAGGTAGTTTGTCTGCTATTGATCACGTGGTCTGTCAAAACTGAGGTAGCGGGTTTGATTCGTATTGCGGGCAGCGTTCGCTTGTCTCTAGTCGTAATTCACATAGTTTTCCAATCAGAGGTCAGGGGTTTTCTGAGAATATGCTGAAAGTGGCGTTGAACACCATTCAGAGAAACAAACAAAGCTATGTGCATTGCAATTTGGTTACACCAATTTGCTGTGACTTGCATATTGGTTTACAAATTGAAAAATTGTTGTAATCCAGTTCAACTTTCATGATTCCAGTATAAAATTATGTTTATTTATTAACAAGCCCTACATAAACAAGAGAGGCCTTTAAAAAATAATGTAGAATAGATAAGTTGAACATGACCAAACTTTTACTACGCAAACGCACATATATTATTTGTAACAACATACATTTTATGATTTGTTGTTTGTTTGATGGTGTTTTAACGCCACTTTCAGCAATTTTTCAGCTATTTCATGGCGTCCAGTTTTTATTGGGGGAGGAAGCCGGAGTACCCGGAGAGAACCCCCGACCTGCGGTAGGAAAACTGGCAATCCTTGTCAATTAAGATTGGAGTCGAGTACACCGTGCCTGCAGTGAGAATCGAACCCGCAATCTCAGTGTTGACAGACCACGTGATCAATAGTAAACGAACTACCTTGACCACTCGGCCACCGAGGCCCCTACATTTTATGAGGAAGTAACACTAATACAAACACATGATGCAGTAATAAATAATAAATTTCTATCAATGTATCTGCTTTCTAGTTTAAGTAAGACACAATGTTTACGTTTAAAAAGTTTTATTTTTTTATACACAGTAAATTTTATTTTTAAAAAATTGAAGAGAGGCACAATACAAAAATTAGTTGTGGGTTAGTTCTTTATGCCGTTTTTATACACCTGTCGAAGACGGGTTGAATTATGGGAACACCCATGGCAGGAGAGCAAACAGTTGTTATCCGATCTTCATGAAATTTGGGGAAAATGTTTATATATAATATCTCGACCAATATTGATAACCAGCCGAATCACTTCACCCACTCTAGAGTTAAGGACTTTATTTATACAAAAATGGCAAATTCACCTTATCCGCTCTGTAACGAAAACAGTTGTTGTTCGATCTTCATGAAATTTGGGGAAATGTTTATAGGCATAGTATCTCGACCAATATTGATAATCAGGCAAAAAGGTTTAACCACTTCAGATTTGGGGCCCTTAATGAATAAAAGAAATGGCAACTTTGCCTTGTCTGCTATCTAACTCACACAGTTGTTATCCGATCTTCATTAAACTTTGGGAAAATGTTTATGTGCATATTATCTCAGCCAAGTTAGATTACCAGCCAAATCACTTTAGCCAGTTCAGAGTTCTGGCCCTTTATTTATAACAAATGGTATATTTGACTTGTCCATTGTCTAACTCAAACAGTTGTTGTCTGATGTTCTTGAAAATATTTATTGGCATAATATCTCGAACAAGATTGATAAGCAGCCAAATTGCTTCGGCCACTTCAGAGTTATTGCCCTTTATTTATACAAAAAATCGCAAATTTTGGACTGGCGTATTTTGTAGCACATTGCCACTTGTTATACCCCACGCAACGAAGTTGCCGGGATATAATGTTTTGACCCGTCCGTCTGTCCGTGTGTCGTGCTGTTGTTGCCTCGCCTGGATAGCGCTCTCAATTCTTAATGATTTTAACGAAACTTTGGGAAATTGTTACTTAAATTCGTCAATAGAAATATATTTTTGGAAGGTGGCCTTTTCAACTTTCATTTACATGTGTATTCAATGTTGTCGCCTGAATAGCACTTTTATTTCTTCGTGGATTGTCTTTAAACTTTGGGAAATTGTTACTTAAAGTAGGTGCTTGGATGAGATTGAATTTCAGGAAATTTCGTCAAGGGGCATTTGTCAAGGGAGACCATATTTTGGGAGGGGGACTTAGTCCATGTACATGTATATTAAATGTTGTCGCCTGGATAGCGCTTCATTTCTTCATGGATTTTCATGAAACGTCAATATACCAATTTAAATACCAAATACAACCTTGATGTAATGGGAACGCGTGGGGTATTGTGAGCTTAATCACTAAGGTTCTTTAATTATTAATTAGAGCTCTAATATGGAATCTAGTTTTAAATAGGAGAGGGGACAATCCAAGTCCTTGTCTCTTAAGTTTGAAGCAGCGCACACCATGAGCAAGTCCGACAGGAACTCGTAATACACGTGTTGACAGGTATATTAAGGGCACAATTCCCTCAAGTTCAATTGTCCTTACTGCTGATTGTGTTTCTGTCAGCAGTCCATTCCACACCTTTCTTCATTGTTTCATGTCTTGAGTTATTTGTAATTCTAGTGGTTTACCTTACAAAAGTTAAACTGGTGGATATTGGTTAATTCTTGGTATAGGATTTGTAATCAAAACCAAAAAATGAAGCATTCATTTTTCATCCAAGGAAACTACAAGTGTTTTTACGCCTGTATATAACGGACGTATTATGGTATAACTGTCCGTCGTCCGCATGTCACACTTTATCTTGAGAATGCCTTTACAGATTTTCAAACTGCAAATAGTTAGCATCATGATATGTATATATTTCGGAAAATATATCTGGTTTTTGAAATAGAGTTATGGAGCTTTGCTGACTAGAAAAAAAGGGTGGGGCGATGTTTTAAGTTGTTAGAATATCTCAAAAACTTGCGATATCTTGAAATATTGAGAAATTGTTTATTTTGATAGATGTAAACTTCCTTTCGTTTTATTACAATTCTTACTTTTTGTTATAGAGCTATGAAACTTTGTTCCTGAAAAGGTTGGAGTAGATTTTTTAGTATTCACACATCTAAAACGCTTACATTTGGGACATAAATGATATTGATTGATGTGATTATGTCTCACCAGTGCAGATTGCTTTACGCTTTCATCCAGTGTATAGCTCTTGTCCTTATCTTAAAAACGTGGGTATCGTGCACTCATGGTTCAGTTGTTCATTATATGATTACATCCAACGTGTGTGTGAAGTTCTTGGTAGTTACTTCAAAGTGTTGATACGAGTAGAAATTAGTTATAACTAGATATCAGTGATATGGTATCCATCTCTGTGGGTCCGGCTGACCTTGAGGGCGAAGGTCATTAACCATGATATTGGACACATAGTTTTGATATAATCTAGCAACATACGAAATATCAAAATCCTACCTTAAAAGACTAAAAAGTTCTGGGCGGACACGATTTTGGACGGACAGTCTGATCCCCATATGCCGCCCGCCACTAAGTAGCGACGGTCCTAATGATTGAGACAAACAAGTAACGTGAACAAACCAAAGCAGTATTGAAGAGAAAAGGACACAATTCAAAAGAAGCATGTCTGATAACATATTTCTCATTTCAACCACACAGGTTGCAGTTATCTCTGCACAAGATACAACTTAGTGTTAGAAAATAAGTGTGTATTGGTCGAATAGTTGTATTGAACTGTCCAATACTAATGTATCAATCTAAAAAAATTCCACGTGAGACCCCATAATGGAAGCCACGATACAGTTATAACTGAGAATTTGATTACAAACAAGTTGCCATGGTGAATGTGGTATACTTTTAATGCAATCTGAGTTGTTTGTTCATATAAGCTGCATAAATAGACCTGGGTAATTCCAAAAGATGAATCTACTCCTCGTACTTAATTGCAATAAATTTAATTCAACGATGGTTGGTTGTAGCTACCAAATTCATTTCGTATTTTTACCTTTGTTTGTACATTAGGGAAGAATTTTAACTGGTTTCTACACATATTATCGTCCAAAGGGTAATTTTGTAGGTCGATTATGTGTTTCATGTGTATTTTCTTTACTTATACAAGCAAAAGATCTCTGTACAATCTGATGGTAGGATCGACAACTCTAAACTCAATAAAACTGATGTGAAATAACGGTTTAAGCTTCATGTACAGGGTAAAACCAAAAGCCTAATACGCTCACAAATAATAAAAATCTCGTAATAACGAGATAACTATCTGGTAATTACAAGATAATAACTCGTTATAGCGAGTTATTTCATACTGTTACAAAGATAATTATTACTTTCTCGTAATTACGAGATAACTATTTCGTAATACCGAGATTAGTCGTGAGTTTGTAGTTTGTTAACGTGTAAGTCTTGTCTAAACATTATGTTAGAGGTTGTTTTAAAATTATTTAGCAAATCTATTTTTATAATGCTATAAGGTTAACGGAAAACAGAAGCATTAATGCATCTTGTTTTACTTTTGTTACTATTTATCATATTACTAAGTATAAGTGTAGTAGTTTAGCTTGACACTCTGGGCAGATAATCCATTTCAAGATTATCACTGCTACTCTTGTAAGTTACTTCCGATTCGATCAGATGTCTCTCGTGTAAATATCTGGTAACAGTGTCTTGCTTTAACTTTATTGACATGTATATGACAGATTATCCGTCGATTAATGTACAAAGTTTACTTGTTCTTTTTCAAAGTTATTTATTATATTAGTATTAATATATGGTTTTTATGTTTAATAAAAACCACTATTCATAATGCATGTTTAACCTGCTAGAAGAACATAAGAAAAATATAACAAGAAACAAACTTTAGCTAATTAATGTCTTTTTGTTTGTCCTTTCATTTATATATTTTTTTAAATCATAACATATACAAAATAAAAAAAAAGTAATATTGCAAGGTTGGAATATGAAGAAGAGAACTTTCCAACTTTTCCCTCTGGAATTCATAATTTATTTTAAAATCTATAATAGACCGAGCAAAGCCATGGTGGACTGGAAAATCCATAATGGACCGTGTGTAGCCATAGCTGATAAATCCATAATGGACCGTGTATAGCCATAGCGGATAAATCCATAATGGACCGTGTATAGCCATAGCGGATAAATCCATAATGGACCGTGTATAGCCATAGCGGATAAATCCATAATGGACCGTGTATAGCCATAGCGGATAAATCCATAATGGACCGTATATAGCCGTAGCGGATAAATCCGTAATGGACCAGCTATATGATATGATTATATAGTTCAACCTGTTTGGTGCATGTAAATACAAGCTAGTTAGTAATAGCTTTTACTCTATTAACGAAGTAAAAACCCATTTCAGGAAGTTTTTTTTAAAGGAATACATGAACTTAAAATTGTTTGGCAAGTCCTAAAAACTACACCAACGTGCGAGAATTATCCCTTAACGCAATTGTAAGCTCATTACAAAATAATTATAGGTTATTTACGTTTTTTGAAACGAGATGCGTTTTATCGTTCATATCTCATCGAAGTGCGACAGCCCTGAGATGAGATGTCGAGAAAGTGCATCGAGTTTCATAAAACGTAAATAATCTGTTTATCGCTGTTTTGTAACATTGCACACAAAGATCAAAGGAAAATACTGCAAAATAGCGATAAGTAATTTTATTGTCATAATAAACAATATTTTTAAAAAATCTTGTAATTACGAGAAACGAGATAGTTATTTCTTTATTACGAGATAGTTATCTCGTTATTACGAGATAGTTATCTCTTTATTACGAGATAGTTATCTATTTATTACGAGATAGTTATCTATTTATTACGAGATAGTTATCTCTTTATTAGTTATTTCTGTATTTAAGGATTAACTACAAAAAATATTTTCTCCATCGAGGGATAACAAAATTTCCGTTTTGCACATTGTATAATCCGCGTAAATTCAAACAATAGAATAAACTCAACAATTTTATTTTTGTAACTGGACATTTTTGAAAAAAGAGATCAACACAAAAACTGTTATTTTCCCGTGGAGTAATATATGACGTCAAATGGCGCGTGTCTCCATGACGATCAAATTTGTTTTCCATCCTCTGATAGAAAATATTTTCCAGCCAATCAAAAGTCAGTATTCTCGCAAAATTTATTTATTACACGATAGTTATTTCTTTATTGCGAGATAGTTATTTTTTTATTACGAGATAGTTATTTCTTTATTACGAGATAGTTATTTCTTTATTACGAGATAGTTATTTCTTTATTACGAGATAGTTATTTCTTTATTACAAGATAGTTATCTCTTTATTACGAGATAGTTATTTCTTTATTACGAGATAGTTATTTCTTTATTACGAGATAGTTATTTCTTTATTACGAGATAGTTATCTCTTTATTACGAGATATTTATTTCTTTATTATGAGATAGTTATTTCTTTATTACGAGATAGTTATCTCTTTATTACGAGATATATAGGATCTAACACCGGTTGGAGGGCAAGACGGGAAAATCTCAGACACCCAAGTGAAAATATTTCTGGTCTCCAACGAGGCTCTGCCGAGTTGGAGACCAAAAGAAATCTTTCACGCGGGTGTCTGAGAATTTCCCGTCTTGCCACCGGTGTTTGATTCTATTTCTCACTAATTCGTTAAAAAAAAATCCGGTTCTGTTCTATTGAAAGATGGCAACAAATAGAGTTATCTACCCTGAACGTAATCTCCAGTGTACACATGTTGCGTCACCGTGTTTGTTTTGATGTTTACCGCTATCATATTGTGGCATAAATTGGTTCATGGAAGCTCAGATATGTTGTTTTCATATTAATTTTTTAAAATGCATAGTAAACAAACACAATTAAAGCAAATAATTTATAATTTTTATTGCTGAACCGACAGTTGACGTCACAATACATTTCAACCGGCTAAAAATAGTACGCTGTCTCATTAGTGGGAAAGTTATCTCTTTATTACGAGATAGTTATCTCTTTATTACGAAATAGTAGCAAGCGTATTTTGAAATAGAATCGATACTATATCGATTTAGACTTTGTCACATATGTATTTACTACAGAATGTGTCTTATAAATTTCTAGTTTGGCTTTTTGTATTTACAATAGAATGGATACTTATATCTAGTCTTGCTTTGTGTCCATTATAAAGATCATTTGAGGATTGCAATGCCCCTCGAGGTCTTGTAGTTCAGGAAAAGTTGGACTACATGTAACATCATGAAAATCAAAATACAAAAAAAGTTAGGAGAAACATTCGGTACTAAATGGGTGTTAGATTTCTAACGTCTCAATTTTCTGTATTTTCCTTGAATTTATTTAAATTGTTGAAGGTTGTTCAGTTATCTCCCTTTCACAGTTTTGATTATTTCGCAAAACCAATATTTAACAGGGAAAGTCTGAAACAATCCATCTTCAAACAAACTTTATTTTTCGGACCACAAATCTACTTCCTGAATTTAAGCTACATCAATCTTGCCAATCTAATTAAAATTAGGCCTCTTCTGATTGGTTGAGGTACTTAATCTACTTAAGGGGATGCAGGACACGTTCACTGGAAATAATTTGTCAATAAATATAAATTTTCTTTAAATTCGCCATATAGTTAGATTTTTATACAAGTTATCATAATTCAAAATAAAAAATATTGGTTTCAGAGCTTATTTTCGAGGGGTTGATCATTGAAATTTTAAATTTCTTATAGATTATACAGAGAAGAGAATAAAATACAAGATTACAAAAATTCTGTCCAATGAAATTTTCTGAATTTTTTATATAATATCAAGCAATTGGTTTACAGTTTAATTATGGAAAGAAAAATAAGGGTTTCTGAATTAAATTTTTGTCAATAGGTCAAAATTACCTCCCTTATTAAAAAATTCATTTTCATTATTTTTGCCAATACCAAACTCATTTATGCAAAAACGTTTTATTTCAACAATTATTAAATTAAAGTAATAATATAGGTATAAAAATTTCATATTATTTTAAATTTCATGGAAATTAAGAGTAAATAATGAAAGAAATTATTATTAAATTTACCATAAATGTTCAATCTACTAGTATTTTGAAATTTTCACAAAAAATGGCGGATGGCGTCCTGCATCCCCTTAAATAACGTACCAGTCAACACTGAGGTTTGGGGTTCGAATCCCCCTGCAGACAATTGTACTCGACTTTAATCTTTTTTTACAACTATTGTCAGTCTTCGTACCAAACCGATATTTCTCCGGTCCAGCCATGATATAGCAGAAAATGCTGAAAGTTGCGCGAGATACTATTCAAACAAACAAACCAAAACTCATCTCTCCCATTTTACTGACTCGCGTATGAAATGGATAAAAATTGAACGAAATGACATAGATGAAACAAATGTTATGCATTTGAAGTCGTCATCAGTGTGTGATTTTTGTGTAAAAGGAATTTAACTTAGTTGTGATGTATAATAGTCTTTATTGCATTATATTTTAATTAAATCTGTTAAATTACAATATTAATCTGTTCTGGGTTACCGCAATACACTATGTAAACGGAGTACAATGTATAAAGTTATTCACTAACTCTCACTGAATCCTCCAATTAAACCAGCTGGAAACCTTTAACCCATGCCCATGCCCCTCCCACCCATTCCACCCATGCCCATCCCACCCATGCCCATCCCACCCATTCCACCCATGCCCATCCCACCTATTCCACCCATGCCCATCCCACCCATTCCACCTCCGCCCATCCCACCCATTCCACCTCCGCCCATTCCACCCATTCCACCTCCGCCCATTCCACCCATTCCACCTCCGCCCATTCCACCTCCACCCATTCCACCTCCGCCCATTCCACCCATTCCACCTCCACCGCCGCCCATCATTACAACTCCTCCTCCCCTTCCACCAGTACCGCCAGCCCTGAAATAAAAAATCAAATATTCGAAAACGTGTCATATTGTTATACGTTAATCGTTATCATACTTATATCTATCATGCGCATATTTCTGACTCATTTCTAACCTTTGAGTATAACGAAGCTTTTTGGTTAAACGGTACGGATTTTAGCACTTTTTATTTTTGAGGATTTAATGGCAAAAATATAAATCCGTAGTTAGCCATTTAGATCTTAGATATGTAAGAAAACGTTTCCTTGAGGTTAATTACTATTTAGATTTTATTATTGTTCATGCAGCTGATAAAATGTTTTTCATCGCCTTATAATACTCCCGCTGTGTCTATTTATTCAAAACCACAGAAATTAATATCATACGAATTCCTGGTACTACTGATAGTCGGGTGGCTTATGCTAGGCATTAAATAAGTAACGAATGGATAAGAGTAATAATTAATCGAAAGCAGCAGATACTGATCTCGTAAATCAATACGTAAAGAAAAAAGTCATGAAAAAAATGAAAGGCAGACAACGACAAACAGCAGTCACTGTATAAGTTATAAACTAACGAACACTATTTACTGTCTTCAATATTAGGTAAATGCATTAACTAGTTTCTTGTCAAATCTGTGCGCAGAGTATAGCTCGATTAGTTACGAAAGCAGCCTGCGTCTGTTGACGATCATAAACTCTTATAGTTCCCATTTTGGGCAGATTACGTCAGCTATGACGGATTCTATCATTTAATACATTCGCAGTGAAAGTCACAGTCTTTATGCGCGTTACGTCCCAGTTGACAATTTTTTTTATTGGGGTTACAATATTCTTTGCGATACTCTTAGAAATGTGTTATTTTTATTATATAATTTAATTTGCTTCGTAAGCTGAAATCTGATTTACCAACTCAAATAGGTGTTATTAGAGGTAATACCATACTAAAGTTGGTCATTTAACTTATTCTTACGCCGTATAAATTCAAATAGTTCCATGACGCTCATCAATGTTAATACCGTTAAATTGTCAGGTACATATGTAACGTGGTACATGTATTTTAAAAACATAAATTATGAATAAGAGGTTAAAGAGTATTAGCTGTTCAGAAATTTGTAACAGTTAAAAGAAATTTCTTTTTTATAAATATATTTTCTTGTGTTAAAAGAATGTGTTAATTTATTCGATCAACCTCTTGATTATATAGTCCGCGGGAAATAGTTACATAATGCACTCTTAGGAAACCCCGTGTGATCTTCCGATCCTGATAGAATTTTTTTATGTATTGTTCCTCTGCACTCGACTCGGGAAAAGACTTGTATCACTCGTGGAAGATCATATGGTCTTTCCCATAAATGTATGAAAGAGGTTATTATACTGAAGAGTCTGCCAATATACAACTGCTAAGAACAATTAAACAGAAAAAGGCAAATAAATGAAACAAAAACACATTACATCATGGCCATTCCCATCATCATCATTCCAGCGGCAGCGCCAGCAGCGACACCAGTAGCCGTATTCATATTCATATTCATAGCCATATTCGTTGCCGGTGCTGGGGTTGTGTTAGTCATGTTTTGAGTCGCAATTAATTGGATTAACCAGACTAAAAATATCAGCTCCAGTAACAACATAAATAAACCTGAAAAAAACTGTGTAGATTAAGCCACTTGACATTTTATATTTCCAATGTACTTTATTACGTCAATTTTGATTGGTCTACCGTTATCGGTAATTTTCGGTGAACAGGTCTAGTGTATGAATATACCAAGCCAATATGTGTGCGTTCTTTTAAATAAATGAAAAGCTTGAAAATGAAACTTATATTTAAAAATGTGAAATTATAAGGAATGAAAGCTGTTTGTTAGGCATTCATTAGTGAATGACTCGCCAGCTGACTTTCAAACTTTACACGAAGCCGAGGTAGAAATGGTCTTGTTCATATACCGATGAATTCCTATACGACAGCTTATATTATAAAAATAAAGTAATCAAATAAGTGCCAAAATTTCAGGGACCAACAGTACTAGTTACTCAAAGAATCCGACAGATGATTTGTCGTAAAAAAATATGTCTTTACTATGCCGATCGACTCACACTATTACCATGTTGGCCTTTTGGAAAATCAATTTAAAAAAATGCACATAAAAATGATAACTCAACAAATTAAAACGGAATTCTCAATTCCGGAATATATTTCACTCAAGACAAAAATATTTTTCAAACAATTATTTGTGTCATGTGTATACACAAAGTGTTATTAGGCTGTACAATCAATCACTCTTACAACAGTCTTATAACAGATTATTTGAAGGTCTAAAGCTAGAAGTTAGGAGACAAACAATTTTGTGTTATGTTATGGTTATATCAAATGTATTCTACTGTGAATTAGGGCCTCAATGGCCGAGTGGTTAAGGTAACCGATTATTGATCACGGCCCTGTAAAAAGGTCGTGGCTTCGAATCTGATTGCGGGCAGGGCGTGATAGAGTCCAATCTTATTGACAAGGGATGTTAGTTTTCAGAACAAAGGTTTCGGGGTTTCTCAGAGTACTTCGGGTTCTCCCCAAATAAAAACTGGTAGCCACGATATTTCTGAAAAATAGCTGAAAATGGCTTTAAACAAACAAAGAAATCTTCTGAGAATTAATTATATTTCGTTCAGTTTCAATGCTGATTTTGCAATATCTCATGCATTTGATTGATGGTTACAAACTATGAAAAGTAAAATTACCGACTGTAAAACACATTGACATCGGAATTTCCAAATATTACACAGTCGTCAAGAAATTTTCATTTAAAAATCATTTCTGTTCCGTTTAAGACATATATGTAATGCTATTATATGGAAATAAAAAATAATAAAACGCGTAAAAATAACCTACCTGATCCGAAAGACGAGGATGAAGATGATCTAGAGGACGACTGTATAATGACTGGCGCCTGATCACTAGGACCAGATACTTGATATGGGATGTAGTTCGGAACCGGTGCAATTCGTGCTCCGGGTGGAATAAAGTTTGCTATTCCATTGTTAAAACCATAACAGGTAGTAAACAGCAGCACAAATATTGGAAGAACAGTCATCTTAAACCTGCAAAAGACAAAAAAAAAAACATCAGTAATTATGGAAACTTAGTTTATTATACAATTTTTCACAAATAACATTTCTCTGTTTTTACCAGCGACATATGATTCTTCCTTTAATGTCCGATTTCTGGTACAGATAACCATGAACAGATAAGATCACATCTGTTTTCGTTGCGTCACCCAATGAAAACGCATGAAACAAAAAGTTGTTATAGTAACATAACAACGTTTTTGATTCTTATTGGTTGTCTGAGACAAAGGAGAGTGTATAGGAAATATGTACTTTTATGTGCTTTAAGTAAAGCCGTGATAGAAATTTTGTTTATCTTTATTGCCCTCCACTAGCGAAAATTCATATCATTTCAATCACTCGTGGAAGATCACCCGGTCTATCCTAAATGGTATGTAAAAACCTATTAATATTCTGTAAATGGCCAATTTCTAGTACAAATGAATTCATGAGTTCTTGTTTCAGGCGTTTGATTACATGACGCAAATGAGTACAAATGAGTGCACGATAGCTTATCTGTACTTGGTCATCTAGATGCATTTCCAGAGACATGAATGCATGTGTATTTTTCTCTGACATTTTATCGGTTTTATGTTTTGATTTCAAGCGAGAGGCAGATACTATATATTCTGGGTTGACCACATTAGCAACAGCAAAAACATACTGTTGTATTGATATCGACACTGGACGGACGCTTTTGGTATAACTTTAGTCACGCTAGTTCTGTATAAAGTTGACAATAGGTGGCAAATATAAAGCACCCTCTATAGTAGGAGGAATTTCGTTAGCAGTCAGCATTCAAAATGTTGGTTGGCTCCGTGTCCATCTCATTTCTATATTATTGATTATGGCTTGCGAAGTGTTGTGTTTTCCAGTAATTCTGCTTACTGAATCAATCAATCAATCAATCAATCAATCAATCAATCAATCAATCAATCAATCAATCAATCAATCAATCAATCAATCAATCAATCAATCAATCAATCAATCAATCAATCAATCAATCAATCAATCAATCAATCAATCAATGATAACAATCTTCAGCATAGCTAGCAGTGTAGTTATAATATTCCTTGCTTTTTATTATACCCCCGCAAACTAGTTTGGGGGTATATAGGAATCACCCTGTCTGTGTGTCTGTTTGTCCGTCTGTCCACATCACTTGTAAGCGCTTCTCCTCCTTAAACCGCTTGACAGATTTGATGAAAATTTACATGAAGGAAGTACATCATATGTAGATTTGCATTATGAATTTTCGTCGCTGTCGGATATTATTAAGGGGAGATAATTGGACTTGACGCAGGGGGTATCCCTTCGTGATGACAGTCCACACTTGTTTATAGATGTAGTTGCCTGTACCGCTTTTTTCTGAAACATAAACAGTTTATTTTTAATCTCAGAATTACAGAACTAGTTTGACGATTTAATAATCTGTCGTTTGATGGATGTTCCAAGTAAAAAAAGCCAGCATGTACCTGGTTACTGACTTTAATATATCACGATGTAGTACACCACCCTCAAAGCCAACAACTTCTGTAAATTAACCCAAAAAAAATCTAAACTGCTTAAAGGAAAATTGTTTTACGTGCCACCTATGTGTAACCGAGGACCGATGTAAGAATCTATATTCAATTTAGCAAAATAGTGGTAAAGGTCATCAAATAGTAATAGTCATTTTGTTTTATCTTGATGAAACGTGTCTCACAAACGAAAATTAAAAGTTGATTGTTAAACTTCATGTCAGCTCCATCATAATCACAAAGTTTCATGTCGACCAGAAAATTAATTAAAAAATTACCAGCGGACAAGTTGGAATGAAAGCAAAACAAGTTGAAAAAGAACAACAATAACTAGAAATGCCAACATAAAAGTAGTGGTATCAAAAACAAAATTGAAAGATCCTATAAATGGAAAAGTGTGTCAAAAATAAAATTACTGAATGCTATGGCAGACATAGATACAGTTAGTGATGTTGTGTCATTTGAAAATGAGAATTTTGAAAATAACCAAGAAGGAGTAGATAGGGCAACAGAAAGATTAACTGAAATTTAAAAAAAAATGGCCCATAAATGTTGCAAAATAAAAAGATTTAAAAAATATATGAAAAAGAAAAAGAAGCCTTTGGTAGACCAAAACGTTAAAGATCTAAAACACAAAGTAATTCAAATTGGGCATAAAATGAAGAAGACCAATACAATGCAACATTAAAAAATACTTTTCATAAACACTCTAAAGACTTAAGAAAATTATTTAAAAGAAAAAAGTATCTCTATATAAAAGACCTGTTTGATAAATTGTTAAATTGGAACGAAACAGATCCCATACAGTACTGGAAGTATCTTAAGGTATCCGGACCATAATTGACCACGTGATCATATTTGATGTCCCGGATGTCCATTGTACTTCAATGGAGCAGACCTCGGTAATTTCCGGCAAACATCGGAAATACTATTTGAGTAACTAACCTTTTTTGCTCAGAAATGTATACATTGACTCAAAATATTTGATTTGTATCATTAATTGGCAATACATTGATTGAATACCGCTGTAGTTTTCAGTCGAACAATAAAATGAAACGGTGACTTCAATTATGGGTCGGATACCTTAATGAACTGAAAAGTCATGACACTGAATATAAAAACAAGACTATTGATATAGATACTTCTATATATGAAGTTGAACAACATATAAGAAACTAAGGAAAACCAGATATAGATAATGAAAATTTTAGTAAACAAGTAAATGATGATATAAAACTTTATAAACAATTTGTAACTGAAAAAGAAGTTACGGATGGACCTTTCTCGATTAAGGAAGTAAAGACTTGTGTACATAAATTAAAGTCGAGGAAATGTCATGGTCCTGACCTCATACTTAATGAGATCATTAAATACAGTTCAATATTAACAAGTAAATCTATTGTTAAACTGTTCAATCTAATTTAAGACTCCTATATTATATATAAACGTAAATCCTATATTATACTTGTCTTCAAATCTGGAGATCACTCAGACTTAAATAATTTTAGAGGAATTTCCCTCCAAAACTCAATAACTAAACTTTTTAGTGCATTGTTAAATGAAAGATTTAATAATTTCTATGAACAAATATATAACAAGTACATATAAAAAAGGTATAAAATCAAAATCAAATATTACATATAAAAAGGTATATAGGAATGTCTCGTACATGCAATTACGCACAAAAGTTACATTAATGTAACTTCTTTGAACATTGTTTTATCTCGGCGGAACTACATTACTGTGGCTATTGTACACAAGTGTATCGGTTACTGTTTTTGTATCTGTATCATCTGCTATAAATATTTTATTCATAATTTATCAATGAATTTATTTAAGGTATCCGACCCATAATTGATGTCACCGTTTAATTTTATTTTTAGACCAAGAAATGCAGCTTTATTAACTCAATATATTACTTATTAATAATACAAAGTAACAATTTTTTTTACTTTGAGTCAATGTTAACAGTTTTGAGGAAAACAAGTTAGTTGCTCAAATAGTATTTCCGATGTTTGCCGAACATTACCGAGGTCTGCTCCATTGACATACAATGGACATCCGGGACACCAAATATGATTACGTGGTCAATTATGGGTCGGATACCTTAATTTAAAAAAAAAAAACCGTATCATATCTCCCGTTTGGTGTACTTGTTTACTACTTGTATCATTTAAGTGCATACATAAACTACACATACAAGGAAATGTTCCCTAGGACAATGTTGGTTAAACAATTCTCTTTTTTTATAAACCATATCGACATAAATAAAATTTTGTTGTATGTTCCGATGTTTTCGTTTCAACTTATTTATTTATTTATTTATTTATTTATTTATTTATTTATTTATTTATTTATTTATTTATTTATTTATTTATTTATTTATTTATTTATGAATGAATGAATGAATGACAACCCAATTGCAAATTCAGATCCTGTTTAATGCAATATTGTATCAACCTATAGGAACTTTTTTTACATCAATGATGGAAACTTATTATAAAACTATTAATACACAGTTATTATCCTTTAGAGCAGAAAGATGTTATTTAATGTTGCAGTTTGCTAAACGTAAATAACGATGTACATGTATAATCAAATTGCCCAAGCACTATACGATGTACACTAATACAACGGAACAACAATATGGCGAACGATAACACAAACGATAACCCATACGATGTACGATAAACCATACGATATATGCTAATATAAACAGAAAACCATACGATCAACGATGAAAAAAACGATGCACGATATACTATAAGTTATACGGTACCATATACGAACGATATACGCACGATGAACGGACGTTGTACGAACGATAAAGTCGTTAACTTATGCGTTCCAGGGATTGCAGTACATTGGGAAAATTATTCTGGTCTATCGCTAAACTATACACATTGAATAACTGTATATTAAAGTCCGAACATTTCCTTTCTTTTTGAAGCGTAATGAACGTTTGCATTTAAAATAACATTGTAAATTTGAAGTAATTGATATTTATTGGTTTTTTTATGTTATAAAATTTACATTTGTATGTCATTGTAAACATCAACAACTTATTTGGACCAGTGACATACAAATATATACGTGTTTCTATATTATATGTGAGTCTAGATCGGCAAGGGGCGATTACAAATAACGGATTTAGACAAGCATGATATTAAACACGGAATAAAAAACAACACAACAAAAACAGAATATAACTCGAACCCAGTAAAAACCTTGGGTGCACTCTGGTGCTTCAGACGAGTGAGTTGTGTCTGCCTCTATATTTAGACTCCTGTCGAGTTACTCGTTGTCATATCTAGAAAAAGTTAGACATGAATAAGAAAGACTTCTTATGACTAGGAAAATGATCGATCGATTTTGAGAGATGGATTTCCCATAACGATCAAGTAAGTCACGGTGAAAACCAAAACTTCTGAAGGAATAATACCAACCTGAGCTAAGAAACTAAGCAGTCAACAACAGTGACCGATATAGAAAATCGTAAAAGCGATGGCAGGATCTAGCTTGACATAAAATTTGTAAAGTTTAAACACCACGCGCCGAAAATTTTAGAATGTTGCTATCAATAAATTCTTAGTTCACAATTGGAAGTCATCACGTTTGTCATAGATTTTAGCTGTTCCAAGTCTTTGTAGAAGTAGATTTTACATGTTTTAGTAAGAAACTGCCGCAACTGTATTGGCGGTGTCTGTAATTTTAATTTGCAAGGGTAGATTAAATGCAAATACATGTATTCTCCGAATATAGTATTTTATGAACAAGACATCATTAATATAGCGGCAGACATTTACATTCTTGGTACAAGTTTGTGGCGTCAGGCATATGCATCGTCAAATTAGGGTAACATAAAAGAATGTATAAGGAACGTACACTTTGGGTCAGGTGTGACATTTTTATAACATTAATAGCAAACCGAATCAAGCTGCTGGGGCGGAAAGAATTTAAACCAATATTTTTATGCTTGACAAGAAAAACGATGAATATGTCACTCCAGAAAAATAGAATGTTCGTCGATATTATGTTATATGCTACATGTAATACAACCATACAACACAATATTATTATAAATTAATACCTTTACCTAATTTTAATCTTAACTTCTTTTATTCTCACAATATATAAACATAGTCATGTTTTATTTATCTGAAATTTCTTGATTGTTTATTACACGTTGTTATTTTTTAACTTTGTTTTGAAACTTTCCATTGAAATTAGTGGTATATGGACTTCTCAGAATAGTTTGAAATTAAATAGTTTTTGAAATACAAAAACTAATGTGAACCGCAACGATAACCAGTTACCGGAAACGCGGACTTCTTTTTATAGACATAAACCCCTTTAAGACTGGACACTATTATTTTTAATAAAAACTAGTCGCTTTGATATACCCAAAAAGAGTTTGCTATAAAACCTGAACCATGAAAATATTTGTTTTTAGAGCTAGTTTTATGTCATCTCCTCGTTCATTTTACCATAGTAGTTATTAATTTAAACACTATGACAAGTATATATAAAAATTGTACGTCACTGTGTCCGGTATTATATTTTACTGAATTCAATGCCTATCACATTGATAAAGTAAATTCGATCAGTTAATATTTGTTAATTGCTACACCAAAAGTCATGTAAATAAAGTCATCAAAGGTGCATAAAATAACAAATGTTTTTTGTCTTCTATTTTTCTTCTTACCTTCACAGAAAGGCACAGAGTCAATGATTTCGTTTGACTGGCTAGAAATTCATAAATTTGTACTTTATGTCTGTTTCTGACATTGACCTTTGCCAAATATTCGCAAGATCCACGTGGTCATATGAACCCTTCAAGGAATATGTATTTTATTTTCCCCGAACAAATTTCCTGTCACAAAAAAAGAGAAAATCTATTTTAGTTCCCTATATAACATCATTACCTTCAGGATAAACGCACCGAAATTATCGGAAAAGATTTCAGAAGTGTCACTAACCGATGTCAGGATCAGCTGACATGAGCATGCCCAGTTGTCATACTTCGGTACTGTCACGAATATCTTATTTATTATGTCTTCGAAACATAGGTTTTTGTTTCTTTTCGTTCAATCTTTTTCTGATTGTTTCGTACAGATGTGTTCAACACGAAATAAATGTATGTCCCGTTTCTCAGTAGGAATTTGTGTTTACTTTATAAACGTTAATACGTAACGTTTTTATAATTTATCACATTAATATCGCGGTTTTGTTTTACAAAATTGTGAAAAAGAATTCAATTTTTGTTTTCTTTTGTTTGTTAGTTATTCTGTAAATTGTCCAATGAGCGTGATCTTTAATCTCGGGCAGTTAAAACTGTCTAGGGTGTATTCAGGAAAGAAACAATGTAAATATAAATTGATCTGGTTACTTGCTTAACATAGAGCAGACAGTGTAACAGCTATATGTTTAAGACAAGACCAAAAATAAACTACAATAAATACATGTGACAAATTAAATGTACCAAAGACAGAGCAATTAAATGTCACTGACAATTCATGTATTAGTAAGGGACTAACAACTTCTAACCTTTTGTAAGGGCTACCATATGCAGGTAGAACGGTAGTAAATGTTTTGGCCAAAGTGGAAATACTCTAATATCTGCGACTTGCATGCCTTTCTACCATAGATCAGCGTTTGCCTGAGCTAGGCATTTAAATAAACTTCAATAGAAAAAAATATATATGCCATATATCCGTGAATAATTCCCCTTTTCACTGATTAGAAAAGATTGAGAAGCTCATACTAGTATTTGTACACAAAGTTTCTAAAGCAGTGAATGCATTTTTTTTTTAAATTACATAATTGTTTGGCAAGATCTGAGAAAAATTTTACCACTTAATTTATGCTGTAGTTTACAGACGAAAAATGCTAACGTGTAACCAATATTGAATTAATCAGAGCACAAATGGATATTTATTTTGTATTTAATGTAGGATAAACAATCTTGTAACCTGTCACTGCTGCACATTTACTACCGTTACACATGAAACTATTATGGTCATAATTAGGTTCGATAAACAAGGTTTTCAATGAACGGCTGTTGTTATAGTTTTCCCAGTTTAGAATTTAGTTCTCGGTAATTGTGATGCGATGATTATGGGATATACTTAT
This sequence comes from Limnoperna fortunei, assembly GCA_944474755.1. Classification (NCBI taxonomy): domain Eukaryota; kingdom Metazoa; phylum Mollusca; class Bivalvia; order Mytilida; family Modiolidae; genus Limnoperna; species Limnoperna fortunei. The sequence continues at coordinate 35,172,130 of OX104125.1, forward strand.
TTACAGCTAGTGGACTTTGACTTGTGAATTGTCTTTTTGACACTTGCCTTGGTGTTCGGTATTTTGTTATTACATTCATTAACATCAACATTTTAGAATATATTAATCTAAAATGATTAAACATTGTTTAATGATGTTTTTGCTTACCATTAATATTAGACACTGGTCGGCATTTTGATCAGCGTCCAGCGTCAAAAAGCTGAAGACCTTTGTATTCCTCATACTATTTCATATGTTTCTGGCTGACGTGACATACACGTTGCCAAATTAGAAAAATATAAAATAACGTATCAGAACCTGTCCACTTTGTATCAGGTGATAGATTTTTCTAACATTTATATCAAGCATAAAACAGAAAAGCGGGCGTGGTGGGGAGATTTTGAACTATTATTTTTCTATCTGTAAAGAAAAACACGAAACAGTCACTGTGAATACAAGTGAAAAACGGAATGTTCGTCGATGCGATGTTATACGTTAATACAACACAATATTATGATAAATTATTACGTTTATTTAAATTTAACCTGTACTTCGTTTTGTTCTCATAATATAAATATTTCATTTAACTGAACTATCTTGATGTTTTAGTGCTCGTTATTATTTTTTTAACTTTGTTTTGAAACTTTCAATTAAAAGTAGTAGTATTGTGACTTGCATTTAAAAAATAGACAATAAATTCGTGCAAACGAGATTTTAAATTAAAACGTATTTAAAATAATAATAAATTGTTGTGATTTAAACAAATTACAAAAACCAACGTAGAACCAAAACGATAACGAGTAAACGAAAACGTGCAACTACTTGTATAGACATATTCACCTTAAAAGAGGGCTTACCCTATAATTTATCAAAGACTAGTCAGCATTAGGTACCTAAAAAGAATTTTTCTATAAAACACGGAACAAGGAATAAATCGTTATTAGAGCTACTTTTTGTCATCTACTCGTTTTTTGCACCATGGTTAGCATTACTATCTTTAAAGATTCATAAAACTAGTTTTTCATTCGGTAGTTGCTATTATACTCGTAAATTATTTGAATGCATATGCAAAATTATTAAATGCAAATTGCATATAAAAGATTTATGTCGCAATTGTCTTAAATTATATTTTACAAAACTCAATACGCATCACATTGTTAAACAAAGCGATTAGTTAATTTTTGTTTTTTGAAAAATCAAAGTCAAAAGTTATCTAACGTGCATAAAATGGGATTTTTTTTTCTTTTTTCTTACCTTCACAGGAAAGCACCGAGTCAGAAATTTCGTTTGATTGGCTAGAAAATTCATAACTTTTTATATTATGCTTGTTTATGACATTGATGATCCAAATGTAATTATGCATCCTTTAGGGATAATTTTATTCCATGTACAAATCTTCCTAATAAAAAAACACGTAACCTATTTTCGTTTCCTTATACAATTATAACGAGGGCTTCAAGAAAAATTGTCGAACATGATGTAAGAGGTGTCAGCAACCGATGGCAACACCGTCTGACTAAGCATGCCCTGATGTCAGACTTCGGTTCTTCAGGAGCTTACAAACAAAAATGTTCAAATGTATCTACCATGGACCCAATCAGAATACAACACAAATATTCACTGTTGTATTTGATGTAGGATACACAATCTGGTAATATGTTATTGGTGTCCATTTTCCGTTATACCTGCAACTATTACGATCATAATTAAGCTCGATAACTCTGTTTTTCAATGAACGACTGTTGAGACAGTTTTCCTAATTCTGAATTCTGAATTCTTGATGTTCGGTCGGTTTTCTTTGCTATTTTTCAGTACACGGCGATTGTGCTGCGATGATTATTGGATACACCTATTTAGGTATATAATGCTGACTACTGGATGATACCCAGATCATACTCATCTATTATTATCAACAAACCAACTCACATACTATAATAATGAAAGCGGGAGGTTTGACATGCCATAAAACCTGGTTTTATCAATCATTGCTTTTAAAATGCCTGAATAAGGTCAGCAAAATTAGTGCAGATGCAATATTTGCTATGTTGTTCGTTCTAACGTTTGCCAGGTTTTTGTTGGACTTAAATTTGTGTATTGTCTTTTCTAACAGTTTTCTTCGGTGTTCTATTATTACCTTTAATTACAGCAGAATTTTTGAATATATGTGTTAATAGAGTGAAAAAGGTAAATAGCTACGATAACGAGAACAACGTGTACAGACTTCCTACCTCTTAAATTTTCTCTTATGTTTTGGTTTTAAAATGACAAGTCCACTTAATGACAGTTTGAAATACAAGCTATGCCGACAAATTTTGTTCGAAAATGCTCGAATATTACCCCACTAAAAATGACCTCATATTGAATAGTACTAGTATTCATAAAAATCTAGCAGACTTATAGTAATTATTAATTGTAACAAATGCCGATATACCAAATGATTATTAATGAAGTTTTTCAAATACCAAAGATATCCCTAAAGAGATTTAGAGAAATTTTTGTGAATATTTTCTTGGTTTTAAAAGTTATCTTTTATTAAAATAAAAGATATTATTTTGCAGATTAATGAACAATTCCTCTCTTAAAATCTCTTTTGTCCTTAGATAGTAACTAAAATGGATTACATTTTCTGCAATACTTTAGGCTTTACAAATTGTCCGGGTTTTTCTATTTACAATGAACCAACCCTTATCTGTTTCCAAAATTGTAGTCGACAGCAGCGAGCGAGAAATCAGCTGATCGATGTGCCATTTATTTATTAGCTAATACAGCCGTAGTTAAATTTAATGGTACTGTAGGCAGCTTTTTCAGAGCGTTTATGTAACAAAGAGAATCAGATATTTATATTATTTCCAACTTATATTTTGTAGATATTGCTGCCTGTTGTCCTTTTTTAAGCATAAACACTTTAACAATCTTTAACAATCTTATTTTGAATTTGCAGAACAAGTGTGACGATTTAATAATCTGTCAATTGAAGGATGTTCCTCGTACAAACAGCCAATAGGTATCTAGCTACAATATTTACAGTCAATTCGTCTTTTTGATATATCATAATGTCATACAACATCCACATCTGTCTACAACTCATGTAATTTAACCAAAATAAATTATAAACAACTTAAAGGAAAAATGTTTTTAATGTGCAACCTTGTAATCGAGGTCAGATTATAAAAATATCGTCAAAATAGTAAAACATGTATTTTGTTAACCATGATGAAATAATCGAGGATGAAAAGTTGATTGCAAACAAACTTCAGGTCAGCCCCAATATACTCACAAAATGCATTTTATTTTAATAAACGGTAATTTGGATTTTGAAATATCCTCCTATTGTTTTTATGTATGGTGTTAATCGTCACTTCCAGCAACTTTTCAGCTTTATCACGACGTCTACTTTTTGTTGGAGGAGGATGCAAGGTAACCGGAGTATGTGCCCGACCTTGGCTATGGGAACTGGTAATCCTTGTCAGTTAAGATTTTGAGTCCACCATGCCGTACAATATCCTTAAATGCCAATAACGTCAGGAAATCCCCCAAAGAATTCTAAACTGCTTAAAAGACGGTTGTTTTATATGCAGTCTTGTAACTGAAGTAGGAATCAAAATATCACAGTCATTGTGTGTTACCACGATAAAATTATTAAGTTCGCTAATAAAAATTAATATGTTGGGGAATATGTAAGGAATTTCCAATAGAAAATGTTTGTTCTTAAACAGCTATATGTTTTAAGATGTTAATTTTAAATTTGTTATTTATTCAATTTACATCTGAATGACATTGATTACATTTTTATTAATATTGCAAGTGCAAGACTGTTGAACCGGTACCTTTAACATACATGTGTCTAGGCGTCCATGTTTTGCGTTTTGGAAAGTGTTCAAACTAATCAGATGGTAAAGTTATACAGTAATAAACCTTTAACGTTTTCAGTAAAATTTTACTTCAATGACGCAATTTATTACAATCGAATGTTGCGATTAACATCATGCCGATAAAGGCACGTGTAATGAAGTTCTTTTGTAAACATTTTAACAGATCGTCACCTATTGTAAACGTGGTCTGTCAACACTGATGTTGCGTGTTTGTGTCTCGACTTCAATCTTAATTGACAAGGATTGCTAGTTTTCCGACCGAAGGTCAGGAGTCTCCTCTTCTCTCCTCCACCCCAATAAAAACTGGACGCCGTCATATATCTGAAAAATTGCTGAAAGTGGCGTTAAACATCACTCAAACAAACAAAACGCACAATTTTACTACCCTTGATTAGCTTTAAAAACAGTTACTAAACTAAAGAGACTCAAAGTATTTATAATTATCATTAATTAAATAACACAACAGAGTGTTTATTAATCATTTTTTATATTCGTGCTGTAATGGTTGATATTTCTATGAAAATTAATTAAAACACTTTATTTACATGGAGGTCCGCCATCTTTTCACAATCTCGTCACTAGATGGCGATACTAAGGCCAAGTACCTAAAAGTCATCGTAAAATAATAGAAGGTTGTACTATAAGACGAGGTTCTGCCAAAATTACATTTCGTATTTCTTTTGCAAGCAAACAAACCGGACTCCTACTTTATACTATGTCCACAATGGCAACAACTTCCTATGCAAAAATTTATTGAACGTGTGCGTAACACAGTGTCTTACTTTTACGTGTGTATATATGTGTCACGGTGTCAGTTGTACGTTTCCTGTGACCTGGCCTCTAAAGGTATTTAAAATATTATATGCATCCTGTTCTCTGACACTTCGGTGTATTCAAATCATACCTGGTCTTGACAAGGGATGGGCGTGCTGTTCAAATTTGGAATTACAATCTTAAGATTTAATCTGGTTGTTGTCAGCTGGTCATCGCCCCTGTTTTTATATTCTTTAAAGAGCAAAGACAGAAAAACATATTTTTGAATTAGATTATTTATCATAATTACAGAATAAAGCAGGCTCTTACGTCACAACCTGCAATCTTGTGGTAAATATTGTCAGTATGGCAGCCCCATATAGAAAACAATTTTACCAACTTTAAACTACCATAGAAGCGCAACTGTTGAGAATATAATAAAACATCAAAAGGCAAATACCTTTCTGTTTTGAAGAATTATCATTTTTAAAAGTTTCCCGTTAATTATCATGGTGATCTATTCAAACTATGATGTATAGACCAAATAAATCTCAACATACTTTAAACTACGAGCGTTATTACGTGATCAAAATGTTGTCGGCTTAATAATCAGTTAAATATAATGTACACAATGTAAAGAATGCTGCGTTACCTCTTTTTTACCTTCAATTCTTCATATCAAAATATTTATTTTTCGCGGCACAAAATTCACGTCTAAGTTAGTTTAAACATATTTTTAATAATAACATAGTTAATATACGGCCATTAATGTACCTAATCTATCATCGCTGTTTTCTTACTCAGATAGAATATGTGGTATATTTGGTTATAGATCAAAGGTTTTAAAATTAACTACGCTAAACGTGCGTTTTGACTCGTCAATACTCAACAACGGAAGTAAAATCCTAAAATCCAGATAATTATATCTTGTAGAGATTGTATCATTCAGATTGAAAAAATTGTCTAAATCCGCCTAAGGCACTCTACACTTGCGCATAGAAGCACTTCAGAATTCGATCAATTGCATGTGATGCCTAGAGTACTGGTTATTAACCATATAAAGGGCATGTGTTACTTCCTACTACCTGACCTAGTATACATGTCATGCATTAAAATATACCAACCAGACAAGAGACCTTTAAGCCCAGTAGTAACACTTGTTTCTTGCTGGTCATTGTAGTTTTTAATGATGTCTGATTGATATTGTGTTGCTGGTGTCTGCAAGCAAATATTGCAAACTGGCCAGGTAACAAGGTCTAAATATAAATATTAACATGCTAGCTAGAACTTTTGCAATTAGATTTCAGGTGAACTACGATGTAGTAGTGTTAAAAGAAGACAGTATGAAGCTTTTCAACATCTTAATTACAGTGACTTTCGTTTTTTGTTTGACCACTATCTTTTTCTGACCAACATTCAGATTAGTATCTCAGATTAATGACATGACAATAGCTACTTATCTCTTTACAAACAGGGCGTTTTTTAAGTCCTTTGCAAACATTATCATTTGTATTGTTATAATGAAATTTGTACAGATGGAAAAATAGTAGTTGCATGGTATCTGCACGTGAATTGAGTGTAGTCAACATTCAATCTAATATAACATAAACTTATCCATGGTCTAAATCCGCCCCTTTGTAAACCCAGGGTGTACAAATCTGAATGTTTCCATCTTTATTAGAGGGTCGTAATTTTTTATTGTATTTTTACAACACCAATCAAATATTTAAATTGGTTACAATTTAATGAAATTTTTGTTGTTTTCATTGAAACCTTTGCCTTGTTAACTTTTAAAGTTTTGTTAAGAAATGTTAAAATCTGTGTATTTATTCAAACCAACGCCATGTTACCTTGTTTGTTTACTTTTTTGTTCAATATATGCTGTTTGCCTTTAAACCATTGACCTTTGTTATTGTGTACGCAGACTACTTTTCAGTTGTCTCCCTTGGTTCATCGCAATAAAGTTATTTATTGAGTAACAATATGGCTTAAAATTTGGAGTGATTAAACAGGTTTTTCGGCCAAAGTAACTTACACATATCAAAAGGGGTCTGATAAAAGAGACACAAAACAAATTTCGAATCTTTCCTGGATTCAGTCTTAGATAATGTCAGACAACTGACAGTTACTCTACCGGACTCCTAAGTTACGCAAGTGTCCTTATAAACGACGCTGTGTTGCTGGGTTCTTTCTAAAATATGTTGCCAGCAGTTAAAAGCATGCTTCAGCTCTAGTAAAACAACCTACCCTAGAATGAATCAGAATCAGAATCAGTGTTCCTTTGTTTGAATAATCCACCATTTTGTGACTGTTGATCGCTTCTATCCAATTGCAGTTAAAAAAGGACAACGGGAAAAAAACAGCTAGGACTCCCTCATGCATCATAAATTGACAATTAAAGTCGGATAACCAAACTTTACGACAGAAAGGGTGATTTTATTTTTTTTTATGTTAATTATAAAATGTTGCGTTGCTACCTGAATATGGAGTATACAACTTCTAAGTGCTCAGAAGCCTTTTTTTCTTTTTTATGTAATGATACGACAGATGTCATGCCTGGAGCAAGTTCCTAGCCTTTTCAAAGCACCTGGACTTCCGGGTTTAAGTGCGGTTCATGTTACTACTTTTTTGTTGTTTGTTTTGTGCGGTGTGTGTTTTATATTTGTCTCCTCTTTTGTTTAACCATCACTTCAAACAACAGTCTAGATCGTCAGACTGTTAATGATTCTCTCAACATATGATTTGATCATTAGGGCCCACCACTAAGTTGCAGACGCCCTTTATAAATCAGTCTGTCCGTCCGTCCCAACGAAGATGTTAGGGATATGATTTCTCTTTTTGTGGCAGGCTTTTGATATGTGGGTAGATAATTTCAGGGCGATGTGTAGCATACCATTGATGATGACCTTGACTTTGAACTTTTACCTGAAGTTCAGCAGGCACCACAGAGATACATACCATCTCACTGATATAAGTGTATACAGAATTTAAGGCGAACCGATAATGGTAGTGGCTTTGTATTTGTTAATTTATAACTAACAATATACTTTTGTGAAATCGAAGTAAATGTTAAAAAAGTCCAAAGTCTATCTGCTATTAAAAACAAATTTCAAAGGTACTCTATTTTGTCGAAAGGATCAGTTAAAAACGCTATTTTGCCCCACGTCCTTCAAATGTGAATTGACGTTTTTCAAGAATCCTCTGTAAGTCAGTCATTTTTAATCGTTTATGGAATAGCTTGTATATTTAAATCTTTCATTTTAGTTTTACTAATTATTTGGGTGTCAAATTTTGTGCTTTTAATGGCATCACTTTTGATGAAAAAAACCGTATATGATTTCAAAATTTTGTGACCTATATTTCTGGCTTATTTTCCCATAATTTGGTCAGTTTCACTTTCACTGTTTTTTCTCAATTTTGTATGTAAACACATTACAAACTTTATGTGTAGGTACAACTACCAGTATCACGTCGAGACAGTTGCGTACATTCATTTCACTATGAGACGCAGCGTCGAGTTGTGATGCGGAATGTATGCACCTGTCAAGACGTGATACAGGTAGTTGTACCTACACTAAAATGTATGTAATAAGTTTATCTAAAATTAAGAAGTATACAAAGAGCAGAACAAAACTGAATGTTAAACATTTTTAATTGCATTTGTTTACAAAATATAGTCTGTAACGTCACACGTATTATGACGTCATATTTCATTCATAGAATGAAAGTTATTCAGTGAATCATTGGTTATGCTATTTATTGTGACGTCAAGAAATAGTTCAGAGAAAAGTACATCTTGTATCACATATATATGTGATACAAGGTTTTTATCACACAGGTTGTATCATCAATCGCTAATTTTTCAGATTTTTACGAAATACATACTTAATTTTAGACAAATATCTTGATCATTTCTAGTAACTGTTTGGTGTTGTGTTCTTTTGATTTTTAGTACTTTAAAGTGGGCAGGGCAGATACGATTTACACATCATTTATGTTTAAAATTCCATTTGCAATTAAAAATAGTTGCATGTAAGGAGTATGTTGATTGTTATGTTGAATGATCGGAAGTTCGTTATTTTTTACTTTCTGCTGATGTTTGTGCAATATGAAGAAAGTTTGGTTCATATTATTTAAACTGGTAATTATTTATCGAAGGCAAAACATATTGCAGGTTAAACCGTTAAAAAATGGTCTATATATTCAATCAGACGTACATTACAGAAAGTAACACGATGTCGAGAAAGTTATATTTATAGAACATGTTCAAACATTTTACAGAGACATGTCTCGGATTGTATGATTGTTCTTTCTTTTTGGGGGTTGGAATATTTAAATTTCGTTTTATTTTATCTTGTTTCGATCATTTTTTGACTTTCTGTTAGTTCGCCTTGTTCACGTTAGTAAAGTAATATTACTTACTATTATCAAATAGTTGAACGGATTCCTTCGCGATTAGTTACGCATGCCGGCTAATGAACTGCTTGTTATATTTGTATCAATATGCTCTGACCAGCATTATCAATAGGCACAAACGAAAGGAAATTAACATATATAACCAAAAACTAGCACTTGCATGTTTTTCGCATATCTTTAGTTTTTGCATATTTTAAATAATTAATTTGACTCTCTATCTCTATTCCTGGCATCATGTCGTACAATATTTTTATTTTTCCCTGTGCTATTTTCAAATATGCTTTAGCATAACAAAGTTTTTCATTAAACTAGATCCTTAGTGAAGAAAGCACATGCACATGTGTAGCTGTCTTTTGCTAGTTTCAATGTTCCTCTAACATTGTGACCGAACTGGTAAATTCTTAATTCGTGCATCGCCTTTTTGAAAAAGTGTGATTTAAAATTAGGCCCAGGGATTGAATTACTTGGATTAAACCACTGAACATAACTAGAGCTTTTACTATTGCTTGGCACAAAATTTTTATTTAAGAAGTAGCTTTTGGAAAACGAGTAGATGCAAACTTAAAGGTCAGAAGATATTGTCTCTGGCACTTGTCCTAAATAATCAATTAGGACTCTGCTTAATAGATCTTCAAAAAGCGGTATCAGCATAAGTGGAGCTAGTGGTATCCTCTAGTTTGATTGACCAACAACAACACTCCCATGGCAAATTACGAAACATCATGGTTTAGTTCTTGCCAATTAAATGCTTTAAATCTGTATGGCTTGTCTTTCTAACACCTTAATGACATACCATAGGGCTAACATGGGAACATCATTACGGTAGCTTATAGGTAACCAAATATGTTCTATAGTTGTGCCGCTTTGTCAATAAAATATAAAGAAAAGAACGGAAAAATAAGTTTTTAAAATTGAACATATTTCGAGTTTGGTCGGTTTAATATACATTATCATGTTTGACATAGACTATTAAAATTTGAAATTTTTTGTAGAAACAAGAGCAACCTATTGTAATTGATAAACATATTGCTATCTTTGTTTTATTTTATGTTGTTTTTACTTTAAGTTTTAATTTTGCGCCGCAACAAAATCTAAGAAGATACTTTCGATTTCCTCTGTTTATCATACTTAAATTCAACCTTGAAAAATATAACAAGGAAACAGGTGAAGGACACATTCTAATTTTGACTTTGTATTCTGTGAACATCTCCTTACCATTAAAGATACATGACTGAAACCTTGACTAAAATGTAAATATTGTCTCCATTTTGATTGACCGTAAGGGTTATCTTCCTTTTATCAATAAAGTTGATTTTAAAACAAATATCAGTGGTAAAAGTTATTCACATTGGATTTTAACTATTGGTCAGAATTGACAAGTTGAATGTTAGGGTAGTTATGAAAATCTTAATACTATATTAGTTAAGCATATTTTATTTCTATTCATATATCAGTATTTTTACAAGAAAATACAGATAAGGATTCGGAAACAAGCTACGAAGCTTAAATAAATATATCTCCTGAAAATGAAAGACATATATCTGCTTACGTCAAAGTCCTAGAGTACATTTAGTATGAATATGCAAAAATTATTAAATAAATAACTATAATAATAATAAAAAAATTATTATTATTATTAGTTTATTAGTAGTTTTATCACTATAAAATTAGCATTAAGATCGTAGCTACAGAAGAAAAAAGAATTATAGTATAAATATAACTATTAAGAATATAAAAGTCGCTTGCTTTTCAAAATGGTATCTTGAACATTAAGAAATATTTAAATATTTTGTTATAGAGGATCAGATCTGAAAGTCAACTTGCACATGAAAATTCAAAGGGAAGATGTGTTTTCGAAGGATAGTATAGTTTTCACAGAACAATAAGAAATGGATGGTTAACTATCTAAAGGCACATGTACAGTTAGGGTTTTCAACCAAGTTTCGCTCAACAGGTGCTCTTTCAATAAGCTACTGTTCATATTATATATAATATTACATTGTTTGTATATCCTTAACCATAACAGATACAGAACTGAACCCCTGACAAACAATAAGAGGTCTGTTCGTTATTTGAGTCTACTATATTTTGAATGACAATTTGTGATAGTTACCAGCCCTGAATCAAAGCCATATCTTAGCATCTATAACTTCTATTGAAATGAGATTTTAAGTTTTGTTCCTTGTTGACCCTCCTTACAGTCAAGGTCAATATATTAGAGGTCAAAGTCGAATCCTATTTCTAACTTTGTTTTCATGTTCAGTATATATGAAATTGTTTGTCTTTCACAATGCTTAATATTTTATTAATAATATATTGAAATATTAAGATTAATGTCCAAGGTCTATAAATTTCTAACCGTCCTATTATCATTTTCATTTCAACAAAATTTTGATGTTGTTTTAACATGTTGATTAACAAATTTAATTAAAATCTAAAATTTGTCAAAATCATGATCATTATGTTTTAAAATTTTGACTTTCCCATGGTAGCTCAAAGTCAAACTTTATTGACAAGAATGTTTCTGTCGAGGTCGCAGGTCTATATATTTCATTTATATTCAATAAATTGAATGAATTTATTGCATATAAATAAAAAATTATCGCATATGAAAGAAAAATACACCAATTTAATAAAATTTATTGAATATAAATGAACAATTATACCAACTGAATGTTGAACCTCATAATAAGGCTGTTTGACAAACGACACTTACTTTAGTGTTTGATTAATGTTCGAGGCTGCTAAAAGGTATTTTATTGTTTTCGGATATTACTATTATAGATATATTTTGCCTTAAGCTTGGAATGCTATTTGCCAAAAATACCAGTCCACAGATAAAATTTTCTTCGATTATATAATGCTCGGAAAATTTTCCTTTCTCCAATTTTTATCTTCATGCACTTTAATTGACAAAAGACAACAAAGGAAATACTAGAACTGGTTTTACACGCGAGTGTGAAAATTGACAAATTTTAAGCAAATTATAAATGTACAATTTTTTTTCAGCAGTTTTATATTAGGTGTAAATATACATCAAGCATACAAACATGATAATACATAATAGGCTCAGAATACGAATAATAGAAAGAAGAACATACTAAATTTGGTAATTAGTATTTAGAACATGGCACATGTAAAATGAACAAATGCAAGGACAAACAAAACATCATAAAGAACAAATACATAAAACAGTGCAAATTATTAATGATTAATCTGGGTTATTTTATTTTTTAGCTACATTTAGCTTCCATAAGTTGAACCCCATTGAAAGCCTATTGTTAACATTACACTCAGCACTTCTTGATTTATCTATAAAACATGAGCGCCAGGTAACTCTCATCGACTATTGACAAATGAGTGATTATTAACACGCGACGGACTGTTGAATGGATAGTAAAATGGATGAAAATCAAGCGGTCAACAAGTATCGAAAACAAAAGGACAGTGTTAAAATCTGGACTGCAAGATACTCAACATTAAGGAAGAACAAAAACCAACTTAAGCCAAATATAAGTAATCCGAACCTAATAAAATCATTGTTGAGTGCACTCATGTGCTTAAGAATTTTCTATGCTTGATTTATTTAGTTTGTTTGAATTTTAACGACACCTTCAGCAATTTTTCAGCTATATCAAGGCGTCCTATTTTTTATTTGGGGATAAGGCAAGAGTACCCAGATAAAACCCTCGACCTTTAACAGAAAGGTTCTATTTAGAACTCTGTCGACTTACTCAATGTTATGTTCCGGAAAAAAGAAAAAAAACACTGTTATAGGAAAACCTGAGGCACTGAAATGTTTGATCGGATTTTGGAGATTGATTTTCTACAACTATTAACAAAGTCATGATTATGAACTACTAAAGAGATTCCACGGCCTTAAAAATTAAAATGCCAATTGCATAATGTACAAGTTATATAAAGTGGAGCGAACGGAATATTCATGTCAATGAAAAAGCTGACAGTTGGCAAGAAGACGTCAATACACTTGTCCTAGATTTTGGTGTGTAGTTTTCCATTTCAGTCTATTCTGAGATAAAGCTCTAGGTAATATTAAAAAATCATGTAAAAGACCATTGATTGTTTTATCAATATGGAAAAATTATGGTAGAATTAAAGTACTTACACTTAAGCCAATTGCGGCGTTTTAGCACATCAAACTTGATATCTATAAATATTTTTCATAACTTAAGTGTTTGCGTACATACAGTTTATAACTAGGAGTAAACCGATACATCAAATCAAAGAAGCAAAACACATTACATTATAGCAATTTCCATTATCATTATTCCAGCGCCAGAAGCTACATTCATATTCAAGTCTGTTCCAGTTTATGTGGCTGACGAATTCTTATCACTGCACAAAAAATCGTCTTTTGTTCACATTTTGTCAAGCCCAAAATATTATCAAAAGTTCACCTATCTCCGAAGTCCATATTTTGTTAAATGTTGTGGTAGAAAAGGCAACCTTTGACCTTTTGTATTTGAGAAATGTAAAACGACAGACAATATTTGATCTTTCATTAAAATTAAAAGATGAATGACAGGTCATCTTTGACATTTCGTTCAAACTGAAAGGTGAACGATATATTTACTGGGACATTGTGAATACTGACAGGTGGACGACAGGTCATCTGCGACATTTGTTCCTAATAAAAGAGGAACGATATGTAATCTCAAAAATTTTGTTGATACCGACAGGTGGATGAAAGGTCACCCATGACATTTCAACAAGTCCACCACAAATCATCTACAACTGGACATTTAGTTTATTATGAAGGTGGATGAATAGTCATCTGTGACATTTGATCATATTAATTTAAAATGTGAAGAATTTTTTATATTGTCGGTGTTGACAGTTTAATGACAATTTTGCTGCAATATCAAATAAATAATACAAAACTTTGATATTTTTATCTTTCCTAGTAGTGGTACAGTATTGTATCAATATTGATCTCAATTCCAAAATCTTCAAACAATACTGTAATGTTAAACTAATGAGAAATTCAGTGTCATACAATATTGAGCAATGTCATGAATTTCAGGCGTATACTTTTGAACTTAAAAAACGCTCCTGTGATTTAAATGACACCTTTAAAATGGACCTTAAATATCTATCTTAAGAATGATAAAAACCAACGGATAATTTATGTTAACATTTATTAATTAGAAGCATTGTAATAAGAACATTACACTATATATGTAAGTATTTAAAATATACAAAATAAAAACACCACATCATACTATTATACTTTTTTTAACAGTGTGTACAAAGATAGTTCAGAAGTTAGTTGTCACTATATATTACTTCGGTTTTTTTGCATTTCTTTTCTTTCCTTTCCACATAAATTTTATTTGTGTACACTTGACATTCATGAGAAAATACTTCCTAACAAACATACCACAATGCAGTATTAAATTCTATTTATAACAAATTACAAGCAGCAAATATCTCTGCATACTAAAAAATACAGCACTATACTATTGTAACTTCACTTGATCTAAGAATCTTTAAAGAGCTTACATATTACCATTTATAAGAGAAAATCTAACATATATATGAAAACAGATAATGTAAAACTAGTTATTAATTTGCTTTAGAAGGGGTTGATCACAAATTTGTCCAAGATGAGAAAGAAAATGGTTACGAAATTAAACATTTAACTACACGAAAACAATGACCGAATTCATACAAAACTTAACATCTAATACAAACTACATATTGCTTGAATTCTAGCATTCCTCTTTAAATGTTTTGATAACTGGTATATGTTTTCAGAGTAAGTCATCTCATCTATGGAATACAGATACACACACGATTTATACAAGACAGCAACTTAAAAATGCCTATAAAATTTTTATAAGGTCACTGCAGCATCAGAAATATATTAAATATACTGCCATAATGCCACAAAACCAGTATGTTTGCTTCCCTATTTCTTACTCAAATTCTAAATTTTTGTTATAGTTGTCTTCATTTAAGTCATCCTAACCTGAATTTGCCTCAAAACAGGCTTCAGTACCTTCTAAATTGTTATACAATTTTGATAGAATATAAATAAATTTTCTCATATGATCAAAATAAAATTTCAGTTTTTCAAAACTAATGTCATTTTGATTTTAACTATGTAACTAATTGTTGCATCATCAGTCAATAAATTAATGTTGCAAACTCTTATATTGCATTCTAATAAATGCTTATGGACTTGTCTGTCAGAAATAACTTTTTCATTTCATGTTGCATTCTAAATATCATCTATGTATTTATATCTAACACAATGGCTTGCTCAGATTTGCTTGGTGTATAAACTGTGTAATCTAAGAGTAGCGGTTTCACTGGTTTGTGTACACCTTTTCTCCCAATGCAATGAGTAGCGGATTCACTGATTCGTGTGCACGCTTTCTCCCAATGCAAGGAGTAGCGGCTTCACTGGTTCGTGTGCACGCTTTTTCCCAAAGCAAGGGATTAGGGGCTCACTGGTTTGGGTGCATGCTTTCTCCCAATGCAAGGAGTAGCGGCTTCACTTGTTTGTGTGCACGCTTTTGCCCAAAGCAAGGAGTAGCAGCTTCACTGGTTTGTGTGCACGCTTTCTCCCAATGCAAGGAGTAGCGGCTTCACTGATTCGTGTGCACGCTTTCTCCCAATGCAAGGAGTAGCGGCTTCATTAGTTTGTGTGCATGCTTTCTCCCCAAGGGCAGCGGCTTCATAGATTGTGTGCACACTCCAATAAAAAACAGAAGCTTAGTGTGCACGCTTTCTCCTAGGTATTGCAGCTCATTTACCAATAAATTAAGCATGTCATTGTAACTTCATTTTTGCAATAAGAACAAGAGCATCAAAAAGAATATTACCTCCAAACTAATCAACTATTGTTTAATATTTTCTTAATACCGTAATGATATTTTGACTATTCTATAACTAGTACATATTGTTGACAACTAGAGAATTTCAATTCAGTGACTACAAACTTCACATTCAATTATTAATTTGCTTATATTTCCTTTGCAAGAATCTTTCACTTCTCTGGTATTTTCCATGTTTGGAAACAAAGTCTCTTTCTTTAAGATATTGATTATTTTCACTAGGAACAACTGTTTCTTCTCTAAATGTTCTATACTCTTGGTGGCCACTTCAAGTTCAAATATGATTTATTTTTCTGTACCTGAAATGGAATGCAAAATTGAAACAATCAAAATATTTTATAACTACAGCCAACAGAAAAATGATATCATAATGTGTTTAAAGTTGGACCAGAAAATGATTTTTGATGGCAAATATTTTGAAGTGACTGTATAATTTGTATTAAAATTGACTGAAACCTAGTAAACAACATGTCAAACTTCAAACAGCAAAATTTGCAAGTGACAGTGTCATACCAGAGTCGGCGAAATCCTCAGTACGATCTGCCAAAATATGACTAGGTCCAATATTTTTATCCCATGTGACGGTACCAATGACCGGCACACAAAAATCACTATTGTTGTTTTATTTCTCTACTTCATCAAATGTATGACAGCCAAGTTCTGGTACAGGTTTCCATTATTTATTCTGTTACCATATTTTGGGAGATAAAAAGCCCCCACACAATTCAAACTTTTGATCTTTATATCTACCTAGTAATTTAGGGCAGAAACATTTTAATACAGGAAGTAGAACATACATGTAAATTCAATTAAAATTTTACCTGCTTTTGATTCTTTGCTTTGTGTCCCCTTACTCTTCTTGCTTTAACCATTTCTTTCCTCATTCTTGTAAACTCCTTTGTAAAATTAAATGTAAAAATTAAAAAAAAGTACTTTTGAAAAGTAAAAACTAAAACTAAACTAAGCAACATATCCTATGAACAGCTGTGTCTGGCATGAAACAGAAAGCACGATACATTTACCCCCATTCAGGTATCAGAGGCCTCGGTGGCCGAGTGGTTAAGGTAGTTCGTCTACTATTGATCATATTGGTCTGTCAACACTGAGGTTGCTGGTTCGAGTCAAACTGCGGGTAGGGCGTAATAGACTTCAATATTAATTGTACAAGGATTGCCAGTTTTCCTACTGAAGGTCGGGGGTTTCTCCGGGTACTCCAGCTTCCTGACCCACCCCCCCCCCCCATTAAATACATAGAAGTAGGCGGGGCTTTATTACCGTAGTATAATATTTGGATTATTCAATGGAATTTATGTAACTTATGTTACAAAATATAACACAACTTCTATTAGTTTTATTACAACACCTTGTAAGACTCTCCAAAAGTTATTATTTTTAATAAGCTGATAATTTATTGTGGCTTACCACTCCTTAAATGAATCTTCATGTATTTAGACATCTTGTCGAAGCAATTTCTTGTGCTGCTGCCAACTACAAAATGGGAGGATCTATGAATTATAGTAACATCTCCATAACTGAGCTTCAATGGTTCAGTTATACATGTATTGATGATTGTGTACTTTCATACGAAAATCTGCTAAGGTTTAGGTTAGCAATATTTACCTACAAAAAACACAATATAAAAATAATATTCAAAGAAATACACGGTTTATATTGGAGAACTTTATTAGTCGATAATGAGAAGCAGTCCAAATGAACGATACATAAAATGATATCATAACAAAGGGCATTTACATTGTATAAATATATGTAGTCATTAAATTTTATAAATTAATAAGCATATGTTGGCCCATTTCTTTGATTACTTTATATTTTGTCCTATACAGAGTATTAATGTATATCAAGTCACAAGAATGTAAATTATGTATTGATGAATAAAATGATGACCTTTTGGCAGATTTGTATCTTTGTATCACAATTTTAGTACCTTTAAGGCGGTATCAAGTCAGTTCGCCCCTAACTTATGTTTCAACCAGATAACTGTTCGCTCTAGGTTGTTTCCCCACAGTTAAATATATAATACTTTACATATATAGCATTTTGACGATGGTTTTTTAAGATGATAAGTTTATGCAAATACTACGACCTCATTGGTATTTTGGTGTTTCAGTAGATACATTATATTGTACCTAGTGTTTAAAATTGTTATTTTTTAAAATAATTTCAAAACTTGTAAAATGTGTTTATTACTTTATCTTTAATGTTAGGCCAAACAAAAAAATATGTTTGTTTCCGGTTACATAGAATTATAGTTCAAAGTTCAAAATTTTACTGTAGACAAAAAATCCCTGTTGGGATAATACATGACAAACATTACAAAGACACAAATTGTAGAATACATATTAACAAACCTCATAAATGTAACAAACAGATATAAAATCAATTTAGTTTTCTCCCTTCTTCAGTTCTAATGACTGCTTTATGAAAGAAATCAAGGATTTATTAAATATAAAATAGGTAGGTACTCATAGGACGATTTTTTTTTGGGGGGGAATCGTGTTGGTTAAATTAGTAATGTTGGGGCGGAAGTATGAAAATGTAACTCAAACCCAGAACAATACCGGGAGTTTTCCAGTTCAAAGTAACCTCCATTAAAAACGCAAAAAAAACTTGAGGGTCGGCTACAAAAAAATAGTTACATTCCGGTAACCTGAAACACGCATAATTTTTTTTGGCCATATATCAGTTTCTGAGTTCAAATTTGTCCACGATGGAAAATCAAAATTGGTTTTATAACCCATTTTCACAATTTTAGTACAAATTAAATGTACTTTTTTAACTTAAAAAGCCAACTATTAGCAAAAATTTATGAAATACTGAACATTTACTAAGATATTGAGAGTATACTATTACTAGACTAGTTGAATAGATGTCCTTATGGATTTTTTTCAAGTATCCAAGTTGAAGTTGAAGTACATGTAGTAATAATACATGTGTCAAATTAACAAAGTGTGATAGTTATTAAGACCAATTATCCCTAAGCACCAAAATAACTGGGACATGACATGTCTCAGATTTTGCTGATTTTCATTTCGTAAGTTGCAATTGTTGGAAAAGTTGGATCACAAAAATGATGACTGTTTGTTATGATTGACCACGGTTGCCATGGTAACCGAGGCGGTCATTTTTTATCATTTCTCATACTGCGAAATGTCCTATATTCAATTCCCAATTTGTTATTAAAAAATCAAAGCAAATTCAATATAACATTTTATTTGCTTAATTGAATACCTCATAGACAATATTCAAAACAGTTTCAAGACTAACCATAAATGTGTAGTCAGAACAAGGCTATGGAATATGTCAAGAAATCATGGATTTTCTCTGGAATTTTTTTACCAAAAAATTTCCATTTTTGCCACTTTTCTGACTCCATTTTCAGAAAAAGCACCAATCACAAATACTCATGATGAATATAATAACATAAATTGATGATTAATATTCAAAACTTATAAAAATCTCAATGGGGTAACAAAAGATGTCTTAAGAAAACACTGTCAAAGATGGTTACCATTGTAACTTGTGAAAAAAAGCCATTTCTGTATTGTTCAATATTTCCACGAAACTACTATTTCTTAGGGTTCAATTAAATCATCCTTAATAATTATTTTTAACAGACATCCTATAAACTTAAAATGACATTGAAATCATTTCAGGGTACAGTGTCTCAAGGTCAAGGTCAACTAAAAATTGAGCTTTAAAATATGAAATCTCGAAGCAAAATCAGTTTTAAGTGACCTTGAAAACAACACAAGTGACCTTGAAAGTTTTCTAAGGTCATGCTATGTTGAAAAGATCCCTTTTAGGTACATATGATGACAACAATTTTTATCTTGGCTCATATTAGAAGTATGGCCATACATATATTTAAATATCGAAAAATTGCCGTTTTTGTTTTATTACCATGGTAACCAATTTTAACGGTGTTTTCTAAAGACATTTTTTCTTACCCCATTGAGATTTAAATTTTTTTTAATATTAATCATCAATCTATGTAATTATATTCACGATGAGTATTTGTGATTGGTGCATATTCTTAAAATGGAGTCAGAAAAGTTGCAAAAATGGTAATATTGAGAATAATGCCCTATTTCTTGGCATGTTCAATAGTCTCAGTCTGATCACACATATATTGAAAGTGTTGTAACTGTTTTGAATATTGTCACTGAGATATTGAATTAAGCAAATAAAAAAATTCTATTGAATATGAATTGATTTTCCCCTGAAAAATTGGGATTTGAAAATCGCCCTTTTCACTGTATTTTAATTGACCCAAAATGGCTTCCACAGTTACCATGGCAATCGAAGTCAAATCATGACAATCATTATTTTATGATCCTATGGTCAATTTCAACTTATAAAATGAAAATCAGCAAAATCTGAGACACGTCATGTCTCCCCCTATATGGAAATACCTTGATCCTTATGGAGAATTGGTGTTAAGTATTTAAAATGTACATTGAAAGGATGTTGACATGCACATTTTTATACAGCTCTTTATTTATTTAAAACGGAAAGTGTTGATAGTGTGCACCAGCACAGTGAAAATTTTGTGTAACATCTACAAATATATTTTTATTTTATTTATAAATTGTATTATAATGAAAAAGTAAGTAATTTTACACTGAACATTTACCAAAATTTATTTACAGATTCTACTTACACAAAATACATGGCCACAGTGCACAGGGCTTCGTGTGCGTTTGTGCGTGTGCCGGAATCGATATCAGTTACCACATCCAATCAGCATCTCAATTTTCTAAATGCCAGGCCTCGGCGCCTATTTTTAAAGACAGTGCTCACTTTTCAGTAAAAAAGTCAAGATTACGCGCTTTCATTCTTGTGAACTTAGTAGTTCGAACAATTATTATGGTTAGTGTTGTATTTTATATCCCAGACGATGAAATTCTGGAGGATTCAGCACTGTCAGTACGTTTACTGGTGGGTCCTACTAAACGCAGAGAACTGCAGAGAAGTGCAGAGAAGTAATAAAAAAATGATTTATTCGATTAAATAAAGGTTTATTATATATATATTTGTTATATTTTGTATAAATTTATCAAAATTGACAAAAATACAACCTTATTTCTATATAATTCGTCTGTGAATGGACAATTTCGAGCAGTTCGACGATGTTTACATAGGTTGTAATGGCGGGCAGTAGAGAGAAGTAACTGTATAATGTATCACACATGATATTTATTATGTAATAAGTATGATTCTGAACAATTGTATCACAAAGAACACTTTTCTGTGAAAAAATTGTTATTAAAACCATAATAAAGAGTGATTTCATAGTAAGTAAACCAAGTGTTCATTCTCGTACATTGTGTAAACAAATGTGCATATAATTACACTACGATTACCGGTTAAATTCCGGATTGACAGTTCATATTGGACAACCATTATATACAACAATTAAAGTATATAATGGAAGAGCCCCCACGCCACGTCAAGGCTATGAACTATGTGGAGGTGGGCCCATTAATTTTTTAAACTAATTATTGTGACCCCCATTTTATTTTGAAATTTTAAAATTTTTAAATTATATTTTTAAGTGACCCCCAAAATTTATGACTGATATGTGAGTATTTAGTTTAAGTAGTTAAACCGTCAGTATTGTCTGTGATTCTCCTGTCTTGCAGGCGAAACACAATTCAATGTACGTCAAGTCACACAGTCCCCTAATTTTTTTATCATTATAGTCTTTGTGATTCTCCTGTCTTGCAGGCGAAACACTATAATTTAAAATATTAAATTTTACATCTCATTCTTTAAAACATTATTAAATGGGGTTTTAAATATGGCAAATAAAATAATAAATTTATAAATTAATTTAATATTAATAATGAGTTTTTTTTTAAATTAAAATTAAACCTTACGTTTTTTATTTGGAGCAGTAACTGTCTTGCAGTTTTTACTACGTTTTCGTTGCCCCGGTTTTTTGGCAACTCTACCTACCTCTGGTATGGTCAAATGACCACCAGTAGATGTCAAAGAACTGGACGTCTTTTGCTTAAAATTTGCCAATTTTAAAAGACGCTTTGACCTTTGATCAAGGGTAAGTTGCGTCCATGTCTCGTGTGAGACTTTAAGGACGGATGCCTGCTGCGACAAGATGTATTTGCCACTGTCAGACAAGGCACCCCTAACGTCTCGAGTCTGGTCCTGCTCGAGTTCAAACAACTGTTTAACTAAGTCAGGTACCTTAAGGACTACCCAGTCAGTACTCCGCTTGATAACATTGTTGTAAGACTCGTTGCAGTTATTATACAAGAGTCGAGGCAAATTAGGGTGACGTAGGCGGGGCTTGAACACGAATGTGTCCAAGTTGGGGAGTAACCTGTCTCGCAGATATGCCACATCTGGATAAGAGGAGGTCAGTTCAGCACGAATCTCGTCGAACGTGACCTGGTCCTCTGAAGACAGAATGCCTGTTTCCCCAAAAAGCTTGCTGATAATTTTGGTAACCTCAGGCTGAGGTAGTAACTTACCAAGATTATCAATTGCGTTGTCCTTTAAGTGCTTTGCACATAGGACACGCGTGGCATCGGGAAAGGACAATTTGATCGCCTTCACAGAGCTATACTCCTCATCCGACCCGAAAATTAAATTCGATTGGTCTATATCGACCAACTTGGCCTGAAGATGGGAGGTAAACTTGTGGTAGGAGTCGAAATTGCCATCCCAATGCATGAGCATAGGGCCTAACATAACCGGGGACTTACCTGTCATCTTACTCACCAAATTGACATTTGGGAAGCAAACTGGGGTCAAAAAACACGAAGTTCGGTCTATTCCAATGACTGTGCCGGATGCTATTGCAGATTTAAGCATGACCATCTGCAGATCCGTGTACAGTATTACACTCGGTGGCTTTGACGATGAAGTCGTGATGATCTCCTTAATGAAGGCACTGGTTGGAAACATATTCAACACAGCCAGGATGTCATCAGCCACATTCAACCGATGTGTGCTCTCGGGTCGGTCTTTTTTATGCTGATTATATTTAGCATTTTGAGCCACACGGATTGATATTATGTCATCAGGAGTAGTTTTGTTAACATCTCTCCTGATCTCCCTTGGAGCCTTACCGTGTTTTACCCCATCACGGATAATAGACTTCTGTGTGGAAGTTAAACTACGGTAAGAGACGGTAGTACACTTGGCATTGCCATGAACTACATTTGGGACATAGTCTCCAATATATTCAACTATAGCTGTTGATATAATGTGATCACACTTAAAGCAAATCACCCTCTTCTTATAAGAAGAACTACGGGCTGACGTGGAATATTTGAGATATGCAACAACTATAGTTGATGGGTCTGGCTGTGGGTCTACGGGAACAAAGTTACCCTTAGACTTCTTGCCATAAATGCCGGCCCGACATATAATAAAATGCAGTAAATTCTGCGATGACCTAATGAAATGTAAAGGTTTAGTACAACTACTACCTCTACGCCAGGCACCACAATCGTCGGGATATTCACTGCATTTCTGCATGGAACGTCGCTGCACGTTGCTGGTGTCGTCTAAAACAAAATATACATTTTGTTTGATACCCTGTGGTATATATGTATGTGTAGGGGTCTGTGTACAAGCTATATTATAAAGCTTATCGACACTCATAAATGTAGTAACAGAATTTGTCGATGGGTCCTTAAATGGATGCACTACTTCCATCGACAAATTGGTTATGTCCATGTCACTCACATTTGTAATGTTGAATTCATGTTCAGGCGACTGAACAAATGAATCTTCTGAAACATGTAACTGGGATTCAGAATCACTGAATGATTCTGGCACATTTTCAGTTTCACATGACTGAATAAAAGATGCAACTGTAGCTTTCAGTACAGGATCATCTATATCAGAATAGTTGATCGTGGTGTCTGGGTCAACTGCAGCTACATTAGGCTTAACAGGTGTGCCAAGTGGTGGAAATTGTTCATGGTCATCAATGTTGATGACTGAACATTCAACAGTATGCGGGATAAGTGGGACAAAATGACATGGCTTCCAGAAAGAGCCAATGATGTGGGCCCCCGACCACATGATAGTAATATCATGTCTAGACCTGGATCCCCTGGGTTTAAAAACAGTATTAAGGATCTTAATGTTGTAGTCACAGGGGCCATTAACAACTGGATAAACATACTTAATGGGCTTGCCAATAACAGTACTGGCAGCATGCATAGTCCAAGCACATGAATAGCTACCCGTCTGGGCACAATGACGAATGGCATCAGCTATTGATGGACTGATGTCCGGTATGCTGGATTTGGCATGCATGCGTTCATAAAACATAGCATGGTCATATAATGCGAAGAATGTCTTTAATCTGTTTTCAGATGAAGCATTCTCATGGCCAAATAATACCGAAGAAAACGGCATTGAATAAACAATTACCATTACCGGTAACTACGATATGAGTGGAACCAGTCCACTGTTGACCAAGCAACTTAGTGGCTGCCAAATCTTGTACTAAACCTGTGTAAGTACAAGATTTTGAAATCACAACTTTCGGCTCGGATCTTAAAAAGATTCGTTCGAGCCGAACAGCATCGTCAAATACATCTTGACTAACTGTAGACAAACGCTGCAAGGCGTTGTCAAATTTGTAAGTAGCTACATTGCCATAAAGACAATGGTGACAAATATAAGACAGGGTTGTCTTATTTAAGAATAAATATTCCTGGTGAGATAAGTTCTCACATAAATAGTGAAACCACCTATTGCATGTATCACATGCAATGGCTTTGTCAGAAGAGCAGTCACTTTTACAAACACCGCACGGATAGATATCCATGCTGAATGTCAAATAAAAAAAATTAAATTAAAAAAGTACTTAAAATGAATAAACAAAAAGGTTTAGCACTAAAATATTTACAGAAAAAACAATTAAGCACTAAAGCAGAACTAAAACAAAATATGTACACACAAAATGAAGCACTATTATTATTTACAGTAAAAAGTAATTTTGAAAGCCGAATTTATCAAGTGATTAAATAATATCTATAAAATAGTTATAAAACCACAATGAAAGCCAAAATATCTTCTGACGTTTAAAAAAATTTTCAGAATATTTATGATGAACTGACCAAGCTGAACTGTAATTTTGAGAAAATAATTTAGTTTTGAGTTCAACTCAAACATCTCGACATGTTGTTTTATATAAACGCGACGGTCGTTTGATCCCCTCGTAATTGTTTGACACCTCTGTTAATTAATTTGAATTACATTGTTGTCACACGCTTGCTTCTGTATTCCGATATCACAATCCAATTAACATAACTTTCCCTGATTGGACAAAATAAGGCACAATGATCAATTATTCTCAATAGGGTCGTCAACAAAAGTTGTTAGTTTAATAAATGACAAGATTAAAGAATTTTTCCGCATATTGTTTAGACTACCGTTCAAAAGCTCAAATTTCTTCATTAGTCAATTTACAATTATTTTCTTTTATCTTTATTTCTTTACTAACTATGAGAAGAAATGTACTGCGATTAAAAAGAAGTGGAAATACGAATACTCAGCGAACGTAATCTTACTTTTGCATTTTTTAAATAATATAATCATATGTTTGACCATTTTTATAACATTTTATGCAATATAAAAGAATATAACATAATATATCAGATACTGTGTCATGCCGTACATTACACAGATCCACTCCCGAA
The DNA here is from genome assembly GCA_944474755.1 of Limnoperna fortunei. Classification (NCBI taxonomy): domain Eukaryota; kingdom Metazoa; phylum Mollusca; class Bivalvia; order Mytilida; family Modiolidae; genus Limnoperna; species Limnoperna fortunei. Next base: position 35,197,717 of record OX104125.1, read on the forward strand.
ACCACCAGGAATTTACTGTTCAGCTTCGTCAATCGCCATATTGAATTTACATAGAACATCGAACAAAATTGGATGAAATAAAGTCGGTTATGATAAATCTAAGTCCGTTAAATATGATAAAGCTTATTTAACATAATAAATTGTTTATGATAAAATTTATTGGATAAATTTATTAAAGATAAATAAACCATTATTTATGTTTCTCTCGTACTTCTCTCCACTTACATCGTATGTAAACATCATCAAACTGCTCGAAATTGTCAAATAAATGACAAATTATGTAAAGATATGGTCTTCTTTATTTTTATTTCTACAAAATATAACATATATATCTATAATAAACCTTTATTTAATCGAATAAATCATTTTTTTATTACTTTTTTGCACTTCTCTGCAGTTCTCTGCATTTAGTATGACCGTTTACTGGTAAACAAGAATGTCCAGATCAATTTAGGCCTACCACTGACGCACATGACATCGACTGCCACATTGTTCTTTTTATACTCAGCAAAGTGTTGACTCCGACTATGGAAGTACTTCATATCAGGTATTTATATCCAAGAATATCTAGATCTGTTTTATCTTTGAGTTTGTCCACGGCTTTCAAGCAATGGAAAATCACACCCAACAGAACACATATCCGCCATATTGCAAATTGAAAGGGGAGATAATCATACATATAAGCATATATTTATTATCTGAATATAGTTCAAATTATATAAATGACTTATATTTCATGTATTATATTTTTAACAAGCTATATTGCAAAAATATTATTTTTATTTAAATATTGTACTTGCTTCTGTGTGTGGTTGGGGGGGGGGGGGGGTAGATGAAGGGATTAGTTTCATAACTGTTTGAATAATAATGACTTTTATATGCAATATTTGTGATTTTCTAATGTTCCGATTGTAAAAAGAAACTACTAAAATTGAAGAGGATTAGAGTACTTGCAAATGAATTTGTTTTTTTTTCAGATGCTATTAACAGATACATGTACTGCCAGACAAAAGAAAAACGCTGCTATCCATAAGGACAATCTAGACGTCTAGAAAAAGAAGAAAATATCACTAGAACGGGAAAAAAGAAGTATGTTACGATAATACTTTTTTCAGTCTTGAATTTCTTTGAGTGTATCATATAAAAAGGAGATGATCAGAATACACATGTTGAAAGCGAATCACAACCTTCACTGATGAGCAAATGCTTACTAATTTAATATGGAGTGTTCTGAATGACAAATTCGAAACAGTAGAAAGAAACTGTTAACTTTCAACCATTAGCTGTCATCTGTTTTTTTTTTAAATTGACATTGTTGTTAGATGTTAGAATGTAAATAAAAACACTGTTTGCTGTTTAATAATACTAATCAGAACACTGTTTACTGTTTTACAGATTTTTTCTGTTATCTGTTAATTCATTTTAAGCACCACTTTTTTCAATGTAATTGAGTCTCCATATGAAGGGAGGGATATACATAAGATCACATACTAGTTACTATGGAAACACTGATTAATTAATGCATTTTTTCACCGTATCGCCCTTTGATGAGATTCTGCTGTTATCTGTTTTTTCGATTTATGAACTCACTGTATTCTGTTTTCTCATGTAAATTGCTGTTATCTGTTAGTGTTATCATTATTTTAAATTTACTGTTATTTGGGAAAAATATACAAATTGTTACCATGTTTATGAACCCCCCCCCCCCCTCCAGCCCCATCAGCTCCCAAATGTTCAGTTTTATGGATGTTCTATACAAAATGTTAACATTTCTTATTATTACATATTGTGCCACATATCATTTTATTTATGTCTAGATCTGTAACACACACACATACACTGTATATATATTTTTCAGAAAGCCAAGCGGATCATAGCTGCACTAGACAATATGGAGATCAGAGATATCAAGAAGATAAGACCCGTCTTAATGGCCTATATATGTCCTCATATGACATGTATGAGGAATGTCAAGATGGATTTATTACATACTAGAGATCTTCGATGTTGGATAAATTTATAGAATAAAAGATAAAAGTAGACTGTAAATTTATTGACATTTCTTCAACAAAAAACAGAAAGGACAGAAAATGAGCAACCAGAAATGAACTAGAACACCTTCCTCTTGGATTGTAAAACAGATTGAAAAATGTATTGACATAATGAGCATTTATTCAATAAATTGTTAAATTGTTTCTTTTTTATGTAATATTTATCCACTTGAAAATGAGAAAATTGTAACACCTTTGGGATTAATTGCCATTAGACAAGCCTGTCAGCTCAGTGATATATACAGGCAATTGTACATTAGCTAGTACACTTTTAACTCTACTTTCTTAATGATGTGTCATCTTGAATTCCTTGACCATTGTTCAAGTTAGTGATCATCCTATTGATACAATTTCAACAGTCCAATATTGGAGCTTAAGTGAGCACAGTGTGAGCAATATTTCTAGAGTAAAACTTGCACAAACTTTTCATTGGACTAGACATGTTCTTTTCAAGACTGTTATTGTTGATAAATATAAGTGAGCAATGATGCTCAGTTTTACAAAATGAGAGGTCAAGGTGGACATTTGTGGAAGGCTGATTCTGGATAGGTTGAAAAAACCAAATCCACGTGAGCCGACCTGTGCAGGCAGCTTTTTTTCTTCATATCATCTTTCCCCTAACCTAAATGTCCATTTTGTAATATTATCCATGCAAAATATGGACATTCATAACCTTTTGACCATATTTTAGATTATAACAAGTAACCTTTTGTGCAATTTTTTGTAATTTCATCAATACAAAAGGAGACCTTTTGGATTTTAATTTGGTCAAAATACCATATGACCTTGGTCTTTTGGTTTTGAAAATAGCATCTGTGGCCTACCTTTCATCACCTTTTTTGTTGATATATGATCTTTTTATTATCTTTTGTCGACAACAGATTATATTTTGGAAAAAAGGTCATATTTTGTTGTTCACCTTTTGAACACATTTTAGATCTGGAAAGGTGAACTTTGCAACACCTTTTGTCAAATCAAAAGTGGGCCATTTCGACTGATTTTGAAGTCAAAAAGGTATACAAAAAGATGATCTTTTAGATCTTTTGTATTTTTTAAAAATGTGTTCAAAAGACAACAAAATGTATTCAAAATTAGGACTTTTGGATACCTTTTGACTATCTTAAAAGTTATTGTTTCGTGCAGTGTATTTTACATTAACTAGGCTAAATATATTTGCTCAACTGACAATAATAATATACCGGACAAACGAAACATATGTTTGACAAAGTGAATACTAAGCCAAATAGTATTTTGAAGGGTAAAGAAACAAAATCAGTCTAAATAATTATAAGTAATTCTAAGAATCAAAATTATTGTTGTTTGTATCGTTTGTTTTTACAATTTAAGGTATCCAGACCATAATTGACCACGTGATCATATTTGGTGTCCCGGATGACCTTTGGTTTTCAATGGAGCAGACCTCGGTAATGTTCGGCAAACATCGGAAATACTATTTGAGTAACTAACTTTTTAACATTGACTCGAATTAAAACACTATATTTTATTTGTATTATAAATTAACAATACCTTGATTGAATAAAGGCGTATTTCTCGGTCGGAAAATAAAATTAAATGGTGACGTCAATAATCGGTCGGATACCTTTAAAATGTCATACCCGTATTTTCTCTACCGTTAATCACTATTGTAATGTGTTGTGACATGTTTCACTCAAATACTAAAAGTATAGCAGTAGATTTGTGTCGAAAACTAAAATGCAACCAACATTCTTTCTATATTATATAATTACCATTTATTCTATTATTAATCAATGGGTCTCGGCGACGGTGTGGTTAATGTAGTAAGTAACTATTGATCACGTGGTCTATCAACACTAAGGTAGTGGGTTACATACATTACTGTCAAGTTATAATTTGAGCTTTAAGTTTTGAATATCTTTTAGATTAAATTTCATGTGTTTCAAGTATTTAGAGGCTTTGTGGAACTTTTATCGTCTGCTATTATTCATAGCAATGTCACATAATTCAGATCTGAGTATTTTTTCTTCATGTCGTGTTTAAATCGTTTTTAACAATATACAGATAATACGAAAATAGATACAAATGTTCTATAAAAACAATTATAGCTTGTTCGGACTGGATATAAAATAATAAAAAGAGAAATCACAGCCCCAGAGATAATAAAAATTGTTGATCCAAACAAACGCTGTTTTTTATGTAATTTGGTTGTAAATTTCTTACAACTTGTATGTTCAAAGTATATACAAGAATGCATCCATGTATTAATAATGGCTTGATTGGTTGTGTATATAATAAGGAAACGGACCAAACAAAAAGAGCCAAGTCAAGAGACAATTACACACTCGAATATAGAAAAACACATAACACGAAAACGAAAAACGGAAAATGAGAGATACAATCATAAAAAACGTTTGCACCAGGTGGCGATTAGAAAAAGCCAACCACTTCAAGTTACATCAAAGAAAGCTAAATTGTGAACCATAGTAATTTAGTGCTTAAAGTAAGTAGGTGCATTGTAACCTCAACAAAATTCTAATTTTCTATGTTTTCCAATACTACTGTTTTTATTTGCTGTAAATATTTTCTGTCTATTGGTCCATTCTATTTTTAGAATTGGTGTTCAATTCCCAACTTGTTCCTGTCTTAAATTTCTACTTGCTTGCTAATGGGCGTATTAGCAACTAGTCTAGCTCTTTACTAATCAGTTTTAACAATCTTCACGATGGAACTGTAGCTTCAAAATTCTGAAAGGCGTTTTAACTAAAAAGAAACAGAATTTGTAAATGACTTTCTTATATTAGATTATGATACATTTAGCACATACATACAACTGAACATCGTATTAATAATCTCAGGTAAAATTCGCAGACGACGTTTTTACGATGTTTTAATCTGTCTTTCAAGGATGTTTTATGTAAAACCAGTAGGACCTGGGTACTATATCTTAAATGTAATTTGTATTAAGACATATCATCATGTCAACAACATCCTCAAATGTCAAACTTATGGAAAGCTACATAACTAATAACTGCTTAAAGCAGAATAGCTAAAGTGCAAGATAACTGCTTAAAGCAGAATTGCTAAAGTGCAAGATAATATGATTATGACTTTATGGATCATTAACTGTCCCCAAAACAATGACTGCCATTATCAAATTTAAATTTTAATGACAAACAGCTATTTTCAATAACCAGTTTGACAGTTACTACTTACCTACAAGTTGTAATAAAAATACTTTAACCTTTTGATTTGATAACAATTGATTATGATTTATTTCATGTTTATACTGTCCGCCATTTTAAAATAGCTATTATAATAAAATATAAATTGTGATGATTGTGATTGCAAGCAAGTCTTAAAAAGTCCTCTCCGGTCTAAAAACAATTGCCTGATATTTGTGGCCTATTGGAAATATAGTTTTCTCCGTCAGTTCATAATACACATTTTACCCAGATAATCAGTTTGTAAGTCAATTCAAAACCCCTACCTTATGTGTCATACTTTATAACAACATATGGGATGTTCTATTCCTCTTGCTTGTCGATTTGCTCTATTTAAACGTGTTCTTGTCCTGAATAGATATGAAATTGTTTACAGCATGTTAATGAATAATTTATTTATTGAATTATCCATTAATTGTTAAACAATTCAACAATACAAATAACAAATTTGAAAAAAACGGAGTTTTACATACAGACAAAACCAATGCAAAAACAGCGACTGAAATAAAATAACACAAAAATGGAAATCTGGACATAGAAATATAAAACTGTTGCAGTTGAAGCATGGCCGAGAATACATGTTAAACAACTTCTGTATATAGTGCCAGTTCACACTTTTATAATGGTAAATGTAAATTTAAATGAAGGTAATAACAGAATATCGAACATCGATGAAACTGTCAAAAAAGAAAATTCACAAATCAAATCCGAGAAAACGGCAAACTCAATAACCAACAACCAAGATAAAGCAACTACAGCAATAATCCTGACTTGATACAGGCCTTTCAAACGAAATGATGGGTTAAATCAGGTTTTATAGCATGCCAAACCTCCCGCTTCTATTACTGTTGAATGTAAGTTGGTTAATTGATTAAAGTAGATTGATATCATATACCACTAGTCACTAATAGGTGTATAAAACGATCATTGTCGCACTTTCACTGTTAACTGAATTCAAGGTTGGAAAAACTATCTGCAAACATATTTCGAATGAGATAGATTCCGGTAAACCTTGACACAGTAGTTTGTCACATTCCATAAAGTTGTCTATAAACCAACTAAACCAATACACGCCAGACATCATAAATAGTTCAAGCTCTTACCTGTTGTTTGCCACAAGGTAGAAAAATCGCAATCGGGGCCTCGTGTCGATATATTTTTCATGTATGACATCTACGTGGTTTGAAGAACAAGACATTTACATGTAACGTTGATTTTTTAAATTGTCATACAATTATTTCGTTTGCTATACACTTATTTAAACATTCTTTCCCATCGCTAACTACTTCATTTTAATGTCAGACTACAGAAATATCTATCAGTCATTAATATGATTTTTTAATTTATATTGATATTGATGTATTTTTTATGTTTCGAAAAATTCTGACAAATCTCTTGAAAGGGCCTCTTATAAGTAAATTGACTGTATTATGTTCAAATAAGAAAAAAGATATGAATAACCGATCGCCCAGCAAGCAAAAATTTAAAACGAAAATACTGGTACCGGATAGAGACAGACAAACGACACAAAAAAAAACAAAAAAACAAATAAGTAATCCGACCACTCCTCCAGAAAAAAAGGAACAAACAAACAAACAAAGCACACTACAAGTTACATTATTCCAAGAATTGCCCGGATTGTACTGAATAATTAAACCATAAAGATACTTATTGGTTGAATTCTACGAAAATGTGAAAATGTGTTACTTCATATGACTGTTAGTTGGTGGTTAAAGCTATAAGTTCATAATCCAATCAATTACACTCTTGTTTTAAGTAGAATAGAGAGTTTTGTTCTCGATGTCAATCAAATTTCACCGTTACTGCATTCGTACTTGTCCAGCAAAAATAGGACAATTATTACGGTTACTTAAAACTAAGTCTATTCATATTCTTATACCTTTATGTCCCAGAAAAGAAAGTTGGTGGGCATATGGATTTTTGGTCTGTCCTTCCACCTTAGGTGTACCCTTACATTTAAGCTCTTTTTGATAAAGAAGATTTTCCTTATTCATGAAACTTAGTACACCGCTTAATAAGATCTTTTCACTAAATTCTGTATGACTGTGCTAAATATTGCACGCTAGATAACGTAGTATTTACCAATATGTGCCAAATGGGACATCAGTGTCTCATAGACACATTTTCGTTTCATATATATTTATTCTGAGGCGTTTTATATATCAATAAATTGACTGAATTTACCAACTGAACTCCTGTTTCATTGTTTGCTTCCATATAGTTTAAATATTGTTTTTTTAACGTTAACGCCAAATTTTCCTGTATCTCTAAAAGTTCTACATAGAATTTAGAACCTCATAATACTAGGTGGTTTAAACTTGATTGACGGCCCAACCGAATTCTAACCTGGTTGAGATAAATTTTATTGACAAGTCCGTTGTATTGGAGTTTTCTGTAAGGAACACGTAGCGCAAAGCGTTATAAAAACAGTTTAATTGAATAGTTAGTTTCTTAACGGCGGGTTCAGAATTTAGAAATTTATTAGTAACAGTTAATATAATTTACTTAACAGCTGCTTTTGGACAATTCCAAACATTCCTCAAACTATTCTTGAAAACGACAAAAATCCAGAAACAGTCATAAAAACCCAGTGATCCTTCATAAATATGCATTTTAGATCTCAACATTATTTCCACCCCAATGTTTTCATAAAAAACTGTTTCCTCTAATCTACTTGTAACAGGTTAAATTAAATTCGTCTAACCATATTTATTTGCAAACAAGCAATGTCATTAGACACAAGATTTAACAACATTATGTTAAGTCCTATCCCAATGCAAAATAATTATATAAAGAACACATAATGACGACATTATAAGAATCTGTTCATTAAAGATTGATGATAAATAAACAAAAAGTTATTAGAAACAACTATCACATATAATTATAAAGCAGGGTGCGCATATAATTTGCGATCGGTTAGTTCACATAAAACTGCCTTTGGAAAAAACATATTGCTCAGGAAGGTTACTGTAACAAGCCAATAAAAAGCTATCGACATGTAATAGTCGTTTACATAAAAATAAGGGCATCTTTTCGCGTAAGGAATAATTTAAATTCCTTAAATAGTGAACACAATTTTCAAACAGGTGGTCACAGAGATAAGAAGGATTATCCACTTTATTGCTGGAAGAAGGTCGGCTTTAACGAAATGCTCATACATGTATGTCTACGCGAGTTTGAATTTTAAAAAATTAAGTATCAATCTCTGATACTGTAATATTCTGGTGGTTTGGGCGGTCGACTTTGAGTAAGTCGCTTAAAAATATTTATATTTGTAGAATTTGTAATTTCAATATTTAACCCATTCAAGTCTTTAGCTATTGATTAAAAAATGAATAAGCAGTAATGGATAATCAAATTGTGGTTTTTGATATTCCGCATAATTGCTAAGTTAATAATTTGTAACTTGAACGAAAAAGGGCGGCAAAATTGCAGACAAATGCTGGGAAGCCGTCTTTTTGTGTATTAAACGAAACATGCTTGCGCGTTTATTATTTCGTCTCATTTTAAGAGATTAGTAGCGTGTGTCATAGTAAATTGATATGTGTTGAGCAAAAATTGGTAGAACTATGACAATTTGACTAGCTTGTAACTAAAGATTGTTAAATATCAGTATCTTGTTTGTTACAACCATCCCATTCGTCTGACGCATACTCCATTATTAGACGAATAACAGTAAGATTTATTCGGTTTAAGTATTTTCTGTTTAAAACTAATATAAGTTTTCTCAATACGGATACTTTCTGGCTAACGGATTACATTATCTTTAAAATATGTATATGAAACTCGCCATTGAATCAAACGTGATAAACGAATGTTTGAGAGATGTAAAAAATCATTCTAATTTTGTAATTGATTGTGAAGATAAATTGCATGTCTCGATTATATATTTCATAGTTTTTTCTTTTCTGTGAATCAAAAGCAAGAATTTTTATACCATACGGAAATATATATTTTTAAGTTTGGACATTAAACAGAATAAACAAGGGATAGATGATCTCCAAATAATCTGACTAAACTAATCAGACCATCCGCGATATTATTCATATAGATAAGAAAAAGAAGTCAAAGTACAGGCCCTTTGTGAACACCCTCCCTTTTTTAAAACGGGCAAATTGTTTTCTGTTCGACAAATAATTCATTGATGATGATTTGCTTTTATTCCATAAGCTTTTAGTTTAAGTTTTATCACAATCAAGTGCTTTAAATATAAAATTAGTGATTTTGTGATTAATTTCTATGAGCTGGTGAACCGTAGATTGGCCTGGAATAAAACCCGATTGAAATTTATGCATAAAATGTTTTGATAAAACAAATATTTAAATTCTTAAAAAATGTGTCGACATATGACAAGAGGGTGTTGGTCTATAATTAGAAACACAAGGCCCACATCCAGTTTTGAAAGGTCGCTTTATAGAAGCAGACTGCCAATATTTTGGAAATTCCATGTTAGATACAGAGATATGACAAAGAATGGATAATGGGCCCTGATCAGATTGACATATAAAGGTACCAGTGTAACACTGCACAGAAGTGTATAAAGGCAATCAAGTGAACAGCCCTGTACAGATTGACACATAAAGGTACTAGTGGAACAAGAAGCACAGAAGTGTATATAGGCAATCAAATGAACACCCTGTACAGATTGACAGAAAAAGGTACCAATAGAACACCGTACACAGAAGTGTATACAGGCCATCAAGTGAACATCCCTGTACATATTGACATATAAAGGTACTAGTGGGACTCCGTGCACAGAAGTTTATATAGGCAATCAGGTGAACAGCCCTGTACAGATTTACACAAATAATATTAGCCAACAGCACTATACAAATTTACTCAGGTTGTCGTCTGGAACAGCTTTCCATATTTCCATATTTATAAAGTAATCGGTTGACAAGCTCTGCACAGTTGACAATTGTCGTATTAGGCAAAGTAGTAGTTGTAATTGTAGCAATTTATTCAAGGGATATCAAAACTATAAGGGATATTTAAAACCTTTATTGTGTATTAAACGTGACACCGGCTCTAAAGGCATATTTAACATCCATTGAATTGTTGTATTATTTAGATAGGAAATAGGTAGATCGCATGTCCATTAGATTGCCTATCCTTTAATTACATATCAATTCACCTACATCTCATGGATCGGTTTAAATTTAAACTATTGATGCAATTTGTGCAACAAGGGACGTTTCGTCTTAAGTGCGGTGTTGAAACAATAACTGCACATTTTAAAGATACAATACAAATAAATAAATAAATAAATAAATAAATAAATAAATAAATAAATAAATAAATAAATAAATAAATAAATAAATAAATAAACTGTTGGTTAGGCTGATGTCAGATCGTGCACTTTAGTGATTGGCATCCTTTAAATCACTCGTTAAATATTTCGTACCTTGATCGTTTAGTTTATGTTGAAAGTTACGTAAGAAATTATGTTACTACTTTTTTGTGGAAGAAAGATATATCTCAAGGCATTAAAATTTTGTTATGAACATTCCTTTCCCTGAAGGGTATATATTACATTTGCATCAAATTCAAAAACCACTTTCTTTTATTTCCAGTCTGTCTCGGTTTTTTCTTGTGAAGGTAAGAAATTACATTGATATTAGGGGAAGGAGAATAATTTAACAGTTTTATCTGACAATTGTTATCAACATTAAACAGAAAATTACCGAAGATCAAATTTAAAGTTAAAATATATTTTTTTCAAATTTCAAGGTGTAGATAGCAATAGGCGGATTTGGTATAACGTTTTGAAATTTTGGTGATAAAAGCTTCGCAACATTTTAATAATTTCGATTTGAAATATTGTTTGGGTTTGAGCGCCACTGATGAGTATTGAATCGACGAAACTCGCAGCCTGGCGTAGTATATTCTATTAACGTTATATTTTTATGACATTTTATTTAATATGTGGAATTAGCATTTCATTTAGAAAAATGTAATTCTTAGACACGGTAATATCTATTATTATTTCATTTATGTTATGTTGTCATAGACATTTAAGTCCTGTATTTTAATGGAGGAGTGGGTAGGCTATGTCTATGAAAAGAGTTGCGCACTTCTGCTTATCAAATTGTTCATTTTGGTCCAAATTTGATTTTTTTTCAATGTTTACAAATTTTATAAGCTATAACAAATACTGTATTCCTTTTTGATACGAAGAGCAATCATTTTTATCAACGCACCAACTTTCACACTACAGTACTACAGCAATAGAGACGAGAGGTTTTTGCATTGTACAAAAGCCTGATTAAACCCACCATATCTTTTAAAAAGCCCGTTCCAAGTCAGAATCATTGCAGCAGTTGATTTTTTTGTTGGTTCTCGAATTTTAATGAACTTTGAATGTCTTTTCTACAGTTTTTCCTTGGTGTTTGGTATTTGTTTTAAATATCTTTCAAACATTTTTTACTTTTTATGTTAAAGCTATATAAGTTCTCGAATTTTAATGAACTTTGAATGTCTTTTTCACAGTTTTTCCTTGGTATTTGGTATTTGTTTTAAACATCTTTTCAAACAATTTTTACTTTTTAAGTTAAAGCTGTATAAGTATTCAAATTACAAATATTTTTTCTTATTTCAATTACTATTTATTGTTAATTCGGGTACACAGAATATATCAGATATAACCGTTATGCCACTAAATTTTGTCGCACAAAATTCCAAATAATTAAATAGCCTATCACCAATACATAAGTCAAAATATTTCTTCTAAGTAAAATATTTATATTTCTTTATATTAGCTTCTGTTTTATTTGTAAACGTTGTGACAATTAAGCAATCAATTTAAATTCAATTCAAATCTTCAAACTGTTCTTAATTCCCTTCAAATTAGCAAGGTTCTCGGATGCCGCGTTTTATTATAGTTTAACTACAATTACTAGTTTAAGTCTTTTGAAAAAAATCAGAAACTATTACAATTAAAGATTTAAAGTAGAGAAAACACGCTTCTTACTTAATTTTTACAACTGCATACACAAAGACCCAAACTGCAGTTATTTGTCATATGTCTGGGAATTGCGTCTTAGTTTTATCATTGCAATATAATGTAAACCTCGCAATAAATCATTTAGATCGCACAATAGTTTGTGCACTTTGAATGATTTTTTGCGTGGTTTAACCTATGTGGTGTGAAGTTTAATCATTTGTTGCGAATCTGTTTAAATAATTAAATTTTTGTCTATTTATTTACATCCTCAAACAAATTAAACGTGTTCTGATTTTTTAAATCACATACTTAAATGAAACTGATAAATTATTTATTTTTAAGAATCGCACTGCTGATGCTGATGCTACTTATCCTCAATTAGTTTAGGTTTAACTCTTCAATCCAAGCTTTGAATCAATCACGCAACTATTTATGATGCGTAAAACAATTAGATGCGCATAATTTTTTAATTGTTGCGGTAATAAACAGGTTTCAAATATAGATAACAGCTGCCATCCTCAATATTGCAGCAAAAATATTCCTTTCAGCTAAGCTCTGCGAGTTAAACGCATCTTTTCTACGGAACCAGATGGGATACGATAACAAAAACATATTAATAGATTTTTTAAAAACATCTAACAACATCAGTATGGACCTGCTTCTGCAGTAAAGAGAAAAGAAAACTAACAATAGAGTCCCGTTTGCCCTAACATACCACCCAGCTATTAAAAGACATTGCACGTACTATCCGCTAACTCTGGAGAACAATTAAAAAAGATCATGAACTTTCAAAAATATTTCCGGACCCTGTTGTCATGACCATTAGAAAACCCTAGGTTTAAAAGGTCAGTTAGTCAGAGCAGAAATGTTGTCACGAACCCGCCAATTGTGTCAATGTTGCATCTGTGGTAACAGTCGTTGTATGACATGCAATCACATACAACACACCCAATACTTCACCAGCACTTCAAATGGCAAACAATTAGACATCCATTTAAACTTGAATTGCAGAAGTGAGAACAACATATACCTGTTACAGTGTGGTATATTTAATCACCTGTATGTTGGTGAGTCTGTGCAAAGGTTCAGCTAACGAATGAATTGGCCCAGAAGCGAAACAAGATATAAATCAAACTAACCCGTTAATATGGATCTACGTACGAACGGTACTGCAATAACTAAAATTTCGAATAAACTCAGGGCGACTCTAATAAACCATAACCCGCGGTGGACAGACAAACATAGAAAAGAGAAAGACAGTTTTTGGATCAAAATATTGGAAACTTCATTTCGTTTGGTAATAAACGAAAAAGTATAGACCTGTAGACCAGATGCATCCATGGTCTAAAAAAATTAAGTAGAATTACATTTATTTTAATATTGTTTGTTTTTTTATATACCGATTTTAGCCTTTTAATAATGCTAATTACTTAAACGCTTTTACATACGTGTAAAAGCACAAACACAAACTTGTTTCGTTAAGTGTAATGAATCGTATATATCAAAATCATATAATTTCAAAAAATGTTATTTGTTATTGTTATCTGTTGTAAAACACTAATGAAGCCTGTTGGCCATGGGAACGATTTGTGCAATTTTTAAAGTGTAAAACTTTATTTTCGCTTAAAAATATATTTATGCTGTACAACTTTTAAACATATTCCGAGAGGTGCAAAGTGTTGAGAATTATGTTTGCATTTGCTGTTTTTTAATATTTAATTGAAAGACTAGGCCAAATTTGAGGCAAAGCCAATTTTGATTTCAGGCCTGGTTTTAGATTATGACTATTTCCATATCCAGAGCTTTTTTCTTTAGATTTATTTTCTTTTTTCAGGAAAAGGATGACTCTACTTCCTATATTAGTCCTGTTTTTAACTACCTGTTCGGCATTCAACAATGGAATAGGAAATTTTGTTCCTCCTACACGAATGGCAATTCCACCAATTTCGTACTATACTCAATTTCAAAATTCTGCACCAAATGCGCCGGAGTCAATTGTGTTTTTGTTGCCGTCCAGATTTTCTTCGTCCTCCTCTTTAAAATCTGGTAATTACGTTTTTGGTCATTTTACGCGGTTTTATTATGGTTTGATATTATAAAACAATTTATGTTTCTTTCCTATTTTTTCCTATTTTTTAGTTATATTTCACAAAAGTAAATACATGAAAGATTTTCGCACATTTGTCTTCTATAACACAAACATAATGACCATTTTAAAACTATATTGTATCAAAGATTTCGACTATTCCGTCATACAGAAGTTGTTAATTTAGTGTTACTGAAGACAACGTCCGCTTAATAAGTAAGAATTTAGTCACGAAATGACAATTTTACAAAAAGATATCTGCCAATAAGCTGCCAATATGGAAAATACACCTCTTTTTTAAGTAATTTACTGCAGTTCGAATTGTAAATATAAAAAACACAAACGGCAGTTATTTTTTTAAATGTCTAATTTTTCTTTGAAATATTAATAGTTTGCGATTGCCATTTTTCATCTATTCATTTGGTTTAGCTTATTAAATGCTATTTGAATTCATACACCTTTTGTAAAATATAAGTTCCATTTTTCAGGTGTATTCATATTATTTTTGGAGCTAATATTTTTAGCCTTGTTAATCCAATTAATTTCGAATCAAAATATGAATGCTGCAGCTACAGACACTGGAATTAATATAGATATGGCTAGTGGTGCTGCAGCTGCCGCAGTTGGAATGATGATGGCTATGGCGATGATGTAATTATTTTTAGTTCTTTTATTTTGTTGCACTGTTTTGTATGAGTAGTCGACTGCACACAGGAAGAGACGCAAGTAATTAAAAAAATTGTACGGGTTCTCATTATAATCTGACGAAACTTTGCAACCTGCTAAGAGTGAATCTTCTTATTTTATACTCTTTGTAACATTATCGGTTCTGTAAATATGTTACTAGTAATGAACAAATAAGCAATG
The DNA here is from genome assembly GCA_944474755.1 of Limnoperna fortunei. Classification (NCBI taxonomy): domain Eukaryota; kingdom Metazoa; phylum Mollusca; class Bivalvia; order Mytilida; family Modiolidae; genus Limnoperna; species Limnoperna fortunei. The sequence goes on from OX104125.1 coordinate 35,212,888, forward strand.
ATCATTTAGATGAAATTTTATGTAGAAAAATGCTAACTAAACAAAAAGGCCAGCGTTATGTTATAAGCGTCCTAATTTTCAACTTTACGTTAACTGGTAGCAATATTCCATTTGCTTCCCAATGAGTACATTAAACAACTAATACATTTTTATTGATATAACGGTGTGTATTTAATTTTCTATACCGAACCCTGCTGTTGACAAATGCGTTTTGCAAGCACGATTTTTTTGCAGCAGAGTTGATTTCATCTCTTCATAACTGGTATGGCCATAGTAGGGTTTTCTATTGCTGCATTGGACTGATTCACGAACACGATAAATAGTGATAAATAGTTACTCGTCAGTCCAATATGAGGTAATGGTGAATAATTCACCTGTTGCATCTGAGTTCACTGAGTAAGGTATCAATAGACCCAGACTAATGTAGACATTAGGCGTCTCTGTGCGCTAAGGTTTTATAAAAAAACGCAAGACATATATCGGCAAGCTATTTTACAATTAGCTTTATGGGGGTCTAAAATGGGAAAAACTCAATGTTGCTTATTTAATTCAAATAGAATAATACTCTTTTTTTGTTATATGTCTTGGACTTAGATCGAAGTACGTCCTCAAATCGACGGCATATTCTCAGATCTATGGCAGATGACGTCATACAATTGGAAAAATACATGGCCGATGTTGAAGGTACTCAAATATATGGCACGCACGTCATAAACGCTTCAAATTCATGGCACATTTTGGTTGATCAAAATCTAACAGGGTAAAAAATATATAATTGGGTTTAACAAACAAGTTCAACTACACGTAACAATGAAATTTGTTGGACGCAACAGAATGCCGATGTATAAGATTAAAACAACTAGTAATTTTTAGTACATGTGTAATCCTACTTGTGAAATGTGTATCGAAATGAACCAAAAATTATGGTAGAATCTGTTGTCAATGTTTTGCGCAATCTTATTACATGGAAGTCAGTGTCTAAAAATCAAACAGTCAAAATTTTAATGTTTAAAAAACTACAGCTGAAATGTTTTAGGTGGAACCCTAAGCAAACATTCAATGATTTATTAAACTGCAATCAGTCTGGACAAACGATATTACTGCCTTCAAGTGAAACAAGTAAATGCATATGTTATAACTAGCCCAATATCCCCAAACGAGCAATTTCTTCTATTCCTATCTAATAATTTTAAAGAAATATTCTGAGTTTTTATAATTGAGATGAAACTAACTGCAAGAGTCTATTTTCTCAATCGTTTTCGTCGTTTTCATTCACGATAATTTGTTCAACTTGATTAACTTATTGTCTATGCATACACTTTTTTTTCAATACGAACGAATAATTTTTGTGACTAAGAGTATAATAATTTTTTTGTTTTTTACCTTTAGTTTTTTTTTCGAAAACAAAATTAAAAGAAAAAGACAACATGCGAATTATTTTTTGTTATTGTGATAAAGAATGTTTCCTATTCAACTTTTCAAGGTATCATTGCAAATGATATATGAAATATTATCAGTTGTTTATTCTAGAGTTCATCAACGTTTGGTGACGTCATCGACCATTGATCATAGGTTACTTTCGTCTGTGACGTCATCTGCCATAGATCTGAGAAAGCGACTTCGATTTGAGAACGTACTTCGATCTGAGTCTAACATATGTATTTGTGCTCTACATGTTTTTTTCTTTGTTGATTAACGTTTTTATGTGTTTTGTTTTATTTCGCGTCATAATTGCTTCTTTAATGCATGGAGTTAAACAGATTTTTCGTTAGTCCAACTGTTTATGACTTTACCTCAAAATTACGAATGCCTGAAGTACTTTAGATTCGTATGAAACTAATGTTTGTTGATTTTGGTGTATTTATAGGTTATTTACGTTTTTTGAAACGAGATGCGTTTTCTCGTTCATATCTCATCGAAGGTCGATAGCCCTGAGATGAGATGACGATAAAATGCATCGATTTTTATAGAACGTAAATAATCTGTTTATCGCTGTTTTGTAACATTGTGACGTCACAGTGTTATATAACGACGTCTTGACAGCGAGCTGAGATGGGCCCATCTCAAGCTAGTAGAGTGAGATGGAATAATATCGCACACAAAGATCAAAGGAAAATACTGCAAAATAGCGAAAAAATTACATTTCATATTAAAATGCTCGATTTCAAATTGTTAGTAAGTGTAGTTTTTACAAATGGTCTAATTTGTATCCCTTGCAGAGGAATATGCATCGATTTTGGCGTCATCGAAATATTCGGGCAAACAATCTTAACCTTATCCAGTGGTATTTGCAAACATTTGTAAACTCCTACCATAGCGTGCGGTATTTCAGTGTCATATGTTGATATATTAAGTCAATTAAAGTGTATGGCATTTTCTATAAACACCAAGATCGGATAAAAATTTAGATATCAGAATTATTCCAAGTCCCTATAGGCATATGAAATTTTATCTGGAGACAGGTAACATTTGTAACTATCATTACACGGCATACTATATCTGTTCAATAGACACACTAACAACAACAATAAAACACTGATAAAAACTAAAGAAACTTTTTCTTAAATCTCCAAATTGTTATCCACGAATTTCTATTATTTCACCATCTTTTTTCAATTAAAGCCTAAAAATCCTCGTTATAATAAGTACTTCAGATTGAAAACACAACCCTTTTAGCAATCTGTCAACGATCCAAAATCCGTCAGCAATCAGTCAGATCGGTAAAATCACTCCCAATCCGTCGGTTCGTTATCAATTCGTCCATCTGTCATTTGACTGGTATGACGGATTGATATGGACTGATCGATCTAGTCAGTCCATTCAAAATTGAAAAATTGTTGAACCTACCTAATAAGCGTTTATTGACGATTTAAATTTTTACTTGATCGTTTACATGTTTATTTTGTCTAAACATGTAAAATTAATATTCGGAAGTGTAAAAAACTTATTGGCAAATTTACTATTTGGAATTATATATATATTTCTAAAAGTATTAAGGATGTAGGAGGGTCAATTTCAAAGTGATGTCATTTTTTCCAAAATGGGTTTTATAAAGTCTTCAATAATAATACTTTTTATCAACAATGTTTAAAACTAGTCTTACCGAATTCGTTTTCGAGATATCCCTCACCAAACAAAGGACCCTTTAAAATTGTGAAAATTCAATTTTTGCAGAATTTTTAGGTGACATTTACAATTATTCGTTAAAACTAACTTAATAATAAGCTAAATTAAATATTAAGTAATTAATTGTTTAAAGATTACATCTAATTTAAGAACAAAACAGCTAAATATTATTTTTTGCATACATATATACAATGTATGAGATAAAACTCAAAAATTTAGGTTAGAAGCAGGAACTACCAGGAAAATAACCATAGGGGGCAACATTTTTTAAATGAACCAAAAAATGTTAAAAAGTGATGTCAAATTACTTTCAATATATATGGTAAATTAAATTTCTATAACATTTATATGGGGTCACCGTGCTTTTAAGAAAAAGACAGATAGAAACTCCACAAAATTTACATTTTTGACCTTTATTTTAAAGTTTTATCTCTTGATATTCCACGTAAGATTAGTCTTCTGTATAGTGTTTATTAAAAGGGGAATTTCAAGCATACCTTAACCGCAATAAACAGCAACCTGACATTTAAACCCTCAAAAAGTTCCAAAGGTACAAACATATGACCTTGACCTTTGTCTTCAAGGTCAGATTTATGCTTAATTCACACATAGAAAGGCAAGATCATAGCTATTTTATTCTTTGTGGTATGATTTTAATTTGTTGATCATCAATCAAGATAATACAATAAATTAAATAATAAAATGACCTTCATATTTGACCTTGAACTTTTACCTCAAGGTGAAACTTTTGTAATGTACCATTAAGCTTATTTTACATGCAAAGCTCGTCATCGAAATTTTTGTAGACCTGTGGTACAAGTCAACTTTTGCAACAGAGTTGCATGTTATCTTCATATATCCTTGACATTTGACCTAAAGATCAATTTTAGGACAATGTAATACACAATGTCTATAAGAAAATGAGATCTGGAGTAAGTTATGTTACAAATAAACTCCACATTGTACCCAATGTGTTTCCCCATGATTTCCTCTATTCTGTTATTTGTGGGTGTATCATCATGATTGATTGATTAATGGTGTTTAACGCCCGAGCAGCAATATTTCAGCTATATTCAGGCGATGTATCATCATGAGATGATGTATGGTGTTCTAAAGTCATTGTAAGTCATGTAAGCTGCTACATTGTATACTGGCATATAACAATTTATCATTTTTTGGTAATTTTGGCAAATTTAATATAATATTGTACATCTCAACTTCAGAATTGACCAGTTAAATACAGTACTGAAAAAAGTACTGGAAAATGTATCACCCACGGATGTTTTTTTTTAATTCAACCCTTTCTTTTAAATACAAAGTCACAAAATTTTAACAAAATTTTCATATTATCTTTATGTTTGTATACATGAAGAAAAAAATGTAGGTTCGTGTGCTAAATTTTTTAAGAAGTACAGCAAAAACGATCCATTTTTTATATTTTTCCCATTATTTCAAGTTTTGCCCTTAAAATATCTGTCAGTGTATTTATTTCAAGAACTAGCTAATTCATTTCATATAACATGTGTTTGCTAAAACTAGGGGCTTTCTATAGCCTGATAAGCATGCACAGCATGTCAAGTTCTAAAGAGTCAAAAAGGATAAATACATGTACCTAACAAAAAAGACATTTCAGGTACAAGAATTTTTACATCAATGTTTAGATTCTAATACAATTTTACAAGAAGGTAGAGCTGTTTTCACAGGTATTATTGGTAATCCATCCAAAACAATTTTCTAAATAATTAGCAGAGTGTAATACGACAGCAATATGTTGAACCATGTATGCTTGGGGGAGGGGGCGGGGGGACAAAGTGGATACAAAATTTATATTGGAATACACTAACATTAAGCGGTTAAGGCAGTTCGTCTAGTATAGATTACATGGTCTGTCAACCCTGAGGTTGCAGGTTCGAGGGTGTGCTCGACTTCACTTGACAAAGATTGTCAGTTTTCCTACCAAAGGTCGGGGTTTTCTCCTGTTACTCCTCCCCAATGAAAACTGGACACCATGATATAGCTGAACAATTGCTGAAAGTGGTGTTAAACACCATTACAACAAGAAAAAACCCAACAAACAATCTAGCATTAAATGGACGTTATTTTTCAATTTCCTAAAACTCAATCCTCTATTTCTCAAGTTACAACACTGAAACCAATATTGCCCTTTAACGATTGTAGATAAAGAACCATATGCACCAATTTCAATGAAATCGTTCAACAAGTACTCAAGCTAGAGCACGGAAACTAAATATTTAACAATAACCACACCAAGAGTTGTACCATATGCGCCTTTCACATTTATGATTGTGGCATAAAAACTTGAACTTTATTTGCATAGATTTCGTAATTTTATATGTTCAAATAATGTCAACAAATAGCCATGTTAATGTCAACAAATTATAATCTAAATGTTATGCTCCTTTTTACTCAGCATTTTCACAAAATAAACTACAGAGAAGCTTGAGTTATGCCCCTTTATATATATCGGTGTTACATGTAAATTATTGATGGGTGGTATTGGTGGCTCAATAATAGGTAATCGTGGTGCAGGTATTTCAGCTACATATAATTCATCATTCGCATGTACTTCTGTCAAGTCTATGCCTTTTCATAACAGGTACCCTAACTCAATTCACAACTTGTAGTTTTCTGATCATTACTGAAAAAACATATATAAAGAGCATTGAGTATCACTAGAGAAATGACAGACAGTTTTACTCAGCTCTATAGCCATTTCAATAGAAATGGTGGGTTAAACTATGTTTTATGTGCCAAACCTCCCCCTTTGAAAGACACAAATTAAAACAAAGTGATCAACAGATTCCAAAATACAAATGGCAAGTACCTGAAAAAAATTTCTTATAACCCTGATCTAAAAGTTGGTCAAAAAAATTATATATAGAATTTAAAATTCAAAAAATGTGTGGTACCAAACAAACTAAATGATCAGACCATTCAACATTTCTGAAGGCCATATTTTTGGTTATATTTACTAGTAATAGTTATGGTAACGATTTATGTGGGATATGATTTACAAAAAAAGTGTTGCTTAGTTTCAGACTACCATATCTCTCAGGAAACAACCTCTAAAAATTAGGAGATAATCCAAACTGAGTATTTACAATGTACCCACAAATTATAACATAACATGTTTTCAATGTCAGTGATAAAGTGTATACATCAATATACTTAATCGTGAAAATAAGCATCAATTTAACAATGATTTTTATCGATATACTAGTACTACTACTAGTATATCCAAGTTAATAAGTATATAAAATCTTTTTTTTTATATAAAACCATTGAAACCAGTAAAAGAGAGAAAATGTGACATTTACACTATACCCGAAATAATGTATTGTGAATTAATAATACTAGTATTAAATTAACATAAGTACTGTACAATAAATAGTTTTTTTTTAATGCATAGTGCATTTCCAAATTTGCTTTTCTTTTAATTTGAACCACTGTGTTCATTTTCCTACATACAATGAGTTTTCTTTATCATTAAAATATGAACGGTCAATGTACATGTATGGTATGAACTTTTCACTTTCCCCATGACACCATGGAGATGGTTAGCAAAATTTATAATGTTATCTATAGATATTACATCAATATGTATTTCAATTTTTACCTCAGACAAGGCCATCGTCATGTTTTTTCTCTGTTGGTATGATGTTTACACGTTGACATTTGCTGTTTACACAAAGTATTTTCCAAGTAGCAGCTCAAGTTTTTATACATTTTACACAGTTTTGCTGAGTAATAAGGATGTGCATATTCCTTCGTCAGTCGGCAAGTACAGCCAATTCACCAACACTCCGTCCATCTTTCCACTCATCTAAAACTAGGGTTAAGTGATGATGAAGATGATGGGGTTTTTTTACGTCCTACACTGATAAATTAATACCCTCGGTCGGACGGTTGTTATGGTTAGTTGTCCATGGACTCCACCATGGTGGTTTTGTCGAAGCCCGGCCTTCGGGATACCTGGTAGAAGTACTCGGCAGCATTATGTCCTACTAACGGCCGGGCTGCTCCGATGTAACGTTGGCCTACGTCAGTACCCCACATGGGTAGAAGCGTTTCCCCATTCTGACCGTCTTGGAGGTCTTACATCTGCAGAATATAGGGTTAAGTAATTTCCTTTATCAATTAACTACTTCTTTTTGAGCACAGCGGGATATATCAGGTGTGGTCAGTTGGCATAATAATGTTTTGTAGCAAAGTGACTTTCCTATAACTACCCAGCGCTTTTGACAGATATTTTCTTCTGCTTTTCAGAAGACAAAAACACAATCTTACGTCTAGCCACGGAATAAGACTAAAAAGGTTAAAATCTTATCAAAATTCTTGTCTGACGACATCCCGTGTTTATTCCGGAAGTTGGCGGGTATTTACCGTAAATGTCGTATTTTATTTGTTTAAAAATCTGATTTCTTTATATACTATTATTTAATTCATAACAAAGCTTTTGGTATTTCGTGGATTTCTTTAGTCTATATTAATTTTTGTGAAGTTTTACTGATAACGACATCAATAATTTTACGGTGCGCAAAGCATAACAAAAATACGACCCGCGAACATCCTTAAATACAAGACTTTTGCAAGGAATTAACACGTTTATAAATTTTTTATAAATTTATAAGGTTTAGAATTTCAATTAGCCTGAAATCCAAATAATGCTTATACATTGACATAGACTGGAACAATGTGGTAAGAGCACGTGGATTACACGTGGATTAACACAATATTAGAAACACGGACATATGAATAACCGACAATCCTAATCTGCGCAAAAGTAAATATATAAAACTAATAACATTTACAATCTATTGAGACAAACGAGTACGTTTATATCCTGCGTTGATTGAAAAATATATCTAACAAAAATGCGTATTTATGTTATACAGTTAATTTGTTTATGCATGGAACTATAATCAATAAATACATTTATTGTTCGCGATACATTTTTTATTAACTATTGCATTGAGTATTTGCTTTTATTTTATTATATATAATATTCCAATGCCTAATTCTCTTGAAATTATTAAGTTACATGTATCCGTCAATAAAATCCCCGACATATGCATATCATTAAATAACGGATTCTTTCTTCGGACTGATTTGACTTATTGGACTTATCGCTGAAGGTTATGACGATTTCATAATTTTGGACGGATGTCAGCAATCAATCAGCGATCGGCAAGAGTATCAAAATCCGTCAACAGTAAGTTGTCAAGCAGGTTTTCGGGCACAAGTACTTATTAATAATATAAAAATTAGTGAAAGCTATTCAATGTGAGATATAAGTATTATAATGAGTCAAGTATAAAAATTGTGAAAGCTTTTTTTTAAATATCTGTGTTTAATTTAGGGAAACTGCTGGTACTGGCGGAGTTGGAGCAGGTGGTGGAGTTGTAATGATGGGTTCTGGTGGAGGAAGTGGAATGATGGGCGGAAATGGAAATGGAATGATGGGTGGAAATGGAAATGGAATGATGGGCGGAAATGGAAATGGAATGATGGGCGGAAACGGAAATGGAATGATGGGTGGCGGTGGACGTGGAATGGGCTAAAAGGATTCGAAGCAAGATCAATAAATTTTAATAAATAACACCGTTTAAATAGTGTGTAAAGGAAACCCATAACAGACCTTCAAGTATTGATAGCAATTCACAAATCTTATTTAACGTTATTTCACAACAGGCAAATAGAATGGATATCAAGTTTTCATAAGTCCATAGAAGTCTTTAATACACATGTCACACATAAAATGACGACAAAGCAAGCGCTTAACATAAAAATGATAATGTTTTGGAGATAAGGTTTTATTTGCAAAGGAACACCACAACTCCCTCGCGATTATCCGGATAAACACTATAAATTCGACAGAAAACTGGCAATTCTTGTCAATTAAGGTTGGATTCGATCCACCCTGCCTGCAGTATGGCCAAAACCCGAAACATTCTTCAAGGTCTATGTTAATGAAGCCCAGTCATGAAAATGTGGTCGTGGTTTCAGTTTTGTATCTGTTTGCCTAAGGTGATCTGCACACAACACCATGTAATGAACTACAGTAATCCTAATGTTTGATTCTATGTAATGTTTCAAGGTCAAAGCCAAGGATGATAAACTGATAAACAAACAAACCGCAGGTGACCATCGCAATGGTACACAATCAACTTGAAATAAAGAAGATAAATAACTCATATAAAGGGGGTGAACAATTACTTAATTAGATATGTTGCAAAGTGTCGCAATCCATCTTATTTGTTTCAAAAACTTTCATTGAGAGGTTTTAAAGTGTATGTGCACACAAGGCTTTGAGATTAGTCCGTCAAAATAAAGAGTTCCAGGTTGTAATATTGAAAGCGCATGATACCAACAACATAATTGTAATTCAATACTTGAAATGTGTAAATGAAATGTTACTTCAATGTGTCATTATGTTGCCAACTTTGTTTTACGTAATCGTAAATTTGCACTTTAAATAAAGTCGCAATTTTATGAAATCCAAAAATGACGAATAAGCTAGTTGATTGTTATTTTCTAATTTCTTTATCCTTTTTCCCACTGGCTTTCATTTTCATTATTGGGATCAACCAATTATAATTAGTGTTCTTTATGAAGATCGGTTTATCTTATGTTTTTATTTTGCAGTAATATTTCAAATGAATAAATTTGAGTTGTTGTCTTTGCATTTTTACAAATTCAATTATTGAATGTTATGGCATAGTCACGATATCGGTAAACAAGTTTTAGTATTCATACAATAAATTTGATGTAAGTTGAAATGTCCATAAAACAATATATTAATCGTAATGTTTTTATGTCAATGTACTGTCCAATCCGTTAATATCACATTCCATCATACTGGTTTGTCCCTAAACAATTCTAAATTTTGTGACCGTTTGCTTTCAATTTACCATAACTTGTTTAAAATTAAGCACCAAAAACACACTTAGATCGGTCTCTTTCTTAGACCTACATTAGAAATAGACTCACAACGTCGTGCTAGATCCTCTGATCGGTATTCAGACTTCCTAGACCGCTCACAACTGTGGATGACTAAGCTACTAAAACAAGGCCTTGTTGTATTTAGGTTGATGTTATCACCACCAATTGTAAAAATGACTTGATTGATTTTCATGGGAAATCAATCTCTCAAATACAAATTTTATAGATAGTTGTTCTTATTTATGTATTTGACTCTTCCCTAGGCATGATAATGAATGAGCCAACGATTGTTTATTAGAGGCGAACAAGGAGCACCTGAGTTCACCCATAGTTTTATTGGGTTCGGTTACTCGCATTTGTTTTCTGTTTAGTTTTTCTTTTATGTTATATATATTTGTCCAAATCAGGATTTGTAATTGCCCCTTGATTTTCGGCTCTCGTTGTGTAGCCGGTTACCTGGCTATTTTTTCTAACCCAAACAACCAATTTTTTGTACGTTAACTTTTGAAAAGCTTTCTGATAGATATGTAATAAGAAAGGCAACTTTTCAAAATATGAATTTTCAGTTAGAGTACCCTAGTCATCTGGGTATGCAGGCTGACAACTTTTCGTAAAATCAGGACATGGGAGTTAAAGATCTGATAAGCCGTTTTCGGTCGAAGTTTCTGTAAAAGATTTTCAAGGCAGATGCCATAATGCTGGCTAGACAACGAATAGATTTGTTGTATAACTCTTTTAAATTTCAAAAGACGACAGTGAATTATTAATTTTTTGTCCCTTGACTTTTAGCTCTTGTTGTTCGGTCAATTTTCTTTGCTATTTTCTTTTAGGTTAACTATAAACAACTGTAGACTGTAATAGTTTTATTCAAGATTTAAAATAATGGCCAAAGCCAAAGTCGTCACATGCATTCATCAATTAGCCTGCTCATCTTGATTTTATCTTGTTCGTATATGGTATATTGTTTCTACCATATAAAGTATAGTATGTATAGTATGTCGTGCATTGTATGGTTTACCGTATATTGTATGATTTACCCTGCATAGTATAGTTAAAATAATAAATTGCATCGCGCATGATTATTTTATTTGTCTTCTATAGTACACCATCCTTTGTCGATAAAGTACAACTGCGTCAACAGATATCTAGTGACTACTTGCCGTTCCGTTCTGTAACCCTATGTCATGTGCTAAAAGCTTAACAAGAACAATAATTCTTGGAATTAATTATCAACATCAACCAAATCCAGACCTTCTGTTGATGTGTTTAAAAACGCTTAAAATCAGACCACATAAAGGCACCTGAATATATCTATACAGGCAATAGAAAAACTATACATCTATGTCAGCTAAGGAATGAAGCTAGCAATTTAAATGACCATTTGTACTTTCATTACCTGACTGATGACCCTTACTGCTCACACTGCAGGAACTGGAATGAAGACAGCTCATACTTCTTCCTAGCTTGTCCTTTATATTCAAAACAGATACGGTCACTGCAGAAAGTATGCAATGATTGCATACCTATTTCAACTTGAATAATGCACTATTTGGTAACGAGACTCTTTCTTATGTAAATAATGTAAACCTCCAAATGTCCATACAAAAATAAATTAATGACAGTATTCAAAAGACTTTGAGTGTTTGAAGTTGAATTTTCTACCAATTGAACTACAAACTAGGCCACTATTGTTATAATTATTTATTAATGTTATATAAGATATCCCAATAGCTTATGTGTTTAAAATTTGCACCATTGATAATTATAGAGTTATCTTTCTTGCCACACGTTTACTGTTGTGATGGTATAATATATATTTTGTTAATATTATTCCACCTTTTGAATGTTGCCTAAATGAAGAAAATATATATAGGCCGCGTCCGCTATCCAATCAATTTAGATTAATTTCTGAATGAAATATTTTTTAAACAAAACGAAAGTAATCCGTAACACCAGACTGCAATCAGGGTCTGTATTGGGTCCAGGTTACTCACTTTCTGATTTTTTCCTTTTTGTTTTGTTTCGTGTTTTATATTGTTGTCTCAGTTTGTAAAAATCGTTTCGTGACTTCGGGATCTTGTTGTTCGCACGTTTTTTTTTTGCTACTTTTTTCAACCATTACATTATAAAATAGCAAATATTTTCATGTTACATGATATAGGAGATAAATATCCATTACGTAAGTACCAATAATTAATTCATGATAACTTTCAATGTGACAGGTTTGCTCCTAAATAAACTATTTTTAACTTTTACATATAATGGCCCACAACATTCGAGACAAAATGATTCATCCAAAATACGATCAAATGTTGATTTAAAACAAAGCAGATCAAGATTCACATTTTATACGGAAAACTAGCTCTGGTCCAAATAAGTTGTTCACATAGACAATGACAGACAAATTATACATTTTATAACATATAAAAGCAAAATGAAAAATATCACCTTCAATTTTTATTACTATTTAAAATGCAAGCATTCATTACACTTATATTAAGAAAAGAAGTTGCTAGAACTCTAAACCTTTATTAATTAATTAAAATCTAAATTTATCATAATCCATGTCGCTTATGTGACGCCAATTTGAAGCGTTGTGTCCATCAATACTCCATATGTTAATGCATTCATTATATAATAAAGGTCAGGTAAGCCACAGTTAAAAGGTAAAATCAAAACAAAAAAACACATAAAAAAGAAAACGAAAAAAATAATAAAAATTCAACAACAATAGAAAGGAGCCCGAGTACTTTCTGTCAAAGACCTTCTTCAGGACGTGATAGCGGAAGCAAAACACAACCGTATAGGACAATGACAAGGAAAGCGATTGAACTACATGACCATAATCAGAAACATTTCTATTTTGTTATACTAAACCTAACAAAAAATTAAGATTGGTCTTTAACTTTCGCAATACAGTAATAACAAATGAGTGAGTCCGAAACAATAGTGGACACTTATAAAAAAAGTCTTTTTACATTCATACCAAACGGATGGCTGGATCCCAGGAACTTAATAATCCTCTCTTCTAAAGAGTGCCGTTGTTTTTCGTCCATATTAGTTTCCATAAGAACGTTGACATGCATATCAGAAATAGTATGTTCTAGCTGTCTGAAGTGGCCTCAAACCGGACAATCTCCATCATTTCGGACAGTCCTAATGTGTTTCGCAAAACGGTCACCCAGTCTACGGCAGGTCTCACCGATATACAGCATCTAACATCTTTTGCAATGAATAGCATAAATTAAATTTTCTGATACGCACGTAAAACCGCTACTAAGGGTAAACGTGTTAGTTGGGCCCTAACTTCGTCAGTCTCCCAAGTAAACGGACAGATGAAACACATAGGTCTCTCGCACTTCTTGGCACCAAAATAATTGTCTGGTTGGTAACATGCAGCGCTTTTTAAGGAGCTGCTGGTGACAAGGTGTTGTCTCAAGCATTTCTCCGTTATGAAGACCATTACAGGAGACGCGTCAAAAACTGCTGCCATGTGTTGGTCCTCCAAGATAATGGAGTGCAAATTGTTGATTAAAATGTTCCGAATGGCTATATTGTGAGGATGGTACGTAAGTACCAAAGGAACACGATTACTCAATTTTTGTTTCTTCGACTCCAATGCCGACGTTCTGTTTATCTGGGAGACCGAGGACAGAGCTCTATCTAAAACCCTAATGGATTATCCTCTATTGACAAGGAATGCTTTCATTATTTTGCTCTGTTGTTTAAATTCCAAGTAATTGCTACAAATGCGACGAAGTCGTAAAAATTGTGACTTCGAAATAGCATTTTACATGCCTCTGGATGGCAGAAAGCGTAATTGAGATAGCAGTGGGCATTTGTGGGTTTGTAAAAGACGGAAGTGGTAATTCTGTTGTCTAGAATACGGCGCACAATGTCAAGAAAGGAGAGTTTTTGCTGGTTGCTGGGTGAGTCAATGAATGACTGGAGTTCCTGTGGACTATTGGACGAGACTCAGGCTTACCTGACCTTTATTTGTGTATTGTATTATCTATATTTTGCAACCACACAACGTTTATTATTATTTTATACATTCATTAAATAGGTATTTTTCGTATATTTAATATATTAAACATATTAATAATAAAATAGCAACATGATCCATTTTATTAAATGTCCAATTTTAAATTGGTCTCACTATTAAACGATTAAAAACTATGTATACTCAATGTTTATAGATGCAATTATTTACAGAGCAAAAATGTGTATTTATTTATAGAAAGTTGTTCTAGATTACACTTCCCTTCAAGTTAACACACCCCTCTATAACACAATGATGATGCGATTTAAATAATAAAAAAATCTTGTGTTCTAACCTTCAAATAAAATTTCCCAGTTATGGCATATCTCCAAATCATTTTAAACCTCATCCATTGTTGGAACCGATGTTAAACTTATTGTATACTTAAACATAGTTTTTAAAATATACTTAAACATAGTTTTTAAAATATACTTAAACATAGTTTTTAAAATATAATTAAACATAGTTTTACAATAAATATGATATTTTGTTTACATTTTCAAAGTTGGATGATATGCTGACCCTCTGTACAATTTTTTTTATGTGCGCAACAGTTATTTAACAAGCATAACAAGTCGATGCTGCAAAGATTCATATATTGCTGGTCAAAACATTATAAAACACATTTTGTTAACCAATTATTATTCCAATGAGCAGTCTTTTGCAGTTTTAATGCGATTGACTGATTGGCGGATACAAATATTCGCGAAATTAACATCATTGAAAATAAAAAATTCGCGAATCTTTTGGTTATTGTACAAAACATTGCACAAATAAATTTAAGTTCTCGTTATGTTGTCTTTTGGTTTTTGTCAATCGATCTTGAAAGCTTTTTTATTCACGTTAACACAAACTTAAGTACAGGTATTTTGGTTGTATTTACTACAATATTTAACGGAAATAAAAACAAATTGCCAAAACTTGTGTCTGCATAACCAACTTATACGATGAACATATTTAATAGAATAATTTCGAAGTCGGCAATTTAAATGAAGCCTTTTACCTTTACGACTCTATCATGACTGTAGGTGTACATAATTACTAACAACTGAGATGATTGAATGTATGTTCATTGTGTTTTCCTATCGGCTAATCGATCTCTTGACACCTGACAGAAAGTAAAAGACAAATAAGTAAACTCTAATTTAAACCTGACAAAAATAACTAAGTTTTTTTATTAACCCGATGTTGTCTTCATGAAATAATAACTTTATATCCCCGATTAGTTTTCACACAAATTTCTTATTTTGCACGTCGTTGGCAAGTATATCATTCATTATCAGCTATTTTTCCACAAGCTGTTCGCGGTTAAAAACCTTAGCGATAGTTACCTCCTCTCAAAAGCCGTTAAATTAAATTTTAAGTGCCAGAAAAAACATATTTTGTTAATCAATTAATATTCCAATGAGCATTCTTTTGCAGTTTTCATGCGATTGACTGATTAGCGGATACAAATATTC
The DNA here is from genome assembly GCA_944474755.1 of Limnoperna fortunei. NCBI lineage: Eukaryota > Metazoa > Mollusca > Bivalvia > Mytilida > Modiolidae > Limnoperna > Limnoperna fortunei. Next base: position 35,228,479 of record OX104125.1, read on the forward strand.
GCGAAATTGACATCATAGAAAATTATTAATTCGCGAATCTTTTGATTGTTGTACAAAACCTTGCACAAATAAATTTCAGTTCGCGTTCTGTTGACTTTTAATTTATGTCAACCGATCTTGACAGCTTTTTTATTCACGTTAACACAAACTTAAGTACAGGTATTTTGGAATGTATTTACTACAATACTTAACGGAAATAAAAAACAAATTGCCAAACTTGTGTTTGCATAACCAACTTATACGATGTACATATTTAATAGAACAATTTCGAATTCGACAATTTAAATGAAGCCTTTTACCTTTACGACCCTGTCATGACTGTAGGTGTACATAATTATTAACTACTGAGATGATTGAATGTAAGTTCATTGCGTTTTCCTAAAGGCTAATTGATCTTTATACACCTGACAGAATTAAATTTTAAGTGCCGAACACATGGCGATAACAGTACTAGAAAATAAAAGACAAATTATCAAATTCTAATTAAAACCTGACAAAAATAACTAAGTTTTTTATTAACCCGATGTTGTCATCATGAAATCATTATTTTATACCAAATAGTTTTCACACAAATTTGGTATTTTACACGCTGTTGGCAAGTATAATTATTCCTTTTCAGTTATTTTTCCACAACCCTTTCGCGGTTAAAACCCTTCGCGATAGTTACCTCCTTTTAAAAGCCGCTGAAGTTTATATCACGCAAAGTTGTATTGGTTTACAGTATATTTACTGAGACATGCAACATTTGACAAAAAAGTCATGTATAACTATCTGCATTTCTGTAGATTGAGCGTACTTAACACACTGATGTTTATTCCAAAACAGATTTTTTTGTCTTTGCAACAATAAATGACTGTTTTTTCAAGTTTTTGCTACGGTTACCAGCTGCTCGGCCTTATATATAAATGTCGACTCCTTCTGGGCAGGCACCAATCCGTTTACAATCGTCACAGACATCTTCATCTTCCTTTTTCTGATTATTTTAATTTTAAATGTTTGTGTTTGCTGTTTAATTTCATTGTTTGTCGTTGTCTTTTGGATTTTAAAGACTTTTCTATAGGTTTATGTGTTTTTTCTTAATCTTAATAAACTTGACTACAATTTTTTTGATATGACTCAAGTTATGCTCAAATGTTGTGAAATCTCTATCAAGCTTAACCGAGTAAGACACGAGTGAGCATATTTTTATAGCATAGTTCTTTGTTGTATCTAGCAGTCAAGATGCACATATTTGGGGATTTAACTAGAATCATGCTAAAGGTATTATGTTATATGTCATTGATATCTGACATGACGATACATCACACTTGAAATAACCTTTCAAAATGTATCTACTATTTTCTCCATCAAACGGTTTTCAAAATATTTTAAATTACTGTTACTGTTATTTCATTTTTATTCGTGGGGTACCAAGTTTCGTCGTTTTCTTAGGTGGAGACAAACCACGAAATTAAGAATTCAACGAATAATGATCTCAATAAATCTATAATGACGGTAAGCCGACATGAAAAACTTCTATGGGACAACTTTTTACATGGATAATGACGACTGATGTTCAAGATGCATCTTTATATTGTTTTGAATAGATAGGACAATTTTGCATTATGAATAACTTTAGTGTGTTTATGACACTAAATAGAAATAAAATTGTTAAAAAAACATCGTTGTTATTTGTAATTGCGTAATCCCGTCAGTAGTAAACGTACTTCCAGTTGTGCTTTTTCGTTGTAAAGTGTTGATGTATACACACATATTAAAGTAACTGTCTAAATTAAAAAAAAAGATAATAAAGCAATCTATCTTTAACACCTTTATACTGATTTCCATCTAACAAACCACTAATTATATCATCAAGTTTATTGTCAAACAAACAAACTTAAACCTTGCCGCAGGGAATGTTGGACGAATTTACAATGAACTGTTTACTTAGATTGGTTTTAATAAAATGACATGTTTATTAATTATGTTAATTATGTTTACGGCTACAAAATAAAATCGGTTTAGTCTTTATTACTTCATGTTTCTCTGAAAACAAAACAGTCATTGGGATATATGGTATCGCATGATTTTATTCAGGGCATCTTACTCAACGCACAGTCTTATTAAATTGTGTTTACAAAACACATAATACAGCATAAAACGCAACTCCTTTCATAATTTTATGTTTAGTGTGGGCTTTGCACCACGCCACAACAAAAACAGGTTTCGCTCTGCGTCGTCTTTCTTAAGCCTTTCCATTTCGTTTTAATGTCGCCGCTTTCCATTAAAAGTACCGTAAATTTCTATGAAATCCCGTGAACAGCATTACACTTATCACCTCCCGAGAGCGATTATATCTAGAAAATGTCCAGACTAACCCTGCATGAATACCGAAAATTTGTACGGAATTCACCCATTTTTTATTTTTGATGTTTTGTTTGATTGCGCCAAGCACGAATTTAAGAATCCCACGAAATGTCTTTTTCCCCAATCATTTGATACCAACGAAAATAAATGAAACCACAGTAAATTTCTCATGCAAAATCTACATAAAATGTTTGGCTAAGATGAAGAGATAATAAATATAAGCTTAGGGTCAAGCAGTGTTTTAGCTAAATTTAGTACGGGAACAATAACTAATTTTGGCAAATGACATAGACCTCTGTACAGACAATTCACTGCAGTGGAAAAGTAAGTAGCGTTTAATAGAGAGAGAAATTTGTGTGGTAAATGCAACAAAGCGACGACGATTTCCGAACACTACAAAGAGGTCTTTAAGACACTATTAAAACAAGTTGCTTAAAAAGTCGCTGCCAGTCTTTCATTATAACAACTTGACAACCCTACCTACAAAAGGGCACCCCACTAACGACCAATTCAGAATGCTATAGCCGCGGGTCAAAAGGACCATTTCTAATAACACGATATATGTAAAAGGTTTATTACAAGATTCGACTTTTCCTTAGACACGACAATGAGTAACTTGACGGGTGTAATTAGAGGCAGGCACTGCTTACTTGTCCAGAACACCTGAGAGCATCCATGGTTTTTATTCGGTTTCGGGTTGCTCTCCTTGTTTTTTGTGTTGCGTTGGTCTATATCAGGAATTTTAACTGTCCCTTGACTTTTTTGGGCTATTCACTTGTTGGAAACAAGTTGATAGTATAAGAAATGTTGATAATAAAGATGGTTCTCTATAATACAAAAAAAGTCAAAGGGCAATTCTAAAGCTGAATATGGCACGTCTACATCAAATCGTTTACATCACTCTTTAAATTATTTCAAACTTTTGAAATTTCAAAAGAGTTTAAAATAATTTTAAATTTTTTTAAAATGTGACATTCTTTTGTGAGTACAAAAGTTGAATGTTTAAACTTCAATTGATTTTAAAAAGTTCAACGCTTTTGACGCTTTTTGACAGTTTTTATTTACTTCAAAGGTTTTTGACGACGAAACGGAGACCAAAACTCTCAGATTCAGCACCCGTGAATGCATGTTAAATAAATCAAAACATCTTCAAACAAATTTCAGGATTTACCTCCCTTTAGATACTATTATATGAATTATTTCCGATATGTTTTTTCTGTTTTATTTAAAGCATATATACTTGATTCATGTCAAATTAGAAGATATTAAAATACATATATAGACAGAAACGAACTTTAAATGTAAGTCAAGTTTGACTTATTTCCCTTTTAATGTGAAAGTCAGAGACTGGCAAATTGAGTTATCTCTCTTTCATATTTTGCGCATAGATTTTAAATTATTGGAGTAATTTTTATATTTATGATATTTGAACAGCTAATGACAAACAAGCACATACATATTCTTTAAATTTTCTGGTTTTGATTGGTCAGATTTTAAATAAATATTTTTAGTTAACATGGTTCATAAGTGTGTCAATGACCTCAGTATCCAACAGGATTTTATTGCAGTCTCTTGGTGTATAATTTATTAGATAATAAAACGTCAACTTATTTAATGACAAACACGTAATTTAATACTTATTGATAACAGGTCCTTCAATTTAGAAATAAAATCATTAAATATTAAACTTGGCATTAAAACTCTTTTGTGTTATACCCCCATATATTGTAGCGTCCTTGGTTTCATGTCAGTCAATTTTTTATTTGCTTAAATTGATAATATCGCGTCGGACGGTTAGAAAACACCGCTACTTTAAAAAAAACTATTTGACATGGAAACAAGAATCTTTAGGCAAACAGAGGTGCATGAACTTACGTATGTATATATAAATTTTTAAAAATAAAAATGCAGGATGGCAAAGTTGCAAATGCAATAATATTTATCATATTAAGAAAGAAAAAATATATAACTATAGCATCTATAACAATGTTGAAATTTCTGACGATGCACAACAAAATTTCCTTTTCTGCAAGAGACACCAATTGACTTAATAAAGCTTAATACAAAGTTCACGTTGGATAAGTTATGCTGTATAAAAAAATAGTCAATCATATTATTTGAAACAGTGCAGTACTACAAAAATGGATTAATCCATCAAAAACACTTGATTAATCCATTAAAACACAGCATATCAACTATGAAATATGTAGACCTCATTACATGTATTTATTGGGTTATACAGCAAAGTTAATCTTGTAAGAAAAATACTTTAAATCTTTCTACAAATTCAGGTTCTCCACCATATCATGCCTTTGTTGTAAATATCAGTATCCTGTTTGTTCAGCAATGTCCTGCAGCGAAATCCGGTGTAACTGAAGAACGTGTTAAATTAATATATCAATTAAGATATGTAGACATCATCAATTAGCCTGTATGTAATGTTGATGTAAGGTGTCATAAATGACTTAAGGTCATACTCTTCTGTACATTATGTACCGGAAACAAGAAACAAAATACCTTATTGCTATTAAAGACCAATACCAATAGGTCATGTATATTCTTCATATCAGGCTGTTAACCTAACATTTTGATTATACTTGATCATGCGTTTAAGCTTCGTAATTTTAGGGGATGAAACGATCATTTACTGAAATGACATGTTTATTCTAAATCTACATGTATACTATCCTATTTGTATAAATAAAATAACATTATAGTAAATTTATAATATACTTTATTGATTTTAAAATTACTGGTACTTGTGAAGAGGCCTTTGCAAAAAAATATAAATTGTTTTAAAAAAATTATTTGGATTTTAATTTTTAATTTTCAGCAAGGAAGACAGAAAGCTGATTGTAAAATGTGTTTTGTTGTATTTCAGTATCAAAAGAGTCTGTCTCGCATTTGTTCGTGTCCAAAGCCTCGTCCTAATTTTATTATGTCAATGCACTATCGTTGACATACTTCCAATTCATCATCATTGTCATTTCCTACTGTTATAAAGACATAACCATTTCCTTATCTAACTCCTATAAACCACCAAAGACTATAAGAAACCCAAATCTTCCAATCATTTATATTCTATAAAACTTATATAATTTTAACTTTTTACAATATTTGGCAATACTTTGAAGTTATATTAAATCTGCGCTGTGCCAAGAGCAATCTAAAATACCAAATATTCCTACTGATTCGCTACAATCGGTTCGAATTACTTGCAGTTTGTCTTTTTGTGTCTTTGTGTCATGTCCTTTTGTCTTGATCCTGGTTTATCAGTCACTGCTGTGTTGATGGATTGATAGTTTTTACCTCTTTCTTCAGGTATACGTTGATGACTACAAACTCGAATGGACTGCATGTTTTACTTCATACGGTTGGCGTTTCTTACTATGTACTCCGGCTTTCTCCATAAAACAATGAATGCGTGAAATAGCTTAAATGTGCTGAATGGCATCTAGCCTGGAATTATCATATATCGTAGGACGTAATTACGTATTGTAGAAATGTCAGTTTATAAACTGGGTTCCCAGGGCTATACACAAAGAGCTTATCATCGTTTCCATAGGCGGCGAATAGGGAAAACCATCTTATTGCTTGGGTATCATGTAATAAAATAAAAGACCTAATTTCGGATTATAATGAGTTACGTGGTCGAAGAGTGCCACACTTTTGCGATAAGGACCACTTTTGTCGTATTGAAAAATAAGAGTAGACACATTTGAACCTTGTCAAAAATGCTAAATGTAATGTCAAAACCACTTTTTCAATGGCAGTTACATTTCTGTGTTTTTTAAGACTAGTATTCTTCTGTCCAATACTATGTCGTTATTTCAAATAGCGGTTTAAATAATTATTTGTGTATGAAGGCTGGCCAAAGTTTACTCAGTAAAAAGAATTCTTAAATGTATATTTCACATTAATTAAAAACCAGGTTTAATGGTTTATTCCTTAGAGCGTTTTCTAGTTTTGGAAAATGTTAGCTAAAATGATAAATATGTGCAAAATAGTCGCAGAGATATGCTTCATCGCATTTCTAAGGACACCATCTACACACCACCCTTTTTAATGGCAGTGTTTACAATTGTCCCAAGAACTTGTTAAGGAATTTATTTGTCATCGGTAAAAAAAAACGTAATATATATACTAGGATGGGACTATACTGTTAGAATTCACAGTGTTCGACCCTCAGAGCTGCCCATCTTGTCCTCAAGAAAGCCTGACGGCGGAAAACTAGGTAACGAGTGAGGATAAATTAATTTAAAAACACAAATGGATCGGAGACAAGTTCTACAAATTAGGACGTCTTCTTGCATAATACATACAATACATCATCAGACAATAATATACATTTACACAAAATACATATGTTAAAGCACACCATTGTAAAATACAGTGAGCGTACCGGTAAAATCAATCAACTCATAATCTTAAGGAGGACCAGAATAAATAGTGGTTGACTTAACAAAACAAACAAAAGGAAACAAAACGGAAGAAAAAGAAAATGAAGACCAAATAAAACATCAATACATAAACAATTGAATAAAAAATATTCGGTCATACTGATAGTACTGTGAGTAACTGAAAAATAAGTCACGAAAAAATACTCCTGCAGCTGTTATATAAGATAAAACATAGTACAAAATCAGACTGTTAATTTCGTCATGTTTGTACTATTACCAAACAAAATAGTTGCGAGTTAATAGGGGCTTCCAGGTATCGTCAATGTTGAAGCTCTTTGAAAATAATAAATGTTGCAGGAAAGAAAATATTGTTCCGATGTCTATATGTCTTCTCTACAATGACACAATTTATCATTAATAATATTTCTTTTTAAAAGGTCATGTTAAAGAGAACTACACTTTATTCGTATTCTAGGATGTAATATATTTGCAGGTTGGACCACTTTATAATGAATATAAGGTTTGACTGTTATTCTATCTTTAAGTTTTAATCTTGATTGAATATCGCAAAGGATGGGGATTCCCTAAGTGGTTTCTAGGTTATTGCACAAATTAAGTGTCGGTGGTAAGAAGGATTGATGCAATAGAGAAAGTCGAGAAAAATGGATATGAGAATTATTTCTCTTGCGAAATTTATAATTTGCAGTTTCTGATAAAGTGGGGCAGTAAATCGAATAGGCATTTGGGAGACAGTCCGTTAGCCATTTGATAGAACAGATAAAGTTTATTCCGTTATCTCCTAAATGTTATATCAATACTAAGGTACCCTTGCTTTAGTTTAAAGTTAAGTTTTTTTAGAAAACTTAGAGCTGAATAGAAGGTTCCTCAATACCAGAATCGACACGTCTATTCCATGTACAGTCGGAACTGAAAAACACACCCAGATGTTTGTGCTGTGTACCGGATCTAGAATCGAATTTTCGCATAATTTAAAGCTGATGTCGATAGCACTAGGATTTTGTTTGTTTTGTTTGAATGATATTTAATGCCATTTTCAACAATTATTAAACTATATCATGACGTCTAGTTTTCATTGGGGGAGGAAGCCGGTGTACCCAGAGAAAACCCCCGACATGCGGGCTGAAAACTGGCAATCATTGTCAATTAATATTGGAGTCGAGTACATCGTGCCCGCTGTAAGAATCGAACCCGCAATCTCAGTGTTGACAGAACACGTGATCAATAGTTGACGAACTACCTTAACCACACGGCCACCGAGGCCCCATCGAGCACTAAGAAAGGTAGTAAAAGCAATAATACCACTCTTATCTTGTCTGCAAACAATCTCATCTTGTTTGACTAGCTTAGAAGTCAACATCAGTGAGCGGTCAAGAAATTAGAATACCAAACGAACATTGGTAGAAATTGTGAATTTAACGTAGAAATTGTGAACTTTGTTGGAGCTGCACGGTATGTATATCGTCGTATTCTGTTTTTGCTCTAAAAAGCAGCGTAAATAAGGCATCTAAGCCTGGTTCTAACATAACGTTATATTGGGAGAAACTCCTGATCTTATGAATTACATCATGTCATTTGATGTTTAGAATCATTGATGCCTATCCTATAGAAGGACATCTCACTGGATTATTGCAGCCCTGTACTTTATTGTTGTTAAAATAGTGGTCAGGAGCTTTGATAGTGGTTTATAAAACTCAGATTTGTGAAGTTTAGGTATGCAAAAAAAGACAGGAGATCACAATCGTCTACTTGATTATGAAACCTAAGTATGCCAAAACTGTTTTTTGATTTTCAAGAATCTTCTCTTTCAATAGCGTTTTGAAGGCTGGTAATTTTATTCATTCTGTTGTAACCAATTTATCTATAGTTGATTGGTAAAGAAACATGAATTGTTATGAAACATCTGAGATGTTTCATTTCGTACTTTTAAAACAGACCATGTATTTGAAGGATGTATGACGTCATTACTCATAAATATGATAAAACGATTTTGGTTCGATGAAGTACATCAATTTGAGCCTTAAACACTTATGATAGTTTTTCGGTTTTTCTAGCAGTAGCAAAAAGCTGCACTGAAATTTAAGTATCTTCGAGACTACAAACAGTAACACAGAAGTATTTCATAGCGAGGACGTACGTCAATTTGAGACATAAACACTTATGATATTTTTTCGGTTTTTCTAGCAGCAGCCAAAAGCTGCACTGAAATTTAAGTATATTCGAGACTACAAACATTAATACAGAAGTATTTCATAGCTGTTATTGGTATAGGAAAAGGAAGACTTTCGTTACGATAAATGTTGTGTTTTGACAAGATCTACAAGCATGAGTATACAAATGTTTAATAGGAAGTGTAAAGATGAGGTCAATAGTCTAAATAACGTGATGTATATTACCATAAATAGACTAACAAAAACAAAATATAATCAATTTGTATGACACTTTACGCATAATATCGAGTTCCGAGTACCTAACTACATATTTTTCCGACAAGCCATACAATATACAACGTTCATGGTAAAATCAACTAAAATCAAGCATCAGCAATGTAAAAAAGGAGCCGTTTTTGTCTTTCACAGTCGAATGCAACATATTTTATAACTGCCCGACATATTGACACAAATCATTTACATTCTGAACGCATTACAAGCATGCAGATACATAGTTTTAATTACACAATAAATTATTTTTTTTAATTTTACAATTTCCAATCGAAGATTCATTCCCATTTCTTAAAATACTACTTTTAACCTAATATTCAATAAAAGTTTGTGTGTCATGGTAAAAACGAAAAGACTTTATCACTATCAATGTTGAAAGGGTACACTTTACCAGTTCTCCTTCAAGCAGTTTATTTTTTCAGCTGCTTTCTAAAACTTGCTTTACATTTGCTGATAATATTAATCGTTATATAAATTAACTTTAATCAAATAAGCACATGATGTTTTACATACAAAAAACGAATATGCAAACCTTAAAAGGTTTTCTACAAATTTTGCTGTAGATTTGTACAGCGTGCCTTATTTCACCTGTGTGTAGGATGTAGGAACGTCTTTTAACTATAGCTGAAAATTGTTATGGCTGTGTAGGATAAAGACTGATACATTTACCTTTTATTGCGGCCACATATCGCTTACTTCATTTTGAAAACTACTTATAGTGCAAGATGTTGTAGGCAGTGCATTGGGAACCCTTCCCAAAACTCAAATTATAAGACCCCTTCTACAACAGTAGGGTATTTAATGATTGGGGGTCTGTCCTTACTGAACCAACACTACTAAATGGAATTTTATGACACTTTCACAAAAGTGTAAGTGACGCTACAATTGTGCTCCTGATCTTACATTTTATCGGAATGATGTTTGTGGATTTCCATAGACAAATATGGGCCTTTGTGTTACCCATATCTTATCCGTAACTCCACCAACACTTTTAAAAGAAGTTTGACTTATTGGTTCTAATTGCTTGAGTGTCTACTTTACATCCAGTGAGCAGTATTTCAGCTATATTGAGGGCGAGAACAAAGTAACGAACAATAAATCAACGGAAAAAGAGGCGGGAACGGATTTCAGGAACACAATTTTGACTGCCACTAGAAACGCATGAGCAGAGAATTTAGACTGTTGTATCGACTACAATGAGTCGACGGTTTTTTTTCGTAAAAAACAGCCTGGCATCTTAAAACACGTTAACCACTGACCTTTTTGTCCGTGATCCCGCTCTCACAATTGTTAATCTTTGTATGGGTAGGCCTTTCTTATATAAAATATAAATTATTTTAATGTTTAATTTTAAACAAAAAATGATATCTAAACTACATTGTATTTATTCTGGTTAATTTTGTTACTAAACATTAGACTATTAAACAAGAAAACAAGAAACCATTTTTTAAATTAAAACTTAATTTCATGTTTTAAAATAATTTAAGTTAACAGTTGTACATGTAGTTTTATATGTAGTATTTAAAAGAACAATGCAAAACTCTTATTCAGTTAAATTCAAATTATAAAGTGTTATAAACGCTTTTGAAGTCTTTTAAGTGAGGACTGTTGGTAAAGAAAATGAAATATTTTCTCCATACCTAACATCAGAATAAGAATTAATTGGGATTTTCGCTCATGTTTAAAACTTTTGATCATGTTCATTACCTGATTTTAAGTTGAGTGATGTCATGGGTTCCACGTGTGGAGCAATAGCTGCTTATCTTCCAGAAGCACTGAGAACTATTCAGATATGCAGATCGTGTTACTTTATTTTGTTTTTTGTACGTTGTGCATTGTTTATGTTTGTTTTGTTGTCTTCTCTTTGATTTAAAAATGATTTTGTCTTCTTGCCATCTTTGATCCATTATATATAAAACACCCATTACCCTGTGCATGATTCCTTGAATTAACACAACAATCACGCACCACAGTCATCGAAGCGGAGGTTTGGGATGCCATATAACCTGGTTCAACACACATTTTTTTAATGCACCTACCTAGTCACGGCCAATGTGGTAGTTGCTATATTTTTTTGTTATTGGTTCTTAATTTGACGGTTACTTGTACTGTGTGGTTGTGGATTACGTTGTTTAACACCTTTCTTTGTGTCCAGTATTTTGTTATTACTTTTCAACTTTTTATACACTATACGACGTTCGTGAAATCATTATTTTGTGTTCTCCTTTGACGAGAACAAGCTGGTGTATTGGTTGACCCCATCAGCGATATCTCTCATGTGGATAAGCCAAGCGTAAAAAATATAGTCCCTTTAATGATGATTGTGGTTGACTTAGGATACCCAAAACACTTTGCATGGAGATTGCCCGATCCCTGCCAGTTTTGTACAAAAACTATTCGGCGGTCTGGAAAAATAGCAAAAAAAAACCGACCGAATAACAAAAGCTAAAGGTCAAGGGACAATTACGAATCCGGATGTAGCAAACATAAAACGCAAACCAAAAACTAAAAGTGAGTATCCCGACCTCAATCCCGAATAATTGTTGCACTCGTGTGCTTTGGGCGAGTTGGCAGCGTTTAGATCTTGGCTCAAATTACTGTACAAGGTTATTTGCTTATAATAAAATTGATGTTTTGTTACTTTTTAAAATTCATTTTAGAAAAGTAACTGCATAAGTTAATATAAGATAGAAGTGGTATTTTTTTTACCTTTTACATTAATCACAGGTTTGGTTTATTCTCTATTAAGCAGCCTCTTCAACCGTTATCCTTACGTGTTAGTTAAATATCCATACCTATTAATTTATTTAAACTAAAACATCAGATATGTTTTAAATAATTTTTTTACAACCAGTCAAATTTAATGTTAAAAATACATTAAATTTAGACTATTCTATCATTATTAGTCTTCCTCCTCTAGTCCTATCACCAATCACAACACCTTCGCCTCTTGTCGTGTCAATGACGCCACCAGTACCATTTGTACCTCCGGTCGCCCTACAATAAATTGATTGATTGATTGATTCATTGATTGATTGGATGTCTGCTTTACGTCCAGCGAGCAGTATTTCAGCTATATTCAGGACTGGAACAAGTTAACAAACAATAAATCAACGGAAAATGGGGGTGGGATGGGTCATAGTTAATACAATTTCGACTGCCACTGGAAAAGTATGGAGTTTTTGGTAGGGGCGAAAAATTTGCCTTTTGTAGCGGCTACAATGAGCCTACTCTTTTTCGAAATCTACAACAGGGGTCTTTATCGTGCAAGGAGCGTGACACTCTCCAAACACGTTCCCCACTACGGTCCGCGTTCAGGCTTTCCTTATTATGACCTGACAACCCCCAACGAGAGGGTCTCCCCTAACCGCCAACCGGGGACGCGCTGGGCTGCTCTGTGGGTCGAGCACTGGGAACCCTCCCATTATGGTCCCAGCCCTACAATAAAAACTCATATTCTAAAATGTGTCACATTGTGGTTACTTATTCTAATATTTGCATACCTGTTTAACCTGGTATTAAAACCAGGCTGTTTTGCCACATTGTTAAAAAAATCACATATGTTTTACATGTTCGATTCTGACTTTTTATGTGCGTACATTTGTCACAGGTTCGTTTTGATGTAAAACATGAGACAAAAAATATCCCTTGTAACCAAAACATATCATCACACGTTTTTAGAAATTGGTAAAGGATTAATCAACGTGTTTTAGGAAATTATCAATGTGTAAACTCCGGCGAATCACTCCCAAACTAAATGAATCCGAAGGACTAAATGTAAAGTTGGGGAAGTTACAGAAACCTATCTAGATCTCAAAATGTACCAAAGCGGGAAAGCGTAGGAAAATACATAACATAATACATTTTCAAAGGGAATCTCGGTTGTGTATACATTAATAGAAAAAACAACTCTCTGCGTGGAAAAATGAAAAATGAAATGGCATTGCCTGGTGTATTTGTTGGTTACTAACTCATCCTGCTATTTTCGGAGATATACTTATGTTAAATTACATTATAAGTAATAACAAACTGGTTACGACAAATTAGTAAACGAATAAAGGTAAACAATTAAAATGCCCATTACTTTATTGCAAACTTAGCATCATTTAATTCATTACACAAAATGCATATCCAGCGTGGGTTGAGGTAATGACATGTTCGATTGTTCAAGTCTTAATCATCAACACCGCAGTACAGATGTGCCCTTGTACCGTATGCAGTCCAGTGCATGCAGCTGTATTATAGTTACTTAAATAGAAACAGCTGTGGTTGCCAGCAAAAAGACACTTCTAAGGATTAGTAACCAATCCAACTCAAACCAGCGACGCCGGCAAAGTGTACATCTATTTAGCAAAAATGACGAGCAGTAGCAGATTATATGAAGAGGTAATTACGACAATGTTTATATTATTGTTAATGTTACAAATAACAAAGTGTTTGAATGTTGGTTAACGCCTCTTCCAGTATTTTTCAGGCAATATAGTGGCATCCAGTTTTTTGTGGGGAAGTGTCTACCAGAGTATACGGAGAAAACACCCAACCTTTGGTATGAAATTTGGAGATTTAAGGCAAGCACATCCTGAAAACGTTACTTCAGTGTTAACTGTGTTAAAACATAGAACTTAAACGAATGAAGCAAAAACACATTACATCATAGCCGTTCCCATCATCATCATTCCAGCGGCGGCCGCGCTAGCTGCCGCACCAGTAGCCATATTCATGTCCATTGCCATTGCCGTTGCCGTTCCTGTGGCTGCAGTATTCATATTTTGATTTGTAAGTAATTGGATTAACCAGGCTAAAAAGATTAGCTCCAGTAACAAAATTGTTAAACCTGATAAGAAAACATAGTTTACATGCTTTGGACGTTATATTTTAACCGCTGAAAAGTGAATGGCGTAAACCACCAATTAGATGATGTTAAAAATGGCGTGTTTTAAAATGATTTAAATTCAGAGACATTACAATACGCAAAAAATATTAATTAATTTGTTAACTAACCTTTTTTTTTATTTTAACAAATATAAAGCAAAAAATGCTTAAAAGCTGTTAAAATGTGAGATATTGATAAAATAGCAACTTAGCGTTTACAAACTTGCTGCTATGTTTTGTCATGTGTACCTACGATTCTGCATCGACAATAATTTCTGTAGTTGATTTCTATTTCTGCATGCTTATTAAAAAACTAAAACTAAATTTAGTAAATTCAACTGAGACAGAATCTTATTCAAATTTTGGGCTTTATACATTTTATCACAATTTGTATAAATGAATTTTGTATAGTTCAATTAAGTAATAATTATTTAAATGGATGCTATAAAATGAATTATTTCTAACACAGTTGAGTGTGCTATAATTAAAATGAGGTGGCACAAATTTCCGTTGGAAGGAACATTTTACAATTCAGTTATTTTTGCTTCCACAAAATTCACTCGCCGTGGCATAAGACAAGGAAGAAAAGTCTTACCAGTACGTTCTTTTATAGGAACTCGCACATGTTTGACAAAGCGGTACACCAAAGATGTTCACCATAGTAATGTGATTGATCTTACAACAATAACAATCAAACAATCATCACCTCCTTCCCCTATTGAAACATATATTACTAGCATAGTTTGCGAACGGCGTGACCAGACATCTTATACCAAATACAATCGAATCTTGCTAATCTGTTACCAGTGCAAAAAACATCATATAGTGGATGTTCCAAATCGTTATCGTTGACAATTCTGAATGTGAGATATGTGAGAAACAAAGCTCTCTTAATCAGTGACTATTTGATATCTCGTGACACTTGTTGCCCTTATTGAGACGTGGCTTTCCACTTCAACCGACAATGCAGTATTATCAGATCTTAAGCAAATGGTCTTAGCATATACTTAACCGATATGTTGGAGGCGTCGCAGATCGTAAATATAATGCATTTTCGGCTGATATAGCTTTCAATATTGACTGTTTTCACCCCCCGCTTCTATTGAGGACGTACACACGACCATAATGAAAGCTCCAAGTAAATTTTGTTAACTTGATCCTCTTTAGACATCTCTGGTAAAATCGGGTCTTGAAAGTCTCACTACCGTCATAACAGTGAACAAGTCGTGTCAGGAATTTTTGGTAACTGATTGTTATAAAACTGCTTAAGTTTTGAACAATTATCGGCCTGTATCAAATTTGCCCATGGTGTCGAAAATTATAGACAAAATAGTCCCAAATGGCCTAGAACATCATTTGACTTCAAATAATCTGTTCTAGCCAGTTTACTCCGCCCATAAAGCATGTCATTCCATTGAAGCAGCGCTATTATGTGGACGTGATTGGCCATGACATACTGCACAGACGATTACAGTATTCGTTCCATATATCTGGAGAAGGAATGAGTTGTGGTTGAACTCTTACTTTAGAGACAGAACTCAGCAAATTGCTCTCGGATCTACCTTATCTGACGAAATGAAATTGCAGCACGGGATCCCATAAGGATCGATTTTGGGATCCAAGTTTTATAGCATTTTTTTCGAAACCTATCGGCGAAATATGCAGGCGGCACAACAGGTATCATCACTGCTTTTGAGCAGGTGCATCTTGTAATTCAACATTTAGACATCTAAAAGAACATTTCTTACAGTCTTGAATTGCGTTTGTTTGACATCATCCCATGGATGTGAAGTAATATCCTCAAACTGAAGATCAGACAGAACTGATCATTTTCGCCCAAAACGTCGGGTCGTAACGTTTCGATATGCAGTATCTGCTTTGGTTGCAAAAACGAGTTTATCTTGAAAAAACCCTTCCGATGTCTAAACAAGTGAGGTGTCAAAAATGTGTTTTTAACACATTCGGAACATTGGTCGTAATGGTCAGTACATTACAGAAGACGCGTGTAAAACACTAGAGCGGAAATGTACTGCTTTATGGAATTCCAAACAGTGATCGTTTTCATCGAGTACAAAACCCTGCAGCAATACTTATTTCAAAAACCAGAATGCATGAAAGTACAACACTAGCGCTTTATTCATTTCACTGACTCGCGGTATCTTTCTGTTGCTATATTTTTAAGACTCTTACCGGGAGGGCTCCTTATTATCTATTAGAACTCGTTGAAATGTACATGCTATCAAAAATATAACTCTCTGCAAAAAATACCTTTACTGACACCAAGTGGTCGTACAAAAGCTTACGGCGAGAGACGGTTTGATAAACTGCTGCTCTCCAGAGGAAACGGCCTACCAGATGATATGCGAGACACTACTTGATCAATTGATGTTTATACAAAAAGACTAAAAGCTCATCTTTTTAATCAAACTTTTTAGTTGTTCCTACTAACTCTGATGGACTGATAATAATTGTTTGCAGTTCAGTGATTATCCTACTCAATTCAAAAATTTGTATGGAGTTCGGAATTTATGTTTTAAATTGCTACATTGTTATTTTGTAACCATTGAATGTATTTGCATTCTTTTTTGTTTTATCTTTTGTTGTCGTATGTAAAGCGTTTATTGTATATTGATAAAGCGCTATATAACTGTAAATAATAATAATAATAATAATAATAATAATAATAATAATAATAATAATAATACATCCCTATAGGTATTTGAAAATCATTTCTCACTGAAGGTCTTAGACGTATATAAAGATATTATTTTAAGAAAATTATAAATCAATTGGCAGAACATATTTAATAGTTTAAAACTGATACAACCAATGTATTTTCCAATTTTTTCAAAATGATCACAGAATGACCAGCATAACCTTATATATTACCTGATCCTGAAAATGTGGAAGGGGAAGATCGAGACGATGTCGACACAACGATTGGCGCCTGCGCAGATTGACCAGATATTCGATATGGACAAAGTACGGAACTGGTGCAATATTTGTTCGTGAGGAACGAACGAAGTTTGATATTCCATTGTTGAAACCAGAACAGGTAGTAAACAGCAGCACACATATTGGAAGAACAGCCATCTTAAACCTGTAAACAAAAATATTATTTTAAAATAAAAAGATCAACATGATAAAATTTACATCAAATAAAATATTTTATTTAATCTAAACATGGGTTATACCTGTTTAATAACTCGTTACAAATGAATTATTATTCATATTAATTAGTGGTACATGCACGTGACAATATTATAGCGCGCATTAATTATGTAATATATGAAATAATCCAAACAAAATTAGGTTTAAATAATTTCATAAAAGATAAAATGATTAGAATTTGTGTTACCCATGGCACCCTAAAACTGTTGACAGGACAATTGACAATATAGTCGATGAAACCCAACTTGCAACCTCAACATTGGCATGCTACATTAATGTATGTAAGAAACGTAACCCTTGAGGCTACAGTTAAATACTGACAGAACGTATCTATGATTTGAATCAGTCTTCAAATGTATTTTAAATACGTACACATTGTCATTTTTAGTAGTTTGTTTAGACGAAATTCGACGCCGCCAGGAACAAATCATGTGCGATTATCATCATTGAATTTGAAGTTGAAATAACTAAAGAGTATCTTTATTCCCATGTTTATATAATTTCGATACGGTATTTTGATTGCCGTGTTTTGTATTTAGTTAAATTGAAGCATTCTTGGCATATATTGTGACCGTTTGTTTTTGAAAGTATAGTAAATGTCATTAATATCAAAAACGAGTTAATGTATTGTTGTTGTGATTTTGTTTGTTTTTTCTTTTGTCTAATTTTTATCTTTTTTTTAATTCTTTTTTGTTTTTGTATTTTTGTGTCGTATTGATACTTATTTCCAAAGGGCCATAATAAATATATATTTTTCGTATTTGTTTTGTTTCTGAGATCAGATTTTGCAAGTGTGAAGTGACGTTGTCCATAGAAACTAGTCTAAAATCTGTGGATAGCATTATTCCTTACTTTAGCAGAACTTTTAACACCATAAGGGAGATTGTTTTTTTCTTTGAATGATACTTAACGCCACCCCCAATTATTCAGCTGTATAATAGCGTCCAGTTTTTTTATTGGGGTGAAAGCCGGAGTACCTGGAGAGAACCCCAGACCTTCGGTAGGAAAACTGGCAATTCTTGCCAATTAAGAGTCAATTATACCCTGCCCGCAGTGAGACTCTAACCCGCAACCTCAGTGTTGACAGACCACGTGATCAGTAGTAGACGCTACCTTAACCACTCGGTTTTTAAATTTTAAAAGCTTGTTAATTATGATAATTATTATACTTGATACAATTTTTCCTATATATATGTGATTATAATAAATTTAAAAAATCAATTATTCAATCAATGAGGAAAACAAAGATATCTTTATTTGGATTTAAACTTCAAACAAGAAGCACAATATTAGTATTGTTTGTTTATTTCGACTATCGAAAGTCACATTAATTGGTAAGTATTTTTTTCTTTTAATAACTACGCCACTAAAATATTCTTACCTACAATACGATTAAACAAATTCTTGTGGCTGGCTGGAAAATCATATATGAAATAATGACCTCTGATGCGTTGGTTTTCTTTCCTGACATTAGGTCAAACCCTTCAAGGAATATGTATACCATCACAAAACTTCTTTTCAAACCCATAACATATTTATTTACTATAAATATCTACTTCTATACACTTCAAGATCATAGTATAGAAAATATCTGAAATTATGTAAATTTAAATAAGCTCCCACTGGAAACTGGTTTATCGTACAAAATCGCTAAACAAGGTAACCGGTTTATTTTGTCGTGGGATTGGAACAAAATTATCAACAAAATAAATGTTATATTTTGTTTGTAAGAATTCTATGAGTACTAAAGCATCATCATTCTTTAGAAATCTTGATGATTTTAAAATTTTATCATGACAAATATGTTGTTGTGCCGCAAGATAAGGCCCATAACAACATTATTTTTATCTATAAATGCATTATATAGATTGTTTAATTAATGAGTTAGGCATAGACAGTTCACTTTGTAATCGAACTTACACATTTACTGCTTTTCAAAAGAGAACATTTTTTTGAAAATCACCAATCGGTGTTGGCATCCTCTGGTCTCAATACCAAAGTTGAAGATTGTAATCTCTCTCCCCTTCTTGTATTGGATTCCAAAACTCCATACAAACAACAGGGTAGTCTAAGTGTATCACCAAAACACTATCCCAACCAGACTTAAAAATCTTATTAAACGCTGTTTTTTTTCAATAAAAAGCAAACTGTTGGTATTCAAATGGGTACTAATTGTGCTCCTCTCCTCGCCGACCTGTTTTTGTACTCTTATGAGGCTGAGTTCCAAGAAGGCTTGTTATAGAAGAAAGAAAAACTTGAGCCTAGACCTTTTATGTCACATATCCTATATATTGATGATGTTTATAACAATAAAATATCGGTTGACTATTTGCATTCAATGTAGCCAGGCAGCTTGAAATTAAAGACACCACCAATACACTTAGGTCAGCCTCATACTAAGACCTTTTTCTAGAAATAGACTTAGAAACACTGCAAACTATATGACAAACGTGATGACTGCAACTTTCCAATTGTCAACTTTCCCTTCATCGACAGCAACATTCCAGCAGCTACTGCGTCTAGTGTTATATTGTTGTACCTAGGTTGATATTATCTCTCCAGAAGATATATGGTCGTCACAATGACTTAATTGATCGTTATGGAAAATCAATATCTTAAATAAGATCGGACATTTTTACTGAGTCATAGGTAGTGTTTCCTATTCCTGGTTTGACTTTTCCCTAGATATGACAATTAGTAACTCGGTGGGTGTCTAATTAGAGGCAGTTACTGCTTAATTGTCCGGAGCACCTGATTGCACCCATGGTATTAATGGGTTCGGGTTACTCTCTGACTGTTTTTTTGTATTTTTTGGAGTTTGTGTTGCATTTTGTATGTTTGTCTATATTCGGAATTGTATCTGTCCCTTGACTTTTAGCTCGTGTTGTTTGGTCGGTTTTCTTTGCTTTTTCGCTGTATTATGGTTTCTCTTCTTTTCTTTCACCTGGCTGTACGACTCATCCTCGAGCAATTAAAACAAAATACCTTTGATATATAAGCGTATAAAATTGCATTCATATTTTTGGCAAGTTCACTAACCATGATTCATACGTTTGTACTCATATGAGGAAGCATTGACGAAAAAAGAAGTCTTTGACCAAAACCTTTTTTGCCTTTCGCCTTACAAATGATATATTGTCACTGAACGTTTGTTGACTTTCTACATTTAATCTATCAAAACGAGTATAACGTTAGAGACACCGACACAATCGTTATTTGACCTTTATGAAAAGTACATCTCCGTAAAAGCAATCTGACATTTTTACACAAGTTAAGTTAGGCTTTTCTTGAACTAATCGAGTTTACCCAGGACACAACAACGAGTAGCTCGACGGTGTTTCATTAGAAAAAAACACCGCATACTCCTACAGAGCACTAATTTGTTTATTTCTGTTGTTTATTTACTTCTTTCGTTCTTACGCATTTCATTCAATGCAAATTGTCGTTCTGTTCAATGCTTTTCTTATTTACAAATTTTAATAAAGTTTACATTTTTGTCCCCTACGGGCTTCGCCGAATGGGACTTTATGTTTGCAGTCCATCAGTCAGGCTGTTAGTCTGTCACATTTTTTCCTGACTATTTTTAAGCGCCTGTAGGTATTGAGCTAATATTTTGTATGTAAGTCAACCATAATAAGATTTTTCACGAAATTATGGTCCTTGCACTTTATTTGACGGTATATAGTTAGTATTGTTGTAGCAATACTATCCACACTTGTCTTATATATTAAGGAACTCGGACTTTGTCTTGTTTAAGTAAATGCGGGTTAAATTTTCATTTTCTATCAGGACTGGTGTAGCAGTAAAAATGATTTTGTTGCATTAAATGCGACATTTTGATTTTAATAAACAAATAGTCACATTGCTTTTAAAATAGCTTTAATACATGAAATGGTATTATGCATGTATGTTTTTATGTATATCATGGCTTCCCGTTTCATTAGAGAGAAAGCCGGAATATCCGGAGAAAGCCCCGACCTTCGGCAGAAACCTGGACGTCATATTCAATTAAGATTTGAGTCAAGTTCCTCCTGTCGGGTGAGACGCGAACCCGCAACCTACGTAACGACAGGCACGTGATCCATTGCAGACTAACTACCTAAACCAGCAGCAGATTGTTTTTCTGAGACAAAAAACCAGAATGCCTTTTAGGCAAAATTTTAATTTTTTTATATAGTCTGCTTATACACATTTGATACGGTTTAATCAAAAGTACTGAGATTGTACGCGTCCCTTATCATACATGAGAGGCATCTCTTATTGCGTCAACCAATGGTGTGGCAGAATTGATTGTGGTTTACGTGGGATGCCCAGAATTAACCAGCCCTTGCTAGTTTCTTGCAACTATTCGGCAATCTAGAAAATACAAAGTAAACCAAGCGCAAAAGAAAAATCAAAATTAAAAGGACAATTATAAATCCGGATATAGACAAGCATTTACAACGCAAAACAAAAACAAAAAGTTAGTAACCCAAACCCAATACAAACAAATGGTGCACTAAGGTGCACTGGGCGAGTAAGCTGTGAACTCGTCCAGATCTACGCGCAAAGGACCGTATCATTTCATGTGCATACCATGCAATTTAGTTTTTTGTGCAATCCCTTTTGGAAAAATAACTGCCTGAATTAAGTCAGACTTTGAAGACATAGAAGTGGTACTTTTACGTTATGCACAGGCATGGTGTATACTCTATTACACAGCCTCTTGAACATATTCTTATATATGTTCCATATTTCTTAAATATCTAAACATAATTATTTCAGTTAAAACTAAGTCAAAAGATATTTTGTATATTTTTAACTTCCAATCAAATTTAATGCTACAATAAGACACATTAAATTTCGACTATCATGGTATCACTATTCCTCCTCCTCTACCATCAAACACAACACCTCCGCCTCTTCCCATGTCAATAACGCCACCAGTACCACTGGTACCTCCGGTCGCCCTACAATAAAAGACATATTATAAAATGTGTTACTTTGTGATAGTTTACTCATTCTAATTGTAAATCAGTTTTACATGATATTAAAACAAAGCTTTTTGACTACGGTTTAAAACAAATCACATGTGTTTTACCTGTTTCAAATAAAAATACACAAATAACATATGTTAGTACTAATATATGTTTGATTCCGGTTTTTTATATGCATGTTAAAATCGAAACATATTGTCACACGTTTTTAGAAATTAGAGTTATTACAAGATTTTGAGTACATAGTCACTGATACGTCTATACTTGTGTACGTTGTATTTGCGCGAACACGTAGCGAAGTTATTTCCGTAACTTCTTAGGGAAAAAATAAAGAAACCAAACTTAGATGTGCATAGCTACGACTGATTTTCAAATGTATATAACTTACTTATTTTTACAGAAGCTGTGTACGTTTAATATACACCTACAATTTCTACAAAGATTTTATAGCTCACGTACAGAGTTATCTGTAACACATAACATCACCACAAGTAATAGGTATAAAGAAGTTAGAAAGTTAGAAGTAAGGTATGGAAAAATAGTTTTAATAATGACATAAGCAATATTGGAATAAATAACAAGCGCAGTGTAATGGTAATCATTGTAGTCTTGGTATGGAAGTCCAAATCTTCGCGTGGAAAGTGTAAAAAATGAAACTACACCGGGTACTGTATTTGGTTGTTGCCAGATCATCCTGATATTTTTCGAGACATACTTATTTAAAACTATATGGTAAGTAACAAACTAGTGAAGAGAAATCATTAAACCAATCAAATCACGATAAATAATTAAAATGCCCATTACACGATTACAAACCTAACATTACTTGACCCATTACAAAATACGCTGGTCCAGCATGGCTTGCGGTTATGACATTTCCAACCCCCAAACCCCGACGAACTGATCTGCCCTTGTACCGTATGCATTCCAGTGCACGAAGACTAATATAGTAACCTAAAGTTTGTTTTTTGCGAGTGGGTGGGCAATCGGAGTACATAGAACAAACTCCCAATGTTTCGTAGAAAAATGTGCATGCAATCCTTGTCAATTTAGATAAAAGACGAGCACGTAAGTAAGCCTCTTCTTCGTTATTTAGAATGATCACACAGAGACATTAAATTAATGAAGCAAATACACATTACATCATAGCCATTCCCATCATCATCATTCCAGCGGCGGCCGCGCCAGCTGCGGCACCAGTAGCCATATTCATATTCATTCCCGTACCCGTCGCTGTGGCTGTGGCTGCAGTATTCATATTTTGATTTGAAAGTAATCGAATTAACCAGGCTAAAAAGATTAGCTGCAGTATCAACATTGATAAACCTGAAAAGAAAACATATTTCGCTTTCTTTGTGCATTTCAATTATATTTTTACCGCTAGATAGTGCTTGAAGTAAACCACCAATCAGAGACATTACAAATCTCAGAACTTATCACAGTTCGTAACTAATCCTCATTTTGATTTTAAAGGAAATATAAACATAATGCTAAATAGCTCTCAAATTGAGAGATAATTCATGAAATTGCAACCTAGTTACCCCCGACCCTAAAAAAATTACACCGTTTACAAACTGACCGCTAGTTTTGCCATTTGTACCTACAATTCGACATATACAATGTTTTCTGTCATTGATTGATATGTTACCGTATTAATGTTCCTATTAATGTACACAGAACGCAATAATGATTATTGTTAGCGATAACAATGGAAAACGTATGGTATGGATTGGCGGAAGGTAAGCAGTTATCAAATAGTTGGATAAACGTCAACGACGGCTCCCAAAAATTTCAAGCTGTTGATCCGGAAGGCAAAAAATCTACGCAGATAGTTGACATTTGGCACAGATGAAAAATGATATTTCGCTAATTTTCAGATTTTTAGCTGCGGCTATTTTAGTATATTTACCTTACAGCACAGGTTTAAAATTTTCCTACAAAGTTCGTAATTCGTTTAAGTTAATCCCTGCCACCATACTACTATTACTAAAATGTGTATGTCAAACAGTTTTTGGATTTTACAATAATCAAAAAGTATTCACATATTTTTATAATAGAGGTAACAGACATACATGCTTTACGTATTTTATTTATTTCTACGCTAACATAGTCTTCAAGACAACTCAATTGTCCTACTCACAAACACTACCTGACGTAGAAACATGTTCAACAGATGGTTGTTAAAGTTTGTAATGAGTTAGATGCAGCAAAATAATAAAAAAAAAACAAATTATTATTGAGAATTATAGGCGGCGAAAAATTAAGTCAGAACTTTTTTGCATAGATGTTTTAATTTTTAAATGTTTAGTATGAACAATTTTTGTCTTTAAAACCTATTTGTATTTCAGGTAACGTTTTTAGACACATGTAAAGATATTACTGTAAGAAAACCTAGAATCAATTGGCAGAAAAAAAACAGAATAGTTTATAATGTATACAACCCAATTATTTACAAACTATGGCAAAATGGTCACAGAATGACCAGCAATGTCCTGATTTGTTACCTGATCCTGAAAAAGAAGAGGAGGAAGATCGAGACAAAGACGATACAGCAATTGGCGCCTGCGCAGATTGACCAGATATTTGATATGGAACAAAGTACGGAACTGGTGCAATAGCTGTTCGTGCGGCAGGAACGAAGTTTGATATTCCATTGTTGAAACTAGAACAGGTAGTAAACAGCAGCACAAATATTGGAAGAACAGCCATCTTCAACCTGCAAACGAAAATATTATTTTAAAATGAAACGTCAACATAATCAAAATTTAAATAAAATCAAATATTTATATACATCTATAATTTCAGTTCCTATGAACCTTTGTTTTATTCCTGTTTTATACCTTTCACACAAGATTGATAAGTTGTTCCAAACATTTGAACTTGCTTTTTAAATTAAATGACAAAAGCTGATAAATTGCTGAAATTGCCGTTAAGCACCGTGCAAACAATCAATCAAATCAATAAAATATTGTTCCTATTTATTTCTCCTCAGGTATCAAAATCGCCTTAAAACAAATACTTTTATTGCAATAAATGATTATTGTTAGACATTAGTTTTCTGCAACCTACTTTAAATAAGTTACAAAATGTCTGTTCGAGCTTTGTTTGTTTGTTTGAATTGAGTTTATGCCACAACCAGTATTTATAGTTAGATTCAAATCTTTGTATTAAAAGAGGAAGTCAGACTATTGAATTTCACCCCATAACTGTAGACAAGAAAATTGTCAGTAATGTCGATCAAAACCTGTCCAAATCCAAAATACAATTCGCAACCTATTTGTTAAGATGACACATTAAATGTAGATAAGAAACGTAAGCCCCGAAACCACAGTTAACTCTTAACAGAGAGTATGGGTGATTAGAAACAGTCTTCAAATTTATATCGGATAATTTCACGCTGTTATGTTTTTAGTTTATTACAGGTATGAAACATACGTTTTCTATCAGTGCAATTATAGGTGTATATATATATTTGATTCGACATCACATAAATCATGTTCGATTAACATCATTAAATTTGCAGTTGAAATTAAATTAGGTTAAAGGTGTAAATACAGTTAAAGTGCGCCAATTACAAATATTGTGGACACAGACGTTTTTTGATGACCAATAGTATAATTGTTATGGGAATTTGACTTTAATTTAACTCGTAGGTAATTACGTGTTGAAAAAATTAACAATAATGTTCTGTTTGACTCATTAATTGGTCAGCACTGACTAATTTTGAAGCCTACATAGTAAAAACCATTATGTCACCAATTTGGAGTACTAAATTTATGTACAAAGAAAGGAAATTTATAGCGAAATAAATAAGTGAAATATGTTTTCTATGATAGAGAATTGTCAGAATTTGGATAAAAACACTGTGTTTTTATGTCAGTATATTTGGAAATAAAAAAAAAACAACACAGTATTTGTGTCCCATAAAATGCTGTGAATTACGTTACAATTTCATGATAGTCGTATTGCAAACAAATTTGATTAATACAGTAATGATTCGTGAACGAATATGTACAAAAATGCTTCAAAATATTTATAAATCATGATTAAAAGGTTTATGAATAATTTTGGCCTAAAAACTAGTCTTTAATTTCAATTTTTAATTTTTTTGCATTTGATTGTGAATTACGTTACGGTACCTTCTTCATAATAGGTATATGCTATAAGCGTCAAACACTGTGAGTAATAAACACACTAATGTTAACCATAATTGCCATAAAAACATTGTTTTTAGCTCTTAAAACATTTCTCATATATTTGCAAATGCTTATGTCCGTAAATTACGTTGCAGTGAATTACGTTACGGTATATTCAGTAAACATGCTTTAAAACTTATTTCATAGGAACAAATTACTTGGAAACATTATTTTTTGACACTGCCCAAAATAAGGGCGTTTATTGAAAACTAAGTTGCCAAGCGGAGACATTTGAAACATTTTCTTGTGTAAACATTACCATCACTCGTAAGAACATATTTATTTAACAAGAAGACATATTATATAGCATTAATTGTCAGCGAAAATTATTATTAAACGACACAATATATAATATACTGCAGAACTGTGAATATGGAATATTGATTCCATTTGTATTTACGTCACGGGAGGGCAGAAAGTTCAGTATAGTTACGTATTGTTACGTAAATCACATGCACATTTATGTTATAGTTTGTTTCCAAAAAATGGTAAAAGTTGATAAAATGATGTGAAAAAAATGTTGAAACACTAACCGAAGATAGGCATACAATTTAGAAGGAGTTAGGCATTTGGAAACGTTGACATTTCCTTATCGATACTACCAAACACCAGTTGGATATATCATTTTGTTTTAAAATGGCACTTTCATTTTAAATTTTATCTTGCTATAATTGAAAGCATTTGCAAAAAATAAGTATAAATTATAATACAACACCATGACAATAAATAGTTTAGAAAATCAGGTAGTAAAGATCTAGCACTCTTACTTTCTTGTGTAACGTAATTCACTATTGTGTAAAAAGACAATTGTCAATACAACAGTACTGAATACACAACCATTTGTTCCAAAACATTTAATGGTGTGAAATGATCATAGCCCATTGTTTATCTTTAATCAAACCATTGTGAACAGCACAATTTCATTTGTGTAACTGGGGATTTTTTTAATATTTCTTCGCATTGGGAATTTAATGTGACATTTTAAAAGATTTTATGTTTTATGTGTTAATATCGTTGCAAAGATATTGCAAATCATTGTACCAAAAAAACTAATCATAACCCAAAAGCTCTTTTTCTATAATGGTTCCAATTTAAACATAAGATAACAAGATTGTATATATTTTATGGACTTCTGTGAATTACGTTACACATGGTACTACTACTGTAAAGTGTAATAAATATCTGTTTGATAAAATTTCAAGTCTTTTAAATTTTTGTTAAGTATTATCTTTAATGGTCAACAAACGAACATATTTATTTAAATGGTCTTTAGACTTTGAAAATAAAAGAGTATCAACATTGAAAAATAGACACTTTTTCTTTAAAGCGTCTATTTTCCTTTTTATTGTTCAAGTATCAAGGCGTTGACTGATATCTTTTAGAGTTGGTTAATGTTGGGTTTCTTAAATGTTTTATTTGGTAAATTAATCATATATCTATCATATAAATGTGTTTTATATGCAATTGTGGTTCTTTTTACGATAAAATATGTTTGATATAGTTACAGTAGACAGAAGTAACGTAATTCACCATCCAAAATACCACCACATGTATAGTCATGTTTTTCTTGATGTGAACTTGTTATTCAAGAGCTTCCTTTTTTGTTTTCTAATTGTTCAAATATAGTTCTTACAAAATAAATACATTTGTCTTGTTTTCAAAGCCAAAAATCTTCAGCCGTTTTTCCAGTGCAAATGGCGCACTTTAACTGACTTTGAACCTAAAATGAAAAAACTAAAGAATACCTTCCCATATTTTAAAACTTCCAATAAAGTATTTTGATCGTCGCATATTTTTTAAAGTTAAATTCAAAGTATTCTTGGCATATTTTTATTCGTAACTGTTTGTTTTTAAAAGTATCTTTAAGATAATAAAAGTCAAATGTCATAGAGATCATTTTTCGAAAGGGTGTCATATCGACATAAAGAGCCATAATATATGTTGATAAATGGTTGTCGTGAGATCAAAATTATCCATCTAGCCACTTGAGGGGGATGATACGATCGAGGAAATAAACCATCAGTAACTTGTTTATCGCTGCTGTGTAACAGTGTGACGTTATGTTGTCCACAGAAACTGACAGTGATAGGTCCTTATCACAATAGTAGAGTGATGTGGAATTTTCACTACTTAACTAAAAAAGATAATTCAACATAAAGCGAATAAATATAAAATTGATAACATTAGTTTTGATAGCATTTTCAAAATGTTTACCAAAATAAGAACGATAATTGTAAATATAATGCTTTTTTCTACCTCATATATCAAACATGTCAGAAAAGATACAAACGCATAAAGGTCAATTGTGGGAGAAAACAAAAAGTACAAACACGAATACCTAAACTTAAATCTTTGAACAGTCATACGAAACATTATATAGCGAATTGGAACCTGTTAACTGTAAACTGTTAAAATTGTACTTATATTTTAGATTTCAAAAGCTTGTTAATTTCTACAATTATTGTTTTTGTTATTATGTACGTAATTTTGTTAACATATATTAAAGTGATTGAAGATCATTAAATAGATAACATATCAAGTCTCAAGCTCTCTTTATCACGATATACATTTTACTACTAAAAGCACATGTCTTCAATAGTATTCAATATTAGCATTGTTTGTTTATTCTCACTATTAAACGTAACAAAATAATAATAGGACTTTTTTTCTTTTTAAGTATGTCACTAAAATATTCTTACCTGAAATAGAGTCAACAATTCCGTTAAACTAGCTGCCAAATCATATATTTGCCAGAATATATCATTTGATCTATGACCTTTGATGCGTAGGTTTCTATCCTGATAAGTCAAACCCTTCAAGGAATATGTATGCCACAAAAAACTTCCTTTGATAACAAATTACATATTAAATTATTATAAATGTCTTCTTATTTAAACTTCAAGATCGTAGTAGAGAAAATAAAAGAAATAATGTAAAAAGTGTTTTAACCAAAATGCACTGGTTTATTGTAAAGAATCATTAAACAACCGGTTTATGTTGTCTAGGTTTTGAGACAAATTATCAACAAAATCAATGTTATAATTTGTTTGTGTGCAATTTTGTACTATGTTTTTTCTTCTTTTGCCTAACCTGACTGATACGACTGCTGCCACGGGTGAAACAGGAGTTGCTTACTTTTCCAGAGCACCTGGATTCATCCCACGTGTTTAAATGTTTAAATGAGGTTCGAGTTACTCACTGCATGCCTGTTTGATATTTTGTTGGCCTCTCTTATGTTTAACAATGGTTTTGTCTGCTCTTAACTTATAATCTATTTGATCACGATCAGTATTTTCGATTCTATATTCTATTTCAATTATATGGTGTTATACATTTAAAAGGGTTGCCTTTGATGGCCAGTGCACTTAAAACAAGAGTATTGTCCCAGACATACCAGTGGATAGTCAATAGTAAACAATATGTTAACTTATCGCTTAAAGATTATATTTTGTTATTTTTATTAGAAATAAATTACTCAAGTAACCTAAAGAGATTTTAAGAGCTAAAAGATTTGATGTCCTGTTAGATATAAGCATTGCGTTTTTGTTCAAGCAGAAATTATTACCAAAGCAAATACATAGAAGAAAACGAATGTCGTTATAATCTCCCTGCAGTAAGAAAAATTTGAATCCGTAAAACTTGTAATTTTAAAACTTAGAAACAAAACATGTTTAATTCCATAATATGAATGATATTAGTAAAAAACCCAATACAGTAGATTTCTCTAGAATTAACAGATATATATGCACTTATGTATATATATTTGTAAATGTACCTCGGAAGTGCTCGAGGAGCAAAATTATTAAATGTTCTGCCACCGGTAAAATAGAACAAATTAATCTGCTCTTCAGACTAAACTGCAATGATCCAAACGATACCCAATCATTATGTGTATCAAAAGCATTATGTTTTGTACACAAACTATGTAATTTATTAAATTGCTTATTACTTTTAGCGAAAAAAATCACAAAACACAGAAATTTTTTAAGTATTTTTACCAGTAGTATCATCATCACATACGTGCATCTATTCAAGTTTCAGTCTCTATTGCTGTTATGCAATCATTCTATCTGAGGTCTAAGATTGCAATACTAGTGTAAATTCATGCGGTGAACAGACTATACATAATGTAAGTTACGTCTAGTTTTCTATAATCTTACCGTGACACATTAAAATGGAAATAGGTTTAGGGTTTACAAATATTAAAATTACTGCGATCATTTTGAGGATCACAAACTGAGGAACTTGCTAATACAGCTTTTAAACAAATCAAAAAGAAAACGTATATACATTATAAGAAAACAAAAGGCTTATCTAAGGTAATATCAGATCAAACGTATTACAAACATTAGTTTTATTGATTTGTAATCAAAACTGAAGACCGATAGCAGGATATATTTGTATGTTGACTGTATTTGCATATCGAAAGGACCTCGCATTTTTCCATTTGTAATCATCATCCTAATATCATTTACTGTCAAGTCTTTTCTGAGAGATATAAGTAATAAAGTCATCGTCATGGCAATGGTTCTCTTTGTAAAGCGGTCATTGCTAGTTGTGAAATTACTAAAATCCAACATTTGTCATTAGATTTTAAAGGATAAGAGACCAACACCTTTTTATGTGTAAGCGCTTGGGATTTCGGTTTAGAAAACATCATTTCAAGTACTACAAGAAAGTGCCAATGGTCCATTTTATCCTTTAAATCAATATAACGAATATACATTTTTAGACGCATATCACGTTTCGACTGGGACAAAGACAGGAAGGAAGAAAACGTTGATCCATTTGATTTTACTACCAAGAATTACGTCGTATTAAGGTATCCGGACCACAATTGACCATGTGATCATATTCGGTGTCCCAGATGTCCATTGTTTTTCGATAGAGCAGACCTCGGTTATGTTCGACAAACATTGGAAATACTTTTTAAGTAACTAACTTTTTGCTCAAAACTGTTAACATGGACTCAAACTAAAACAATATGTTTAATTTGTATCAATAATTAGCAATACATCGATTTAATAATATGTTTAATTTGTATCAGTAAATAGCAATACATCGATTTAAAACAGCTGTTTTTCTTGGTCGAAATATAAAATTAAACGGTAACTTGAATTATGGGTCGGATACCTAAATTCATGTTAAGAATTGTTAGCGATTCAGTACAATATTTAAACATTTTATGTATTACATATCAAGGTAGCACAGTAGTAAATGTTTTGGCTATAGTCGAAAACACTAACATTTCTGTGATTTGCATACCTTTCTAACATTGATCAGCATTTACCTGGACTAGGAAATTAATAAACTTTCATTTACCATTTAAAAAATATATGCCATATATATCCGTGACCAATTCCTTTTTTCGCT
Organism: Limnoperna fortunei; assembly: GCA_944474755.1. Lineage (NCBI taxonomy): Eukaryota > Metazoa > Mollusca > Bivalvia > Mytilida > Modiolidae > Limnoperna > Limnoperna fortunei. The sequence continues at coordinate 35,260,272 of OX104125.1, forward strand.
AGTTAGAACATTTTGAGACGCTCCCACTTTTACATGCAATTTCTAATGCAGTGAATGTAAAAATACTACATTGTTTAAAAAATTACCAAAATTTTATCTTGCAAGATCTGAGAAAAATTTTACCACTTTTTAAAACTTAACTGATGCAGGAGCTTACAGCTAAAAAATTGTACACATCTAACCACTATTTACCAAATCAGAACACAACGAAGTATTCAGTACTGTACTTAATGTAGGGTACACAATCTGGTAACTTGTTACTGGTACACATTTACTACTGTTATGCCTCAAACGGCTACATACGGTATACATACATGAGATAACATTACGCTAGAGGGAAACCAGTTGTAATAGTACAGTTAAAACTAGCAGTTCCGTGTAGAAAACAGAAATGAATGCGGATGCTTTAAATAAATAGGACAACTTAACTGTTGCCATTTGTAAATGTCATACTTATAAAAGGAAACTATAAATTACCACAGATAATTTGCACATACTCTTTCTAAATGACGAATTTAGTACTTATTACTATATGTGAAGCTATTTTCGAGTAAGAAAACTCCCATTTTCTTCCATTTTTTTGTTAAGGAATGTTTGAATCAACAGATTCTAATATTTCAGTTTCACTATATACATGTACCCTTTCATTAAAAAAAACATTACAAAATAATGTGACTTTGAGATGATAAAAATTTCTGTATACAATAAACCCAGGCTTGATGCCGCCCCTTAATTGATAACCTCTCTTAACACCAAGTTAATTACAACTGATATGTAAATGTATAAGAAACGAATTAGTTTTGTAATATAAATGACTTAGAATTCTCAAGTTTTCCTGAGCTACAACCATCTTAAATGTGATCTTGCCGTTCTAACAAAATAAATCGAAGATACCTATGAGTATTTATTAGAGAATAGGTCAAGGACAGAATAATTGGATGTTTGCTTTACGTCCTTACGTCCAGCGAGCAGTTGTCAGCATCCTCTATTAGCCACCAGGTAACGCTGGGCACATCTCTGGGTCGAGCTGTGGACACCGGGTCACGGACAGATAAAACCATACTTAAACAAAAATAAACACACAACGCCAAAACTAAAAACTTAGAAATACGAACACCACTACAACTCAGTTGCCCCGGAAGGGTAATTAGATAGAAGTTGTTTGTACGGGATTTTCCTGACAATGAACTACCCATTCATATTTATAAAAGTACTGAATGGAGGAATAATTGAATCGAATGAATTAATAAGTTAATTAAAGGAATGAATGAATGAATGAATGAATGAATGAATGAATGAATGAATGAATGAATGAATGAATGAATGAATGAATGAATGAATGAATGAATGAATCAGTGAATGAATAAATAAATTCATTCATTCATTCTCATAACCATTAACAGTTATAGCGATAATACTACGTTAATACAAATAAGTTATATACAGCATGTGCGAGTAAAGAATAATGTTTTAACGTTCATGGTTAAAATTGTTTTAATTCTTCATTGTTTTTTTCTAATAAAACACTATTTTAAGAGCAGTATAGCTGATTCAATTTAAACATATTTGGGTTTTTAAGTAAGTAAATGGGTAAGTATTCTTGTAGTTCTCTATTGTATTTGTTTGAATGGTGTTTATCCCACTTTTAGCAATTTTTCAGATTTATCGTGGCGTCCAGGTTTTATTGGGGTAGGAAGCCGAAGTGTCCGAATGAAACCCCCGACCTTCGTTAGAAAAACTGGCAATTGTCAACTAAGATTGAAGTCGAGCACGCACTGCCCACAATGAGACTCGAACCCGCATCATCAGTCTTGACAGACCACGTGATAAATAATAGACGAACTACCTTAACCACTCGGTCACCGAGAACCCTCGTTTTCTAATAAACTATTTTCGTGACATACATTGTATAATAAAATTCGTCAAAGATGTCTTTGGAATAACATTAGGTGCAGGGTTTATCATGTCTGTGAAGGCTATGCCACCTACCAGTCTCTACTGGTATACGGTGACTTCCACACTTGCGTTTACAGAAAACATAAACATAACTGACAGGAAGTAACGAGTACTAGTCGTAAGTCTGTAGATATGTTTACGGTTCGTTTTATTTTTTTTTACAAAGATTCGTATTCAAACATAAATAAATTGTATTAAGTTAATTTTGGTGTTATACACATCGAGAAGAAAGATATCATTTTACGTCACACAATATTATCGTGCAGAGCGCCATATTTTCACCGATAAATTCACCTTTTTTAATGATGAGATATACTGCATCATCATCAATCATGTCAGATGTCCGACGCCTAGAGGTGTTCTTAATTTTTCCGTCTTCGTCATTTGCAAATAGTACTAAACATAACGTAGTCTCGACTAGTAAGTGCGCAAAGAATTGAGCATAGTGTATATAAATTTGGGATTTTTGTTTATCTAAAAACCTGGTTTGACTTAAAATTTCTGTTGAAATGCCTGTAGCAAAATCAAGGCTAGAAAAGCCGAAATCCATCAAAACGGCTAAAGTTTATTGTATAATTAAAATGCCTCTGGATAATATCGTTAATTATCTAGTATTGATCACGTGCCCATTAACACTGAGTTTGTTTTCGAACCTCACTAAGGGCATCGTATAATCCAATCTTAATTCCCCGTTTTTAAAGGAAGGTATAGGGTTTTCTCTGCAATTTCTATTTGTTACTGTATATTGCTACTTATTTTTATAATTATTTTGCTGTCTGAAGCATTTTGTACAAATATTATACTTGCGTAAATTGTAGAATTGTGTGATTAAACTGTATATTTATTTAATACAATATTTCGTATGCCTATATAGTAAGAGAATTTCTAAAAGTAAAATAATTGAATGTAGCTAGACATTCAACAACAAAGATTGCCATATCTAGATATCGAAACTAGTAAATTCCAAAAAAGTTGAATATTTATTATCGTCCTAAAAGCAATATTTTAGCCATATTATGAACGAAAACAAGTTTGTTTACAAACAATTATCAATTGGAAAAAACTTACAGACCACCAGAAAAAATCCCGATGGCCTAAGGAAGGTATCGTGTATTAAATAGGACCTGGTAGGTAAACCCTTTGTAGCGGCAACAAGGATTGTACTCTTTTCAAAATTTGCCCAACGGCTAATTATTGGACACAGTCCAAATACGTTACCTACTTCTATACACGTGATTCTATATTATAACCTGACAACCCGCAGCGATTAGGCTTACCTATCCACTATGCAAAGACACAAATATTTACTGTAATTATCTAAATCTCACTTGGGTCCCGAATTTAAACAATCTTATCACGATTTATGGTGTACTATCAAATGTCACAGCAAATATCAAACGATACCAAATGGAGTGTGCAAGAATTTAAAAGTACATGTGTTGATTTTCGACAATGTGATTGAGCCTGTATAAGACATGGCGTTCGTCGGAAGTGACGACACAATGATTGTGCTCTATCTTTATATGCGATATTGCTGTTATAGAAACCTTTTAATGATTGGATAAACACAACATTACACAATGACAGTATTACGATTTGACCTTATTTAAAGTGTCAAACTAACGTCTGTTATGTTTGCAAACAAACCATTGAAATTTTGGCTACATTGTTTAAACGAATATAAAATCTGACTGGATTCCTGTCAGCATGCTGACATTGGGCAAACGTTGGCAAATTTTTGTACCGTTGGTTATTGGTTTGCGTTGGCATTGCAATGTTGGGCCAACTTTGGTCCAACCATGCATGGACTTCAGCAATTGAGATGTATAATGTGTCGTCGATCGGCCAACATAGATCCAATGTTGGGCCGACTTTCAGAACCTTTCTTTCGTTTTTTTATTCCAAAGTATGTTTCCTTACACAGTAGCAACACTGGATTAAAAGACAGATATTTTTCTTTTTTTATTCTGTTTTATTGGTTTTTACTACTGTAACAGTGGTTTATTTGTTGTTCAAACGTTGGGCAAATTATAATAAATATAAATCTTTTTTCATTTTTGTTGTTTTTTCCAATTTATATTTAAATTCACTTGTACAAATTAATACACATCATGTCTTCATGTCAGCTAGGGTTTCTGTGTCCACATGCGTCCACGAACCCCTGACAAATTTAGCTAGGAAATTCCCGGGCTAGAAGTCACTATTTTGATCGGCTACATCGTACCTTAATGTAGCCAATAAAAAGCTCGCGACTTGGTTAGGGATATCACAATGTCGATTGTAAATAAACCAAACGGATGTGTTGCGTAGACCATGTGAAAATCAGTGTATTTTGTACAGTAGTGTTAATCGTTTGTTATTACCTCGTTATTATTTAGTTGCGTTACGTTTTCTTCACATTCCAGAATGAGTAAGAATGACTACTGCCAAACACTTGCTTCTTTCAAGCAATTTCATTAGTTGATATTTTAAGGATTGAAGTCATACGAAAATCTTCTAGCCCGGGCATTTCCTAGCTAAGTTTGTCAGTGGTTCGTGGACTCATGTGGACACAGAAACCCTGACTTGTGAGGATGTCGTCCAAGTAAATGAAAATGAAATGACAAATAACTTCATAGAATTATATTGTGAGTACTAGTAGTACCTTAAAGTATATGTGTAATGCAAATATTTTAATCTTTCAACTTTCATAATGCATTAAATATAGTTAATTTCCTTTCTCCAGTAATTAGATCACGTTCCAAGGGTGTCAAGAGTTTTATCTGCAGATTGTTGATTAATTACTACAAAGTACACATCTCGAATAAATCACAGATAGATTATACATGGTATTACTTACTTTCTTACTTACTATAGAATTACCATATTTACTGGGGAGATTTTAACAAATAGGATTAAATCATGCATGAATTTTGCATATATTCCCACTGTCTAAAAGTACACTGGTATCATACTGGGAGGGTTCCCAGTGCTTGACCCACAGAGCAGCCCAGTGCGTCTCCGGGTGGCGGATTGGGGAGACCCTCTCGTTGGGGGTTGTTAAGTCATAATACGGAAAGCCTGACCGCGGACCGTAGTGGGTAACGTGTTTGGAGAGTGCCACGCTCCTTGCACGATAAAGACCCCTTTTGTAGATTTCGAAAAAGAGTAGGCTCATTGTAGCCGCAACAAAAGGCTAAATTTTCCCCCGCCCCCTACCCAAAACTCCATACTTTTCTAGTGGCAGTCAGAATTGTATTCCCTGTGACCCATCCCACCCCAATTTTCCGTTGATTTATTGTGTGTTAACTTGTTCCCGTCCTGAATATAGCTGAAATACTGCTCGCTGGACGTAAAGCAGACATCCAATCAATCAATCAATCTAAAAGTACAGGTTTTTTTTATATTTTAATTGGTATACCTGATGTTTAGTTCAATTACTACGCATTTCAGGTCAGGAAGGATTTAAACAATCATATAGTCGGACACTATGAAAAAATAGAAAACAATGGAGCTGTAAAGATGAACTGCACGGCTCAGAAAAAGGGGTCAAAGAAATGGTTTTCATCGTTGTCGTGATAGGATTTTGTACCCTGTAAGTAGTAGCTAATCTAGTTTTAATGTTATTATATAGATAGAGATGAAATATCGATTTTTCCGAGTGACAGAAATCACGGTATATAACATGTGAAAATTATCGTTTATTTTCACTCTCGGGTTTTTTCCCGCCAAAATTCCAGTTGATTTTGTACTATACAGATATTCATCCGCCGTTCATAAAATTAATGATTTAGCATTAATATTTTACGAAAACAATTTTGATCTATATAATAAATAGGATAATCAATTGGGCATCGTGAATATCCAAAATATGATCACTCGTGCCGCATACAGCATCAGATTAAACTCGTGCGGGGAACAAGTTCCGCGCACTCGTTTAATCATATGCGTTATGCGGCACTCGTGATCATATTTTGGATATTCACTCCGCCCAATTAATTATCCTATAAATACTAAATTAGTTTGTGTGAAACCTGCTTTATGCTCTTATGATGTCAATTTAGGAGAAAAACGTTAAATTTTGATAAACTCAATACTATTATTTAAGAACTTCGTGGCCTTTTAATTTGTAAAATTTTAGTGATTTTAAAGTAATGCCCAATCGGAACGGCGAGACAGACAGAAGTTGTAGCCAGGATACAGACAAATAAATAGAAAGCATTGTAAAAGACTGGCTGTGTATCAGACAGATATGTTGGTAGAAAAAAGAAATGAAAGAAAAACTACAAAAAATAAACAGGAGTGAATAAACTCTGGACATCAATAATACATCTATAAAGTATGAAGAAAACATAGTGTCTTTAGTATTTATTGACTTGTTCATAGAACTATGTCTATCCAAGGATTTATACTTTTACATCTACAATGATTTTTAATTATCTGCTAACTTAAAGGTGGACAAAATCTTCAGTACCATTAATTTCATATATAATGCTTTTCATAGTGGATAAATAAAGAACGTCTGCATCTAATTGGCTTTTGCTTTGAACATATGTGATCTGTGGTTGGGTTCTATTCTGCTCTGTGTTGATATAGATGGGCCAATGTTGGCGGTTAGATATTCTTTTGAAGTTTCATTGACGTAAGAAAGCGTGGATAGAACATTTCGTATGAAGCGAAAACATTATTAACATGTGCGCACGTTCAACCATTTATACGTCAATTTAACCATAAATTGTAAAACTAAATAAACGAAATTATAAATGTATTTATAACAAATAAAATAACAAACAACATTTTTTAACCAGTAAAATTGTTTAATCGTTATCAAAAAGAGGCAAGATTTTGTGGTACGTTATCATCGTTGACTTAATATAATATCATAAATAACGTTGAAAGTGTCACCTTTTAGTTCATTGTCATCGTGATCGTGTTCAGGTGGGTTGAGATATTGACACATGAACCTGATAGATTGATTTCATGGAACGCCAGTATCCTGAAAATATAAATGTACATGTACGCATAAGAACAAAGAACGATAACTCTGACAATATTTGTGAAATTTCTTTGCCTTCTGTTGGTTTGTTTGTTTGGTTAAAGCCACTTTCAGCATTTTTTTTTTCAGCTATATCATTACGTCTACTTTTTATTGGGGAAAGAAACCCAGAGCTGCCGGTGAAAACCCGGACCTTCGATAAAAACTGGCAATTCTTGTCAATTGAGATTAGAATCGAGCACTTCTTGTCGAAACTCGAACCCTCAACCTCAGTGTTGACATTTACGTGATCAATACTAGATGACTTACTACCTTAACCAGTCGGCCGCTATTTCTGTTTGGGCCGATTAGAATGAATAATGTGAAAATACTGTTTGCTTTTACAAACCAGACGTAAAGCAGATTTTTTTTTATTTAATACACAAGAAACATTTAAGCTGAATTTTATTTTATTTTTTCAAGCAATAATATATCTTATTGAAAACTTCAAACTAATTGAGGATATTGGCCCTAATTTTCGTTGTGTGTTTGTGTTTTCCATGATTGTTTCATAATCATAATATTTTAGGCTGTAAATAAAAATAGATAAAATAACTTCACTTCTCTATATTGGGGGGGGGTCATTTTGTAGGTTACAATACAACAGCCATATAATTTATTTTATAAAGTCATATTTTCATGCAAGATAAATTTTCTACAAAGTTAAAAAATGCTGGCGTGTTCTGATTGTACGTCTCAAAGGCGCTTAAAAGGTTGAAAATACCGAAGAAACTAACAGGACTGGGAACCACGGAGGACGGCTCAATTAAGGGATTTGAGAGAAAATGTCTGAAATATCTTGCAATTAGTAGTACGGGGAAATATTGACGAAAAATTGTTTTATCTTTATGATGAATTCAAGCTTCAAATCTCGTTCTCCTTTATTTTATCTACACAAAATATTTTCTCCGTCGAGGTAACAAAGTTTCGGTTTTGCACATCAATAAATTCCAACATCAGAATAAACTCAACAACTTTACTTGGACATGTCTGACAACAATGTCTACACAATAATTGTTTGTTTTCCCTGTAGTAATATTTGGTAGTAAAAGCCGGTTCTATTAAACATTTATTCTATGTATAATTCCTCTTTGGTTTTAACGTCCTGAATATAGCTGAAATATTGCTTGCTGGACGTTAAACATCAATCAATTAATCTATGGTTTTAAGATGAATCAAAGCGTGTCTTCGTTGCTTATTCCCTAATTCGGAACACAAGAGTTACTTCCCATTTGCAAGAGTTGTCTTTCATAACAGCAGGTATCAAGCATTGAACACACGTGGGGGGGGGGGGTTAACTTCCTATATAAAGGTATACGTATATGTGCCAAAAATATGGGTAGGTTTTTTTGAAAATTTAAATAAAAATGGGTCTAGTTTTTAAAACAATCTTATATAAAAATGGGTATGCCTTTTAATCTTAATTAAAAAAACAATCTGGTCTCATATAAATATGGGTCATGTTTTTGTCCATTTTAATATAAATATGCCCCATATAATATAATAAAGTGTAATTTTAATAATGACATTGTGTTTTCTTCTTCACTATGTTATCATTTTGTGTATATAAATATGACCTTCTTTTAAGTTTAGGGAATATAAATATGGGTTATGAAAATTGTTCATTTTATATAAATATGGGTTGTGAAAATTGAAATTTTATATAAATATGGGTTGTGAAAATTGCTCATTTTATATAAATATGGGTCATGAAAATTGGAAATTTTATATAAATATGGGTATTGAATTCAAATCAAAAATGGCACATCCCCACCCTAAAAATTACCAAGTTACCCCCCCCCCCCCCCCGTGATTGAACAGATAGGGAAAAATCACGTTTTTATTTTTTTTTATAATGTCTGTGGATTGACTCTTCAAGTACAACTAAAAACTGCAGAATTAGTTGGCATATCATAATAAATTTTACCAGATGTTTTGCTATATGTGAATAAAAAAATATTGTAGAAAAACTACTTTTTACCCACAGTACCTGCTCTAAAGAACAGATAAATCTGCAAATGGGAGATAAATCTTGTTTACCGCAAGAGGGGAAAAGCATTTTCTATGTATACTGTGTCCACAATTTATACACAATAGTCCCAGATGACAATTTTTTAAATAATGTTAAATGTTATGCAGACATTAGTTGCACAAAGTTATTGAAAGGTCCAAGATGGAAGCATTAAACTGTAAGAATTTAGAAGCTGCATTAAATCTTATCTCCGGCTTGTAACAAATGCGGGCTTTTGATTGGTTGTTTACCCGTCGGTACAAATCCAATGGCCCCGTCTGCGTTGCTAACGGCGCAGGGTGTATTGTTTATACGTTGCTCATATGTTCTAGAGTACCAGTGTATGTTATTCCACAGAGGAATATTTCCAATTCTTTCGTTTATATTAGTATTTTTACTTCATTTCTAACGCTGCAGATGCCCTACGTTCAAACAGACACACATAAATATGAATGAAATCGGAACTTGACGTCATTGTCTATTGACGTGATGATAACGTTACTTTAGCCGCCAAAATACCGAAAGTAGAAAAACAATGGAAAACAGAATTAAAACTAATCGAATACGTTAAATCTGAGGTTGGCGAGAGGAAATTATATATTAAACTTGTGTAAATTTATTCGCATTATTATAAAAAAATTACAATCTCCTGGGTAGAAAATTAACAATTACAGAATGGGTATATTATCATTATGAGTATTATTATTCTATGTTTAGTATTGATATTTACCTACCATCATGTAGTTATATATACAATGTAATATACTATATACCTGTATTGTAGTCCACAATGATATTGCATATGTTCGTGCTTTTTGTAAATGTATGTTTGTTTTATTTTATTTTTTTTTATTTTTCTCTGTGCCATGGTTTGGTTTATGACAAATAAAGATATATGTATGTAGATATGGAGATTTTAACACATGAAGTGCCCCAAGTACGCCCTGAGGCGAAGCCGAAGGTTGTACAGGGGTGCTGAAGGTGTTAAAATCTCCATATCTACGGATATGAACATGTATAACGAATTTATCCCCGGTTTTAGTTTGAAATGATGGATTTTTAGGTACTTTGTCAACGAAATGGCGGACGTTAAAGTAACGTTTTCCTCGTTATCAAAGAAAGTTTGATTGAAATTTGATAACAATTTGGCTTTTTTACAAAGTGTATAGGGTACTACCTTTGGTAGAACCCTACAGTTCTCGAAAAAAAACACAAGTTGGATTCAAACGCATATCTAAGAAATAAAGTTTTGTAAAGACGTGTAACTGACCAATCAAATTCCAGGAATACTACTCACACGGGGATAAGGGTTCATATTCCCTGTCTGTCTTTTATATTCCCGAGCCAGAGGCGGGGAATATGAACCCGTATCCCCTGTGAAGCCCGAATAACAATTATATTCTGTTGAAGTCTAATAGGTTCTTTCATACGTTTTCGGGAAAGACCGGTTGATCTTTCACGAGTGATAGAAATGTTATGTCTTTTCGCGAGTGGAGCGCAGCGGAACGAGCCAAAAGACATAAAAATTTCTATCACGAGTGAAAGTTCACACGGGTTTTCCCAAAAGCGCATGAAAGTACCTATTTCTTCCGTAAACCAACAAATTTCACATTGCTATATCCTATAGACTCTCCATTGTTTTATACTCCATTGTCTCTAGCATCCAATCAGAACGCCGGAAACAAGAACGTCATAAAAGAACGTTGATATGCTTCCATAACAACGTTCTTGTTTCGGGCGTTTTGATTGGACGACACAGCAAGTACAGATGTGTGCGCGTGAGCTCATCTGCACTGGGTCATCTGTACCAGAAATCGGCCATTTACGGAAGAATTCTTATTCTAATATTCTACAGTATTTTAGATAAGACATTTCTCATGCTTAAAAAATTGGACCGTAGAACTTTATAGTAATGTTACTTTAAAATATATGCTTAACCGTTTTCACTATACTGTGAAATCAGATCAGCACAACACAATTATATTTAAAATATTTGACTTAGAAATTCCCATTTTAAATTAAATTTGTGTTTTTTAAAATGGTGATGTTTCGAAATTTCATAAGGTATTAACGAACATTGTTTCACGTTGATATATACTATACATCGCAAGAAATTTAAAAAAAAAACCTCATGACTCCGAGATATACATAGAAACGTTTCTATTTGTTCATTGTGTACCATCATTGTTGATATTTAAATGTGTTAGCTCTATGATTGTTAGAGCAATAAATGCATGTCTTCTTTCTATGCGTCCGTCGTCATTAACGTGCAGACAGGAGATGAACAATGCAGCAACCTTCGTATATTATAGATAGTTTATTCTCATACAGCCAATAATACAATTGGTACAGAGAAGATAACAATAAAGAAAGATAACAACATACTATATACAATATATTCAACAAAAAGAAACAAGGTTACTGTTACATGACATGCAAACCATTTATAATATTAATGAACTTGACAGGATTTCTAAGAGACTTTCTGTTGCTAGACATCAATTCTGAATACTTATGAACATTGTGGTTTTTCACGTAGTGATTTGGAACTAACTTTTTTCGTTGTTCTGAAAGAGCGGTGCATTCAAATATATAATGGTATTCATCTCCTAGATTGTTACTATCACATCAATGACAAAAACGATTTTCTCTTTCAGTATTTTCCATCTACCAGTTTCTATTGGTAAATGGTGATTTGTTTTTCTAAATCGGCATAACTTTATACCGTCAGAAAAAATTTAAGACATTTAAATAATTTTCGTATTCCAATTTTGTTTTATACATTCTATAGTTTAGTGCTTTAGTTGAAAAAAACATAAGTGAATGCCAGTTTTGTACAAACTGGTCTATTAACCGTTGTTTTACTATGTATTTTAGCCAGTCATTACTGAGGAATTGTTCTGTTTCCCAAATTTGTGAAAAAAAAACACAATCATTAAAAATAGCTTTAACACAGTTAATCCAAGAAAAATGCATTCAAAATGGCGTCTATTCATTGAATAATTCATTTGTTTTACATAATATAAATAGTTAAACATAATATAAAGATATCAAATATCGATTTTAAATACATGCATTTTACGGAATCTTTCATCTCCGTCTGCGATTTGTCTTGAAATTAACAAGGGAGATAAACCGATAACGTGAAGTCTTCAAAATGGCAAACAAAGGCATTTGCATCGCACTTCGAAAGTGAAATTTATCATTAAAAGTTTAGCTGGCGTAAAAAATAAAGGTTATAAAATTTAAAATGCAATAAAAAGTTTCGTTGGAAGCTTAAATGTGTTGAATGATAGGTTCTCCGATAGTCGGGTGGTCCAAACTAAGCATGAGAAATGTCTAATCTAATTATATACTCTAGAATATTAGTACAAGAAGACTTCAACGGAATATAATTGTTATTCGGGCTTCACAGGGGATACGGGTTCATATTCCCTGTCTGTATTCTATATTCCCTTCGCCTCCGGCTCAGGGAATATAAAACACAGACAGGGAATATGAACCCGTATCCCCTGTGAAGATCCCGAATAACATATAATATCTTGCCGTTTATGGTGTTAAGTAACAACTTATGAAACAGACCATCTCGCCATACTGTATCGAAGGCTTTCTCGAAGTCTATGAAAGCACAATACATCTTTTTTCTTTTTTGACTTTAAAATTTGGAACAAGAAGAAAATAGCAAACTCATTATCCATAGTAGAGTAGTTTTGGCGAAAACCACTCTGATTTTCTTTAATAATATTATAATCTTCAGAAAAACTTCTTAGTCTTGCATTCAAAATAGCAGTAAATAATTTACCCAGGCAACTGACAATTGCTATTGGCCTATAATTTTTGGGATCTGTTGGATCTCCTTTTTTCTTATATATAGGTTTAATTATACCTATTAGCCAGCTATTAGGTAGAATTCCGGTATAAAAATTAAATTAAAAAGTTTTTCGTAGATATGAATAAACCGGTTTGAGGCAGATTTAATATATTCATTAACAATTTCATCAGCACCACAGGCTTTGTCATTGTGAACATTTGTAATACATTTAAGAATTTCTTCCTGGGAAATATAGTCATTTATAAGTTCATTTGTTATATTTGGAATCTCGTTATTGAAAACGGTGGTTGTTCTTCTAAATTCGCCATGTTTAAGTTTTTAAAAAAATCGTAGAGGGTTTCTATATTAATATTTTGATTTTTGTGTCGATTATTTCTACGTAATATTTTCCAAAAATATTAGGGATTTCTCTCCGATTCCCGTTGTAAGGAGTGTGAATGTTTTTATACTTTGCGTGCAATACTTTTTTATAATTCTTTTCTGCATTATTCATATTTGACCTATTTCTGCATGGTGTTGTTTGATTTGTATTGTTTTTTTTTTAATTTACGAAAATTCTGTCTAGCTGTTTTGCAATCTTTATCAAACCAAGGTTTGTTATTTTCTATATTTCGTTTTTGCGGACTTCTTCTTAGGTGTGGTGGGCTATATTTTCCAAAGTTTTTAGACGCTGATTCAATAAAAATATTTGCGAAGTCGTTTAATAGTTCATCAATTAAATCATTGTTTAGGTTAGTTATTCTCTCGGTACATCATAGTTCAAGTTTATGTTCAAAATTAACTAATGAGAATTCATCTATGTTATTATGAAAGTCTAAGACTTTTTCATTATCCCAAGGTTTTACTTTAAATTTATTTGTAAACGTTTTGGTAACATCATCAGGGAAGACATTTTCTATAAAGATGTTAGACAAAGATAAATACAGCGGTGCGTGGACGTCCGAGAGTAATGTATTGGTATCTAGAACATCAAAGTCTGAAATAAATTTAAGGAATTCAGGACTGCTTATACAATAATCTACGACACTAGCATTCTTACATTAAATTTGCCGATGTTTTTATCATTTCCAAATTCTTTTATTTTACAAGCATCTCTGTTATATTGTTTTTATTTTACAAGCATCTTTGTGATATTGTTTTCTTTTACAAGCATCTCTATGATATTGTTATATTTTACAAGCATCTCTGTGATATTGTTAATATTTTCATAAAGTTTAGCAATAAATTTCCGTATCTGTTTTTCACTTTATCCATGCTCCCTCTAACAAGTGGTATCTTTAAGTCATTTAAAATATAACAAAAATCATTAACAATTTCCTGAAGATATTCATCTATGTGTCTACTTTCTTCTATTTTAACAAAGTCTTTGTCAGGTCCTTGCATTAAAATCCCCAAAGGATACATGTGTATTTTGATTGATTTAAAAACAAGTGATATTCGTGCTCTATTTCACTAAAAGCATCTTCTGATGAATACCTGGTGTATTCAGGTGGTACATACACTACGCCAAACAATACAGGTTGAAGTGTTTTGAACAATAACTCACTACACTTAAACCACATTACATACTTACTACAGGTGTCGACAATATCAATATAATTTGCCAACATTTCTTTATAACATACAATAATACACCCGAGCGTTTGTTAGTAACGGTTCTTCTATTTTTCATGCTAAAAATATATCCAGGAAAATTAATCGAATCAAGATCTACAAAACAAACAATATCGTATTTTTGTATCATATCTATAAATTCGGGGTATTGTAATCTCATTTTAATTCCACAACAGTTTAAACACAAGATTTTTATTGTTTGTCTATTGTCGTTACTAACCGATCTGTTTGATTCTCTAAAAATGGAAACTTTGTATCACAGTATAATGGAGCACTTGCTTCTTTGTTACTATTTTTGTCTATATTTATATTTAATGACGCGTTAAAAGATTTGGTATCTTTATTCTTGGTCATATTAACACGTAACTCTTTAGAACCATTACTAACATCAGCGCTCAAACTACATGTATTAAAAGTATCATAAAGTTTAAAATGTTCTAGTAATTTTTCACTATACCAATTTTCATTTTCAGTTACTAAACTGTCGTCAATAACAAAAAGGTAATCACAAAAACAGAGACTACATAAACAAATAGAACAAGTGGGGCTTTTGAGTACATCAACATATTTTGCATTATCTTTAGCGTCATCTTTATTTATTTGCAGTGGGTAAATTTTGGTAAAATTATTTAGATGTAATAACAAAATTATATCACCATACAGGCTAAGTAAGAGACCAAAATTGTCTTGATTTTTGGAACACGATATATTGGAGATAAAATTAAAAGTAATACATTGCATACTAAAACATAATAGATGTGTATTACAATATTGTACAAAAAATAACAACAGATCAATAATGTCAGATATGACAAACTAATAATATCGAACAGCAATGAATAAGTATTACAGAATAGAATAATACATAATACGTGTACAGTACCCTGCACTTTAATTGTTAGCCCCCCCCCCCCCCCATTTATGAAAGAAAATCACTTTAATATATTTCATGTGTTTTATGTTTAAAAAAGTGGTTTTTTTTATTGTTGTTTTTTTTTAAGTTCTCGTTCAACTTTACAGACATCTCTAAGAGTTCAATGTGTCAACTATCTTTTTTTAAAGATAGTATTTTAATAGTAATTAACAACATAACAGGCATCACTCAATCCTGGTGCTTGTTTTACTCAGACAATATAAACCGGAAGTTTACTCAATCAGATATTGAAGTATTTACGTAATTTTGAATAAATTTCTTTACAAGATACGGCCAATTTAGTTTATGCATTTTGAAATAAAATTTAAGACATATTAGTAAAACAAATATTAAAAACTAAAAAAAATAGAGTAAAATGTAGACATATATTACATCTACAGTATATTATTTAAATAATATATTAATATTTTATCAAAAGTTATTAAGAACTAGAATAAGCGGAAAGGAAAATAAAGAAAATTAAATTACTACGAAACACATTAAATAGCTAAAATGTGTTCACTTTGTACAAGTCGGAACTCGTTAAATTAAAAGGGGGAAATATTTTAATGGATGTATGTCAACGGTAAAACAGCGTGGTGTCAATTAGTCTTTATAATTCGCTTACATAATTAGCTTCTATAAATTTACTACTCTTATAATCCTAATTAATGACACACAAACAAGTATAGATTTGTTTTTATACGATTTAAATGTGATGTATAAATAAAGTTCAAAGAATAGTTACTGGCAACTTGAGGCATCATTCGATAGACAAACACGTAAATCTTGTAATTGCGCGTACATGTATATTATAGATGGCTTATATACAGAAGAAGTATATTGTAGAACATTGAGGTAAGACTTGAAAACATGATAAATACATATGATATGTTTAATTTGTAATTTACTAACTTAATTTAAAGGTTTTCATTTAAGATGATAAGACACATACAAAATGATTTATTTTGTAAAGAGAATTATTGCAATATTTACTTATGGAATGACTCCCATTTTTATTTAGAATGATTCGCGGATTGTACTTGGTGTCAACGCCCATAATTATTTTTGCAATAAAAATAATATTTATTACGTATAAAAAAAATGGTACAGAAGCAGAGGAAAGGGGAATAATTTACTAAAAAACAACGAACATTTGGATTTAGACGAATTGCACTCGCACGTTGCGAGTTCCGGTCAAGGTGGACGTGTCACCATGATTTTTTTTACATAAAAAATTGTGTTCGTCAAATCAAAAATCACTATTTCAACCATATTAATGTAATTTTATTTTCATTTTATTTATAGACTCAATGATGAAGAATGGCCGTTACAGAATTCAGTTGGCAAAACAGAAGATGAACAAAAAAAGGTATGATATTGTCTTTATTTCTGATCTGTTAGCTGGTAACCCTCAATATCTTTACATGAAAATACATTGTATTATTAAAAAGCACTATTGGAGAAAGACAATTTTTGCATCATTCACACTTATCTGCATAAGAGTGCGAAGGTCATGCATGCGATATAAATAGTAAGGTACAGTGGCTTCTTACTATCATACTGTACAAGCCTCAATGGCGAGATAATATTTTTATACAGTAGACATAACGTGGATTTTATAAAGAGTTGTATTCGTCAGTTGTCTTTCGTTGTCCTTAACCATTTTTTTCTTTTAGGTCAATTTCTTCAATATAAAAACGCATATGCATGATAAAACGGAAGTCCAATCAACCAAGTGCATGCGTTAGTTTATTGGCGCACTACGTTGAAAACTGACCAAGGACCAAACAACCAACCAATTTAAAGATGGTATAGCCAAAGCAGTGTTTGAAATATTCTACAAAATAAGTCAGTTTTGTACACTTAACAGTAAGATCGTGTGGAGTGTGTATCAAGGATAATTGTTAACATCGCATAACAAAATGTATTATTTGTACATTAATATATTCTCACGAGGTTAAGAAAAAGGAAAGAGGCCGAATCTTTTCCTTTCAAAATGATAGAATTTTAGTTTGTTTTGTTATTTTTATTTTTGTTTATTTGTTATTACAATTTACACTTCGTTATTTTTTTGTTTATTTGTTTTTACATTTACATTTTCGTTATTTGTTTTTATTTGTTTTACATTTTATGTTTTTGTTAACCTTTTTCATGTGTTACACACATTTTTTAAATATGTTTTTAATTCCGTCCATTCTGTCTTACACTTTTAATTATCAATATTTGATAAACACATCTTTAATACTTTACATTTTTAACAATATTTAAATTAACTTTAATTTATATAACTTTTAATAAGTATATCTGTGATTTTATATTTTACATGCATCGCTGTGATATTGTTATATTTTACAAGCATCTCTGTGATATTGTTTAATTTACAAGCATCTCTGATATTGTTATATTTACTAACGTCTCTGTGATATTGATTTATTTTACAAGCATCTCTGTGATATTGTTATAGTTTACAAGCATCTCTATGATATTGTTTTATTTTATAAGCATCTCTGTGATATTGTTATATTTTACAAGTATCTCTGTGATATTGTAAAATTTTACAAGCGTCTCTGTGATTTGTTATATTTACAAGCGTCTCTGTGATTTGTTATATTTACATGCGTCTCTTTTATATTGTTTTTATTTTATAAGCATCTCTGTGATATTGTTATATTTTGTGTAATTTTGATATATTTTACAAGCGTCTCTGTGATATTTCTATTTACAACCATTTCTGTGACATAGTTATTTTACAAGCGTCACTGTGATAATGATATGTATGAGTTACTTTACATTTTATAAGCATATTTTTAGTAATATTGTTACATTTTACAAGCGTCACTGTGATATGTTTATTTACAAGCATAATTGTGATGTTGATTGTTAACAAGCATCGCTGTGATTTTAGTATACTGTGTTACTTTTACATTTTATAAGCATAGGTGATACTTTTCATATCAGTAAAGCATATCTGTAATATGTTATACCGTATAAACGTTTATGTGATACTAATACCATATAGTTTATAAAGTTACCACTTTGAAAACCATGTCAGATATTTGATATACTATGTTCATTTGATGATTGATTTTGTCTTGCTTGTACACAAAAACATAACAGCTGACGTTATCAAGCAATACAAATATATCTATTTTAAAAGATAAAAAAAATATTTGTATATTGTACTATACGTTTGTTTATATAAATGCTGTTTTGTAGCATTGTACATAAGTTTTGTTGTCAAATAAATCATGTATATATTTTTACCTTTTGTCTTTAAATATAATAAACAATGTTTACATGGAGACAGACAACAAACAATAAATTATATTTTAACAAAAAAAATCATGATTCTTTTGTATCAGCACTTACGGCGTCATAACATTAATAAACGTTAGATTCGTGAAATGAATACACAAAAAAATGAGGTTGCAGTTTCTGGTCTCAATGCAGGCAGGGTGTGTGTGCTCAACTCTTCGGGTTTTCTGTCGGTAATCCGTTCTTCTCTTCAATATAAACTGTTGCTAATAGTGGCGTTAAATATCAATCTATCAAAAAATATATATAACATAGTGTTTGTATTAACGTGCACTGGTTTAGGATTTTGAAAATTAAAGGTAGCTTCTGTTTGTTCTGTTCTTTGCGGAATGCAGTTTTTGTTTGGTTGGTGTTATCCGGAACGTGTATAACATACTGATTTATAGGTTCTTTGTGTAATACATTTCTATGTATGTCTTAGTTATTATTGTTTAACAATAAAGAAGAAGTGTTTGGATCCTTTAAGACGGTTCGACGCTTCTGTTTATGCACTTGCAATTTCTCTGCCTGGGGCTTGTTCTTTGCATTTTTTGTCCTTTTTTCCTATTGTCTAGTGATTAACTGAGGTCTGTGTTTGGTTAATCTATGTATTGCTCTTGTTCTCGCCATTGCACAGCTGAATATAATCCAACTTTGAGTAAAACAACATGTCATTACGAGCATCGCAAGATGCAAGATAAACCTAGGCTTGTGTGTTGGAGCCAAAAATATTCGAACGTTTAATCGAAAGTGGCTTCTTGATATACGGAAACAAATGCAATTACGTTGCTGTATTGCAGTTAGTTCTGACTTTAATATGTATGACAATAGAAAACAACATTATATTGAATGTTTTTAACGCCAATTTTAGCAATTTTTCAGCCATATGACGGCGTTGAGCTTTTATTAGGAAGGAAGTCGGAGTGCCACATAAAATCCAGACTTTCGGTAGGAAAACTGGCAATCCTAATACTAATTAACATTGGAGTCAAGTGCACCGTGCTAGCGTTGGGACTCGAACTCGCAACCTCACGTAATCAAAAGTAGACGGAACTACCTCAACCAGGCGGCCACCGAGGCCTCAACTCAAACCATTATTATATACACTTTAAAGAGACAATATTAACGCGGCTATGAATCGTACCGAAATGCTGTAACTTTGAAGTTGTAATCACGAATTTCTGTGACATGCCGTAGAAACTGGTAGATTCAATAAACCACCTACTCCGCTGAATGAAAGGACATGTGCGTTTTGCTCATATAAAGTTGAAGACGAAGTCCACTTCTTAATTGACTGTGACATCTACAGTGATTTAAGATTTTCCGTCTTTGATAAAGCCAAAACTATTGACGCTAACTTTGATAATTTTTTCAACTCTTGATAAATCATTATATATGCTGTATATATTTGATGTGTGACACTATAATAAAATAAATTATTATTATGTAAATATACAAACAATCTAATCAACAAACGCCATATTCATAAAATAATGATCAACAGCAACAACATAATGAAAAAACATTACGGAATATGCAGCATTACGACAATTTAGTATAACTGACATGTTGTTCATCTTCAATATAATTACTGCGGTAAAACACTATCTTCTCTATAATCATAGTTTCAAACTTTGTTGTTTCAACTGAAGAGGTGCAAGCCCACATGTTCACTTAATTGGCATTGAATGATTACATTTAACATTTTTAATTACGATTGTGCTTACTATACATCAATTAAAGGTAACGTATGACACTTGTTTTCAAATTTAATTGATAAAGGACAACTTCAAATATTCAAAAACATGGTGTGACCTTATATTTGTCTTCATTTTGTATCTCGCTATCGATCTATATATAATATTGACACATTCGCATACATTCCCCACTATATATATATATATAGTTTATTCTCACACAGCCAATAATACAATTGGTACAGAGAAAGTAACAAATAAACAAACAAAACAACAGGCTATATACAATATATACAAACAATAATAAGGTTATGCTTACACAACAGGTAAGCCAGGGGCGCTAACATGATCATTAATAATATTAATAAACCTGCAAAGATTTCTTAGCAGAGATTTTCTGTTACTGGACATTAATTCTGAGTACTTATAAACATTGTGGTTTTTCACATAATAATTTGGGACGAATTTTTTACGTTGTTCTGTGAGAGCATGGCATTCAAACATGTAATGGTATTCATCTCCTAATTTGTTACAGTTACATAAATGACAAAGACGATTTTCTCTTTCAATATTTTTCCATCTTCCAGTTTCTATTGGTAAATGATGATTTGTTGTCCTAAATCTGCATAGTTTTATAGCTTCCGAGAAGTTCAAGACATTGAAATAATTTTCGAATTCCAATTTTGTTTTGTAAATTCTATAATTTATTGATTTTGTTGAATGAAACACAACCGAATTCCAATTTTGCGCAAACTGGTCTGTTAACCTTTGTTTTACTATGTATTTTAGCCACTCATTATTGAAGAATTGTTCTGAATCCCATATTAGTGTAAAACCACAATCATTTAAAATTGTTTTAACAGAGTTAATCCAAGAATATTGTATATTATAGTTTTCGTTCGATTGCCGAGTAAGACGATAGAGTATTGACGACAATTTGGATTGTTTGCCATTTACAAGTTTGGACCAGTAAGATACCATCCGTATCTTCATATCAATAGCAATAGGAAGTCTACCAAGTTCCCCATAAATCATATAATTTGGTGTTGAAGACTTTAAATTCAACAAAAGTTTACAAAATTTTAAGTGAACTCTTTCTAACGATTCGTTATTACCGAAGCCCCAAATTTCACAGCCATAAAGAAGAATAGGTTTAACCATTTTATCAAACAAATCTAGGAGAATTTTTACTGATAATTTAAATAATCGTCCCAACTTAAGAACTTCGTACATAGCCTTCAATGCTTTATCTGCTAAAAGTTTCTTGGTAGAATCAAAATTACAGGTTTTTGTAAAAATAACCCCTAAGTAATTAAATTTTTCCACTATTTCTATTTCGGTATTTTGATAAAAGAATTTAATATTTGTTTTTGGTTTACCCAATCCAAGTACCATAACCTTTGTTTTGTCGACGTTTACTTTTAACTTCCATGTATTATAATAAGCTGAGTTTTTTCTTACTTCTAGGCGGACTCTGAAATCAGTGTTTACAGTGCGCGAGGGGTCTTTGTTTTGGTATTAACCAATTTTAATATTAAAAAGTAATACTTTATTACATTTTTCAATCCAAGAAAATAAATTTTTTTTTAAATTCAAATTATGCATATTATTTTGCAATTTTCTGTCGAAGTTTAATGGAAGTGTGCAGGGTACGCTTCCCTCTGGCTTCGTCACTGACTTCAACTAAAATCTCATCACTGATGACGATATAGAGACTTGTAAGAACAGTATACGCTTTTACATTTGTTACAAGTATTTCACAATAAAAAATTATACCAATTTTCGTTTCTATAAATTATTAGTTACATGCTATAAAATTATATAATTTTTATTTAACATATTTGAACAATCATCTTTGTTATTATTTAATGAAAATACTGTATTACTTAAATCAATTTCAACTGGAACATTCCTTTGACGCTCACCAGTAAAATCAATGTCAGTCTAAACTTGAAATTGATACCAATAATTTCGTTTTGCTTTCTAAACATCATGGTGGTCCCGCCATGTCAGATCGTAATACTATTAACACAAATTGTTCAAATTGTATGAGTCGAAACACGTTAAATAAACAATGCTGAAATGTGTCAAATGACAAAACGGTATGGTGTCAATCATTTTCTATTATTTGTTTACATAATTAATAGATATGAATCTTCTAATACTGTAATCCCAATTAAGGACCCATTTACACACAAGTATAGATGTGTTTTAACATGATACAGGTGCGTGCTATATAAAAATGGTGTAAAATTGGATTATTTCAACTTTCGACATCATTTGACAGAGAGTTTTGCATTCCCGAATTATATCAGGTAAGACTATTTTCTATAATTGTTACGGTTCATTCAGTTTTAGTTTTGTTTTTGTTCGGTCTATATGTATTACTTAAAACTCAACGAAGAGAAAAAAATTAATTCAGTATAGGAACAATTTAAAATATAAAACGAACAGAAAAAAATTAATAGCAGCAACGATTTTAGTTCTTATTGCAACTGGCAAAGAATAAATAGTCATCTTCAGATTATAAAAGTGGAACTTATTTTAAAATTAGTGTTAATTGTTTTAAATTTATCGTTTGTTTTATCATTACCAGCTTATATACGAAAAAATGTACGGACTTAAGTTAAAGTTATAAAAAATAACAAACATATACAATTTTATTTTAGTAGTATGTAAAATTATTAAAATAAGTTTATTATTTTTTAGGTCTATGAAGAATAATTGGTCTTTATGGATCCAATCAGGAATAATTCAATTAAACCACAGACAGGTAAGACAATATGACATTTATTTTTATTTTAAATAAGTATGTACGTTAGGTGTAAAAGCCTTTTCGAACATAAGCAAAATTTCTCTTACTTACAACACAATCTAATTAAAATTAAATATTTCATTTGCTCCCTTTATTTATTTATTTATTTATTTATTTATTTATTTATTTATTTATTTATTTATTTATTTATTTATTTATTTATTTATTTATTTATTTATTTATTTATTTATTTATTTATTTATTTATTTATTTATTTATTTATTTATTTATTTTCTTACGCGTATATTCCATTTTTATTTTCAGGTTGCAGGTGTCAATTTTTTTCAGCGCAGAAAATGTCTATATGTGATGACAAATTTTCATAAATCACGGCTTCAACGCTGAGCGTGAAATAATGCAGGGTAATAAAAGTTGAATACTCTCAAATATAAAGTTTCCGTGAGTTCTATGTCTAGAAGTCCTGAATATAGTTGAAATATTGCTGGCTGGACGTGAACCACCAATCATTCGATCGATCAGTCAATCAATAGAATAATAGATTACACACTATAGTACATAACTATATATAACAGTACAGAAGTCTTGGTGACAATGTGAAGAAAAATTAAGGTACAGACCAATTCAGACATTTTACTGCTGAAAATAATTGAATTTTATAATGGTATTTGTTTATCTGTTATTGTCGCAGTTACATTTTTGTTAAGTTTCATTGACTGTACTCGCACAATTTGTGTTTGTTTTATATTGTTTTTACATTTGTTAAACTTATACATTGATCGTTATAAATTTTTTACAATGCCATCCATTTAACATTTTATAAGCTTATCTGTAGTAGTTTTACATTTTACAAGAATATCTGTGATATTTTTACTTTTACATTTTATAAGATAATCTGTACTAATTTTACTTTTTACACGATTTTGTGTTATATTTTTACTTTACATTTTATAAGCATATCTGTGATACTTTTACTTTACATTTTATAAGCTTATCTGTACTAATTTTGCATTTTATAAATCTGTACTACTTTTACATTTTATGATAATTTTACTTTTAAATGTAATAAGCATATCTGTGATACTTTTACTTTTACATTTTATAAGCTTATCTGTACTAATTTTACATTTTATAATCTTTATCTGTACTACTTTTACATTTTACGATACTTTTACTTTTAAATGTAATAAGCAAATAAGTGATACTTTTTAGTTTTTTATTTTATAAGCATATCTGTGATAGTTTTACTTTTACATTTTATAATCTTTATCTGTACTAATTTTAAATTTTACAAGAATATTTATAAGTGATACTTTTACTTTTACATTTAATAAGCATATCTGTGATACTTTTAGTTTTACATTTTATAATCTTTATCTGTACTAATTTTACATTTTACAAGAATATCTGTGATACTTTTACTTTTACATTAACATAAAGCATATCTGTGATACTTTATGTTTTATATATAATAATAATATCTGTGATACTTTTAGTTTTACATTTTATAAGCTTATCTGTACTAATTTTACATTTCACAAGAATATCTGTGATACTTTTACTTTTACATTTTATCAGATAATCTGTACTAATTTTACATTTTGTGAGCATATCTCTGATACTTTTACTTTTTACAGGATTTTTTGCGATACCTTTTTTCTTACATTTTAAATGCATATCTGTACTATTTTATATTTTTGAAAAGCATATATGCTATACATTTTCTTTACCTTATTATTAAACGTCGAGACTATAATTTGTCTGCAGGAATGACAGCAGGCTCTGTCAAACATCATAAAAAGTCTTGGTTGATCCCTGGTATCTGGTATACTGTTCAAGTTTTTGAAATAAACCACTACATCCGGTATGGAATATCTAAAGACAGTATACTAATTGTAAATAAAAGAATGACCTTAGGTTTTGTAAATAATATTGAACGATATGAATGTAACTACATTTGATTTTTTATGTTTGTCGGATAATGTGACAGCAGTCAAATACTTTATATAGTTTTAATCACAAAATAATTATACAAAATTACTTTTCAAAGTTTTAATATTGAATTGTTTGTTTTCGAAGTTAAAAATATTTGTGTATTATTGTACATTCTTTGAAATTTACACTTACTTACTTTTGTCATATTGTAAATAAGTTTCTTGTTAAATAATAAATATTGTCTATATTGATTACCCATCGTCTTTATACAGAATTAGTTCTGTGGCGACACTTGACGAAACTGATAATGTTGGCTCATTACGTAGAATTGCAAAATCAACCACTTACGGATTCTTAAATATGTTCTGGGGGAAAGATCGAGCGATCTTTCATGAGTGATGGAAATTTGTGTTTGAAGCTCAGAGGGAACGAGCGAAAGACACACACATTTCTATTACGAGCAAAATCAGTTATCCTCAAAACGCATGACTACCTATTCCTTCCGTAAACTAACTTTTCCATTTAGATCTTCAATTTACACCGAAAACACACGAACCTTTCAAGGCGACGTATACTTTCAGACGTTGTTATTGGATAGCGAATCAAGAAAAGATGAATGAGCTTGAACTCGTCTTGACCCGAAATCGGAAATTTACGGAACAAACAAATATAACTCCTCAAGCAGACCTCGGTGGCCGAGTGGTTGATGTAGTTAGTATTCTACAATACTAAACATCATAAACATGGAACAAAAACACAATTGTTGACAGCTCTTTTTCCCTCTTTGTTTATATTAACATAAAGTCAATAAAAAAATTCCACCGATTCCCCTGGAATGCCATTTGGTAGTCTGAAAGTACCATACCACTTCCAAACTATATCCAAAATTTAGAAAAATTTATCAATGTTAACTCTTTTAAAGCTCTGGAAGCATCCCTATCTTCAGGGATGAAGTCTGAGAGACTCCGAAACCAGGAAATTGGCAATTATTCCACTAGACTAAAATAATCCTAATCCATTATATTTCATCAAAGGTTTAATTTCTAATTTTTTTTCAAAGTTCCATCTTTCCAATAAGCCCAAAAAGTAGAACCAAAACAAGAAAAAAGCCAAAGAAAAAAAATTACAAAGAAATATACCATTTTATGGGGAACTACATTCGTTCCACATCATGATCACGTGCATGTCAGCACTGAGTTTGCGTGTTCGAGTCCTTCTGCGGACGGGGTATGCTTAACTTCATTATTAATTGATAATGTATACCAGTTTTCTAATGAAGGTCTAGGGTTTGCAACTCTTCCTGGAATACATGACAAAGCAGAAGAAAAAGATAAAAATGATATAGAATCTTCGAATAACAACAAAGGATAACTGGTTCCCAGATATAACCTCTGCCACTTGTCATTACTCGTTCACATCTGGACTACATGTGTTATATGCCCGTGATGTTTGTAAACTAAGTTTGATGTTTGTAAAAAAAAATACACAAGATCTCGTTATTTTTATTTAGTCTAAATACACTTTTTATAATTTGTAAGCCAGGCTTATCTGTCATGAGACTTATCTCTCTTGCATCTGCCAATGGTGTTTTGAAGGTTATCATGGTGACGATTAACGTGATTTGCGTGGAACAAATGTTCAAACAATGAAAGTGTTGAGTTCAGATGATAGTGTCCGCGTATACATGTTGTTATATTTATAATGTTCCGAGTAACATGTTGTTATATTTATAATGTTCCGAGTAGAGATTTTTGTACATTTATCCTTGTTCTGTATTTTGTGTTAATTAAGCTTCATTGTTGCTTCTGTCGACAAGGTCAAAACTGTTGCCTTTTACAGTAACTGTCACTTTAATATGATTTATTTGACTTATTTTTTATAGATTTTTTAATTCAGCAAATAGTTATTGTGTTGCGATGATCATTAAATACACCTGTAAATAACTTGTGGTGTATGACACCCAACCATCAACACACCAACTTACTCCAGTAATGGAAGCGGGAGGTTTGGCATGCAATAAAACATTGTTTAACCCACAATTTCTTTGGAAATGCATGTACCATGTGATCAGGTGCGTAGTACATTTGTGGTTGTTGGTTCCCGAGTTGGCCGGTTCATTCCACTTTGATTTGTGGCTTGCCTTTTTTGACAGTTAAATTGGTGTTCCGTATTTTGTTATTTTAATTCATAGTTACTGTCCAGTTATTTGATACTATACGTCACTGTCCTCATAATATGTTTTGAACGTCACTGTCCTGATTGTTGCCTCTAACGCCACTGTCCTGATTGTTGCCTTCAACATCATTGCCATTATTATTGCCTTTAACGTCACGGCCCTGATTGTTGCCTTTAACGTGACGGCCCTGATTGTTGCCTTTAACGTCACTGTCCTGATATTGCCTTAACGTTACTATCCTGATTGTTGCCTTTTACCGTACTGTCCTGAATGTTGCCTCTAACGTTACTGTCCTGATTGTTGTCTTGAACGTCACTGTCCTGATTGTTGCCTTAACGTAACTGTCCTGATTGTTGCCTTTAACGTTACTGTCTTGAATGTTGCCTTTAACGTCACTGTCCTGATTGTTGCCTTTAACGTAACTGTCCTGAATGTTGCCTTAACGTTACTGTCCTGATTGTTGCCTTAACGTTACTGTCCTGATTGTTGCCTTAACGTTACTGTCCTGAATGTTGCCTTAATGTTACTGTCCTGATTGTTGCCTTAATGTTACTGTCCTGAATGTTGCCTTAACGTTACTGTCGTGATTGTTGCCTTTAACGTTACTGTCCTGAATGTTGCCTTAACGTAACTGTCCTGATTGTTGCCTTTAACGTAACTGTCCTGATTGTTGCCTTTAACGTAACTGTCCTGATTGTTGCCTTAACGTTACTGTCCTGAATGTTGCCTTAACGTTACTGTCCTGATTGTTGCCTTAACGTAACTGTCCTGAATGTTGCCTTAATGTTACTGTCCTGATTGTTGCCTTTAACGTTACTGTCCTGAATGTTGCCTTAACGTAACTGTCCTGATTGTTGCCTTTAACGTAACTGTCCTGAATGTTGCCTTCAACGTTATGCCAAATATTTCACCTCAATTTATATAATCGAATAAAGGAAAAAATAAGACGTTCTTTATTTCAACGCATGGGTCGTTGTTTTCATCTAATACAATTATCTTTAAATAGAAAATCAGTTCTAAGATTTACACAATATACAGTTGGTGTTTCAAACTGGCTTGAACAGAATGGACATATTGTTTCTTGTTTCTTTTAACCGGACATTACTTGTTGATTACAAAAGTTCCAGAAAAATAGAAAGAAAAGACGAACAAAAGTCACAAGACAATAATAAATACGGATTTGGAAAAACATAAACAACACGAAACAAAAACAAACAACACAAGACAGAAGTGAGAAATCCCAGAAATAAAAAAAAACTTTGGTGAACTCAAGATAAGTAAGTAGTGCTTGTCTCTGTCCAGATGATATTAATTATGTAAAAAATGACAATTATTCCTCTTGATATTTATTACATTTCATTAATAATTCATTAGTAGCAGTAAATAACAAAAAACTAATAAATAAACAAGAACGAGCGATCATGGATTCCAAACTATAGTTGAAGCAACATGGTAGAAAAAAATATGTGTCGCTATTGCAAGGCAGCTGGGACTATAACTTGATTCATAGGTTCCTGAAGGCAGTTACCAATAAACAGTATAAACATGTACAAGCTGCATGGAAATAGGGGACTTTTCAGTTTTCATTTACACAAACACTCGTCGCATAAAACAGTAAAAATCTTTTTAATTATCTCAGCTGGCTCCCACAAGCTATAGATATTAATCTTGAGACATACAAAATAAGAAACATGTTTACTAAATATTACCTATGTTATTATTACATCTTGTCTTCTTCTCATTTATTTATTATTTAACACCGTTCCTGTAACAATAAAATAGGTCATACTGACACGCCTTTATTTAGTTTAGTAATTTGTAAGTTTTATTGCATAAGATGTTTTTGATAATATCGACTGTAGTATTAGAGATTATCGACATTTTTCTAAATATATGCATGGAGATAATTCGTTTTGATATCTTTACATTTAACATACCTATATTTTCACGCCTATACTAGTATTATACCCCCCCCCCCCGCTTGAAAAGCGGGGGTATATAGTGATCATGGTGTCCGTCCGTCAGTCCGTCCGTTACACTTTCTCTTATTTGCAACTCCTCCTACACCACTGAATGGAATTTGATGAAACTGTCACATAGTGCCATTGTGCAGGAGATATTTAACATTTTGATCGGAATGATATTTGGGGTTTCCCATAGAATAACATGGACATTGCCATTGACATAAGGGGGTACCCATCTCTTATGTGCAACTCCTCCTACACCACAGAATGGAATTTAATGAAACTTAAACAGAATTTTTGTCACATAGCGCCATTGTGCACCTGATAATTAACATTTTGATTGGAATGATATTTGGGGTTTCCCACAGAAAAGAATGGAGATTGCCATTCTTTGAGGTGGGGGAGGGATGGGGGTTCCCATGTTTTATCTGCAACTCTTCCTACACTAGATTAAGTTTCAAGTTCATAAGTAAGAACACGTGCATTTTTGAAGAAATCATGAAGCGGGGGGGGGGGGGGGGTATCAATGATGAGCATTGCTCACACAGTTTTTTTTACTCTGGTATTTACTTTTATTCTTCTGAGTTTTTGTCATTTATTGTCAATTTATTATTATTTTCCGGCGTACTAAATCATTCCAAATTTGAAATGGGAAATAACTTAGTTAATGTCTACATCTGCATTGTTTCATTTATTTCATAAGATTGTTTAAACAAAAACAAAAAATATCAGATTAAAGAACTGAATATATTGATGATAAATCTGTGCTAAATCGACTTTATATTTATTCGCTACAGTTAACTGTAAGACCTAACAAATTAGGAAAAACTTAAACGCGATTTCATCGGATTGAACTTAGTTTAGATGTGCGTGTGCGTGTACATGCAGTTAAAAAATGTGTTATCGAACCACTGTGTCTAGTACAATTAATAATGACGTTCTGACGCGCGCGCTGGTGTGTGTGTGTATAGTTTCCACGCAGTCGGCATATTTCTCAACAAGTATTCCACCTTTTTGGCGTTCTAGAACATTTTTTTTGTCATAACTAAACTACTATCGAGGACGAAAAAAAGCCAACATTACGCGATGTATGGATTGAGCATGTTATTATCGTATCGTATCCGTTCTAAATGGCATTCTTTGACACAACATTCATTTTCTAAAGTTTATAGGTAAGACAAAAAATTGTTCACCAATCTGGTGGAATACTTTTTGAGGAATATATCGACTGCGTCGGAATTACATGAATACAATTTTACATGTTTTTGATTGGTCTGAAAATTACTTTCGGGTAATGTTAAATCGCAACAGTAGTATAATTGCATTCAAATAAATACGCTTATTGTTGTCTGCAGCAGTCCACATACAAGCGGAATCAAATACCGGTTTTAACTTGTATTAAAAATTGATGGAAAAGTACAATTGTTCAGTAGCCAATCAGAATAGCCGTCTTGTTCTGAATTATCCAATCAATGTATCTGATTCATGTACGCGTTTGTAACACAAATATCTTATGAACAACAATGGACGCGACTGCTGTTAATAGATTTGCTACGATATTCGCAGATATGTTGGTTTTTAATAAAAAAAAATAAATAAATTGATATTCAGTTGCTATCGGTATTTCTCAACCCTCAATATTTATATTCACATCGCTATTGCATTTCTCTTTTGCTTGAGAAATCCGATAGCGACTTACAAACAAATGTCAGACTAGTAAGTTATTTACGTGCAATGTTTAAAAATTCTGTCATTTAAGTCTACTTTGATTTATTTGTTGATTTGTTTGAATGAGATTTAACGCCTCTGTCAGCATATTTCAGCTATTTCAGTGCGTTCAGTTTTTATTGGAGGAGGAAGACTAAGGTTAAGATTATATTAGAGTCGAGTACACCCTGCCGCAGTGAGCCTCGAACCCGCAACCTCAGAGTTAATAGACAACGCTATCAATACTAGATGACTAACTATACCTTAACAACTCGGCTCGTCAGCCAATGTCCCTTCACGGATTAGTACATTTATCTTAATTTGTTGCTGCGTTTGTGTTTTGTTAGCACGTAAACTTCTTAACTCATGACCATACACAGTTTGTAAAGTACCTTATATAACACAAAAACAAAGTGTATAAAATCACGACAAACATACACAGTAAAGGACATGGCGTTAAAAACTTAATTGCTTCAAAATTAACTTTTAACCTAGATTGGGAATTAATGCGAATGGACCCCATTGTAAAGCATCAGTTCTTTACAACAATTTGTATAACACGATATGTCAAAAAGTAAGAGTCGTGCTGATGAAAACAAACAGCTCTGAACAGCTGTAGAAATGATTGACTTAAAAGAAGGTCTGAACTTATAACCGAGCAGTACATGTAACAATGAATCTAGTTCAAATACTTTTCATTTTACCCCACAGAACGTTAAGCAAACGTTTTCTGTCTCAATGTAAACAATATGCTGATTTTATTTATAGACAAAAGGTAAATATATATACATTATGTATTTGACAATTTTGATTTTAACCTTACAGAAAATCAAGCAAACGTATTATCTCCGTGTAAACACATTGTTAATTCTATTTAAAGACACAATGTAAAATATATACATAATTTATTTGACAACAAGAAACTTATTTATAATATTACATAAAATTAAATGTATATAAACAAACAGATTTTAAAATAGACAAATATTTTTAACTTCAAAAACAGATATAAAATGTTAAAGTAACGCAGCATATTAATATCATATTGACGCTTTTAAAACAATAATATCACAGAGATGCTTGTAAATATAACAATATCACAGAGATGCTTATAAATATAACAATATCACAGAGATGCTTTTAAATATACCAATATTACAGACTCGCTTTTACACATAGATGCTTGTAAATATAACAATATCACAGAGATGCTAGTAAATATAACAATATCACAGAGATTATTGTAAATCTAACAATATCACAGACACGCTTGTAAATATAACAATATCACAGAGATGGTAGTAAATATACCAATATCACAGACACGCTTGTAAATATAACAATATCACAGAGATGCATGTAAAATATAACAATATAACAGACTCGCTTTTACACATAAATGCTTGAAAAATATAACAATTTCACAGCGATGCATGTGAAATATAAAATATTTGACATAGATAATTGTAAAAAAATCTCAGATATACTTATAAAAAGTTATATAAATTAAAGTAAATTTAAAATATTAACGATGTGCTTATCAATTTAAGATTTGATTATAAAAAGTGTAAGACAGATTGGACGGAATTATAAACATAAAAGTTTACAAAAACATAAACTGTAAAACAAATAAAAACAATTAAATAACGAAAATGTAAATGTAAAAACAAATAAACAACAAAAAAATAACAACAAAACAAACTAAAATTCAACTATTTTGAATCGATAAAATTCTGCCATTTCCTTTTCTTAACCTGGTGACAGTGATTATTGTAAAGGTTCTACATGCTTGTGATGCAATATCACGGAGTTATCCGCGACAATAACTCTACACAGAATGCACAAGATCTTACTGTAAAGTGTACAACGTTGACTTATTTCGTAGAATATTTTACACCCACGGTTGACTGTACCATCGTTGTATTCTGTTTTGGTTGGTTGGTTGGTCCCGGGAGTTTTATAGGTACTGCGCCGGCAAACTAATGTATGCGCATGGTTTCATCACGCAATATGCGTTTTTTTATGTTGAAATTATTAACATGTTGCCTGAAAACAAAAAAAAACAACATATGGTTACATGTATGGACATCGACAGACAACCAACAAATACAACCCCTTATAAAACGAACGTCGATTCCAGGCGATTAGTCTGGATATGTCTACTGTACCAAAATATTATAGGCCTGTACAGTACATTAATAAGTTGCCGCCGAGCATTAATATTTGTATCGCATGACCTTCGCACGATAATACAGATCAGTATGAATGATGCGATAATTGATAATGAGTAATGTTATAAATAGCAGAATATACTTTTTTTATTACATAAATCGTTTCTCCAATTGTTTTTTTTCAATAATAATAAAATGTACAGTACATAAATTGAGGGTAACCAACTAACATGCCAGAAATAAAGACCATATCATACCTTTGTCTTCGGTTATCTTCTGTTTTGCCAGCTGAGTTCTATAAAGTCCATTCTTTATCCTTGAGTCTATAAATGAAAATAAATAAATAAATATTGATGAAATATTGATTTTTTTATTTGTGATTAAACCTTGTTTTATTTGCCAATAACAAAAATTCATAGGGACACGCCCACCTTGACCGGAACTTCCCGCTTGCGTATTAATTAAATCCTTGTTAAAATGTTCATTTATTAAATTATTCCAGTTTTCTTCACTTGTCTAATGTTTATTTATAAGTAATAACTCTATTATTTTTTATTTGGTTGTAATATTGAGCCAGTATAATCCGTATCGAGGACTATTCAGTTGTAAACACCGCAAATTTATTTTATAACCCAATAAAAAAAATAAAAGAATGAGTGTCATTCCTTTAGTAAATGTTGCAATATTTCTCTTTACAAATGGTTACAATCTTTTTTCATATTGGTCTCTTTTAGTTGTAAATGAAAATTTCCGTATATAAGTTAGTAAATTACAAATTACAGTATATTATACGTATTTAGCATGATTTTAAATCTTACCTTAAAATTCTAAAATATACTTTTCTGTGTTTGACAATAAACATGTACGCGCAATTTCATGAATAACATGTTTCTCTTCCGAATGATGCCTCAGGTTGCCAGTAACCATTCTTTTACCTTTATTTATACAACACATTTAAATCGTATAAAAACAAATCTATACTTGTTTGTGTGTCATTAATTAGGATTACAAGAGTAGTAAATTTATAGAAGCTAATTATGTAAGCGAATTATAAAGACTAATTGACACCACGCTGTTTAACCTTTGACATAAATCCATTAAAATATTTCACCCCTTTTTATTTAACGAGTTCCGACTTGTACAAAGTGAACACATTTTATAAATTTAATTTAATCACAGTATTTAGTTTTCTTTAATTTTCGTTTACAACTATTCCAATTGTTAACAACTTTTGAACTTTAAATAAATTAATTACTGTAGATGTAATTTATATTTAGGGTTTACTATATATTTAAGTTGTTATGAATCTTTTTTACAAATATGTCTTAATTTTATTTCAAAATGCATAAACTAAATTGGCCTGATCTTATAACAAATTTATTTAAAATTACGCAAAGCCTTCAATAACCTACGAATTATACATTTTAGTCATGCAAGTCCCAGGATTGATCGGTGCTTTTTATTATGTTAATTTGTATTAGTACATGAATAGAATTTGCATCTTTTTGATTGGTCTGAAAATTACTTGCCGGTCATGTTAAATCGCAACAGTACTAAAATTGCATTAAAATATGCTAATTGTTGTCTGCTGCACAGTTCTGCTAAGAGCGGAATCCAATATTAACCTTGAAATCCCATAGCGACCTATTACAAATTCTGACATTTCAGTCTACTTTGCGATTTCTCGGACTTGTGTGTTGTTGGAACGTGCATTAACGCCACTTTCAGAATTTTTTTCAACTATTTCGTAGCGTCCAATTTCTATTGGGGGAGGAAGACGGAGTACCCGGAAAAAACACCCGAACATTCGGTACGGGTACACCCTTCCCGAAGTCAGACTCGAAACAGCAACCTCAGTGTTGATAGACCACGTGATAAATAGTAGATATTTCACCACATTGACCACTCAGTCACCAATTCACGGATTTGTATACGGGTCCTAATTTTATGTTTTGTTTGCACCTTAAGAACTTAACTGATGATCATACATATTTAGTTAAGGACCTTATATAACATAAAAACAAAGTGTATAAAATCACGCTAAACATGCACAGACAGTAAAAGACATGCCTTGAAAAGACTTAATCGCTTAAAATTAACTCTTTACACTAGATCGGGAAATATCAGCGTGTACCTGGAATTACTTCTCAATTCCCTACTTGCGGTAAACAAGAATTATCTCCCATTTGCAGAGTT
Source organism: Limnoperna fortunei (assembly GCA_944474755.1). NCBI lineage: Eukaryota > Metazoa > Mollusca > Bivalvia > Mytilida > Modiolidae > Limnoperna > Limnoperna fortunei. The sequence goes on from OX104125.1 coordinate 35,295,528, forward strand.
ATCTGTTCTTTATAGCAGGTACTTTATAGTCGATACTGTGGGTAAAAAGTAGTTTTTCTACAGTATTTTTTTATTCACATATAGCAAAGTATCTGGAAAATTTATTATGATTTGCAAACTAATTCTGCAGTTTTTTTAGTTTTACTGGAACAGTCAGTCCACAGACATTATTTAAAACAAAATAAAAACGTTATTTTTCCCTATCTGTTCAATACCAGATACCTGGCTGTTATGAAAGACAACTCTTGAAAATGGGAACTAACTGTTGTATTCCGAAAATGGGGAATAGAACCTGGACCAATTGTAAAGTAAAACTTCTTCGTTATAATTTGTATAACATATAAATGTACAAAGTACAAGTCTTGCTAACATAAAAAAATTACAACTTTTTTACGACTGCAGTAAAGTTGTACGTTAATGTTGTATTGTTCAATAAAGTTCTAAAACAAAGATTCTCATGCATATAATTGTTTTTAAAACTTGAAGTAACTGCTGATTACCATTAAAACATAACAAGAATTACTGTCATATTTTAGTAAATAAAATTAATGTCACGTAACAACACAATCTTGACAGGTCAAGTGACAGAAAAACGCCAATATTCGGACAAAAACACGTAAAACATATTATTAGAAACAAATAATTTAAGACAACTGCTTACAACATAAGCTCTTCAGTGACAGTGAAATTAAATGTTGTTAAATGGTATTAAGTAAGTGACAATTTATAAAAAATAAATAAGTATATTACATAAACATATTTTCATATTATGACTATAATAATAATAATCATACAAATATTTTCATATTATGAAAATATGTATGACTTTGTTATTGTGACTTGCTTTATTGTGACTTGTTTTCCTGTGACTGTTTTCTTGTGAATCGTTTTCCAGTGACTTGTTTTCGTGTGAATTTTTTCTTGTGGCTTTTTTGTGACTTTTTTCTTAGTGACACTCTTTCAGGTGACTTGTTCTTCTGTGACTTTTTTGTGAATTGTTTTCATGTGAGTTGTTTTCCTTGGACTCGCTTTCTGTTTACAGGGCAAACTGAAGCATGAATAAAAGCAAGCACGATAGTTGCACGTGTTCCCATTTTAGTATTAATTTTGAAAATTAGTCATACTGAGATATCTGTCCTAAGACATTTGGAAACTCATTCTATAGTTTTCACCATTTAATATAGTAAACTTTGTTTCTCCCTAACCTGTAGTTTTACTGGTGTAATTTTATTGGTTTGTAAAATCAAAAAGGAATATTATTTCAGGATTTTATTGCAGTTTAAAACTGTATGTTATTATTTGAAATATGAATATGAAATAAGTTTTAAAATAAATACCTTTTTTTTTAAAAATAGTGTAACACTTAACATGCTTTCAGAGACAAAGATGTTTTATTTCAATCAAGAACACACATAAAAATATTTTAAAATTTCATCTGGGATATACTGGGAGGGTTTACAGTGCTCGACACACAGAGAAGCCCAGTGCGGTCCAGGTGGCGGGTAGGGGAGACCCCCTCGTTGGGGGGATTGTCAGGTAATAACACGGAAAGCCTGTTTGGAGAGTGCCACGCTCCTTGCACGATAAAGGCTCCTTTTGTAGATTTCTAAAAAGAAATAGACTACAAAATAGCCGCTACAAAATGCTAAATTCTCCACCCCTACCCAATACTTCTTACTTTTCCAGTGGCAGGCAAAATTTTGTTTCATGTGTCCCATCTCGCACCTTTTTTCCTTTGATTTATTGTTTACTTGTTCTCGCCCAGAATACATAGCGGAAATACTGCTCTCTGGACGTAACCAACATTTGAAAACAATACTTAAGTACGAGTCTATGACGACCATTTCCAAAAGAATATTATTCCATTATGTTGCTTAATTTAAGATGCGGTTGTTTGGTAATCTTATATTGCATTATTAAAACATGAATTTTTCCATCTACTTTCAGAGTTAAATTTACAAACACGAGTTATCTCGCTTTGGTAGTTCAGTTTATTTATCATTTACACCATGAGACTTTTATCGATCATCAGAACACCACTACTAAATAGTATTGCTGTATACTCCTGTATCAACCGATTGGATAATTTTATCGATCATTGGAACACAACTACTGACTAATACTCCTGTATCAACCGATTTGAGACTTTTATAACGTTTATAACCACAACACTACTGGCTAAATTACTGCCGTAGCAAGCGGTACGGTCGGTACGGTTTAGACCACACTCCTCTAAAAACAACCACACCAGTTTTTCTAAATTTGAACTAAGAATGGCTGTTTTCAAATGGTCAGGTAAAAAAGTGATGCCTTTAATCATCCACTTTTAGTGCCAAGAACCTCATAGAATGCAGGAATTTGACCATTTACCCGAGAACTTATGGAGGACTCGAGCGACCCCAGACCACTGAGGTAAAGGCCGCCCCTACTGGTCACATTTCGGATCCTACCACTAGTTTTCTGGGTGCTACGCCTATGCTAGTATTGTTGTATACAGTTATATAAACCGATTTGAGACTTTTATCGATCATCAGAACACCACTTCTCACTAATATTGCCGTATACTCCTGTATAAACTGATTTGAGATTTTTATCGATCATCAGAACACCACTATACTGTCAAATATTGCTGTATACTCCTGTATCAACTGATTTGAGACTTTTATTGATCATTAGAACACCACTACTGACGTCAGTATTTTTTCGGATAGCTCAGCTACATTTTGGAATATGTTTGTTCATATGGACCACGTGACTCTTTTTTACACACACGCATATTACCGTATCGATCGATATAAAATAAATGTGATTTTTTTTTCAAAACCGTACGCGGGAGAAACAACACTAGTACTGTAGTTTAGCGGTCAACAAATGTTCATGTTCCGTGTCTTTCCGTAAATGTACCCGTTTTCCAATATAAAAATTTTAAACTATAAACCGTACCGGTCGGACGAATGATATGAAGCTTCCTGTCAAGATGTTAAATACCTACTGTTTGTCCTGCGAAAGTTCCTAAACTGTCAAATGTTTCCCATACCATCGGTAGCTACTATTGCATAACATTCCAACAGGTCATTACTGAACATTTTCTGGAATAACGCCCGCCTCGTCGATACTGTAACTGTGACGTTCCAATATGTTTCATATGCTCGTCACAATTTCTCAGACAGGAATATGTATATATGTAGTAAAAGTCTGTTTGAATAAGGGTATTTTTAACATATGATTTTTTTTCCAAATTAATCATACTTTTTCAGAAATTAGTCCGGGCATTCCCTTTGAAGCCAGTTTTTCCTGGCCAGAAGTGTTTAATTTAAACTTATTCCATTTCGGAATGTCACTATACGCTTCACAAGCGTGCGACAGGAAATTAAAATACTTTGAATATTACACTGACAGCGAGCATCGCATATCCGAACTTTATAGTAACATGAGTGGTTAAAAAAAGTCATGTGATCCTTGTCAATAAACCCTCTTTAATACTTAAAAAATGATTTAAGTAAATTGTAAAAAATTATTAGACAAAGTTTTTTTGCAATCTCTGAAAAGATCTATTTAAAACTATTCAACGTATAACATTCGTGTGACTTCCCGAGTTTAGGGTGCTCGGAAGTAACGTCATGAATCATATTTATTTAATATTTAGTTATTATTAAAGCACAATTATAAAGCATGTGATGTCCATATTAAGCTGCGCATGCCTATATTCACAGTAATAAAATATTGTTAGGGCATGATCATCCAAGTGCTTTTGTTTTCGTCGACTCCGCTCTCGAATTTGTTATTAAACATTTAATGATACTTCATTAAATTGACGAATGTGAGATAGATTTTTCTTTATTGTTTTTTGTGCTGCTTATTTCCCCAAAGCAACATTTGTACAGAAACAACGCATAATTAACTAGGCAATTTAGAAAATGCAGAATTTGGAGCTTGGGTACCAATCTCCACGCAAAGGATTCTGGGTATCCTACGTCAACCACAATCATATCTGGGAACCAGTTATGTTCTCTGTGCCGGAGAGTGCTTGTGTACATGCCGGAAACGCGAGCGACAAGAAAAGCAAGAAACTATCGTTGCCAAAAAAAGCGTTGACCCGGAGGAACTAGTTTTATAACATAAATCCTCCCATTTCACGTTTATATTTATCATTTTAATCTGACTTTTACATTTTTTATTAATATTTGAAATGTGAGGTTTTATCCGTCAGTTGAAATTTCTCGGAGAAAAATTTTCTCAGACGTTCGGTATATTTGAACATGTGAAATATAATCAAACTAACATAAACACAAAGACTATACCCGCTTTCAATAAATTAAACTATGTTCACTTAAGTGATCCATGTTTGAAATATCCAGACGAAATTTTACCGGAAGCTGAGATTTTAAATTTGACGGTAAATTAAAATTACGGAATCAATTTATTTTATTGCGGAACCAATACAATTTGTCAAAAACAAATTCATAATATAGATTTAAATGGTGTCGGCCATTCAATGTTATGGGAGTGAAGGGGTATCTCAAATAAAACTTCAAACAGAACTTTAAACATCCTCGATATTCTAAGGTAAAACAATTTTTAGAAAATTGAGATATTTTTCTTTTAGTTTAGCGTAGTTTGCATTTGTGTCCAAACTTTTTTCATATCAAACTTAACCTAAACATTCCGCACGATTTTCTTGCGGAATTTGGGTACAGAAAAATGCGTTTAAAGATGAAAGCTCGAATTTCACTAAAAACATAAAAAAACAATATGCGTTGAAAATAAACATGAAATGAGAGGTTTTATTAATGGAATTAGGCGGAACAAGCAATACATTTGCAGGCATCATTTATTCGATAGATGCAACCCATGTCTATCCAACACAGTCAAAGAATGTTTTTTGATAATGCATATAATAAGTTGTTGTGTATTTTTTCAAATACAATAATTTTATCTGAGTTCTCAAGCAACTGACAATTATATTTGCCTATATGACGTTTTAACAGCCGTAAATGAAGTCTGTGGTTGCATAAGTTAGAATTATTTTAGATAAAAAAATTAATGTTAAACCTCGTCAAATCAGAATCGCCGTTATAAACACGTAAGAATATATTTTCTACTGTCGATGTACAGTAAAAAAAAAAGATTTCAATTCCATGAGAAAAAACGTAAAACTGATTTATTTTTAAATTAATGTATGACAATTAATGTTCGATGTAAATGTCAACCATTTTAGAAATGCTGATAGCCAACAGGCATACCTTTAGCAATAAAAAGACAGATTCATTTCGTTTATAGTTTTAATTAAAGAAAACAACGCGCTTAATGTAGAGCAGTAGATCAGCTTTTAGGCTTTTAAAGTCGTTTGCAAGACAAGCGACAGTGATTAACAGTCCAATTAAGATCCATTGACGGCTATTCAGTATGTAAATTATAGGTTAATGGGCGACCGGAAGTACTTTTTATTTCGTTGACAGGATTTGAATAATGGTTTAAAGCTGTTTTCTCACTGATGTGTCTAGCACATGCAAAAGGTCTGTACTATATTCTCGTTGATAAGGATAGTCAGAGACGCGGTGTCCTGGAGAAGAGAAGACAGTTTATCATTCGATTTAAGACAAATTCAGCTCATTGTGGTTGCCAGCGCAAAAGAATCATTATTTGTATAAACGTTTGTGTGACAAGGATTGCAAGTTTTCAACCGAAGGTCGGGGTTCTCTCTGGGTACTCCGGCTTTCTTGACTAATAAAAACTGAACGCCATGATATAGCTGTCGAAAATATGTGTTATCATTTTGAATGTTGTCAATATTTACAGGTTAATAAGAGTATCACAAACATATGAGACTTTGCTCGACTTATTAATTGCAATTAAATTTAATAACACGGTTGTTTAAACTGTAGTTAAAACTTTGTTAAAAGAGTTATAACTGAAAGACTAAGTGGCAATCTTACATGGTTGATTAGTCATGCATAGAACTCTAAACTTCTGGAATTTTCTGGTTTGAACTAGACCAGCAAAGAACTTTGGATTTGAAATGGGAGAACCACACTAAATAATGTCATTAGATATCACCTACAAAGAATCGAAAGAAATGGCATGGGTGACGAGTATTTTTAAAGTAATTACGAATATGTATTCGTGATAGTTTCTTGTCAATTGTAACTTCCGCTTTTTGCAAGGGAAGTAACTTTGATTTGAGCACTACTGTACTTTTTTCTAATGTTAGATGTAGAGAGAAGCATAAATGATAGTAAGCAAAGCGTTTATATTGGCTTTTGTTTAAGTTTGCAACTTCGTACTTGTTTTTTTTTCTGATGATTATCTTTATTGACTGATTTACATGAAAATGTGTGGGTACGTAATTCTATAAAACTGGTCACCACGACAGAAGCTCATAGTTTGATCAAAATTTTAATAGATATGTTTTGTCTCCTATCCGGTTTATCTAATCTCACTTTTTTAGGGAAAGTTTCAAATTTGAGCAGACAATAGATGCAATGATGCAATACATGCATGGTTTACTAACGACCTAAAAAAGCAAGGGGACTTTTTCCCGATTCAAACAGTACACCAAGAGAAAAAGCAAAAAAAAAAAAAAAAGACCAAACAACAGGAGCCAAAAGTCCCAGGATTAAAAATCTGGATTTAGACAATATACACTACACGGAAATAATAAAAAAATAACATAGTATAACGTGTAATGGGAGAATATTGCATTATTTATAAAAACAACTAAACATCTGACTTGTTTATAAAATCGAACACAGCCGCTCACGAAGGATTACAAATCCGATATTTCATTAATCAACTAACGTGACATCTAAAAAACCACTTATTATATGAGTAGATAAAACATGCAATAAAGCAAAGCAAATGGACAGGCACCATACTGAAAGTGTTTCTAGCTATATATAGTGCTTGACCCACAGAGCTGCTTAAAGTGTCTCTAGGTGGCGGATAGAAGTGGCCCTATTTGTGTGGCTGTTAGGTCATAATATGGGAAACCTGGCAGCGGTCTATAGTGGATGATGTGTTGGGGCAATACCACGCTTCTTGCACGCTAAAGACCCCTTTTGTAGATATCGATAGAGTAAACTCATTGTATCCGCTACAAAACGCCCCTACCGAATACTCTATACTTTTACAGTGGCATTAACGATTATTTGCCCATTTTTCCTATTTCTCTGTTTATTTATTAATAACTTGTTTTCGTCCTGAATATAGACGAAATACAGCTCGTTGGACGTAAAGCAATCAATCAATCAATCAATCAATCAATCAATCAATCAATCAATCAATCAATCAAGCAAGCAAGCAAGCAAGCAAAAGCAAAATCAAGCAATAAGGTGTAATGCATAAGCGAAGTTTTACTGTAAGGAGATGTAGAGGTGTGGTCTCTTTGGTTCATTTTGTCTGTTTAGTAAATGGTCGAGTCTTTCTGTTCATTGTAGTTTCCAGTTATCAAGGGGAAGTAACCGACGTAAAACTGCCAAAAACAGCGATTGTACTAAATATTCAGGGCATTTTCCCAATGCCGATAGAATTATAATCTTAGGAAACTTTATTATTATAGCTGACCATGACATGACATGTAGAAAAAGCAACAGTTTCCTCTATAAAATCTAGAAATGTGTTTACCATTTGAAATCACACAAATAACGTCCATCATCTTGTTTGTACGTCGAGATCTGCGGTTATGTGTCAGGGGAAGGTTAAGCCATTTAGTACTGTATGATCTGCCGCCGACAAAAGTCCGTGGTTCCGTGTTAGGGTTGAGTTTGGTTACCTGTTTGATTATTTAGTACAGTGTCGTTAGCATTTTGGAGTTGTATTATCTCCAGCACAAACAGGGGCAAAAGTATGGTTCTGTGTAAGGATTTGTTCACCTGTTTGATTAAAAGTTTTGGTAGGGTTGATGTGTATGTTTTTTTAGTTATTGACTACAACGTCTTTTTCATGTTTTATAATTACAGCAGCAGATACATGTAATATGCCTGCAGTTCCGAGTTGTAAATTTGATGACTTTTCGTAATAAAACAATGCCGTCTTTAAATCAGATATATTTTTATTTAATTCATATGACACAAATACGTAACAAGACTGTTATGATTCATAACAATAAGCAAACGAAAAAGAGGGCACTGCTAGAATACACATAGACCTGTGAATGTCACCACTCCCTTATCCATAAAAACACATCGCCCTGCTTTTCGTCTGTGGAACACACTTCCTTCTTCACTGCCTAATCCTCCTAAAGAACCATCAATTTTTGATAAGGGGGGTAATTATTTCGGAAAGAAGTTTTTTCGCATATCGAATTTTGAAACAATTAAAAAAGCATACATGGTAGATGGAGAAAAGAAGAAAAAGAGTGGAGACATTGCAGCATCAGAAGTAATGGGTTTAGATTGGAGACAGAAAAAGGGTGGAGACATTGCAGCATCAGAAGTAATGGGTTTAGATTGGAGACAGAAAAAGGGTGGAGACATTGCAGCATCAGAAGTAATGGGTTTAGATTGGAGACAGAAAAAGAGTGGAGACATTGCAGCATCTGAAGTAATGGGTTTAGATTGGAGACAGAAAAAGGGTGGAGACATTGCAGCATCAGAAGTAATGGTTTAGATTGGAGACAGAAAAAGGGTGGAGACATTGCAGCATCAGAAGTAATGGTTTAGATTGGAGACAGAAAAAGGGTGGAGACATTGCAGCATCAGAAGTAATGGGTTTAGATTGGAGACAGAAAAAGAGTGGAGACATTGCAGCATCTGAAGTAATGGGTTTAGATTGGAGACAGAAAAAGGGTGGAGACATTGCAGCATCAGAAGTAATGGTTTAGATTGGAGACAGAAAAAGGGTGGAGACATTGCAGCATCAGAAGTAATGGTTTAGATTGGAGACAGAAAAAGGGTGGAGACATTGCAGCATCAGAAGTAATGGGTTTAGATTGGAGACAGAAAAAGGGTGGAGACATTGCAGCATCAGAAGTAATGGTTTAGATTGGAGACAGAAAAAGGGTGGAGACATTGCAGCATCAGAAGTAATGGGTTAGATTGGAGACAGAAAAAGGGTGGAGACATTGCAGCATCAGAAGTAATGGGTTAGATTGGAGACAGAAAAAGGGTGGAGACATTGCAGCATCAGAAGTAGTGGGTTTAGATTGGAGACAGAAAAAGGGTGGAGACATTGCAGCATCAGAAGTAATGGGTTTAGATTGGAGACATGTTGTTTAAATGCAAGAGCTCCGTCTCCTCTTCAAATATTCGAACAGTTGATGCATCAAATATGACGTAGACCACACAGGTTATGGACGTCCTGACCACTTTTTTTCACGATTCAAAATGACATAATTACGCTTCCATATATGTTGAGCAATCCTTGAATTATTCGTCATCATTTCGCATCAGAGCAAAATTAAGGATTACAGCGAACATATGTTTTAATTTTTTGTGCAGGAGCTTACTGTTATGGGAAATTGTATATGATAATAACGTTTATGTTTACTACTTTTGACGTCTAAATATGGCCTCCTATACGGAGAAATTCTCCACGTCATTCAGGCGAGATTTGTCCGACTTGGTTAAAGTATATTTAAGTATGGTAGGTTTTGGATACATAAATATATACCTATCTACACCAAATACATGTATATCGATACAAATCAAGTATTATCTTCTATTCTATCTTACATACACAGTTTCTGCCTACGTGTACACATTGAGGCTTTCCTCTATAACATGACGTTTTTTCCAAGACAAGAATCCGATGGAAGAGCTAGAAATACACCTTTGTCCTCAGTTGGCAAATTGTTGGTCTTGTGAATATCACGCATCACATAATTTTATTTATTTTTTGTTACAAATGAGTAGACATTAAAAATGTTGATAAATTTTCGTCCGGCGAAAAGTTGGTCTCAATCCAGCAAACCATAAATTATATTTTTTGAATACAAGTTGGGCAATTGTTTTCACACAAAACATTTAAAATAATAATCTCTTTACGAAAGATGTGTTTACTTATCTGAGGAATAGCTGGTCATATTATAGATCTTTAACTAACATGCCAGAATTGAATGGTTTTTTTATACATTTTTGTAATGTTTTGTAAATTCTTTCAAAAATGGCAATTTTTTTCTGAAAGTTAATTACATCAACCATTTTTATCTGGCATACTCTGATCTTAATTAGAGTCAAATGTTTTAAAATTATATTATCTTGTATAATATATTCTGTAATTGATTAATTTTTATTCACCAAAATTAATTTCAAAGATAAGAATCTCTTGAAGGTGGAGACAAAAATCTGCCTTTGTAGTCTTCTGGTGAGTAACTGGTCGTACGAAGGCGAGTTTCTGAATTAAGTTCTGTATGTGACGTAAGACAGGTAGATGACCGAACGGCACGTGGTGTTTGACATAATTTTCCACTAAATGCCAGGAAGATGAATGGATTAGCACAACTGTGTAGTCCTGTTAACAGTAAAATAATCGCCATAGAAGGACCTGAAAAAGAAACAGAAGATAATTCAGTGACAGACATAATCGTTAAAATAAAGTGAGTGGATGAGTATATGAGCCTAAGACAAAACCATCCTAATCCTTATCAGTAAAGGTAATAACAAAATACGGAACACGAAGGAAACTGTCAATAAGGTAATCCACGAATCATAGTCCAATAAAAGGTAAAACTTGAGAACCAACAACCAAAAATATAGCAACTTCAGAAATAGTCAAGACTATGTACAGTTATATAAGAAAAAATATTGGGTTAGACGAGGTTTTATGACATTCCAAACCTCCCACTGTCATTATTGTAGTGTGGGAGTTGGTGTGTTGGTTAAAATGGTAGATGATACTCAGCCAGCTAGACCGCGCCTCCACAAAAACACTTAATGACGTAGATGAAAACGCTATAAGTAGAGGTAAATCGCAAACAACTAATTAACTGACAAGTTATGGTGGTAGCTGAATGAGATTGGTCCTGCTCACACCGCTTGAGGTGGTAAGAGTGGAACATGAGATTTTATTATCTGAACCTTTGTTTATCATCCTCAAAAGTCAGGGTTTCTGTGTCCACAAGTGTCATCGAAACCCTGAAAAACTTAGCTAGAAAATTCCCGGGCTAAAAGATTTTCATATGACGTCAACCCTTCAAAATATCAACCAATGAAACAGCTTGAAAGAGGTAAGTGTTTGCCAGTGGTAGTTCTTACTCATTCTTGAGTGGAAAGAAAACATAATGCAACTAATAAATAACCTGATAATAACAAACTACTAACACTAGTGTACAAAATACACTGAATTTATGTGGCCTATGCAACACATCCGTTTAGTTTATTTACAAACGACATCGGGATATCCCATAACCAAATCGTGAATGAAAGCGAAATTTTGATTGGCTACATACATGCAGGTATGATGTAGCCAATCAAAATAGTGATTTTAGCCCGGGAATTTCCTAACTAAGTTTGTCAGGGTTTCGTGGACACATGAGGACACAGAAACCCTGACTTGTGAGGATGTTGCTTATCCGCTGTTTATTGATGACCAAGTCTTTAACAGTTTTGTAATATTTTCTGATCAGCTGCAAGGGAAACATTTAAGTTTTTTTAATTATAGTTTCTTTAGCAATTTTTGAAAGATTTTTACGTTTTTGTCTGTCGATTATATATGTTGACCTGTTGAAGATGTGAGGTGTCCCTTTTTAAGGTGTTAACTACTTTCTTTTATCTAGCCGGTTACCAATGAAATAACAGCTAATAAAATTACATCATTTTTGGAATTGTTGACTGCTGTTGTATGTAAAAAAAACAATCGCATTTTTTTAAATCGCCTTAACATGCCTAGATGGACAATCAAATGTAAACTGATCCTGTTATTTAGTAATAATTTAATTCGCTTTGTTATCTGAAATTTGATTGGTTAATTTAAATCCAGCAACCTTTATTATACAATATAACTTGCATGACCTATGACCTATTCTTACGCCGTTAAAATTCAAAAAGTTCCATGACTGCATCGACGTTTTTACCATTAAATTTGTTAAGATTTATAGTTAAAATTAAATTATAAGGAATATTACAAATTTCTGAAAAGGTTATACTCTTTAACCTGTCTTGGGTCTGTTTACACCATTAGGCGTGAAAAGACCCAAACAATGTTATATCGTATAACATGTTCAGAAATTTGAATATTCCTGAACAAACTAAAGAATCTGAAAAGAGTACTTAAATCACTTTAAACAATTGCATGAAGAATATATACAGAAATGACAGGGATTAAGCATGGCAAAACTCAGCCATACTGTACATCTAAATATAGTGTAAGAATACATCCGGGAATGATTGACGTAAAGATATTAATGACCAATATGCCGTTAGATAGCATTAACATGCGATGAAAGCTACAATATAACAGTTCATGGAGACTTCCTGTCGAGGATCTTAAGTTGTCTATTGAAATGTTGATTGCTACATTTAGGCACCAGCTGCTTTCAGATTAACATGCCGTTATGACGTCTCTTTAATTGCAACTGAGAAATGCAGAATAACTCTAATTACGTGTTAAGGATAACACTTGTATCTCTTTTTGTGGTTGCCGTTGATTAGTTTATGTCGTTTTAGTGTTTTAAACAGGCGTTTTTCCTGATTGAAATAAAGATGCTTGATAAACGGACGTTTGTGGTACGTACGTAACGAAAAAGTATTGGTTTTTGATTCGCTTAACAACATTTTATTTATAACATAAATTAAAGAGATTTAAAATCTTTGAAGAAAAGATGAGAACGTATTATGCTACTGCTATCAATTTGTTATAGTGGTATAATTTTCTAGACATGTAATTCGTGAATATTTTATTATGAATTATGCAATATTTGAAAACGCCCCCTTTACAAATATACAACCTACAAAATGTATAGTTTTCGGCACACAAAAATGTACATCTATTAGGAAAATTCTTAAAAAATATAAGATACACCATCACATTTAAAAATATTTAATCTAAAGTGCCGCAATGGAGAAAACCTTGTCAAATAAGGAGTCGAGTACACCCGGCCCACAGTGAGACTAGAACCCGAACCGTCAGTATTGACAGGCACGTGATCAATAGCAGACTTACTACCTAAACCACTCGGTCTCCGATGCCTCAACTAGCGTAATATGAGGCAGTACTGAATAAAGTGTGTTTGACATCAATAAAACCAAATCTCTAAGTAAAAGAGGCTTATTCGGTCAGTAAGTTTTTTCCTTTTCACTCGGGCAGTCAAACTGTCTTTTTGAAAACAAGAAAAAAGATTCGAAGATACCGAGGTGTATAGGAAACGAAAAGTCAAAACCACGGTTAAACACAGGAGGACAAGAACAAAACAAACACACCACACAAAACCAAACATTGACAACTTAAAATCGTCATAAATTGTTTGTTTGTTTGAATTGTGTTTAACGCCACTTCAGCAATTTTTCAGCTATTTTATGGTGTCAAGTTTTTATTGGGGGAAGAAGCAGGAGTACGGGGAGAAAACGCGACAGGCCTTAGGAAAACTGACAATCATAGTCAATAAAGATTGGAGTCGACTACACCCTGCCCGAGTACCTGGAGCACGTCGATAGGAAAACTGGCAATCATTATCAATTAAGATTGGATTCCAGCACATCCTGCATGCAAGCTCTGAGATTCCAATCTGCAAACTATATGTCTTGTGACCACGTGATTGTCTGCACTAAGGCAGTTGTTGTATGCCGATTACATTACTGCAGTAATAAGCAGGAACAATAAGATATCATTGAACTAATTTATTTATCCACAATTCTGCAATACTGAGTAAAAGTACAAGCAGTGAATTCATTCGTAAGCGTTAAATACAGCGGTGGTTTTTTGAGGCGAATGTACGGGTTCTTATTGTGAACTTGGGTTTCCTTAACCAATAAAAATTGAATGAACGATCCTATGAAAATAACAATTATCAACAACAAACTTTGAAACAAGTTAATGGGTCTTTGGACTTTTTTTTCTTATTTCTTGAACATGTTGAAGTTATTGTACCCCGTAACCGATGCACAGTCTCAATTCCTATACCCGGAAGTCCCTATCAGCACCGACTCTGATTTATAGTATTAAAAAATTGCCACATGCATGTTACTATTTTCTAGGATTTGTTGACATCAGCATTTACACCAATCTATGACAAATAAATCCTAGACTGTTTAAATTCAAGCTGCTCACACGTTTATGGTAGATAACCGAAACAAATACTTTCATCAAATCTTTGCAGTAAAAAGAAAATGGAATTATACTCCGACATCAAATGCGACAATTTGATTGCCAAAACAAACCAAAAATTTTCCAATAAACATTATTTTCTATAACAAGTTAAAACGTTTTATTCACGTTGAATAAAAGCGGATACGTAAATTCGACAATAACATTTTATTGCAACAAAATCTTTTTGTCAATTTGTAGTTATTGACTGTTTTATATGCATCTCCATATAGAAATAAATTGTACTACAGACATATACAATAAATTCTAATACTTTTGACCTTTTTAAGTTAAACCTACGTCAGTATCTATCATTTCTTGGACCGTTTTATTACCCAGACGAAGGATATGACGTGGTTTTTTTTAGTATAAGACATCAATTGTTGATTTTCCGTTTAAGTAGGATTCTTTAATTCCAAGAAATAGATTTTTCTTATGAAAATCTTGTGGATTCTCCGGGTACTTCGGCTTCCCCCCCCCCCCCCCGAATAAAAACTGGACGCTGAAAAATGCTGAGAAATGCGTTTAACACAATTTAAACAAAAGATTCAATAAATGACACACTAAAACGTCAAACAATATACTTCGTACACGAGCAACTCGACGTAACGTCACAGAGGTTTAACGACGTCAATATCCATGAAATTGATACGACAGTCTCCAGCTAGCTATGTTTATAGAAGTCAACGTACAATAAGTAGAAACGCATGTTTGTACATTTGTACACTCAACCAACTATTCAAATGAATAATTTTTTTTTTCGTATGTTAAACTGAAGGTAAAATATCAGGCTATGCACAATAAATACAAAATATAAATTATTCTTATTACAACATGTTAAGTTTTTTTTGTTTTTTGTTTTTGTTTTTTGTTTTTTGTTTTTTTTTTGGGGGGGGGGGGCAAACAAAATGATACACCAGGAAAGATTTCTAAGAAGGGGGTATTGTCTGTTGCTGTACTTCAATTCTGAATAAATATGAACATTGTGGTTTTTCACGTAAAACCTGGAATAAACTCTTTACGATGGTCGTAACGAGCAGGAGCATTCAAACATGAAATGGGTATTTTATGTTAATTGTGTGTAATCAATTGTTTGTTATCTCCAAATTGAAATTGAATTTTAGTTCATTGAGAAATTATAGCTACTATTAACTTTATAACATACAGATCAGAACTATGGCGCGCTTTTTTACTATTATTGTCCCTTTTTAAACCAAACAAGAACATTTTGATATAAAACAAAATTATATATTTGATCTAAAGGGATTTAGATATTATTATATCAATAATTTTTTTTATTTTTTGTATATATAAAACTAAATCTTTGATATAATACAAACTTTTTTTTAATTTTCATTTTTGATTTTAAAAAATCCTTTTCATGCATACAAAATCTAATTTCCTAAAATCAAATAATCATGTGTCGATAAAAATACATACTTTGATTTGGTCAACAAATATGGACAAAATGTATTAATAACCTCTTAATATTCTCCACGGTTTGAAATATAATGTTAAGGAGTAGATCCATATAGATTATAATTCGATTTTTTGCTATAATAAGTGTAGCAGATATGAGAAAAGTACAGATCGTGTAAAATTTCACAAGAATCGGACGAGAAAAATGAGGAAACCTATGAACGATTTGTTTTAAGCCACTTTTATGAATTACATTTGCTTCCAGTTTTAACTGACTGAGAACCGATGATCTTCGGTTTAAAAACTTACAATTTATTTCTTTGGAATTCGGTAATAGGACGGACTGAATGCTCAAACCATAGAGCCAAACCTCAACCACGGGTGGCGGATATGTGATTTCTCTCAAACCAGACAGCCTAACGCAACACCTTGTGTCGGATAGGTGAGTTATCTCAAACAATAGAGCCAAACGCAACCATGTCTGGCGGATAGGCAAGTTCTAGCAAACCATAGAACCAAAAGCAATTGGCGGATAAATAAGTTCTCTTAAACCATAGAATCAAAAACAACAACGTGAGGCCCCGGATAGGTGAGATCTCTCAAACCGTATAGTCAAACGCAATCACGTGCGGCGGATAAGCGAGTCTCTCAAACCATAAAACCAAAAGCAATAACGTGTGGCGGATAGATAAGTTCTCTCAAACCATAGAACCAAAAGCAATAAGATAAGCTCTCTCGAACTAGATTCAAAAGCCAATGCGGTGGCGGATAGGCCATTTCTGTCTTTTTGAGGTTATGGCGCGGACATATTATGTATTGAATCTCAAAAATGTAACTCTTCTTGCACGATAAAGACATCTGTTGTATGCGGAAAATAGGACTACTGTAAGTACTGCAAAGGTCTATAATCTTTACCAACTCAAACCTACATTTTAGTTGCAGTCATAGTTATTGTGTTTGATTTAAGTGCCCGGATGTGGCTATACATGGTGCTAGAAGCATCAAAATCTCTTATATTAGACAACAATTTTGATATGAAAATATATTTCTTCATTACAAAAATCAACTTTCTGGTGAAAAAAACTCTTATTGCTTATAGTATAAATTTGCTTATTTCAAGAAAATGATTATCTTAGATAAAACATTTTGATATTCAGAACTTCATACGATTGTAGCTGAATTGGCAGAGTGGTCTACAGCGTTGGACATAATGCAGGCGAATGGGTGCGACAGTGTTAGCAACTATGCGATGTCGAATCCCGCTAAAGGTAAGCAAAAAACAATTGACAACACTTCTATTTTAATCTAATTCTAACAGTGTTGAGCTTAATTATGTACATGTAAATATTTAGTATAACCCCTGTATTTCTGATGCTTCAGAAATCCATTGGATAAATATACTATATATATGGTTGTCACAATGCTTAGACGTATAGTTAAAAGTGGTAAAACGGGGCCTCATAAAGACGTATATAGGCAGAAAGAAATCAATCGATTAAATTCATTCAAAGAAAAATCAAAGCTCGTTAGCTAAAGGATGTGTGATGTCGAAAGTGGTATCTAGGGACGTACAAGACAAGACATTCTGTTAATAAGAGACATGAAAAACATCCCATAACTTGTCAATCCGTGGAAGAAATGTCTTGTCGATACTTCATACTGTGATATTTTGCAACTTTTTAAAATGAAATTTACTGCTTTAAATTAAAGAAATTCGTTTCAACCTAAGATTTATCGTCTTCACGCTAATGGATTACTATTAGTTTTAGACTTGGTTGTTAATGCGCATCAAATAATAAGCAGTAAAAATTATAACGCGCGTTAAATACAATTAATAAATGGCGTTTGTGTTTACATTGTGCCTGACAGTTTTATACAAAAGGGGTTTGTATCATGCAATGAGCAAGGCCCTCTCCAAATACGATACCCACAATGGTTCCCCGGTCAGGCTTTATTGTGTTATAATCTGTTGTTCCGCGCACTTGTTTAATCTAATGCCTTCTGCGGCACACATTATCATATTGTGTATTTTTTATATATTTTCCACTGCGATTGATAACCCTATAAGTATTTACACGGCAGGTAATTTTTCTCTTTATGATGTTAGTCGTAACATGCTAACTTACTTCAATGTTTGTGAAAAACACATTGTGAAATGTACATCAAAAAAGGTTCAAACACAGTAACCATAATCTATTCCACTTGAACTAAAAAGGTGACAAGGGTTGTTTTTACCCACGATACTAAAATACATTTGAAATTAGCATTACTCAAGCAAGCAATTTTAGCAAAATACACAAATATTGACATTATATGTGTATTGACTTGAACGATACACCTGTAGAAGGATGACGTGCATAACACTGCTAATTTAAGAAGACATCGTCGTTTTATGAATATGCAACAGATTCGATAGTCCAATCAGAACGCTGGTTTCTGACGTACAACTCATTGTACGTATCTTCATCACGAGGTCGATATTTAGAGATGCCTCTGTTTGTTAAAATATATGCATCATTGACTAAAGTTCACCGAAAACAATTTTTAAGGAATTAACCGAAATGGCAACCGCAGTGTGTATATAGTCACCAAAGATCAGTTAAGGCATTCAATTAAGAATTTAATATATTCTTTTCACGTTTAATTGAAGAATGAAGCGTTGGCGAAGCACATCTTCAATGATTAGCAGTAGCGCTTAATAATGAAAATGTGCTCACGTTCAACACTTTCATACGTTTGCGAGACTTCAAAACAATGTATTTAATTGTAGAATTACATTTTATATCAATAATTGGTGTCAATTCATTGCACAATTTAAGTAAATGGCCATATTTATTTCTATTTACAGGTAAATGAACCTTATTTTGATTGTTTGTTCATTTGAATTGTGTGTAAGTCAATAAGTTGTCAGCCAGACATGCCGTCAAGTTTTATTGGAGCAAGGAAACCGGAGTACCTGGAGAAAACCTGTGACCTGAGAAAACTGGCATGCAGCGTCATTGAAGGTAATTACAAAATACCCAACACCAATTAAACTGCCAAAAATGTGATCCACAAACCAAAACGCTAGAGCCGACAAAATATAGAACCAACGACCAAACATTTATCAACTATATTTAAGATTAAAGTCGGGCACATTCAGCCCGCAGTAAGACTCTCACTCGCAACCTCAATGTTGACAGACACATGATCAATAGTATCAATAGTTTATTTTGAACTCGGTCGATTAGCTTGCCTATTATGCTTGTATATAATCGATTGATGGCCTTTTCAATGTTTTTTTTTAATTTTTTTTAACGAACTTATAAAAAATCCATTTTCCTAATCTGCACACATTTCATTCTACATGGAACAGGAGAATAGCGATATCATTCAAGAAGACAATAAAAGTAAATAAACGAGGTTCAAATTATTTCGAAACAAGAGAGATTCAGCACTTGACCCGTTTATTAATTTCTTTTCGTCCTTGAAAATTATACTTTAACCCTCATAAACCAAATACAATTTCATATTAGACACCTCCTGATTGAAGTTCCATGTATTAGTTCATAAATTGTTGAACAAATTGTTTACTAATTCAAATATAGAGATAAAAAAGAAACGATTTTCAGAGGTGTAAACAGAAATTGTTATTATCCAGTAAATTGACTTGTTGTCCAAAAATTGATGTGATAAACGGAAATGTTTAACAACTATAACCTAAAAATATTTCACACCGTTTTGTCACGTGGTTCCTTTATCTTTTTATTGCAATTATTTACACCAAATGATCGATGCATTTAACTGTTTGTTTTTGTGCTTGTCTGGTTAACTGAAAGTCGTTGGGCTCGCATGGTTAACTGTTAGCCCTTGCGCTCGTTGGTTAACTGTTTGTTATTGCGCTTGTCTGGTTAACAATTAGACATTGCACTCGTCTGGTTGTTAGTCCTGGAGCTCTACTGGCCAACGGTTAGTCTTGCTCTTTACTAGTTAACAGTAACTATAAATTACTGATTTAATTTTGGAAAAATGTTTAAGATCTTAATGGTTTTCTATTTGCGTTTACTGCCACATCAGCAAAATGTCTTGTAGTTATAGTCTAGTGGTTTAAACTAATGCAACACAATTACAGTGTCTGCAACAGGAAGTAGTTAAACGTCTGAAGAGCATGACTCACTTCCGCTTCGGAAGAATCTCGTTATTTTCGAATCTATGTAGAAAATTTAGATAGGCACTGAACGACATCGATGCAATTTTGTATTTCTACATGGAATAAAAAATAAGGAGCTAAATTTCCGAGGAAGCTAGTCTTTAACTATGCCAATTAATCATACAATTACAAGCTTTTTCAGTTTGCATCCCACATGGAAACGGTTTAATTAATTGCGTCGTTACTTGTGATTGTTCAGATGCCTTTTACACTAACCACCTTATATAACAACAACATTGCAAAAGTGTACTATAACACGCATCTTAACAAGTTTGTGGACGAAGAAGGATATTACTTCCCGGTTTAGTCACGAAACACAGTGACGGCCGTTTGTTGCAATTGTTATAGGATCGATGAGCGTATTTACTTTCTTCGTATAGTAAAATCCATAACTCCATGTCGTCTTAATGAAAATTGGTATGATTTTGAATTAGTTAATAAATGCGTAAGTTGGCTTAAGTAGCATATCAAATAGACTTCTCATTATTCCATCGGAGGATCTTATTGATTATTTAAGAAAGATACTAATTGCAACTGTTTGTAAATC
Organism: Limnoperna fortunei; assembly: GCA_944474755.1. NCBI lineage: Eukaryota > Metazoa > Mollusca > Bivalvia > Mytilida > Modiolidae > Limnoperna > Limnoperna fortunei. The sequence goes on from OX104125.1 coordinate 35,315,921, forward strand.
TATTATGAAAAAAGTAGGCCACTCTATAGCATTTAATTACAAAAGACGACCACAACTAATTCAATTCTACAATAGTTGCTTACTATAGAGGACATAATCATGACTATAGAGGGCATTATCATAATATCTTGACTGCACAAGGGAGAGACTGGTATTGCCTGAAACAAATGCTCGGGCAATTATCGATGTTCAAGGCAACACCGGTGTCCTTAGTGCTGTCAAGTATCATGACAAATTCATTTATTAACTATGATATTTATTTCATTGAAGAATTAAGAAACCATGTGTTTCAGACTATTGCTTTATTTGTAGCGGTTTACTCTATTGTTTGATTGTTTGTCCCATAATATATTATAATAGGTCATTATTAATTTCTGGGTCGATTAAAATTTATATCGACTATTATGTATTGAATCACATAATAACCAGACAAATGGAACTTTAGTTGTCTTATTGACATTCAAAATGAAATCGATATTAAAAAGGTAGTCAATATCTAATCAAATATATAAGGGCCTCGGTGGCCAAGTGGTTAAGGTAGTTCGTCTACCATTAATCACGTGGTCTGTCAATACTGAGATTGCTGGTCTTACTGCGGTCAGGTTGTAGTCGACTGTAATCATAATTTACAAGGATTATATACCAGTCTTCCTCCTGCAGGTCTGTGGTTTTATCCGGGTACTCCGACTTCCCTCCCCAGTAAAAGCTGGACGCCATGATATAGCTGAAGTATTGCTGAAAGTGGCGTTAAACACCATTCAAACAAACAAAACCTTAAGTCAAACAATAAAATCACCCGACAACAACATGAAAACGTAGTAAATATAGATTTTAATCGCAGTATCGGAATATTCGGTTTGGATTATTGGCTGGTCTTAACCAATAGAAATCGTTATGAAAATCATTATGTAATAAAGATAATTTTAGATAATACCAACCTTTATATAGTGGTGAGTTGAAGTCATATATCATCCACATTTGCGCAACAAAAAATGGTGCCCAACAGAGAAGGTAGCACGTGACAACTGTCAGTGTCATATAAATTGTTTTAATTTTAGATCTTGACACTGTTTTGGTGTGCACTCGTGGCTGAATTTTCTTTGCCCTATCATTTGAATGCCGGTTATTAGAATAGTGACCATTTCCGGTTTGTTCCTGTTTAACATATCCTCCTCTGTTGTCCATGGAAACCCATACGACATAACAGATTCTTCCATAAGCAAACATAAGTATCATAAGCGGAATTAAGTAAATGGATACAAATATCCAAGTTATGTACGCTTGAAGATGAGACACATCTTCTCCCTCACTGAGCGTTTCCCAACAATCATGTTCGTTACTTCCGGGGGATATTTCCAAATGCGAAAATATTATTAGCTGCGGGATTGAAAATACAAATGATAACATCCACGCTACGGAAACCATGAAGTGAACCCTTTTTATGGTCCACGTTTGGCTATTTATAGGATAACAGATAGAAAAATATCTGTCTAAAGCTGTAGTGATTAAAACATAAGATGATGAATACATCGAAATTAACTGCACATATTTTACAAATTTGCATAGAAAATTATTACCTTGGAAACGGTACGTAATGTCCCATGCAAACTGTGGTAGTTGGTTGAAAAAGGCCAATGATAAATCGGCGATGCATAAATGAATTATGAACCACTGCATCCGGGTTAATTTTTTACGATGACATTTCAAGGTAATAATCACCGCTACATTCCCAATTACAGCTGTCATGAAGATTAGTCCCAAGACAAACAACTCAAACTTGGCCAAAAATTCATCTCTGCCGAATCTTCCGCTTGTAACGTTTGTAATGTTATTCATTTCCGTTACGTTGTCATGGAGATAGTGTAAATCGGATTGTGTAGTAAATGATGTATTTTCAAAGGGCTGCATTTTATTCACTATAAGGCATCAGTCCTGAAAAAATATAGAATGATTTTAATAAGTATGCAGAATTATGTTGTTATAATTTGAGTTGATTTGTAAGCCAAAACCTGTTTGACAAATTACAATAGGGCAACCCAAAATATCTTGCATTGGACACTGGATAGTAGTTCCATGACGACATTGCTGTTTTTACCGTTGAATTTGTCAAGTATTATCGTTAAAATGAAATTATTAGGAATATTTCAAATTGCTCAACAGGAGATTGTCATACGTTTTGTATTACTTCATTAATGTTGACGGTACGCATTGTAATGCCATATTGTTTATAACAACGGTTCTGATTAGTCGACTTACAAATGTAATTGCGTCAGAACCAGAAATAGTGTTAACGTTAAAACTGCAGAAATATCTTCAAATTATAAAAATAATAATAAGTTTACCAACATATGTCTCTGATTGGTAAGGTGTATATGTTTATATGCGAAGATATTGCAGTAACGTTCTAACAGAATCAACATATACATGTACACATAATACAGGTCGGTTGTGTTCGACACGCTGTATTTGTGTAATAAAACGATAATTGCAGGATACAGTCTTATATTTTCGATTTCCTTTTGTATTCCATTTAGAAACATTTAATATAGCAAAAGACTGAATACGAACCCACTTAAGTGCAATGAAATGAACAAAATCACGTGACTAACAGAAAATGTACTCAACAAACAGGACATACACACACTAGAGGTTAATGCAGTCACAGTATGACGAGTGTCGTTGCCTTTCCAGAACTGCTGGTTTAACTTATTTAGGACTTGGATTGTTTCAGTTTTGTCTGTTTATTGCTTCGTCTGTAAAAGGCAAGAAAGCCGAACTATCGTCAAGAATTAAAAAAGCAAACTTCTATCAAAGGATACTCTAGCATAATATTAAGATTGTACACAATTTCATGAAACAGTTAATTACACATGACACGTATACTTATTACTAGCTTGCAGACATCGTATAAAATAAACGCAAGGCTGTCAAAAACGTTTTCAGGTATCTGTTTTTAACACCTGTTAACGTGGTGCAGGGTTTTATATGTAAACCAAATATTTACCAAGACTTCAAACGAGCGCTTTAAATGTTGCTAAGTACATGCTCTTCTCAAAGCTCCAAACTGAAAGCAATTTATCTCAATATTTCTTTTCATGAATGGTGATAAATGTTTACGTTTAAGTTATTTTAGAACTTTTAAATAGTGTTGATCTGAAAAAATGCGTCAATAAAAATAATATCAGAGAGTGTTTAAGAAATTAATTGTTATGGTGTTCAATTACTAGATTTTGAACGTTGCAAGGTGTATGTTAGAGTTCTACAGAATGAAAGAAATAAGCCATCTTCTATGATTAATTGGAATTACGAGCAACATTATGTAGTAGTTAATATTCATACACACAAAGACTGGTTTTTTAATTGATTATATTCAATAATATCAGGTCATAAAATGAAAAAAAATGGGTAATACCCATGATAAATTTGAATTATTAACGTAATACTGTTGTGTTTAATTTTTCAATGTACATTTCAGCGAAATGAGTTATAAAATGAAATAAAAATTAAAATCATAAAAAAACCAAAAACGGTAAAAATAGTACCGTGTGGTTGTAGCAATGAACGGTTCTCCGGCTTCCTTCCACAATAAAAATTGGACACCATGATATAGCTTAAATATTGTTGAAAGTGGCGCTAAACATCACTCAAATAAACAAACAAAACTACAATGATAACTCTACGAATATTAACGAGTGCATATATTGTTCACGCATGATATGAATTGCCTTAACAAATTCTTGAGGTATCATTTATTGCTTGGAACAGTTTGTTTCCGTTTGTGTTGTTGTTTTGTTCTGTATTTGTTATTGTGTGTTACAAGGTTTTTTATTGTTGTTGTGAATTACGAGATTGACTAGCCCTTTAATATTTCTTCGCTTCTTCTTTTACTAATATAAATGTAATAACCTTACAATATCGATTAGCATAAAATAGTCCTCAGACTTCGTCCTCTATTGGTTAACTTCTGTTCGGTCAGTATAACTATGTGTCGTCTCAATAAAAAAGATGTAATTGTGTAATACAAACATTCCAAACGTATACCTGTTCTATTAATACATTATTCATTCAGTTTATACATAATATTATTAATAATATCAACGTAATTTACTCTGTAAAAGAAGGCAATAACAAAATATCGAACCCCAAGGTAACTGTCAAACAAGAGAATCCACAAATCAAAGTCTAAGAAACTGGCAAAATCGAAAATCAGCAACAAAAATATGAAATAATAACAGCAATGGTCCTGACTTGGTAACATGCATTTCAAACAAAATGGTGGTTAAATAAGTGTTTATGGCATTCCAGACATTCGCTTACATTACTATAGTTTGTGAGTTGATGTGTAAATAAAATAGGTTGGTATCATACACCACTAGTCAGTAATAAGGGTATCCAGTGATCATCACTATTAACGTATTCAAAACTTGCGAAATCCTTTACTGATATCACTAATATGACAAATATGCAGATCACATATACTGTTACAATTTTTTAAGTGTTATTCACGTCATTCAACACTGGTCTCTTCGACACTCAAATCTGTTCACTTTATGTATACAATGAGCCTGCTCATTAGAGCTTTTAAAAATGAGATTAATAAAATTACAACAAACTAATCGCGTACTTTAATTCAATTATTCGAAGAAATCATTTACTCACAAAAAGCAGTAAATCGATATCAGAAACTTAACAACGCACCCGTTTAAAATACATTTTTTACAAAAAAAAAGTCTTTATTCGATTCTACTAAACTGAAATTATTTAATTGGCACACTAATCGCATTATGTTATGCAATAATTTAAAAAAAATATTTATCAACTTTTCCATCTCCCCATTTAGGGTTTCTGGAATTAGAACCCTTCACTTTGGAGGATGCACTTTTCAATCTCTACAGATGCACTTGTATAATCTATACATTAATACAAAAGAACAGTTTATTGATGTTTTGAAATTTATGTTTTAAAAATTTAATCATGCTATAACATATTAAGTAATATTTATTTCAGACAGTCCAACCACGCTTAAAAAACGCATCCTTTTTTATATTGCTATAACTGGAAACAAGGCACTAACGTAGAGTAATATATTTATACCAATAAATCGTTTCAAATGATATCATAAACACTTCCAAAGTATTTATAAGAACTGTTATTAAAACTGACATAAAACAATTTGGCCAACAAAAATGCAATAATTATTAATAAAGTATGCAAATTGGACGAATGCTCAATTGTTCACATTTTTAATTTGAAACTCTGTAGTAAAGAAATTTAAACAACTCGGCCACTCAGAGGAATTCCATAGTAAAAAAAAACTCACTTTAAACGATTCAGCCACTCAAAAAAATTATATAGTAAAGAAAAACTTACTTTATATAAATCGGCCACTCAAAAAGAATTTTACAGTTAACAAATTGTCTTTAGCATTATATACTAAAGAATTACTTTATATAATTCGTCACTCAAAAAGAATTTTACATTAAACAATTCGGCCACTCAAAAGTATTATATACTAAAGAAAAACTTACTTTATATAATTCGGCCACTCAAGTGTTTTAAATAATAAAAGAAAAATTACTCTAAATAATTCTGTCACTCAAACGAATAGTATAGTAAAAGAAAACTTACTTAAAACAATTCATCCACTACTGAAATGCAACATTATTTCCAAAGTGTGCAAATTGATTAATTACTTACCTGATAAGTTTGTTCACGTTTTTGGTTGAAAATTCCATAGTAAACAATATTAAAGACCTCAATATGTCACGGGTTATGAATTATATTAGTTATTATTTACATGAATACTTTTTGGTAGAATTATCTGTTATAATAGAGATCGTCTATATTCGAAGACAACTCTGTGCATATGATAAATGCACACATAAAACATACACTATTACGTTTTTTGGCAAATTGGACATACACTGAGATTCAATACGTAGGTTTATGACCCAAGCGTATCACCAAAGGATTTAGAACACGATATCGTAAAGCTTTATCAATTGTCAAATTAAGAGATTTATATCAACAGTTGCAAAAAGGCAATACGTATTCCAATCTAGTTCCTATTCCATTGGTGTCAGCATAATTCAACCATTTGGCCTTAATCTAATTTAATATCGGTCAGCAATTGTAGTTAGTTTCTGTTTAATGATGATTAAACGTTCAAAGACCTAAGTCATTGACAAAAGTTCTGTTTTTTGTATTGAATAGTCGCCTTGTGTGACAGTATTCAAAATACTTTTCAGATTTACAGAAAATTCCAATTCCTTAGCTGACATGAGTGTTACATTTAAAGGCGTTAACGATACTACTAGTTAATTCATTGCAGAAATGTTAAAATATCATTGTTCACTTACCACTAAACAACAAGACTGGGAAGTATCCAGGTATGTATTATGACATCGTCTGTAACTCTCTGTTTGTCCTCTATGTTTCTTAATTCATCAATTGTAATTTCAGTAGTAATAAAATATTTGTTTTCATTGAAGATTTAATATTGTTAGTATACATAGATAAATGATGCATACATTTCTACCAATCAGATCTTCGAAAATCGTTTATGGACGCAAATAAAAGCTGTACGTCATTAATAAGTGTTCGGTTTGTTTGATTGAATTCATTATGATAATGTACATTTTCTGTTAATAATTCCCTGTTAATACAGCCAAGACAATACTCAAATAAGCCGTGGTTTGCCGAGGGAAATATTATGAAAGCCATATAATAGAGAGAAAAAGAAATGAATAACCACTAAAGCAATGCTCGAATGAATTATAGTTACTGGGTATCTGTCGCCCCAAAAACCATTCTCCAATGACTCCAATGAACGATAGTTACGGGGTATCTGTCACCCCCAAAACCATGCTCCAATGAACGATAGTTACGGGGTATTTGTCACCCCCACAACCATGCTTCAAGGAACGATAGTTACGAGGTAACTGTCACCCCCAATACCAAGATCCAATGAACGATAGTTACGGAGTATCTGTCACCCCCAAAATCATGCACCAATGAATGATATTTACGAGGTATCTGTCATCCCCAAAACCATGCTCCAATAAATGATAGTTGCGAGGTGTCTGTCATCCCCAAAACCATGTTCCATTGAATGATATTTACGAGGTATCTGTCATCCCCAAAACCATGCTCCAATAAATGATAGTTGCGAGGTGTCTGTCACCCCCAAAACCATGCTCCATTGAATGATATTTACGAGGTATCTGTCACCTCTAAAACCATACTCCAATGAATGATAGTTGCGAGGTGTCTGTCATCCCCAAAAATCATGCTCCAATAAATGATAATTACGAGGTGTTTGTCACCATCAAAACCATGATCCAATGAACAACAGTATCTGTTACACATATAATTAGTATTGGGTAACTTACAAGTCCCTCTCGATTGTGATTTCTTAAGTTAACTTAGATTTTATAGCAAACAACCTTCTTTAAATGACTAATTGCTCTCATAGTTAAAAATATTAAAGGGCATATTGAGAAAAAAGAATAATGAATAAAAAACTATATTTTCTTGAATTCAGAATCCTGAGATAAAAAGTAGTTAGTGTCTTAAGGCTGTCAGCATAGAATCTATATGGAGATCAAAGCCGCGTTTTGGAGGAATGTATCGGTGGTAAACGAGGCCAATACGCTCACAAACTCAACTCATTTAAAATAATTTTCCTTTTCAAGCCGAACGTTTACAAAAAGGAATGCACTATAACAAATGAACGATAGCGAGTGACCAATCACAAAATGATTTAGCATTGAACTCTTGTATTAGTTGTTGTTGGTTACGTACGTCATGAACATTGGAATTATTTGTTAATGGTAGAGTCTATAACTTTCTCTTTATGAACTGTGTAAAACCACAAAAATAACGTTGCTCACTGTGGGTATTATAGTGATGCCGCATGTGGAGCAGAGACTGCTTCAACTTTTAGATTACGTAAGCTTACTCTTTTTATAACTCGGGTAATCTTGTTTTGTTTATCTTTGTCAGTATCATTGACAGTTTTTACTGTTTCATGTTGGTTACGGTTTGTTTTACGTGTTTTTATCATATAACTTTTAAATGATGATAAACATTAATTCAAGATCAATGTCTAAATGTAATCCCCCCGCCTCGAAATATTTATAACTTATGTGTTGTTTTCATTCGCAAGGAGGAGATTGTCGTAGCCGGATATGGTAGAATTTTTAGGACCTTTAGTTATAAAAGCTCTACAACGTCGTAATTAGTTGAATTTAAAATTGTTCAGATTCATTTTCTTAAGAGTTTGTGTCCCTGGCTTTTGTTTGTATGTTGCTTACTTTGTGTTAGTTTCTTAATGTCCATTATTGTAATGCATGGTGTTTTTTTATTGCGATATGTTATTCTACTTTGATATTTCTTCGCTTATTTGTAATGATGGCAAACACACCTCACAGCTTTCAGCAAGCAACCTTTTTCGCTGTTATACCTTTTGGCAATAGACAGAAACCTGTATACTGTTGGGCAGGTTAAAGACTGAATTACGTCCTTTATTCCAATTTAACCCCCAAAAGTCCTCTGACCTTAGGTGACATTAAATGTCTATCATTAGCAATCAATTTCGTCTTGACATAACCTTACCATTGATCTATCACCAAGGCGACCTTATTAAGACCAGACATTTGATGCAAGTGTCATTTTAGTCACTGGTTTCATGACAATGATAGATAATTACTGACCACTACTGAAGGATTTGATGGATTAAAGAACAAGGGGTCAAATTAAGTCCCAGCAATTTGCTTCATATGTAAATTTAGACGTTTTGTTTTCCGATTACAAAATTATATTACATTAAAAGACACAGGCACGCACAACATACTAATTGTAAAGAATTGAAATAAATGTTACTAATTCAAAAGTATTCAAAATTTTCAATCGTCATTTATTTGATTGATAAAAATATTAAGTGAAACGTGTTGTGGAATACATATTTTACAAATCGCGTGACCAAAAAAGAGAACCTAATTATTGGAGATTTCTGAAACATAAGGTTTCGTTAATAATATATTATTTATTTTATTGTTATCCGCACACTGACACCTGGTGATGACGGACAATGAGGTTAACGAAAGGACAGACCGGTTTGTTCTTCAGTCAGTAAAACTTTAACGTTAAGATTTTGTCGTGAACAAACCGCGTATGACAACAAAGGAATAATTTGTTTGTTGGAAACTGATGTATTCTACAGTTTTGCCATGTTACATGGCTTATATTGGAACGTATCTTATGACCTTCAGCAGAAACAAATAATGCTGAATGATGGCTGTTTCTGTGCGAAGTTAATTGTCGAAGATGCTACTATTTCTGTTTATTGATGTCAGGACATTCTCTCTGCAAAGTTATTGGAGCTGGAGGTACCAGATCTTGCCATTAGCTTTTCTACAGAGTTAAAAGAAAAAGTCTACAGATATTCAGTAGTATAGATCTTCGAATGTTTTTATCTCTTTAACAAAAACTAAGCGAAGAGCTAAAACTTGTACAATTTAATAAGTCGAACTATTAGCATTGACTGAGACTCATAACAAAGCAAATATAAAGAAAATAAACAAATTATACACACTATGGAACATTTAATACCAGAAATAAAAAAGTAAAAACGAGGCAAAAAATAAACTGACTATATCTAAAATGGATAGTTGAAACAAGGATAAAACCAGACAAAATAATTAAGCAATCAATAAATTTAACTCGCATTTGGAACGGACGTTTGAAAAATGTGTCAAATAAACTGTTTTATGATATGCAGATAGTTTTCCCAATTTTTGAATTCAGAACACATTGATTGTGCTGCGATGATTATTTGATACACTCATTCAATGAATACCCATTCATTTTCATCAACAAACCAACTAAAATACTACAGTAAAAGACGCGGGATGTTTAGAAAGCCCTACAAACCCGGTTTAACCCAAAATTTCGTTTGAAATGCCTGAACCAAGTCAGAGCCGTTGCTGTAGTTGCTATATTTTTTGTTGTTCGTTCTAAAGGTTGTCAGTTTCTATTATTTGTGGATGGTCTTTTTGACAGTTTTATTGGTGTTCGGTATTTTGTTAATAACCTTCATCAGTGATATTTTAAACGAACGTCACATCCGTAAATATGTAGACTAAACAAAAGAATTGTACGAACCCATTTTAAGTCACATCATTTACGTGTTCATTTGAATACTGTATTGGGTGAGTTTATTGTAATTTTGATATTTACACTAGTGTTTTGGCACAAAATCAATGAAAACGAGGCTTTAAAGAGCCTGTGATCGGTAGAAATCGACTTCGTGCTATCTTCTTTATATGTTATTCAAAGTTTTTCTCAATATTAAAGTTTTCCTGATAACAGCCTTAAATGCACAAAATAGGAAAAACATTTTGTTAAGGGCAATTACTCACACAAGAAGTCGATTAACAATTACATTTACCTTGAACTTATAAGTAGATTTTTGCTTTCTAATATATTTTGTTGTTTACAGATATCTCTATATATTTTAATATTCATGATTTTAGTAGCCAATTCAAATGAAACAAAAATAAAATGGTCAATAAACATTATTTAATCTGTTGACAATTTCGTCATGTTGACTTATTTGTAGATCTTTTGCATTGTTTACAGTTTTAATCTATGTTCTATTATGCTAGTTTTTATGTTAGTTGCTATAAAATCTGAATAGTTTAAAAGGACAATAACATTTTTGTCAATATTGACTGTGTGTTGAATTGCACGTAGTTATAGATAGATGGATTTTTTACGTTCTGCGAGCAGTATTTCAGCTATAAACAGGACGAGGAACAAGTGAACAAACAATACATCAACCGAAAAGGGCGGAGGATGGGATATATGGAACACAATTTTGACTGCCGTAGGGGTGAGAATTTTGTCTTTTGTAGCGGCTACAGTGTGACTACTCTTTTTCAAGATCCACAAAAGGGGTCTTTATCGTGCAAGGAGCTAGGCATTCTCTAATCACGTCACCCACTACCGTCTTCAGCCAGGGTCCCCCTTATCTTCCATCCAGGGATGCACTGGTCTCCTCTGCGGGTCGAGCAGTGGAAGTTTCACAGTATGGTCCCAGCTTGTAGTTGTACGTCATAAATTCTTAACCAAGTTTGCTATTGCAGTTTTTTTCCTTTTACAGTTTCAAAGTTAACTGTCTAAGATTACATATTTAAATTTGTCATTAAAGGTAAAGAAATCATACAGTTGCCACACAAATTCCAACTAATATAGACATAGTATATTGTAGACAATGATTTGTTCACTATCTGTTATAATTTAAATGTGTTTATAACTTGATGTTAAGAGAAATTTTTTTGATACATCAACAATCCATAATTTTTTTTAAACGATATTTATCAAATTTGTTATTGATATAGAGATTTTTTCATGGACGAAGGTAATGAAAAAATACAGAACCAAGGAAACTGTCAAAATGACAATTCACAAACCTATTCAAACAGAAAATATATACCGATAAACTGTTGCTATGAAGGCAATAAAATAATACCGAACATAAAGTTTTTATGGCTTTCTCCCGCTTCCATTGCTTCAGTATGCGAGTTGATGTGTTCACGAAAATGGTTTTGAGTATCATACACCACTAGTCAGTAATTGGTTAATCCAATAATCATCGAAGCACAATCACTATGAACTGAATTCAAATATTGGCATTTATCTGCAGTCATATTTTCAAATGAGAAAGAATATGTTTCAACAAAAAACCGTATCTATATAGTAAAACTTAATAAAGGCGCGGACGAGTTGTTTTTGCTTTTTATTTTTTGTTTTTTATTTTATTTTATTTGTTGGTGGTATCCTTGTTTTATATGTCTATCTAATTGGCATACTTGATTACTTGAGAAGTAAAGACTATATCTTATGCATATTTTCAGCTATATCGTGGCGTTCAGATTAATTGAGGAAAAAAACCAAAGTACTAGGAGTAAACCCCTGCCATCGGTAGGAAAACTGGCAATCTTTGTTTAATTATAATTAGAATCGTGCACACCATATCCGAAGTGGCACTCGACCCCCAACCTCAGTATTTGCAGGAACTTGATTAATAGTGGATGATGACAAACTACCTTAAACCTTCGGCCACCGAAGCACAAAGATTTCAGGATGGTCAGTTTCAACTAACAAGATTTTCAAATTGTTCAATGGTTACCAAGAACTTTGACACAGGAACATAACTGGCGACATATAATAATCCACAAATGCGCCTAATTTTGAGATATGAGGGATCGAAAAATTTGATTTGCCCATAAGTTTTTTCAGCGTAATACGTATTTCTTCAGTTTCTTTAGTCAGTTTTCTTTTTCAGATGTTTGAAATGGAATTGTAAGCAGAACTTTATGTCAATCAGTGGGCAAAACACAAATAAATGCTTAGAAATGGATAAAATCAGAGGAGTTTTATTAAAATGTTCATCAAACATCCTTAACCACACTCGTAGGTAAATTTAAACCCATTTCAACCTCTCATAACGTCCATGCCACATTATATCTATTTGTAGTGCTTTTAATAGAATGGACACAGCGCTGGTTGATGTTTGTAAGAAATTAGATTACATGCTGTTTTTTCCTGGATCTTGAACACACCCTGCCTGTACATTCTTTGTTTTTAAAATAATTTGTGATAAAAAGCATAAGATCATTAATGTATATCTTATTTTTTGCATGGGGTATGTAAATTTATGCATCATTGTCTTCGGGGGTGGGTATAGTTGCTATTTATTTAACGAACATGTAAACATCCAAGATACGGTTGCCAGTTTAATTCAACATAGGTAAATACAATTGTACATTTGTAAAATTAATGAATCAATGTCATTTTCATTTGTATTCACTTGACTTAGGAAATGAAATGGAAACCTGTTGTCAATTCCAAGTGTTCTACCATATAAATATAATACATTACTCGGTCCGTTCTAATCACATTTCCAGATGCCCGTTCCTTGAACCGTTTAATGTACTTTCATCCGTATCCGTATCCGTTCGGAAGCTACCATTGATTTCTGTTAAGTGACATCTATTCCTTATTTACTTGCTATGAGTTTATCTCATTTGAAGGTTTATTTCATGTTTATTTTGAAGACTTAGTTTGAAATAGTTGAAATTGATTTTTGAACCAATTTTGATTGATAAATTTGAATTGTTAAAACATGTTCTCAAACCTGTGCATTGGTTCAGAAATTAGTGTCCATACAATATATTTTTGTCAGTCAAAGTTCATAACCTTGGAACTGAACTAGTTTTGATGATAGTAATAGACGAAAGCTTGTCGTTTTATATAGACAAAATGGATTGAGAGAAAATTTTCTGGTCGTCCAACCAGAATAGTTGTTACAAAAAATTTAGGTGTCTTCTACGAGGTTCGCTGAGTTAATTATCATATGCAAATGAAGACTAATATTAAACATACACCTAAATATTTGTTCAGAATAACACATGATGACATAAAACACAAGCAAAGTTGGGGTTAAAAAATATACCGTCGACTGCAGGTGGACAAGTTACATAATATAATGATAACACAATTGTATACACCTGCTACTTTACACAATCGACAACTTGGCAAAAATTGAAAATGTAGCTTAGAAGTACTTAAAGTATGTAAAAACTTTAATTAAATGACAGATAAATACAATAATAATAGTTGCTTTCGATTTCGTTTGTTTGTTTGTTTGTTTGTTTGGTGGTGTTTAACGCCACTTTCAGCAATTTTTTAGCCATATCATGGCGTCCAGTGTTTATTGGGGAGGAAGCCGGAGTACCCGAAACCGAACCAGCAATCTCAGTGTTAACAGACCACGTGATCAATAGTAGATGAACTAACTTAACCACTCGGCCACCGAGGCCCTCCTTTCGATTTCGAGACTGAAAATACACGTATCGCGTGAAATATCTAGACTCCCACTGACGCACTCGTCAAGTTATTTCACGCGATATTGTCAGTCTCAAAATCATAAGTAACTAATACTCTTTACTTATCTATTATCTATACAATTAATTGTGACACACTTTAATAAGGACGGGAAAATATATGACGGTATAAATAATTTTCATTAAATATATTTGGATTGAGCTCCAAATTTTCAACCTTTGTATATTTAATAACCACTGTGTCGATGCTTAATCTTTAAGGATATAAATAGCCCAGAAGTAAAATAAGTGTTTAGCATGAAATATCAACTTTATAAAATTGAATGAGCCAGGCGCGCATTTCGTCTATAAGTGGCGCTTAAAATACAAATACTGAAGGAAGACCAAAAATTAAGACGTTGATAAGCTTTTATCCCCTATATCCAAAAAAATGGGGAACACTTATGGTATAGAAAACACTTAGAATTAAAACCGAAAACGTTTTCGCAATTTCATGGCATTATTTTTCAACAATAGCTAAATGAAATGATAGAAAAGAGGATTTTCGCCGATTGTTAATTTTTCAATCAACTCTTAAGGCCACACCATTCTCTACTTAACACCATTCAAATTGGTTTTTTTGTTTTAATATTTATATAAAGATATAGTATTCCCCTCCTTTACGATTATATTCATTGACTTTGCCACAAGTTCAAATTAGAGAGAAAGTGTCATCTTTCTTGTCAACATTTCTGATAGTATTCACATTTGTGGTAAGACCTAAAAATATAATGGCATAAAATTTAAAGGGACTTATAGCAAGTGTACTAGATTCATACACCTAATTTCAATAAACCTATTTTTATAGTGTCATCTTTCTTATCGACATTTCTGATAGTATTCAATTTTTTGGTAAGTCGTAACAATATAATGGCATAAAATTTAAATGGACTTGTGGCAAGTCTTCTAGACTCATACATCTTCTATCAATAAACCTATTTTTATTACATATTTTGCGTAGATCATTGCAGTCTCATATGTATACAACAAAATATAATAAGCCTCTTCAAGATACAGATTTTGATCTTAATTATACCAGTTTCGTGTAACAATTTAAAGTGCTACACTTGTACATTCCTTAGTACATAACGTTAAAGTCTTGTATTTGTACATGGTATAACCTACCCAATTATCTTTTTTGTTTCATGTTCATGGTATTTTGACACAGCGATAGCTAAACCATTATTTATATTAATTCTATTTATTTAGTTTCTTATCATACGTCATTATTAATGATATTTACAACCAGGGGTGCCCTACAATATATAGATAAAGATGATTAAACACGATAATAGATTTCGCTTATACCGCAAAGGACTGTTGTTAAACCGTCTTAACTTTTCCATTGATATGATATCTCAATTTTGCTTGTAAGGAAATCCGACTTGAGTTATATTGGTTTCAACCACACAAAACATTTTCTTGCCAAAGTTTGAGCAATTTTTCTGCGCGCGTCCAGTTTTAGGGGGGAGAGGACCGGGGAAACCAACAGAACTTAGGTTTTAGCAATGTAAAATGTGTCTGTGATTATTATCTTTATAAGATAAAGTTTATAGAACAAAATATTTTTGAAGCCCGGATTTTATCGCTGTTAAAATGAATGTTAACAGGACACATGCCAAATGTTTTTAAGACTTGCCGTAAGTCTCATTGAATTTTTTTGCTATTAGAGAGTTACATCTTTATTATCAACATTTCATATACTATACCCTTGTGACGTGTATACTAAAGGAAATGTGTTTAAAGGTGTAACTCTCCAAAAACAATTATATTCAAAGGGACTGGTGCCAGCTCAAACTGTTTACCAAAAAGGATAGGGTTTTAGGCCCTGATTACGGATTTGCCTTTGTTTATTACAGATCTATAAATAAATGACTTTTACTGTCGTGAACCCACGGTCTGCCACTCATACAGTCATACGAAAAAAACCTCGATGAACATGTGGCTTTACATGCGGCTTAATTTACCGATCTTTAATTACTTGTATTTGTCGTTATAACGTTTAATGAAAATTAAAAAGAATATTTAACATTTCTGAAAAGGTACTCTATAACCTGTCTAGAAAGTTTTAAAATGTCTCATTGAATTTTTTTGCTATTAGAGAGTTCCATCTTTATTATCAACATTTCATATACTATACCCTTGTGACGTGTATACTAAAGGAAATGTGTTTAAAGGTGTAACTCTCCAAAAACAATAATATTCAAAGGGACTGGTGCCAGCTTAAACTGTTTACCAAAAAGGATAGGGTTTTAGGCCCTGATTACGGATTTGCCTTTGTTTATTACAGATCTATAAATAAATGACTTTTACTGTCGTGAACCCACGGTCTGCCACTCAAACAGTCATTAGAAAAAAACCTCGATGCAGATGTGGCTTTACATGCGGCTTAATTTACCGATCTTTAATTACTTGTATTTGTCGTTATAACGTTTAATGAAAATTAAAAAGAATATTTAACATTTCTGAAAAGGTACTCTATAACCTGTCTAGAAAGTTTTAAAATGTCTCATTGAATTTTTTTGCTATTAGAGAGTTCCATCTTTATTATCAACATTTCATATACTATACCCTTGTGACGTGTATACTAAAGGAAATGTGTTTAAAGGTGTAACTCTCCAAAAACAATAATATTCAAAGGGACTGGTGCCAGCTTAAACTGTTTACCAAAAAGGATAGGGTTTTAGGCCCTGATTACGGATTTGCCTTTGTTTATTACCGATCTATAAATAAATGACTTTTACTGTCGTGAACCCACGGTCTGCCACTCAAACAGTCATTAGAAAAAAACCTCGATGCAGATGTGGCTTTACATGCGGCTTAATTTACCGATCTTTAATTACTTGTATTTATCGTTATAACGTTTAATGAAAATTAAAAAGAATATTTAACATTTCTGAAAAGGTACTCTATAACCTGTCTAGAAAGTTTTAAAATGTCTCATTGATTTTTTTTTTTTTTGCTATTAGAGAGTTACATCTTTATTATCAACATTTCATATACTATACCCTTGTGACGTGTATACTAAAGGAAATGTGTTTAAAGGTGTAACTCTCCAAAAACAATAATATGACTTTTGCTGTCGTGAACCCACGGTCTGCCACTCATACAGTCATTAGAAAAAAACCTATATGCAGATGTGGCTTTACATGCGGCTTAATTTACCGAGAGTTACACCTTTAAACACATTTCCTTTAGTAAAAAAGTAAAAAAACAAAACTAAAACTACAATGCAATTAATTTCCTTAGCAACGTTTGAAATTAAAAAAAAACATTTATATTTCCTTCTGATAAAAAAGATTCAAACATTTATTACTTTATATTTAACAGAAATTACGTCATCAGTTCGTTCGTGCATTAAAATGAGATCTTAAATAAACAATTCTATATCAAGCTAACTTTGGATAACCTTTTTGCAAATTCTCAAAGTAAAAGTTTTGAACTGAAAAACCCAAACCATGCATTACCTAACCTTTTATTTCATTCCGATTAATTAGGTACAATGGTCTCACGTTACATTAAACATCATCCACGTCTTTAGCATCTGTACAATTAGATAATCATAAATAAACACATGTAAACGGTAAATATGGATAACTTGTTTTCTTTACAAAGCGTTTCATATACCAAAACGTGATCGAGTGGAGTTATGTTTTTTTTTTGTTCGAGTTACTCACTTTGGGCTTCGTCTCTTGATGAACATCGGTTTCCATGCTATGGTTCTCGTACCATAAAATTACAATACAAACGGATAAAACAAATAGGACGCAGATGGAAGACGGCAAGTCCGAAGACAACTTTATCACTGTGCGTGTATCCGCCTGTATACATTTTACAATGGTCGAAATAGCAAGATTTATTTCTGCAGCGTTTTCTTAAATTATTATTGGGTTTATGTAGGACATTTTATAATCTAAATAAATACTGGTATTGTTCCCACAGTATACATTTTTTTCTATTTACAAAGGTGTCTAGGCTTACTTGGTAATTAGGTAAAGCAGAACTTATTTTATTTCAAATAGATACTTACCATTTTTTACAACAAACAATATATGTCGGTTGATACAATTAATACGTTACAAATTCTTTTCTAACCTGTTTGGAAGACAGTTTATTTCAATTCACGTGATAAACGTGTATAAATGTATAAATTGTTTGTTTGATTTTGACAATGACTATAAACATGCGCAGAGCAACATCTTGTATCAACTTATATAAGTTGAAGTTTTTACTTGTAGAAATACTGTCGGTTTTTCAGCACAATCATGTTTCGAACCAAACCAATAGGAAATTGCGATACAAATCACTTTGCAGGGTTCATTTCATTTTATAGCAATGCGAATGTACTTGTTAAGGTAGCAAAAATGAAGCTTAGACACATTATGACAAGCGACAAGCAAGAGGTACAAAAACTGAAGCTTAGACACATAATGACAAGCGACAAGCAAGAGGTACAAAAAGTGAAAATACCAAATCAATGGGATCTTTATTTAAGTAAAAGTCTTCATCTACAATGTTCTTTATGTTAAGTTTTTTTTAAAATAACAAATTAAGGCAACAGGTTTGTCTTCCGGTAAAACTTGATAAATTATAGGGAACAATATATCAGCTATATCCAGGACGAGAACAAGTCAATAAAGAAATAATGTGTTTCGTACGTCGGTAAGGATACGCAAGCGATCCGAGAATAGAAGCGCCGCACGATAAAGAGGATAGATACGATTGTTTGTTTGAATGGGGGTTAACGTCATTTTCAGCTATTAGTCAGCAACTTCATGACGTCCAGTTTTTACAAGTAGAGAAATAAGGAATACTTAGTGAAAAACCCCGACTGTCTGGAACATCCGGAGAAAAAAACCCCGACTGTCTGGAATACCTTTTGAAAAACCCCGACTGTCTGGAATACCCTTTGAAAAACCCCGACTGTCTGGATTACCCGGTTGAAAACTCCGACTGTCTGGAATACCCGGAGGAAAACCCCGACTGTTTGCAGAAAATACATGATAAACATGTTATAACTTAACTAAATAAATTTTGAGCAACTTTACTGATGGGTGGTCATGTAAAGCGCAACTTCTGACATTTATAGTCTCAACATTGATATTGAACGTATCATTTGTATACAATTAAAGAAATATTTTTCACCAAACTAACAGGTGCGCTCTAAGGTATACCTTTCTCATTACATGATAGCAAATTTGATTCACCTTGTGGTTTCGTTTTTCTTATTTTATTTCTTGAAAATAATAAAATTGACTATACCTATATCTTTGATGTTCTATAATTTAAAGGAAATAATTCATGAAATTTCTATGTATATATTCTGGCAAACAGATCTGTTTTAATATGTTGTTACATTTGCATAATCCAAACATATTATGAATAATTATAACGTATAACAAAACAAAAATGTCCTGTGTATTAGATCAATTTAATTAAACTGAGATCTTTCACATGCTGTTCTTTCTTTATTGGTTTTATCGTACGCATCAGAGAGTTATCGAATTGATATTTACTGACGAGATCTGTTTTGTGATTCTGTTATATTTCCACTTGGCACAATAAAAGTGAAAGCCGTCATCGAATGTGATTTCCGTTATTTTAGCGACCAGCTAAATTGTCCTCGCCTAATGTTGAAAATTTAGAATAGAGAGGACATGTTTGACAGTATATAGACTTCCCACAAATCCCTATGAATTCTTTGTGCTATAAGAGATCCATTTTACTATCAAAATTTCTAATACTACGCATTTAGATAGTATATGTTGAGATGTAACTCTCTAATAGCAACAAAATGGAGCAATTCTAGGCAGTTTTGATCTTAAATTCAACAGAAATACAGCTTAACTACACGTAATTATAATAACCTGGTATTTCAAATGCATCTTGAAAAAGACGGGAGATACCAAGAAATGATTATAAGACCGGAAATCTAAATGACAAGACAATCGCTTGACTAACAAAAAGATAAACACGACAACCAACGAGAATAAAGGCAGAAAATAACCGATAAACGACATGAATTATGAAGTATTTTGAGACAACAACGAGTTACCCTATGATAAACTCATAATCTAAATGATAGCCAACAAAACTGAACCCTTATATTCTATTATATACGGACTCACAATGCGAATAGCAGACACAAACAATGAACAGTTCAATCTTACAATAACGAATAAGCGAACTTATACAATCCAGAAGTGATACCAGGTGCAAATACATCAAACAATTTAAACTGTGATGCACGCTGCAAATTAAGTATAACGAATTAACAGTACGTATACATATAATTATGCACATGGCTGAAACCTCACAGAGATTGGCAAAATTAATATGGCGGCCGTCGGATCTGGGAGGAAGTGTCCCTCTTTAAAATCCCCTGGACAATTACGAACATGGTAAATTTCGACAAATTGCAAAAAATAATTGAATATCCACTAAACATTTCTTCAGTATTCTGTCCCTTTTAAAAATCATAGATAGACTCCTGAGATATGTTCAATCATCATAATCGTTATGCCACGCTTAAGATTTTAGTGCTCAATAAAGCTTTTATTTAACTGTATTCAGTGATGGAGACTACTGAGAACAAAAGCAAAAAGATTAAAAAAATTTTAAATGCATATATCTGTTGTGCGTTTTATTTGATACATTAATAATGTCGTGATGCAGTACATGTAACGTTTACATCCATCATGTCATAAATGTCTGAGTGTATTGAAACAGTCAAGAACTGCTTACACTTTCGGAGCGCCTGAGTTTACACTCAATTTCTTGGAAGTTCGTCGCGTTGGCTTTTGTTTGTAAGTTGTATTGTTATGTGTCTGTACTGTTCTTTTAATTGTGTGTCTAAGAGATTTGATTGCGTCTTTTGTATTACTTCTTTTTTTCTTATTGATTTATAAAAAATATTTGGTCTCTAAGTGTTTAGTATAATGTCTTTAGGATGGCGAGGATAAATTCGAGGCACGGGTTGGCATGGTGTATAAGGGATTCCAAAGCAAGAATGAATTTAACTCATTTCTGAAGGCATAACAGTAGTAAATGTGTACCAGTAACAAGTTACCAGATTGTGTACCCTACATTAAGTACAGTACTGAATACTTCGTTGTGTTCTGAGTTGGTAAATAGTGGTTAGATGTGTACAATTTTTTAGCTGTAAGCTCCTGCATCAATTAAGTTTTAAAAAGTGGTAAAATTTTTCTCAGATCTTGCAAGATAAAATTTTGGTAATTTTTAAACAATGTAGTATTTTACATTCACTGCATTAGAAATTGCATGTAAAAGTGGGAGCGTCTCAAAATGTTTTAACTAGCGAAAAAAGGAATTGGTCACGAATATATATGGCATATATTTTTTAAATGGAAAATGAAAGTTTATTAATTTCCTAGTCCAGGTAAATGCTGATCAATGTTAGAAAGGTATGCAAATCACAGAAATGTTAGTGTTTTCGACTATAGCAAAAGCATTTACTACTGTGCTACCTATATGTCAGATGATGTTTTGTGGATTTTTATTTCTGAGAGTAAATCAAGGTTATTTTTTGAATAGATTGTGGTATCTCTTGTTGAAACTAACTGAAGGCAGTACTCAAAAAGAAGGTATTGTCTAATGGACACTATAAAAACTGCTAAGTCAGCACTTTTTGCATTTTTCTATATACACATATTAAAAAACCACACACAATCACAGGAAAGTGTTCTCCTGTCTTTATTCCATTTGAACTTTCTTTCTGTATGGTCATCTTTACTTTTCGCAATGAATTGGGCATATTCATGGGTATAAAATTAAATTTCCAAAAAAAAAATAGACCAAAAATAAGGTAAATTTTAAACCGCACTGATCAGTTTGAACTTTGGATCAATTTCTCCCAAAGTTTTGATATGACAATGAAAACCTTTGGCTGAAAACTAGATTTTGTCCCCAATTGCTGAACTTAGGGCCACAATTAAGCAAATTAATAGGAACAAGTTCAAATTTTTTTTAAATTTTAGTCCAAAATAAGCAAAAATTAGCCAAAAATGGTAATTTATTGTCTATAAAAGTGATTATTATGCACATGATTTAACAAAACCTGTTCAATAGATGGTTTGTAAATGCATAATAAGGATCAAAATATCCAACTTAAAAGAGAAAACAGATTTCCTTTACTTAAGTAGAATTTTTTGTGGAAGTTAGTGTTATCAACAGCCTTTGACTGAAATATTGGTACTTTTATTTTGCACTAATTGAAGGTATAAAACAGGTTAAATTAAAATTTGTTCATTTATTTGTACTTGTTTAGTAGGTTTTCTTGTCTAAAAGCACCATCTTGTTAATTTGAAACCACTTTGAAACAATTTAGGGGACAATATGGCATAGTTTAAACTAAGATATGGTGGCTATTGAAAGCCACCATATCTTAGTGTGCCAGCATAGATTGGGCTGGCCAATAGTATAATATAAGGCTAGTGCATTTAAAAGGTATCTGTTATAGAACTTTGATATTATTTTCTTATTTAAAAGTGCAGAGGCAGTGACAGATATGCAAATTTTTATTCTGAAGATGTCTTCAAACACATGTTATATACATATGCAATTTTTCTCCTTGGGTAGGGCTAAAGAATAGAAGAATTTTTCAAGAACAATTTGAATACCAATATATCTTTTATTGATTTTAATTCAAATATGAGCTATGTACTTGATGTAGAAATATTGGCTAAATTGGTTCTCTTGCAAACTTGGTATAGGCATAACAGTAGTAAATGTGTACCAGTAACAAGTTACCAGATTGTGTACCCTACATTAAGTACAGTACTGAATACTTCGTTGTGTTCTGATTTGGTAAATAGTGGTTAGATGTGTACAATTTTTTAGCTGTAAGCTCCTGCATCAATTAAGTTTTAAAAAGTGGTAAAATTTTTCTCAGATCTTGCAAGATAAATTTTGGTAATTTTTTAAACAATGTAGTATTTTACATTCACTGCATTAGAAATTGCATGTAAAAGTGGGAGCGTCTCAAAATGTTCTAACTAGCGAAAAAAGGAATTGGTCACGGATATATATGGCATATATTTTTTAAATGGAAAATGAAAGTTTATTAATTTCCTAGTGCAGGTAAATGCTGATCAATGTTAGAAAGGTATGCAAATCACAGAAATGTTAGTGTTTTCGACTATAGCAAAAGCATTTACTACTGTGCTACCTGAAGAATGAAAATGTAACGATAAATTTGTTTTCCATGCTTATGTTTATAAAAAAAAAAATAATCGTGCAATGTATATTTGGTTTTGTTTTAATCAATTCCCTTGGTTCTTTAATGATATTTTAATTTACAAATAAAGCAGACTCATATCTTAACATATATCAGTGAAATGTAAGGGATCGTTTATTTCACGAATAGCGAATTAAAACTTTCATACAGCAAAAGCGCGTATTTTGACAACTGATTTCTCCCAAGAGATTCCCCAATGCATAAACAGTGAAATCTTACTATAATAATTATTGAAAAAGATTGTATCTTATTTTAAAAGCTAATATCAAAGACGTCAAAACAAAACTTCAGATATCTGAGGATAGTTTTGCTTAATTTGACAGGGATATTATGGAATCTATAATCTTTAAGTTTGGTGAACGATGTAATATTTCGTGATAATGGTTTTGACAATGAGTATGCGTTCGTTAGAAAATTCAGCGATTATCCAATATCACCTAAGCGAGAACGCGTTAGTTTACGTCAAAAACTCAGCAGCCAATCAAAGTAGACAGTGTAGAAGTTATCCGTACTTAATAAAACAGAACAGACCATAAGAGCAGGCATACCTTGATTTATCGTACCCAGGATCTTTTTTTGCGAGGGTACTAATTTAGTTCCATCACGCCCTGCAATTTGATGTCAAAAAGCAGTTGCATATATAATCAGCAACTAACAATCTTTATATCATTCGACAGTGTCACCATTTTGTTGTCAGTTTCATGTTTAAGATACCTGGTGATAGTTATTGCCGTTTTTAATTACTCTGTTGAGTTACACCAACTAAGTGAAAAACATTGAGTGAGAACCCTGAATGGTGTGATGCATCTTGGGAGCAATTATCCATATATGGTGAAATGACATACTGGTAACAAATGTTATTATCAAAGGCGGAAAAGAAAATACATATCGTTTCCGGATATTTGGCAATGTTTGAAGCTTTTTGAATTTTGTCATAGATAGAAGTCATTATTATGTGTTTTTGCTACATAACGAGGACTTATGGGACTTATTTCTGCCGTTAATCCGACAAATCACAAAACTAAAATTGGATTACGGCAGTACAATTCAGCCTGAACGCAGTAAGTCCTCCACCTCACAACTGAATGGCGAAAAAAATATAGAAATAAATCCACCAATTTTATAAAATTTTAAAAAAAATATTGAGTTTTTACACGGCCAATAATATATTAATGGTATTTAATTTAAAGACACCATAGCAATCAACTGATATTTAATACTATTTTGTTATAGTCCCAGCTTAAACCATCTGAATTCAGTTAATCTTTTAAATATATACTTAATTGATATTACCTAGAGAGCTGTATGTTTTGGGGGAAAATGATTTAATGCACAGATATGTGATATATACTAGTAAATTAAGAAAAGGTATATTGATAAATTGCTAGTCAACAAATCGCATGATCGTGAAATAGCGAGACATCACGTTATCTTAATAGCGATCTAATATAACTTCAAAGATATTTCTGTGTCCGGAGAGAGCTGTATTTCCCTTCTGGTATTTTATTGCATGAACTATCAATTGCTGTTACGGAAGATGTTTAATTTGTGGTTAAAAATACGAGACGGATCATAATTAACCACATATAGCCTAAGAGTTACATGTATTCTTATTTAAATTAAGATTAAAAAAAATGTCATATTTCCCGCAGGTGTTTTGTTCTATCTCAATCATAAACTCTGTCGTACTGTGAAACTAAAAAAAGGTATTTGCATCAATTTAAAATGTATAAATTACATCAACTTGATATAAGATATTCCTTTACTGATATAACTTCCCCGGAAGGTCAGGGGTTTCTTCGAGTTCTCTAATACAAAATGGAACCTTGAAAAAAATTGCTGAAAATGGCATTTAACACCATTCAAACAAATTAAACAAACCAGTACCTTAATGAGAAATAATTAATAGTACTTCACTGGAATGTAGTCGAGGCACTTTTAGGGTATTCGGAAGTAACGTCAATTATGAAAGCGCATTATATACAAATAATAAAGGACTACAGTGTTTGTGCTCGTATTTTGGCAATGCCTACTCCATATTAAACTTTATTGCATAATAAACCCCAAGAGGTTAAGCATACATAAACATACAAAAACAATGAACATGTAACTGTACATATACAACCTAAGATAATATAGTATTTACAAATATGTATGAATGTGACCAATGTGGATCTCATTGTCGCAACTCAAATGATTGCTTTACAAAATCAACAACCATGGGCAAAACATCCATATTTGGGTTAAGAAAAAAAATTAATTTATCAATGGCATCAAGCTGGTTAAAATTAACATATTTTGTTTGTATAAAATCAATAAATGTTCTTCTTATGTTATTATTAATTTGACAATGAAAAAAGAAATGAGCTTCATCATCAGTTATTTTACATGATTTACAGAGTCTTTGTTCTCTTGGTATATTCTTGTATCTACCAAGTTCAATCTCTAAGTTATGGTCACTAATACGTAGTTTGGTAAGTATTTTTTCGACTGTTAAAGTTTTGAAAATTTAAATAGTCTGAAACATTAACATCAGACTTTAGCTTGCTGTAAAGGTATAATTTCTAAGAAGCGTCAAAGCTAGATATTTAATTTATTACAAGTTCATCATATTTCTCTTTAATAGTCTTTTTGATTTCTCTTTTTATGTGTAACTTAATTTCCTTAAAACTTTTATTATTATTTTCAAAATTTTCATAATCTATTTCAAATTCCGTCATTACAGATCTAGCAAAGCTATACCACACCATCTGTGTGGAGATTTTTATTCAAATAGAATGCTTCTTTTACGGAGAGGGTTAATATCTATACAGTTTAGTCTAGAATAATAGCAAATAACTTGTGTTTTAATAAAAGAATCTAGTGGTAATCTACAAAGTTCAGATTTTGCAGCAATATTACATGATGTTTTTCTTACACCCAAAACACTTTTACAAAATTTATTGTGTACTTTTTCAAAAGCAGGCTTATCAGAAAATGATAGAATATCGACATTTTTTCCACTTACATTAGATCTTTGAAGTGCTTTATACATTGACAAATAATCATTTATATACCAGATCTCACTGTTATATAAAATTATAGGTCTGATTAAACTGTCAAATAATTTACATGATAGTTCTTCTGGTATATGTTTAAAGTTAGACATACACTTTTTAATAGAAAATAGTGCTTTTAATCACTTTTTGGAAAGTTCCTGAGATGACATAAATTTTCCTGTATGACAAATAATGGTGCCTAAGAAGTTAAATTAATCTATGTGGTAGGCTGTGGGATTTTTTGTTACGTGTGCGAGACCTTAAAGTTGTTTTGTTATGGACACAACCAACAGGCCTATACAATCGGTACCTAATAATATTTCACATCGTTCTCGTCGCAATAAAAAACACTATATCGGAAACCAGCAAGAAGTATCACCGAAAGCACCGACGAGAAATAGGCTCCGAGTCAAGGCAAAAACATCAGTATCACAGAAAGAACAGACTACAAATAGGCTTAGATGCTAGGCAATAACAGCAGTGTCACGGAAAGCTAAGACAACACATATGCTTAGAGACAAGGCAATAACAGCAGTGTTACGGAAAGCACAGACGACACATATGATTAGAAGCAAGTCAATAACAGCAGTATTACGGAAAGCACAGACGACAAATAGGTTCAGAGGCAAGGCAAAAACAACATCACGAAAAGCACAGGCGAGAAATAGGCTCAGAGGCAAGGCATTAGTGTTCAAGTAACGTGACTGGCCCTTTAATACGGACTTTATAATTTCGAACTTTAAATATCGACTTTGACATAATCGGTAAAAAAAAAATGAAAATGAACAAAACAATATTAGCTCCTTGTCTTCAACTGCTTTAAAATTAAATTATTAAAAATAAAGATTGTTATCGTTTTATCTGATGTAGTACTAAAGCTATGGTAAAAAGCAGGCATCTGTTTGTCTGAAAATGATTATAGAATCACGAAAACAAAGTTATACTAGAACCTTAAAATGGCTTACTAGTACTCAAATTAACGCTAAAATACTTATTATGTTTCAAAATGTACCGTTAATCAATAAATTGATAGTCTTGAAAAATAAGTTCACGAAAGTTCAACGAGCTCTGATGATTTATCCGTCATCTGCATGGCAGTCTTATTTGAAATAAACGATATAAAATTAATAGATCAGAGCGGGCATATTTATATATTTTAGTGCCTGGCAACACACTGAACCAATTTGATTATTTGTTTTGTTTGTTTTGTGGTGTTTAACAACTTTCCGCAATTTTCAGCTATATCATCGCGTTCAGTTTTTATTTGGGGAGGAGTACCCGGAGAAAACCCCTGACCCTCGGTAGGAAACTGGCAATCCTTGTCAATTAAAATTTGAGTCGAGTACTACCTGCCTGCAGTGAGAATCAAACCCGCAATCTCAGTTTCGACGACACTTAAACAAACTACCTTAACCACTCGGCCACCGAGGCTCCCTAAACCAGTTTGATATCTTGGTAGCTACTATATTATCACGGACCGCTATGTTATCAAAAATACCGACAACTTACAGTTTACTCGCATGACTTTCGCTAGGTCATTACTGTTACTAAATATTTGACATTGTTCGCAAGGTCGGTACTGTGCATAAGTTTGGTTGATTATTGAGTATTATTATACCTCGTGAATATTAATTACAATATAGTCAATTTCTATTGGTTATATTGATTATGTGATTTCAATTCATTTTCCACTACATGACTACTTACTCGGCTCCAAAAGTCAACATGTATCATGTGACTAATGTTGACTTGTCAATATTTATCATGTGACTAATGTTGACTTGTCAATATTTATCATGTGACTAATGTTGACTTATCAATATTTATCATGTGACTAATGTTGACTTGTCAATATTTATCACATGACATATGTTGACTTTTGGAGAAGTACATTTTGGACAACCTGATGTCAGACACTGTGAACTTGTTTTTCTGTTGTTCAAATGTTGGTTATTTTTTCTGTTGAATAAATATGTGCAAAGAAACCAAGTCATAAAATGAATCTGTTTAATTTGTTCCACCGCCTACCCCCCAAAAAGAAACTATTTTATTTGGTATAATAAGACGATTATGATTACTGCTTTAGTGGTCAACAGCATGAAATAATGAACCATCGACCTGGACTCTCGCTGACCTGACTTGACCTGACCTCGGCCGTTGGCCTCGGTCAGGTCAGGTCACCTCAAGTCCAGGTTTTGGGGTCCATTATTTCCTGCTGTTGACCACTAAAGCAGTAATTAATTGTATAATGTTTGCTTAACTCCAATGAGCTATATTTCAACTACAGCTGTATTTTGTAGGACGAAATAACGTTTACAAACCATGCGTCAAAGGGTTTGTTAGAGTGATGTTTAACGCCACTTTCAGCTATATCATGGCGTCCTTTTTATTGGGAGAGAAAGCTGGCGTACAGGGAGAAAACCATAGACTTTCTGTAAAAAAAACCTAACAACATTGTCAATAAAGATCTGAATCGAGCGCACCCTGCCCGCAGTGAGACCCGAACCCACAACATCAATGTTGATTTTCACTTTATAAAGAAGGCGTGGACCAACGGAATACAGTTTTGGCTGTAACCAAAAATAGAATGCAGTATGGGGTTACAGTTACTTACTTAGTCTTATAAATATGTAAGTATTGTTACACTTGTGCCTTTATACTAAAAAAATTTTTCTGATTATTCAAAAATTTAAAAAAAAACAAGCAAGTTTTCAGACAGCACATAGAATAACAATGCAATAACGGAAATGTAAATTTAATAATTTTACAAGTAATTGATATATACATGTAATTCCAAAAATTGAATCGACCTTCACCTTAATCCAGTTGCACTTTTCTTTTACCTCTAGTTGAGTTGTTTCGACATGTTTTACGGTTCTGAACAAATGATTTAATATAAAATTGTTTATCTTAAGACAAGAAACTGACATTAAAAATATAATTAAATTGATTCTTAAAGAGCACGTATGACGTCATTTCCGCAATATAATTTTATTAACCAGAACTGTTAATGTGCAATGGTTATTGTGAGATAATTTTCAGGCAATAATAAATCAGAAAGTTATTATTATTATTTGTATGATATCAGATTCTTGCCAATGTATAGTGCATGTTTCCCTAATCCTATTAACACTTTTTGGGCATTAAAAGTAACACAACTTCAAAATGATGCTTCAAGTAATAATCTTAGTCTTTAAATATTTCAAAAGTGATCACAAAATTACCCCACACATTCCCCTGTCAAAAACAACGAAATGAAAAAAATAAATAATATTTGACTACGAAACATACCTTCTTTGAATGTTCCTGTTCTAAACAGTTTCTAAAATACTTTTATTTATTGATTTAAGTAATAGCTATTGATGTGTCGTTAATGGTACAATTACCGACCAGTTTTTGTTCGCAATTTCTGTTGATATAAGTATTAGTTCCAATTAATAAACCAACAATGATATGTTTGTAAACTTTTTATGCTAAATAGGTTGTCATAGCTCACAAAGTAATTTAAATCAATGCACGTTCCACTAAGTCCAGTTAATGCGTATGCATTTCATATATCAAAAAAGCAGTTACTTTGTAAGACCACTTTCGTAGTGTTTCGCCAATATCAAAATTTAACTTTTCTGTATCCCAACACTGAGATTTGTATTGGCATCATACACACTAGCCTGATGATACAACTGTTTATTAATACAGAAAATACTATACACGTATGGCATCTCTGTACATGCCATATCATGTTGGATGGCACATTTAAAAGAGATAACAGCTGAGGCCAACGACCGAGTTCGATATTCCTGTATATATTCTTTTGTATAGTGGTATTTTTTTATTTACACGTTTGTACAATTATGCGCATTTCATTATAAACTTCTATGAACTTGACGCTCCGCCTACGCAAACTCCATACCGGGACAGTATTGTATTGTTTAAACTTATTTTATTTTGCACAAATTTGCAAATAGGATAAAACACAAGTTAGACAATCTTATGAAGTCTTCTCCAAGTATACAATATGTTACAAAAGAACATTTATGGAGCATGCATACAATTTAATATAAATTATATTATATGTGTCAGATAAGATCTGAACAATACATGAGATAAATGGAATGTACCAGAAAAAAATAATAGCAAAAATATAATAATTATTACAGAATAAGGGGGTGTGATAAATTGTGTGCTTCAAAAAACCCTGTGGACAAGGTATTAATCAACATGGAATCTTTCTGACCCTTTGATATACTCAAAAACATATTTAAAAACTTGTTTGTTCTGCTCGATGCATGGACAATAACCGTTTTACAATCTTAACACGCATGCGCATTATTAGTGTTTAGGAACCATTATTGTAAGATACGAACACAATCTATCAACTAGACAAAACTGTAGGCCTGAAAAATTGGAACCAATTTTGATAGCCGCTGGAAAAGTATGGAGTATGGGAACGAAAAATTTTGCCATTTTGAAGCGATTACAATGACCCAACTCTTTTTTAGAAATCTACTAAAGGGGCACAAAGAGCACTGGACATTACCCACTATGATCCGCGGTCAGGCTTTCCCGTATTATAACTTAACAACCACCCAATAAGAGAGCCTCTCCTGTCCGCCTCATGGGACGCGCTGGGCAGCTCTGTGAGGTGTAATGCTACACGCTAGTATATTTGACCGAAAACACGTTTCATAGAAATGTTTACCAAATTAACTTATATTTACGATAATATTCGCTATTTGATGATATCAATGTGCAATGTGCAAAAAATACTTAATGCTTAAACATTAGGCATCAAAAACTATTTGTAAGCAATTGAATAATATCCTAATCGTATACCATCTACAGACTGGGACCTCAAACTTGAACCTCTTAATAATGTAATTTGTTGTCTTAACAAAACAAATATGCTTTAATATTTGACAACTATTTCAACAATTTGAGGGTTTTTCTCACGAAAATCTTATTTGCGTTTAGATAATCAACAGCTTAAGTTTTATGCGCAACTTTTTAGGAGAGTAGTTACAATGTATTGCCTACACGATTATTGTTATTATTATTATTATTATTATTATTATTATTATTATTACTTAAGGGATGTATTCATTGTTTAAAACTGCCTGACCAAGTGAAACTGTGTATTGCTCCCTGAGGTTGCAATCAAGTTTACCGGTTTATTTACGCCACCTGCCTTCAAATTCTTCCTTCATAATTTGTACTCGTAGTACTTAACGAGTTACGGTTTGTTTGAAATCCAAATTACACATTTTATTAATTAACACGTCAGGGGCCTGTTTTATTTTGTAGTTGTCATAATCTAATTATAATATATCATGAGTTATTATCGCGGCGTTCCGCTTCAGTAGCTTGAAATGGCGGATACAAATGGTAAGAACAGTTTTATTATTGCCTTACCAAACAATGCAGTTGTTAATCTAATTTCTCCAGAGTTCGTCCCGGGGTTAAAGGGTGCATGTATTGTATACATTTAACTTCCATGTGTTTTGTAGCCTCTTATTAACGACGAGGAGAGTTAATTTCAACTCCTTTCATTATATTGTCTGTTTGTGTTTTGATTTGCTGTATATTTCATTTACCACTAATATATGTGTTTTACATTCATTATTACTTCAGATCTTTACACAAATAACTAAGAGATGGAGACGAATAGTCTTGAGTAACTTACTCATCTCGTTGTTGCCTTCCAATCGATTTTGACAATAAATAACACCACGGGTGTCACTAATGAAGTAGGTTATGCTCACTTCCGGAACACCAGACGCAATTTGTAGCGTTCGTAATGCTTATTTGTTTTAAGTGTTGGCTTGTTGTTGCGCTTTTGTTCCACTATACCCGAATAATCCAGTCGTCATGAATGGTGTCTTATTGGAGCTGGAATTGTGCGAGTTAGTCTTACGCTATATTTTGGGGTTTTCAGATGTGTGCACAATTTGACAACACGTGCTTCCTATTTGTAGTTGATATTGGTGCAGGTTTAAATATTTTAAGGTTGGGAGTGAAATCCCGTACCACTTCCTTTAAAATGACTGTTCGTTTAGCCGCAGTCTTCAATCCTATTCGTTGCTGGTGTCTGATTAAGTTTAGTTTTACCTATCATTCACTGTGATATTTGTTTTTGTTTTTAATTCTTAAATTCGTGACAAAAAATTTTCGTGGCGATCGCGGAGACAAGCAAGTCACTAAGTTCAGTTCTCCAGCCAAATACAGTTAACATGTTATGGTTATAGAACCATAAAATTAAGCGTCCTCGGTCAACATCTTTGTCTTAAACCACGATAATTGGTACCAGCGAAATAAGATGAATCACTGTATCGATTTCTTCTAATTAAAACAACATATTTTGGGCTTTATTTCGCCTATCACGATCTAAGTATTCTATTGAAATACACAGACCAAAGAGGAATGCAACAACTAATTATTATCAGCATGACATTGCCAAAATATTACTTCGTTGAGAAACTAATTGCAAATATAGGTTTCGACAGGTTGTTATTTATCGCCAACATTTATCGATGTTAACTGCGATTTTGCATTGCGTGTTGAAAAACATTTTTGTTGTTGTTAAAATTACAGGTAGTTTATTAAGGTGTGGTTATATTTGAGTGACTTGCTTTTCTCTGTAATATGTACACTTTGAAATAGCTTAACTATTCTCGACGATCGACAGCATGATTGTGCATGCTCGTGAGCTATGCGAATATTTTAACAGATTTTAAAACTTTCATCAAAAGATACTGTGACGGGTTCCTATGGGTTTGAAATGCCAAAATGACAAACATTAGATGACTTTATGTTTGGAATTTCCATGTTATAACGCGAGGAGTCTGTCTGTAATTTTAAGTTCCTACGGCAAACTCTCTATACACATTTCTATTGGCTGTCAAAATATTTCTTGCTATTCATCTTTTGTTAAATTGTTCTCGGCCTGAAAAGTTAAAATACTGATCGATGGACATATTTAAACCATATTATCAATGGATATAACTTCGACCGTGCTGGTAGTGTACACACGTTCTGTCCGATATAACTTAGACCGTGCTGGTAGTGTACACACGTTCTGTCCGATATAACTTAGACCGTGCTGGTAGTGTACACACGTTCTGTCCGATATAACTTAGACCGTGCTGGTACTGTACACGCGTTCTGTCCGATATAACTTAGACCACGCTGGTAGTGTACACACGTTCTGTCCATCGCAGTCATTAATTCGTTTAGTTACGAGAGAATGGCACTGAAGTATGCTACAACATGATTATATTATATATAAAGAAACGTTTCACTGATCACGATTTATATTCTCTATCTAAGCCTCTGATTTTTTAGCTACCAATTCCGGAGATATCGCCGGCGGAAGTAGCATAACATGGTTAGTTCATTTTGTAAATAAGTTAATCAATTGTAAATAATACAATAGTTAGGATAATAACCCAAAGGTTTGATAAAGTAAATATAGCGGGATATGGAGTAAATAATCCACAGACGACATTTCAATGAAATCTCTAGAAAAAACGCGCAAACAAAACACGCAATATTAACAAACAATAAGTTACACGAACCGCTATACATAAAACGGTGATATTAAATTATATGGAAGGGTAGATATCCCCTATTTCATTTGTTCTGTCAAAATATTGATTGTAAAATAGTATTATTTTTAATTAACTTTTTTATTTAATTGGCTGAAAGTGATTCAGAATCATAACAAACTAAAATGTACTTAATATTTCCCTGGGGTATTTTTGAAAGTGATATCAACCTAAAGTGTGATAAAATAAAATTCGATGTGTGAAAATAAAATTCGAATTTAGTTATATTATAAATAAGGATATATTTATATATCTGTCGCAAAATAATTCATTAAAATATAATATAGAACTTTTTTTTAAATGGCATGAATCCGTCATGTCTGCTTTACAGCCCTCTGTTAAACGATGGAGATATGGTATGGTGTCGTGCCATTATTCGTTTTATTTAAAAACGTTTATCTACATGTATTATTTAAATAAAACATTTATTGACTTTGCAAGATTCAAGATTCAATATTTTATTTATGTCACCACTAACATTTTACAGGTACCGTTATACACTATGTCACCACTAACATTTTACAGGTACCGTTATACACTATGTCACCACTAACATTTTACAGGTACCGTTATACACTATGTCACCACTAACATTTTACAGGTACCGTTATACACTATGTCACCACTAACATTTTACAGGTACCGTTATACACTATGTCACCACTAACATTTTACAGGTACCGTTATACACTGTCACCACTAACATTTTACAGGTACCGTTATACACTATGTCACCACTAACATTTTACAGGTACCGTTATACACTATGTCACCACTAACATTTTACAGGTACCGTTATACACAACCAATAAAACATTGCAATTTTAAAATACATTGCTTTGTTTGTTTGAATGGTGTTTTACTCCACTTTCAGCCAATATCATGGCGTCCAGTTTTTTGGGGAGAGGAAGCCGGAATACCCGGAGAAAACCTCCGACCTCCCGCAGGAAAACTGGCAATCCTTGTAGTCCAGTAAACCCTGTCCGCAGTTAAACTCGGAACTCGCAACGTCAGTGTAGATGACTAACTACCATAACCACTCGGCCATAGAGGCCCAGCAATATTAACATACACGTGTCATTCTTAAAAGAATTATGAGAGACTATTAATATGGAGTTGGCATTGTCAAAATGCGAGCACAGACAATATAGTCCTTTATTATCAATATATAATGTGCATTTCATATTTGACGTTATTTCCTATCACCCTAAAAGTGCCTCCACGTGACGTCTTTCTTTGTAACTGTGACGTCACATGAAGTGTCATTTGCTTGTCAGTTTTTAAAGATCGATTTGGAGATTGCAAAAAAAAAATAGTATGAAATGTTTGTTGTTAATTTTAAATATAACATTTATTTTTTATCAATGTCAAGTGTATTTTTAAGTATTTCTTAAAATTATTTTTAGTACTTTTCTGCATTCACTTTGTTCCAGTATTCTGGTACCCTGACGATGATATCCTCATTAGTCTAAGCGGCCTCCGGATATAACGTCAGGTCAGGAGCATTGGATTTCAACGGTGACAGCGTTGAAATTAGACGTTCGGGTATTCTCTAGACTATTTTGTATCATAGATAAGTTCAAGTAGACCGAACGTATTATGACGTCATTCTCTTTATGACGTTCAATGCTTACATTTCTCAACTGAGTTTGCATTAAGATTTGATAATTTTAACGTAAAGTTGAATGTAATATTATAATTAAATTTTATCAAGAAAATGTATTCCCAGGTGTAAAAATGATTGACATGTGCATAAGATATTAAATGGCGTCATATTATCAACCAATTAAAATGCTTAAATTGGAGGCCCTGACCTGGTGTTATATTTGAAGTGAAGCTTGCGTAAATGAAAAATATTGCACCAGGAGACCAGGTTATTTGTTCCAGTTTTTTGACGATATCAACTTCCGGACAAAAAAAACAATATCAGCATTAAGCAGATTTTGATCACGTGATTTCATTTTGATCACATGACACGTAATTGCCGTAGAGCTCACCGCTCTTCGCGGCCCGCTGCGAGCTGTGCTCGCTATTAACAATATATCAAGTTCAAATAAACATTTACATCAATAATATATGAACACTGTGATTTATCAATCCTACTAATTAATATCCGTCGCCTTCGCATGGTATATTTATTCCTAATACAAACTTGTTTTAGTTAGGTTGGTACGAAATTTTCGCTACTTTAGGCAATGTAACGGCTGTGCAGTTTTCATTGGGGGAGAAAATCGCAGTACTATTTTAGATCTTCTGATTTCGGAAGAAGACACTTTACGTTGGGGTTGATCACACCTAGCCTGACGGCATGCTAAAATTACACTGCTGACACGCGGTTATCATTTGTACAATATGTCGTACAGGCTGACAGGAACATTCGGCCATGGAGATCTTTTTTCCCAACTGTCGATCGTTAAAAAATATTTATTATCCACCCTCTAAAATGTCAGGGGTTCCGAGTCCGCGTTCGCTCCATCATCTAGCGCGTTCGTTCCATCATTTAGCGAACGCGGAATCAGTCGGATGTTATTACTGAACAATTTGTTACATGTAGCTACTCGTCTGGGAAATGATTATAATCTGATTGGAGTGAATATACCATAGCATAAAATTTTTATTATTTCACAAATGTTATATTTGCAGCTATTAACGAAATCCCACAAGTACTATAATACTCTATTCAACTACTAAATATACATATTTTCAAAATAGGAATAGACCTGTCAATGAAAAAATATTTGTCGTTATACTATATATGTTATATAAATAATCTGCTTGCATGCGTAATTATCACAAGAAACTTACATGGAAATCCGACATCTTTTAAGCTTGTTGAAACCTACCAGCACTTTATATAATCAATAGCAATGACAATTGTACAAGAAATACGTTTTATTGTCTTGTTTTCCGTAAGAAAAATATTTCCTTCTGCAAATTCCTTTGAAGTTAATTCCTAATTACCATTTCTTAATCTTTAACTATTTTCAATCACGAATAACTTTATTTTCTTATATTCCTACTTGTAGGGTACTTCACCTTGTTTAGCTTGCTTTTAATTTTTAACAGTTTCAAAACTTTTTAAGCCATATATATATAACAAAATATACGTATTACCAATGATATATTGTCTTGTGAATTTAAGAATTTAATGAAATACATTTAAATTCATGTTAAAACTAGAATAAGTGAAATCGTATAATTCCTACAAAAATTATAAGCTTAACTACATTTCCAGTACTTATTTAATATTATATAAAGCCACCAATAATTTACAACCACATATGATTTAGTCAACCCAAAAACAACAATTTTTTTCTTGGGCGTATGAATCGAACGCACCCTGAGTGTCAATAGTTTGCGTTAAATTATAATCATTAAACGCCAGTTAGACCTACATTTCTAAGAAAACAACCCATGTATAGGATACAAGAATACATTAAAAAATAAATCAAGTCTTAAAATTAAATTCATCTGTTTAATTGGGTTAAAAGGTTACACAAAAAATACACACACTTACAAAACGAATATTATATCTTCTTGTCATCTAGTGTTTTAAAATTAAAGTAATGCAATTGGTTCACAAATTAGGACTTTAACTATAATTGAATTTATTTTTTTCTTTCGTATGATTTAACTTTTGCCTATGGTAAAAACATACAACAAATAGCGCTTTAATTAAATTTTCATCATTGGTTTTTAATTCATATTTCCCATATATATGTCATCTGTCTTTAACTTAACTTATCTACCAAATTAGGGGTAAAAGTATTTTCTTTAATATATAAATCAAAGTTAAAATGTCTTACCTTTAAATTTGAAGTAAGTTAATTCCTTCTAATTCTCAAGGAGGTAAGCTAACAAATTGTTCTCTGACAAGTTAAGTGTTTGTTATAACTCACGACTTCTCAACCAAGATCCTGGCATTAACTGATTCTTAATTCCGAGTTATCGTTGATCTATAAACACAAGCATCCTTTATTTAAATGACTGCCATTGATTAAATGGGGAAAATGTGTGAAAAAATTATTTCGATGTGACACGACGTCACATGTCACACATAAGATCAGATAAACTAAACAAACCTCGCAATTTTAATTAATCACTCTAAGAAAGTACAATTCGATAAGTGTTTACAAAATCAAAACAACGGAACTTAAAACGCGATGTTTAACATCACTATCTAGCCTGCAGAGTTAAGATACGCCGTTACAGAATATGTGTGTGTTGCGTTTCTTCTCTTACGTTTTATATCGCCAAGATTTCGCTATTGTTTAAAAGTGTTAACCATATTTAACTCGTATTGGTGTAAAATATGCAGTACAAATTTTTGAATTGGAAAAGAGAGGTGCTAATGATATCCTCGCGTGGATGGCAGTGTTCCCCGTATAAAAGAAAGTAGTCAAGAATGTTTAGGGAAAGGTTACATGTGTTATTAACCACTGCATTTCTTTTAAAATGACGACTATGATAATTTACGGGCAGTATTTTTGGTCATTTGTCGTGCCTGTCCAAAGAACAGGAGATCATGAGTTCGATCTTTAAAACCTAAGTATTTTCTTTTCTTTTCAACACAACTTCAAATGTATGTAGAACAAAACTGATTCGAAACAACGTCAGTAAATAACACTGGAGTCAACTGTTAACGATCAACCACGACACACGACGAGAGCATAAAATGTTCTCTATCACATCATTTTACCTACATTTCCAACCATACTGAATGTGTGTCCCTATTTAATTAACGTTTTAGACCTCTTTCAGCAAATTTTCAGCTATATAATGGCATACAGTAATTATGGGAGAGGAAGTCGGATGACCGGTGACATCAGATCTTCAGTAGGAATAGTAACAATAGTAACAATCCTTGTCAATTATAATTCAAATCAAGCAAACCCTGCCTGCAGTAAAGCTCGAACTCTTAACCTCAGTACATACACTTGCCAGTGATCAACAATTTATTGGATAACGCTCAGACAAATTATATGTGTTACATGAGGTTCACATATTATATAATTAACAAACATGGCGAAATGAACAGGTTTAATAGCAAGTTAAAATGACAACACAATTCGTTCATACAATAAACAATATATTACAGAAGATTATTAAGATTTTTTTTTATAAAAACAGATATTGTTTTGTACAAGTGGACATTGCAGTATGTTAGCAAACCTAAGGATTTAATAATTAGTAGATGGATAAACAGATATTTTTGAGCTTCAACAAGTCTTGAGATTTATAATTAAAACTATAATGAAATTCATCTCCATGGTTCTACACATAAATTACATAAACATTTTTAGGGGCCTCGGTGGCCGTGGTCAAGGTAGTCTGTCAACACTGAGATTGCGGGTTCGATACTTACTG
This sequence comes from Limnoperna fortunei, assembly GCA_944474755.1. Lineage (NCBI taxonomy): Eukaryota > Metazoa > Mollusca > Bivalvia > Mytilida > Modiolidae > Limnoperna > Limnoperna fortunei. Next base: position 35,355,132 of record OX104125.1, read on the forward strand.
CAGGCAGGGTGTACTCGACTCAAATCTTAATTGACAAGGATTGCCTGTTTGCCTATTTTGACATATTAATCTGCCGCAAAATGATAACATTTTTGTTTTTATTTTCAAGAGGAAATCTTCCAAGTGCACCATACACCATAAAATTTTGTGTGGTGGTTTTTACTTGTAGAATAAGTTTTACAAAATTTTAAGTGTGTTTGTTCAATTTGTTTTAAATTTTCATAGCTACAAATTTCGCATCCATTTAACAGAATGGATTCAATGCAGAGTCAAAGAGTTAAAGCTTAATATAAATTAGAAACCAATCACACACCGTGGTCTCGCTTAACAGAAATACGTCACAAACGGCCCAGGTTATTGAATCGGATAGAGGCAGTGTCGGGGACAATTGAGCACGTTCATAATAAGGAGATAACCGTATTGTATTTGAAGATTTACCGGCATCAACTGGTGATTTGATGGTCGGAAATTAAGTTTATTGGCGACGCGTAAGCGGAGCCAGTAAACGGATATTTCCGACCATCAAATCACCAGTTGATGCCGGCAAATCTTCAGATACAATACAGTCATCTCCATTCTAATGCTACGGCAATCAAAAACTTAATTAACTGATAAAAATTGGAATTTTTTATTTGCCGGAAGTAACGTCTGCATTTGCGTTAAAATCTGACGGCATCAATCGTGGAATTGATGCCATGAAATAATTCACGTTATCCAATCAGAATTGACGCTACATCAAGAACTGCATTAGAGTTACAAATACAAAACACGTGTCTACTTGACAGCACATATTTACTCACAATATTTGAGGAAACTAATAACAACCCAAAGCGTATGAGTTTATTTGTCTATTACCGTGTCATGATTATGTGAATTTTGTATCGTTAACATTGGTTAATAAATGAGCTAAGTATACCTTTATTGTACCTTTAAGTATACCTTTAAAAAAAATGCAGAAATTGATTTAACTAACAAACGAATTAGTACGTAGTAATGCGCCGATCCGAAAAATCACATGACTAGACTCTTAAGATGATTTTGGTTTGTTAAATAAACAACAATTGTTTACAAAGTACATACAGTTATCTGAATTGAGATTAATATCACATACATTTACAAGAGAATTCTAAGAAATAATATGTTTCTGACAGAACATATCGCGGATTCTTAGATAAGAGATTCAATTTATTCTTTAAAAAATGATTGTTTTGAACCATTCGTCGCAGACATTTTGATGAAACCGTTGGGTTTTGATTTTCTTTTTAAGTTTTACTGCTTGTTCCTGTAAAATATAATATTTTATTAAAAATTTTGTACGTAAATTTCTTAATAAACCTCCTTACATTCCACGTTCCCTTCAAAACATTTCTGATATTATTTCATCCTGCATTAAATAAACATATATTGTTTATTACAAATATGATTTCATATTCATACCAACGCGTTTGTATAAACAATATTTGAAATTTTGTTTATTCAAGAAACGATATGAATAAATATTGATATATAGAAACCATTCCTCTCTTACAGAACAAAGACAAGGCAAGTTTACAGAGATTTATCATATACCTGGCTTTCATTTCAAACTATACGATAATAATTTACGGAAGGAATACTTCTGCAGCCATGCTTGTTGTTTTACCAATTTGACATACTTTCAGTTTCAGTTATACACGTATTGCTTACAGAAATATGCAACACATGATAACCCGGATGTTTATATTTGGATTTTAATAGTAAATATGTTACACAAAAATACTGAACTTATTTCGTTAGCCATAATAGTATGTGTTCAACCACCGCAGCCAGAATCAACCGCTGCCGAACTAAATACATGTACTAAGAAACAATGACATGCATATTTGTTTATTTTTAGAAATAACGTCTAAAACTGACTTCAAAAAATTTATATGCGCGGAAGAGGCAATGTATAGAGTATTGTTTTTAAATTTATTAATGTAAATATAATTAAATAATACACAAACCTCTTATTCACAAATAGATAAGTAAAATTTCATCTGTCTTTCATCGCAAAAACAGTTGTGGAGAGGCTTAACCAGTGTTGCCCTTCCCAAAAGGAATTATCTCGGCTATACACTTTAAGTATTTTTATTTCTATTACACAAAGTTAAACTTACAAAGCACAATAAAACAGTATTGTTGTTTTGGCGATTTTCTGAATAGACAAGGGATGTTCTGATACCAGCTTCCTTCAGCCCACGAGTTTATTTCAAACGCTTGTAATTTAATGATCTCTAAATGATGTTTTTTAATCAATGAATCGCAAAGTAAATGTCTGATTGGTAATTAATTAGATACTTTCTTTAAAATGTGAGTAATCCATTAGGTTTTTGACTTTTAATCGATAAACAATTTGTAAATATTTAAAAGAAAGTGAGATTTATACATTGTGTGAATAGTTAAAAAAACAGAAATACAAAAACGTGTTGAAAGCAAAAATCACGTAACCACCAGAATAACAAAGACAGACAAAACCAAACGAAGAAAGAGATCAAAAACATACGTTAAGCAAAAGATAAGAAACCTGAACGTATACTATATACTAACGGTAAAATCGTGTACTTTGTAAGAGTTAATTGTGTTTGATATCATATTAAATAAAATAGTTTAGTACAGCTTTTAATACAACAACAGGGGCCTCGGTGGCCGAGTGGCCAAGGTAGTTCGTCTACTATTGGTCACGTGATCTGTCAACACTGAGATTGCGGGTTCGATCCTCACTGCAGGCAGGGTGTACTCGACTTCAATCTTAATTGACAAGGATAGCCAGTTTTCCTACCGCAGGTCGGGGGTTTTCTCCGGGTACTCCGGCTTCCTCCCCCAATAAAAACTGGACGCCATGAAAATAGCTGAAAAATTGCTGAAAGTGGCGTTAAACACCATCAAACAAACAAACAAACATAATTCAACAACAACTTTTAAGTCAACAATAATAACGATAATAACACTAAACACAAAAAACAACAACAAAACAAAAAACAAACAAACATTAAAAACATACACACACATACACACACCCTTACACACACATACACACCCTTACACACACTCACATACACACACATACAAACTCCCACTTTCAAAAACCGACCTATAACGATATCATTTAATCGCGCTATATATAAGTCCGATACCGGGCCAACTTCAAGTCAATTGAAATAGCAATAAAAATAGTAACACCTGCACCTCCGAATTAGGTGTATATACTTTAGACGCTTTGTTGAAAATAATGAGTAATACAAATACAATGGGTTAACTCAAGTGCTCCGGACGAGTACGTAGTTGCTGCCTCTAAGTAGACACTCGTGGAGTTACTTAATGTCATGCCTAGGAAAAAGTCAAATCAGGAATAGAAAAGAGTACAATTGACTAAGCGAAAATTTACGACGTATTTGAGAGATGGATTTCCCATAACGATCGAATAAGTCATGGTGACGGCCATAGAACTTCTGCAAGGATAACCTAGGTACAAAAAAGTATCTTAATATCTGCGAGTATCAGTGGTCAACAGCAGCGACCGGATTATCTCTGGATCTATCATAACGCATGTATTTTGAAATGTACATACCATACGCTTGCGATGCTGGAATATTGTTATCGATTAACGGGAAATTATATCGAAGCAAGACAGCAACTCCTCAACCCGACAGGAAAGAAGTATCGCTTTTAAAATCTCATTGAATAATATGCACAGTTTTGCTTCTTCGTAAAACTGATTCGACGTCAGGTTGACATTTGATTGATTTTGTATGCAAAATACATTAAGGGTACACGCAGAAATATATTTTGGAATCTTCTTTTTTATATTTAGGCTCTAACAAGCTTGGCTCTAAAAATTACAGATGGTTTTAAAGTTCAGAATTAGACAAATTGTGCACCCATACAATATGTTATTTTGACCTTTTTGTACCAATTTGTTTTCATTTTCATATATTTAACAGCTGGTAGATAATAAAAGATTTCTCGCATTTTACTGTAATTAGCAATACAAATATTGGCACTATAACTATCAAATAATTCTTTTTGCTAAAGCTAAAAAACCTACGCATTTAAACACCAAAGTGACCGTATATCATCTGTTGATAAGCAAGGAAGTCTGTCATTTCCTTTCATCACGTTCCTCTCTATTTTATCTTAATACTGGGCGATTTAGGTCACGTTGATCTGACTTATATAAATTGGCTATTACCTTTTGGGCGTTAAGGCAGACCATCAACAGGAATGGCCGCCGACGAAAAATTGTCATATGTATTAATTTAACATCCGTGGTGTTCATTAGAAGTCAAGATTTTTCCTTCGCACTAGTTTTGTGCGGTAAATTGATATATGTGATTCGCAAACTACAGGTTTGTCAGAAGCAAAAAATATACACAAAAATACCATACTAAGAAGACCAAAAAAGTAAAGAACAAAAAATGGTAAAAGAGAACAATGAAACAAACAAAAATAAAGAGAGACTTAACTCTATGGAAGCCCGTACGTGCCACGGGAAAAATAATTTATAACAAATGATTTCAAATCTTGTGCGCACGAGTTACTAACTTGTTTGAAACTCGTGCGCACGAGTTACTAACTTGTTTGAAACTCGTGCGCTCAAGATATGAAACTCGTTCGCTCAAGTTAAAAACTCAAGCGCTAAAAATTTGATAGTCATGCGCTCAAGTTAGTAACTCGTGCGCACAAGTTATAAATTACGTTTTCCGTGGCACGTACGGGCTTCCATAAAACCCAGCCCCACATAACAAATAAAAACAAAACAAAGATGATATAAGGTTTTATTTTGTATTAATTGTGACACGTCACATATAACTGGCAACTACATGTATATTAAAAGAAAATTATTAATAGGGTTGGATAATCTTACAACCACCGATCACTGAAACAAACCGTAACTTAGTGACAGAGGATTGATTGATTGATTGATTGATTGATGTTTAACGTCCAGCAAGCAATATTTCAGCTATATTCAGGACGTGAAAATAGTGACAGAGGACAAATATAATCAAGATATCATTTTTATAAAGATGTCATGAACATCGTTATGGGTTGCCGAACAACGTCCAGCGTTACTATACGACCTACATTAAAACGACAGAAGCAATTCTCGCCATTTTTCCATTAAAACCGATGGCAACGGCTCCATTTGAAAGATTTCATAATCTTCCATCCAAAATAAGTTACGATTTTAAAAAATGCTAATTGTTACTGTCCAAATATCGATTGACAAAAATTACATGCCGGCGAACACTACTCCGTGACCAGTAGGGTAACTACATTCGACATTAGCATCGCATATTTCTATGCCCGCAAAATTATAATTTCTAGTTTTCATACAGAAGGTGTTTGATTCTATCCATGTGAAGCAGCTCCCCTCTGTCAAATAAAACAGGTTGCAACAAAACTAGAAGTTTGACAGTGTGGCGGTACAAAGTTGATTACTAATTTTCAAGAACACTCGGCCAATGAATACTCTGATTTATAGGAATCAGGCCATTCCGTCCGTCTTATCAATCCAGCCATTAGATATATCAGTATGCCAGTCCAAGCTAAATATGACTAAGAATTTAATTGTAAATCAATTTTCAACGAATCCAAAACGCAGTTATTTAATGGATGCCGAGTCATTACCAGCAATAATATGTGATTTCAAAACGATGATCTTTCCTCTATGGAACAGTTTTGTTTGATAATACAAATTACGACTAAAACGATCATCAATCTTCCATGTTTTTATATTACGTCATACTCTGAAACTGTAATTTGATGCTTCCAGAGATCCTGTTGTTGATCCCTCCTCTTTCTTTAACTGTTGTGAGAAGAAATGATCGTTTAAAAAATTCGTCCATTTATAATTGATATCTATCCTGAACTAAAGCTGTTAATATGAACAAGATTTCCAAACATAACCGTTTATTATCAACACGCAAGTGCACGCAGCTGCGAGACACGTGCTTACAGCCGGATGTGGTAGTTACTCGTGATTTGCATTCGTTAGGATTTCCTCGCTTCGATATAGCTGACAATCGAGGAAAGCGATATTACAATGAAAAATTGAATCATTTTACACTCTGTGTTCACGGTCAGGGTAATTCATTCATTATAAAGATACAGTTTAAAATTTCTTAGTGTTTACTAGTAGTTTCTGAAAACTGTATCTGTTCTACAGTCTTGATGACCGCCGGAAGCACCACGGATGACTTGGCAAGCAACATTTTCTTTCTTTCGGACGTGACAATTTTTAAAGCCGGTCTAGACCTAAATGTTGTCATCTTTTTTCTGTCTGCATATTCTTCCACCGTGACCGGAACATATAGCAGGACTGTCTTCGCATGCTCTGGTGATCGTGTGACATGCCCATACCATTTAAGTTTTCGTTTAATAATTGTGCTCAGTTGTACACTTATACGTATTTAGATAAGCAGTTTCCGCATTAGCCTGAGCTGAGTGCGAGGTAATTCCAAGAGTTCTGCTGTCTTGGCAAGCGACAGTGTTTTTTTCTTGCGCTATCATAGACAGTTTGTGTGACCCTTCCTGTCAAAATAGATCTTAGATATTTAAAGCAGTTGTTTGTTTCCAGTTTCTAGGAATCGTTCATTATGTCACTGTTGATGCCATTGATATTGTTGTAAAATTATAAAAAATTAAAGTTGTATTCAAGAACACCCGAGGTCTGTATCGAACTCATGAGCGTTGTGTCGGTAGTACTTTATAGACCCTTCAGCTTTAAAGGCCCCTAAGTCAGTTTGGAAGGTTTATACGTTTGAGTAATTTAATTTACAAACAGATACATCTACAAATATCAATTATCTACTAATTGCATCATTGTAGCAGAATCACGTACCTTGTTGAATTTTGTGCTTCTGGCTCAAAAAGCGTAAAAACAGCAGGTGCGTGTCAGTTTATTAAAACGATTGTTTAGATCATGTATAGAATAGAGAAGTCAGAATGTTCAGCCCCATGCTAAGGTTCAGGCAGTAGATCATCCAAAATGAAGCTACACTATCATTTATCAATGATGAAAGAACGCCGACATTATAGATTAAATAAGCCAAACACAGCTCTCAAATTAGCAATGGAAAAGTCCGCCATTTTGTTCCTCTTTAAGCTGAGGTCCAGTAAAAATTCTCATTTTAATTCATTTATACAGCTACACATGGCATTGTATATATGTTTTAGTTAACAAATAAACATAATTAATTATTCAAAGACCCGTCAATATATCCTTAAAAGGTCACGCAGAATAAATAATGGTACGGACACGCAAATGTGCTTACATTATTAGAAAAAATGTCCTCAAAGATACCCCGCATTTTGTCTAATCAAGACTCATTGGTGGCGCTAAAACCAAAAAAAAATTATGGAATGCCAAAAGAATCACGGCGAAAAAAAAATCATAAATAGGAGAACACAATTCCTCGAAACTGCTAGCGTTACTGACCTTTGTAGTTTGAGAGGAATCATTGCAGACAATATTCTGTTAGGCAATTAGAAATTAGGATTCCTGGTGGAATCGAACAAAACAATAAAAAATTTAGTAGTGTATTTCTTCTTCGGTTTCAAATATTGCCGGAAGTTGTCTATTTCCTGAAACACTTAGTCTAGAAAGAACGACAGATGAATTTAACATATATTTCTTATAAATTTCTACATTATGTAATGATCCAATAAATAACATATTTTCAATCTTGTATCCACCTCAAGAACCATTGTCGGAAGAGCCGATATTATCTTTCAAGAAGGCTAATATAGATCACAAACGCCCTTAAGCCTGATACGAGACTTTCCTACCAACACAATAAATGCAAATAGTTTGGTGTTCAGATATTGAGTGTTCTATATATTGGATAGAACAGATACAGTATATGTAAATGTTCTTGGTTCCTGAGACCTCAATATTTTAATACGGGCTTTTTTACGAGATGTGATATGGGTATTGGCATATAATAACTTTTTTATCATATAATTAAAATTACAAGTTTTAAATCCATATCTTGTTCTGCAGGGCAGATATGGATCTCCATTGAAAATATATAGGATATCCATATCTGCCCTGGTGAGGGTGTGATACAGCATCCGTATTATACCCCATGGCGATATCGTTATTCAACATCTTTATATGCAAAAACAAACATATCTCTATTAAATATATCATTATTCCAAATATTTATGTCATAACCAAATAGTATAGGATAAAAAGCCCAATAAACTATCAGAAACATATAAAGTACTTTTAGATAGAAATCGGTCATTATTTATATGGCAGGTTGTCATATTTTAATCTTGTTATTGACATTAATTGATAATACCCCCATGGAGATGCTTTCAATTCGAAAGTCTTATTCTCAGAGGTATTTAATGCTGATGATATAAATTTTTTATAAGTGCAACGTTGAACTAACAGACCGACGATAATTAAAATTTTATATCTCCATCGAAGAAATTGACAAAGCGGCATATACATTGGTCAGCATGTTTAGGAGTTTAGCAAAGATTTACAATAAATGCAACTACGATTCACAAAAAATAAAATAAAAAAGAAATAAAACAAACAAACAAATATGAGCCAATATACGAATATACCTTATCGTTCAAACATAATTACGGTCTAATAAAATTATATTTTTTTATTAAGGCTGTTTCTTTTAAATTTCAGTTATTTAGTTACTAGTTAAATGACATCCTCCCAATTAAGGCAGAACCCTTGATAAGAAGGATGGTTAATTCCAATTGACGGTTATACTCATAAAAGAAAGGGTGCACTAATGGCCCAGATTTTGAAATCTCAACAAACATTTTAATAATAGTGGTCACGTCATGAGTAAGTGGCTTACTTCATAGACGATTCGGCGACTACCTATCTAAACCATTCGGCGGCTATCTAGACCAATCGGTGTCTAACTAATAAGACCATTCAGGTGCTTACTACCTAGACCATTCGGTGGCTAACTACCTAGGCCTTTTGGTGGCTAACTATCTAGACCATTCAGTGGCTAACTACCTGTACTAAGTGTTGACGTATTGTGAAAACTGCTTACCGCGTATGGTTCAGCTTATGCTCCTTTTGTAGATCAAGAAAACTACTTTTTGAAATCAATAATTATTTCCTCGAGATATTCAGCGTTTTGAAATATGGCAGTTTTTAAATTTTGAAAGGGCGATTTTCCATACTCAAATTTGACCTTAATTAGAACGGAAGTGTACTTTAGGTACAATCGATTGTTGTCTACTCGAAATCCTTCGGGTGATGTCGTCTGCAGTTAAGTCGGGAAAAGTCTCGCGATTTGTCAGAATACCATTGAACGTCACGAAAGCAGACAAACATTTGTAAACATCGTAAGGTCCCTTTAGAAACAAAAATGGCTGACTTATTATGTAAAATTCCCGTAGCAAAAGTCAAGGACGATTTGTAACAACTTAATGCCAGAGGCATATTATAAACATGGACAGGTTATCGTATCTACATTTTTTCTACTGAATTTTGGTAATAAAAAGGTAAAATATAAAATAATGAAAAAATGCAAGCAAACTTATTTTCCCAAGCGGGGTTAGTATTTAGTTTACACCGTTCTGTGGCTAACTACCTAGACAATTCGGTGACTAACTACTAGACGGTTCGGCGGCTAACTACCAAGATCATTCGGTGGCTAACTACCTACACCGTTCGGCGGCTAACTACCTAGACAATTCGGTGACTTACTTCGTATACCGTTTCGAGGCTAACTGCGCAGCACATTCGGAAGATAACTACCTAGACCATTAGCTGGCTAACTACTTATACAATTCGGTGGCTTACTACCTAGACCATTCGGTGGCTTATACATAGACCATTCTGTGGCTAACTATTTAGGCCATTCGGTGGCTTATTACCTAGACCATTCCGTCGCTAGCTACCCATACCATTCTGTGGCAAACTACACAGACCATTCGGTGGCTAACTAACTTGACCATTCGTTGGCTAACTACACAGACCATTCGATGGCTAACTACCTAGACAATTCGGCGGATAACTACCTAGACAATTCCCCAGATAACTACCTAGACAATTCGGCTGATAACTACCTAGACAATTCGCCGGATAACTACCTAGACAATTCGGCTGATAACTACCTAGACAATTCGCTAAATAACTACCAAGACAATTAGACGGATAACTATCTACACAATTCGGCGGATAACTACCTAGACAATTCGCCAGATAACTACCTAGACAATTCCCCAGATAACTACCTAGACAATTCGCCGGATAACTACCTAGACAATTCGGCTGATAACTACCTACACAATTCGCCGGATAACTACCTAGACAATTCGCCGGATAACTACCTAGACAATTCGCCGGATAACTACCTACACAATTCCCCAGATAACTACCTAGACAATTCGCTGGATAACTACCTAGACAAATCGCTGGATAACTACCTAAACCTTTCGGCGGATAACTACCTAGACAATTCGCCAGATAACTACCTAGACCATTCGCCGGATAACTACCTAGACAATTCGCCGGATAACTACCTAGACAATTCGCCGGATAACTACCTACACAATTCCCCAGATAACTACCAAGACAATTCGCTGGATAACTACCTAAACCTTTCGGCGGATAACTACCTAGACAATTCGCCAGATAACTACCTAGACGATTCCCCGGATAACTACCTAGACAAATCGCTGGATAACTACCTAAACCTTTCGGCGGATAACTACCTAGACAATTCGCCAGATAACTACCTAGACGATTCCCCGGATAACTACCTAGACAATTCGCCGGATAACTACCTAGACAATTCCCCAGATAACTACCTAGACAATTTCCCAGATAACTACCTAGACAATTCCCCAGATAACTACCTAAACAATTCCACAGATAACTACCTACACAATTCCCCAGATAACTACCTAGACAATTGCCCAGATAACTACCTAGACAATTCCCCAGATAACTACCTAAACAATTCCACAGATAACTACCTACACAATTCCCCAGATAACTACCTCGACAATTCAGTGGATAACTACCTAGACAATTCGCCGGATAACTACCTAGACAATTCGCTGGATAACTACCTAGACAATTCGCTGGATAACTACCTACACAATTCGCCGGATAACTACCTAGACAATTCGCTGGATAACTACCTAGACAAATCGCCGGATAACTACCTAGACAATTCGCTGGATAATTACCTAAACCATTCAGTGGATAACTACCTAGACAATTCGACCATTAAACCATTTGGCTGATAACTACCTAGACAATTCAGTGGCTAACTATTTAGACCATTTAGTGGCTTACTACTTAGAACATTACGTCGCTAGCTACCTAGTCCATTTGGTGGCTAACTACCTAAACAATGCGGGGGATAATTACCGAGACATTACGGTAGATACTAGTAACTACCTAGACCATTTGGCGGATAACTACCCAGGCAATTTGGTGGATAACTACCTAGAACATTCGGTAGCTAACTACCTGCATAATTCAGTGGCGGATCCAGGGGGGGGGGGCGTAGGGGCGTACGCCCCCCCTTTAAAAAAGGAAAGGAAAAAATGAGAACATGGAGGTTAAGAACCAGCGCCAAAGGCAAAAATGCAATCCCCGCTCGTCGTCGCCATAAATTAATGCATTAGCGGTACTAATTCGTTTATTATGATATCTCTGTTGTATATACTGTACCAAATAAAGGTTACTGAACACTATAAAAACCTTGTTCGTGGCCTTCCTTTTCCGATACCCCCTTTTTACGCCCCCCTTCAAAAATCCTGTATCCGCCTCTGTCATTCGGTAGCTAACTACCTAGACGATTCGGTGGATATCTACCTAGATCATTCGGCTGATAACTACCAAGGTCATTCGGTAGCTAACTAACCAGACATTTCAAAGGATTAATTACTTGACCATTCGGCGGCTAACTACCTAGACACGTTGATCTCCCATGTGGATCGAGTCCTAGGAAAACGCCTGATATGGAACCAGTAAAAAATATAATACTTTTCTTTAAATTTAAAGTAATTGTATAAGTATAATCACATGAAACGTGCAACCAAAGCTAGTAATAACATAAATTTGTCTGGACATATGTGATTAACTCTGAAAGGCGTTAGTAATACGGTAATAATACAATTTTAATAGAGTGGAGACGAAAATCAATTGAAACTAAGAACACATTTTAAGTGGTTTGGTATTTAAATATAACTTTTATTTTTGGTCTGATGTACTTTACTTATACCCTGGACGGGAACCTATAAATAAGTTATAAGAGTCACAGAACTTGCAAAATACAAAAATTCTTACGAAAGGCTACATTCCTGTCAGTTTAAACGAAGTTAATATAAATAAGCAGTTTTTCTTTATATTAAAATAGGCTCAAATATCTTACGTCTAAGTGTGCTATGTCTGTACCGAATAACTAATAATGAACGCCAATAACTAAGTTATATAAAAGTAAACGTTGGCTAAACAAGTCGTGGGGCCTCAATGGCCTAGTGGTTAAGGTAGTTAGGCAGCTGTTTATCACATGTATGTCAACTTTGAGTCTCAGAGCCGCCAGGGGGCGCTCGACATCAACCTTAATTGACAAGGATTGTCGTTTTTTCTATCCGATGGTCAGTTGGATTTTTCCTGGTAATCTGCCCCCCCCCCCCCTTTAATAAAAACTGGATATAGCTGAAAAATTGCTGAAAGTGGCGCAAATCATCATTCAAACAGACAAACAAACATTAGATATATCGTTTAGTCTTGCATTGATCAACCAGTGTTCTTATCAGTGTTTATGCAAATCTGTGACATTTACTATGGTTTACGCAGCAGATCTGCCCTTTATCGTGTAAACAAAGATCACATCCAATTTACGTAATACAACGGAGAATAGAATATATCAGGACGATTTAAGACACAAATTTGCCTTTCTATTTATTGCATCAGTCCGTTTTTGACATTACAAAAGAAAACAAACAAACAAATTATATACAGTATTATAGAGCTTGTCTCGAAGTGGACCATCAATTATAGATGTTACTATTACTTACGAATTCTTTATTTGAAAAGTGCAAACAAAACCTTTTTTTTTGTTTTAAGTACATAAAAAGGATTTGTTTATTCTCCTTTTACTATCAACAATTTATTATTCGTTTTTCATTACTAATTCTAATATTGGTTCTCTGTATTCATTTGTCTTAAATATATTAGGTTTTGGCGTTTTTTGTTTATCTTATTTCAATTGGACAGTTTAATCAAATGTTTAGCCTTTAATCAACCACGTGTTAAAATAAACTGGTTTCTGATATCTTCTGACGAGAATGAAACGAGAGTTTGTTTATACATTGAACTGTAACCTTTGGTGTCGTTAAATTAATTATCAGATACACAAGGAGATCATTATGTTCTAATCTGAGGCAGCATGAAAAGAACGGCCTCCTATTTAACCACACTTTTTGTAATTTGTTTTGTTAAAAAGACATCATCGTCCACTTTGTATAAGAACGAAAAGGCAATTAAGCGAAAATGTTACCCATGCAGGATGTTCTTTTTATGAATGTTGCAACAAACAGTTTTCCATGTTTATTACATAAAAGAAAAGCAGCTTTGTTTGCAAATTTTTGGCATCACCCTGATGGTGGTTCATTGTTCAACAATAGTTGCTTTGGGCAAAATACTTAGTCTTATGGTCAAAATTGGTTGTTTTGGGCAAATACTTACTATTATGGTCAACATTGATCGGTTCGGGCAAAATAATTAGTTTTGTGGTCAACATTGGTCGCTTTGGGCAAAATACTTTGTCTAATGAATGGTTAACATTGATCGCTTTTGGAAAAGTATTTAGTCTAATGGATGGTCAACGTTGGTCGCTTTGGGCAAATACTCAGTCTAATTGTCAACGTTGGTCGCTTAGGGTAAATACTCAGTCTAACGGTCAACTTTGGTCGCTTTGGGCAAAATACTCGGTCTAATGGTCAACGTTGGTCGCTTAGGGTAAATACTCAGTCTAACGGTCAACTTTGGTCGCTTTGGGCAAAATACTCAGTCTAATGGTCAACTTTGGTCGTTTTGGGCAAATACTCAGTCTAATGGTCAACGTTGGTCGCTTTGGGCAATATACTCAGTCTAACGGTCAACGTTGGTCGCTTAGGGCAAATACTCAGTCTAATGGCCAAAGTTGATTTCTTTGGGCAAATACTTAGTCAACGTTGGTCGTTTTGGGCAATACTCAGTAAAATGGTCAACACTAGTCGATTGGGTTAAGCGGTAATACACCGTCAAAACAAATAAACATCACATAAAGTACAGCCTCCAATCAGAAGCCTTGACAAATTCATCAATAATAATTTTACATAAGACATTACTGAAACGGCGCGCACACCATTAATCCTTCTAACGCTGAAGGACACATGTACTAAATAACTGTCAATTAATTTTCTTAAAAACGTTACATAAAGTTATTCTATACGTGCGTGTAGCTTAGTTTGTTTGAGGTCACTTTCACTCATTAACAAGCTATGTCATGGTATCCCATGTTTATTGGATAAGAAAGACATAGTACCCGTATAAAACTTCCGACCTTTGTTTGGAAAACTGGCTTCTAGTAAATTAAGATAAGAGGCCAGGACATCCTGCCTGCAGGGAGACTCGAACCTGCAATCCCTCTACTTTAATAAAAATGTTATTACCTGGTATCACATTTATTCAGGGGCCTCGCTGGCAGAGTGGTTATGGTAGTTCGTCTACTATTGATCACGTGGTCTGCCAATACTGAGATCGCGGGTTCGATTCTCGCTGCAGGCAGGGTTTACTCGACTCCAATCTCAATTGACAAGGATTGCCAGCCAGTTTTCCTGTCGCTGGTCGGGTGTTCTCTACGGGTACTCCGGCTTCCTCCCCCAATAAAAACTGGACGCCATGATTGCTGAAAGTGGCGTTAAAACACCATTCAAACAAACAAACACATTTATTCAGCTCGATTCCTTTTACAAATCAAGACATAATGGTCTCAGAGCTTACTCCGGAGGTGTTGAGCATAGCAAATTTTAATTAACTAAGTGAGTCGTTCTATTAGAGTGAAAGACAAAGGGTCTAATAATTTCTTTTTTGTCTTTTATACAAAAACTACTAAACAAAGTACTTAAATGTATGGTGTCCGTAGCCTCCGAATTATAGATGATCTTTTAGTGTTCAAAAGTAACAATCATATGAAATAGGGATGGATACGTAAACACAATATATAATATTATGTTTTTGTGACTAAAAGGAAAAAAAACAACCTAATTTGTTAATAACGGGTCCTAGTAACACTAATCGTTTACAAATTTTCGACAGAACGCCTCTTCCGACTAGCTTCTGCGTCCGATATATTGACCTTGCGAAGCTACACGCTGGATGCCTTACACCAGAACTATAGTAAACAATACAAATTAGGCATTATTTAAAATTTTACCTCGCATCGTTTCAGAGATATGTATTAAATGCGGGACGGAGTGGTCAAGTATGAAGTAATCTATTATTTATTAGATGCATTTTAACAATGACGCTGCGGGTTCGAATCTCACTGCGGAGATTGGGTTTGACCGTAAATGCCAATGGTTTGGGTTTTCCTGCCCAAGGTGCACTGGATGAGTACCTTGTAAAAACCCGCGAGCTTCAAGCTTGTAGTTAAAAAGAGTTTATATCTAGTGTGATCATGGCCTATATTTAAAACATGTCATCGCTACACAAACCAAAAGACAAATACTAATGCAAAACCTTCATGGGTCCAAAAGAGATGTATTATAGATCTACGCTTTTTGGTGTCAGGAACAGATATTTTTTTCATTACAAGAAAATAAAGACATATTTAGGAACGTGTTCGCATTGAGTCAAAAATAGTCTAGATAGTATAACCCACAAACACACACCAGTATGTTTTCGTTACTAAATTCATACCCTTTCAAAATGTATATACTGATACTATTTTAGCATTACTGTAAAATATTTGCTATTGTGGGAGACGACTTCATAAGTTTGTTTAACTTGTGTCTTATCCTTTTTGCGAATTCTTTGCAAACAAAATATGTCTAAACTTTAATTTAAGCTTCAAGCTTAAGTCAACGCACATAGTTTCTCAATGGGATCATCTCCAACTATGTCTGCATACCGTTGCTCTCCATACAGCCGAGAGTTTTTTCGATTTACAACCATTCTTTGTCAACCTATAAGTGACTAGTGGTATATAATACCCATCTATTTTAATCAACTAACCAACTCACATTCTAGCGGAAGGTTTGGCATGCAATAAAACCTTATTTGACCCACCATTTCTTTTGAAATGCCTTTACCAAATCAGGACCATTGCTGTAGTTGCTTTATGTTGGTTGTTGGTTCTGGAGTTTGCAGTTTTCTCGGACTTTGATTTGTGAATTGTCTTTTTTGACAGTTTCGTCAGTGTTTGGTATTTTGTTATTACCTTCATTGAATCCAATCACATTTTGGTGTCAATCAGATCACATTGGTGTCAATGAGAACACATTTAATTCACCAATAGATATAAACATATACTGCCCGTGATTCAGTTAACCTGCGCCTTTTTCCCGGATTTGACCCAACTTCTTACACCTCTTTCTCATTTCCGTCCAAATTCAAGCAATAAATACGAAATTCTTGAAAAATACGAAAAGTGTCTTTCAGGAACAGAATATTGTTTTTACGGGTTACCAATGTTTTACTGAATACTCAAAATAGTTTTGAATATCTGATATTAAAGTTTTCAGACGAATTTTTATCTTTGTAAGACGAATCCAAATCTCGTGAATCAGTTATTGATTTTTTTTTGTTTGTTTGAATGATGTTTAAAGCTAAGTTTAGTATTTTCTTTTCACCTATATCATCACGTCCAGTCGGGGGAGTGGGGCGAGGAAGCCAGAGTACTCAAAGAATAATGCCGACCTTTGGTTGGAAAACGCCAAGCCTTGTCCATAAAGATTGGATTCGTGTACACACTGCCAGTGATGAGACTCGAGCCAGCAATCTCAGAGCTGGTACGATATAAAAATTAGATGACAATATACATTAATAACCACTCGATGCCCGCTAATGGTAATTATCAATAGTAGATGGCAATATTCCTTATCCACTCGGCCACCGATACCTGCTAATGGTAATTATCAATAGCAGATGGCAATATTCCTTAACCACTAGGCCACCGATGCCCGCTAATGGTAACTATCAATAGTAGATGGCAATATTCCTTAACCACTAGGCTACCGATGCCTGCTAATGGTAATTCATTGCAGGAAAACAATGAAAATTCTAATGCACTATTGAAATATTGAAAAGATATAAAAATGCAAATACTAGACCGTTGTATTCAAGAGAGATATCATTGTTTACAATTACTTGTATTTCTTTTTACTCTACTTTCTGAGAGAACATGTGGTGTATTTTAATTAAAAACACGTTTTGTGATTCAAATGAACAATGGTAGTGAATATTCTCCGTAACTTTTCACTCTAACTCAAAATTTAAAAAAATCCTTATTTTTACTTCCTCGTTGTCAGATATGCTTTAACTTAATAAGAATGACGTTTTTAGGCGGCTTGAATAGCATTGATCTTATTAATTAAGTTCTGTATTGATACATCGGTCAAACATATGGTTACAAATTAAGGTAAGGCGTCAAAGCTTTAAAAAGCCCCATCATTTTTACGACTTAAAACTGAAAGCATGTAAATTCTTCCTTTTGATCAGTTAATCATGTTCATAATGTTAAAATTAGCCAATAGATTGTTTACGATTTTCCTGTATATTATTGATATATAACTAATTAACCAACTTTCTCAGAAAAATCTACGAACATTATTTTCTGTTTGCAACATTTGCATCAAACAAATGTTAACGGTATACGGAACATCTGAAAACGTTGGAATTCATTTTGATAACATAAACGAGGGGTAAAATTGTTCTTGGGTAATAAAAATAACACGTTTGTGGAATTTAAGTGGAGGCAGGCGTACTTATAAAACTTTAAACCACTGTTTTTCACGTGTTTCAGTTTTAAAAAATAATAATACATGTGCAATAACATTATTTTACGCATACATCATACCACATGCACCTTCAGACGTTTTTTCTACGTCATACGTATTATTTCCGCTTTCTAAATATGACATTATCAAGGAAGACCGAACAACATCCCATTCGGATCATCTCATGATCAAGATGAACTTCTATATAAACCAATCAAAAATTTGTTTCACCAACCTTTGGTTAATCCTCTGTTATTATTCGGCATCTTTCTGGTATTGTACCATTGTCATCAGTAAAGCCGAAGATTAGATGCAAGATTATTTTTCTCAAAAGTTCCCTCTTTGATGACCTGCAATGGATGGTGTCAGATCTTCACAGTGACGATAACAAAATGGGAAGCAAGTGAATTTTAATTAGATTTTAACGATGAATGACTCAGACCCTCGTCCGGAGCAACTGAATACAAACATGTTTTTACTGAGTTCGGGTTAGTCATTGTAGATTTCCATTGAGGCTTAACTGATTTTGTCTTTGTGTCATGTGTTTATTTTTTCATTTCGGAGTTTGCTACTGTCCAGTTCTTTTCGATTTGTCTTTGTGGGACCATACTGGGAGGGTTCCCAGTGCTCGACCCACAGAGCAGCCCAGCGCGTCCCCGGGTGGCGGATAGGGGGTTGCCAGGTCATAACAAGGAAAGCCTGACCGCGGACGGTAGTGGGTAACGTGTTTGCTTGCACGATTAAGACCCCTTTTGTAGACTCGAAAAAGAGTAGGCTCATTGTAGCCGCTACAAAAGGCTAAATTTTCCGCCCCTACCCAAAACTTCATACTTTTCCAGTGGCAGTCAAAACTGTATTCCCTGTGACCCACCCCACCCCCATTTCCCGTTAATTTATTGTTTGTTAACTTGTTCCCGTCTTGAATATAGCTGAAATACTGCTCGCTGGACGTAAAGCAGACATCCAATCAATCAATCAATCGATTTGTCTTCACCGATCATTTTTCTCACTTGATTTGTTTGCTTAAGTAGAAAATTGAGAAAGACAATATATGACGCAATAGATTTGTATTTGGTTTTGACTTCCGTTTCCGTTATTATTCGGCTATACTATGGCATTCTGTTTAGTGGGATGGAGCTATAAACCGGCTCACAACAAGAGGCACAAATAATGGCAATCATTGTAAATGATAGCGGTCATGTTGCCCTAAGCCAGGTCCTAACTCGATTCCACTACCAAGACCATTCAACTCAGGAGAAACGCCTTAACAAAATCACTTGCAAAATATATCTAGAGTATGTGGGTCCAAACTTATAAACCTGTTTTATATCATTTTTTTATTTAAAGATTAAACATTCCCCAAAATTTAATATTAAGCTAAAAGCAAATTAATTAATTTTGGCAGTGTACTATTTTTTACGGATGAATCTTCGGTGTGATCACTTGCGACCATGTCATAGGTAACTATTACACTACTTACCTA
Organism: Limnoperna fortunei; assembly: GCA_944474755.1. Classification (NCBI taxonomy): domain Eukaryota; kingdom Metazoa; phylum Mollusca; class Bivalvia; order Mytilida; family Modiolidae; genus Limnoperna; species Limnoperna fortunei. The sequence continues at coordinate 35,374,630 of OX104125.1, forward strand.
TCCCCGTACCCAAAGTTTGCTACAAGAATCGTTGTAACTATTATGGTTCTTTTAACAATTATTTACACAGCATACAGTTTATTATTCATTTGGTTTTACTATGCGTGATAACTTTTATCCAGCCATCATTCCATTTTTGTATCAGTTTTGGTTTGTTGACAGTTAATTATTTATTTGTCAATGAACGGATCTGCTGTATAAATATATGTTGAAAACAGAACGTTCATTTAGGGTGTCGTCCAAATTGTCAACCATTTTCACAAGTGTGCAGAAAGTACACTTTTTGAGACCCCCACCCCCCATAAAAAGTGTAAATCAACCATTAAACTAATATAAAAACCAAACTCCACGGAAACAAAAAATTTCTGAAGATAAAAATAAGTGTACACAAAAATGTCGAAATTAACCCACTCCCTCAAGTGTGCGGCTTGCACACTTGTGAAAATGGTTGACAATTATGGACGACCCCTAAAAAAATGTAAAGCTTTAAAATGTTCTTCATTGGTTGGAATAATAAGAAATCACTTTCAACCTTTACATTATGCCCTTTGGCTATATTTACTTTCGAAGTGATTTTCATACAGCGATGAACTCAAATAAATGTTATTTTTATAAAATTCAGTGCAATATCAGAATTAAAATTGTCCAATAAATATAGAGGAAATGTTTACAAGAAATAAAAAATAATCGATCGACTGATTGATTGATTGATTGATTGATTGATTGATTGATTGATTGATTGATTGATTGATTGATTGATTGATTGATTGATTGATCAGGACAAAAACAAGGAAATGTAGTAAATTAACCCGCCCCATCGAAATGAATAATACGGGATAGTAATTTTATTACTCTAGATCTACAGACAAATATAGATATATCAGAGTCAAAGACGCCACATTTTCAAAACGGTATTCAATTACGCAATGCGTGATTTATATTTACGTGTCATATTCTGAAACACACGCTTTAAAGATAGCGATATCCCATTCATAATACGATGTTTGAAGAAATCGCATTACTTAATCATTAGAAATATTATCTTCAAACCTAAAATTTCTTTACTGGAAGACAAAGACATAAATCAAAATGTTTTTTTATTAACATACAACACGATAATTTAATTATATATGAAATACGTACTTTTTTGTTTTTATACTTTTCTTCAACTTTTTTATTGTTATTTATGTACAAAAATAAAACTATGCTAAAACTGCAAAACAGAAAATGTACAGAAACTACATCAAAACAAACAATAAATATCGTAATTAAAATAATATTGATGTTTACCTTAAACAAGTGAATTATGTGAATAAAAGTACGTTTTGAAGTATTCAACAGGGTGTGTAGGAAATCATGCTTAATCTGAAATAGGCACTTGTAAGAAGACGAAAGAACTCACACAGTATATCGGTCAGTTCATTTCTTAACAGCTGTCTTTTATTTAATGGATTTATTAACACTCAAGAGACTAAGAGTTTGAAATAAAGTGGGTACAGCCATATGTTGTTTTGTATTGTAGTTCACTGTGTTTCCTTGTTATGCCGAAGAAGAGCGCATTAAAGTTTCTTACAGGATAATATGTCTCAAGACCGTAGCCAAAGGGAGGGGGGTGTTGACACTCGCCCCATCCCCCATTTGCCAAAAAAGGCGGACAAGATTTTATGATTTGATGTTATAACTATGTTACAATAGCTCTAGTTTAGTGGCATTAGTGGCAGCCAACATGAAATAATCCACGAACGATTGGATTATATAATTTGAACACTCTTTAGTTAATAATTAGCATTAATTTCAACGGAAACAGTCTTTACTCATTTTGTGTATAAAACTCAATAACTTGGTCAATGCAATAAATTTGACTGAATCCAGTTAGTTATAAAATACAAACATTCTGTAGCTTCCGTAGAGCCGGATCTTCAGCGGTCCCCAAACCTCGTCTTAAATAAGTGTACCCCTACTTTGAAATTATAGTTACGACCATGTTTCCATAGCATTTAAGACTTTCTACGAGTCCCGTTTTGTGCTACTAGAGAGTTGTTTACTATTCACGTGTATATGCTATGGGTTACTCTCTAATAAAACAAAACAATCAAAAGATGTATGACTTTGAGTTGACTAAATAAATTCAAATATTAGAATAAACTCAACAATTTTATTTCTGTTATTTCTGTAATCTGACATTTTTTATATAAAGATTGTATGTTTTTCGCAGAGAAATATATGACGTCAAAAGGTGCGTGTCTCCAAGACGACGATATTTGCCCATCCTTCGATAGAAAATCTCTAAGACAATTGTTCTGTTCGACCAAAAAAAGTCAGCAGCCCCCCAAAGTCCTTTACCCCCCCCCCCCCCAAAAAAAAACCGCTCACGAATACCCTGTTAAATAATGCTGGTTATCCTTACAGGTATCAATATCAATTTTGAGTAAATAACATGCTAAAAATGTAAATTATATGTCACAATTTATCTATGTGCAATGATAAAAGATACATTGATTTTAAAACAAATCTTTCAAATGACAAGAAATTTTAATACTCCGAATCCTATCGATATAATGTAATCTTAACATTTTAAGCCTGATCAAAGTGTAACATTCTATCTATTTGACATAAAACTTTAGATGCATACTGATAAATCCCACCAGATTACAAGATAAACCAGTACTTTGAATTTTATCCTTTAGAGTAATCTTTTGCACCGAACATTTTTTGTTAGAGACAAGAAAGAAAGAAACTTAATTCCGATGCGAAAACATATTTTCCTGAAAGCCTTGAAAATATAATGCTTTATAGACATTTTTTTATTATTCGTAACCAATGCGACTTATGGAGAATACATTTACAAAATATACCATCTTCCACGTGACATTATAATCTCAAGGCGAATGGTTATGAAAGATCGAAAAGTGCAAAATTGTTAACTAAGTCATGTAGCGCGGAAAAAAACGGTTCAAACGTTTGGGTATAACGCAAAATTTTGAACTGCGTTACAAAACATAGAAAACATGATTTAATCAGTGGGTATAACGCAAATTGAAAATGAGCCATGGAGGTCAGCAAAAAGAGATTAAATGATTGGATGCAACTCTCAGAGTGTATTAATATTTGAAGCTGTGTTATACCATCATATTAACTTCCAATCCACTTTAAAAAGCTTAACAGTATTCTGAATAAGGCCATGTCACATCACAAAAGGGTCGAAGAGAGGCCTATGATCACTTGCATTTCAGCGCTGAGCTCACATCTTACTTGATAAAGATTGCCAGTTTTTTTGTCGAAAGTTGGGCATTCAGCGTGTAACTGCTAAAAAAGTTTTAGCCTTAGTGCTTACAGTGTTTCATCGACTCTTATCTTAATTGACTAACATTGACGGTTTTTTTGCCGATGGTTGGGCATTTCACCGTGTAGCAAAAGGCCTAATTCTCTATCCCTTCCAAATACTCCGTGTTTTTTTTCAGTAGCAGCCAAATTTTTGTCAGGTTGGTCCACTCCTTTCCTTAAACTTGTTCACATTTTTGATATAGCTAAAACACTGTAAGCGTAAAGCAAACATTCAATCAATCAATTTTAGCAAATTTCTTTTAAATATGATCAATTTGTAATTAAACCTTTTAAAAACAACACCACTGACAAAGGCAGCAACATAAGATTTTAAAAAATTTTAATTACAAGATGATTTGAAACAATAATGGTGTAAACTTGCTCAATACGAATTGACGCTGAAAAAGGTTTAGATATGTAGTTCAGAAAAGCTTTGATCATTTACCAAAAATTTTAATTTGATTACCGTAAAACAGCTTCAATGTATATACGAAAACCAGTGTCAGTCATTTCAATGAAAAAGCTGCTTTGATTCAAAATGATTGTATCGGACAATTATCAAACATACAATGACAAGAACCGGTGAAACTCTGACATATTTATCTTAACATGATACGCAAGGTAAGCTTATTGATGTAGATATACTTATATATTTAATCTTCAGACGTAGTGTTAACATCACCTGAATCTTAATTGATTTAGCACAGGTTGTTGATAAATTAAAATAAGTTGGCTGTGTTTATTGATATCTATTGAAATTACTTAAAATATACTTATAGAAAACACAAAAATAACAGAAAATAAAAAAATGTGTAATTGAGAAAAATAGTATATGTCTAACTAATTGAACCTCTCTGCCACCGAGGCCCCACAGCAAGTATAAGAAAAATAGCAAGGAAACCGATCGAAAAACAAGAGCCGAATGTCAAGGGACGAATGCAAATCCTAATTTTGACAAAGATATACAACACTAAACCCAAAAAGAGAAAGTGAGTCACCCTAATCCAAAATAAACCATGGGTATATTTGAGATATGTATGCAGCGGTGTTAAGGCCAATTTCTAGTATTTGTTGTTTTTTGCATGTTGATATGTATCACACTTTCAATGGTTAAAAACTGAAATATTTTCTTTAATGATTTGACCTTTCGGCATTAACTGCATGAAAGTATGATGTATTTGCAATTGTAACTATTGAAAATGGAAACAATGAAAGTTAAAGTAATCACGTGACTTCACAAACAAAAACGACATAAAGATTACGAAAGTTTACGTTGGGTATCTACTTATAACAATTCAATAAAAATTTTGTTCAACTCGGAAAAGAATATACTTTAATAAAGATGTTAAAATCTTATTGCAAGTCATTTGTGTATGAAATAAAATATTTGTGTTAAATGCAGATCGAATATCATCTTTCCGTTATGTTTAAAACAATCGCATACAATATTAATGTTGAATGCTCCAACATAGACTTTCGAGTTGTAATGACAAACATTTTATTTCAACGTTGTACCTGACGTAAATGGAGACGATTACACATCCTGATTTAGATAAAGATATACAACACAAACCCCAAACATACTAAAACAGAAAGTGAGTAACCCGAATCCACTTAAAAAACATGTGTATATTTGAAATACATGAAATATGTATACACGTTAAAGTAACTGCGCATACATCTGTAAACAGTCGGAGGATTGTTCCAACAAAACAATATACACCCATTACGTGTTTTCCCCATATTAAATCAAAATGACGCTAATTATTGGTAGCATTTCACTTTATTCATAATTTTCAGTTAAATAAAATGTCATTGTCATATTTGACGCTGATCCGTACCAAGATGAACACATATTAGCTTGATAGCTATTATCTAAAGACTTTTATGTATTTTCGTCATATCAGTTATTATCTAAAATAACGAATTAACTTTACTGCCAGCATGCGTTCCAATTAATTTTTAATGACAGTTTCCTGTTTTGAGTTCATTACTAATTATTTTCATTTTTAGGGCTCTAAACAATTAGCGTGACAAATATAATTGACCTAATTACTGTGATTAAAAAAATATATATACTTAAAACTTTAGCATACCAAGTCGATTGTTATATTGAAAAGAATGACGCAAAATATAGACGTAATATATATATCAAAACAAATAGCAAACTGCTACCTTGGCCTCAATTCAACTACGACACTACATGTAGTAAAAAATAAATGTAGACAGATGTGCCTTAGTTTGGATATCATTGGGTACTCTACGACACGGAGAACATAAATGGTTCCCAGATATGACCGTTTCCTCAGGTCAACAATATGCTCCTCCCATTTTCTGCGGGACTACATTTGTTGTCTATGTTTAATCATATAAATATGGTCTTATTTATTTGTATATAGTATATTATAGTATATATAACATTTTTGATAAGGTTTTATATTACCAAAAAGACTACCCTTGTATTAATCACGTGATCTGTCAACACTGAGTTGAAGTTTCGGGGTTTGAGTCTCAATGCGGGCAGGGTGTGCACATTTTTTAGATTTAGAGAATAAGCCAATCAATAGAAGTCAACATACTCGTTTTAAGTTTTATTGTTTGACGTTTGAATTGAAATACTTACGAAAATAAACACTAAACCCTCGCAAAACAGAAGTAACATGTGGTTTTTAATAAAACGACTATAATACTTCAACATTGAAGTACATTTCCATCAGGAGAAAACAATAATACTCATAGTTATCGTGCAATCATTACATTTTATGTGTATTAAAAGTATACGAATGTTTTTGGTTTATTTGAATTTTAGCTAAATATGTCTCTTGAAACCCTTTTACTCGCATAGAGTTCTGTTTTCGCGACATGTTGTAGAATATGTAAATGAGACAAAACATTTTTTCTAAATTTCCAATAAAAAACTTCTTTTTTTGGTGATACTTCCAACTTGCTTGTTGTGTATTGGCTTTTAAACGTCGCCGCCTGCGTATTTAAAAAAAAGTTCAAACTGAACCGATGCAGTTTTGTTAAGATTTCATAAATGTTATGTTTAAAGGGACATATTCAATGAAGTGACGAGTATATATTTTTTATTATATATTTAGATTTAAATTTTATGTTTTTTTTTGTTTGATGATGTTTTAACGCCACTTTCAGCAATTTTTCAGCTATATCATGGCGTCGAGTTTTTATTGGGGGAGGAAGCCAGAGTACCAGGAGAAAACCCCCGACCTGCGGTAGAAAAACTGGCAATCCTTGTCAATTAAGATTGGAGTCGAGTACACCCTGCCTGCAGTGAGAATCGAACCCGCAATCTCAGTGTTGACAGACCACGTGATTAATAGTAGACAAACTACCTTGACCACTCGGCCACCGAGGCACCGATTTAAATTTTATGTGAATTACATGCAGTTTTGGAATATATCTAATATAGTTATAAAAAACAATATAGAAAGTGAAAGCGTCCCTTTAGACCCAGTAGTTGTAAAACATTTGTTAGACATATTAGGCTCGAAAAAGATAATTGCTGGGATTTTATCTTTTTTTTCAAATGGTATTACCAGTTATCTTTGATGCCTAGCTCTTAAATGAGACACTAAAATTAATTTGACTTTCATATGTTGTTCGAAGCCTTGTGCATATTTTTCATGGAGAGAATTGAGGCAGGTCAAAGCATCCAATTGTATAATAAGGATTAAGGGCGATCAATAATGCAATGTCTTATTTTCTTAATTCGACATTGTACTATAGACCTTATTGTTCTTTTGCAGTTAGAAAGTGCATCTAGTTCTGGGTCTCGTTCCCTTTCCCTCTTGATCATTTTTCTGGGATCCACAATAGTTTTGAAATTCTAATTTCAGTCATGGTTGTGTGAATTAGGGACCAAGAGAAATGATGTTTTTCAGATTTTAGTGGTCAATGATGTTCAGATCACCAGTAATGACACGACCAGAGGGATTGTATATGAAGGGAGAATGAGAACAAGTGCATTCAGTAGGTTGCTCGAGGTATACTTCAATATCCACATCCTCAATCAATTCGTGTTTGTAATTGAAGATTTTACGGGCAATGGTGTTGCTATATTTATAACACATGATTAGAGTGGATTGATTTTTGAAATACGAAGGAATCTGATCTTTCACTTCTTTTTCTATTTAGAAAATTGCTGATGTTAAATGCATTAATTTCTTTTTTTCTCAATTTCATGTGAAGGAATTTCCATTCTCATCAAGGATAGCATCTGTCCGCACAGGTTTGAAAAGACGAACATAAGCTGTCACAAATGATGCAAGTAAATCTATTCTATGTCTTGATGTTACTGTATCTATTTCTCAAACATCAAGTTCATAATCCCTAAGTTTTAATCAATTGACTTTGAAAGACATAATAAAAAGAGTGGTAGTAATGTAATGTAAACCAGGGTTTGTTCAAGATGAGAAAGACCATTCTATCTACTGGAGTAAGATTTACACTCTGAATTTTGTTTGGTTGTTGACGTTTGCATTTTTTATGACCATGGCTTCTTTTGTATCTAGAACTGGTGTTAAACAGAATCGTTACATTCACTCCATTGCATGCTGGACTGGATAAATTACCAACAGCTTGGATGTTATCATTCAGCCGTAATGCATTGCAGTACCTAGTTTCCTTATATCATCTCTCTATTTTTGTGGTACGGTGTGATGAGTAAGGACTAATTAATGACATGGTATTTGTTTTCTTTGATGCGTACTTTCATAGACAAACACCGATCATTATGAGGCTGATTAAAGTGTATGTACGGTATCTTACATTGAGGATCGTTAGTATCATATCGATGATTGTTCAATCGGTTCTAATTCACAATTCCGGTTGCAATAATATAAGCATCAAAAGAAAAACTATTTTACTTTCATCCTTTGCTAAGAAATCGGTATATGAGTTAAAGTACAAACGATCTCGTTGAATGCAAGTCTGATGACTACATAATATACACGAATTATCTTTAGAAGCGTCAAACTAAAACGATTATGTTTGATATGTTTTAAATGTCTATTTAAGCAATGGTGCTTTGAATTACTTCAAAATGAACCTTTAGATATTCTCCAATTAAGCTGCCTTGTACTGGAATCAATTTCCTAACTCTAAAGTCAAATAGAATACATCAAGAGAAGTATTAGATTGTTATTTTAAGTATAACTTATATATACTTAAGAGTTGTTTTGTATAAAACGTTATTATTCCTGCAATTATAACATTTGCTGCAGCTGAAAAGTTAGCTGAATTTTTTTGGTTTAATCTGCAAGGACAAAAATAGTCTCCGTTCTCTTTTTCTACTTCTTACTGTTCTGTTTTACGACAGGTTGTTGAATTCTTTGTATGTGTTGTCAAGCTGCCATTAAAATTAGCGCAGTAATTTTTTGAAATCCTACAGAATTGCATTTTTTTCATGTTTTTTATGAGTGCAAAACGTATTTTCAGGTTGCAGGAAAACGGTAATATTGTCAGAAAATATAAAGCCTATTTATAATCGCCGCGAAACTAGTTAAAGATGCTCTGCAGACCTTAACATTTAGAAAAAAAATAGAAAATTCTTGACAAATTGTTTTCAATGTATGTTTCCTACCTGTGTGAGTTAAACCGGAAATTAGCCAGAAATAAATTAATCAGTCTGTCGACTAATATTCAATAATTCATTGAAATATATATGTTCATTTAATAGCAATTAACACAACATGATACTTGTGTAAAGGAAATACGATGAAACGAACTAATTACTGTGAACTAATATGTTAGTTTAAATGCAGCATCATTACATAATAACAATAAAACGGATTACATGTAACGTCGCAATTATATCCAACTGCAAATGTCGCGTAATGTTGTAATATTTTTATGATATGTACTGACGTCATAAACGAAAGATCAATTTATGGAACGCGTTTATAGGTAAAAATAATTAAATTGACATATTTAACAACACATTTTGACCAAAATATATTATGTTTAGTATTTTTTACCAATTATTTCAATAGTGAAAACATTTACTTATAGACCCCTATTTGTTTTCAATCACTAAAATGTATTCCAATTGCTTAACATTATAACAAACATTCAAAAGATTTCAATGGACAGAGTGCTTTTTACTCTTCTCTGTACAACCTTTTACAAAATTTGAAATCCTGGGGCATAACGCCTCGAAAAAAGCTCTGAAATCTGAATACATGTCTGAAGAAACTAACGTTATGGCAAGTTTGAGCATTGAAAAAACATTTCAGTGTAAATGTACAGTTTATTCCAAAAAGAACGCTGTAAATATCTGTATGTTGTACAGTAAGGCAACTACATAAGCCTTGCGGAAAACCGAGTAGAATAAACACAACAGTGAGGATTTAGTTTTACAAAACAGTAGCTTGTCATTTAAAAGCTTATTTTTGACTGTTGGCAAAATTTTGTTTCATTTCAGTTGTATAGTACGTCTGTTCAAGCGTTCAAGAGGTTTCAAATAGATCTGTATGTATGTAGGCAACTGCACAATGAGTGTTAAAGATAACATTCCTTAATTGAAAGTTTAATGGAAGTTATTATTTTCTTATAATCAAAGCGAATCGCCTACAATTTGTAGCAAACGCCAATAAAATAGATAGAATACTCAATTTAATCACAAAATAAAACGACTTCATTGTTTGGTAAGTGTTTTCAGACGAATGCTCTTGAGTGGCTTCACTCTTCTAATGCTAATTTTAGCAATGTTATTCCTGACAGAGTATTATGTACTGCAGCTTTATCTTTTATTAGTCTCGATATATAATTTGTTTCCGTCTATAAACACATTGTATGTACTTGAGCTACTTAATCGGCCAAGATGTTTAATTACTTTCTAAACTGATAAGGAAAATAAAAAGGAAAACGTGCATAGCTACAGGCACAGAAATCTCATTGTAAAATAATCATCAAAGTATATCTCCAATATTTATTGTTAAATCATTTGTGATTGGCCGACAGTTAACGTTCATTTTTCGATAATACATGTTGCAATTAAAAAAAGTACTTTTTAAAAATAAATAAACGGCTTTACAATGTAAATTATTATTAAATGGACGGAATTACAATTAATAAAAGCTTTTCGTAATTAAATTTTGTGTCAACTCACTCAAAAACTTTACTTGGTCTCGTTTATATACTAATGAACTCCTCCAAAGCAGTCTTTAACCTTTGTCTTATAAATAACAAAGTCGATCAGATATCCGTTTTGTGTTGTAATATCTCGTTATTGGAACTGAATTAATGTACAAACGTGTACACACTTTGCAGTTAATCTTCTTCAGCTTGAAGATTAAATGTAAACACTGTTTGAGGTTGTATAATACCTAACGTACAGCAATGTGAGCTTGGTAATGTCTGGAGGGACTTCTAACAAATTTCAAGAAATTATGTAAGCATTCGCAGGCATTACAAACCCCTTTTGACAGAGGAAGAGACTTTCCATTTAAATGAAACGAGATCGGGAGGGAAAATAATTTTCCTAATAATGATTTTATTAATTAATGCGAGGGAATGCGAACAATTAACATAAATCAGAACATCTTTCGGCTATTTCCGTCATAGGTTCATATAGTCGGAAATAGCCGAATTGTAACATACAATGTAAAAAGGAACTTACCGATTAAGATCCATTTATAACACAGTTATGATTACCATATTATGTAAAATGAAGAATCAACGGCGGTCACAGAAATTGCCTGTTTCTAAGGGTACACATCAATGAGAACTAAAAAGTCCCAGGGTTCAGTTTCAATGTGTATACTTCCGTGACTCTTGTGTCGTTATACATATGGCCTGTAAAGGTTTTTTCATTTTTAAGCTTAAATAATACCATTAATGTATTTCTGTCTTATTAATTGTTCCTGTAACGTTCCCGGTACTTAAAGATGAATAATAACAATACAGATTTCTGCCTGATTACCTGAACATTCCTAATTGTAGTGTGAACGACAGGTGTGAATTAATTTTTGTTTTGTTTCATTCAAATAACGGCGTACTTTGCATTCCTTTATTTAATACTATGTACTTAAAAAATATCATTTACACTTTTTTTCTAATAAAGGCCTACTTTGCATTGCATTCCAAATGCTATATAGAACGCTGTGAACGCGCTGAAATGGCAATTCTTAGAAATTACTTGGGCTACTTAAACAGGTGAAAAAGACTTTGTAATCGTTGATAGGTTATTGTTTGTCATTTCTATTGTGGTTTTCTATTGAATCATTCAACCGTGGGTTGTCAATTTTCCTGCGTTTATTACAAAATCCAAAAACTCCCAATTCCAAACTGATGACAAAATGTCGTCAAAGATAATGACGGTGTAACAACATTAAGCGATTTTTTTCGTCTACTCAAGACTTATCTGTTGTCTTTATTTGTTCTCGCTATTAAAGTCAATGACTGTGGTCTCCCATCCTTGACAAATCTTGTTAAATAGCAAGACCTGTAAAATGTTATACTGACCTTTTTCTAATCCCCCGCAACAATTTTAAAAACTATAAAAAAAAACAGGCCTTCAAAAGCACAGTGATACATAACATTCCAGAACTGGTACAAATTAAATAGTTTGGACACAAAACATTCTAATGCCCAACTTGATATTTTAAGGTCGTTAACAGCATCAAAACCTTCGATTGTTCAACACTCTGTACTAACATCCCTCATACAGCTTGCAGCCAATCTTAAAGATTTGAGGCTACTTTTGTTAGAGCAACTTTAAAGAAACAATAGGACCAGGTTAATATATGATTAATTGATCAAAGAGGACTTGAGATTTAAAACCTTATCGATACAATCAAGTTGGCCACATACCTTATGACTAGCTAAACTACTGAAGTACTGAAGTGGGTAGGCTTTCCAATTCTATGACTTTTTCCTGCACAAGACGACGATTAACTCGACTGGTGAACAATTCGGATAAGCACTGTTTACTCGACTGGAGCACATGAATGCAGCCATGTTTTTTGATTAGGTTCGAGCTGCTCAGTTATTGTTGTTTTGTTTTGTTTTTTTCTTGTTTGTTACTTTGTTTGTTTGTTATTATTTTTTACTATTTTTCTGTTTCATGTTAAGTGTTTCTTACTTTTGACATTAACAGAAACGCCAACGGCAAAAATAAGTCTGCAACTATGCAGATGTTAACAAAGCTTTTATCACCAAATTCCAAAGTGTTTTGCAAAATCCATGCTAAGGTCAAGGTCGTCGTTACCATTGGAATAGAAAACCTTTACATTTAAAACATATTACCAATTCCGGGCATTAATGACATTTAGCAATGAATAGGTCAATAATATTTGTAAACACCGAAGTGTGGAATGACGGTTGGAAGGGCCAAAGGCATGGACCAGGTTAAGAAAAGTGTCATCAAAGTTACAAACCTGACAATACAAGACCCTCAAATGGTCTAATCAAGCCATAACGGGTGTGGTGCCACAGGCCGAAACTGCTTAGTCTTTCCAAGCAACTGAGTATACATTTTTCTTGAGTGTACGTGACGCTGAATTGTTTGTGTGTAGTTTTGTACTTTGTTTTTGTTTGTTTCACAGTGTTGAATTAGTTTTTTAGACTATGATCGCCACTTTGGAGTTTTTTATGTTTCTGTAATAGTCAACTAAAATAAAAAAAAAGAGTATGCCAAATTTTAAATGATTACCATATGTTTACACCTATACGACCATATTATATTGTTATTTTGAGCAAAGCGGGTATTTACTTTTAAACATCTTCATCTTTCTGGACTAGTTATGGTTTAATTGACTATAATTCTAGTCATGCTGCAATTTATATATATTAAGTGCTTTGATTGGATAAAAACACTTTAATTACGTCATCTCAGATACTTTCCTCTGAGTGGACTACTTTCACTATCCTATGTAAACAAGATGACGTCCTCCTAGCGTATCGTAAGGGAGAAAAAGCAATGTTTTGTCTGTAAATAATTTCTAATTATATTTATTAAGATTTCAAATATAAATATAATAAAAGTTAAATATTGCGTTTTATTTTGTTGGTTTCTTTTTTTGCTAATACCTTCAGAACTGAGATTCCATTGGTACTATGTTTTGTATATTCCTACGATGTCTCGCCATGGTACATTTTTGAATTCTAGATGGTCTTATGTATTTGTATTTAAAGCTTTAAAAATCTCAACGACTATTTATTGGAATTATAAGGATTTACTACTGTGTTTTAGAAAATTATCAATGTGTAAACTCCAGCGACTCCCTCAAAAACGTGACAGTTATTTGGACTCGGACTTTTATTAGTTTGTGAGTTAGTTGCCGGAGTTTACACACTGATAACTTGTTAAAAAACGGTGTTTAATCCTATAATAAACACTCTACTTAAGGAACCACTTTTGCATTCTGTATCAATTGCAAGACATTATCGCAAAAAGTAAAAAGCAGTTTATGGAACAAAAACTTTATTTTATTTATTTCTTTTAATAATGTACTAACTATTATGAAACTGTAATTGTCTGTTATATCTGTAATAAGTTCTACAATCTGTATTTTTTAATTTTAAATTATGAAGTTCTTAAATAATACCTAACTAATTGGCAAATTAAATCTATTTTAGTGTAAGTATCCAGAGCCTTCTTTATTTAGAGTTACGTCTTTTTCCTATCACTGGAAATAGGTTTAATTGATATTGGAAATTTGCTTCAACAACTGCTTTGTTTTGCACGTTTTCCCGGTTCTATTTACATATGGATGATTTATTTATAAGAAAATCAAAGGTGATGTAACAATTTCGAGCTCATAATTGATACCAATGTCTGTGGTCTGTTTTATTGCATCTTAGCCGTAATTTATTCAGATCTGACACGAAATCATTTTTTATTTTAGTTTTATGATTCCGATTGTCGATTCTAATAAAATGAAAGTCTTGTACCTTTATCTATAAGCATCAGCCAGAATAGAACCACGATTTAAAGGAATTGTTTTATAGCATGCCTTGAATAATGAAGGACTTGGATGATGATAAAACTCTGCAATTCATCCCGATGATATACATTAACAAGGACAAATAATGAATAGCATCACGGAATGCTTTAAAATACCCATTGTGTTTATTTCGCCACTGAGCTATGAAATCGTTAACACACAAAAAATTGATAGTTACATAGTGCTGTTTTAAAACAAAAATATTATACCATATTTAGCTATGAATCAGAGAATGTATTCGGTCGCTTGCTATATCAAGCATAAGCAAGATAAGCACGGTTCAGTATATTATATTTTGAAAATGTATATATATTTATTCAGAATCGATCGTTTGTTTGTTTGTTTGTTTATATGTTTGAATATTGTTTAACGCCGTTTTCAGCAATTTTTTTCAGCTATATAAAAGAAGACAATCTGCAATCGTATCTTCAAACGAGATGAAATATTTTTCGACAAGGAAGGGGTATCTATAGTAAAACTTATTAAAGGCGCGGACGAGTCGTTTTTTTTAAGTAACTTTGGTTTATAAGTTTATCCCGAAAAGGGACGTTGTCAAAAGTTAGCATACTCGCTGCAAGCTCATGCATACCGATTCAATTGAAACATATAGACACCGTATGCAATAAAATCTATTATATTGCGGCATAAGTGTGGATAATTTATAATTTCGAAACTAAAATCATCTCGTTTGGTAAGATAAGATTTCGTCTTTGTTAAATATGGTACGTTTGCATGTGGAACTACCAGAGTAATCTTTGATGATAGGCATTCATAGTAATGTGACTTACATATACAGAATGTATACACAGAACAACATATTTGTCATGGAGGGTAGTAAGGCACCTCACAGCTTCCTCGTCTTTGAATAAGGATTTAGGCCCTTCAGTATTTCAATGTCTGTTTCTTGATACCTAGTTGTTCTTTCCCAGTTGGACAGTGAATCTAGTTCTGCGTTTTGTTCCCTTTCTCTTTTAATCCAATCTCTGGTCTTCGACTGCATCCATAAGTTTTGAAATTTAAATTCCAGTCTGCTGATTGAGTGTCTGTGAATGTTTTACCACGTTCCTGAGATTCTCGTGGTCAATGATGTTCAACAGTAATGACATAACCAGGGGGCTGAAAGGAGAATGACAACGAGTGCATTCAGTAAGTTGTTTGAGGTATGTTTCAAGGTATGTTTGTTTGTTTGTTTGTTTGTTTGAATGGTGTTTTAACGCCACTTTCAGCAATTTTTCAGCTATTTCATGGCGTCCAGTTTTTATTGGGGGAGGAAGCCGGATTACCCGGAGAGAACCCCCGACCTGCGGTAGGAAAACTGGCAATCCTTGTCAATTAAGATTGGAGTCGAGTACACCCTGCCTGCAGTGAGAATCGAACCCGCAATCTCAGTGTTGACAGACCACGTGATCAATAGTAGACGAACTACCTTGACCACTCGGCCACCGAGGCCCCTTGTTTCAAGGTATGCAATGCTTGTTTGAAATTGAAGATTTTATGGGCAATTGTGTTGGTATATTTTTAAGACAAAATAGGAATAGATTGATTTCTGAAATATGAAGGGA
This sequence comes from Limnoperna fortunei, assembly GCA_944474755.1. Taxonomy (NCBI): domain Eukaryota; kingdom Metazoa; phylum Mollusca; class Bivalvia; order Mytilida; family Modiolidae; genus Limnoperna; species Limnoperna fortunei. The sequence continues at coordinate 35,390,483 of OX104125.1, forward strand.
TGTATAGTTTCATAAGACAAAAATGAAGGCCTCTGTGGCTTAGTGGCTAAGGTAGTTATATATTACTGATAACCAACAAAGGGTTTGCGGGTTCGTCTCTCACTGGGCAGGATGTGCTTGATTTTAATCTTAATTGGATTGCTAGCTCTCCTATTGAAGGTCGCGCGTTTTTTTTCACTTCTTCCTCCACCTGGCCAATAAACAAACATAAAACCCTGACCCCTCGATATAACGGAAAAAAATTTATGAATGGATCCCTTTTGTACTTCTTTAAAGCGGTTTCATGAAAACAGGTACACAGTAATTACATGTTTTGCTTGACTTTGATTTTGTGTTAAATTAAATGTCTTGCACCCCAGTCTCGACTCAGTGAAGTGATTATCATATCCCCCCTAGGTGGCAGATAGTGAAAGTCTACGTGTTGTGGGGTTCTTATAATACAGTACAGAAAAACCTGGACGCCATGATATTGGTGAAAAATTTCTTAAAACACCATTCAAACAAACAAACAAACAATCATCCTGAATTTAACAGAATTACTGCTCGATGGATAAAATGGTTAAATCAATCAATATATTTGAGGCCAAGGTAATGCTCTGATTGTTGGAAATTGTTTAAGATATTGTCACAGATGTTTGTATGAAATATTAATGTTTTATTCATAAGCTGTAATCAGTTCTTGTTTAATGTTACATTGTATATTATGAGTTGATTAGCACATGTTCCAAACTTCGTTAGTCGTCACAGCGTCTAATCCTCACACAGTTACATATTTTCCTCAATTATTTTAATCCGCAATAAAAATCCTTAATATTGAAGCCTCTTATTTAAAAGTATTTGCATTTTTATGCTTCGATTTGGTGTAATATAAAAAAAATAGTCAAAATGCTTTAAAACGACATGTGGGTTTCTGTTGTTGTGTATCAAAAAATTATTTCTCAATTTTTACATTGTTAGAAATAAAAAATGAATATACCGAGGAGTAACTAGGAAACGATGTGTCAAAGACAGACAAAGCCGTGGTTTAACAACAACAAAACAAACAGATACAGCACGAAAACCAAAAAATAACACGGAACTACAAAAAATCAGGGTTGCGGAAAGGTGATACACTCGTGGCACCCGTCGAATTAAAATGCTTTAATTAGTCATATGCTGGTTTTGTCATAATCCAGTTAGCAGGAGTAAAAGTCGTTTGGACAAACGGAACAAATCATTGATAATTTGTGACACACATATTATATTAACAATTAAAATTTGTCCAAGTGAAGACGTCAATCTGCCATTTTGAATCCTGCTGGAATGTTGAAACACAAAGTTCGCAATTGGCAAATTAAATTTGAACTTTTTGTTCTCAACCTACCTTCATTGGCAATTTCTAGATGTAGGTCAAGTTATGATACCTAGCTGTCTCTGTTGTGTCCTTAATTTCAAATTCAATGGATTGGATGTATTAACAGTCATCGAAGTTTGGATTATTCAAAAAGCACATCAGAACGAGTTAAAATGTCGAGTTTGGGCTGTGCACATTATTCACTTGATTAAAGTATGTTATTGATAAGTAAAATCAGTCGTCAATTATACTTCAAATATGGCGTGCATACAATGTTTGTGGTAAAACGACGATATACTCAAAAATCAGCATCATAAAGGATCAACACTCTTTATGGCGACATAATAGCATATTTTTAGCAATGTCACAATCAACTTTGTGTTTTAAATAGCGGGCAAATCCTGTAATTCATAGGTTATGCTGTGATAAATGTTGTTAGAATCAAAACTATTTTCATTGGGGGCACGAATATATACTTAATGTACCAGGGGTGCGCAAGAAAGCTCGATTAATTTTTTTATTATCTTAAAATTAATATCGACGTGTAAAGTTTTCTATTTATAGAAAGATAGTAACCATCCGGTTGAGATTATTTCATTACGTTCTTGTTTTTTCGTTCGCCAGAGGATTCCTACCAACTGTCTATGTTAGCATTGCCTGATATGACAGAATCCGTTTGTTTTGTTTGAATACAGTTTTATGCCTCGTTCTGAAAGTTTTGAACTACTTGTATATCATGGCATACAGTTTTTATTTTGGGAAGAAGCCGAAGTCCCTGGTAAACTTGAACCCCCAACCTAACTATCCGTTAAGGTAAACATCAATGATAATATATTGTTAAAGTTTTATGTACAGTGTTTTATTTACAACTATTTACAACTATGTGATATCAGTTTTCTTTAATACCCATGACAATTACATTTAGTTATTATTTTTTCAACAACTAACCCTTCCTGACGGTGTCTGGTCAATTGGTCCCACATGCAAATTGGTCCCAGCCAATTCGTCCCAAGTCTTTGCCAATTGGTCCCAGCCAATTCGTCCCAAGTCTTTGCCAATTGGTCCCACTTTTGGACAATTGGTCCCAACACTTTTAAAATTGGTCCCAACTCTTTTAAAAAGTATATTTTAGAACAATTTTTTGTTTTTTATAGGAATAAATAATAATCATACATTTGTATATTTAACAATATTTTATAATTAATTTTTTTACTCACTATCCCTTTGGAAGTCTTACATAAACAATATCAAGAAGCACATGATTGGGACTTCGGCTTGGGAGGAAGGGGTTAAAAAAAATGTCTTATGATAGGTCAGTTTAAAAAAAAACAATCAAATTTATTCATTAAATGAAAAATATAAAAGACAAAGGTATAGCTGTATATTTCACTTTATTCATCATGTCTTCTGAATGTGTTATCTGCAACAGACCAGTTCGAGTAAAACACCATGCCTTTACCGTTCAGGCTTTGTGTTGTTGGTTATGTAATTCATGGACACCCAGAAGATGTACTTCTGGTAAGTCTTTTTATTTTGTAAGAAATTTTTTATTTATTCATTATTTTTGTTTATTTATTTATTTATCTATTTATTTATTTATTATTCATACTTGATTCCATATTTTATATTTGTTGACCATAATCATTTATAAACTTAAATGTTGTACAATTATTATTAAGGGACAGAATACCTAATTGATGATTACATTGTATTCGTATATCACAATATAAATTCATATATTTTTTGGTAAATTGCTTATTAAATTTAAAATAACTCCAGCCTTGATTAGAAATGAAACTATCAGTATTAAAAAAAAATGTAAAAATCATTTGTCTTCAAAGTCTGTTAATCATAATTAAATTAACAAAGTTGTCAATGGCATGTGCCACTGTTTAATTGGCTAATTAGATTACCTGACTACCTCAATTTTATTGCATTTGAGTTTGCTAATTACAGCCCAAATAATTGTCATATATGATTGTTAATTTCCATTGTTTGACACCAGCCTTCGTAATGTCAGTTCAACAGCAAGCCCTACCCTTGTGTACACCATCATTCAAGAAGGTACAGAAAAAGGCAAAGAAAAACTTGTGGATAACCACGGCCACATATACACCAAGAAGGTATTTCTATAAAATTGAAAACTGTTGTGTTGAATAAAGCACAAAAAACATATATAAATAGTGTTTTATGTGTAGAAAATCATAATAATTTTCATTTCCATATTGATACCTAAAAGCATTGCTTACAGAATTCAGTATATTTTTCAACAAGGATTTTTTTATATTTTATAATTAACAATTTCAAATAGAGATTAATTTTAAATTTTACTTGCAGCGTACTCTAAAGAAAAGTGTCGTCTGGCGTTGTACCGTTCGGAAACAGAACTGTCCTGCTACTGTTAAACAGAAAGGAGACAAATTCACCAGTGGACCAGTCAACCACAACCACCCAGCAGTAACAGGCAAAGGCGTTGCTGTTAGAATTATGTCCGAGGTCAAAGCCAGAGCCAAGAATGACCCATTCCAATCAGCTGCTTATCGTCCTTATATGTCGTTGAGACATAAATACCACTCCTTGCTATATGTTTTATGCTGTAGTATGCATGAGTAAATTGCTTAAACCTCAGAATGAACAATCCAAATACGAATGGCGTATTTGTCAATTGTTAACAGTTGTCCGCTTAATTTGCCGGAAGTTACGACAAGTTATCGTATCACGAGATTATACAATTCTAAAAACTTAAAGTATGTTCTCAGAAAATAGGGCACTAGAAGCATTTATATTCCATTGTGTGCTTTGAGATTTACTGTTAAAGAACAAATAATTTTACGGTACGCTTAATTGAATGGACAATTAATGGATACATTTAACAAGGACTAAGGCATACATCGACATTCATGCTGGAAATGTTTGCAGTAAATATCAATGAACTGAATAATTATTGCGGCTTTCATCTCCATTTGTGGTAATTTACATTTGTCTCAGCAATCAATGTATATTACAATCTGTATATTTTTCTAAGAGGACTTAACTAAATTGGTGTAAATTGGGTCGACTTCCTTAATATAGCTATACTACTGACAACCCGTGATTTCGCTAAGAGTCGGTGGTTTTTTGCTGCAAAACAATCCCCCTTTGCATTGCAAAAAAATACCAAACAATAGTATAGGTCCTCAGAACCTTAGACAGTCCTGAACCCGCTCATAAAACGGAAAAAGTTAATCAAATTTAAAAATTTTTTATGTCTTTTCTAGAGTGAAGCACATGCAGACATACATAACTTTTGAGTCCTAATTTGTTCTGTTCTAATTGTATTAAGGATTCATATTTACTTCATGGCATATTAATAAAGATTTCCTGATAATAAAGTGCTATTTTTAGAGTGGGAAAACCCCGGAAGCTGTTTACTCTTAGGAGGCTTTAAAGTGCTGATGAGATTTAGGGAGGACGTTGGCCTGTTACGTACGATTTTGGATATATATATAGTGTTTTTCAAGTTAAACGAAGGTAAAAGAGTTGCCCTAATTAAAAAAACAAATTTAGTAAACTGAAAATCTTAAAGATTTGAATTTGGGTTTTCACACTTCACAAAGTTCATGTGTCAGGCGTTTTGATTTGATGATGCAACGAGTACTAATGAGTGCGCTGGGTTGATCTGTAATGTGTTTTTTTAACCAGAAATCGGCCACGTTTACGGAAAAATACTGTTTATTTTCTCGATCTTAATGAGGACCGGACGCCGCGATATATTTAAAAATAGCAGAACTGGTGTTTCACCATTCATACAAACAAATTAACAATATAATTTCTACATTTCTTACTAATAGAATATGTAAAAGCCGTTTTCCAGTTATAGCAGAACAAAATTGACAATATTCCAATTAACAGGCATATCTGTAATTAGTAACTTTAAACAACCGACAGGGCCTTGTATCTTAATCTTAATTTGTTGTCTTCAGACGCATCATAAGAACGGATAACGCTCAGTGTACGAATGAAAGGTTATATTCCCTATGAAACGAACGCGCTCGTTTTAAAGTATAGGCAGTACCATTCTCTCACTGTTCTGTGTGGTAATTTGTCATTTTTAAATGTTTGAACTGTAGTTAATTGCATTCGTGCTTTGTTACAAATGGAGTTGGGTTAACAGATTATACAGCCTTAGTGACGGGTGAGCAAACAGTACAAAACAAATAACTATTGAAAACACTGAAAGGAGAAACTTTGATTGTATTTGCTCTACTGAATTAAATAAAGTGCACACAAGAACCTGATATTTGTAAAATTTACCAGTCCTAGAATTCCAAGGCATGTAGGAGGGCCATCAATCGTTGTGCTTAATTCATATTGGTTAAATATTTCTGTCTTTTTTTTATTGAAGTTTTTTCTTGTTGAAGAGATACTGTTAAATACTGTTAACTTATATTATAAAAATATTGTCCATTTTTTACGGTTTTGAAACGAATTTCTAAAATAATTTAAAATTGGAGAAAATGATAGCTCCCTAGAAAGGTATCTACATATAATCTTTATAACGCTGTTTTATGTCAGTACTTTTGCTCAATACATTTATTTTGACACACTGTTCTCTTGGTTTTTTTAGAAAGAGAAATGACATTTTAATAATTTTAGAAAACGAAATTGAAAGATAGTCATCTGATCAGGACGAAAAATAAAAAGTCTTTATTTAATAAAAAAATATTAATGAATTTGCTAAATATATCTAAAACACACCAATGATCGATTTACTGTCGTTTTACACCAACTATAACAAAATATTGGTCATTGACAGAATATATGTACAGTGATAGTGTTGAAAATCAAATAAAAATGTTTGTTTGTTTGAATTGTGTTTAACGCCACTTTAAGTTTTGGTCAACTGTATCGTGTTTTGGGGGGATGGAGTAAGCCAGAGAAAACCATCTACCTTCAGTAGGACGACTGGCAATCCATGTCAATTAAGGTAAGAGTCGAGCGCTCCCTTCCCGCATTAAGACTCGAATCCGCACTCTCAGTGTTGACAGAACACGTTGAGGAACTATACCTTAACACTTGGCTCACCGCCTCTCCTGTTAATGAAATTGTATTACATCCATAATATTATAGGCTTACTAGAAACAATGATGAAACTATCATATAAATTATAATACAGATAAGAATATGAGTATGTAATATTGAAATGAATCGAATTTGTAAAAAAAAAAGTCAGAAATTGACCACACATACAGAATATTTCATAATAGAAGTCTGTACAGTATCTCTGAAATACAACCTTTAAGCAAAAATAAGCACTCCAAAAAGACATTTGTTATTTCAATAGCTACGATTATCCATTTCTTAATGTGCATAAAGAATATCAAAATCAAAACAAATATAAATCTTTAAAAACATTAATACAATTAATCTACGAAACGAAACATCAATCAAAAAAAGAATATAACGTTATACTAGTGTCACTATAAATTTAACGTTATCATTACACGGAAATTGTCAGATTCCTATCAAAATCGTGTTTTTATTGTATATACTTCTAGTCAATTACCTCTGGCGAACTCGTTTTTAGAATATGAATGATCCATTCAATGGGCGTTGTTGATGAGAACAATTTAATAGACTGCGGTACACAAATAATAGAATATCTAACTCGTATCTTCGTCAATATAGTTGTCGCCGTCGAACAGACGTTTAAAGGGAAATAACCGATGTTGAAGTAAAAGTGCACTTAAAATCTGGGTCCAAATTCATAAATATTTTGCTTTGAACACTATCTTTCTTGTATATATATTAAAGATTAACTGAACTTAAATATACACCGCCTTGGTGTGAGCGAGTGCTACGCTTAATGTATGTACAGAGAGGGCGAGTGGTACGTTACATAAGCATGTACTGAGTGTGCGAGTGCTACGCTACATGCCCATGGTGGGCGAGTGCTACACTACATATGCATGTACAGAGTGGACGAGTGCTACACTGCATGCATGTACAGAGTGGGGTGGGCGAGTGCTACGCTGCATATCTATGTACAGAGTGGGCGAGTGCTACGCTACATGCTATAAAAAAGATGGCGCCAGGGGTAAATGTCAGCGTAATACTAATCATACTTTTTTTTGTTTTTCAACGTTTGGCACCAAACGACAAGATTGTAACTCATCAAAATGATTTCATCCACCATGTCAGCTGCGAAAATTATGTGTAAAGTATAAAGAAACACATTATTTTGAAAGATTTAATACTTCAATCGTTTATACCCCCGAAACAATAACAACAAACATGGCGTCCATCAAGCGAATGAGACCAAGCTTAGTATAAGGAAACATAACCTGTACTTCCTTTATGTGGAGACGTGTCACTAAACCCGGGTCCCGTTTAATATCCACGTGGGAATTGCAACAAGCCAGTAAAAAGCAACCAGCGAGGGATTTTCTGTGATGGATGCTCCTTTTTGTACCACGCTAAATGCATACAGTTATCAGTAATAAATTACAATAAACTTTCAAACTCTTCTGAAGATTGGTTTTGTAATTTATGTACACTACCACATGTCTCGGATTTTTATTTCGAACAAGATGACATAGACTATATAGCTTTGACAGTTCTAATTGTAGTTACCTCCCTTTGACCGAGGTTATGTCAACTTCCGATGTTAAGCTTCAGTCACACTACACCGTATAGCGTTAACTGACGTCCAACGCATAACAAAATTTTCAATCCGTCCATGTCCGTTCGCATGAGTTTCTTTTCCGTTTATCATGCGGCGTTTGCGGTTATTGTCCGGCGATGTTCGGCGTTGTTCGTTACGTTCGGTGGAAAGTTTTGAACATGTTCAAAATTTGGAATGTACAGCACCGGATAAAGTTGTCCGTCAGATGTACGGTAACCATGCGCTGGTATGCGTTTTGTTCGTTACTCGTACGTTCCTTATTCTGTACTTGTCCGGTTCGAGTCCGTTCTTTCCCGGTGGACCTGATTTACGGCCGGACTACTAACGGGCATGCAGCGGATGTAACGTAAGTGTACGCTGTGTGTACGTTTTGTGCGGTACAAATCCGTTACTATAGTACGTTGAAGTCCGTTAACTGTACGTCGTTCATCCGGTATATGTACGTTGATCGTTCGGTTATTGTGCTCATATCTTAATATAAACAGTCTGAGATACAAATTCAGTTCTGTAAAAGATTTAGTTCAAAGTAACATTGTTGATATATTGACAATCGCAGAATCCAAACTGGACCAATCTTACCCAGATGCACAGTTCAAAGTTGACCATTAGGTATACCATCTATGGAGAAAAGACCGAAATGCAAATGGTGGAGGCCTTGCAATGTACATCCGATCAGACCTACCATGTGACAGAAAGATTGATTTAGAATGTGGGTCAAAAGAATCTATAGCTGCTGAATTTTTGATAAATGATAAAAAATGGTTAATAGCTGGAATGTATAGACCACAAACAATATCTGATAAAGAATTTACAAATGATTTTATAAATACTTATGACAAAATTTCCGTAAAATATTATTATATGATTTTTATGGGCGAATAAACTTTGACTTACTGTCAGAGAATAAAGGTGCTCCTCTGGTCAATGTATGTGATGTGTGTGGTATTGAAAATATTGTTTTACAAAAGGTCCAGATCCTACCTTAAATGATGTAATACTTACAAGCCATAAAAATTTGCTACAAAATATCACTAATTTTAATTGCGGTCTAAGTGATGTCCATAACATAATATCTGTTCAAATGAAATCAGACATTCCACTTTTTAAAAAATCTTTCAAATCTTACAGAAGTTATAAACATTTTGATGAAATTCAGTTCTTAAATGATCTAACACTTAGAGGAAACTATTAAACAAGAAAATAATGTTAATGAAGCATATAGTAAATTTCAGGCAAAACTATCGGGTATAATAAACATGCACATACCGATGAAAACACGTAAAATGGTAAACAAGCCAGCACCATTCATAAACAAAGAACTCAGACAAGCAATATATAAGAAAAAATGCTGCACAATAAATATATAAAAGTTAAATCTAAAAGCAAATTTGGTAAATTATCGAAAACAAAGAAAGGCTGTTAACAAACTTAAAAGACACTCTATACGAAATTACTTTATGGAAAGATGTATAGGTAGCCCTAAACAAAAAGACTTTTGACCTACAATCAAACCATTTTTGACCAACAAAGGTAGTCATTTTAATAACAATATTGTACTCTCTAATAGCAATGACATACTAGTAATAAATGATCAAAACATTGAAGATGAGATATTTAATGACTACATAGCAAATGTTGCGACGGATATTGGCAATGAGAGTTGTATTATAAATGAAAACCATCCCAGTATTAAAGCAATCCAAGAAAGTTGTACAGTAGAAAGTAAACTGGTTTTTAAAGATATAACTGATGATTTTATAGTAAAGCAAATAGACAAAATGAACATTCATAAGGCTACAGGAATGGATGATACATCTGTTAAAGTGCTAAGAATTGCTAAACCTGCTATATTTAAACCAATTACTTATGTAATAAATATGTCATTTTCTAAATCAGAATTACCCAATCAGCTAAAAAAGCACTTGTAGTTCCATTGCATAAGAAAAATAGTCAATTGGAGGTAGGCAACTATAGGCCTGTGAGTATTTTACCTGTGGTATCAAAGTTTTTTGAGAGGGCCATAGCAGCTCATAGAGTATTTTGAAAATTTATTAAATCCTTTCTTGTCAGCATTTAGACCAGGATATGGCTGCAAGACAGCACTTATCAAGATAATTGAAGACTGGAAGAAGGCAGTTGACGAAAATCTCTATGCAGCTGCTATCCTTAAGGACCTCTCAAAAGCTTTTGACTGCCTGCCACATGACTTACTACTATTAAAACTTAAAGAAAACGGTGTTGAAGACAATTCTTTGAATCTTTTACAAAATTATTTAACAGATAGAAAACAATGCGTTAAAGTCGGAAATAACTTAAGTACATGGTAAAATATTTATAAAGGTGTTCTCCAGGGTTCTATCCTGAGCCCTGTTCTTTTTAATATATTTATCAATGATATTTTTAATGTTGTGAAAGATAGCACTCTTTATAATTATGCAGATGACAATACATTGTCTTACTCAGGACCTGACCTAGATGGATTAGTTAACACGTTGGAGTATAAAAGTAAGGCTTTAATTAATTGGTTTAATTAATTGGATGTTAATAAAATGAAAGCTAATCCAGAAAATTTTCAGACAATTGCCATAGGGAACAAAACAAAAAATGGGAGCTTGAAATTCACTTTGGATGGGCATGTAATTGCATGTGAAAATGAAATTAAACTTTTGGGAGTGACAATAGATTATCAGCTGCGTTTTAATACATACATCTCCTTTATTTGTAATAAGGCCTAAGGACAGTTAAATGTTTTAAAAAGAATTGGTAAACATTTGTCGAAACTGGTAAGATTGACAATATACTATTCATTTATTTAATCAAACTTCAATTATTGTCCTATTGTTTGGCACTTTTGTGGGGAGGGAAATACTAAAAAATGGAAAAAATTCAAGAACGTGCCTTGAGGTTTATATACGAAGATGATTCAAGTGACTATGGGACTCTTTTATACAAATCTAGAATGCCAACTTTAAAAATTAGAAGAATGAGATGTATGGCAATTGCGGTTTTTAAAATTATACATAAGAAATCACCACTGTACTTACAAGATATTATTAGTTTTAAAAATTCTAATTACTTTTTCAGAAAGGAAAACACTGTTAATATTCCACAGATGAGAACAACACATTATGGTTTGCATTCGCTGAGATATGCTGGAGCAAAACCTCAACCAATTCAAAAGCCTTATAAACAACTGGAATGGCAGTTATTGCAGATGTAGCTCCTGCAGGTCTCAGTGAATCACTCCTTTGAGCCTTCGCTGTATACATGTAATTGATGCTGTGTTGATGCTTATTTCACTTTATCTCACATTGATATACATAATTTATGCAAACTTTTGCTTAGATAATGGCTAGTTACAGTATATATCAGTGCGTTTAGTTGTAGTATCAACTAATCTGTGCTTTTAGTGCCAATAACTTATCTTGGTGCTTAAGTGCTTGCTATAACAGATTGGGTTGCTTTTAGCTGTGCTTAAATCTGATATTTGTGCTTTTAGTTGTGCTAAAACTGTGCTTTATGCTTGAATGTGTGTATAACTGCACTTTATGCTTTTATTTATGCTTATAACTGAGCTCAATGCTTTTAAAATGATCCAAGTGTTTTTAGTTAAAAATTATGATGTTTAATGTTCTTAAAGTATGTCTTTTAACAATGTGTATGATCTCTTAACAGTAACTTGCTTTTTATCATGTACATCTATATGTATGTATAAGCATGTCCTAACACATATATGTTTTAATTATAATGTTATGTTTGTATGTCGGTAAAAAGCTCTACAGAGATTATGTTTGTTATATGTTTAAGATAATCCGACTTTAAATAAATTTTCTTGTCTTCTTGTCTTGTCTTGCATGTACAGAGTGGGCGAGTGTTACGCTACATGAATGCACAGAGTGGGCGAGTGCTACACTAAATACGCATGTACAGAGTGGGTGAGTGCTACGTGCGTACATGCATGGACAGAGTGGGCGAGTGTTACGCCTCATATGAATGTACAGAGTGGGCGAAAGCTACGCTACATGCATGTACAGAGTGGGCGAGTGCTACAATATATACATGTACAGAGTAAGCGAGTGCTACGTAACATATGCATGTACAGAGTGGGCGAGTGCTACACTACATATGCATGTACAGAGTGGGCGAGTGTTACGCTACATGCATGTACAGAGTAGGCGAGTGCTACACAACATATGCATGTACAGAGTGGGTGAGTGTTACACTACATAGGAATGTACAGAGTGGGCGAGTGTTACGCTTCATATGCATATACAGAGTAGGCGAGTGCTACGCTACATGCATGTACAGAGTCGGCGAGTGCTACACTACATATGCATGTACAGATTGAACGAGTGTTACGCTACATATGCATGCACAGGGTGGGCGAGTGCTACGCTATATGTATGTACAGAGTGGGCGATTGCTACACTACATGCATGTACAGAGTGGGCGAGTGCTATGCTTCATATGCATGTACAGGGTGGGCGAGTGCTACGCTACATGCATGTACAGAGTGGGCAAGTGCTACAATACATACTTGTACAGAGTGGACGAGTGCTACGCTACATGCATGTACAGAGTGGGCAAGTGCTACAATACATACTTGTACAGAGTGGACGAGTGCTACGCTACATGTATGTACAGAGTGGGCGAGTTCTACAATACATGCATGTATAGAGTGGACGAGTGCTACGCTACATGTATGTACAGAGTGGGCGAGTGCTACGCTACATATCTTATATGCATGTACAGAGTGAGCGAGTGCTTCGCTACATTCATGTGCAGAGTGAGCGGGTGCTACATTATATGCACATCCTTTCAAGCTTGTATATAACCTATTATTCTCAAATATACCATAAGAATCGATTGTTTAAGTGTTTGTTTTCATTGTGTTTAAGGCCACTCTCAGCAATTTTCAGCTATATCGTGTCGTCTAATATTATTTGGGGAGGAAGCCAGAGAGAAGCCCCGACAGTCGCTATGAAAACTGACAATCCCTATCAATTAAGATTGAAGTCGACTACACCCTGCATCGTTATATTTAAGGCATACCAGATTTGAATTCGCGACAAACGTAACATAACCATTACATCTTATAGACAGACATCGTTTTCTCTTACCGTTTGCATAAAGCAGTTACTTAAATATATGCATTGAGTTCTCTCTTTTGATATACATGTATGATTTATTTCAAGGATACATCACTATCTCTTTCTAATTTCAAAATCTTTTTTTTTACTTTTAATTAGTTAATAACTATAACTAACGCTTTCTCCGGAATAATGGACAATAATATACGTAACAAAATATACATTTGTTCTGAATGGGAATTCAATATTTCTCTGATTTTCACCGAGTATAATTTTAATGTTTTATTGGCTAAAACGATTTTGTACATTATGTTTATATAATGCATGTTTTTTTATTTATTTCCTAACAATAAAATAAATTATAAAACAGTTAAATATTAAAAATTGTTGAACATGCTGAACAAGAGTCGTCAATAAAACCACATTGTTTACTAAAAATAAAGTTTAAAATATTGTAACAATACAATGATTCGGTTTTCCGAAAGTTTTATTTTACATGCAATAAAAAGTAGCACATATAGTACTGTCTTATAATAACGCTGGATTGTTTGATTGTTTGGGGTCTTCAGCAACAAAACAGCTATTTCATGGCGTCAATTAATGTGTGTCAGAAGTGATTGTGGTTGACGCAGGATACCCAGAATCCTTTGAAGATTGGGGGTTTTCAGCAACATTACCGCTCTTTGATGGAGTCCAGTTTTTCAGGAGGAGGAAACCGAAACAGGAGTCGAGCATAACCTACCAAGAAGTAACTCGCGAAATCCACAACCTCGGTGTTAACTGGCACATGATCAATATTTCTAAAAATCTGCTCATGATGGAATCTGTATTAATCCTATTTAAGTATTAATGAATGTTTTTTTTAAGTACGAGAACAGAATTCGTCACAGCAACTGCTGTTTGACAGTAAGCGCGTGAAAACCGAAAAATTGCACCTAATTACAATTTTGTTGATCTGTCAAACGGCATAATTAACACCGTGCTATTATCTTGTGTCCAGTCATATATTTTCGTGGATACTAGTTTTTGGGGGATTTAAGTACCTGTTCATAGTAAGTCAAAAAAGTAAAATGATTGGGAAATGAATTCAAACTAATTCTGAGCTGTTCAATGGCATCGGATATATCTAGGCCATTTACGTCCATGGTCTGATCTTATTCGGAAATAGCCGATGTGGTCCAAATGCCTTTCGACAGACACTGTCTAGCGATCAGCCAGTTCACGTTGGCGATCAAAGGACTAAAACATGGAGACTTTTAATATGACTGTACCAAGACAGCAGTTAGTTCCCTTGCATTTGCTTTTTTTCATTTTTTGTTGTTATTTTATAGTTGTTTGCTATGCTGTTTTATATATATGCAGTCAGTCTAAATGACATCAATTTCCTTTGTCTGCCCCAATCCTAAATCCAGGCGTACAAATCATAGATTATCTCATTAAGGAAGAAACATAACTCAGTATTTAATTAATGATAAATCGACTCAACAAAGTTAGAAGTTCGGGTATTTGGAGATTGATTGTTTGTTTGTTTGATTATTGTTTAACGCCACTTTCAGCAATTTTTCAGCTATATCATGGCGTCCAGTTTTTATTGGGGGAGGAAGTCGGAGTACCCGGAGAATATGCCCCCGATCTGCGGTAGGAAAACTGACAATCCTTGTCAATTAAGATTGGAGTCGAGTACACCCTGTCCGCAGTAAGAATCGAACCCGCAATTTCAGTGTTGACAGACCACGTGATCAATAGTAGACGAACTACCTTAACCACTCGTTCACCGATGCCCCTTTTGGAGATTGATATTTAATTGAAAAAAATAACAGTATTAAATTGAAACACATTAAACAAACTCCAAATTAGTAGATTGATTAAGTACGTGGAACACAGTTTCCATTAAACGTGCAACGGGAGTCATTAGAACATGCTAATCCATTAGTATATCCGGTACAATACTGGTATCGCGCAACGGTTGCCTTAAGTGTGGTTACTGTGGCTTGAAGTGCGTCTACTCTGCTTTGAAGTGGACATTCTGGACATGCTGTTGTTGATGGACAAGTCGTTGTCGGACATGTTACGGTAGGGCAGGGCGTTGGCGTAGCACATACCGGGGCAGGTTGTTCTTGACATACTGATGGAGCTGGGACTGTTGGAACTGTATTTGTCTGTTTAGCCTGACCTAGTATTATACCTGAACCTAAAAGACATAAATAATACCTTGTGTTAAATATATATTCTGTTAAATTGCTAATTACAAAGCCGTTATTTCTGCAGATGATATAATCGACCTTATCACCTGTTTGCTTAATAAAGAAGTTTGAATGTTCATATTTAATTGCTGCAAAAGGCGGGAAAACGTACTGACATTTCTGGTTCAAGACCTACCATGAATCATTTTTCGATTTCCACAGAAAACGTATTTGTTTGAGATTGAGCCAAGCAATTGTTCAATAATATTCTGTTAAAAAATGCGTATGTCAGTTCACCAACCAGACCACCCCGCCCTAAAGCACTGTACCACACCCTTAATGAAGTAAGTCTCGAACTCACAACCACAAATCAGTTTTTGAGTTCATACTCCTTCATGGCGATGCTTATTTTTATGGAAGCCACTGCAAACTTCTGGTTATAGTCGTGTGATCGGTGGAATACCAACTGAGTATGATCTGTAACATCAGATATTTATAAGCAGACGGTTATGTCAAAAGGAATTTAAGTGGGCTTTTGTTTCTTGAAAAAAAAATTCCTTACCGACTCCTAGCGCCATAGTAAATAGCTGCATTGAGGACATTATATTAAGTTGTTGCTGTATATTTCTGAAATCACTCAGTGGTACACAAGGTTGCGAGGTACAGACCCGCATCACCACTATGATGCAGTACATCACGTGACAGGTAGACATCTTCATCCTGAGAATTACAAATTAATGTATGGTAAGTATTATTGTTCGTTTTATTTCCAAGATCTAATGTTTTCATCCAGCCAATGGATGTGAACAAACAATAATCTGTTTTTATCGTTATTTTGCAGTATTTCAATTAGATGTTTATGTGTGGTATTATCCAATCTCACTATATCTTCTAGCGTGAGATGGGCCCATCTTGCCTAATAGATTCTTGCCTTCGTTCTGTAATAGACCAGGTGATCTTCCACAAGTGATAGACATAAAAACTGTGTGTCACGAGTAGAAGATCACACGTTCTTTAACAAAAGCGCATAAATGGGCTCATCTTGCCTAATAGATTCTTGCCTACGTTCTGGAATAGACCAGGTGATCTTTCACGAGTGATAGACAAAAAAACTGTGTATCACGAGTAGAAGATCACACGGGCTCTCACAAAAGTGCATAAATTTTCATTCGTAAAGCAATAACTTTCACGTCGTGTTATCCTATAGACTTTCCATCTCGTTTAATAAAATAAATCTATAAATCACTGTTTTGTAACATTATGACATCACGTTGTTCTTAGAAACTGTTAATAATTCTAACAAAAGTATTGACAAATTCTCAACAATTTTTATGAAAACGCGACAATGCCAATAAAGGAATTGTCATCGTGATAAGATCAAATGGTTTACGAGTCTTTGAGAAGAAATTAACTAATATCTTTGCAATTACAATTGAAACAGCGCACACACAAACGGATGTCAGGCTCGAACTCACAAATGCAGTCTTCACAGTCGATGATTCAGTACCTAGACATCCATCACAGAGACACCAATGTTGTAAAAGAAGTTGTAGGCTTAAACAGTGTCAACGTTACCATTCCCCTTTAACTTTTTATGTTTATCTAACACAAAACAGAATAACAACTTATTGTCCTTAACATTAAACGCCGATTATATGTTAATTATTTAATTTTGGCTACCACTGAAAAAGAAGTGGTTGGAAATTTAGCCTTTGTAGCGGCTATAATGAGCCTACTTTTTTCGAAATCTATAATACAGGTCTTTATCGTAAGGAGCGTAGCAATGTCCAAACACTTCACCCACTACGGTCTGCGGCCAGGCTCTCCGTATTATGACCTGACAACCCTCAACGAGAGAGCCTCCCTTATCCACCATCTATATAAAATTGTATGCTGTTATGTCATTAATCAACTAATAAAATATATAATAATTATATTATGTCAATATAGTATTTTCGAATGGTGTTTAACGCCACTTTCAGCAACTTTCAGCTATATCATGGCGTCCAGTTTTTATAAGGGTAACGAGACGGATAAAACCCTCGATAGAACTTGCAATCCTTATAAACTTAGTATGGAGTTGAGCACAGCCCGCCCGCAGTAAGGTTCAAACCCCAACCTTTGTGTTGACAGTCCATGTGATTAATAGTAGACAAACTACAAAAACCGGGTTGGAATACACATTTAACTGTTGAAAATGGAAGTAAAATGCCCAAACGGTAGTGTTTGATCGCAATGAGCTTAGACATAGACATAAATAAGGATGAGTGAAAGTAATATGATTTTTGTATGTATTGTTAACCATGGAAAAGTTTTTTTTTAAAAATGGCATCACTGATATATATGTCGACATGAACCCGTGTTACAAAATCACCTGTTTTGCAAATAGAGAGCTTTATATCGTCCCACGCTACCAGAAAAATCTCACTAAGCGTTAGACTGCACAGAAGTATAGATCTAGACTAGGCCACTTATTTATCAATATACATTTAACCCTCACATCCCGCTTAATTAATTCACCTTTCCTAATTTGAATTCAACTAAATATTTGAATGCTATAGTATTTCACCAATTTATGAAGATTTGTTGTGTTTGCGAAACTATACTTTTTTTAACTTCAACAATATTGTAACTCATTGTAAAGTTAAGATGGATTAAATTTCAGGAAATCACACAGTTCTTGCTGATCTGTGTTAACATTTCTGGTTAAAGGGAGGTTATCACCATAGATTTTTAGAAAAAAGATATCTGTTGTAAAAAATCGTAAAGTCGAATTTAGAGGTATAGAGCATCACTGTAATTAAGTTTAAAGGAAATATTGGAAGTATACAACTCTAAATATAATATCTATAATTATAATTAATTAATTATAATTTGAGATATCAAATAGAATGGTATACTTCCAATATTTCCTTCAAACTTAAATGCTTTATAATTAATTAATTAATTAATTATAATTTGAGATATTATATTTAGAGTGGTATAAAATATTTATTTATTTATTTATTTATTTATTTATTTATTTATTTATTTATTTATTTATTTATTTATTTATTTATTTATTTATTTATTTATTTATTTATTTATTTATTTATTTATTTATTTATTTATTTTATTTATTTATTTATTTATTGTTAGTTAGTTAGTTAGTTAGTTAGTTAGTTAGTTAGTTAGTTAGTTAGTTAGTTAGTTAGTTAGTTAGTTAGTTAGTTAGTTTAAAAGGTGTTAATGTTCATTCTAATATGGCGTCCTTCATACGCTTTGAGAACAAGTAGAATTCCGATGCTCAACTGAACATTTCAAACTGGAACACTGGAATTTTGTTAAGATTTCACTATATTTTTTGCTTAAGGGGATGCAGGACACCATACACCATTTTTCATGAAATTTCAAAATAAGATAGAACATTTAACAATAATAATACTTCAAAATATAATTTTTCGTATATGGGTAAGGAGCACAAGCTCGGCATTCCCCGGTAAGCAATTTTGATTTGTCAGGCAAAATACCTCCACCAAATTACACTGACATTGGCTATAGATGCTTCGTGATCATTTTCATGCTGTTTATATCTATTGTATCATTTATTCTTTTTTTAAATTTTCCTTGAATTAATATGTTTACTTAGTACGATATTTGTATATTATTTTCTGTAAGTACTGTGTATGTCGTTGGTGTTGTTTTTGTTGTTTTTAGTATAATACATTCTGCAGTTCTGAGTTGTAATGGTTTAACAATAAAAAGGGGTAATGCATGTTGCAACTCCCATTTCATTCTTTTTCTGACTAATCAGAGCCAGTTTTTTATTCTCTTGTATTTGTCCTGTACGTTTAATTTTTTTCTGATTTGTTCTATCTTTAAATAATGAATTTATATGTGAGGTTTGGATTTGGTTTATCCTTTATTTATATGTGTTGTCAACATTAACCTGTCATCTCGATGTAGACATAAGATAAATGTTAGTCATTTCCCAATATAACGTTTATGTATGTCACTCATTGACATTTACATTTTAATCAGCTGGCTAACGTCTTGATCCTTCAATTTCAAATAAAGATTCTAAAACATTCTAAGGCTTCATAGTCCTATAGTATCGTTGAATTTCATAGTTGTCTTCAAAGGGAGAGGAGTTCCGAAATCCAGAGTAATTCAATTTTATTTCGAATTAATTTACTCAGGGACAGTCTATATACTAACTAGTTAGTATAGACTCTCCCTGATTTACTGCAAGATTACGATATAAAACCAGTTTTCTGTGATAAATGGATAATCTTTTTATAAAGTTAGCCACATACTCAAATTTACTGGTTTTCTTTTCTGAACAACTAAAATAAAAAAAAATAATGGATATTCTAATATGACGTCCTGCTTTAGCTATGTAAACAAAGCCGTGTCAAAATTCCAATAAGTTTAGTTCGCACATGCGTAAACTGCGTGTTTTGTGTAAATATAAAAACTGACTTATAAATGCCGTTTGTTATGTGTTATCCATAATTATCGTTATTGTTAATAATTTAGTTATTTTTAGTCTGAATTCTGAGATTTATATGATTTAAACTACTCCCGATACATTATTTTCTTTACAATTCTACATTCGAATCAATATGACGTCACAATTAGAATTCCGACGTCATATTACGCTGAACTGAAAATTTCAAACTGGAACGACGCAATTTCGTTAAGCTTTCTCAATATTTTTGTTTAAGGTACGTACATTCAATAAAATGACGAGAAAAAAAGTTTTTGTCGATTTTTTTGCTTTAACATACTGTTTTGGGATATATCGTTTTGTTTCAAAAAACAATATTACCACTGAGAGCATCCTCTTAGAACCGCTTCGAAATTTGAAAACATTTGTTAGACATATTAGAATCGAAATAGATTATTGCGAGCGGGCTTTATGGGAATTAGAACATGGTCAGACCATATATTTGTCTTCATTTTATACCTCGCTATCGCTCGGTATAAAATATTGAAAAATATAAGGTCTGACCATGTTCTAATTCCCATAAAGCCCGCTCGCAATAATCTATTTCTTAAATATAGTGATGTCTTAATGAGTACGGATGACAGTCAGTCTTGTCACTTCTTACACCTTCCGACCTAAATTACGTTAGTAGATGATACCCTAGAGCGGTATTAGTACACGACTATAAACACAAAATAACGAAAGGCAATGTATATAAATAATTAGTAAGTACTTATAACAGCTAAAAGGTACTTTAAAAAGTAAAAATACATTGTCGTGAACTGTTTTCAAAGTTTTGTTCGTCAATAGTAACAGCGGCGGAAATAAAAAAGAGCACCTGATAAAACATAAAACGCACCCAATACTCGAAAAAATGTATAATCGAGAAATTAATTTGAATGCTATATGTCAAAATTTGCCTCCTATCTTTCAGTCTGCTTGACATTAATAAGCATAGCCAGTTAATAATATGCCAACACTGTATAGATTTGTTTGCTTGTTGTTTAACGCCACTTTCAGCATTTTTTAGCTATATCATTGCGCCCATTCTGGGAGGGATTAAGCCTCTTCATTTGATGAAACTCCCCACTTTGAGCAAACAAACTAGCCTTTTTGTTGACAGTCACGTGACTAATAGTAGATAATTAACCGACTGAACCACTCAGCCACAGATAGAGGAATTGTTCATTAACTACGGTACCCTGAATATTGGTACATTCAACTTGAGTATAACATTTAAAGAAATAATTGAATGATTTCCCCCAACCCCAAACCCCCGAAAAAAACCTCTACATGCTGTACGTTGATATTGCTAAATTTAAGGATTGTTTTCAAGTGTTGGTTAGATTATTGGATAGAAACGACTTTGGGTCGATTTACGCTGAATAAACCGCGAAGCGATTTATGTTGCAGCGTTAATCGACCCAAAGTCGTTTTTATCCTATAATCTAACCAACAATTGAAAACAAACCTCATATTTTAAATTCTATAGTAAAAATGAAGTAACAAGAACAATATTTTACAAGTAATCAAATAATATTTGAAATTCACAATTTTAGTGTCGTCACTGTTATTTGCGGAAGAATTCATGTATAGTCAACGTCATCAATACATCTTATTATGACGTCACAATCAGTCACGTGCTGAAAAACCAAGTTTGCTCATGTATTGAGTATTTAAACGAAATTAAAATCTTATATATTAACGATGTCTGGTTTCTGTCTTTATCACTGATAAGAGACAAGAATTAACAAATGAAACAAATTTATTACCAATCAATCAAATGTTCTTACATGCCAAGCTGCGGCTCCCGAGGGTGGGGGACTGGGGGAGGGGCGGTCCACCTTATTGCGCATCATCATAGGCCCGTGTGAACCAAATTAAATAATAAATGTGTCCAGACCATTCTCCCCTCCCCACGATGAGAAATCCTGGATCAACTTAAATAAACTCTTACAATACAAAAATGAACAAATAATTAAATATTTTTTGCATATTAGTCATTTTCATAAGACATAAACTTATATGCCTAATACGAATATGTCTTAATGGGAGATAACTCCATACAGTACAAACAAAAATAAAGAATAAGCTCGTGTGAAAGACTCTTGCATTTATTTTTTTAATTTAATAAGAGTCCTTTATTGCACATGTTTAAGGCGCAGCTTAAGTTCAGAATTAGAAATTAACATGCAGATCGCTCATCTTGTAAGACATCAGCAAACCTGATATTTTTCAAACTCTTATCAATTTTAAAAAGTATAAGTAACACATCTTTATCGAAATGTTGTTATCTCCAGGATCCGATTCATTTATAAAATAATGCACAAAGCGTCATTCGCATAATTTGGGGAGGGAAAAGGGGGGCCTATGTGACCGAGTGGTTAAGGTAGTTAGTTATCTACTACTGACCACGAGGTCTATCAAAACTGAGCTTGCGGGCTCGAGTCTCACTGCGGGCAGGTAGCTACAATAAGTGATTCACACCCGGGGTTTTTTACATATTATAAGCAATTAAACTGTTTCCCTAGTTTGCTACATACTTTTTTACGTATTTGCAGTTTAACTGATATTTCCACAACACCGTCTTCGTTAGTTTTATCACTTTATTCGTAATCATGGCACTGTTGACAAAATATGAATTCCGGAAGTGCATGATTTCAGCTGCATTCATTGCATTATGATTATGTCCCCTTATTACAAATTTTACCGATACGATTCCGAAATTCTACACTCCACAATTTTAATTATGTCAACGATGCCATGATTACGAAAAAGTGTTTAAATTATTTAATTAGACATATAGACATGTCAGTTGAACGTCGGAGGAAAGAAAACATATTTATTAAGTAAAGACAGAGGTTAAATAGCGGAAAATATGTGTAAATCCCAAGAGTGGTTTTGCTCCAATACGAGTAATGGGACCTCCATAAAAAAGGGGAGCTACATTATTGTAGCTATGCGGGCAGGGTGTACTCGACTCTAATCTGACTTGGATTGCCAGTTTTCCTACTGCAGGTCCCGGGTTTCCCTCGGGTATTCCAGCCTCCTCCCCCAATAAAAATAGACGCCATTATATATGTAGCCGAAAAATTGCTAAAACTAGCGTTAAACACCATTCAAACAAACAAACAAACAAACAAATTCGAATTGTAAAGTTATAATTAAATAAAATTTACGCATTAGAATAAGTTAGATAATATATTATATATATTCTATACGGTCAAAGAAATACCTGATAGAATATTATTTTAAGCTTAATAATTGCGTTTACCAATTTACAGGTTGGAAAGAGAGTCGGTGAGAACACATGCCACGCACTTTGACACTGACGGGGAACCAGCACATTCTTGTCGATTAAGTTTGAGAGAAATCAGACTCAATCTGGGGTGTCGACATGTTACATCACCACTCCTCTATTTGGGGTCTTATAATTATAACGGGGGAATACCAAATACAAAATAAATGGTATGGCATAATCGACTAAATGTTGTAGAGGATGGTAAATACGCCACTGTGCAGTTATATAACGCATGTATTATTCAAATTAATTTTCGATAACGAAATAATATTTGTAATGTATTGCAGAGCTTAGAACAATAACGACCAAAAATCAATAAGGTCTCTCTCTCCCTCTCTGTTGCACAATAACTTACATAGAATGATAAATAAAAAACGTTTTCTCAGATCTATGGCCGATTACATTATTGACGTACGTAGCAGTCAGATGTATGGCTGATTTACATTTGAATTTTACGAACTGCTAAATCAAGTGTTTTTTTAATTTTTTAATAAATTACAATAAAATGTTAACATTTTACATTTAAAAAATGTATGCGGACAAAAATAAGCATTTTGTTATACAATTTTAATACTGTTGTGATTTAACGTGACCTGAAAGTAGTTTTAAGACCAATCAAAAACACGCAAAATTCTATTCATGTAATAAACAAAACCGCGATAAACTGATTACTGTTTGTTTTATTTTCAAGATCTCATTATATATTTCGCGACAAGCGACTCGAATGGTGATTTTTATCTTGGAAATAAACAATAATAACGAAGAAATATACCAATCACCAGGGACAGTCTATACTAACCAGTATTAGACTGTCCCTGTAAACACTAACTACACAATTCAATAGATATCCTTAAAAAACTGAATAATAAATAACTATTAACTATCTAAATCTCATGCCAGAAAGAACACTTAACGTGACGCTTGAATCGGTAATATAAATCCCAACTTTCTCCTCAACTGTTATACATTAACAACACAGACATACGGGTATTTATCATAACAACAATTGTTCTTTTCTAATATATACCCTAAAGCTAAACCAGTATTGAAATAATATATTAAATGAATAGTTTTAAATTTTTGAAGATTTTATACAGTATACTGTCACTGTTAACAAATTTGATAATACTTTTTGTTTAATTTTAAAGATAATACTTGAGAATTTTAACGGTACAAACAGCGATGATGTCATAGAAGTATTTGAATTTTAACGGCGCATGACTAGGTACTGTGACCTATTAACTATTAACTGCTCCATATGAATTAGCCAGTCAGATTTCAGCTTACAAATTAAATTATGTATACATAGATTTTACTGTTTTCTATCATAATTGCATTATTTGTACTAATTGTAAAGAATATTCTAAATATATCGTTCAAATCATAAATGCAAATTTCACAAAAATCAGACCTATATATTGAATCAGATTATACTGTATAATTTGACAAAAAATTAAAAGCAGCTAGAATTGTTACTGGAGGCACAAAATTGAAAGCTATTGAAAAGTTATATGAAGAGACTGGGTGGGAAAAACTTTCTTATAGAAGCGATGGACACAAACTGATACTTTTGCACAAGTAAGTTAGAAGGGAAGTTCCAAATTATCTCAGGAGATCTTACCAAATCTAGTAGCGGAACAACACGACTACAGCTCCAGACTTTCCCGGAACTTATCGGAGCTTCGACCACGTACTAATCTTTAATCTGCTTATTTTCTACCCTTTTAAGTTATGGAATAAGTTGCCAAATGCCGTCAAAAAACTCTAGGTCTTTCGTTCAAGGCTAATATCAAGGTACAAAACAAAAAATGTCCTGTATGTTCAAGAATTGGTCAAATATTACATTGTTGATTAAGAATGGGTTGTAGTTCCTTAAATAAACATCTCTTTTCTCGAATTTTAGTTCCGACTCCCAACTGTACAGGCGGCACTATAGAATTAGTTTCACATTATCTACTTTTTGGTTATAAATAAACATATCTGCGACAACAAGCTTATTCAGTCTCGATCTTCCTATTGCAAAAGATTTAAACTTATTGCTATATGGACCATTTCTACTAGACGATGAACAAAACAAGAACATTGTTATGACAGTTCAGAAGTTCATCATTAACAGCAAACGATTCAACTCGTAGAGTAATTCCTTTCATCTTTTTACATTTGTTTATATATCTTTTGTCCCTATTATTTCATTTTTTTTTGCACTCCCCCCCTAGTTTTGACAAAATTAATATAATTATTATTACTATCATTATTATTGTACACTTTTTTCCCATTTAATCCGTCCATATTTTATCATAACTTATGTATTTTCTTTTGATCTATATAATTATTTCATTTGGCTAAAAATCAATGATAGTAAATTTTCAGTTTTGAAAATTAACATGTAAAGAGTATGCAGAAATTTGTATGTAATACTATTATGAGTTATATTTCAGGAAATGGTTTTGACAAAAGCTAAGTGCTTGTTTCCAGATGCTGTCTAGGTATTTTATAATTCATTGTAGTGTATTGATTTATTGAATGTATGAGTAAATATGTTTAAACTAATTAAAGAATATTTCAAATCTATGAACAGGATATACAACACATAAAAACTGTGAAGTTTTAAAAATGCTGTAATCAGACGCACACCAGGTTAGAGTAGAATCTGTTCAGAAATTTGAAATATTCCTTATAATTGAATTTTAACTATAAATCTTTGACAATTTTAGCTTAAAAACCATGACTTCCTAGAATTATATCAATTTTAACGCCATAAGAATAGGTCACGAGACGAACACAAGTCATTTTGAAAAATATGGGTTACTCCATTGAATTGGCCTATCAGGTTTCAGCCCAAAAACGAATCAATTCATAAGAAACTAACCATGCAATAGATCTCATAACTGCATTACTATATTCTAACATTTAAATTACGTTAATTGAAAGCCATCTATTCTTAAAAAAAACTGATCTATAGAAAGAAAATAAAAGTCTAAAATTGTACAAGTTCAGGTCGAATTAAGAACAAAAGGTAGTTTATGAACCGCTCTGTCCATAAAATGACATATAAACGAACCACAGTGCCATTCAAAATTGGTTAAAAGTTGAAACAAGTACTGATTTCTCAGTCCAAATATGTTGAAAGCCCCAAAACAGGCTATGAACATGCTGACATACTACTGAAAACGTATCGAGCATAAATTCTATCAAAATTCGTTTTAAAGATAATTACCTTAATGTTAACCAAAACGTTAGTCCTCTTTATCACATATATCGAATCATATAAAGATAGCAAATGTACATTAACCTATATATAATGCTTGACAAGCAATTAAGATTTCATGCAATATTAGGTGCAATGGATCATCTGCTTGTATCTTGAAAAACTTTGAATAAGCTTATTCAAAACGTCATCTAATTAGGAAAAGAAATCCTTAAAAAATAGGACACAAAAATACAAATTATTTAAACACGAATTTAATAAATTAACCATTTTACCCAGGCCCATAACTGAGAAAGTAACATAAGTAAAACATATATCTGCGAATATACAAATATTCAGGTAAAGTTTCTTTATGTAAAAAAATTAACTACTTAACAGTTCCGCATCAAATCATTTAAATTTGTAAAATTAGGCCTTTTTCAACCTCTTTAATTTAAATACGATAACAGGTGGAAAGTGTCTAGTTAAAACCAGTCTTAACAGCAAACACTAAATTTGATAAAAATACCAAAATCTAGCTCACATAAAGCACAGTATGTGCCCCCCTTTTGCAAAGTGGTATTGTTTACACAATAAGTCCACAATTATTTCTGATCTAGGAACCATTTTTTAGTCAGCTTGGTCAAAATGTTCAGCCAAAATTCAAATTTGATGATCTCCTCAACTTATCCTCAACTCAAATATTGACCAATCAGATTTCTGGGAAAATTTAATTTGAGGAAAATCTCAAGAATTTGAGGAAAATATAAATTTGAGAAGTTTTATAAATCTAGGGTCAGAATTTGCTGATTGACGTCACAATGTGACCCCTTATTTTATATACGGGTGTAGTAGATTTTATACGGGTAAGGTAAGAGTTAGCTTTCTTAGCAAAATAGAAAAACAAAAAGAATAAGAATGACTGCTTGAATTCCGATTTTTAAGGAGAGTCGGTAGGATACATTCGCTACACGCTCGCCCTATATACAATTTACTAACCCTGTATACGTTCATAAACTTGTTTATGTAACTTATAATACCAGCAGTTTGCAGTACAACGAATGCTTGTTTGTTTAAAGAGAAGTTTCAGCATTTTTCCAGAGATTTGATTTAGATGGGTCCGGGCTGTAAGACCGTAGTGTCCGGTGAGAATCCCCGATTTTCGGCAAAAATTGGCAATTTTATTAGTCAAGAAGTCGGGCTTGAACATGCAACACCAGTGTTGATAAACTGATATTTCATTGTAGATCGTGTACTACATATATAAAACCACCGACACCTTCATTTCTCTAACATGCTATTGCTTGTCAGTTGATTTGTTTGAGAAATTCGAAGAGAATAAACATCCGCCATTCGATAATATATCAACAAGAAGGTAATTGAACAAACAAGATTAAAACTAACAACGATATTACCGAGCAAAGATATTTGCATAAAATCTCTAATATCATTTCAAATTTTAAATTCCATAAAAATTTACTTCGGTCAGTCTCAATTTACATTTTAGATGTTAATAAGATTTGCCGAAGGAATAAAGACGATTGAAGCCAAAAGGATTGGGGTTTTATATAACTAAGACTAGTGTGTTATTCTGAAGCCAAAAGGATTGGGGTTTTATATAACTAGGGCAAGTGTGTTATTCAGTTGACTGAGGGTTTTCATTTAAATTTTATCTTAAACATTTGCATGTAAAGATGTCGTTAAATTTTTAAAAACTTACCCTGTCACTGCAGTGATTTATATCCAGTCCAAATATAGTGAAATTATTCTTAAACACATGTAAGGATGTGACGAAAGGTTTGAGTAGGGAGTTAATAAGTCTATACAAGAATTACATAATCTAAAAATTGTTTAAAACAAACAAAACGTACTTTTATTTTACCAAAACATATATTTGTCTTGCACGTTAGAGCAATTAAAACAATGAAACATTTGGTATGGGAAATGACCCTCTCGGAGCCTCCCTGTTCAAAAACATAGAACTGCATGTGCTGAAGGCTAAGATAAAATAGTACGGTAGATAGTTTCAATTATACCGTCAATCATGTATCAAATGTAGTAGGTGTCAATTTTGATGATTTGTTTTTGATTTCACGAATTGAGGCAGAGCATTCCAAGACGATACAAATATTGTATATCAATTCAAACTACTGTATCGTGGTACACTTAGCAAAGATTTAACCAGTCAACCAATCGGTATTTAAACGTGAAAACTTTTATTGAAATCTTCAGTGGAATTCATGTCAAGTTTCTACGTTTCGACAATAGAGTGCACATTCTACAGTATCGTCAGAAATACATCGATTCTCCTGGCTTGTAAAACGATACTGTAAACTCTCCAAATTATTCAATATTGATATGTTGTAACATATTTGTATAAACGACGCCATTTTACTTTACAATTATGTTACGCTTTGTGAAATGTAATAATACTAACGTTTTTGAAATACAAAAAGAATCTGAACACTTTATAGTTATAGTTTAAGTTTAAATTCATATTTCAGCCAATCAAAACTGGCTAATTTTGATAGTTATTCGCTGCACATTATGCAACTATTTGGGAATTGGACAAACAATACATCTTTCATATTGTCATATACTTGCGTGAACAACACACTCAAAACATAGGCTTAGGGATAACGAAAATATTATTATTTTTCAATACTATTTAATTATTATCCTCCCATCTATCGTAGCT
Source organism: Limnoperna fortunei (assembly GCA_944474755.1). Classification (NCBI taxonomy): domain Eukaryota; kingdom Metazoa; phylum Mollusca; class Bivalvia; order Mytilida; family Modiolidae; genus Limnoperna; species Limnoperna fortunei. The sequence continues at coordinate 35,419,407 of OX104125.1, forward strand.
AAAGTCGGCTTTAAATCCGTGACTGTGTTCAATGTTGTAAAACCATGCATTCTAGATGTTTTTTTCACCTAGGTAAAACATGGTAAAAGACTTCTTAAAAACTCTTAAAGATACAAAATAATATATTCCCAATTAAAGTCTATATTAATTAAATATATAAACTACAATCTGTTTATCGAAAATCAAGATTCTATTGATGTCAAAGTTGCACCAAATGACGGTAAAAGAATAGAAAATCTTGTATTTAGATTGTTAAATCTTGGCTAAATGAAAATATGCACAAATCATATTTTCTGACAATTATTGGTACGACAACCATACCTGACCCTACCGGCCTACGCCTGTGCAAAGGCAGAATGCATGGAAACCTTTGCTGTTACAATATTTGTCTATGGGATACAAAAGAGATCCGAAGTTCAAGAAAAAAAACATGTATTGTGATCAAGTCCTTACCTAAGCCCTAGGCATAAACGACGTCTGTTATGAATAATTATGAAGATTTGTGTAAATGTTAATTTTAGTCGAATTATGTTATTACCATCATCATAAAAATAACTCACCACCGAACATCATCATAATGCTGAAAAGTCACAAAAAATGAAGTAGATATTTTTAAAGGTCGCCTGCTAAAATTGTATTCGACAGCCCCGTCATCTTGTTTAATATTTGACTTACAATTTGGTATTGTTTCTTAGCCAAACATTCTCAAATGTAAACCCTGTAAGGTTAAGGTATTAAATCATCTACTATTGATCTCTTGGTCTGTCAACACTGAGGTTGTGGGTTCTAGGCAGGGTGTTATAAAATCCAATCTCAATTTACAAAGATTGTCGTTTTTTCGAAGACCGGGTTTTTCTCTGGGTACTCCAGTTTCCTCCTCAAATAAAAACTGGAAGCCATTATAAAGCTGAAAAATGGCAGAAAACTGCGTTAAATTACTTTATTCCGAGTTTGTTGAATGTGCAAGCAAAGATTATATCGAGATCAATTTTCAAACCAGACAAAGGCAAATATCTTATTTTAATTAGATTTAAGGAGTTGTATTCAATTGATGTAAAATTGCAGATTGTTTTCCGTGTTAACTTTGAAAGCCCATACATATTAAATACAGAAATAAACACGTCAAGCGTTTTGAAGCGTAAAATACATTAAGTATTGCAAGTTCAGAAAACAACATCTGTTTTACAAAAATCAAACGTTTTACATAAAAGATTTTACATATTAGCATATTTTGTTGACGCTGTCAGAAAACAAAGTATATAATTAATAACCACAATGATCGGAAGAAGTTCTGAAACATTTTGTTCTAAAGATGGCTTTCGGCCTGTTTCCCTTTTACGTTTGGATAGTGTATGAGTTTGCCGGTGTTCACTTATACACGACTGCTGGTGCGCCATCTTACATAAATACTACGTCAGACATGGTTTATGGTATGTATTTTAAAGAATTTTATTTTAATACTAAAAATACTCGAAAAAGGGTTTCATTTTCAGACATGTTTTTCGGTCGATGTTCCTCAAGGGGACCAGTATAATTGTATTCCAAAATTTAAAATAAATTAAGAAATATTTGTTTTAAATCAGTTAGATTAGCTATTATAGCCTGTAAGAAAAAAGCCACTACACTCCATACGCAAAATAATGGCGGAGTCTTAATAAATATTGAACATCAACAGTACTGTGAAAACTACAAAAGTTTGTATTTTACTTCTATTTAAGTTTTTTTAATTTGTCGGACTAGCTCAACAAAAAGTGATGAAAGGTGGGATTATTCGCTCTACCTTTATTTTAACTCTATGCTTAACATCAGTAACATTCTGAATATAATAATTAGTAGTCAGAACAACCCAACGGAAAAGCAATTTCAGTATGATATTATGTACCACGGGCGTAGCCAACCCAAAATAAAGGGTACCCAAAATATTATGGTCAACATAAAAACGGTCGTTAGAGGTGAGACGGAGCCGCATAAGGCCGCTAGAAGCTGTGACATAAATAATAAATATTGCCAAATCTTACACTCTTGCAATTTTTTTTTATTTATTTCCTTAATTTAACTTAATGTCAACATGAACCTGCCGTAATGGTCTTGAATAAATGATTATCCAAGATTATTTGGGGAATAATGGTGCATTTTACGTTGATATCTGATTTTCAACCTGCTCTTGTATCAATTTGAAAGCATAGACATATTTTGTGTACTCCTAATATAGACCTTTTTAACATACATCTCAAAAGAAAAATGAAAAGTATTGCAAAAATACTAGACATTTCTTTCTAGCTTTTGCATTTCAAAGCTTGACAATACATAACCTGTGACGAATAAATGCTTTCGCCCTAAATAATGATAAAAGTCAGTTATATTATGATTTTTTTACATAGAAACAGTTTTTGACAACTTTCTATATTTTTTCACTTCTTGCTGTTTTCTCTTTCTTTAAATAATTATATAAAATATTGTAGCAATGTTTGCTTGTTGAATTGTAGATATAAAGTTTTTGGCAGATGTATGTTTTTCCAGTTTGATGTACGATTTTTATCGCTTTTTGCGCACTTACTGGTGATAAAAAGTCAGTTATATTATGATTTTTTTTAAAAAGTAAAAGTTTTTGACAATTTTCTATATTTTATTTCGATTTTTTTACGTCTTGCTCTCTCCTGTTTCATTAATAATTATTGAATTTCTCAATTTCAATTAGGTCCTTGCGTCGATGAAGATTTGATTGCTAATCCTGACAACTGTTCATCATTCTTCCAATGTGTCCATGGAAGCCCTGTCCTAATGCCATGTCCAGATGGCTTGCATTGGTCTGATTATTTTAAGAGATGTGAATGGCCAGAAATAGCCAACTGTACTGTAGTGTCTGGTAGGTTTTTAAATATGGCAGACAAGAAAACAGCTACAAGAGGCGTTACCTTTCACATTATAATTGAGAAAATGCGTAAAAAAATATTTTTTTTAAAATTATCATAAATATAGAACTTAAAATAGAACACAAACTTTTTTACAAAAAAACAATGGGCTTTTTAATACAAAAAGTAAAAGAAAAATTATTCAGTCCTTAACACAGATCCGTATATTCGTTTAATTTTAATTCGTTTTATAATCGATATAAACAATATTGCGCGTGTACTGATGAAAAATAATTTAGTAATTGCAATTTCACGTATGGTTTTCATTTGTAATATAACAGTTAAGGACTTTTAATTCAGTCAATACGGTTTATATGGATCCTGAAAAAAATTTATCTCCAACTTGAACAATACCATCGTTGAACAATACCATTCAACACTGTCCATATCAACGTGTATTGACCTTTTAATTGACAAATAATTTACATGATCATGGTCATGACAGTGCATGTAGTGTGAATTAAGAAGATAAATGTTCCCACAAGATTATACAATAAATTACTGCTTTAGTGATAAAGAGCAGTAACTAATCGACTCGAGGTGACAATACCTGACCGCGGCCAACATGACATGAGAAATGTTGACGGTTAATATTGGTCACATGACATATTGATTTTTGGATCAATATTAGCTTTCATGTAGTAAAACATTATTCATGTGAACTAATAACCAATATACAAATTACTATTATACAATTAATGATTTTGATAATTTGATCAGTCAAAAAAAGAAACATTTTGAGGGCAGAGAAATCCTGATAGCGACCGTATATCAAAGTCAGTAATTGTTTTATTGCATGAATAAAATCACCATCTTACTTCATTTTGATAATGATTTGCTGATATTCCTGAAATTCCAGTTTCATCGCATTTCAAGTATTGAAAAGAGTATAAAAAGTCAATTAGTTATATAATTTTAACGGTATATTTTGTAATTGCAGATAATTGCAGATGACCACTAAAATTTAAATTTATAGTTATATTGGAACAGTTAATAAAATTTTTTCTTAAACTGGTAAAAACAGGTTAATATTGGATTCCGTTGCACAGTAGTCAAGCGGAATCCTATATTTACCTGATTTTTACCAGTTTAAGCCTTTTTTAGTAATTTTAGTAATATTGCGATTTGTCGTGATCCGAAAGTTGTTTAGACAAATTCTATTCATGTAATAAAATGCAATAAGTTATGAGGTATAATAATGAGAACATAACTGATAATAGAAAGACACTTGACTATCACACATGGTTCATGATAATTTAGGTCAATTGGCTATATATAGACCCCAGTGCCATGAACTACAGTGTGTATGGGTTATATATAACATCGCTACATTACACACGAAACCATATACTAATATATATGAAGGAACTAACTCATGTATCTCGAATAGCAATGGCGGCAATACATAGTACACGATTTTTTTCCCGTACAGTAAGTATTCTTCACAGCTGCTTCGATCTGTATTGGCAAATGTAGTACATACATGTATCAGAAGAACACAAAGTGCGATTGCGTATATGTCTATAAGTGCAAAGTAAGATCAATAAAACAAAAACAAAAAAAACAACATCGCCCTCTTAATATTGACCTCCTCGGAAGTCCTTAATTAAATTATACGAACCGGCCTGCATAAGAAAACTAAATAAGAAAACTACAATGTAACAATGTGTTATCGTAACATGACTATCTTCAATTACATATAACTGTATCAGAATGGCAGACGTGGCAGGCTTGGAGTGACTGTTCGGTCTCATGTGGTACTGGAATTATGACAAGAAATCGTGATTGTACGAAACCTGTTCATGATGAAAATGATTGTGAAGGATCAAGTATAGAAACCAGTGCATGCTATAAAGGTAAATTTTGTGAGAAAACTATTTAGATTTCGTCAAGTCTTGTTGACCCATAGCTCCCCCAAATGTTTAAACTTTACGCCTGGAAATTGGGGTCCTATTCCAAACATTGGGACATCTTTTACGATATTCTGAGGCCGTGTTTGCAACACTGCAATCCAGATAAGCAATACACGGAGAAACTAAAGGAAAGGGACGCTCTAAGAAAAATGTTAAAAAGACATTGAACACCATCGGATTATCAGACTATATTTGACTATGAATTCAGTAGCTACCATAGTACGTAAACAGATAGTTGGAAACACAAGTTAATGATGAAAGTCACTGCTATTTTGGACGTCATTTGTTAGAAGTGTCATAAATAAAAACTTCCGGTGTACCTGAGTTGTAACCCTTAGTTGTAGCTTTTTTTGCTCATCCTGCTTATTCGGTTTTTCTGTACGTTGATTGTTGTTTTTCTGTTTTCATGATATATATATATATTTCGTCTTTGCCTTGCAAAGTCGTTACGCTCGTTTGGGTACATCGTAATTTTATTGGCTTTTTACAAATTTTGAAAATATATATCTTATACTATGTATACATAAGTTAAATCTATAAAGCAACCAACTAAATTAGCTTCATCTTTTTCTCTTGTTGGACAGGGAGGGGGTGGGGTGGGGTAATAAAAATATGAATTTAATTAGTTTCTTTGACATATACTAAAACTTATTGTCTGCTGTTCCACACGTCTGATATAGATATAAATTGCTTTGTTCTTATTTGTCAAAAAATGTTCGCTATGAATTTATTAACTGCACACAGATTGTATTTAAAACTGACAATTGTTTGTAATTTACAGGACATTGTGATAAAAGCTGAATTCCTAGACTGAGAGCTGAGTGCTACTTACTGTTACCATCTGCACAGTAATGTTTAAGTCAAATAAACAATAGATATATAGTTGCTTTATTGTCGACTGTTCTTTTCGGACTCGAAACAATGAGGACTCGTGTAAAGGCACAGGACAATTCGTATTGTCCATGTTATAAAATCGGCAAAAGCGATGGTATTGGGATGAATTAAAAAGTGATCTTTGCCGAAAATAACTATCGCAATATTGAATAGACAAAAGTCTTACTTTATAGTACGAGGTGAAAAGTTATGTTGTAAAAAGAGTGAAACCTGATTGTGATAGGCCATATCATATTTCGGTAACAAAAGTGTCATTTAAGGTAGTGTTATGGTTAAAAAAGGTTTCTGTTGTTTATATACAGCTATTAAAAAGTTGCAGAGGTTCATTGGGCGTTGATTTGACTAAAGTCATATATGTAACAGTCCAAAGTAAAAAACAATAAATAATAATGGGCTTCATCGCGTGTCCATCAATGTTCCTTGTATTGTAAATTTTGCTGTAATGTCAGAAATAGACCGATTCTCTTTGAACAACAATACTATACACTGAAAAAAGTCGTCAACTTGATTGTACCCAGCAAGACGACCCCTTTTAATCGAAATGAATTTAATTTTAATAAAGAGGATTATTCAATTAATCATTTGATTAAACATTACAATGAAATTGATTAATTATATCAATAAAACACTGACTATTTTGCAATCATATTTGATGAAAACTTCAACCAACATGACTAATCAAGATAATCAAAATGATGAATCAAATTGATTTTCACTGTAATTGGGATGATTTAAAGCTTGATTGATCCAAATTGAATCAATGAAGGTTTGACCGCAAAATAATTGTTTTTTTTTAATCAGAACCAATAAAACTAATTATAATGAAACAAATTAACATCTTTGTTTTAATGTTTCATTATAGCAGCATTTTCAGCACAATGTGGTTGAGGTGATGTTCTGTACTTCCAACAATGTACAAAGTATATTCATAGATTATAGGACAATAAATATTGATGATATAAATTTTGGCACATTCACATTTTGTGAAACCATCAAATGAAGAAAGCAATCAGTACAGACTTTTCACCACCAAGACAGTTTAATTGTAGTTTTGTCTTATGTAGAAAAAATTTCAAATGTTCATTTTCTCACCTGAGAACACATTCTTGCAGAACAAAGTACAATTGTAGCTCCTCGATATGCTACATGTAGGTGCTAGTAAATACATGATACAACCCTATTTCGCCAATCTTCCAAGAAAATAATGGTAATTATTAAAGGACTGCTTTCAGGAAGGAGCTCCTGGTTAATTTGAACAACAAAATTTCTGAAGTTGTCAATTCACATATGCAATGCATGACTTTAAAAACAGATGACAATGTTAAGAGCTGAAAAGGAAAAGAAACATTCACTCATAATTGTTTCTAATCATTGCAATTCATAATACAACAGGCACAAAAAATTTACTTAAACATCTTTTTGATCAAATATGTCAAATGAATTAACTTTTGATGTTAAGTTACGGAAAAAAGATTTATTTGATATTTTACCACAAGCCCAGCATTGTATCCATTTAAATTTAAATAAGAGCCTTTATGGATTCTATTCTAGACTTTAGTTAAATATCGTATACATCATACCTTCAATAATTATTTTGATTGTAATATGTTATTTTAAATATTTTAAAATAAATTGATTCGACTGTAGTATGTGAGGCTCTTACCTAGGAAGGATAACATGTTTATATACTACTATATCGTCAATTACATAATTTTTTCAGCTATATCATGGCTTCTAGTTTATATTGGGAGGACGCCGAACTACCAGAAGGAAACCCCTTACCTTCGATGGGAAAACTTTAGTGTTGACATGAATGTAATCAATAATAGGCAACTTACTACCTCAATCACACTGCCACTTATTTATTTTTTATTGAATGATAAAAACATTAACAATCAATGGATCTTTCAATAGATAAAAGTTTTCCTCTAACTTTTACGAGAAAAATTACATGTAATGACCAGACCGTTAAGAGGTGGTCAGTTTAGTAACTTGTATGATGTACACTTAGCATATTTAGTTTATTTAGTATGTGGTTTTCCAAGGTATTCTAAATAAGGCACAATTCATAGTACATGTCTATATTGCAAAGATTTTACCAACCCCATCCCCGTTTTGCATTTTTTCTTTCCATATATTTTATATTAAATGTGAGCATCCTTCTAAAATTAAAACACTGACTAACAACTTTAACAAGTGTGTAAATTAATAATCTTATTAATAGAAAGTTTAAAATAATTAAATTAATTCCTTCAAGAGAAATTTAATTTTATACCTAAAGTGTAGTCACCCACTTTGTTTTGAGACACCTAGATATCCAGCTATTCTCAAAAACAAATACCTAGATGACATGCACTCTCATCCCTAAATTTCATTTCCAGGATAAGTGACAGATTTGAGGTTCCAGAAAATATTAATTTTCATAGAAAGTTTAGGTACAATATTTATAATGAAAGTGAGTCACCCACTTTGTTTTGAGACACCGGGATATATAGCCATTCTCAAAAACAAATACTTAAATGACATCAACTCTCATTCCTGCATTTTTAGAATAAATTACAGATCTACTGATAAATGATTTAGTCTTGAAACAAAAGAACAATACACTATAGACTAGTTCCGCTAAGAGGGAGTCAGAAACTGGTTTACATTATGTACTTTCCGTCAAAAGTAACAAACATGCATTAATTATGCGTGTAGCTATATTAGTTTCTGCATGTAATTACAAGTTGTCTTAATTGTTACACATCGGACGTTCTATAAAAAGGAGAGCTACTTTCTATGCCAGAAGATTTTTTTTTCGGATGGACAAACGGGTGTGTCGTGGTACAGGTTTCTAAAATATATGATAAAACAAGGTGAATGCAATAGATTACTATTTGCTTTGATAATTGAGATTAAAAATGGTCTTACTTTAGTTTGTTAAACACTCTTTAATGAGGCGTTAATGTCTTTGTTTGAATATGCATATTGTTACTCATTACATATTTCTTTATATGCGGACAAGTCTAGGTTTTTCAAACGCGGTTAAAATTCTATTTCTCGTCGGTCGCGGCAATATCATGTCGATAATAGCGGCTTTTGCACATGTGTTGATATTTGATACTGACGCACGTGCTTCTGAATTCTTTATTAACTTCATTAATGATGTCTTAAGTCAAAACTAATTTGATTTTTGTATGGGGAGCATTTGATTAAAGAAGTCATCAATTTGACTGATTATTTTCAATGTATAAAATCTCCAAATAATTAATTAGTGATACCGTATAACATGTGTATAAGTGCAGCTATTGGCTTCACAAAATATTAAAACATCATTTTACTTTTTATTATATTAAAATAATAATAGCTTTTGAAATAAATAAGAATCTTAACACTTAGTTTAAATTCATGTGTCATGTTTCATGTTGCAAAAGTTGTAACTTAAGTTTGAGAAATATTGAAATTTATTTGTAGATCCTAGCCGAGACATAGCACTCATCTAAGAATTGTGTTTATTGCACCACGTTCACTTGTCAGAAACTAAAATTATTTTTAAATCAAACATCAAAAGTCCGTAAAACCTCAATCGTCTGACAAAAGTAAATATAAGAAAATAATTACAGTCTGCATATTTAATATTCTACAATTGTAGCCTTTGAATACGGTCGATAAAAACAATATTGACATGAAATAACATATGTCGGTCGATATGTTCTTTTGTCGATATTTGTTCATATCGATCTTATGAAAAAGCTATATTTGTATACTTTTATATTTTATGCACATCTGTACGAATATTTTAAAGGATTTTGTTGCTTCTTTTGATTAGTGTACTGCTTTGATGGTTTGTTGTCGTATATACCAAGATTTCACATTTCATTTGAATATAACCGGAAAAAATAAAAACTGTCTATTAAAAAGTATATATGAATTCAATTAACAAATACAACAAATAAAACGTTTATTGAAATAATTCAAAATGTGCATTAACGTTAAGTAGAGTTAAAAATTTAAAATGCAGATGACAACTTTTAAACCGGAAATAGACCTAAGTAAATTCGTATTGCCTGTTTAAAATTTGCGTTAAGGGAATTCAAACTTATTGAAAGACAATTTTTAATAGCCGTGCAATAAAGTTTTTTTCTGAATTAAATTGTACAACATCATTTTTCTATCCACCGTTTTCAAAGAACTTCTTAAATACAGCAACTCATGTGACAGGGCTTTATACAAAAATCAAATTTATAAATAAAGATATCGATTAATAATATAATACTATACAATTAATGACTTTGATATAGGTCGCTATCAGGATTTATCAGCCAGAGAAATGTAATATTCACCGAGCCGCTAGGCGAGGTGAATATACATTTTGAGGGCTGATAAATCCTGATAGGGACCGTATATCAAAGTCATTAATTGTTTTATTACATGAATAAAACCACCATCTCCATTGATCAGAAAAACTGAGAATGTATATTCTATTGGAGCGCCTGCTTACAATTTGTAATTGTTGTAATGTTAGTTACCCTTAATATGTTTTATTTAATACTGCATTTTGATATCAATTTGCTGATAATCCTGAAATTCCAGTTTCAAATATTGAGAAGAGTATAATTGAATGAATATATCGCAGAACCGACGTGTTGTTTACACGCACGATGTATGTATAGCTGACGTCATTGAATTGTGTACAATTAATACAATCGATTTGATTGGACGACTGAATTTATTAAGACGGCTATTCTGATTGGCTAAAACATAAAAACCAGGTCGATATCGGATTCCGCTTGACTACTATGCAGCGGAATCGTGCAGCGTACAAACATTTTATGTAATTTTAGTACTGTTGCGATTTATCGTGACCCGAAAGTTGTTTTTTGACAAATCAAAACCACGCAAAATTCTATTCATGTAATAAAACGAAATAATCAATAATAAATATATCTCTTGTCATATTATGACGATACGCTATCGCACAGACCGTTATACTATTTTGATTTATAAACGATATAACTGTAGCTGCTTAACATGATATAAAAGTTGTTTTTATTCAAATTACTCTATTACGATCATCATAACAAAGTATCACCACCGCTTTTTCTGTACATCATCATAACAAAGGATAACCACCGCTTTTTCTGTACATCATCATAACAAAGGATCACCACCGCTTTTTCTGTACATCATCATAACAAAGGATCACCACCGTTTTTTCTGTACATCATCATAACAAAGGATATCCACCGCTTTTCCTGTACATCATCATAACAAAGGATAACCACCGCTTTTTCTGTATATCATCATAACAAAGGATATCCACCGCTTTTTTTGTACATCATCATAACAAAGGATATCCACCGCTTTTTTGTACATCATCATAATGCTAAAAATGTAACTGTTTAGTCCTACAAATATTAATCAGAATTATTATTAAGATGACAGTAAATACAGTATTGATGATATTTTTAAACGTGTCTTGCTAAATTGTTAACCGACAGCCCTTGCCCCTACAATTTTAAAAACGAGATTGCCGTCGTATAGTTTAATATTTTACGTACATATTCATATTATTTCTGAGCCAAACTTTCTCAAATTTAAACTATCGGTGCCGAGTGGTTAAGGTACTTAATAATCTACTATTGATTACGTGGTCGGTCAACACCGAGGTTGTGGGTTCTAGTCTCAGTGTGGGCACGGTGTGATGGACCGTTTTTCTTGCCGGAAGTCGGTGGTTTTCTCCGTGTACTCCAGCTTCTTCCTCCAACAAAAACTGAACGCCATGATATAGATGAAAAACACCACTCAAACAAGCTCAATTTGAACCTTTGTGTAAACAAGAAGAGTAGTTTAAACATGTATATTTATACCGATCAATTTTTAAATCTCGAAAACGAATACTTTATGTACAAAACAGCAGAAAAGGGGCAGGCAAAAATATATTATTTTTATTTGATTTCAGGAGTCGTATTCAATTGATATGAAATTGCAGATTGTTTCCTTGTTAACATATCTACTACAGAAAAAACATGTCAAGCGTTTTGAAGTGTAAAAATCATCAAGTATTTCAAGTTCGAAAGCAACATCTGTTTTACAAAAATCAAACGTTTTACATCAAAGGTATTACATTATGTCAAACAGCGTATTGGGTTTATGCTGTCAGAAGACAAAGTATATAATTAATAAACAGAATGGTAGGAAGAAGTTCAGACACATTTTGTTCTAAGATGCCTTTCGGTCTGTTTCCCTTTTACGTTTGGATAGTGTTCGAGTTTGCCGGTGTCCACTTATACACGACTGTTGGTGTGTCATCTTTGATAAATACTACGTCAGATATGGTTAATGGTTTGTAGTTTGAAGAATTTCATTTTACACTCAAAACAAGATTTGGACCAGGAACCTGGGATATCAATTTCAGTCATTTGTTTGTGTCTTTCTTAAGGAAATTACCCCACAAAGTATAGGGGTAAGTGTACGATTACTAGGATCCGCCACATTCTGACGAGCACCCTATAGTGATCAGTTGTCAGTCAGTACGTAATCGTACCCGGGCTATATGGGTTTTTATCTTTTGAGATAGGTTTTTGATGCTTGGTATATGGCGATGAACTGCATACATATTATGGTAAATAACCCTTGATGTAAAACTTTGACCCAAAGGTCAGCAGGACATAGAGATAGACTCCTTCTCACCGTTCTACGTTTATATAAACTTCATGATGAAATAATGCTTAAATTCTTTACATCATTAACATACTTAATATTACAATCAGCCGAGTGGTTGAGCACTTATTTAACAAAAGTTATTAACTTAAATTTTTTAATGATAGAAAAATAAAGGTTTCTAAGTTAAATTGTTTCATGGAAATAAAAAAAAGTACTGAAAATTTGTAATTCGTCAAAATTACCTCCCTTGTTAAAAATTTCATTTTCATTATTGTTTACTATTTCGAACTCGTTCATGCGTAAACTGTCTATTTTAACCATTAATAAATTGACGTAATGCTATATATATATCAATCAATTTTTATTTATTTATGCAAATTAATGAAGGAATTTTTATCAATTGTACTACAAAGGTGATATCAAATGAGAATGATGTGCATTACCTTTAAATAGAAATGAAAAATATATACAAAAATACTAAATATTTGATTTGTAGCTCCAGTGACAAATAAAGAAATACTTGCTTCCGGTCTTTGTTTGGGTCGGTAATGTCTGACGGCTAGCAGACTAGCCGCTTCTTGGTGTTCTCCATGTTGTTCTCGACATTTTTACTGCAAGTTTTACAACTTTAAAAAAAATGATGGTTGTTGATGATTTCTCACTGTCATATATGCGAGAAACACCAAATCAGTTTTTAATATTTCTACTTATTTTGTATACCTCATTCACATTAAGTTTAATTAAAGTATCTTACAAGGCAGGGCCACATTGTCTCACAATATCATTCCACCTTAAAACCTAGCTTTCAGGTGAACCCCCTTGAAAACATGTTACTTTCTTTTAAGAAAATCTTGGTAGTAAATGTCAAAAATAATATAAACACCATAAAAATAAAATTAGAACTCAAACTAGTATCTATATATTTTCCTTTCAGAAATATTTTCATTTATTAAAATAAATTGGGTACTTTTTATTACACGCCATGCTGGAAGTACTTCTTTTGTATATGTACTAAAATGCTATTGGTCCTATTTAGTGTATTTATACCTATATTAACTAAGATTGCAATACAAATAACAGTAGTATTACAGATTCCATAGACCATCTTTAGACCTTTAGGGTAAGTTTTGATTAAGATTAAAAACTATACGACATAATACATGATTTCAATCTTTCAATTGTAAACTACCCTTTTCTTTGTTAAAACATTCTGCTCACCTAGAAACGTCAAAAACTTTTCAGTTCATCTAATATAAAAATACAGTTGCCTAGCCATCCTATTTTAGGACAAAGAAACTGCTAAAACAGGTGTTCATGGCAGAGTGTCTACTATTGATCACGTAGTCTGTCAACACTGAAATTGGGGATGTACTCTGCTCCTATCTTAATTTACAAGGATTGCAAGTTTTCCTATCGCAGGTCGGTGGTTTTCTCCGGGTACTTTGGCTTGCTCTCAACACAAGACGCCATGATACAGCTGAACTATTGCTAAAAATGGCGTTAAACACCATTTAAACAAAGAAAAAACAAACAATAAACAAGTCTCCATGACGCTGAGACTGAAGTCTTTACGGGGGCAACCATTAATTGGTTTCTCGCAGATGCCTCGGCATATGTTTGGACTGTCTTACTTTATCTCCATTTTTTCTGGACATATATAATGATATTCTTTAATTTTTCTTCTTCGTTCTCGCTGACTGCAGTTTTCAAAGTTTTTTATCAGCTGTATGTGTTTCTATTTTGATTTACGATTCTTTATCACATTTTGGTTTTTCGCACTGATTTATTATACAAAGTTGGATATAATAAATAGTAACAGTTGGACACAGATTTCCATATTAATTTCCAATTTGTTTACGCCTTCATGACTTCTGTTTCTTTATGATTATACAAAATAAGTCAGAATGTTATTTAGTAATGTTTCAAGTTTAAAATGAAGATTTATCGTTTAGTTTGTTGCAATGTGTAATACGTGGTTGGTTTGAAGATGTTCTATGTTCTTAATTTTCATTAGGTTCTTGCGTCGATGAAGATTTATTTGCTAACCCTGATAACTGTTCATCATTCTTCCAATGTGTCCATGGCAGCCCTGTCCTAATGCCATGTCCAGATGGCTTGCACTGGTCTGATTATTTGAATAGATGTGAATGGCCAGAAATAGCCAACTGTACTTCAGTGTCAGGTATGTTTATTAATGTGAATGACAAGTAAACGCCTATTAGAGGCATTACATTACTCATTTCAATTGAGACGTGAAATAATTAAACTTTCGAAATGGTTATAAATATAGATGTGAACTAGAAATGGAACGAAAACATTTTTTCCAAAAAAGCAATTGTTGCTTTTTACAATAAAAGTAAAAGAAAATTATTCAGTGTTTAATATCAAAATTTTCAAAATGCACATAACACTTATAGTTTGCATGAAAGCAGCACAATATCAATTTGTATATATTTCCTTTAGTGAAAAACTATGAATTTATGATTTATTTGGAAAAAAACGTTTTCATTTTTTGCAAAAGACACCTATAGTTTGTTCTAAAGTAAACAAAAAGGAACAAACAAATGTCTCGCTTCTATTTAAAACAAATATCAATTTAATTAAAATTTAATCTTTCACTAGCTCACTTTTTTTGTTATTGTCGCTGTGAAGATCTAACAACATCCCATTACAAGTCCTTTGGTCTTGTTTATCTCTTTTTTCCTGCCTCATAAAATGCTTGTTTGTTTGAATGGTGTTTAACACCAATTTCACCAATTTTTCAGCTATATCTAAGTGGCCAGCTTTTATTAAGGGAGGAAGCCGGAATACCCGGAGCAAAACTCCTGAAAACTGACTTCAGTTTGTAAGGTGTTTGTCAGATGTATGTCTTTCAATTTTTATTTGCCATTTTTCATGTTTGGTTGTGCTGATTAATTATACAAAATTAGTTATATTATGAATTTTTGAGTAGTAACAATTGGTGACAACCTTCCACATGAATTTTTGATTTTTTCACGTTTTTATGTCTTCAGTTTCTTTAACAATCATACAAAATAAGTCCAAAGGTATCTGTGAAATACCTCAGTTTTAAATGTAGATTTATCATTAAGTTAGTTGCATTGTGTAATACGTGGATTGTTTGAAATATCTCTATAATGAAATTCTTAATTTCTTTTAGGTTTTTGCGTCGATGAAGATTTATTTGCTAACCCTGACAACTGTTCATCATTCTTCCAATGTGTCCATGGCAGTCCTGTACTAATGCCATGTCCAGATGGCTTGCACTGGTCTGATTATTTTAATAGATGTGAATGGCCAGAAATAGCTAACTGTACTAAGTCTTGTAAGTTTTCTAATATGCCAGATAGTTAAAAGCTACAGGCGGCATTTCATAATACATTACATAAGAAAACAGACGTAAAATAAATAAGCTTTAACTTTATCTCATTATAGATGTGAAACAAATTAGACTACTTTGGATAATCGAAGGTAGTCTATGATTCCTAGCTGTTCAAGCGTAGCAATGCTTAGATTGCATTGGTAC
The DNA here is from genome assembly GCA_944474755.1 of Limnoperna fortunei. Lineage (NCBI taxonomy): Eukaryota > Metazoa > Mollusca > Bivalvia > Mytilida > Modiolidae > Limnoperna > Limnoperna fortunei. The sequence continues at coordinate 35,435,300 of OX104125.1, forward strand.
TCTAGATAAGCAATATATAGAGAAACCAAATGAGCAAAACAAATACGAACTCTCCCAGCAAAATCTTTAAAAGGCGTTGAAAAAGCATAAGAACTAAGACATAGATTATTGCAAGCGGGCTCTATGCGAATTAAAACATGGTCAGAACATATATGTGTCAATATTTGATACCGAGGGAAAGTGAGGTATTAAATGAAGACAGGTATAAGGTGTGACCATGTTCTTATTCACATTGTTATTCACATAAACCCGCTTGCAATAATTTATTTCGATTCTAATATGTCTTACAGATGTTTTAAAATTTTAAAGCGGCTGTAAGAGGACACTTTCAATATTGTTTTTAAAAACCAAACTAATAAGATATATCTCAAAACAAGATGTTAAAGCAAATAAAATTGACATAAATATATATGATCCTTATTTATTGAATATACGAACCTTTTAAAAATAAATATTGGGAAATGTTAACGAAATTGCATTGTTCTAGTTTGATATTTTCCGTTAAGCGTATGTTGACGAAAAATTATAATTGTAACGTCACAACGGAAGACGTCATATTAATTCAAATGTAGAGTTCTTAAAAAAAATAATGTTTTGGAAGTACGCAAAATCATTCAAATCTCAGAGTTCAGACTAAATATAACTGCATTATTAACCAAATAGATTATTTTAATTATGGGTAAAATATAGCCAATTGGATTTTAAGTAAGTTTTTACATTTGCACAAAACACAGCTTATGTAGGTGTGAACTAAATTTATTGGAATTTTAACACGGCTTTGTTTGCATGCAAAAGCAGAAAGTCATATTAGAGTCTCAGACTACTTTGGACCCTTTAATGTAGTGTGAGATTCTTAGTTGTTCAAGAGTACCATGCTTGCATATATCAGCCGGCAAAAAAGTCGTTGAACAGCATTGGAATCTTTAAACATGGTACTTTAAACAGTTCAACCACCCTACAAAATTGGCTGTACCAAGCTATTAGTGTATCATATATCTTTCCTGTACTTATTTTAATTGTTGTTTATTTGTTTGATTTGTGTTTAGTAGCTTTATATAAAAATACAAACAAAACTCAATTAAGTTATCTTGTTTTCTATTTTTCCACACGTATGATATATATTGCGTTGTTCTCATTTGCAGAAAATGTTCAATATGCATTTATTATTTGTTAAACAGATTGCGCTTAAAACTGACAATTGTTTGTAATTTACAGGACATTGTGCTGACAGCTAGAAATACTTGACTGAGAGCAGAGTGCTTGTTATTGTTACCATCTACACTGTAATGTTTGTGTCAAATAAACTAAAAATGTATAATTGTTTGTTAATTGCCATTTGTTCCTTCCGGATTCTAAACTATGGGGACTCGTTTAATTTGTATTGTCAATGTTATACAATCGGTAACAGCGATGGTCTTGGGATGAATACATAAGTCTGGTTACCGTGATCCTTTGCGAAATTACCTATCGCAATAGTTGATAGACGAATGTCGTACTTTACAGTACGAGGTAAAAGTTATAAAAAGAGTGAAACCTGACTGTTAGAGGCCATAGCATATTTAAAATTGTTATTAAAGTGAGTGTTATGGTCAAGAAAGGATTTTTCTATTTATATACAGCTATTAAATACCTGTAGAGCTTCATTGGGCGTCGATTTGAAAAAGTCAGTATCCAAATTTATGAGAAAGCAATAAACAAATGCTGAGCATCATAGGGCGACAATCAATAATCATTGAATTTTAGATTTTGCTGTGTCGTCAGAAAAATACTATTATCCTTGTATAACAATACTATAAAATCTTCAAACAATTAACTAGTGATATCGTAAAATGTGTGTATAGAAGCAGTCATTTGCCGTTACAAGATATCAAAACATTATGGTACTTTTTTACATTTAAATAACAGTTTTTAAAATCAAATAAGAATCGAAACACTTCTTTTAAAGTCATGTTTTAGCCAATCAAAGGTTTTTAATTTCAATGTTGCATTAATTGTAACTTATGTTTGAGACTTTTGTCGAAATATGTTTGTAGATCCGACCCTGAAATAGCACTCAACTCAGAATTTAAGATTTTGTGAGGGCGCGAAGCTCCAAAAATGAAATATTGATTATATCATAAGATTGAAGTGGAATATAATAATGCATTGACCTACAATTCTAAAAAATTACAGTTCTTTAAAAAAAACACTCCTAGTTGCTTTAAATACTTCAAAACAATATCCAAATCCCTTTTAAATTGATATTTCGGTGAAGGTGATTTTTCCACTGGAAAGCTGCTAAACTAGTGGAACTTGTTTAGATATCCTTGTTTGGAGTCAATTTTTAACATCCAGTCGTTCTGAACCAATAAGTCCTTCAACACGTGAATCCCTTCCATTTGGAAATGGTTGTAACTGAGAAACTGATCAAGCCTTTCAAATTGATTACAGGTCTTTGCTTTCCCCCTTTTTTGTACTAGAAAAATATTGCTTATGAAGTCATTACTGATTCGCAAATTGCCTTTTTCTCTTAAAGATCCAAATTTCTTGGTCTACTAGCGATTATTTCTCTTTGCTGAAAAACTACGGGACTAGGACGTTTTGTCTGAAAAGTGTTTAGACAAAATCAAACTGAATACCCTAACTCGACTAAAGAACCCATGGATCCTGAGTTATTACTTGCAAATTTTTAAGAAATGACGAACCATTCCCCCAAGTAGTTTTGATTGGATGAGGTTTCCAGGGTAGAGTTAACTTTGAAACCTTTAAGATCGCATCTGAGTTTATCTCCTCTATTTCTGATTGGTAGGGTTCTGTCTGCCAGTCCGTTTCTGTCTGATGACAGGGTTGTAACTGTTGCTTCCCTGGGAAACTGTCTGAAGTGGCCACCATCTGTGGACTGTGCCCTGACCTCGGCCTGCAGACTAGAGGCTCTCTGCAGACCTGTTCTTTAATTAGCATTTCTATTAATTCTTTTAGACAAAAATAGATTTACTAGTTTTGTATGAGGGACAAATTGCAAGATACTTGAGAAACTTTCTCCCAAATAAATCACCCTTAGACTTGGCTAAGACCTTTTTATCTTTCTTCTGATTAAGAAGGTCCAATTTGTCGGGCATCGTCCTGTCCATAATAGCCTTCCTTTTTTTCATTATTAAAGACAAAGTGGGCATTACCCGTGAGTACGATGGCCCTTTGAACCAAATTAATAACATATGATGGGTCCGTACGCTAACCCGCCTTCTTAATGCACTCGCCTCAGACCACAAAACAGATAGGGGTCTTAATGAATTCTAAATTCTGAACTGGTTATTCACCTTGCAAGCCTTTAGCTTGTTATATCACATTTTGCCCTTAAGTAGTTTCTCTTGTAAAACCTATCAATCTCAAGACTTTTTAAATGGTCTGAATCAGGAATAGCCAGTTCATATCTTGTCTGTTTTGTTTAGTCAACACCTTTAGTTGCTTATTTCACAAGCACTTTCAATGTGTTTAGGGGTATTTTTACCTTGAACTTGTCCTTAACGGGGTTACAATCAAACGTTTCTGATATAGAACTGTCCGAGTCTGAACTCGATATATTTCTTGAATTGTCTGAATCACAACTTGATTCATTATTAGACTGTTCAGATACCGTAACACTTCGCTTGGATGACTTACTGGAAACTTCTGTCCGTTTCCGCTTCTTAGTTTTAGTGTTACAAATAGGCGGTTTGGTCCATAGGCGTCTAGTTTCCTCCTCAGTACGGTCCATATTAGACATCGATTCGTCATTAGAAGCCAAGGCTTCATCTTCATGCAGTGAAAGGTCCTTTGACCTATCTACCTAACGGCCATTATGGCCTGTACCATCCGCCAAAGCTGACGTACTTTCGGCCTCGATATTACCTGGAGGAATATCTACGAATTGAGCACTTGCCATTACATGTAAATCCAAATAATCAAAATTTACTTAAGAAGAAATTTCGAGCTTAATTGAAAGTCAATAAGTTAGGAGTCGAGCTTTACAAGGACACATGTCTTCATGCGCAAACAGGGTTTACCTGGTTATACCTATTATTTTTTAAGGGGTGTTGTTTAAAGACCTGAAATTTATTAGAATTAAAGGTCAATTCATTATTATATCTCACGGAAATCTTAGAAATATAATTGTGTTTATTGCACCAGGTTTACTTGTCGGAAATATGTTAAATCAAACATCCAGGTCCCGTAAAATCGCAGTCGTCTAACAAAGGTAAAAATGAATGAAATACTTCCAGTATACATAAATAATACTATATAATCATAACATGTAATACGGTCGATATGAAAAAATATTGACATGAGATAACATATTTTGTTTTTATGTCGATATTTTTTTATATCGATCTAATTTAAAAGCTATTCATGTATACTTTTATTGATAGTGTATACACATCTGTATATACAATTATTTGAAGGATTTTGTTCAGTTTCTTTTGATAAGTGAAATGCTCTGATGATGTCTCACAACCAAATTTTCACATTTTATTGAATATAATCGAAAAATATAAAAGCTATTAAAAAGAAATAAATACAACAAATACATCTTTTTGGAACAATTCAAAATGTGCATTTACGTTAAGTAGTAGTCTCTGTAAGAATCATGCAACAGCTGATATACCCATGTTCTCAAAATTTCATGAAATTCATGCCTTTATAATTCTTATCTTACATTCGTTTATGTTTATAGTCATTTTTGATTGGTCAAAAGGCCATAAACCAGTACTTCCCAGATCCGTTCATACTTTCATGAACGACTTTTGGGGAACTACTTTTTTTTTGCTAAAAGTAAACAAATATGGCGGCCATGTGTCGTGTATGCTTCAGACAATAAATTAAGCCAGTACACTCGAATTTTGGCGATTCAAATATCTTGAGCGATGTATTGCTTAAACGGAAAGCTATTTAATTGAACCAGCTGCAAACATTTGTTTTATAGACAAATACATCCAAGAAAATATTTTAACAGTACACTTCGTTTTGAATTCATTGTACACATTGCTGAATGACGGAAATAGCAGAATTCGAATGTGGATGAAAGGCGAGTGTGAAGGCATGTATAAACGATACTTTGAAATTGCGTTTCTTGTCATTTCAATTATGAATCATTTCAAATACACACAATAGCCGTAAAGGTAAAATTACCTTTTTTCGCGGTCACAACAAATCAACGAAATAGCAAGATGCACGAATTTGTTACCAACTCCATGTCTCTGCACAGCTCTAGCAATTTTCACTGATAAATCCATTAAACAAACGACAACTATTGTTTTTCCTCTTCGTATTTAAGAAAGAACGTCTAGCTAGGTTTCCGTTCCGTTTGAACAGATATAACGTCACATATGACGTTAATATAAACCGCGGGTACAATGACGAACATTAGTATACGGAATATTGTTTTTTTGTTGAGTCTTCCTTTTGTTTTTATTAATAATCTTCTCTGCAAATCGTAAATTGTATCTGTTGTCAATGCCAGTTATTCACTTCAAACCGACCACGTCTTCGTCTTCAGTTCGTTTTATATATTCCTACGCGTCACACACTTATTATAAAATTTTATTTTGGGACAAGAATGTTAAATATATAAAAACAATTTTGGAAGAATTATAAGGATTAAATGCTTATTGTCAGTAATTCATCGATGTATGAACGAGGTCGACTCACTCACAAACTTATCATAAACGGCCTTCGATGAATTACCGAAAATAAGCGTTTAATCCTATAATCTCATATTGATGATATAAGCTCACCGACAAAACAATTGACCTCCGCCTTTGTTGCTAGGCATAACCAGATAAATACATTTTCCTTAGCAACATGCCTAAACTTTCTGAGGAAATCCCATCATTTTGGCTTTTTTGGAAGGGCATAAAATAACAAGAAAAACAAGTATAGAAATTTTCATCACATACAACATGAAATTAAAAAAAAAAAAACTGGCAATCTGCCAATTTCTCAGATTTATGGTATTTTTATGGTACTTTTGCGAAAACCTCAGTTTTTACACATTTTTGACTACTTATAACTAAAAAATTCTGAAATACATTAATGGTGAATATGTTGGTTATTAATGGCTATTGGTCTTCATATTAACAAAATTCAAAAACAGTCGGAAACACATTCACATTTTGTTGCTAGGCAACCTATTCCGAGTCACTTTTTCATTTTTTTAAATGCTGGTTTGGATGTCTTTTTCAAAGTTAATTAATATCTGCTAAATGCTAAAAAATTAGAAAAACATACTACTTAAAAAACATTTCAGGTAGGCTTCGGTGTTTAAACTTCAAAAATGGATATTATGGTTGCCACAGCAACCAAAAGCTATGAAAAATCCAAAAAAATGTGTAAACTCTGATGAAAATTTACATATAAAAGGCTATAACACTTTTTGTATGATTTTTTTATAATAAATTGCAGGTAAATAGAAATGATGATGATGATCACTTTTGCTTTTTAGTTTGATTATCAATCTCTGATAGATAATTACAAAATAGCTAAAAAATCAGTTAAAACTGTCATAACAATAAAAAAATGTCTCTGAGACACCAATGTTCCATTTCGAACATATTTTGCCTTATACACTCTTTTGTAATCTATTGTGATTCTACATTCCATCTGCTGATAAATAAGTGTAAACAATTTAATCAAAATCCTTGGGACTCGCTGTTTCCGAGTTAACAACGAAATGCAAATTAGGTGTGACAGAAAAAGGAAACAGCGACTAGACTAAAAAACTTAAAACAAATGACCAAAACTCTTATACCAGTAATTTATTCTAACAAGAGCAGTGGCAATTGTTCCCTGCCTAGTTACCTTGAACTGTGACCTATTGACCCCAACTTTTTAAGAAGTAATCTTTTCCTTAATTTTTTCCTTATGTACATGTCCACCCCTAGTAAGGTGAGTTCACGTAAAAATGATTTCGGTAAATATTTGTGTTTCAATACGAGAATTGAAATCACAAAAATAGAAAACTGATAAAAAACATATTCCAGACTTGTTTACTTTTTTCTTTACCGGACAAAACATATCCTATGTAAATGACTAACCAAAACCAACTTTAAGTAAATCTGCATAAGTTTTTGGTCATCTCTCATGAACTCCTCCATGTGAGGCTTACCAGGTGTGATTTCATAAGCTAGAAAGGGAAATCGTGCTCACTAAAACCACCAATAGTCCAAATCATTGCGCAAATTATAGAAAACTAAGAAATGATGTGATTAAACTTGTAAAAGATGCAAAAGCTTCTTACAAAGAGAAACTTACATCTAAATTAATTGATGAAAATATACCCCCAGCAAAATGGTGGCGCATAGCCAAATCTGTCTGTAAATTAAACAAATGTAATTCTACTAGTCCCCCTTTGGAATATAATGGAAGAAATATAGTTCATCAGTCAGATAAATGTGATATATTTAATACCTTTTTCACAGATATAGCACATATTGAGGATGAACCTGATTTCCCTGAAGAAAATCCTGATCCTCTACATCTCTTACCTAATTTTATCATTAGGGAACGAGATGTAGGGGATCAGTTAGAAATTCTTAACATATCAAAACCAAGTTGTCCGGATGGTATTGCCCCAAGGATTTTAATGAATATATCTGAATCATTAGTTCAACCACTGACCCTCTTATTTAACAAGTCCCTGCAGTGTGGGAAGTTTACCATACATATGGAAACGGTGTTGTGTCACACTCATTTATAAAATAAAGGTTCTAAATCCGATGTTACTAATTACAGACCTATTTCTCTGACCTGTGTCTTATGTAAAATGATGGAAAAGATCATAGTTAAACATATCCATAATTTTGTTCATAAACATCTGCTCTTAACTGAACACGTATCCGGTTTCATGCCTAGGGACTCAACTGTTAACCAACTTGTTGTTATAAGCAATTTAGATGTAGGAAAAGATGCGAGATTTGTCTTTTGTGATAGCTCAAAGGCTTTTGATAGGGTTTGGCACAAGGGTTTATTATATAAATTACAAAAAATTGGTATACATGGGGATTTACTCAACTGGATCACAGACTATTTACAAGATAGAAAGCAGAAGGTAGTTTTTGAAAGATTTAGTTCTAGTTGGGGGATATTGATGCTGGTGTACCCCAAGGCTAAGTCCTAGGACCTTTCTTGTTTCTTATCTGTATCAACGACATTATACTATTGGATGGAATTATTTGTAGCAGTAAAATTTTTGCGGATACATCTCTTTTTGTTATTATAGACAATCAAAATTATGTACAAGCTGCTGAAAAACTATCATCAGACTAAGATAGTTGGATCAAATTTAATGCGTCAAAGACTGAATCCCTACTGTTTTCACGGAGGGAAGTGGCTAACCATTCTGTCTTCATTGGAAACCCATATAACCAAGTGAAGAATGTACTTGTACATACACATTTAGGTCTTGACTTGCAAAGCAATGCAAAATGGAGTAGCCACATAGACAAAATTTATAAAAAGGCATGTGATCGACTGAAAATGCTACAAATGCTAAAATATCAGGTGACAAGAAAAGCACTCATCAAAATATATATCTCTTTCATTCGACCAGTTTTGAAATATGGTGCATGGAACAACTGTATCATAAATGAAGCTAATCTACTTGAGAGTGTACAGGTTGAAGCCGCAAGAATCATTACTAGTCTCGGGGTCAGCTCCTAAAAATCAAATTTATGTGAGAACTTGGCATGGAATACTTACATAAGCGTAGGGAAAAACACCAGCTTGTTCTCATGTTTAAAATAATAAATGGCATTGCTCCTGATTATTTATCTCACATAGTACAACCCTTTGTTGATAACCTACATAATTATAACCTTCGCCAACAAATATCTAGTGACTATTTACGTGTTCCCTTCTGTAACACTATGGCATTTGTTAAAAGCTTCTTACCAAGCACAATAAATTCTTGGAATAAATTACCAACAACAACAAAGTCCACTCCCTCTGTTAATGTCTGTTAAAACGTTTAAACTTGGACCACATATAGGCACCTGAATATTTTAACACAGGCAATAGAAAAGAAACTATACACCTTTGTCAACTAAGGAATGAAGCTAGCAACTTAAACTACCATTTGTACCTTCATCACTTGACCGATAACCCTAATTGCCCACACTGCAGTAACTGTCTTGAGGACAACTGTCACTTTTTCCTTACCTGTCCTTCATATACCGAATATAGATGGTCACTGCAGAAAGTATGCAATGATATGAATATTGATTACAACCTGAATAATATTCTATTTGGTAATGCAACTCTTTCTTATGTTGATAATGTAAAACAACAATGGTCAATACAGAAATACATTAAAGAGTGTAAAAGATTCTTGTAACACAATATTTTTAATACACAGATGCATGGTGGAATTAGTATGAAAACTACTTGACATACAGTCTATATTACATTATTATTATTATATTTATTTTTCTTTCTTTATTTTTGTCCTTATTTTCTTTTGTATTAGAATGATCTCACTCAACTATTTTTTTCTTTCCTTCACATACATGATAATCTTAAAATAATAAATATAAACTATTATATTTAAAGCCCAGACTGTTAGAAGTAAACACAACTACAGAATAGGCAACTATTGTTATAATAATTTTAATTTTCCGTAAGATAACTCAATATTTAGTTCATGTTTTGCAATTTTGCACCATTGATAATACTAGAATTGTCTTTCTTGCTACACTATTATTGATATAATTATACATGGTATTTTTTATATTTGTTGATATATTATTCCACCTCTTGAATGTTGCCTAAATGGAGAGGATATATATATAGGCTTTGCCTGCCATCCAATTCATTTCAGATTTATTTCTGAATAAAATATGTTTAAACTTAAACTTATTTCATAAGCTATCAACTGTGTTGATTTCAAAAACTTTATCAAAGCGTTAAAAAAAATAGGAAATCGACACACCCTTTTGCCTCAATTTTCAGAGCTGAAAGTGCCATCGGAGCTTGATTTTATCAGAGACATTTTTTGCCGTTGATGATTATGTCTTCCAACCAAACAGTGATCATCCATAGCGCTGAAAGTAGTGAATGCATCAGAACAGCCAGCAAGACAACCCAGAGTTCTTTCATCTGATGGTTTATAGGTCAGCATTTCTTCTTTATTTCTTGGCTCTTTAAAGTCAGAGTGCACCTTCAGTTTTCTGTAAATTAAAGTAAAAATTTCTGAATGTCCTCGAGTTTTTGATACTCAAAGATGATTACATTACATGATAGAAATATGACATGATCAAACACGTATGAAAAAATAGGTTATCTCTCTGTCAAAAAGTTTGCCTGGTTATCCCTTATATCCATGTACAAGAGGCTCCCAATGAGCCTGAATGGCTCACCTGGAATCCAAGTAAATAAATCGTGATTCCAGCAAAATCTTAAATTTAAACCATATGTTTATATTTTGTAACATTGGCCTTTTTCAACGAATCAAAATTTAAAACGGTAGTTCTTTTTAGGAAGTCATATAAAGTCTGGTTCAGTGGTGGTTTATATCGGATTTTCATGATATTGGGGGTAGGTCTCCCACCGAGTGCATCACTTCACCCAATGTTAATTTTATTGGAGCAGCCCTCACTTAGATATACCTGTATCCAAGTGTACATGCCTAGACAACATTTATTGGTACATTTTCTCCCTAATGCCAAATATTTATCTATATTTAGGTGTGTGTATTCATATACAAACCTTTCAATTCCTTTTAGGTTAGAGACAGTGATTTTTCTTCCAGCACCAATTCCATATGCTATCCAAGTACCCAGATGCTCATCATCAGTAATCTCTACATTTGAAATCTTGGAGATTTCCTTAATCAACCCTGTTGATTTGCTGGAGGTATTTAAAATTTCAACATGATCTACTTGGCATCCAGCTACTCCACCACATGCATCTATGGCTGATTTCATATCTGCAGCATTTAATACATTCCTTTATGATGCGTAGATGGAGAGGATGTATTCATTATTATTCTAACATGTTGCCTCACTAATAGATGGAATAGTGAAACAGAGAGCACCCCAGTCCATCACCAGTAGACATTGGTTTTTTGAAAGTGAGTTAAGTAGTTTGGTTCTAATCAAATCTTGGTTCACTTTACGTACAACATGTCGTTGCCAGTCTAAAATATTTACCATGCATTCTTAACATCAATATTAAATTCCTCTGAGGTTTTAGCTGGCACATTACCTTACTTTACTTTTGGGGAACATTATGGATAATCCATTGTACTTGTCTCATTTGGCCCATTGTGCACTGACTTAACACTTTTTTCACATGCAGCCCATGGTGGACTTGCTAAGCGTCTTTGTCACTTTTTAAACCTTGATAACAAGAAAAATCTGTATCTTGAAAACAGTAAATAATAACTAAAATTCGTTGATAATATACTAAAAGCTCTCGAATAGTTTTACATTTTGAAAAATAATTAAAATTGGATAAGAATAAAATACATGCAGATCAGCCTTTTTGACTCTTAATATCGATCTCTAAAATGGTAAATAATAGCTATAATCTGTCAACATACCACTAGTTCTACATTAACAACAAAATTATTCAAATCAGATAAAAAAAATCATGAGATTTTAAAATATGTGTTTTTGCCCTTTTTTACTCCTTATATCTCAAAGATTGTCGAAACAATTAAAATTTAGAGCCCTGCATGTACTTTGCGATCGTTACCTCCAATTTACATTGAAAATAAATGGGAAATTCCGACAACCCAATATTCCAGCCCAGTACTCCGACAGCCCATTGCTCCGACAACCCATTCCTCCGACAATTACAAAAAGTACAAGTATTTGTATAAAATAAATAGGCTATGGTAGTACTTTCGTCCGCCGTCGCCCGATATTTATCACTATATGCCAGGTTTGCACATTTTGTAACCCGGTCACTTTATATTCATTCTAAAAGCAGGAAATTTTTTAAAAGGGGGGGTCCTGATCAATTTTGTCGAAAGTAACAACAATTTTCAGAGGAACGGGGTGAGTGAGGGGCACCCCCCCGGAACACCTCTTGATCCGCCACTGAAAAGGGGATATATGTAGACCTTTTATTCCTTTCTTGTGGTATATTATGAAATGTTTAATTTTTGTTTTGTTTGTTTGTTTTGCTGTTGTTGTCTTCTTTTTGTTCTTTTTATTTCGGGGAACCGGTGGTATGTGGGTGGGTGGGTTGGTTTTTACAGTATGACATTGAATATGGCACAAAGAGCTTGCTTCCGGTATTTGGGGTTTGAGTCCATATCCAAACTCATAGAACATGTCAAACTAACTTATGTAGATTGAGTGTTGGAATGGGTATTTTCAAATACATTTCTCTTTATGAAAATAAGAAGCAAAGAAGTACCAAATGGGTATTCGAATACTAGAAGGTAATAAAGGGAAAAACAAACAAAAACATAATCAACAAAGGTCTTCAGTGACGTTTGAGTGCAATTGAATATTAGGTGTTCTTAACAACTATACTTTACCTTCCAATTATAAAACAAAACATTATTTACTTGTTCCAGTTACAAAGAAGCAAAGGCGTAACAACGGGACATCGAATGTCATAAGTCTGAAAAGGCCAAGACGAAACCGGTATGCATAAAATTATCACAAAAACAAACGACACAACATAGATCAACATAAAAAAACCCATATAATACCAAGTCAACGATAGTGAACTCAGGTGCTCCGAAGAGAAAGCAGTTCCTGTTTGTGATGCGTATGCCGGCCCCAGTAGTAGCTTATCACAGTTGCATCCCCATCTATTGACCTTTACAAGATCACATATATATCCAGATGTTTGTTATAAAAACATGTCTTGATAAATATATATATATATATATATATATATATATATATATATATACGTTTTTTTCTTTGTCGGAGAAATAGGCTGTCGGAGTATTTGGTTGTCGGATTAATGTGTTGTCAGATAACTGGGCTGTCGGAGTAATCGGCTGTCGGAGTAATGCTACGATTCTTCCGATTCTTACAGAGAATGCTACTTAAGTATAATTCTTAAATTTAGAACTACAGACTGGAAAGAGACCGGAGTGAATTTTGATTGTCTGTTTAAAATTTGCGTAAGGAGGATACGCAATTATCGAGCGAAATTTTAAAATAGCTGTGCAATAGAATGTTCTGGATCTCAATCAGTTGTCATGTTACACTTATGCAAACTACACATTCAAACATAGCCTTAGGAACTGATTATGACAAATTATGGGAACTGTTCAGTGCTATTAAAAAATTTTCGTTCCATCTCGAGTGGTTAGTTGACTACATCCAGGTTTGTTCCTAATGATACAAAACCGTGCATTCCAAATGTTAGTATCACTTTAGATAACTTCTTTAGTTCACCTCTTTCATGGTTTGTTTAAATTAATAATGTTTAACGTCTCTTACAAACGACTTACAAAAAACTCGAAAAGATCATTTAGATTCAGGTTCAGCCTCACCTCACACCAAATCTTAAAATTATATTTTAAATTGAGAGTTAAAAGCAAATTTGCACAAATCATATAGTCTGAAAATTATTGGTACGACATTCCATACCTGTCAAAACTTGGCATACACAAATGATTCAAAAGATGAATGTTGAAACAAAAGGTTTAGAAAATGTACGTGTTGTGATCAAGTCCTTACCTAAGCCTTGTGTCTAAATGACTCCTGTGTTGATAAATAATGTATATTTATCATGTTTATATAAAAGTTGCTTTTATTCAAAAATATTGTTTAGATTGAGGGCCACTGATGAATCTTGATAAGACGAAACGCGCGTCTGGTGTAGTAAATTCTATTAATCTTGGTTTCTTTGATGTCATTTAATTTATTTAAATTACTGTATTACCATCATAATAACAATAGCTCAACACTGCCTTTTCTGTACTTCATCATAATGCTGAAAAAAGTCGCGGTTTATTCCTGCAAACACAAATCAGAATTGTTTTCATGATCACAATAAATACGGCATTGATGATATTTTTAAAGTTCGCTTTATCGCTTTAATTAGATTTAAGTAGTCGTATTCAATTAAGTGACAAAATACAATACGCTTGTAGTTTGTTTTCCGTGTACATCTTGAAAACTCATACATACCAAATACAGAAATATACAAGTCACGCGTTTTGAAGCGTAAAAGTCATTACAGTAGAATTCGAAAAACAACATCTGTTTACAAAAAATAAAATATTTTACAAACAGCAAATTGATTTGAAGTAGTCAGAAGACAAGAGATATAATCAATAAATAGAATGATCGAAATAAGTTCACAAACATTTTGCTCTTTTCCTTAGTTACGTTTGGATAGTGTTCGAGTTCACTGTTGTGCACATATACACGACAGTCAGTGCGCCATTTTAAATAAATTCTACGTCAGATATGGTTAATGGTATGTATTTTAACGACTTTTATTTTAATACTAAAAACAAGATTTCAATGGACCATCAATGTAGAGCCTGGGACATCATTGTTCGACATATTGTATATGTCTTCCTCTGGGAGACTTGTACAATCCCATATATAACACTGTAAAATGACGGTCGAGTCCATTAAATATCAGTTTGTATAAGCCCAAATTATACTGCCGTAAAATTCTATTTTTGGTTTGTCGTTTTAGCTTGCAAAAAATATGGGGTCTGATGCCGCATAGTTATCAGTCTGTCCGTCCGTCCGTAACCCGTCCGAAACTAATCGTGTCAGGGCTAGAACCTTTTAGTAGGTAGGTTTTTGATACTTTGTATATAGGTAGGTAAAATCAAGGCGATGGGTCGCATAGTTAAATACCTTTGATCTTGAACTTTGAGCTCAAGTTCACCGGGGCGAATAAAGATGGATATCATTTCACTGTTATCTAGGTCGTCCTACGCTTATATTAACTTCATGAAGAAATAATGAATAAACTCTTGATTGATATCATTTACATCCTTAATATTATATTCAGTAAGCAGAACAACCCAATAGTATGAACCACAAGCGAAGTGTACGTAAAATATTATAGTTGCCTTAAAATCGGTCGAAAGAGGTAGCGTAACGGCAGGTTGATTGGGAGCCGCAGAACGACCTCAGAAACTCTGACATAATTCCAAATTATGAACTCTCCATCCAATTTACTGGTTGCTACGCCACTAGGTACGTAAGGTAAGCATTAACATAATGATTTGCTTTGATAAATATTAACTGGAAGAGAACCTATATCGTAATTACGAGCGTTTAAATTATATCACATGTAAAAGTAATATATAAATTGGTCAGCGGTCTGAACTGGCACACCATATAACATATAATTTTATTTGCTTTTTAAGCTGAAATATGATTGGCTAATTCAAGTACTACAACCCATATACGATTTAACTTCCTTTCGTTACAAGACCTATTTAATACTGCGTTAAATTTCAAATAGTCACATTACATTATCGATGTTTTTACCATGAAAATTGAAGATTTATATTTTAAATTAAATTATAATGAATATTTCAAATTTCTAAGCATGTTATGTCCTTTAACCTAGTTTGTGTCTGGTTACATTGTTCATAAGCAGCTTCACCTGACACTAACAACAATCATAATTTGTCAGCGCATTTTCCTTAAAGATTTCATATAGTTAGCTTCATTTACAAGTAATCGTGATCCTAGAAAAAAATGGATTATTTTTTAAGGGCTCAGCACTTAAATTTCAAAATTTCTTATAGATTATACAGAGAAGGGAATGAAAACGCATGAAAATAAAAGATTAAAAGCGTTCTATCAATTGACATTTTCTTAATTTTGATATAATGTCAAACAATTGGTATACATTTTAGTGATGGAAAGAAAAATTGTGAGTTAATTTTTTGTCTGTTGGAAATAACTAGTCAAAAAGTAACTAAAATGTTTGACTATTTCAAACTCATTTATGTTAACACTTTTTATGACTAGAAAGAAACATTATTGCTGCACCTAGAAACGGTGGAAACGTTTGCAGCTCATTTAATATGACAATACAGTTGTGCGTCCCATTTGGATTTGAAGACAATGAAAATGCTTAAACAGGTGTCTGTAATTCGGGGAATGACGTCTTTAGCTTGGCAACCGTTAATTATTTGATAGCTACCGGTGTCTTTCTCGCAGATGCCTCATGACTTGTTTGCACTGACGTACTTTGTTCAAGTCTCTTTTTCTGGATATATACTAGAACGTTTCTTAGATTTTGTCTTCGTTCTCCATGACGGCAGTTGGATAGTTTTTTGGATTTTGTTTTTGTTTTGTTTTGTATGTCTTTTGAGTTTGATATATGATTTGTTTCTCTTTTCGCACTTACTAATTATACAGAACGCTTATATTATTATTTCTTTTGTAGTAACAGTTGTTGACAACTTTCTATATTTTATTTCGATTATTTCGCGTGATGCTGACTTCTGTTTCTGCAATAATTATACAAAATATGTTAGAAATGTTTCAAGTTTTAAATGTAGATTAATCGTTAAGTTACTTGAATTGTGTAATATGTGGTTTGTTTGAATTAATTATATATTCTCCATTTCTATTAGGTTCTTGCGTTCGATGAAGATTTATTTGCTAACCCTGACAACTGTTCATCATTCTTCCAATGTGTCCATGGCAGTCCTGTACTAATGCCATGTCCAGATGGCTAACACTGGTCTGATTATTCGAATAGATGTAAATGGCCAGAAATAGCCAACTATACTGCAGTGTCTGGTAGGTTTTTTAATGCTATAAACAACTACAAAAAAGCGTAACCATACAAATTTCAATTGAGAAAAGACGTTTAAGTAATTAAACTTTTTTGAACTTATGTTAAATATAGATGTGAAACTAAAAATTGATCAAAAACTTTTTCTATAAAAACAATGGGTTTATTTTACAAACAGTAAAAGCTAATTATTCAGAAGTTAATATGAACATTTCCCTGATTGTTTGAAATGCATCAAAGACTTGTCTTTAAACATTTGGTATGGAAGCGGTTATTTTGATGTGATTCCATATCGATTTCTATAGTTTTCCTTTACTTAAAAACAACTTTTTATAATCTATTGGAACAAATTTTGTTTTCGTTTTTTTTTTAAACAGACAGGTACAGTGTTGTTCTAAAGTGAATTAAGAGGAACAACCAAATGCCTCGTTTCTGTTTTTAACAAATATTGACGTTATGTTTCTCGTTTTACGTATACTGATGCTAAACTACTTAATATAGATCCGTATAATCGTTTAGTGTAATTTCGTTATACAATCGATATAAAAAATATTGCGCGCGTACAGATGAAAAATATCAAAGTAATTGCAATGTCAGATTTTTTTTAATGTTACAAGTAAAAACTTGACTTGACAGTACATGTAGTATATATTGAGAAGATAAATGTTCCTACAAGATACTACAATTAATTGCTGCTTTAGTGAACAATAGCACGAAATAATTGACCACCAGACTGGAGTTGACCTTACATGATCGGGGCCCAAGGCTTCCGTCTGGTCAGGTCAGCAAGAGTTCAAGTCAGAGTTCATTATTTCCTACCATTGCTTAATAATGCAGTTCTCTATCGTTTTATTATGGTTTTTGGAAAATAAAGGGGAACATTGTGTTGTGTTTGTCTATAACCGGATTTGTAACTGTCCCTTGGTTTTTGGCTCTTGTTGTTCGGTCGGTTTTCTTTGCTACTTTCGTAACAATAACAAAGAACTATTTTAATGTGTCTGGAGATTATATCCAATTATGAACAATTAGTTGTGGTAGTGAAAATGAAGTAAACATTTATGTGACAATTAAATATTGACAAGTCAATATTTTGTCACATGACAAATGTTGACTGTCAATATTTTCTTACATGACAAATGTTTACGGTCAATATTTGTCGCATGAAATATGTTGACTTTCGAAACAATGTTGGCGGTCATGTAGTGGAAAATGATTTGAAATCATACCTGCACTCATCACCAATATAAATTGACTATACTGAAATACTTCATGATGGTATAAAAATGAAAAAGTGATCATAGAACTACACTTTACTATAACACATGGTTTATAATAATTTTGGTCGAATGGCTATATACGGACCTTTAGTACCATGAACTATTTGTGATATATAACAATGCTAAAGTTTCCTGATAAAAATTCCTAAGATATTAGAAAACATATACTAATATACATGAAGAAAGAACGCATGTATTTCGAATGTCAATTGAGATCATACATATTACACGATATTTTCCCCGTACAGCAAGTATTCTTTACATCTGCTTCGATCTGTAATAGCAAATTTATTACATAAATGTTTTCAGATCACAACAAGGAAAAACGCGTATAAGTTTATAAGTAGAAAGAAAGCTCAATAAAATAATATTACAAAACAACATCGCCTTGTCACTGGCTGTAAACGACTTCCGTATTGATCTTTTCATAAGTTCCCAGTATTATATGAACCGGCCAGCATTCGAAAGCAAAAATGGATTATCTATCACGATTATCTTTAATTACAGAATGCAGACGCGGCAGGCTTGGAGCGTCTGTTCGGTCTCGTGTGGTAATGGAATAAAGACGAGAAGTCGTGATTGTACGAAACCTGTTCAAGATGAAAATGATTGTGAAGGATCAAGTATGGAAACTAGTTCATGCTATTTAGACTCCGGTAAGCCTACTTTACCCCCGCTTTCCCAAATTTGTGAAACTTTACGCCTGGAATTTGAGTCTGTCATATCAAGGTATCTGTATGTCAGCATTGTTAGAATGTCATAAGGTCAATCGGTAGAACCGGCGATAAGACAGTTCAAAAACACTACCGTGGCTGAACTCAGATATTAGTGTATCAGATATCTTTTACTTACTCTTTTCTAGTTTTTTTGTTTGTTTCTTTTGTTTTGTTTTTGTTTCGTTCTTTTTGTTATTTTAAATAAACATAAAAACACAAAAAAACTCAATTAATTAATTTTGTTTTGTGTTGTTTCACACGTCTGATGAAGACGTCAATTGCTTTTTTCTCATTTGCATAACAATGTTCAATATGCATTTATTATCTGTACAACAGATTGTGTTTAAAACTGACAATTGTTTGTAATTTACAGGAGATTGCGGCTACTACAGCTGAAGTCGTTGATAGAGAGCTTAGTGCAACTTATTGTCAAATAAACTATAGATATAGATTTGTTGTTTACGGCCGACTTCGTCAGGATTATAAACAAATTCTGATAGTATCAGTCCAAAGACACATGTTACCAAATCGACAAGAACTAACAGGGATGCAGAAATAGGTCTGGTTCCCGAATTAACCAATGGCAATATTTACTAGACGCGTGTCGTACTTTATATAACTAGGTGGCAAATTGCTAAAACTTACTGTTATTGGCAATAACATACTTCGGTAATAAAAGTGTCATTTTAGATAGTGTACATGGTCAAGAATGGTTGCTGATGTTTATATACAGCTATTAAACAGTTGCAGAGGTTAATTTGGCGTCCATTTTACCAAGTCAGTTCCAAATATATGTAAGTTTCCTATAAGAAAGCCCTAAAATATGTGTTAAAAATGCAGCCATTTGTATTCACAACATATTATAACATTATGTCAATTTTTGTTGCAAAAACATAATAGTAAAGGTTTTAAAATCAGACAAGAATCTAAACACATAATAGTTTAAGTTTAAATAAAAAAGTACAATAAAGTTTAAGGCAATAAATTTTGCTTCGCCTGTTTCATGTTTCAGTTAATTAAATCATCCTAATGTTGATGTTGCAATACATGTAACTTAAGTTTCAGACTTTTATCGATTTTTGTTTGTAATCCGTGGCCTAGACATGACACTCAACTCAGAATTGTGTTTGTTGCACCAGGTTACTTGTCGGAATTTTTTAAATTTAAACATCACAGTTTCATGAAAACTCAATCGTCTAACAAAGTATAAATGAAAGAAATACTTCCAGTCTACATATTTAATAGTACACAATTATAGCCTAAATCTAATTTTAAGGCTCTAATTGTATACAAATATTGATATCTGTATATACTAATATTGAAAAGGGTTTATTTCGTTGCTTTCCTTTTATTAATATACTGCTTTGATGGTTTGTTTTCTAATGTACCTACATTTCACATTTCATTTTAATGTCATCGGAAAATACGTAAACTCTGTATACAAAATATATATTTATCCAATAAACAAATACAACAAATAAAACCTTTTACAATTATTCAAAATGTGAATTCTCAATGGCTGATTAAAATTTGCTTAAGGGGACTTCCAAATTATTGAAAGAAATTATAAAATAGTTGAGCAATAGCAATATTTCTTAATTTAATCGTAAAAAACACTTTTCTGTGTGGCGTTTGCAAAGAACCTCTACAGCATGTCATTTGACAGGTTTTACACACTTCGAATTTATTTGTATTATTCCATCTCCCAATGAAAAAAATATTATTCCATCTCCCAATGAAAAATATCTTAAACATTTATAGTTAAACGCCACTGATGAGTCTTATGTAGACGAAACGCGCGTCTGGCGTAATGAATTTGTCACCTTGATAATTTTGATTACATCTTGTTGGAATATTTGAGCAAAGCCAAGTAACAACACGGCACGTCCCCGGTTAGCGGACTGAGAAGCAACTATTTAAAACGTTTTGGGTTCATTTAAAATGAGAAAGTTTAAGATGAATATGTTATGATTGTCTACGTTATTAATTTATATTGACACTCAATGACTAAGGCCATTCGTTGGTCAGTCTGTGTCTAAATTTATGACAAGAAACACCGTCATATGTATCGTTGCATAATCTTCTAGACTTGTATATTATTATTTTTTGTTTATGCTGTATCGTCATGTTTGTCGATCCGATGCTAAATAAGTGTACTGGTTCAGCAGCATTCTTTTAGACCCTTTATATAATATTTTGAACTGCCTGTATTGTGTATTTACACGATCCCAGTGGACTTATATTATTCCATCTACCAATGAAAAAAATATTATTCCATCTCCCAATGAAGAATATCTTAAACATTTATAGTTAAACGCCACTGATGAGTCTTATGTAGACGAAACGCGCGTCTGGCGTAATGAATTTGTCACCTTGATAATTTTGATTACATCTTGTTGGAATATTTGAGCAAAGCCAAGTAACAACACGGCACGTCCCCGGTTAGCGGACTGAGAAGCAACTATTTAAAAAGTTTTGGGTTCATTTAAAATGAGAAAGTTTAAGATGAATATGTTATGATTGTTTACGTTATTAATTTATATTGACACTCAATGACTAAGGCCATTCGTTGGTCAGTCTGTGTCTAAATTTATGACAAGAAACACCGTCATATGTATCGTTGCATAATCTTCTAGACTTGTATATTATTATTTTTTGTTTATGCTGTATCGTCATGTTTGTCGATCCGATGCTAAATAAGTGTACTGGTTCAGCAGCATTCTTTTAGACCCTTTATATAATATTTTGAACTGCCTGTATTGTGTATTTACACGATCCCAGTGGACTTGTATTATTCCATCTCCCAATGAAAAAAATATTATTCCATCTCCCAATGAAGAATATCTTAAACATTTATAGTTAAACGCCACTGATGAGTCTTATGTAGACGAAACGCGCGTCTGGCGTAATGAATTTGTCACCTTGATAATTTTGATCACATCTTGTTGGAATATTTGAGCAAAGCCAAGTAACAACACGGCACGTCCCCGGTTAGCGGACTGAGAAGCAACTATTTAAAAAGTTTTGGGTTCATTTAAAATGAGAAAGTTTAAGATGAATATGTTATGATTGTTTACGTTATTAATTTATATTGACACTCAATGACTAAGGCCATTCGTTGGTCAGTCTGTGTCTAAATTTATGACAAGAAACACCGTCATATGTATCGTTGCATAATCTTCCAGACTTGTATATTATTATTTTTTGTTTATGCTGTATCGTCATGTTTGTCGATCCGATACTAAATAAGTGTACTGGTTCAGCAGCATTCTTTTAGACCCTTTATATAATATTTTGAACTGCCTGTATTGTGTATTTACACGATCCCAGTGGACTTATATTATTCCATCTCCCAATGAAAAAAATATTATTCCATCTCCCAATGAAGAATATCTTAAACATTTATAGTTAAACGCCACTGATGAGTCTTATGTAGACGAAACGCGCGTCTGGCGTAATGAATTTGTCACCTTGATAATTTTGATTACATCTTGTTGGAATATTTGAGCAAAGCCAAGTAACAACACGGCACGTCCCCGGTTAGCGGACTGAGAAGCAACTATTAAAAAAGTTTTGGGTTCATTTAAAATGAGAAAGTTTAAGATGAATATGTTATGATTGTTTACGTTATTAATTTATATTGACACTCAATGACTAAGGCCATTCGTTGGTCAGTCTGTGTCTAAATTTATTACAAGAAACACCGTCATATGTATCGTTGCATAATCTTCTAGACTTGTATATTATTATTTTTTGTTTATGCTGTATCGTCATGTTTGTCGATCCGATACTAAATAAGTGTACTGGTTCAGCAGCATTCTTTTAGACCCTTTATATAATATTTTGAACTGCCTGTATTGTGTATTTACACGATCCCAGTGGACTTATATTATTCCATCTCCCAATGAAAAAAATATTATTCCATCTCCCAATGAAGAATATCTTAAACATTTATAGTTAAACGCCACTGATGAGTCTTATGTAGACGAAACGCGCGTCTGGCGTAATGAATTTGTCACCTTGATAATTTTGATTACATCTTGTTGGAATATTTGAGCAAAGCCAAGTAACAACACGGCACGTCCCCGGTTAGCGGACTGAGAAGCAACTATTTAAAAAGTTTTGGGTTCATTTAAAATAAGAAAGTTTAAGATGAATATGTTATGATTGTTTACGTTATTAATTTATATTGGCACTCAATGACTAAGCCCATTCGTTGGTCAGTCTGTGTCTAAATTTATGACAAGAAACACCGTCATATGTATCGTTGCATAATCTTCTAGACTTGTATATTATTATTTTTTGTTTATGCTGTATCGTCAATTTTGTCGATCCAATACTAAATAAGTGTACTGGTTCAGCAGCATTCTTTTAGACCCTTTATATAATATTTTGAACTGCCTGTATTGTGTATTTACACGATCCCAGTGGACTTATATTATTCCATCTCCCAATGAAAAAAATATTATTCCATCTCCCAATGAAGAATATCTTAAACATTTATAGTTAAACGCCACTGATGAGTCTTATGTAGACGAAACGCGCGTCTGGCGTAATGAATTTGTCACCTTGATAATTTTGATTACATCTTGTTGGAATATTTGAGCAAAGCCAAGTAACAACACGGCACGTCCCCGGTTAGCGGACTGAGAAGCAACTATTTAAAAAGTTTTGGGTTCATTTAAAATGAGAAAGTTTAAGATGAATGTTTACGTTATTAATTTATATTGACACTCAATGACTAAGGCCATTCGTTGGTCAGTCTGTGTCTAAATTTATGACAAGAAACACCGTCATATGTATCGTTGCATAATCTTCTAGACTTGTATATTATTATTTTTTGTTTATGCTGTATCGTCATGTTTGTCGATCCGATACTAAATAAGTGTACTGGTTCAGCAGCATTCTTTTAGACCCTTTATATAATATTTTGAACTGCCTGTATTGTGTATTTACACGATCCCAGTGGACTTATATTATTCCATCTCCCAATGAAAAAAATATTATTCCATCTCCCAATGAAGAATATCTTAAACATTTATAGTTAAACGCCACTGATGAGTCTTATGTAGACGAAACGCGCGTCTGGCGTAATGAATTTGTCACCTTGATAATTTTGATTACATCTTGTTGGAATATTTGAGCAAAGCCAAGTAACAACACGGCACGTCCCCGGTTAGCGGACTGAGAAGCAACTATTTAAAAAGTTTTGGGTTCATTTAAAATGAGAAAGTTTAAGATGAATATGTTATGATTGTTTACGTTATTAATTTATATTGACACTCAATGACTAAGGCCATTCGTTGGTCAGTCTGTGTCTAAATTTATGACAAGAAACACCGTCATATGTATGGTTGCATTATCTTCTAGACTTGTATATTATTATTTTTGTTTATGCTGTATCGTCATGTTTGTCGATCCGATACTAAATAAGTGTACTGGTTCAGCAGCATTCTTTTAGACCCTTTATATAATATTTTGAACTGCCTGTATTGTGTATTTACACGATCCCAGTGGACTTATATTATTCCATCTCCCAATGAAAAAAATATTATTCCATCTCCCAATGAAGAATATCTTAAACATTTATAGTTAAACGCCACTGATGAGTCTTATGTAGACGAAACGCGCGTCTGGCGTAATGAATTTGTCACCTTGATAATTTTGATTACATCTTGTTGGAATATTTGAGCAAAGCCAAGTAACAACACGGCACGTCCCCGGTTAGCGGACAGAGAAGCAACTATTTAAAAAGTTTTGGGTTCATTTAAAATGAGAAAGTTTAAGATGAATATGTTATGATTGTTTACGTTATTAATTTATATTGACACTCAATGACTAAGGCCATTCGTTGGTCAGTCTGTGTCTAAATTTATGACAAGAAACACCGTCATATGTATGGTTGCATTATCTTCTAGACTTGTATATTATTATTTTTGTTTATGCTGTATCGTCATGTTTGTCGATCCGATACTAAATAAGTGTACTGGTTCAGCAGCATTCTTTTAGACCCTTTATATAATATTTTGAACTGCCTGTATTGTGTATTTACACGATCCCAGTGGACTTATATTATTCCATCTCCCAATGAAAAAAATATTATTCCATCTCCCAATGAAGAATATCTTAAACATTTATAGTTAAACGCCACTGATGAGTCTTATGTAGACGAAACGCGCGTCTGGCGTAATGAATTTGTCACCTTGATAATTTTGATTACATCTTGTTGGAATATTTGAGCAAAGCCAAGTAACAACACGGCACGTCCCCGGTTAGCGGACTGAGAAGCAACTATTTAAAAAGTTTTGGGTTCATTTAAAATGAGAAAGTTTAAGATGAATATGTTATGATTGTTTACGTTATTAATTTATATTGACACTCAATGACTAAGGCCATTCGTTGGTCAGTCTGTGTCTAAATTTATTACAAGAAACACCGTCATATGTATCGTTGCATAATCTTCTAGACTTGTATATTATTATTTTTTGTTTATGCTGTATCGTCATGTTTGTCGATCCGATACTAAATAAGTGTACTGGTTCAGCAGCATTCTTTTAGACCCTTTATATAATATTTTGAACTGCCTGTTTTGTGTATTTACACGATCCCATTGGACTTATATTATTCCATCTCCCAATGAAAAAAATATTATTCCATCTCCCAATGAAGAATATCTTAAACATTTATAGTTAAACGCCACTGATGAGTCTTATGTAGACGAAACGCGCGTCTGGCGTAATGAATTTGTCACCTTGATAATTTTGATTACATCTTGTTGGAATATTTGAGCAAAGCCAAGTAACAACACGGCACGTCCCCGGTTAGCGGACTGAGAAGCAACTATTTAAAAAGTTTTGGGTTCATTTAAAATAAGAAAGTTTAAGATGAATATGTTATGATTGTTTACGTTATTAATTTATATTGGCACTCAATGACTAAGCCCATTCGTTGGTCAGTCTGTGTCTAAATTTATGACAAGAAACACCGTCATATGTATCGTTGCATAATCTTCTAGACTTGTATATTATTATTTTTTGTTTATGCTGTATCGTCAATTTTGTCGATCCAATACTAAATAAGTGTACTGGTTCAGCAGCATTCTTTTAGACCCTTTATATAATATTTTGAACTGCCTGTATTGTGTATTTACACGATCCCAGTGGACTTATATTATTCCATCTCCCAATGAAAAAAATATTATTCCATCTCCCAATGAAGAATATCTTAAACATTTATAGTTAAACGCCACTGATGAGTCTTATGTAGACGAAACGCGCGTCTGGCGTAATGAATTTGTCACCTTGATAATTTTGATTACATCTTGTTGGAATATTTGAGCAAAGCCAAGTAACAACACGGCACGTCCCCGGTTAGCGGACTGAGAAGCAACTATTTAAAAAGTTTTGGGTTCATTTAAAATGAGAAAGTTTAAGATGAATGTTTACGTTATTAATTTATATTGACACTCAATGACTAAGGCCATTCGTTGGTCAGTCTGTGTCTAAATTTATGACAAGAAACACCGTCATATGTATCGTTGCATAATCTTCTAGACTTGTATATTATTATTTTTTGTTTATGCTGTATCGTCATGTTTGTCGATCCGATACTAAATAAGTGTACTGGTTCAGCAGCATTCTTTTAGACCCTTTATATAATATTTTGAACTGCCTGTATTGTGTATTTACACGATCCCAGTGGACTTATATTATTCCATCTCCCAATGAAAAAAATATTATTCCATCTCCCAATGAAGAATATCTTAAACATTTATAGTTAAACGCCACTGATGAGTCTTATGTAGACGAAACGCGCGTCTGGCGTAATGAATTTGTCACCTTGATAATTTTGATTACATCTTGTTGGAATATTTGAGCAAAGCCAAGTAACAACACGGCACGTCCCCGGTTAGCGGACTGAGAAGCAACTATTTAAAAAGTTTTGGGTTCATTTAAAATGAGAAAGTTTAAGATGAATATGTTATGATTGTTTACGTTATTAATTTATATTGACACTCAATGACTAAGGCCATTCGTTGGTCAGTCTGTGTCTAAATTTATGACAAGAAACACCGTCATATGTATGGTTGCATTATCTTCTAGACTTGTATATTATTATTTTTGTTTATGCTGTATCGTCATGTTTGTCGATCCGATACTAAATAAGTGTACTGGTTCAGCAGCATTCTTTTAGACCCTTTATATAATATTTTGAACTGCCTGTATTGTGTATTTACACGATCCCAGTGGACTTATATTATTCCATCTCCCAATGAAAAAAATATTATTCCATCTCCCAATGAAGAATATCTTAAACATTTATAGTTAAACGCCACTGATGAGTCTTATGTAGACGAAACGCGCGTCTGGCGTAATGAATTTGTCACCTTGATAATTTTGATTACATCTTGTTGGAATATTTGAGCAAAGCCAAGTAACAACACGGCACGTCCCCGGTTAGCGGACTGAGAAGCAACTATTTAAAAAGTTTTGGGTTCATTTAAAATGAGAAAGTTTAAGATGAATATGTTATGATTGTTTACGTTATTAATTTATATTGACACTCAATGACTAAGGCCATTCGTTGGTCAGTCTGTGTCTAAATTTATTACAAGAAACACCGTCATATGTATCGTTGCATAATCTTCTAGACTTGTATATTATTATTTTTTGTTTATGCTGTATCGTCATGTTTGTCGATCCGATGCTAAATAAGTGTACTGGTTCAGCAGCATTCTTTTAGACCCTTTATATAATATTTTGAACTGCCTATTTTGTGTATTTACACGATCCCATTGGACTTATATTATTCCATCTCCCAATGAAAAAAATATTATTCCATCTCCCAATGAAGAATATCTTAAACATTTATAGTTAAACGCCACTGATGAGTCTTATGTAGACGAAACGCGCGTCTGGCGTAATGAATTTGTCACCTTGATAATTTTGATTACATCTTGTTGGAATATTTGAGCAAAGCCAAGTAACAACACGGCACGTCCCCGGTTAGCGGACAGAGAAGCAACTATTTAAAAAGTTTTGGGTTCATTTAAAATGAGAAAGTTTAAGATGAATATGTTATGATTGTTTACGTTATTAATTTATATTGACACTCAATGACTAAGGCCATTCGTTGGTCAGTCTGTGTCTAAATTTATGACAAGAAACACCGTCATATGTATCGTTGCATTATCTTCTAGACTTGTATATTATTATTTTTGTTTATGGTGTATCGTCATGTTTGTCGATCCGATACTAAATAAGTGTACTGGTTCAGCAGCATTCTTTTAGACCCTTTATATAATATTTTGAACTGCCTGTATTGTGTATTTACACGATCCCAGTGGACTTATATTATTCCATCTCCCAATGAAAAAAACATTATTCCATCTCCCAATGAAGAATATCTTAAACATTTATAGTTAAACGCCACTGATGAGTCTTATGTAGACGAAACGCGCGTCTGGCGTAATGAATTTGTCACCTTGATAATTTTGATTACATCTTGTTGGAATATTTGAGCAAAGCCAAGTAACAACACGGCACGTCCCCGGTTAGCGGACTGAGAAGCAACTATTTAAAAAGTTTTGGGTTCATTTAAAATGAGAAAGTTTAAGATGAATATGTTATGATTGTTTACGTTATTAATTTATATTGACACTCAATGACTAAGGCCATTCGTTGGTCAGTCTGTGTCTAAATTTATTACAAGAAACACCGTCATATGTATCGTTGCATAATCTTCTAGACTTGTATATTATTATTTTTTGTTTATGCTGTATCGTCATGTTTGTCGATCCGATGCTAAATAAGTGTACTGGTTCAGCAGCATTCTTTTAGACCCTTTATATAATATTTTGAACTGCCTGTTTTGTGTATTTACACGATCCCATTGGACTTATATTATTCATTCTCCCAATGAAAAAAATATTATTCCATCTCCCAATGAAGAATATCTTAAACATTTATAGTTAAACGCCACTGATGAGTCTTATGTAGACGAAACGCGCGTCTGGCGTAATGAATTTGTCACCTTGATAATTTTGATTACATCTTGTTGGAATATTTGAGCAAAGCCAAGTAACAACACGGCACGTCCCCGGTTAGCGGACAGAGAAGCAACTATTTAAAAAGTTTTGGGTTCATTTAAAATGAGAAAGTTTAAGATGAATATGTTATGATTGTTTACGTTATTAATTTATATTGACACTCAATGACTAAGGCCATTCGTTGGTCAGTCTGTGTCTAAATTTATGACAAGAAACACCGTCATATGTATCGTTGCATAATCTTCTAGACTTGTATATTATTATTTTTTGTTTATGCTGTATCGTCATGTTTGTCGATCCGATACTAAATAAGTGTACTGGTTCAGCAGCATTCTTTTAGACCCTTTATATAATATTTTGAACTGCCTGTATTGTGTATTTACACGATCCCAGTGGACTTATATTATTCCATCTCCCAATGAAAAAAATATTATTCCATCTCCCAATGAAGAATATCTTAAACATTTATAGTTAAACGCCACTGATGAGTCTTATGTAGACGAAGCGCGCGTCTGGCGTAATGAATTTGTCACCTTGATAATTTTGATTACATCTTGTTGGAATATTTGAGCAAAGCCAAGTAACAACACGGCACGTCCCCGGTTAGCGGACTGAGAAGCAACTATTTAAAAAGTTTTGGGTTCATTTAAAATGAGAACGTTTAAGATGAATATGTTATGATTGTTTACGTTATTAATTTATATTGACACTCAATGACTAAGGCCATTCGTTGGTCAGTCTGTGTCTAAATTTATGACAAGAAACACCGTCATATGTATCGTTGCATAATCTTCTAGACTTGTATATTATTATTTTTTGTTTATGCTGTATCGTCATGTTTGTCGATCCGATACTAAATAAGTGTACTGGTTCAGCAGCATTCTTTTAGACCCTTTATATAATATTTTGAACTGCCTGTATTGTGTATTTACACGATCCCAGTGGACTTATATTATTCCATCTCCCAATGAAAAAAATATTATTCCATCTCCCAATGAAGAATATCTTAAACATTTATAGTTAAACGCCACTGATGAGTCTTATGTAGACGAAACGCGCGTCTGGCGTAATGAATTTGTCACCTTGATAATTTTGATTACATCTTGTTGGAATATTTGAGCAAAGCCAAGTAACAACACGGCACGTCCCCGGTTAGCGGACTGAGAAGCAACTATTTAAAAAGATTTGGGTTCATTTAAAATGAGAAAGTTTAAGATGAATATGTTATGATTGTTTACGTTATTAATCTATATTGACACTCAATGACTAAGGTCATTCGTTGGTCAGTCTGTGTCTAAATTTATGACAAGAAACACCGTCATATGTATCGTTGCATAATCTTCTAGACTTGTATATTATTATTTTTTGTTTATGCAGTATCGTCATGTTTGTCGATCCGATACTAAATAAGTGTACTGGTTCAGCAGCATTCTTTTAGACCCTTTATATAATATTTTGAACTGCCTGTATTGTGTATTTACACGATCCCAGTGGACTTATATTATTCCATCTCCCAATGAAAAAAATATTATTCCATCTCCCAATGAAGAATATCTTAAACATTTATAGTTAAACGCCACTGATGAGTCTTATGTAGACGAAACGCGCGTCTGGCGTAATGAATTTGTCACCTTGATAATTTTGATTACATCTTGTTGGAATATTTGAGCAAAGCCAAGTAACAACACGGCACGTCCCCGGTTAGCGGACTGAGAAGCAACTATTTAAAAAGTTTTGGGTTCATTTAAAATGAGAAAGTTTAAGATGAATATGTTATGATTGTTTACGTTATTAATTTATATTGACACTCAATGACTAAGGCCATTCGTTGGTCAGTCTGTGTCTAAATTTATGACAAGAAACACCGTCATATGTATCGTTGCATAATCTTCTAGACTTGTATATTATTATTTTTTGTTTATGCTGTATCGTCATGTTTGTCGATCCGATACTAAATAAGTGTACTGGTTCAGCAGCATTCTTTTAGACCCTTTATATAATATTTTGAACTGCCTGTATTGTGTATTTACACGATCCCAGTGGACTTATATTATTCCATCTCCCAATGAAAAAAATATTATTCCATCTCCCAATGAAGAATATCTTAAACATTTATAGTTAAACGCCACTGATGAGTCTTATGTAGACGAAACGCGCGTCTGGCGTAATGAATTTGTCACCTTGATAATTTTGATTACATCTTGTTGGAATATTTGAGCAAAGCCAAGTAACAACACGGCACGTCCCCGGTTAGCGGACTGAGAAGCAACTATTTAAAAAGTTTTGGGTTCATTTAAAATGAGAACGTTTAAGATGAATATGTTATGATTGTTTACGTTATTAATTTATATTGACACTCAATGACTAAGGCCATTCGTTGGTCAGTCTGTGTCTAAATTTATGACAAGAAACACCGTCATATGTATCGTTGCATAATCTTCTAGACTTGTATATTATTATTTTTTGTTTATGCTGTATCGTCATGTTTGTCGATCCGATACTAAATAAGTGTACTGGTTGAGCAGCATTCTTTTAGACCCTTTATATATATATATATATATATATATATATATATATATATATATATATATATATATATATATATATATATATATATAATAATAATAATAATATAATACAATGATATAAACATTAATAAATATTATCATATGACTTACTGAGTACTGATGACAGTTAATAATGGTCAACACACAGAGCCGCTCAGCACGTTCGAAGGATACTCCTTGTTTTTAGGAGTTGCCAGGTTATATACTCACTCAAAAAAATTAATAATTGATCATTAATTCTTTTACCATCGAATATCACATTTTGTCGCATATTGTCAATAAATCACGCAAGAAATGTCAGTATCTGTTGTGCCCACAATTTGCTTGTAATACAGCCTTACTCTTCTTGGTATTGATTCAATTAAAGTTCGAGTACGAACACGCGGTATAATGGCCACTCATTTGTAGTGCCTGCTCTAATTGTTGCAGTTTTGCGGCGGTGGTTGTCGTTGGCGCAGGCGACTATCCAGTTTATCCCACAGATCCGGAGATCCTGATACCCAACGGATCACATTAACATTTTGTTGCTCTACAAAATCTACTGTTGCACGTGTTATATGTGGTCGGGCATTGTCGTGTTAAAAAATTTCTGTTTGAATGTCAATTCCGGGCAAAAAATGCGGCCGTATAATTTCGTCTCTATACCTCAGCGTTAAGATTGCCTCGGATATGTATCATCTGTGTGTTCCTTGCGTAAAAGATAGCGGTCCACATCAAAACACTGCCTCCGTCAAAATTGTCCCTTTCTACAACACAGTTTTGAGCAAAACATTCGTTTCGGAGCCTGACTCATCGCTGAACCACACTCTTCTCAGTTCTGTATATTCCATACACGAACGGTAAACAACATCTTACCCTTGCGTCTCAGTGTTGCTCTGCATAATGTCTTTTTGCCCACAATCCATGAGAGCGTAACCGATTGGGTACTGTCTGTCGATATGCGGCGCAACTCAGGGACGTTTACAGCAATTTTGATTTTGTTGCAGCAATAGTCCTGTTCCGTAGATCGAATAATCTAATATAACGATCCTGTCCCCGAGTTGTACCACGCGGACGCCCTGAACGTAGTCGGTCTGTCGTAGTATCGAGCTGCTAGTAGCGTCTCCAAGGACGTGAAATTGTGCTACGATGAACATTGCACGTTCTGGCAACTGGATTCTGTGATTCCGCGACCTTGATTCTACCGGTAGCATTATTCGGGTAGCAGCATCTAACCTTGGCATAGCGTCACCTCATCAGATTGTATTTTACTAATGCAGTCAAGAAAATAAATAGCAATGGTATGAGCTAAAAAAATACATATGATTTGCACGTGAAAGTCGACTTGTTTTTAGCAAAGCATAATTCATAGTGTGTTCCACAGTCGTTAACATGTAGATGAACTTAAATGACTTTGCCTGAAAACCTTTCATTAAGGTGTAATTATGATGTTGTGTATATATATTTAAAAATTTATAGGTTATTTGTCCCGACAAAAGTGATTTGATTAAATTTATCCGATGTTGCATTTCTTTTTTGTGTGAGTATAATATCTTAATCCTAATAGCGGATCATATTGTATCCTGTTTTGATGGAAATAAGCTCCTCGCACGTTATACTTCTTTGATTTGTAGACGATATAATTCAGCCGCTAAACATGACAAAATTCTTCGCCCTTGTCCAACTCTAACATCGTTTAAAGTTTTACCATTTCCTTGTTGATGTTATTCTAGTGTTAAATGTCGGTTTAATGCTGCTCGATGTAAGTTATGCAACCATTTAAGAATTGGAGATAATAATACATATAGATCTCAATCAATTTCCATGTTACCCTTACTCGAAATATACACTCTCAGAACATAGGCTAGGAAGAGCGAAATTTAAAATTGTGACTGTTCAGTGCTATTTTTTTTCCTTCCCATCTCGAGTATCTAGTTGGCTTTACATCCGGGTCTTTTGTTAATGTTGTAAAACCCTGCATTCTAGAGGTTTATATCACTTTATTTTACCACTTTCATGGCTTGTTTTTTAAATGAATAATGTTTCAGCAACTTTTCAGTTATATCATGGCGTCTTGTTTTTATTCGATGAGAAAACCCCGTAACCTAAGTGTTGATAGACCAAGTAATCAACAGTAGAGGGCCCACATTGATGGTTAAAGACTTACAAAAAACTCGCAAAGATACATCATAATATATTCCATATTAAAGTTTATAAATTAATTACATAAATACAAACTTGTTTACTACAATTATGACAAACAGCTGTGCCAATTGACCGTAAAAGCAAATATTGAAAATATATGTTTAATTAAATGAAAATGTGCACAAATTAAATTTTCCGAAAATTATTGGTACGACATTCCACACCTTTCAAAATAGATATGGCTAAAGAAGTTAAAACCGTACCCGTCTCTATTCCTATATTTGTCTTTTACCATACTAAAAAAGATAGAGAAAGCCCGCCATTACCTAAGCTTTGGATATAAATGACTTCTATAATGTCGATTTTTATAACCGTTAATTTTAATAAGGTCGATTTAACGTGCTGAAAATTTTATTTTATTTTAATTTTATGTATTACCATCATCATAACAAAGGATCACAAAAGCCTTTCGGTTCATCATCATAATGCTGAAAAGAGTAACTGTTCATTCCTACAAATTCTAATCATAAGTGTTATCAAGATGGCAATAAATGCAGTATTGATATTTTAAAGCCCTGCCTCTTAAAACAAGATGGTAGTGATATTGTTTTATATTGTACTTACATATTCATATTATTTCTCAACTAAACATTTTATAATTTTAACCATCTGTGGCCGGTAGGTTATTGTACTAAATCATCAAACGACATGTACTAAATCATCAACAATTGATCACGTGGTCTGTCACCGCTGGAGTTGTGTGTTCTGGTCTCAGTGCGGGAAAGGTTTGATCGACTCCAATCATTATTGGCAAAATCTGTGGTTTTTACTACCAAAGGTTGGGTTGTTTCCCCGTGTACTCCAGCTTCCTGCTCCAATAAAAACTGGACGCCATGATATAGCTGAAAACTCTCAGAAAACGGCACTATACACCATTTAAACAAACAAAGAAACAAGCTCAATTTAAAGTTTTGTCTTGGCAAGAAGCAAAGTTTAAACTTGTTTTTTTCTGAAGAAAAAAATGAAATGTATTCCGATTTTGCTGAATGTGCAAGCTAACCTTATTTGAAGATCAATGTTTAAATCTCGAAAACAAATACTTTATGTAAGACATATCAGAAAAGGGGTAGACATACATAAATATGTAATGTTAATTTCAATTTAGGAATTGTATTCAATTGATGTTTAATTTTAATTTGAATTAAGGAGTCGTAAAACGTCCATACATTTTAAGTACAGAAATAAGCACGTAAGCGTTTTGAAGCGTAAAAGTCGATACCTATTGCAAGTTCGAAAATCAACATATGTTTAACAACTTTGTAAACTTTGAAAGTCCATTCATTTTAAGTACAGACATATGCACGTCAAGCGTTTTGAAGCGTAAAGTCGTTAACCATTGCAAGTTCGAAAAACAACATATGTTTAACAAAAAATCAAACGTTTTACATAAAAGTGTTTTTCAAAGCAACAGCATATTGGGTTGACGCTATCAGAAGACAGAGTATATAATTGTTAAACTGAAAAATCGGAATAAGTCCTCAAATATTTTGCTCCAAGATGGCTTTCGCTCTTTTCCTTTGTTACGTTTGGATAGTGTTCGAGTTCACTGGTGTCCACTTATACACGACTGTTGGTGCGCCTTCTTATATAAATTCTACGTCAGATATGGTTAATGGTATGTATTTTAACGACTTTTATTTTAATACCCAAAGCAAGATTTTAATGGATAAGCAATGTAGAGCCTGAGACATCATAGTTGTACATATTGTATATGTCTTCCTCTGGGAGACTAGTGCAATCTCATATATCACACTGTAAAATGACGGTCGAGTCCATTAAATATAAGTTTGTATTATGCCGAATAATACTGCCGTAATATTCTATTTTTGGTTTGACGTATTACATCGCAATGCCATATAGCAATCAGTCTGACCGTCCGTCCGTAATCCGTTCGAAACTAATCCTGTCCGGGCTATAAGGTTTTAGTAGGTAGGTTTTTGATACTTTGTATATAGGTAGATACAATTAAGGCGACGAGTCGCATACCATAGTTGTTTACCTTTGATCTTGAACTTTGACCCCAAGTTCAGTGGGGCGAATAAAAGATGGATATCATTTTACCGTTATCTAGCTTGTCCTACGTTTCTATTAACTTTATGAAGAAATAATGAATAAACTCTTGATATCATTTACATTCTTAATATTATAATCAGTAAGCAGAACAACGCAATAGTAGGAACCATAAGCGAAGTGTACGCAAAATATTATGGTTGCCTTAAAAACGGCCGAAAGAGGTAGCGCAACGGCAGGTTGATTGAGAGTCGCTGAACGCCCTCAAAATTGTTCAACGGTGCTGAAGTGGCACAGCATATAACATATAATTTTATTTGCTTTGTTAGCTGACATATGATTGGCTCATTCAAGTACTACAACACATATACGATTTAACTTCCTTTCATCAAAAGACCTATTTTATACTCCGTTAAATTTCAAACAGCAACATGACATCATCGATTTTTTTAAATAAAAAAATAAGATTTATAGTTAAAATTAAATTATAATGAATATTTAAAAAAAATATCTAAACATTTTATGCTTCGCTGTTTATTAGACTTAAATAGACCCGAGCCATGTTATATCGTAAAAAATGTTCTGAAATTTGATATACAGATAAAATACATGGAAAATTGACAGCAACAAAGCATTAATGTATTTAACGTTGTTGTTTTCTATTCGTCTCATGGTTAGCTTTGAAAAGTTCTACGAAGCAAAAAATGACGGCACATATCAGCACAGCTTTCTTCACAATTATGTCAATTATCAGGACCTGCTATTCAATAAAGAAGTTTGAACATTTCATATAATGGTGTTTTAATGAGTATTTCAACATGAACCTTATCAATATTGATCTTGAATTCATGGATCAAAAACTAAATATACGATCTATCAAAATTTGGGATTAAAATGTGCTTTTTATTACTTCACATCTAACGGAGTTCTGGTCACTAACAATGAACATAATTTGTAACTGAATTTTCCTTAAACTTTTCATATAGTTAGCTTCTTTTACAAGTATTCGTGATTCTAGATTTAAAAAATTGGGTTATTTTTAAAGGGTTCAGCACTTAAATTTCGAAATTTCTAATAGATTATACAGAGAAGAGAATAAAAATGTATGACAATAAAAGATTTAAAAAGTTCTATCAATTGGATTTTTTTCACTTTTGATATAATGTCAAACAATTGGTATACATTTTAGTGATGGAAAGAAAAATTAGTTAAAAGAGTTAATTTTTTATCTGTTGGAAATAACTAGTCAAAAAGTAATTAACAATGTGTAATTTTTGGTTAAAATTACCTACCTTGTTAAACAATTTCATTTTCATAATGTTTGACTATTTTTAACTCATTTATGATAACACATTTTATGACTAGAAAGAAACATTCTTGGCGCACCTGGAAACAGTAGAAACATTTGCAGCTCATTTAATATGATAATACAGTTGGCTGTGCATCCCATTTGGATTTGAAGACAAGGAAAATACTTAAACAGTTGTCCATGATTCTGAGAGTTACGC
Organism: Limnoperna fortunei; assembly: GCA_944474755.1. Lineage (NCBI taxonomy): Eukaryota > Metazoa > Mollusca > Bivalvia > Mytilida > Modiolidae > Limnoperna > Limnoperna fortunei. The sequence continues at coordinate 35,472,317 of OX104125.1, forward strand.
CTTTAGCTTTGCAACCATTTATTCATTGATAGCGACAGGTTTCTTTCTCGCAGATGCCTCATGACATGTTTGCACTGACGTACTTTGTTCAGGACTCTTTTTCTAGATATATACTAGGAATTTCCTTAGTTTTTGTCTTCGTTCTCGATGACATCAGTTGGATAGTTTTTAGTTGTTGTTTTTTGTTTTGTTTTGTTTTCTTTTTTTTTTGTATGTCTTTCCAGTTTGATATATGATTTGTATCGCTTTTTTTGCTAATTATACAGAACGGTTATATTATTATTTCTTTAGTAGTAACAGTTGTTGACAACTTTCTATATTTTATTTCGACTTTTTTGCGTATTGCTGACTTCTATTGTAGAAATGTTTCAAGTTTTAAATGTAGATTTATCGTGAAGTTAATTGCACAGTGGTATATGTTCGTTTGAATTAATTATACATTCTTAATTTCTATTAGGTTCTTGCGTCGATGAAGATTTGTTTGCTAATCCTGACAACTGTTCATCATTCTTCCAATGCGTCAATGGCAGTCCTGTCCTAATGCCATGTCCAGAAGGCTTGCACTGGTCTGATTCTTTTAATAGATGTGAATGGCCAGACATAGCCAACTGTACTGCTGTGTCCGGTAGGTTTTCTTAAAATGATACACAACACAAAAGCTACAATATGCGTTACCTTATACATTTCAATTGAGAAAAGATGTGAAACGTAAGAACTAATTATTAATATAGATTTGAAACTTAAAATAGAGCAAAAAATTGTTTTATACCAACAAGTTAAAGATAGAAACACTATCCAACGTTTCTCCTCTTGAAATGCTTCTAAGACTTGTCTTCAGATATTTGGTATGAAAGCAGTTTATTTCATATATGGTACCATATCAATTTCTATAATTTTTCTTTAGTGAAAAGCTATTTTCTTATCCTTTATTTGGAAAAAATTTTGTTTTCGTTTTATTCAAGACCCGTACAATGTTGTTCTAAAGTGAACAAAGAGGAACAACCAGTTGCCTCGTTTCTAATTTTAACAAATATTGACGCTACAATTCTATTTTTAGATATATTGATGGTAAACTACTAAGTATAGATCAGTATCTTCGTTTAGTTTGTTTTGGTTATGCAATGGATATAAATAATATTGCGGGTGTACTGGTGAAAAAATGATGTAGTTTTCATTTGTGATATAAACATTAAGGATTCTTATTACGGTCATTACGTTTTATATGAACCATTTAGAAAGCAATCGATCTCCGACTTCGCCGTTGGTCAATATCATTCTAAGTCGTCCATAAACACGTGCATTTTCCTCTTAAAAAGTCCATAAATGACAAATGTTTTACTTTGACAATTATTTCTCTCTTTTAATGTTGGTTATTCTTTCCAATCTATATAATGAATACAGAGAGGCTAAAATTATTATTTATACATACGTTTCAGTTTTGCCATTTATATGCCAAACATGGAAACGGATTTGCTAATACTCTGTACAATGCAATAAATATACAAATAGTTTACAGAACTAAAAAACCTTACATGATCACTGTCATCACAGTACATGTAGTGTATATTGAGAAGATAAATGTTCCCACAATATTATACAAATAATTACTACTTAAATGGTCAATAGCAAGAAATAATCGACCACAGGACTTGGACTCGAGGTATCCTGCCCTGACCCGGGTCGACGGAATCAATCAGACCTGGTCAGCGAGGGTTCAGGTCGAGGGGTTCATTCTCTCCTACTATTGAAAATAAAGCAGACCGAATAAAGTGGTTTTATTATTTTTTTGCAAATAAGACCAATTCATTTGCAGGGACATTTTTTCACAATAAAAAGCATCAATTTAACGATAAACAAAAAAAACTATTTTACGGTGTCTGACGATAATATCCATTTATCCACGATTGTTGTGGTATTGAAAATGTAGTGAAAATCTCCTCCAAAAGTCAACATATGTCATGTGACAAATATTGACAAGACAACATTAGTCACATGGCAAATATTGACAAGTGTTCACTGGCAATACTTGTCAAATGATATATATTGATTTTTGGAGCTGTGTTTGCGGTCATGTAGCAGAAAATGAATCATAACAAATAGAAATTGACATACTGTACTTAATATTCATTAAGTATCATAAAGGACAAAAGTGATCAGAGCACTACAGCTTTACTATAAAAAATAGTTCCAAATGATGGTTAATGTACCCGCTGGTGGCCCCCAAATTTCTTTGGATAGCTGTGCTTTGGTCAATATAATGTTTTTGGCCAGCAACCGGTCCATATAATGCAATATGACCGTCAGTACCATGAACTATTTGTTATATATAACATTGCTACATTTTCATGATAGACATTCTTTAGATATTAGCAACCATATACTAATATATATGAGGAATTAGAAGTAACGAGGACCAATTGTGGCCCTACAAATTACACAATTTTAGAACAAGTGCAAGAAGTTTTCGTCATAGCTGCTTCGATCTGTATGCGAATCACAGAAAGGGAGATTGCGTATGTCTATATACGCTCAGTGAAACAATAATGAAAAACAGCATCACCCGGTCAAGAGTTCAGTATTGCCCTTCTCAAAAGTCAATAATTTAATTACATGTATATGAACTGGGGTGCATTAGAAAGCTAAATAGGAGTAATACAACGTAACAAATTTGTTGCCATAACATGATTATTTTTAAGTAAATAGATCTGTATCAGAATGGCAGACGTGGCAGGCTTGGAGCGACTGTTCGGTCTCATGTGGTAATGGAGTAATGACAAGAAGTCGTGATTGTACGAAACCTGTTCAAGATGAAAATGATTGTGAAGGATCAAGTATAGAAACCAGTGCATGTTATAAAGGTAAACTTCATGAGAAAACTATTTAAATTCTGGTAAGCCTAGTTGGCCCGCCGCTTTCTAAGTGTTTTAATCTTTACGTGTAAAATTTTTGATCTGATTCGAAACATGGGGACATCCTTTTAGACTTTCTGAGGCCGCTTTGCTACATTGAATTGTTAATGTAGATAATATGAAGAAACCAAAGGAGCGCAAAGAGACGCTCCAAGCAAAATTTTAAAGAGGCGTAGGAATCCCAGACTACTTTTAACCATTCATTCAGTAGGTACTATCGCACGTAAGAAGATAGTCGTAAACCTATGTTAATTATGAAAGTGTGCCATTGTGAATGTCTGGTGTTAGGTGCATTGATTTAAATGAAAATTTCGTTTGTTCCTGAGTTGTCATCCAAGTTTTTGTTCATATTTCTTATTCTGTTTACATTCATTGTTGTTTTTGTTTTGTGTTTTATAACATATATGTATTACGCGTCTGTCTTGCTTAAGGCGTTTGAGTAGATCTTAATTTTATGTTTTTTTCAAATATAGAAAATATATATGATATAATATGGATAATTAAGATAAAACAATAAAAAGCAAACAAGGCTAAAATAGCTTTTCGTATTTTCACCTTATGGATATAGGGGGTGGGGGTGGTGGGTTTGGATACAAATGTGAATGTTGAGTTCAGCGCGAAATATAGTTTCTTTGTCCTTTACTTTTTAAAACTTTTTTGATACTTTTTACGTATTTGTTTTGTGTTCGTGTCACATCATGTCCACATGCATGTTGGCATGGTTACGATATCAATCTATCAATTAATGTAGAAATGGTGTTAGGAAACTTTAAAAATAAATACCGCTACAAAAGTGGCTGTACCATGCTATCAGATATCGTTTTTACTCGTTTTATTTTTGTTTGTTTGGTTGTTTGTTTGTTTTTTTTTGTTCTTTATGTTTTAAGTAAACATAAAAACACAAAAAAAATTCAGTTAAGTTATCTTGTTTTGTGGTATTCCACACGTCTGATATAAATATCAATTTCTTTTTCTCATTTGCAGAGAAATATTCAATTTGCATTTATTAACTGTACAACAGATTGCGCTTAAAATTGAACATGGTTTCTAATTTACAGAACATTGTGATGAGAGCTGAATTTCTTGCCCAAGAGCTGATTGCTACTATCTACACAGTACTATTTGTCAACTAAAATAAAGATATAGATTTGTTTGTTCATTGCCGACTTTTCCATCCGGATTCCAAAACAAATTCAGATTGGGACTCTGTTAAAGACGCAGCACAATTCGTACTGTCCGTGTTTTAATCTCGGTAGCAGCGATGGTCTTACACTAACTGAGACGAATAAATTGGTCTGGTTCCCGTTATTCTTTGCGATGTTACCAATCGACAAAACTAGAATTGTAAGGGATTCAGTTCAATGTTTCTTTTTATTAGTGTACTGATTTGCTTTGATGGTTTGTTTTCTCATGTACCAAAATTGCACATTTCATTTTTAATATCATCTGAAAATATGAAAACTGTCAATTCAAAATATACATTAATTCAATTAACATATACAGGAGATAAAACTATTTGCAATCATTCAAAATGTACATTAAGATTAAGTAGAATTCCTCAATTTTAAACTGCGGGTGACAACATTCAAACCGCAAAAAAAAGACCGGATTGAATTCTGATTGGCGGATTAAAATTTGCGTAAAAGGAATTCCAATTTATTTTAAGACATTTCTAATAATCTGTGCAATAACATCTTTTTCTTAATTTAACCGTGGAACATCACTTTTCTATCAGCTGTTTTGAAAGAACCTCTCACAATAAGCATATTAATGTTTACACGAACCAAATTTTTGAATAAAAATATCAAAATACCGCTAAATATGCTCCAAAATTAGCCCGACGAGTTGTCAGACCATGATACACACGTCCTTGTAGCAGATCAGAGTGTGTCGTGTTTTGAAAGTCCTTCACTCCTCGCAAAGCGCGTTAGACTCATTTGATTTGTAAACGATACAATTATAGCCGCCAAAATGACTAAAATCTTCTATTTTGTCCAACTCTAACAACATTTAAAGAATTTTGCCATTTCGATGTTGATGTTGGTCTCGTCCTTGATGTTGCTTTATGTTATGCAACCATTTAAAAATTGAAGAAAATAATACATCTCGATCTCAATCATTTGTCATGTTAAACTTACGCGAACTACGCACTCAAAACAAAGGCTTAGTAACAACGACATTATTGGTACAGTTCAGTGTTATTTATTATTTCCCTCACAGAAGCATGGCTAGTTAGCCTTACATCCGTGTTTGTAACAAATGATGGTAAATGTTGTAAACAATGAATTCTAGATGTTTCTATCACCTTAGATAACTTCTTTATTTCACCACTTTAAGGTTTGTTTGTTTGGAATGAATGATGTTTAACAACACTTTCAGGAATTTTTCAGTTATATAATGGTGTTCATTTGGTTTTGGGGAGGAAGCAGCGGTTTCCGGAGAAAATCCCGCCACCTCAGTGTTGACAGACCGCATGATCAATAGTAGAGGACCCCACTTTATGGTAAAAGACTTCAAAAACCCTAAAAGGCAATATATTCCCGAGTAAAGTTTATATCAATAAAAATGTGTAAATTACAATAATTACTATCAAAACGATTAAGTTCCTGTCAAAGATGCCCCAATCGACAGTAAAATCAAAGCTTGAAATAAGATGTTAATTGACAGTTAAAAGCACAAATCATATTGTATTCTGAATAATTATTGCTTTGGCATTCTATACCTGTCATATTGTTTAATGTTTGAATTACATATACATAATTTTTCTTAGCCAAACATTATCAAATTTAAACCATCGATAGCCGAGAGGTTAATGTATTAAATTTTCTACGTGATCTGTCAAGACTGAGATTTTGGGTTCTAGTCTCAGTAATCGACTTCAATCTTAACTGAAAAGGATTTCCGTTTTTCCTACTGAAAGTCTGGGGTTTCTCAGGGTACTCCAACTTCTTTCTCTGCTTAAAACTGGGCTAATGATGTAGCTGAAAATGGCGTAAACACTATGCAAACAAACAAGAAACAAGGTCAATTTTAACATTAACAGTAAGACGGTACTTTAAACATGTATTTTTGGACGAAAGAATTGATATGTCTACAGATTTTGGCTAAAGTGCAAGCTAACTTTTTTTTAGATTAGATTTGTTTTTCATTTAAGAAGTGTTAATGACCTCAATATCGTATTTAGTTTTCATTTCTTGTGTGAAAATTCTTTTTGCGTTCAACGAAAGCAGTTCTTGTAAAAAAAATGTCAGTAAAAATTCCAAGGTTAAAAAATTTAATACGCCGAACGCGTGCTTCGTGTTATGTAGACTCATTAGTGGTGCTCAAATTTAAAATCCAAATAATTAAGATGTTGTAGAGGTTTTTATCATTAAAAGTTCTAAACGTTATGCCAAAAAAACAGGCTCAGGCTAAGACCATCCACTCATTGCGATCAGAACAAAAATGTGGATTGAAAAGCACCTGCGAAATTTCAGGACAGGAAATTTAAAAGAATCAAAGATATTCTGCAGCGAAGTGTTACTATCGGGCTGGTTATACCCTCGAGAATTAACAGTCAACTAGCAAAGACATCGACCTAGTGGTTGCAAATAAATTGTAATCAACGATACCAATGTTATAGAATTTACAATGCCAGACGGGCGTTTTGTAAACTATCTACGATCTTGTCATTTAAGTATGCCGTCATCAACGCAGGCAGATATCGGTTACCTGCCCCGGGCAGACATATGCAGAATTACACAATTTAGATATAAATATGTGATAACTTATACTGATTAATTTTAAGTAGTTTTAATGAGTCGTATTCAATTGATGTGAAATTGCAGATCGTTTACTGTGTAAACTATGAATGCAGCGTACATACCAAATACAGAAATAAACACGTCTTGAGCGTAAAATTCATAAACTATTGCAGGATCGGCAATTTTTAAACAACATCTGTATTACAAAAAAATCAAACGTTTTACATCAAAGATTTTACATATTATTAAAAACAAAACAACATATTGGGTTGACGATGTCATAATTCTAAGTATGTAATTAATAAACAATAATCGGAAGACGTTTAGAAACATTTTGTTCTGAGATGGTTTTCGCTCTTTTTCTTCTTTACGTTTGGATAGTGTTCGAGTTTACCGATGTCCATTTATACACGACTGTTGGTGAGCCATCTTACTTGAATGATAAGCCAGATATGGCGAATAGTATATATTTTATCGATTTGTTATATTGAAAACAAGATTGTAATGGGCCTGCAATGTTGGGCTTATTGGGTTATCATTTTCGGACTTTTTTTTTTGGTCTTCCTATTGTAAAGAATTTAGTTCAATGTTTCTTTTGATTAGTGTACTGCTTTGATGGTTTGTTGTCTCGTATACCAAAATTTAACATTTCATTTCAATATTAAGGGAAAAATAAAATTGATCTATTAAAAATATTTATTAAGTCAATAAACAAACTCAACAAATAAATCTTCTATTTTCGAAATTATTTAAAATATGCATTTAACGTTATGTAGAGTTAAAAAAACATTAAAATGCAGATGACAACTTTCAAACCTGATATAGACAAATGAATTCGGTTTAAAATTTGCATAAGGGGAATTCAAAATTATTGAAATTTGATAAGAGCTGTGAAATAGAATTTTTCTGCATTTAACAGTGCAACATCACTTTTCTATCAGCCGTTCTCAAAGAACCTCTCAAAATACAGCATGTCATGTGACTGGGTTTACACAAATCAAATTTATAAATAAAGATATCAATTAATAATATATTATAATGAAATAAGTCATATGGCAGCCTGGGTAAAAGTGACGGTTCCTCTTGGTAAACACACAGAGCGCTCAGTTCCAAGGATACTCCTCGCTTGGGGTATCGGGTTATAATACAGAAATTCTGGTAGCAGATCACAGTGTATCCTGTTTAGACTCCTTTGTTTTGTAGACAATTAAAGTGTAGCTGCTTAACATGATTAAATTCTTCGCCTTATCTTATTCCAACATTTAAAGTTTTACCATATTCTTGTTGATATTGTTTTACTGTTAAATGCTTTACTACTCCTCCCTGCACGTTATACAACTATTTAAAAAAAAAGGAAAATAATAAATATTGATGGAAAATAATACATATCGATCTCAATCCATTGTCGTAAACTACACACTCAGAACATAAGCATAGAAGGAGCGAAATTATTGAAACTGTTCAGTGCTATTTAATATTTCCTGCCGATCTCGAGTATCTAGTTGGTTTTACATCCGGGTTTGTGGTAAATGTTGTAAAACCCTGCATAATAGATGTTTATATAACCTTAGATAACTTCTTTAGTTCACCACTTTCATAGTCAATAATGTTTAACGTCCCTTGCAGCAACGTTTCAGCTATATCAAAGCGTCAAGTTCTTATTCAAGGAGCTTCAGGAGAAAACCCCGCAACCTAATTGTTACAGACCATGTGACTAATAGTAGAGGCCCACGCTGTGATGGTAATAGACTTTTAAAAAAACACGAAAAGATACTGCATAATATATATTACAGATTTAAGGTTATTTTACAATAGAACTTCGATAACTCGAACTCGCTAGGGTCACCAAAAACAGTTCGAGCTATCGATAGTTGCAGCGACCGAAATTGGACAACGTTCGGAAATTTATCGTGACAGTTGGTTTTTTTTATGTGACTCGTTAATTTCCTACGCGCAGACTGGTTGTTTTGGAAGCTAAAATTATTTCGTTTTAAATGTATGTAGATGTTTTTTTCGTGAATTTTGACACGAATAAAGTTATTGTAGGTGTAATAATTTGTGAAACTTGAAATTTCAACAACAGTCATTATTTACTTCCGTTGATTGCGCAAAAACCAGTTTGTACACGGTATATCTGCCATCGCAGTTAAGCAAATAATTTTCACAGTATTTATTGCCGACATGTTTTTTTAAAAATTATCTGAGCTTTCAAAGTGGTTTTAAAAATCAATTAAACCGGAAATGTCAATAAAAGTCGTAAAAGATTTTTAATTGGAACGTTTTCGTTTAGATTTCATAATCCCCTTGGTAATTTAATATTAAAAAAAACACAATTATTATCTGCTATTTTGTTTAAATTGACATGCTTGTACTAATTGGTATGGCTCCTGTTATCCACGTACTTAGTTTCTTCGCATCGATGCTTATAATTTTAGTTCGAGTTATCTATGGTGACTTGCATGAATTTACTATCAAAGGGACCTACATTTGAGTTCGTGTTTTTGCGAAATCGGTGTTTGAAAAAAAGGATTTTGTACAAACATATACAGAAATAAATGACGGGACTTTGAAATCAGTTCCGTAAATCGGTGGTGTTCGAATCATCTGAGATCGAGCTACCGAAGTTTGAATGTAATTATAGAAAAAAAAATTAAACTAAATTATTTAAAATAATCGATATTCAGCTGCCCTAATTGACAGTTTTTGCAATTCTTGAAATTCTAAAAATTATACTTTTAATTGAAAATTAAATGAAAATATGCACAAATCATATTTCTTGCAAGTTATTGATACGACATTCCATAAATGTCAAAATTGATATGGTTGGTGAAGTACCAACGGTACCCGTGCTTCTATACAAAAGCAAAATGCATGAAAGCCAGAGCAGTGACAATATTTGTCTTTAAGCATATACAAAAAATCCTAAGGTCTAGAAAAAGCCCGTGTTATGGTCAATTCCTTACCTTAGCCTTGCGTCTAAATGACTCCTGGTGTTATTAATAATGTCGATTCATACAAAAGTTGCTTTTATTCAAAGTACTTTATTACCTTCATCAAAACAAAGAATCACCACCGCCTTTTATGTACATCATCATAATGCTGAAAAGAGTAACTATTTTTTACTACAAATACTAATTATAATTGTTGTTAAGATGACAATAAATACAGTAATATCACGTTGCCTGCTAAAACAGTACCTACCATTTAAAACAAGATGGCCGTCGCATTGTTTAATATTTTACTTACATATTCATATTATTTCTTAGCCAAACATTTTAGAATTTAAACCATCGGTGAACTGAAGGTTAATGTACTAAATAATCAACTATTGATCACGTGGTCTGTCAACGCTGCGGGTTCGAGTTTCAGTGCGGGAAGTGTTTGATCGATTCCACTCTTTATTGACAATGGTTGTCGTTTTTCCTACAGAAGATCGGGTTTTCCCCATGTACTCCTCCGACAAAAACTGGACGCAATGATATAGCTTGCAGAAAATGTCGTTAAACACCATTCAAACAAACAAAGAAACAAGCTAAATTTAAAATTTTGTCACGAAGAGAAGTTAAAATACATTTTTCCGAAGAAAAATTAATTTATTCCTATTTTATTGAATATGCAAGCTAACCTTGTTTGAAGATCAATTTGTAAATACTTTATGTACAATAGATCAGACAAGGGGCGGACATAAATATCTAATTTTAATTAGATTTAAGGAGTGGTATTCAATTGATGTAAAATTGCAGATTGTTTTCCGTGTAAACTTTGAAAGCCCATACATATTAAATACGGAAATTAACACGTCAAGCGTTTTAAAGCGTAAAAGTTATTAAGTATTGAAATTTCCGAAAACAACATCTGGTTTACAAAAAAAAATCGTTTTACATAAATGATTTTACATATCATGTCAAAACAACAGCATATTGGGTTGCCGCTGTCAGAAGACGAGGTATATAATTTTTAGATCGGAAAACGTTCAGAAACACTTGCTTTAAGATGGCTTTCGCTCTTTTTCTTTTTTACGTTTGGATAGTGTTCGAGTTAACCGGTGTCCACTTATACACGACTGTTGGTGCGCCATCTTATATAAATGCTACGTCAGATACGGTTAATGGTAAGTATTTTTATTTTAATACTCAAAACCAAGATTTTAGTGGGGCCTGGGATATCGTTTTCGGACATGTTTTTCGGTGTTCCTCAAGGATCCTGTACAATTGCATTCCAAAATTTAAAATAAATAGAGAAATGTTTTCAAAATCAGTTTAATATGTTATTGATCCAGACAAAAAAATTCCATAACTCACATTCCTCCTATAAAATGATGGTGGAGTCCTTAAAATTATTAAACATCAACAGTATTAAAATAAGCATAAAAAGTTTGTCTTTTACTTGCGTCACATTCGATTTTAGTTTTTAAACATCTTTAAAGAGAAATGATAAATATCTACGAAAAAAACCATGTATTTCTTTCTAAATTTTAACGCTTACCCATACATAACCTGTGACAAAGTTTTTTTTCAATATGCAGAAAATCAGCAACTAGCTTAAACGATTTGAAAACTATTTAAAAAGCTCCAGTAAAAACGCCGAGACCAATAGTTCAGTTTTGAATGTGTGTACCTCATTCTCCTTAAGTTTAACTTAACACCATGTACATCTAGAATAGTTGGTGACATGGCAACGTTGACTCCAAATATCACCACCCCCATAAATCCTTAGAGAAAACCAGCTTGGGTTATTCCTACTCTAACAAAAGCACTTTTATTTCAGAAAAAAACTTGTAAATGTGAAACACAATATCCTAAACACCATTAAAAAGAGCAAATTAAGACTCAAAATTACCACAATATATTCACCTTCCAGAATTGAATTCATTTCTTAAAGCCATAGGGTAGATTTCAATACACAGCAAGTTGAACTATTTGAAGTACTACTTTCTTACATGTTCTAATATATGATTTGTCCTATTTTTTGTATTGATACTTATATCCAACGAGACAAATTGTATATATCATAAATACAATTTTACTTTACCTAAACCTTGACGGTGAGTGCCGATTATGGTTAAAAATACTTTTCGACATATAGATGATTTGAATTTTCCAATTGTGATTTTTTTAATAATTATTATAATTTGATGATTACTGGATGCACCTCTTACAGTGGTATATGATACCCATTCATTTTCATCAACAAGCCAACTCAAATACTACAGTAATTGAAGCGGGAGGTTTGGTATGCCATTGCTTTACATTTTGTACTAAGTCTTTACAGATTGATTAAGGCAGTGATCACGTGGTCTGTCAACCCCGATTATTCGGTTTCTGGTCTCACTGCGGTCATTAAACACCAATCAAACGACACAAAACAAACAAATCATTCATTGGTTGATAGCAACGGGTGTCGATCCCTCAACTGTCTCAAGATATATTAGAACAGTCTTACCTTGACCTTGTTTGTTTGAATGGTTTGAATAGAACGTCACATTCAACAATTTTGCAGCTATATTTTATTGTCCATTTTTATTGGGAGAGGAAGTCAGATTACCAGGAGAAAACAACGATAGGAGAACTACAAATCCTGGTTAGAGAAAGATTGATGTCGAGTGAGACGTCAGATTACCAGGAGAAAACAACGACCTTCGGTAGGAGAACTACAAATCCTGGTTAGAGAAAGATTGATGTCGAGTGAGACTCGAACCGGCAACCGCATGTTTTACAGACACGTGACGTAATCAATAGTAGGCTATCTTAACCACTAGTTCACTGATACAAATATATACAAAATATTTTTATATTGTGTTTGTTCTCGCTGACTTCAATATGTAAGTTTTTTTGCCAGATGTATGTCTTTTCATTTTCATTTTACAATTTATTTTTATCACGTTTAGTGTTTTTTGTGGACTTGATTATACAACGTCCGTTATATGATGATTTTTTAAAAGAGTAACAGATGATGAAAAGTTTTATATGTGTTTTTTGCTGTCTTCTGTTTCTTTATAATAATACAAAATAAGTCCGAATGTAATTAGTAATTTTTCAAGTTTAAAATGATGATTTATCGTTTAGTGAGTTGCATTGTGTAATACGTGGTTTGTTTGAATACGTTCTATGTTCTTAATTTTCATTAGGTTCTTGCGTCGATGAAGATTTATTTGCTAATCCTGACAACTGTTCATCATTCTTCCAATGTGTCCATGGCAGCCCTGTCCTAAAGCCATGTCCAGATGGCTTGCACTGGTCTGATTATTCGAATAGATGTGAATGGCCAGATATAGCTAATTGTACTGCAGGGTCTGGTAGGTGCTTTAATATGATACACAAGAAAAAAGCTACAAGATGCGTTATCTTATACATTTCAATTGAAAAAGATGTGAAATAATTAAATGTAAGAACTAATAAATATGTGAAACTAAAAATAGAACAACAAACTTTTTTCGCAAAAGAAACCAATGTTTTTCTTCATACCAAAACGTAAAAGAAGATTATTCAGTAGTTAATATCCAAATATTCTCCTCTTGAAATGACTTCAAGACTTTTCGTTAGAAATTTGGTATGAAAAGCAGTTATTTTGTATATGGCACCATGTCAATTTCTATATTTTTCCTTAGTATAAAACTATTTTCTTTTCCTTTATTTGGAAAACATTAGTTGTCGTTTTTACAAAGACACTTATAGCATTTGTTATAAAGTAAACAAAGATATGTAATCAAATAACTCGTCTCTATTTTTAACAAATATTGATGCTAAGTTTCTATTTTTAGTTATATTGATGGTAAAGTACTACAAATAGTATCTTCGTTTAGTTTGATTTCGTTATACAATAGATATATAAAAAATATTGTGGGTGTACAAATGACAAATATCAGAGAATTTGCAATTTCTGACGTGGTTTTCATTTTTAATATATTTGGTCAATACGGTGTACATGGACCATGTAGAAAGAAAGCGACCTACGCTTCGTTTTCGGTTAATGTCATTCTACTTGGTCCGTATACACTTGTATTGATTAGGTCAACAAGAATTCCTTCTTTCCTACTAATGACAAATAAAGCAATCGTTAGACCGAATTAAATGGTTTATTATTTTTGCAAAAGACGGAGACATTTTTAAACAATAAAGAGCGACAACATAACAAATAGTAGTAAACTATTTTACTGAGTCGGACGAAAATATCCATTTATACACCATTAGTTGTGGTAGTGAAAATGTGCATTTCCTCAAAAAGTCAACATATGTCATGCAAGTATATGTCACATGACACTGTCAATATTTGTCACATGACAAATGTTGACAGTTGGCTTTTTGGAGCTTTTTGGAGCTTGTTGGCGGTCATGTAGTATAAAATTAATTGAAATCATAACAAATTGACTAATACTGTAATTAATATTCATAAGGTATAATAAAGGAAGATATTAAGTGATAACAGAACTTCAGCTTTAATATAACATAGTTCTTATATACAAGTATATGGACCCGTTGGTGGCCCCCAAAATTCTATAGACTTAGCTGCGCTGCTTTCAACATAAATTTTTGGGCCATCAACCGGATATATATTGCAATATGACGCTCAGTGCCATGAACTATTTATATATATATATAACATTGCTACATTTTCATGATAAACATCATGAGATATTACCAACCCTATACTTAAATATATGAAAAATTGGAAAAAACTCAAAAGCAAGAGTATCGAGGAGCGATTGCAGCCCTACATATAAAACGATTTTTAGAACACGTAAAGGAAGTTTTCTTCACAGCTGGTTCGATCTGTAATGCTTACTGATTACATGTATACGGATCACTATCAGTGGCCGTTCATGTCACAATTGTGATGTTTTTATCGGCTCGCTTTTCACTAAAAGCATTGCTATACTTGTTAAAAGCATCGCGATACTTGTTAAAAGCAAACCGATGCTTTTAAAAGTAAGCCGATACGTTTTAAACTATGCATAAAGTTTTTTCAATCGCGGTGCTAGTCAAAAGTATCGCGATGCTTTAAACAAGTATCGCTATGCTTTTAAAAAGTATCGCGATGCTTTTAACAAGTACATGTATCGCGATGCTTTCATGAAGTATCGCGATGCTTCATGACAAGTATAGCGTTGCTTCATGACAAATATAGCGATACTTTCAACAATATTGCGATAGAAAAATGCAAGCCGATAGAAACATCACACAATTGTGACATGAACGGCCACTGATAGTCTATAACATGGACAAAAATTTTCGTGTAACAATAATTAAACCAGCATCGCCCGTCAACAGCTTCAATATTCCACCGCTCAAAAGTCCTTAATTATATGCATTTGAACGCTAAATAGGAGTAATATAACGTAACAAATGAGTTGTCATAACATTATTATTTTTAAGTAAATAGAAATGAATCAGAATGGCAGACGTGGCAGGCTTGGAGCGACTGTTCGGTCTCATGTGGCAATGGAGTAATGACAAGATTTCGTGATTGTACGAAACCTGTTCCAGATGCAAATGATTGTGCAGGATCAAGTACGGAAACCAGTGCATGTTATAAAGGTAAGCCTTGTGATAAAACTGTTTAGATTTTAGTAAGACCAGTTGACCCACAGCTCTTCCAAATATTTTAAACTTTACGCGTGGAATTTTCTGTCCGATTCAAACATGGGGACATCCTTTAGGAGAGCCTGAGGTCACTTTTTCTACATTGCATTAGTACTCTAGATAAGCAATATACGAGAAGCCATTGAGAGCAAAGAGACGCTCCCAGCAAAATCTTAAAAAGGCGTTAAACAGTACAGGATTCTCTAGATACAATTATGTAGCTCCTTTTTTATGGACGAAGCTACCCAGGACAATTTTAAGCTGAGAAAAAGCTATCTTAAAGTATGATTGCAGCGGTATAATTTTTTATCAAAAAGCTTGATAATAGCTGATTTAAAGTTGAATAAAAGTAGTATATCAGCGTTACTTTTAATCAACTTATATTTACCTAATGAACTGCTGAAATACCGCTTTTTAAAACTAATTTGCATATTTGGTACAGTGATTAGGACAATAAGCGGTAAAGAAGTGTGAAATAAGTTGGGCTAAAGCGTCTGAATTATGTAAATTAGGTGAAGTTGGGATTAAGCGGTACAAATCAGCGGATTTGAAGTGGAATATGCAAATTAGTTGTCAGCGGTAAATAAGCGGAATATAGTAAATGTACAAAAGCGGATTTTAGGTGGTTTTTCCAGCGTGTTTTAAGTGTTTGATCTCAGCGTACTTTAAGTTGGAGATGTCAGCGTCTTTTAAGTTGGAGATGTCAGCGTGTTTTAAGTTGGAGATGTCAGCGTGTTTTAAGTTGTAGATGTCAGCCTGTTTTAAGCTGGAAATTTAAAAAGTCTGTTTTTAGTGTTAGCCTCTGTGTAAATAAAATTGTAATTGCCTATGTGGAGCTGAAGCATACATTATATTAAAAATTGCAAATTTGGTGTAGGTGGAGCTGTTTTAGAGCTAAAAGCAGCATTACTGTGCTCCATGAGTAAAATCTGAAATTTGGCCATTTTCTAAACCTGTCTTTTTTGTACTTGTTTTTGTGTACCTCTTGCTTCATTCTGTTCAAAAGGATTAAATAATGATAAAAAAAATACATTCATATAAGTTTATTTGGGCATTCATATTTATAGTTGCATAATGTAACCTTTAAAACATAACATAATATAATTATGAAAATAACTATTTACAAAATATTTACAACATAAATACAAGTTTAAATTGACTTTCTGTTTTAGTTTTTCTCATCTTTTCCGCTCGCATTGCTTCCCTTATTTCTCGATTGATGAATTATCATATGCAGCACATAACTCTGAAATCACAATGATTTATGATTTAATGTACAAATATTTCCAAGAAGTATGTAACATTTCCAAAGACAGCTAAAAAATTTTGCTCCTGATACTAAAATAAACAATCCTGTTTTATATATTGAAAGATATTAATACAAATATAATAAAAGAGACATATATATAATTTACACATTTGTAACACAATGAGAGTGCAGATGTAAACTTGTTTGATAGTGTTTTGTCCAAGAAAAACTCATTTGAGTTATCTTCTCCTAATGTGAGTTGCTTCCCCTTCTTAGAAGCATTTAAGTTTAAAACCTAATAAATTAGTATGTTATATGTGTAAACGACTGTTATTTGATATTTTGTGTGCTCCTTTAAGAATAAAAGTAAAAAATTTCCCCTGACTTAAGTATTAGTTACATTTAATAAAAATATAGTTCAATGAAATTGATGTTCTATAATTATAATTACTTCATGAACTTACCAGTCATCCAAAGTGCTTTCTTTAAGCTGACTCTCTAAAAACTTAATTATTGTTTCCAGATCTAAGCAGCTTACAAACTACAAATACAAATGTATATAAATTATTTCATCTCACAAGCAAACACTGAACATAAACCTACATTTACAAAATTAAAAAAAAAATAGAACAGTCAATGTCAACTAAAAAGACATATTTATGTTGTAAATTTTTGGGAAGGAAGCCAGATAAACACACGATAAAACCCGACCATCGGTAGGAAAACTGGCCATCCTTGTCAATTAAAATTTGAGTCAAGCACACCCTGCCGCAGTGAGACTTGAACTGGCAACCTCAGTGTTGTCAATAAAAGTAATCTTTGTGTTAAATATTTCTAGAAAATTTACGATATTTTATCAAAAACGCCAGTCATTTACAGATTGTAAAACATGAATGGACTAGCTATTCTTTTATTAACATTATTGCACATGGACATACAAGTAGAATTTCTGTTACCTTGATTATGTTGTTTTGACTGAATGGGTGAGCAGGTTTGGTAGCTGTTCCTTGTATTGGTTGTTCCACAGCAATAGTTAGGTTGCCCTTTGGAATTCTTAGTCTACAAAATAAATGAAGACATATACAATATATGACCATTCTTAAATCAGCTACAAAATTCTCAGCACAATACAAATTGAATATAGTGTAATTTAGCATGTTTAGATTTCTCAGTTAAATTCCCAAATATTCAAAATCTAATACTGAGATTTTGAATATGTAGGAATACACAATTAAATGCATGCACTTACAACTATACCTCAAACATATCTGTAAACAATCCCTCTATAGAACATATCTGGATTTATTTGTTTTTTATTGTGTGGGTCCCATACACTTGGGCTTTTGTGCATGTGTTCTTAAATATGTTTCTGCCTATAATGCTCAGTAACAGTATACTATTTGTTCTTTTTCTGTTTGCCGTGCTTTTTTATGTTTTCACTTAATGCATAAATTTTATTCTTTGGTCATTGAAAGTTATATGACCGGTGACGTGCGTAAGAACGATAATGCAAGATCATCATGACAAAAAGTCATGTTGCTTTCATCAGTTTGTCGTTTTCTTCGTAATGTATAAATATGACGACTGTAAACAACAATCCTACTTACTTAATTTACTGAACCAAAGCG
The DNA here is from genome assembly GCA_944474755.1 of Limnoperna fortunei. Lineage (NCBI taxonomy): Eukaryota > Metazoa > Mollusca > Bivalvia > Mytilida > Modiolidae > Limnoperna > Limnoperna fortunei. The sequence continues at coordinate 35,490,425 of OX104125.1, forward strand.
TAAAATTTGTCCAGCAGTATGTGACCATGTTTGAATAATTCAAATTATGCGCGGGCTTTGGAAAATCGACGTCACAAGTTTACACAGATTTTCATCAGCCGAAAAATATACAAAAAATACCCGATAAACAAAACTATTATGTGTCCAAACAATTTGTCATAGAATATAATTACATATGTAAAAAAAGAAATTAGAAATAAATGCATTGAACATACCTGCTCTGGTACCCTTCAACAAAATACTTTCTTTGTAACCAGTTGAACTTCCGTACAATCCAAAGTGTAGTACCCGGAGTAAAACAAAAATGGCAAACGACCGTCAAAATATGTTCAAAAGTAAAACAAAGTAGTACAAAAGTCGAAAAGAAGTACAGATAGTCACCACACGCCATTTGAAACACCACGACACGACTTTGCCGCCTGCAACTTGAGGTAAATATATTTTAAGTTTCAACATTTTCCTATGTATTTGTTCACAGTGTAAATATTTTTCATCTGGGATAAATATCAAATGTTAATCCAGTGCCTTTTTACACATGTTTACTATTGACCTTAGTGACCTATAGTTCACATTGCGTAGACAATATTCGTAGAAGTACCGAAATATGCACATTCATACAAGTCGCCACAACTTGGCACAAGAATCATTTCGTGTAATTTGACATTTTTCCAAATTTGTTTATAATTTTGTTTTCTCTGGAACAGTAAAATTGTTGGCATAATTTAGCAGAATACACTATCAATGTACAGAACAGTGTCGTTTTAATTATATATGTTTGTATCCATTGTAGATTGTGCAACAAATATGGGAAGTGGTGTCAGTAATTTTGAAATGCAGTATGCAGACCAAAAGTAATTAAAATAGTATGGTAAATAGCAAATACTGGGCCTATTTGAATTTAATATGACACAAATTATTATTAGGTCAAGGGAATTCAGGCTACAATTGAATGGCCACACTAAATTAAAAAAAGAGGGGGAAACATGGGTGTAATTATAAAACCTGTTAACATATGAAAGGGGAGATAATTTTTAGGGTATTCTGTTTAGTGTACTAAATAAAAGTGTGTTCAACTTCTTCAAATGACATAATTCAAAGAAATTGTTAAAATATAATGTCCTAATTACACATACTCTGCAGTTAATGTTGCGAATAATTCTAATGATTCTGGTCAACGTGTGGCTTGAGTAAGCGAGTAAGCATTGTAGCTCATTGGAACAAGCATTTTGTAAACCAAATGAACTCTTGTCATGTAACATAAATTTCCCAATAACAAAATAAAAGGTTTTTGCTATGTCAACATTCTATTTGTGTGTGGAATTTGCAAACTTTATACTTTATATAATAGCTATGAATGTTCTTTCTTTGCAGTTTTTTCTGCAATATTATTTTTTGTGTTTTAACAGGAAAAAATGTACATCAAAGACGAGAAGGAATGAAAAATAAGAATAATAGCATCAAGATGTTTTGACGGAAAAACTTTACAAAGAACATTTTGACAAGTCTGGAGTGATTTTAGTTTCTATGAAGATTTGAAGGGAACAAATAACATTCAACACCATATTCTACTTGCTGTCAACATTAAGAAGCAAACAACAACAGGGTGCCCTGAAGAAATTTATGTACTGTAAATCAGAGGCAGACGCACTGTTTCTTCTTTCTGTGAAAAGCAGTTTGCCGAAAAATGGAAAAAGAATTGGACATTTAATATTTTTGTAGTTGAAGCCAAACTGTCCACTGACAAATTAAAAATTGTATAGTAAAGTTATATCTTTTTACATATATTTTATAGTTCTTTCTTCATAATCATCATATTCATTGTGTTGATTATGCATTGGTTTATTAACAGTTGTAGAGGAAAATGGTAATATTAGTTATATAGCACTTCTACATAAACTAAAACATGCTGTTGTAAAAAGTTCAATTATTCTATTGTTCATATGAAGATAGTTCTTAGCTGTTTTTATCGGTCGTTCATAATTACAAAAATGGTTTTATTAAATTTATAAGAAAGTAAAGCTTCCATTGTGGTATTTTTGAATGTGGACAAAAGATTGTAGAGTTGGCTCCCCTGTAGAGTTATCTCCCCTATGATTATTACTTTTTCTTAGTAAACAGTTTTCTGTTTACTACATAAGTTTGTAGTATAATGTATCAAGCATTGTTTTATATTGTGAATCTGTTTTTATGATTTCTGGTTGATTTTTTTTTTATATTGCATGAAAATATTTGATATTTAAGCTATAATATTCATCAGCGCAATTGTAGCATGAATTGGCAGAACATACAGCATAGAAGAAAATTTTAATGTCTTTTTATTTATGTTTTGAGAATAATGGTGTTGGTCATGCTAAATTTTGTCATGTGTAATATCAGTGTCCTTGTCCTCTATTTGGGTTAAAAATTTGAATCTTCATTTAAAGTAGTAATAAATAATTCCAAACATTTTCTATAGAAAATACTAAACTGCATACTTAGACATTTGTGCATTATTTCTGCTCGTCAATAGTAAATTGTTCATATGTGAAGCTAAACAGCAGTTTGGTTGAAATAAAAATAATATAACTAATTATTTTTTGATTTGATAGTCACTAAATAATTGGAAAACAGACTACAAATAATATAAATATTTTATTAAGTTTTTTCAGTTGTTTTTAAGCGGAGTTTAATTTATATTTAATAGAGCAGAGTTAAATCAGTAGGAAAAAAGGATTTCCTGTAGCAGCTTTAAGTTTTTTCAGTTGGAAAAAAGTGTTCAGTTTAATTTACTAAGATAAATCAGCAGGGATTAAGTAGGTTTGTAATAAAATAAAAAATGACTAATATTTATCAGTAGGATTTAAGCAGGATTGATCAATTACCTGTAGTCTCGCTTTTTTTCTACTTAGAAAATCAGTATAGTTTAAGTTGGATACAAGTGGAGTTAAAGCGTTGCTAATTATGTAGGTTAAAATTAAGCGGTAATTATGCATGTCGCTTAAATACTGCTTTTTACAACAGCGGATTCTATGCAGATAATAAGCGGCATTTAAGTTACGCTGTGATAAAAAAGCGACGCTTCAAAATTGTCTGGGTACAAAGAGGTCACATTACTCGTAATGGATCAAAAACACTCTTGGTATTTATACATATTTTCCGCTTTAAACTGCAATTTTTGTTTAATTTATATGTTTGCCTTCTCCGCCGTTCAGTTGACATTTCTACAATGTCTAATTAAATAATTTTAACACTTTTTCGGACTCATAGCATTGTTGACAAAACTGAAATTGTGGAGTGTAGAATTATAGAATCGTATCGGTAAAAATTTGATCCCAGCTAATGCAATAAAGCCGGAAAAAACTTGATCCGTCTGAATTTTTACCAAATCGATTCAGAAATTACGCACTTCCGGAATTCAAATTTTAACAACAATGCCATGATTACGAATAAAGTGTATAACTAACGAATTAGGTGTTGTAGAATTATCAGTCACAAAAGTATGAAGCAATTTAGGGAAACAGTTTAATAGCGTATTGTACGCATAAAACCCCCGGGTGTGAATCACTTCCGGCTTGCTCTATTACGAGTTATGGGACCTCTTTGTAGCTCCGTCCATTAAAAAGGAGCTACATTATTGTAGCTAAGGATTCTCAGACTACACTGGATCATGCATTCAGAAGCTACAATCATACATAAACAGATAGTTGGAAATTGTAATAATTATGAACGTCATTTTTTTTAATAATATTATATTTATAATTTCTTTGTCCTTTAGTTTCTAATTTCATTCTAATTGTATTTATGTGTTTGAATGTTTCCTGTCATATCAATGCAACATGTATCAACATGACGGCATTGTTTGAATGTTGATCTATCAATCGGTAGAGCCAGCGTTATGACACGTTAAACAGCTCAACACAGCTACAAAAGTGGCTGAACCAAGCTATCATATATCTTTTCTTTTACTTGTTTGTTTTTGTCTGTGTGTTTTGGTTTCTGTTCTTTTTGTTGTTTTAATCAAATATTTATAACATGTACAACAGATTGTGTTAAAACTGACAATTGTTTGTAATTTACAGAATATTGCGATGAAAGCTGAATTCCTTGACTAAGAGTTGAGTGTTAACATCTTCACAGTACGATATAAGTCAAATAAATATAGATATAGATTGGTTTGTTCATAACCGAAAAATCCTTCCAGATTCTAAACAAAATGTAGATGGGGAACTCGGTTGGCGAATCAGTGTTGTTAGTCTTCTTTTGACGTTTCAATAGGGGGGCTTTCTTGCCGAAGGTCGGAAGTTTTTACCGGGCACTAAGACGTTCTCCTTCAATATAAACTAGCAGAAATTATAGGTAATATAAAGTGGATAAAAATGGTGTTGATCCTGATATACCTAATTCGAACATAAAACACAATTTTGCAATATAAGTTGTTTGCAAGTGACATTAAGCTTTATTTCAAACAATGAAATAAAAAATCACTGGTGATAATCAACTGTCACATCTTTTCGAAATTTTAGAAAAGGTGTAAAAAAAAATTGAAAATATTTGGTAAAGTAGTCCTTTGGCCTTTGTATGTACATATAATTTCTTCTGCGGTTGGTTCTAAGATGTGTTTTAATTGATTTCTGCTCATAAATTGATTTAAACTTCGTTTATTAAATAGTTACCCATCGCTGCCAATATTTCTAATCAGCGGCCCGCTTTATGTTTCGAAATTTGCAAACGGGCTAGTTTTAAGAAAGTAGCAAAGAAAACCGACCGAACAACAAGAGCCAAAAACCAAGAGACAGTTACACATCCGGATATAGACAAACACAACACAAACACCTAAAACATAAAACACAGAAAGAGAGTATCCCTAACCCAATAAAAACCATGGGTGCACTCATGTGCTCCGTCGAGTAAGCAGTACCTGCCTGTAATTAGACACCCGTCGAGTTACTCATTGTCTTGACTTGGGAAAAGTCAAATCCAGGAATAGGAAACACTACTTATGACCCAGCAAAAATGCCAGATCGTATTTGAGACCCTGATTTCCCATAACGATCAATTAAGTCGTGGTGCCGACCATAGAACTTCTGGAGAGATACCATCAACCTAGGTACAACAAACCCTTGTTCGAGTAGTTTAGCAGTCAACAGCAGTGATCGGAATAACGATCGCAGGATCTAGAATAAGTTTGAAATGTACACACCATATGCTGGAGCTGCTGGAATGTTGCTGTCGATGAACGGGAAGTTGACAATTGGAAAGTTGAAGTCATCACGCTTGTCGTAGAGCCAAGGTTGTAGTTTTCCCCGAGTCTATTTCTAGAAGTAGGTCTTATTAAGAGGCTGACCTTAGTGTATTGGTGTCTTTAATTTCAAGCTCGCTAGGATAAATTGAATTGAATGTAAATAGTCACTAAATTTAGCATTGTTGAGGGACAAAACATCATTAATATAGCGGAATGTAAAATTAAAGGTCTGAGCCAGTCTTTTCTTTCTTCTTCAGTAGGTCTTCTGGGAACTCAGCCTTAATCTTTGTAGCGAATTCCTTATTTCCAAAAGTTATAAATAATAAAAATAAATTCTTTAAAATATTCAACTCTGAATAGGGGAATTCTAACTGGTTATCGTCATAGACACAAACAGATTATACGGGCTCTAGCTTGTAACTAAAAGGTACAACTTATATTTACGTATTTCTCAAATTTATATAGTGTTATTTTTAATACATTAACACAATATCATTCTTCGCCGATACGTACTCACAATTGCTTAGTATTTCTGACAATGGTATTTATTTGTAGATTATTAATATACACCATGCATAACTAGACTAAAGTTATTGAATAAATGTGTCCTTTCGAAATTCAAACGTCATTCATAAGAGATAAAAATGGCCTTTTTTATATATCGATGTAATCTCCGTACAGAGACACACATAAAGTTATCTTTCGTTCCTCCTCATCTGGAGGAGGTAAGAACGACAACTCTCCCCTTAATAAGATTTTAAGAACTATCAATGCATACTACATGTTATATTTATGACATTGACAAATTCACTAAGTATTCAAAATATTCGTGCATTTTACATGAATTTAAGTAATTTATACTTACATCAACAGGAAGCGTCTGTGCCACGACAGGAAATTTGGTCCAAAGTCATATGTATATCTGCTATGGTGTCGTATCTACTGCGGTCATAAGGTACAATCTGCATTTATATTTCATAATAAATTTAGCATTGCTAGAGTTAAGTATTATTATTTTTTATTTATTTGCACCCATAGGAATTAGATCCCATTTGGGGCGAAATATAGTAAGAAAGGGAAACAAAATTGGGCGAAATGTAGCAAGAAACGTTCGTTTTCTGACCAAATTTCTCCCCAAATAATGGGGTCAAATTCCTGTGCTACACCTATTCCCCATATCAATTACCTTTTTATTCGGATGCAGTTTCAATCTAATTAAAATTTAAGATCTTTCACTTGCTCCCCTGTTTGTTATTGTCACTGTATGTACTCTGCATATGAAATCTGTTACAGCCCGGCGGGCTCATGTATCAGTAATATCCCGTCCGGAAACCCATAACATATAGGTTGATGACGTCATCCAAAGCAGTCCAGTGGGCTTTAATGAATAACATCCCGGTAGAAAATCCGAAACACACCACTAATATGATTGACTGCTGCATGTCAACAATGATGGCGAATGTAACGATGGACGCCATGGCTGTGGACCTCTAACAGTGTAATTTTGAAATAAACAGAATATGGTAGTTATTTCCCATAACATCTCTTAAACCTATATCAACCCTCGTGCGAGGTCTCGGTTGATATGGGTGTCTCGGGGTTAGTAATGGTATGTGATATAAAATGACCTATATGATATTCCATATATAACGAATTTCTTAGTCGTCATAACGAGTTAAAAATAAAACATCACCCTGACACTAACGGGCTTCAGTACAAAACAGATTTTTACATGTTCAACAGAGTGTTTGTTGGAAACTTACTTGTAATTTATATTTTTCTATTTAGAAAAATTATAATTTAGTCATGTTTTGTCGATTTACACATTTTCAAAACGATATCAAACGAAAGTACATGTATATATAGGCTTTCAATTCTCAACAGGGGCCTTGGTGTCCGAGTAGTTAAGATAGTTCGTCTACTATTGATCACGTGGTTTGTCAACATTGTTGCGGGTTCTAGTCTCACTGCGGGCGGGTGTACTCGACTCCAATCTTATCATATTATAATTGACAAGGATTGCCAGTTTTCCTACCGAAGGTCAGCTCTCCAGGTACTCCGCCTTTCTCTCACAATAAAAATTGTACGCCATGAAATAGCTGAAAAATTGCTGAAAGTTGTGTTAAACATCATTCAAACAAACAAACAATCAATTCTAAACACGACATCCTTTTGTTTATACGATCTCAAACGAATAGTGCTTTATATAGGCTTTGATTTGAATATTTCTCAATACGACTTCCTTATGTGACGTCAACCTTTATTTATTAAAACAGATTTCAAATAAATTAATAGAAATACACATCTATATAATGTCATTTAATGGTTACAGGTGTTCATCAAAGAACAAAATATATGCTACTCGCAAAACTACTATTCATACGTCATCGCTGTTTCTACCGTCGAATTTGTCAAGTATTATGGAATTAAATTTCCACATTAGTTTTGGAAAAAAACAAAACAAAACAAAAACAAAAAACAAAAAAAAACAAAAACAAAAACAAAAGCAAAACCACAAACAAATACAGACAAGAAATAAAAGAACGTTTAAACAGTACCATCGTTATCATTTCTGATATTCTTATTGGCCGATATCGGTTAAAGTTACATAATATAAAAAAATATCTCTTGTGTTTATTATTATGTTTAAATTGTCAATGTTTATTTGTATTGCGTGACCCGAGTGCAAACTGAATAAATAAATTAATACTAACTTCTTTAAACTTCAGTCTTCTCACGGCTTTTGCATAGTCATCCCAGTACTGGTGCCCCGCCGATGTTATCTCACGACGGTACCTTTTTTGAACTGGTATACTTCTTCTTGATCGATGTTGAAGCTGGGACCATACTGGGAGGGTTCCCAGTGCTCGACCCACAGAGCATCCCAGCGCGTCCCCGGGTGGCGGATAGGGGAGACCCTCTCTTTGGGGGTTGTCAGGTCATAATACGGAAAGCCTGACCGCGGACCGTAGTGGGTAACGTGTTTGGAGAATGCCATGCTCCTTGCACGATAAAGACCCCTTTTGTGGATTTCGAAAAAGAATAGGCTCATTGTTGCCGCTACAAAAGGCTAAATTTCCCGTCCCTACCCAAAACTCCATACTTTTCCAGTGGCAGCCAAAATTGTATTCCCTGTGACCCATCCCACCCCCATTACCTGTTGATTTGTTGTTTGTTAACTTGATCCCGTCCTGAACATAGCTGAAATACTGCTCGCTGGACGTAAAGCAGACATCCAATCAATCAATCAATCAATCAATCGATGTTGAAGATTTGTAGATTGTTCTGCTTCGGAAAGAACTTTATGTAAAAGGGATTGAATGTACCTGTCCTCTTCTGCTGTCAAATTCGTTTTCCAATTATGAGGGGTTTCAGTTACCGCAAATTTACTAAGACACAAATTTTGTACGATATGGAGAGGTGTTCCGGAGCCTTTGTTTAGGTCCATTTTGTAATTTATGCAGTCTTTCAACCCAGTTGGCAATGGAATAGGCTCAAATGAGTCCATCGGAAGTGCATATACATAGATATACTATGCCAAGTATCCTATGCCACTCATACTGAAGTGCCTGCTCTAATTGTTGCAGATTTTGCTGTCGGCGCACGCGTTGATCCAGTTCATCCCACAGATGTTCAATTGGGTGAAGATCCGGAGATCGTGATGGCCAACGGATCACATTGATATTCTGTTGCTCTTCAAAATCTACTATTACACGTGCTGTATGTGGTCGGTACGACGGCTTATTCGGGGCAAACAACAAATAGAAAAAAAATCTTATTTCGTTTATATACGATTTATAAATCCGTTCGAACGGTTTATTAAATTGTTGAAACGGTTTATTAATTCGTTTGTAAGGTTTATTAATCCATTTGAACTGTTTATCAAATCGTTTTAATGGATCTGCGCCTGAAACGGTTTATTACATCGTTTAAAAAGTTTATTAAATCGTTTGTACGATTTATTTATTCGTTTGTACTGTTAATTAATTCGTTTGTACGATTTATTAAATCATTTGTCCGATTTATTAATTCGTTTGTACTGTTTATTAATTCGTTTGTTCGATTTATTAATTCGTTGTACGGTTTATAAAATCGTTTGTGCGATTATTATCAAGGGCCATAGGGACCAACATCGTCTAAGTAGTTGGCCTTCTACTATTGATTATCGAGGACCAAAGGGGCCACATGGTCTAGGTAGTTAGTCATCTACATTTGATTACCAGGGACCATGCATGGGGACCATGTGGTCTATGTAGTTGGCAATATACTATTGATTACCAGGGACCATAGGGACCACATAAATAAACCGTTTAAACGAATTAATAAACCGTACAAACGAATTAATAAATCGTACAAACAATTTAATAAACCGTACAAACGATTTAATTAACCGTACAAACGAATAAATAAACTGTACAAACGAATTAATTAATTGTACAAACAATTAATAAATCGTACAAACGATTTAATAAATCGTACAAACGAATTAATAAACCGTACAAACGGATTAATAAACTGTACAACTGTACAAACGATTTAATAAAGCGTACAAACGAATAAATAAACTGTAAAAAAATTGATTAATTGTACAAACAAATTAGTAAATCGTACAAACGAATTAATAAACCGTACAAAACGAATTAGCAAATCGTACAAACGATTTAATAAATCGTCCAAACGAATTAATAAACCGTACAAACGAATTAATAAATCGTACAAACGATTTAATAAACCGTTTCAGGTGGAGAACCAAGGAAAGGCGTACCTGGTGTCCGCCGCCGCCCCCCCCCCCCCCCCCCAAAAAAAAAACCTTAAAAAAAGAAAGAGAGATAGGGAGAGAACGATAAGGTAAAACGAGAGAAAGTGAAAGAAATATGATATTTATTTTAAAAAAATTCATTATTTATGGTCATAGTTGAAAAATAAAGCAGGTAAAAGAAGGGGAAAAAGTAAAAAAAAATGAGTCCAGAAAACTTTGTTTGGATGGCTACCAAATGCTTAGATTTCCGAAGCTTCCTGGGGGCTTCGCTTAAAAGCTTAAAACGTGACTCATCGCTGAACCACACTGTTCTCAAGTTCTGTAAATTCCATACACTAACCCTTGCTCGGCGGTGTTGGTGTCTCATTGTTGCTCCAACGTTATGTCTTTTTGCCCGCAATCAATGAGAGCGTAACAATTACGTACTGTCTGTGGTGATATACGGCGCAACCCAGGGACGTTTACAGCTGTTTCTGTTTCAGCAATAGTCCTGTTCCTTAGATGGAATAATCTAATGTAGCGACTATGCGCACGAGCTGTAACACGCGGACGCCCTGAACGTAGTCGGTATGTCGTAGAACCAAACTGCTGATGAACTTTATAAGTTCTGGGCAACAACATTTTGTGATTTTACGGCCTCAATTCGACCGATAGCGATATTCCTAGTAGCAGCATCTAACCTTGGCATATCGTCACCTCATCCAAATTTTAGTTTACTAATGTAGTCAAGAAAAGAAATAGCGGGGTTTTATACCTATTGTCCGACTTAAAAAAAAATACCCATGATTTGTACGTGAAAGTCGACCCTGTTTTTAGCAATGCGTAATTCATAATGTTTTCCAGATTTCGACCACAGTCGTTCACGGGTAGATGAACTTAAATAATTTCACCTGGAAACCTTTAATTAAGGTGTACTTATAATGTTGTGTATATATATTTGAATATTATGTTATTTGTCATCCTCACAAGTCAGGGTTTCTGTGTCCACATGTGTCCACGAAACCCTGACAAACTTAGCTAGAAAATTCCCGGGCTAGAAGATTTTCATATGACGTCCAACATTCAAATATCAACCAATGAAATTGTTTGAAAGAAGCAAGTGTTTGGCAGTAGTCATTCTTACTCATTCTTGAGTGAAACGAAAACGTAACTAATATAAATAACACGGTAATAACAAACTATGATTCCTTAATGGTATTTTTGTGCAATTCGCATGGTTAATTGCATATATTTACAGACAATAACCTTTATTTTTGAAATAGTCTTTCTTCCAAGTTTTTCAGACTGACTACAAACGTTTTTAGGTTGACTATCCGCAAAAATCTACTACACCTTAAAAATTCACGGGCCTTACTTGGGAGGATGCCAATTTTGTCTTCTTTCTTTATTCCCAGAGCAAGTAACCTTAGCCTCGTTCCACGCTATGTCAAATTAGTAACGAAGGAAGAAGTTCCAAGTTTTATGCAGTTGATGAAATGACGTCATACTGTAGTGAACAAACAGGTTGTGAACGTCATGTACGTCAAATCGTGACTTTATTTTGCACAAGATTACAAAGCCATCTTGTTTTTGAAAGTAGTTTTGTTTCCGTCATGTATCGAAAAATTAATATTTTTCAAAACGTCTATAAAGTCATTCCAACCAATCGTACGAAACTTTTTCCAGAGTTTTAAAACTAGCACAAATTTCTCTCAATTTGTGCCATTTTCCACATGCAACTTTAAAAAGTACCGGTATAGTTTTCTCTATATTTATACAGCTTGTTGGACGTTAAACAACAACCAATCAATATATTTATACATTTTTAATTTTCCAGTTTAACAAATTGATTGTCATAACCTGGAAAAAACTACATTAGCATTTTGTATTAAAGAAGAATAAATAAAAATAAATCCTTAAATTGTTTTTCAATAATAATATTATATCTTTAAGTTTGGGGGCCTAGGTTGCCGAGTGGTTAAGGTAGTTTATCTACAATTGATCACGTGGTCTGTCAACACTGAGATTGCGGGTTCGATTTTCACTGCAGGTAGGGTGTACTCGACTCCAATCTTAATGGAAAAGCACGGTTCAGCTGAATTAGACATATAATAGGGAAGTACTACAAAATTTTCAAAAATGTTAATGGACATCTTGAACTACTTATTATACGTCCGTTTTTATTGTTTTACTTATAAGTTAAGTCCTTCTGATATAGTATTTGAACGGCCTGCATGTCTTATGATGAAGTATTTTATTGGCCTGGATGTACAATACAAAATTCCCTACAACACCAAAATATATAACAAGTTCAAAAGAATGAAGATACAATTATATTATTTAGATAAGTTTTTTCATCCCTGACACAATTGCATTTCTTATTACATATAATTGAACGAAATACATGACATTGCAGGACATTTGAAGTATCTTCAGTGTTGTTTTTCACCATCTCAATACTTGTATTAATCTGAAGTGGTAGGGGTGGTAAGCCTGGTGTGGTAAGGATGAGTGGAGAGAAAGTTGAAGAATGATACCAGTTTCATGAAGATTTAAGTATGTCAGGTAAGAGATAATTTTATTTTTTAAAAATGCAGAAACTAGTAATAGGTGATATTAATTAATTAATTAATTGATTGATTGATTGATTGATTGATTGATTGATTGATTGATTGATTGATTGATTGATTGATTGATTGATTTGTTCGTTCGTTCGTTACTTCCTTCCTTCCTTCCTTCCTTTATTTATTTATTTATTTATTTATTTATTTATTTATTTATTTATTTATTTATTTATTTATTTATTTATTTATTTATTTATTTATTTATTTATTTATTTATTTATTTATTTATTTATTTATTTATTTATTTATTTATTTATTTGCGGGATGAATATTTGTATATATCTATAAAACTATACATAGTGAAATAGCTCAGGTGACCTATTGGCAGGATCATTAAGATCTACAAACATGATATTTAGTGCATACGTGTTGGACGACTCATAATATGAGTTATGTCCCTTATAAAACGTCAAAATTACTGATTTTTGCAGAAGTGTTCTTTATAGGTAAAATGAATAATTGCAACTTCCTCTAGTTTGAATTAAATCCCTATAAATAAAAGTTAGAAACTATAAACACTTTTGCAGATAGTCGAAATAATAGTTTTTGTTTAGTCGAAGAAGACTATCTGTAATTTTTTAAGGTTTAGTCGATTTTTGCGGATAGTCGACCTAAATACAGTGCTATTTTTTGTGTAGTAATGAATTCCACATATTGACTTCTATTTCATTCAGTGCATTGGTCAGTGAACAATTAAAAGGGGGAACATTGTACCAAAATCTAATTAGTCCGAGAATCCTCTGCCGTCCAACGCTTTTTTTTGCGTGGGACCACACGCAAAAAAAATAGTTGGACGGCAGAGGATTCTCGGACTACAAAATCTCAAGCTGTTTGGGAAAAAACTGATATTTTCTGTATCGTTATATTCGTTCTGATATTGATGCCTATAGAACAATACATATTTTCACCGCTCATTTTGAACATTTGTTCAGGGAGTAAATTTTTGTTTAATAATATTTCAAAAAACCACGTGTGAAGTGGGATAGGCTCTATGGAGGTTACAAAACAAGACCACTTTGATTTGGTGCGCATTTCATGCCATATCTAGTGAAGTGACGATAGTTATTTAAACACAGTGTATTTAAATCCCTCAAGCACCATTCGTTAATAGTTTAGCGTAAACAATGTCCTAAAGGGCACATTGCCTACATATCCTACATATAAATTACAAACAACAGATACTTTCATAATACCCATAAAATGGAAAATGAAGCAAAAAGGCGGTTAGCTTTTTAGAAACTTGTAATATTCTTTCGTTTGAAAATATGGCGCGCTTTTCGAAAGGGAAATAGAAAGTAGAAAGAGGAAATACACACTTCCTGTTTCCTGTCTTAGTCTCGATCATCCAGACGCTTAAAATTACATTTGTGCGTCTGGATTCAGCTCTATATTAAACTCGTTATCATTACGCCCAAAACTGGGCGTAATTTTTGATTGGATGATATTTTTATTGTCTAAAAAATTACTTCCGCTCATATAAGAAGTGTAAAACAAATTGTAACAAAGTTTACATTTAATTATTTTTATAAAATATAACTTTATCTATTAATTAAACCAATATTATTGTTATGCATAATCAAGAGTGAATCTTACTGTGACGTCATTTTATAAGTATAGATATGGTTGCATGGTTTTCCTGATCTAAAAATAGGGCCCTAAAAATAGACTCATTGTTTTGTCTCCACCTATTGGTAGCGAAATTGCCACAAGGTGATCCCAGACGCTATTATATATGCGTCTGGGTGATCGAGACTATTCCTGTCTTGGACTTTTTTGGTGCACGCTACGTTCCATGATAGTTCGGTAGGTAATTTTGATTTTAATTGACTTGATCTAATGAAGTTGCATATCAAAGCGAACCATGTTATTATGGCGTTGTTGCTTAGGCCTATAGTCAGGCTAGTGTAATTTTTGTTTATGTATGTCATGTATGCCTTCAACCCCCTGACGGGATAACTGTGCTTAAATTAAATTAAATATTAATTAAACATAATCATCAGCGGAAGTTCAGGGTAGCATATCATCTACCATAAAATTGTTTGTTTGGTGTTTAATGCCACTTCGATCTACCAAAATGAAAATTCAGCCACATTTCACAACGCTGTTTAGCTGTGGAAAATAATTGTTGATTTCAAAAAGTGTAATACAAGTTATTGAAACCCCGTTGTAGTACCTCTTTCCGACTAAGGCATTTTTCACAACGTATCATAAACGATTGGAATAACCTACCTGAAGATGTAATTTCCTCAAAAACTGTCAATGCATAAACCTTGAGCGTCATTGGGAGACCGTAATGTATGAATTTAAGGAATAAGCTAGACACCAACACTAAATACAAGGGACTGAAAGGATACAACGATGACAACTCATTCCTTAACTTTTAGTGATAAATGTGTAACTATATCATGCTAGATTGGTGCTTGTTTGAGTAAATTGCAGGATTGCCATAAGAGGGTGGGCTAAAAAGGATCTTTTTTTCCTTCCCGACGAGCCCCACAACCATCATACAGGTATCATACAGGTAATAAAAGATTTACAAAAGGACCATAAACTCGATCAAACGCGGTAGCAGTTTTTAATTTTGACAAGCAAAATCCCGTCGGAATGACACGGTAAAGTGTATAGTATAGTAGGACCTCACGGTATCGATCTATTCATTGTATCGATTTATTTACTAATCCACTTATTTTCGTCAACCATAAACAACATAAATAAACAAACTTATTTCGGTTTCCTTTTTTGTTATATCCACTGATATTACTAGTCTCTCTATCTTGCCAATTCTGATTGTTATAATATTTTATCATGTTTTTTAAAATTCAGATTTTTTGGCCATGTTAAAATTAAGTATATTGTTACAACGGGGTTCCTATATACCTGGTTTAATAGAGCTTAAACAGCCAACCTCAGACTCAGTTTAGCAGGCCATGGCCAAGTGATCATAGAAGATGATAAACTACCTGAATCTCTAGGCCACCATGCCTCCCCCTTTTACCTTGTGGAAGAATTGAAAAAATGAGCTATCCTGTATGCATATATAGCCATTGCATAATATTTGTTTGTATACATATAGATTCAGATACGCTGTTTAAACAAAATTCCGTTTGATAATATGTGCTTTAATCATGTTTACACTAAATATTTGCACTTTCATTTTATATGGATATAGATACAGATTACTTGTGTCAATATCAATTACATGTATCCTGTACATTACTCCAAAATGTATTATAATGACAGATTTGTGTTCATAGAGTCATTTCGCCGAAACCAGGGGGTCGATACAGAATATTTAGTGTTCAGTAGCATTTCAACAATTACCACTATTGGTGCTTCAACCCAGACACTGTCCAAGAAAACAAAAATGTTATTGTTTATTTTATGGAACAATGATTCTCTAATAATTTTTTTCCCAACAGTATTGAAATATACAATGTTCGCATATTGTCAGAAAATATACAATTTATTTGTTCGAGCCGTAGAAACAGGTAGAAATGTGAGGCACTGCCGAGCATTTCTTACTAGACTAGTACTTGTTTCATGGCAAGTACAAATAAACTTTATATTTTCTTACAATCATGACAATGCAGTACCAATATGGTTTTTTCTGCAACCATAAAAATACATTTTATAAAAACAAAAAACACCAAAAAGTGAACTTCTTGTCCACTTTTTACATGAAATTTTCTGCGCATATTCAAGTGTTAGCATGACATAAACAAATATCATATTTGAAAACATGCCATAAACCAGAACAAAATACTAATAATACATGTATATATTGAATGAAAATGGTTTCATTTCTAAAATTTTTGTGAGAAAATTTTTTATTTAATAAGTTGGAAATGTTTGTATTAGTTAACTTTATTTTATTGATGGGATGGGACCTAGGCATAAATTTAAGATGCTTCAATTTCAATTTAGAAGGGGCCTTGGTGGCAGAGTGGTCAAGGTAGTTCGTCTACTACATGTATATTGATCACGTGGTCTGTCAACACTGAGATTGCAAGTTCGATTCTCACTGCAGGCAGGGTGTACTCGACTCCAATCTTAAATGACAAGGATTGCTAGTTTTCCTACCGCAGGTCGGGGGTTCTCTCAGGGTACTCCGGCTTCCTCCCCCAATAAAAACTGGACGCCATGAAATAGCTGAAAAATTGCTGAAAGTTGCGCTAAAACACCATTCAAACAAACAAAAAATCAATTTGGAAAGTTTCACTAGAAATTTATGTTATAAATGATTATTACTAGACTGACATGATAGTTGCGACACATGGAGCAGGATTTGCTTACACTTCTAGAACGCCACCAATTAGTGGGGTTTATGTCACACAGTTTTTGGTTTTATGTTGTGTGTCTGTTTGTTTTCTTGTTGTCTCCTTTTTTTTTTGTTTTACCATCATGACCATGGTTTTGTTTTTCTCTGACTTATCTTCTAGTCCTCCGGGCTCCTGTACTAATATCTGAAATGATTCTATTTACTTACAGAGAGCAGAGGATTTTTAGCCCATATGACAGTGAGAAAACTCCATCTGTATTTGTCACTGGTCTCCCCAGTTTGGCTGTTCATATACTTCCTATACACCTGTACATGTTGTATTCAAATGTGTTCATTGTTATTAAATGAAGTGAAATGAAATGAAGTTAAAGTGATGATCTATTACCTCCCACTGTTTTTAATGATTGAAATAAATGTTAATTAATAGTATCAACGAAAAACTATAATCAACATCCAAAGTCCTCTAGTTATCTGAACTGTAGCAACAAAATGTTAGAGTTTTGGATATATTAATAATATGAATGGTCTGTATCTTATATAATCTAATACTGAAGTTAAAATTAATTATAAAAAAATTATGTCATTTTTGATAGTTTGATATGGACGTCATATGACGTTCACCATATATTTTCTATATTTCTATCGGATGTTTATTTCCAATTTGAGTCTTGCATGTACATGTACATATCTGATATTTGGTTTGTAAAAAAAACCAGAAGGAAAAGTCTTATTGAACAAAATGACCCAGGTAGGAACATTTAATACTAAAAAAAGTTGTAATTTCAACATGTTACATTTCTTATTTAATGTACTTATTTACATGTAATTTATATATACTAAGGAAAACAAAAACCAAAGAAGAAAGGTAATTGAGTGAATTCCTGTATTTTTTTTTGTTTTTTTTAATTAACCTACTTGTAAATCATACAGTATTATAGTACAAGCTAGAAGTACAAATATAAAATAAAAACACAAAAAAAAAAACAAAAGAAAAAATGACAATACTGTATAGAATAAAAGTTTAAATCAGGAGAGAACAGGCTTCCTTACAACTGTCTAGTCAAGGTTGGGGATGTCTGGTCATAATATGGAAAGCCTGGTCACAGACCATAGAGGGTGACATGTTTGGAGAGTGCCATGCTCCTTGCACTCATTGTATGTTCACCTTTCTACCCAATAGCCATAATTAATCAGTGGCAATCTAAATTTTGCTACAGATGGCGATGTCTCAACCTGTTTACCCATTTATTTTAATGTAGTTTAACTTGTTCCCATCATGACGCTCGCTGGACATACGGCAAACATCCAATCAATCAATCCTTACAAAGGATGAATAGGTACTGTACATGTGGACAGAAATTAAATTGTAAGGTATTTGGCAAAAGTAAGGTGGTAGAATATTCGAATATCTGGAGCACTGCTTTTCATGTTATGTATGCGAGTTATGTCCCTTTTATGTAGGTCTTTCCACATATTTTGCATTTCAATTGTAACTCAACACAAAATCCTATGATTAGAAGTTTAATAGTTTTTTGTACAATGTAGTAATCTTTCTAAGCAACTTTGCCAACAGGTTAAGGTACATATAGTTGGTCATCTACGTGTACCATTCATTGATCACAAGCCTGTCAACAGGTTGCATGTTTGAGTCTCACTGCAGACTGGGTGTGCTAAACTCCAATCTTAACTGGCTGTAATTGCCAGTTTTCCTAAAGAAGATTGGTATTTTTATCCGGGTACTCAGCTGGCTTTGTCCCCAATAAAAACTGGATCCCGCAATAAAGCTGAACAATTCCTAAACACTGTTAAAAAAAGCAATCTAAGCAGTTTTTTTTGTACGCAAAGATGGTTGCCTATACAAATTTTAATTTTAAGAGAAATGGACAGGTACAAAATGTACTTGTAACTGTTTTGCACAATGCAAATAAATAAGGAATAACTAAGTTTGGGCAAATTTCTACACTCTTATAGATAAAGTTAAGTTTTCAAAAAAGGAATATTTTTGTTGGAGGAGAGGGGGGGGTTTAAAAAATAGGCTATATAGGATACATGGATGGACAGCCAGCATTAACATTTTTTGTTTGTGGATATTTGGTTTAAAGTACACATTCTGTACATATATAAAAATATGATTTTCAATTAAGGAGGTAGGTGTTAAGGGAGATAACTCAAATTCAATATTTGTCAGTAGAAAGCATTAAAAACATGGAAGTTTAATAAAAATAATAGTTCTTTTTATTAATAATTATTTGATAATTTTTGTTTATAGGTGTTCCATAATATAGGATGTACTAACACAGTCAGGTTTGCTTTGAGCATGTACTTTAAAACAAGTATTTGATGTCGTCATCCTGATCTGTTTTCTTTACTGATGGTTTTTTGCTTTAAAATTGCTGAGAAAAAACGGAATCAAAAAGCCTTCAATTGCAGAGAAAAAAAGAATATTTTCAAACTAAATTTATTTTCTGAACATTTTAACAGCAGATGTTTCAGAGTTTATAACACAGGCACTTGTTTCAGAAAAAAAAATTACCCCTATACTCTAATATAACATAATATAATATAATATTATATTAGAGTATAGGGGTAAATTTTTTTTAAACAAGTGCCTGTGGCTTATAACCAGTTTGCCCATGCTACTAGTATCTGGGCAGACACACTCTGATATCGTCTGCCAGTATTGATCTTTTAATTTATTTAAGGATTGTTTCAATTGCTGGTTAGATTATTGGATATAGACGACTTGGGTCGGTTTACGTCAATAAACCCACGAAGGCAATACGTCGTTTCCAAGATATAATCGCTCTCGTTAAAGGAGGTGGAAATTGTAATCCTGATCACGTGACATCATAAAAAATTTAGGGCACTTTTAGTTTAAAAACGGCGACACTTGATACGAAATGGGACGGCATAAGAAAGACGATGCAAAACGAAACATGTGCTGTGTTGTGCGGGGGTGCAACGCCAACACTAAACATAAAATTTATGGAAAGGAGTCAAGTTTTATTCCATTTTACGACGTTCACATGATGTTAAAGACGGTACGTTGAGTAAAGTGCCCTAAATAAAATCACGTGATGCCATTACTCACGTGATATGATACATCTAACTACCTATCTTGAAAACGACGTATTTATACAGCGTAAACCCACCCAAAGTCGTCTATGTCCAATAATCTAATCAGCGATTGACAACAATTCTTATATTTTAAAATTCAATAAATAAAAAATATATATAATCAATAGTCAAATAATATTTGCAATTCACAATTATTAGTGTCGTCACTTGTTTGCAGAAGAATTCATGTTTAGTCAACGTCATCAATACTTATATTTATGACGTCACCAATCAGTCATGTGATGATATACACATGATATACCAAGTTAGGTTATACGAAATGGACAATGTTGCTCGGCTATTGTA
The DNA here is from genome assembly GCA_944474755.1 of Limnoperna fortunei. Taxonomy (NCBI): domain Eukaryota; kingdom Metazoa; phylum Mollusca; class Bivalvia; order Mytilida; family Modiolidae; genus Limnoperna; species Limnoperna fortunei. The sequence goes on from OX104125.1 coordinate 35,510,710, forward strand.
TATATATACTCATTGTATGAGATCTATTTTTATTCTTTATCATGATTATATTATATAATAATTTGTTATTTTAAATGTTGGCATCTTGAATATAGCTGAAATATTGCTCGTGGACATTTAACACTAAACAATCAATCATTTTCTGATTATTTTAACAGCAAATGTTTCCAGCAGTTTGTAACCGATTTGCCAATGCTATGGGCAGACATACTCTGATACCGTCTGCCAGTATTGATGAGGCAGTAAAAGCTCAGCCATTAAATATTGCAACAAAGAGAAGGAAGAGAAAATTTGTTTTCTTTCACAAAGCAGAGTACACAATTTACGACTTTCCGGTTAGTATTAAGTTTATCACATATTCTAATATGATGTTCTTCAAATTCTTTGAGACCACATGTACAACAATGATAAAAAATGTTTTATGTGACCAATGTCATAATCAGTCAACAAGTTTCACTCGGACCGCTTATATCAAGCTTTTTCCATGTGTTACATGGACATCACTGCCAACTTTATGCCAGAACAGTATATTGCAAAATGGTATTGACCAATAGGTTCCATCAATGCTTTTACAAGACCTAATATTTTTATAGAAAGAAGTACTAGTTGTACTCTACCTGGTTCTCATTGGCAATTGTTGGTAATTGGATGTATCCCAGAAATAATCAAACAGCACATGTAACCATGTACCTCTGATCTTTTTACTGGTAATGTCCAACAGTCTGACGATGTTTGGGTTGGTCTGCTTTTTCCACAGTCCACTGGGAGTAGGCACAAGGTAGGGAAAACATCTATCTGACCTTAAGCCTGCCTATGGATGGGTTAAAACATATAGCTGGCCTAGCCTGCCTATGGTTGCAGAACTTCAGATAAGATTTTCATCATTGGGTTTTTCACCCATCTGATAATCACTTTTATCATTTTTTGTAACCCACTCAAAAATAAGTTAATTGGGTTTTTCACCCATCTAAAATTTATTGGATTGGGTTTTTTATGCTGACTAAAATGTATTTCACTATGGTTTTATACATGTAGATAACCTTTTATCGTTTTGCAGCTTTTTCTTCCACGTCTATAATATTCATGGTGCCACAACAAAATACTAGACTGGTTCTAACCATTAATAAAATTTTTGGAAGAAAAGTATATTCAACAGGGAACATGCATCTCTTCTTGTGAAATAAGTCTCCATATCTGGAGCACTGTATACTGCAAGAAATATACATTACATTTGGAATACCTTGGTTGTTATGTTACAAAATAATGGGAATCGTAATTATGCAACTTTGTGTATTTATTTGAATGAATTAAAGCAATCACTGAACAATTTTATGCACTCAGTGAGTGAATTAAATAAGCATGTTTCTAAAAATTGATTGGGTTTTAGGCCTTTGATATTGCGTTTTGCAACGCAAAGCTATAAAAATAATTGGGTTTTATGAAAATCTAATTGCGTAATAACGCAAATACGCAGCTTATCTGGAGCTCTGGCTGGCCTAGCCTGCCTATTGGTAGGTTAAAACATCTAGTTGACAGAGCCTGCCTACCATTTGGAGAAGACTAACAGACCAATGATTAATAATAATCAAAAGTTGACGAGTCAAAAAATGGAATTCCAATAATGGTGTGTTTGTATGAATGGTATGAATGGTACCACTTTCAGCAATTTTCAGCTTAATCCTGGCATCCAGCTTCTGTTGAGGAAGGAAGCTGAAGGACTCAATCATCATTGTTTATATAACAATATGATTTTGAATTAAGGAGATGGGTGTTAGGGGAGATAACTCACATTCAATAATTGTCAGTTGAAAGTATTAAAACATAAAGTTTAATAAAAAAAATAGTTTCTTTTTATTAATAATTTATTTGATTTTTTTTTTGTTTATAGCAATTCCATAATATAGGATGTACTAACACAGTCAGGTTTGCTTTGAGCATGTACTTTAAAACAAGTATTTGATGTCGTCATCATGATTTGTTGTCTTTTCTGACGGTGTACTCGACTCCAGTTTTAATTGACAAAGATTGCCAATTTTCCTACTGAAGGTCGGGTTTTTTTTCCGAGTACTCTGCCTACTCCCCAATAAAAACTGGATGCCATGATATAGCTAACAAATTGTGGAAAGTGGCATTAAACACCATTCAAGCAAGCAAGATTAAAACGTACCTATTTATTACATACCCAGGTGTTTTAATGGTATAACCCTTACAAATGAAATAAACACATGTTGCCATCCCTGGGAATTCAATGTTACATCCCTTATAAATAACTTATCTATTTGTTGCCACCCCAGGTGCTTTAATGGTATAGCCATTACATATAAAATAACCATACAAAGCCTTCCTTACATGTAGGTGTTATATTATGGTACAGCCTTTACAAATTTGTCATGTAACTTTTAATCTTATGTCCTTATGTCTATTTTAAACTAGCTTCAAAACCTACTTCACGAGAAGGATGTCATTCAGTCAGAGATTGAAGAGACTCCATTTTGTTCATATAATCCAGAGAGCACCTATTCACTGAATGGAAAGTTTGGAGCCGACATATTGAAAGATATAGCTGATGCCAGTTTATCAGCTACTGACAAAGTTACACTATCGGCAAAACTTGGTGAACTGGTACTTCGGCAAGTTAAAGACTCGGATGGATTTATGTCTGAACTTATGTGCAGGTAAAATGTCCAACTTAGGAAAGTTGAGGGACATATAGATTTTCTGTCTGTTTGTTGGTTTGTTCATCCGCTTCTTGCATTGAAACTCTTTATATGAAAATGACTTCTCACCTTCATAAAACTCTGTACTCTTTTAGAACATGATGAGGTCTCTTCACTGGCAAAATTTTGTATGGCTTCACGGTTGAGTAAACTTTGAAAAAGGTGGTGTTTACCAATATTTGCCAGTGGTACGTTAGTGAAGTAAGCCTCATTTTCTTGTTTTAATTTATATTTGCTGATAAATGGATGTTAAGCAACAATCAGTCAATCAATGAATCAATGTCTTTTTTTGCAGAAAGGTTAATCTTAAGCATCCTTTAATAAAGCAGATACAGAATGACAAGGAAGTCATTTTGTGTGTTGTCCGCGGTGTGATACAGACTTCTGATAAAGCAGAAATCAAACGAACAGATAACACAGAAGGCTCTGTAAAACTGATAGAGAAGGCAAGTAGCTGACACTACATGGAGCTGTTTTGGGGAAATCAATACATGACTTATTTAATCTACCACTTGTGAACACTTATTCAGGGGACCTTTTCCTTTTTCAACTTCAATCGGTTGCTAAACTGGTACACTGCGGCCAAGATGGATTCCGCAAAGTCCGCGAAAAAACACGGCCGAACGCGACGCGGCAATCAATTTTTTTAATGATAATTGTCCTCGCACGTTTCGTGACCAAAATGACTGCACAATCGTCTATTCATGGACTTCATGGTTTTGCCGCAATAAACACGGCAATTGTACAAGGCATATGTTGTAACTGCAGAAATTCGTAATGAAAGTATTTGTTGCAGAAAGGCAGTAACATTTTTTAAACCTCGTTACTCAGACGTCTTTATTTTATGTTCGTTTTATATAATTGATCATTCAACAGATTCTATTGCTGTGTAAAAAATGTAAGAATCGGACATGCATGGAGTGAGAAATCATGTGTCAATTATTGATCTCTTTGAAGACCTGATGAGATTAGATTAATGGACAGATAGGTGTGCCAAAACTAACACACCTATTACCAAAAAATCAATAGGTGAGGCGGGAATCACTCAATGAATGGGAGGAGCAAAAACTATAAGTGACACGTGTCTCCGGCTGACATCAAAATTCAATGTTGTTCAAGTGTACAAAATTACTTTAAAAAATTTAAGTAAATATGTGTTTTTTAACAGTTTCCACAAAACCTACGAATATCAAAGTTTTGAAAACGTGTGTGGGACAAAATATTGCACCAATGCGTTTGAGACAATAAAACATTCCGGTCGGCGTAGTATTTTAATTACACGGAAAGTCCACGTGTTGGTTACCATCAATTAACACCAGTCACCTGAACAAGGAAGCCAGCGGGACATTTTTTTATTATAGGTATAAAATTTACCGTAATTCATACCTTTCAACTCTTACACACATTTATACACGCGTACATGTTGTATATTAGTTGACCCCACAATAAAATCGCAGGTGTTCCTTGATCAATGGACCGTTCTATTTTGCATCCGGTGGACGACAGGTATCCTAATTCCTTGGGGCACCATAAGGAGAGGTGTTTACGCCAGCGTTTTATTAACACCTACTGATTATATTATAAGAGTTTAAACACACCTTTATTGTATAAAACTTTACTATATCTGTTTTGATACCCCTTTTTTTACAAATTAATATGAAAATATTTATTATGTAAAATAAATAATAAAGTACCCTTCTTGAACATGTTTTTACTGACGATCTGGAAAGAATTAATACATAACTGAATGGTTTAATGACAGGAACAATACACTATCTTCAAATAAAGTATTTATCGAATTCAGTCCATGACAATTACGTTTACGTTCGCGGACATGTGTAAGAAATCGTGGATCCATTGGGGACATCATATCTGAAGTGTCCGCGAATGATGAACTTCTGTCCATCAGGAATGTCCATCATGGACTCACGGACTTGGCGTAATCCGTTTTGGCTGTAGTGTATATTATCTGATATTACCACAGGTAGCAGTAGAGCATGAACTGGTATCATTGGAATAACACAGATAGGCTTCCTGTTACCAACCCCCTCCTCCCTTATAAGGAATAATGCTGTCCCTAGGTGTTATAATGGTACAGCATTTACAAATTTGTCATATAATTTTTAATCTTATATTCTTATGTCTATTTTAAATATTTTATATTTCAGATCAACATACTCATGATGATTCACTTGAAACCAAATCATGCTAACTTGTTAGTCTTAACGGTGCCTTAATTTACACTCGGAATGTAGTAGATGACTGTTATATATTTGATGGTGATAATGTTATTTGTGTTTTTGTCAGAGTTTTTTCAACTTGAAAATGCTTTTTTTTGTTTTTAAATATAGATCAAAGGTGATATTGATATAGAAAGTGGAGCCTCTAACCTCTCTACACGAGACATAATACTCGAGAAAGGAACAACCTTAGCATACAAAGTCTGGGAACTAAAAATAAATGTACCAACTGGCGAAATGTTGCCCATGGTAGCCGCAGGACTGAGTGGAGGATTTTCATCAATGGACGGTATGGTTATACTACAGCATGGGGTGATTGAAACTTTTCCACTTGTCGACACTGGAATCGGGCACAGTGTGGAAAACTTTTAGACCCTACATTCCTTGATATCTATCATTTGAGATTGTAATATTTGCTCAATTTAAGCACAAGTAGAAAACTGTTTTTCCTCATACCCGAAATTATTACGGTACTTCAAACACTTAACCTAAATCTTGAGTTTTACCATAAGGCTAGATCTTTAAATCTGTCTCTTAACCTATAAACAAGGGGCCTCGACAGACGAGTGGTCAAGGTTGTTCGTCTACTATTGATCATGTGGTCTGTCAACACTGATATTGCAGGTTCAATTCTTTTGTCATCAGCTAACGTTTCAGGGCCAGCATGTAAACTTATTTTGTTATACATCTTGGTATTTTTAATTGATTGCCTCACATTGATTCAAATAGCTTTGCACTGATTTTGAGAAAAAACGCGGAAAAATGAGACTCTGCAGAATTAAATATTGTGACAAAGTTTTAAAAATTCATATATTTTAATTTTGTTTAAAAACTCAATACATGAGCAAAGTTGGTTATTTCGTATAACCTAACTTGGTTTTTTCAGCACGTGACTGATTGTGACGTCATAATAACATGTATTGCTGACGTTGACTATACATGAATTCTTCCGCAAACAACAAGTGACGACACTAAAATTGTGAATTGCAAATATTATTTGATTACTTGTAAAATATTGTTCTTGTTACTTCATTTTTACTATAGTATTTAAAATATAAGGTTTGTTTTCAATTGTTGGTGAGATTATTGGATATAAACGACTTTGGATCCATCTACGCTGCAACATTTCTTCGTCTAAGCTCGCGTTCATAGCATTTTGTCAGCGTCTTCGTTGTGTCTCTCTCGTTCTGTGTGGACGTATGGTCACACATTCGAATTTCGTCAATACTCGAATTTTGGCGATTTCCTTTCATTCAGCAATGTAAACAATGAACCCAAGGTTAAATTACTTTCAAAATATGGTGCATTTATTGCTCTAACCAACTGACTCTTAAATAATAAAATATAGTGCTTTTCAATGAAATTAACGTCCGTTAAACCAACACACTTTTATTGCCCAAACTCGAGTGTACTAGTATATACTACATGAAGCACGATCTTTAATCTCAGTGATTATTTATTTCAGGACGACACGGATTATTATAAACAGAGCAAAGCGAAGATCATTTTCACATTATTTCAAAGGAATTTCACGCTGGAAAATAAGGACATTAGTCATGTAGCAGACGACCGAAAACACAAAAATTCACGTCGGAAATTGTTTCAATTTGATTAAAATGTGAGATAAAATGCAGTTCGGATAGTTAGAACAACTTGTTGAGAAACGATTTACAATATGATTCACTGACGATAACTGAAATGGACATCACAGCAGACGAAATTTACAAATAAGGGGGAGGTGTGGTCACATGCTTCAGTCTGGGATTTTAAGGATTTATTGACTCACATACTTTGAGGAAATATGTTTTTAGACTGAAATCCACATTCTAAACGGAAAGTATCTTCTATTTAGCTAACAAAGTAAGTTGATTAAATTTAGTGTTTTCGTCATGTATATTGAAAAAATGTACACTATGAAAGTAGACCAAACTTAATAACATTTTATGCAAACTTATTTTGTCATATATCTTGGTATTTTTAATTGATTGTCTCCATACAATATTATTATTATGACTCAGAAATAGCTTTGTACTCATTTTTAATGGAGAAATGCACTGAAATAGGACACAACAGCTTAAATATTTTAAATTTAATAATTAAAAATAAGGAAAAGAGGGAAACTTGTGGAAATCACAAGGTTTTGTTTTCACATTTGTTTAAAATGTGTCGATGTAGGCTATTGTAGCAGTGTTGAATATTTTTTCATGAAAATTTAGGAATATAGTGTACCATTTTTAAAGTAATTGCACTTAAATTGCTAATTTCTGTATAAATGTGCAAGTTAACATCATTTCAATCATTTTAATAATTATCACATTTGGTGCAATACAGCAAATTTTGTAACAAAGAGCATGTTTTCTTCACTCGACACATAATTACACACTGTCGGAACTCACTCAATGTTCATTATTTTATCAATTTTTGCCAAAAGTTAGTTTTTTATGTTACAAAAAGTACATTTAATATTTAATATTTACTAAAAATTTGAAATTAGTGTTTAAGCCATTTTGAATTGTCCATCATTGAAAAATTTTAAGTCTAATATGATTACCCCTTTCTAAGCCAAAAAGTACTAATATCTTGATACATATTAATTCTTGGTTGTTTTTTTTTTCGCTCGACAAGGCTTATCAGGTCCATATCAGATGAGCTCGAAGATACAAGATACTCTCTAGATACTGGTTATGTGTTATGTTTTATATATTGTAACACTTCTTAGTGTCTGGACAGGTCTGATTAATTGCAGCAAAGATGAATTTTTTTTATCGTGATGTATGTTTGTCCTTAATATTCATGAGCTTTGGTCAGTGATGTACGATTGGTCAAAAAGCTAAGCAGATTCTTCACGCACGACTTATGACCATGTTGACTATATTATCTCTAACCGTTTTCAAGTTATAAGTCAAAAACCGAATAACAGAAATGTGTCAAGGCTGATAACTGGAATACGGTTCATATAACAGTTTCGGATACAATATACTAAATGAAGGTCTTGATGAGAGGATCACTTTCAATAGACATGTTTACTATATTATCTTTAACTGTTTTCAAGTTATAAGTCAAAAACTGATTAGTCGAAACCTGTCAAGGGCCATAACCTCGAAAACGGTTTGTCGTACAGTTTTCAACCCCATATATCAAATGTAGATCTCAATGAGAGGAACATTTTACTAGTATATTGTCTGGTTCAATTTTTTATGGTTTTTTAGTTATATTGAAAACAAAATTCAGTCGAAACCTGTCAAGGGCCATAACCTCGAAAACAGTTCGTCACACAGTTTTCAACCAATTATATCAAATGTAGATCTCAATGAGAGAAACATTATTCTGATATATTGTCTGCTTCAATTTTTTATGGTTTTTCAGTTATATTGAAAACAAAATTTAGCGGAAACCTGTCAAGGGCCATAACCTCGAAAACGGTTTGTCGCACAGTTTTCAACCAATTATATCAAATGTAGATCTCAATGACAGAAACATTTTTCTGATATATTGTCTGCTTCAATTTTTTATGGTTTTTCAGTTATATTGAAAACAAAATTTAGCCGAAACCTGTCAAGGGCCATAACCTCGATAACGGTTTGTCGCACAGTTTTCAACTATTTGTATCAAATGTAAATCTCAATGAGAGGAACATTTTTCTGATATGTTGTCTGCTTCAATTTTTTATGGTTTTCGTGTAATATTGAAAACAAAATTTAGCCGAAACCTGTCAAGGGCCATAACCTCGAAAACGGTTTGTCGCACAGTTTTTAACCAATTATATCAAATGTAGATCTTAATGACAGAAACATTTTTCTGATATATTGTCTGCTTCAATTTTTTATGGTTTTTCAGTTATATTGAAAACAAAATTTAGCCGAAACCTGTCAAGGGCCATAACCTCGAAAACGGTTTGTCGCACAGTTTTCAACCAATTATATCAAATGTAGATCTTAATGACAGAAACATTTTTCTGATATATTGTCTGCTTCAATTTTTTATGGTTTTTCAGTTATATTGAAAACAAAATTTAGCCGAAACCTGTCAAGGGCCATAACCTCGAAAACGGTTTGTCGCACAGTTTTCAACCAATTATATCAAATGTAGATCTCAATGACAGAAACATTTTTCTGATATATTGTCTGCTTCAATTTTTTATGGTTTTTCAGTTATATTGAAAACAAAATTTAGCCGAAACCTGTCAAGGGCCATAACCTCGATAACGGTTTGTCGCACAGTTTTCAACTATTTGTATCAAATGTAAATCTCAATGAGAGGAACATTTTTCTGATATGTTGTCTGCTTCAATTTTTTATGGTTTTCGTGTAATATTGAAAACAAAATTTAGCCGAAACCTGTCAAGGGCCATAACCTCGAAAACGGTTTGTCGCACAGTTTTCAACCAATTATATCAAATGTAGATCTTAATGACAGAAACATTTTTCTGATATATTGTCTGCTTCAATTTTTTATGGTTTTTCAGTTATATTGAAAACAAAATTTAGCCGAAACCTGTCAAGGGCCATAACCTCGAAAACGGTTTGTCGCACAGTTTTCAACCAATTATATCAAATGTAGATCTTAATGACAGAAACATTTTTCTGATATATTGTCTGCTTCAATTTTTTATGGTTTTTCAGTTATATTGAAAACAAAATTTAGCCGAAACCTGTCAAGGGCCATAACCTCGAAAACGGTTTGTCGCACAGTTTTCAACTATTTATATCTAATGTAGATCTCAATGAGAGGAACATTTTTCTGATATATTGTCTGCTTCAATTTTTTATGGTTTTTGAGTTATATTGAACACAAAATTTCAATGGCGGCCATTTTGAAAATGGTGGACTAAAAAAAAATTTTGATCCGATATATGTAATTAGGACCCTCATATCTACTTGGAAACCAAGTTTTGTGTAAATCCGACAACTTTGACGTTTTCGACAAATTTCGCTTCAAAATCGCGTAACCAGGAAGTTGATAGAAACAAAAATTTTTGCGTAACGAATCATGACCAGGAGTCTAGCAACATTTTCCCCACTTCAGATTTTTGATAACGGTTACAGTTTCTGAGTTTATCTGAACACAAGGTTTTTGGGTTTGGGGCAGATAACTCTGTTACTAAAAATAGATTTGTTTCGCAGGGTGACTCAGGTCGAGCCCAGGTAGTGTCGGTTAAGTGTGCCAAGTTTCAAAGCGATTCGTCAAGACACTTTTTTGACATCTGCGGCGGAAAAGAAGAATAATAAAAAAAATAATAATGAAAAGTCATTTGTTCAGAGAACAAATGTGAGGTCTTTCCCTGCATTTTATTAGTCTTATGTCTAGGTATATAGTTGCTAATGACTTTACGGTCAGTTACCATGGTTTTAGTGTACAAAACAAGTGGTTCTAAGTCAGAAAATGTATGGTTGTTAAGGACATTTAGTGGTTGCTATGGACAAAATGTCGCTTCCGGTCATACAATATGATATTTAAATTCAGATAGTGATCCCGATTCCGTTTCCCATGTATTGTCCGCTTCAATTTTGTATAGTTAAAGTGTTATTTTACAAAAACTGTTTATGGTGTCTGCCATTTTGAAAATGGCTGCCTATAACCATTCGACTTCGGTCTTAATACGAAGGGCTTGTTATGATCGTTACAAAAAAACCACATGTTAACTATATTATCCCTGACGGTTTTAAAGTTATAAGCCAAAAACTGATTAGCCGAAACCTGTCAAGGGCCATAACCTCGAAAACGGTTTGTCGCACAGTTTTCGACAATTAAATTAAATGTAGATCTCAATGAGAGGAACATTTATCTGATATATTGTCTGCTTCAATTTTTTTTTTATGGTTTTTGAGTTATTTCAAAAACAATAATAAGCCGAAACCTGTCAAGGGCCATAACCTCTAAAACGGTTTGTCACAGTTTTTGAACCTGTATATCAAATGTAGATCTCAACGAGAGGAACATTTTTCTGATAAATTGTCTGCTTCAATATTTTATGGTTTTTGAGTTATATTGAAAACAAAATTATAATGGCGGCCATTTTGAAAATGGTGAACCGAAAACAAATTTTGATCCGACATATGTAATTAGGACCCTCATATCGACTTGGAAACCAATGTTTGTGTAAATCGAACAACTTTGACGTTTTCGACAAAATTCGCGACGAAATCACGTAAACAGGAAGTGGATCGAAGAAATTTTTTTTGAGGGACAAATCATGGCCATGCGTCAGACAACATTTTCCCCACTTCAGATTTTTGATATTTGTCATGGTTTCTGAATTTATCTGAACACAAGGGTTTTGGGTTTGGGGCAGATAACTCTGTTACTAAAAATAGATCGGTTTCGCAAGGTGACTCAGGTCGAGCCCAGGTAATGTTGGTTAAGTGTGCCAAGTTTCAAAGCGATACGTCAAGACACTTTTTCGACATTGACCGTCTTTCCCGTGTTGTCCCTATTTCCATAGAAAAAACTGACGTTAAGCGTCAAACAATAAACCCCAGAGGGTAAAAATCTATTATTTTATATTGTAAAATATCCGTAGGCCTCCTCCCTCGGTTTCTTTTCTATTGTTTCTATAACATTCTAATTATTTAAAAAAAGGGCCCGGCCCCCAAACAGGGCAGCATGTAAACTTATTTTGTTATTCATCTTGGTATTTTTAATTGATTGTCTCACATTGATTCAAATAGCTTTGTACTAATTTTGAGAAAAAACGGGAAAATGGGACTCTGCAGATTTAAATATTGTGACAAAAATTTGTTAAACTAGTTTTGAAACATTAATATACATTATTTTGGTGTAAAATAAATACTTCTTTGTCATTTCGCTCTATTTATAGTATACATTAAATGAACACTTTCCATTTCAATGAGGTGTCTTCGTCGAAGCTCGCGTTCATGGCATTTTGTCAGCGTCTTCTGTCTCTCGTTCTGTGTGGACGAATACTACATGAAGCACGATCTTAAGTTTAATCTCAGTGATTATTTATATATTTCAGGAGGACACGGGTTGTTACAAACGGAGCTACCGACGATCATTTAAAGACGTTTTCATTCATAGGAATTTTACGCTGGAATGTGGAAAATAAGGACACGAGTCACGTAGCAGACGACCGAATACACAAAAATTCACGTCGGAAATTGTTTCAATTTGATTAAAATGTGAGGTAAAATGCAGTTCGGATAGTTAGAACAACTTGTTGAGAAACGATTTACACTATGATTCACTGACGATAACTGAAATGGACATCACAGCTGACGAAATTTACAAATAAGGGGGAGGTGTGGTCACGTGCTTCAGTCCTGGATTCTAAGGATTTATTGACTCATATACTTTGAGGAAATACGTTTTTAGACTGAAATCCACATTCTAAACGGAAAGTATCTTCTATTTAGCTAACAAAGTAAGTTGATTAAATTTAGTGTTTTGGTCATGTATATTGAAAAAATGTACACTATGAAAGTAGAACAAACTTCATAACATTTTATGCAAACTTATTTTGTCATACATCTTGGTATTTTTAATTGACTGTCTCCATACAATATTATTATTATGATTCAGAAATAGCTTTGTACTCATTTTCAATGGAAAAACACACTAAAATAGGAGACAACAGCTTTAAATATTTTAAATTTAATAATTAAACAATAAGGAAAAGAGGGAAAGTTGTAGAAATCACAAGGTTTTGTTTTAACATTGGTTTAAAATGTGTCGATTTAGGCTATTGTCACAGTGTTGAATATATTATTCATGCAAATCTAGGAATATAGTGTACCATTTTTAAAGTAATTGCACTTAAATTGCTAATTTCTGTATAAATGTGCAAGTTAACATTATTTCAATCATTTTAATAATTATCACATTTGGTTTAATACAGCAATTTTGTAACATAGTGCATGTTTTCTTCACTCAACACATAATTACCCACTGTAGGAACTCACTCAATGTTCATTATTTTATCAATTTTTGCCAAAAGTTAGTTTTTATGTTACAAAAAGTACATTTAGTATGTACTAAAAATTTGAAATTAGTGTTAAGCCATTTTGAATTGTCCATCATTGAAAAATTTTAAGTCTCATATGATTACCCCTTTCTAAGCCAAAAAGTACTAATATCTTGATACATATTAATTCTTATAAAATATAGTTGTTTTTTTTTCGCTCGACAAGGCTTATCAGGTCCATATCAAATGAGCTCGAAGATATAAGATACTCTCTAGATACTGGTTATGTGTTACGTTTTATATATTGTAACACTTCTTAGTGTCTGGACAGGTCTGATTAATTGCTGCAAAGATGCGTATTTTTTTTATCATGATGTATGTTTTCCTTTATATTCATGAGCTTTGGTCAGTGATGTACGATTGGTCAAAAAGCTAGGCAGATTCTTCGCGCACGACATATGACCATGTTAACTATACTATCTCTGGTTGATTTTATATGTGTAATATGGTTTTTAATTGTATCGCAAAGGTCTCGGGAGTGATTTTATATGCGTAATATGGTTTTTAATTGTATCGCAAATGTCTCAGGAGTGATTTTATATGTGTAATATGGTTTTTAATTGTATCTCGAAGGTCTCAGGAGTGATTTTATATGTGATATATGGTTTTTAATTGTATCTCGAAGGTCTCAGGAGTGATTTTATATGTGTAATATGGTTATTAATTGTATCGCAAAGGTCTCAGTAGTGATTTTATATGTGTAATATGGTTTTTAATTGTATCTCAAAGTCTCAGGAGTGATTTTATATGTGTAATATGGTTTTTAAATGTATCTCGAAGGTCTCAGGAGTGATTTTATATGTGTAATATGGTTTTTAATTGTATCGCAAAGGTTCAGGAGGCATTTTATATATGTAATATGGTTTTTAATTGTATTGCAAAGGTCTTGGGGGTGATTTATATATGTAATGTGGTTTTTAATTGTATCGCAAAGGTCTCAGGAGTGATTTTATATGTGTAATATGGTTTTTAATTGTATCGCAAAGGTCTCAGGAGTGATTTTATATGTGTAATATGGTTTTTAATTGTATTGCTAATGTCTAAGTAGTGAAATTGTATGTTTAGCCAAAACCTGTCAAGGGCCATAACCTCGAAAACGGTTTGTCGCACAGTTTTCAACAATTTATATCAAATGTAGATCTCAATGAAAGGAACAATTTTCTGATATATTGTCTGCTTCAATTTTTTATGGTTTTTTGAGTTATATTGAAAACAAAATTTAACCAAAACCTGTCAAGGGCCATAACCTCGAAAACGGTTTGTCGTACTGTTTTCAACCCTGTATATCAAATGTAGATCTCAATGAGAGGAACATTTTACTAGTATATTGTCTGGTTCAATTTTTTATGGTTTTTTAGTTATATTGAAAACAAAATTTAGCCGAAACCTGTCAAGGGCCATAACCTCGAAAACGGTTCGTCACACAGTTTTCAACCAATTATATCAAATGTAGATCTCAATGAGAGAAACATTATTCTAATATATTGTCTGCTTCAATTTTTTATGGTTTTTCAGTTATATTGAAAACAAAATTTAGCCGAAACCTGTCAAGGGCTATAACCTCGAAAACGGTTTGTCGCACAGTTTTCAACAATTTGTATCAAATGTAGATCTCAATGAGAGGAACATTTTTCTGATATGTTGTCTGCTTCAATTTTTTATGGTTTTCGTGTAATATTGAAAACAAAATTTTGCCGAAACCTGTCAAGGGCCATAACCTCGAAAACGGTTTGTCGCACAGTTTTCAACCAATTATAACAAATGTAGATCTCAATGACAGAAACATTTTTCTGATATATTGTGTGCTTCAATTTTTTATGGTTTTTCAGTTATATTGAAAACAAAATTTAGCCGAAACCTGTCAAGGGCCATAACCTCGAAAACGGTTTGTCGCACAGTTTTCAACTATTTATATCAAATGTAGATCTCAATGAGAGGAACATTTTTCTGATATATTGTCTGCTTCAATTTTTTATGGTTTTTGAGTTATATTGAACACAAAATTTCAATGGCGGCCATTTTGAAAATGGTGGACCAAAAAAAAATTTTGATCTGATATATGTAATTAGGACCCTCATATCTACTTGGAAACCAAGTTTTGTGTAAATCCGACAACTTTGACATTTTCGACAAATTTCGCGTCAAAATCGCGTAACCAGGAAGTTGATAGAAACAAAATTTTTTGCGTAACGAATCATGACCAGGAGTCTAGCAACATTTTCCCCACTTCAGATTTTTGATAACGGTTTCAGTTTTTGAGTTTATCTGAACACAATGTTTTTGGGTTTGGGGCAGATAACTCTGTTACTAAAAATAGATTTGTTTCGCAGGGTGACTCAGGTCGAGCCCAGGTAGTGTCGGTTAAGTGTGCCAAGTTTCAAAGCGATACGTCAAGACACTTTTTTGACATCTGCGGCGGAAAAGAAGAAGAATAATAATAATAAAAAAAATTAAAACGCATTTGTTCCGAGAACAAATGTGAGGTCTTTCCCTGCATTTTGTTAGTGCTATGTCTAGGTATATGGTTGCTAATGGCTTTACAGTTAGTTGCTATGGTTTTTGTGTACAAAGCAAGCAGTCCCAAGTGAGAAAATGTATGGTTGCTAAGGACTTTTAGTTGGTTGCTATGGACAAAATGTCACTTCCGGTCATAAAATATGATATTTGATAATATATGAATTCTGTTAGTGATCCCGATACAGTTTCCCATGTATTGTCTGCTTCAATTTTGTATCGTTTTGAGTTATATTGAAAACAAAATTTAGCCGAAACCTGTCAAGGGCCATAACCTCGAAAACGGTTAGTCGCACGGTTTTCGACCAGTTATATCAAATGTAGATCTCAATGAGAGGAACATTTTTCTGATATATTGTCTGCTTCAATTTTTTATGGTTTTAGAGTTATATTGAAAACAAAATTTAGCCGAAACCTGTCAAGGGCCTTAACCTCGAAAACGGTTTGTCGCACAGTTTTCGACCAGTTATATTAAATGTAGATCTCAATGAGAGGAACATTTTTCTAATATATTGTCTGCTTCAATTTTTTATGGTTTTAGAGTTATATTGAAAACAAAATTTAGCTGAAAACTGTCAAGGGCCATAACCTCGAAAACGGTTTGTCACACAGTTTTCAACTGTTTATATCAAATGTAGATCTCAATGAGAGGAACATTTTTCTAATATATTGTCTGCTTCAATTTTGTATGATTTTTGAGTTATATTGAAAACAAATTTTAGCCGAAACCTGTCAAGGGCCATAACCTCGAAAACGGTTTGTCGCACAGTTTTCAACCAATTATATCAAATG
Source organism: Limnoperna fortunei (assembly GCA_944474755.1). Taxonomy (NCBI): domain Eukaryota; kingdom Metazoa; phylum Mollusca; class Bivalvia; order Mytilida; family Modiolidae; genus Limnoperna; species Limnoperna fortunei. The sequence goes on from OX104125.1 coordinate 35,526,954, forward strand.
TAGATCATAATGAGAGGAACATTTTTCTAATATATTGTCTGCTTCAATTTTTTATGGTTTTTGAGTTATATTGAAAACAAAATTTAGCCGAAACCTGTCAAGGGCCATAACCTCGAAAACGGTTTGTTGAACAGCTTTCAACCAATTATATCAAATGTAGATCATAATGAGAGGAACATTTTTCTCATATATTGTCTGCTTCAATTTTTTATGGTTTTTGAGTTATTTCGAAAACAAAATTTAGCCGAAACATGTCAAGGGCCATAACCTCTAAAACGGTTTGTCGCACAGTTTTTGAACTGTTATATCAAATGTAGATCTCAATGAGAGAAACATTTTTCTCATATATTGTCTGCTTCCATTTTGGTATGTTTTTTTGAGTTATTTCGAAAACAAAATTTAGCCGAAACCTGTCAAGGGCCATAACCTCTAAAACGGTTTGTCGCACAGTTTTTAAACCTATATATCAAATGTAGATCTCAATGAGAGGAACATTTTTCTCATATATTGTCTGCTTCAATTTTTTATCCTTTTTTAGGTTTTTCGAAAACAAAATTTAGCCGAAACCTGTCAAGGGCTATAACCTCTAAAACGGTTTGTCGCACAGTTTTCAAACTGTTATATCAAATGTAGATCTCAATGAGAGGAACATTTTTCTCATAAATTGTCTGCTTCAATTTTGTATGGTTTTTGATTTATTTCAAAAACAAAATTTAGCCGAAACCTGTCAAGGGCCATAACCTCTAAAACGGTTTGTCGCACAGTTTTTAAACCTATATATCAAATGTAGATCTCAATGAGAGGAACATTTTTCTCATATATTGTCTGCTTCAATTTTGTATGGTTTTTGATTTATTTCAAAAACAAAATTTAGCCGAAACCTGTCAAGGGCCATAACCTCTAAAACGGTTTGTCGCACAGTTTTTAAACCTATATATCAAATGTAGATCTCAATGAGAGGAACATTTTTCTCATATATTATCTGCTTCAATTTTGTATGGTTTTTGAGTTATATTGAAAACAAAATTTCAATGGCGGCCATTTTGAAAATGGTGGACCAAAAAAATTTTTTGATCCGATACTTGTAATTAGGACCCTCATATCTACTTGGAAACCAAGTTTTGTGTAAATCCGACAACTTTGACGTTTTCGACAAACTTCGCGTCAAAATGGCGTAAACAGGAAGTGGATCGAATAATGTTTTTTTGTATGACAAATCATCGCCATAAGTCAGGCAACATTTTCCTCACTTTAGATTTTTGATATCTGTCATTGTTTTTGAGTGTATCTGCACACAAGGGTAAACAGTGTTTGGGGAGATAACTCCGTTTCTAAAAATAGATCGGTGTCGCAGGGTGACTGAGGTCGAGCCCAGGTAGTGTCGGTTAAGTGTGCCAAGTTTCAAAGCGATACGTCAAGACACTTTTTTGACATCTGTGGCAGAAAAAAAAAAATAATAATAATCATACGAAATACAGTAAGGTCTTTCCCTTGGAAAGGGGAAAGACCTTAATAATCAGAAGAAATACAGTAAGGTCTTTCCCTTGGAAAGGGGAAAGACCTTAATAATAATCAGAAGAAATACAGTAAGGTCTTTCCCTTGGAAAGGGGAAAGACCTTAATAATCATAAGAAATACAGTAAGGTCTTTCCCTTGGAAAGGGGAAAGACCTTAATAATAATCATAAGAAATACAGTAAGGTCTTTCCCTTGGAAAGGGGAAAGACCTTAATGAAAAGTCATTTGTTCAAAGAACAAATGTGAGGTCTTTCCCGGCATTTTCTTAGTGTTATGTCTAGGTATATGGTTGCTAATTTTGAAAATTGCTGCCCGTAACCATTGGACTTTGGCCTTGATATATGGTCAGTTACTATGGTTTTAATGTACAAAGCAAGTGGTCAAAAGTCAGAAAATGTACGATTGCTAAGGACATGTAGTTAGTTCCTATGGACAAAATGCCACTTCCGGTCGTGAAATGACACATTTTAGTAAATAACATCATTCTGATTCTAAAAATATATGGTTGCTAAGGACTTTTTATAACATTTACCTTGTTGCTAGGGTATGACCTTTGACCTTTGGCTCAAATTGAAGCTCTTTTGATACTGATCACTTTAAACCTATATGTTTACTATATTATCTCTAACCGTTTTCAAGTTTTAACAAAAAAGCAGATTAGAAACACGTCAAGGGCAGTAACTTGAAAATGATTCATCGCACAGCTTCGGGTCAAATGTACCAAAATCCGCTACTGATTTTTCAAAATCAGTGGTGGATCCAATGAGGGTAACAACCAGCGCCAAAGCCAAAAATGTAATCCCCGCTCGTCCTCGCCATAAATTAATGCATTTGCGGTATTAATTCGTTTATTATGATATCTCTGTTGTATATACTGTACCACATAAAGGTTTCTGGACACTATAAAAACCTTGTTCGTGGCCTTCCTTTTCCGATATCCCCTTTTTACGCCCCCTCCCTTCGAAAATCCTGGATCCGCCACTGATTGATTTTGAAAAATATTTACTCTAATTCATAGAAGATAACTATATTACATTTATTTTAAAGGTTAGTCATGATTGTTAACTAAATACAATACATAAATAATATCTGCTAATCATGCTAAAATCGATATCCTGTATTTAATGTAACACAATTAAGATAATAAGGCCGAATTGACTATGGCCGATTTGATCTATGGACGAAGTGTATTATGGAATTATGGACGAAACGATTATGGCCGAGACGTCCAGATATCCTTTGATCCTTGCGCATGCGGGTTTATCATATCCGAGTATATCAAGAATACAAGAATACAAGTTTATTGACCAATTATGGACCCTCAAGGGGCAGTGACAATACAAACAATAATGATTCAGAAACATTATACAAGTTATAAATAAAGAAATTAACTTTGTTAATACAAATTATATATCAAGTATATAAGTACTAATAAGATCTATGTTAACTTAGATCTATATCGATCAGCCATTTGCTTTTGTGAAATACTGCGCCGTAATACTCTTGTGCTTTTTTGTCATCAGCTAACGTTTCACGGAATTGATTATTGCATACTGATTTAATATCAGGTCCATAGATTCCGTAGCTGGTTCTGTATTGACAGTTTACTGTATTGTTATCTAGACTGACAGTGTTGAAGTTGTCTGTTTGCCTGGCCAGCACGTTGTTTGAGTTATTTTGGTAAGTTGATCATAACCAAACATTCTGTCCAAGAAATCAAACTACTAAGTAGTTATAACAGTTTCATATAGCATGTCCCGTAAAAGCGGACATTAAAAGGGAAACCAACTCTTCTCTCCAAAACGGCAAAAGAAAAAAATTCTTTTGTTTAAAGCCTGAGACGACTCGTATCTGGGAAGAAGAATCCAGACATTCTCGCCGCCCCCCCCCCCCCCAAAAAAAATATAAAATATTGATTGCACAATTTTTAATTCCCGCTTCATACCAGGTTTCTTTGCACAGAAATTTTCTATGAATAAGTCTTAACAGATGCATGAAATTGCATAATTGGAACAAAACTATTAATTCGGGGTTCACCACAGGCTATTCAAGGGTGGTGCTCCTCCACTCTTGAATTTGTTTCCTCCACCCTTGAATTTTGAGCTCCATACTAAAGTTTGAGTTTACTCCTAAAACAATGAAGTTTTTAAGTACAAAAATACATGTATATTGTGACTGGTAGCAAAAACACAAGTGGGAAAACAAAAACAAAGACTGATAACACTTTTATGAATACATAAATGTCACTCTAACATTTTTATGAGTAAGGAAATGGATCATCGTCCGACTTGCACTACCCTTGGATTTTGAGCTGTGGTGATCCCTGTAATTGATGACATATCATGTACAGATCTGTAACTGGTGAACTGGTGGTGCCAAAAATGTGTAACCTGTATTCTAAATGTTGACATATTTTGGTGATTGTTTTGCGTGACAAATGAAACGGCTTACCTTGTATGGTCCAGCTTACCCTCCTTTTGTAGATCTAAAAAGTTTCAAATTGAATTCAACAATTATTTTCTACAGTTATTAAGCGTTTTGAAATGTGGCAGATTTTTCATTTTGATAGAGCAATTTTGTATAGTTAAGTTTGACCTAAATTACAATGAAAGTGTATGTTTGGAGTCGTGGGTAATATCATCTGCAGTTAATGTGTGAAAAGTCTAGCGGTTTGTCCGAATACTACTGAAAGTTACGAAAGCAGACCATGTTTTTGAAAACGACACTAGGTCCCTTAAGAAACTCAAATGGCTGACTTCCTATGTAAAATTCAGGTGGGAAATGTCAAGGACAATTTGGGATTTGTAAACAACAAAGGCATACTATAAAATATGGACATGTTATCGTGTAGTATTGTTTTAAATTGGATTTTAACACTACAAAGGTACTATATGAAATAATAAAACAATGCAAGCAAAACACTTGGCACAAGAGGGTGTAACTTATAGTATAGTATACCTGTACCATTTTTCAGCTCATTTTACAATACCTGTATCAGCATCAGCTTTGATTTTGGCTAGATATTTGTGAAAACGCAATAAACCTTTCAATATTACACAGGAGGATTCTTTATAGGAAACGACGAACTTCTATTTGTATGCCCTTGACACGGTCCTTTAATTTGGAAATATTCTCTTTGAATCTTTGTATTTTAAATCTGTATTCGCACTTTGAACAATTAATGTTTTATTTTTTAAATCGGGTGCCTACATGTAAAATGTAGAACCAGAGGTTTACATGTAACTGTACCCAGGTAAATGTGCCAAAGAAATGATTTTTATCTATCTTGATCATTATTCTTTGTTTGTTTTTTTTAATTATTATTTGATGTTAGTTACATCTATATGGTTTCAAACAACTATTCGATTCATTTCAAGCAACCTTTATAACTTTGTTATGACCAGATCTATCCGATTAAAATTTATCAATTTTATGGCACAGATTTTCTTTGGGTACAGGTATTTTGTTAATATTGGATTAAATTGTGACACAGGTCACTTAGAATAGAGTTAGCTTGTGAATAGTATTGTGATTGATGTAAATAAAGCTTGTATAAAACTAACCTGTTTCTTATATATTTTTGTAAGTGACACATATAACTTATTTTTTAATGAAAAAGCCAATTATGTCATTGGGTACGGCTAAATTTTTTATGTCGTTGTCACTCAGTGACTAATGAAAACTAACAAGATATTGAAATGTCAATGTTTTGATTTGAATGTTTGTTATTTGTTAATCTCAGTACAGGTACAGGTCACATATTTTAGGCTTTACCAACATACATGTAAGTACTTATTATACCCCCCGCACTTGTTTCTATAGCTTTTAAATATGGCTATTTATTTGTTGTCTAATAAAAGTTACCCACAGCTGTTTTCATAAAACTTTTGAGACACAAAACTCATTGTAAGTAAGTTGAATTTGAAAAGAAATTATTTAAAGAAAATTGAAAACTGGGACAGAAACTTTTGTGATGTGTATGAAAAGTTTAAATTGAGGTTTTCATAAAATTCCTGATTTTTATGTGGCCTGCAAACGTGTTACAAAGTGACATACATGTATACAACTCACTTCAGGACTACATGTACACGTCATACAAATTTCCATCCCAGTTTTCCATGCGACTACATACATGTCACAGCAGAATGATATTTAGATTGTATCTTCATCCAATAGTACTAATATAGTGTAACGTGATTTTATGCCCACAACTCATGTACTTCCTGCAGTGTTCTCCCCAGGCCCTTTAAGCACCCCTGTACCACAGTGCTTTATTCTTTTGACACGGTGCTATCTTATCTACCCCGGTGGTTTAATTTCATGCCACGGTGCTATCCAAAACATTGACTCATGTCACTATTTCTTGTATTGTTTATTCAACAGATTAAAGCTATGGACAATACCTTCCTTTAATTAATACCTGGACTCGTGTAAGGTTTACCTGAACAGGTATAAACATCGGGGCTCGGTAGACCCAGTTACCAGTTACCGTTAGATTCATTCATAAATAAATAACCACTTATTTCTTAGCTCTTCACTTTTTGTACAAAAATTTTAATAAAATTAGACAAAGTAAGCTTAATTTTGAATGATTTCATTCATTTCAAGTGGATATTGTAATTGAAGTTAACACTTAATATCCTTAAGTTCCCCCACAAATAATTTGCATATGGTGGTCACGGCGATTTGAGACTTTCAGTATAAATTTTGCACAAATCTTCTTGAATCCCATTTTAAATTGAATTCAGTTACTTTAGCAGAAATTAGCACAATTATTAAACAATGTGTAATTAAATTGTGGTTGATATGCATAAATCTCTTCTTATTCTGCATTAAAATGTACGCTGATATATTTTGACTAAAAACACCAGGCACATGCACTAGTCCAGAGTTGCTTACCCTGCATTAGTGCTTATTATGCATCATACATGTATTTTGTGTTCTTGGTGTAGTATTTCGACCAAAAACTGCTATCAAAACAATATTAATATATTTTTTAACAAAATAAAGAATTAATATATAAATCTCTACACTCTTAAATGTAAATTTTGAAGAAAGTAATGAAAATTATTACTCTGTTAAATGAGAAACCAAATTTATTCACACCCATTTTTTGTGAAAGATTGATTATGGAACTTTTAAATGTGTAGGACTGTGTCTAGAAGTAAAATATGTATTACATGTTGAATTATATACTAAACTATAACCAAGTGTTGACTAACACAGTTAAGTAAATTAAAAAAAAATGTAATTATTTAAACAAAAAAGTGAGTTATACAAAAAAGGAAAGAAGACAGGTGTCAAGATAATGCAAAATGTTTGTACATGGCACATAGTTGGTGTAGCTTTATTGCTATAAGTGCCAATGTTAATAGTAGTTTTGTATTTATATCTGTTATCATCTGTTGTGTTCCAATAATTGAACATAAACAAATTAAGAAAAATATTAATACTATCTCATTTATTACATGTGTTAAATTCAACAAAGTTACCCACTGTAAGAGATAACACACACACACACACACCCACCCTCACACACAAATGCATGTGATGCACGAAATGTACGAAGTGACGTGCAAAATTGGACCCTTTTACAACGAGACACCATAGTGCTTTCCAAAATTCCTAGGGAGAACCCTGTCCTGTCAACGAATTTTAGAGACACATGTGACATACGTCTTGGATGGAAGACCCCCATTTCATCTGATTTATTTTGTTTTGTGTTACAGTGAACATAAGAAAAATCTGAAGTTTCACTTTTAAACTAATGCATGTTTTTATGCCATCCCTGTTTTGAGCTCACCTGACCCAAAGGGTCATGTGAGCTATTGCCTTCAATTGGTGTCCGTCGTCTTGAACTTTTCTTAAAAAATCTTCTCCTCCAAAATCACTGAAGGGATTGCTTTGAAACTTTGCACACATCATCAGTAAAATGTCCTCTATCAAGATAGCACAAATCATAGCCTAGCTCAAACCCAACATGGCCGCCATGGCTAAAAAAAGAACAGAGGGGTCTAAATTCAGCTTTTGGATTGTATTTCAAAAAGTAAAACAGATACAGGAAAACTGAAGTGACATTCCTTCTTCAACATCAAATGCTCTACAAAACACTCCATTGGGTCAAAGTTGTATGATGACTCCTTGTAGGAGTTATTGCCATTTAATTGTCCAAATTGATGATTTGTGCCTCAAAATCTTGAAAATCATTAGAACTAGAGAAAAAGTTAGCATTGCTTAATTGTTCTGCTCTATGAGAGCTACAAAAATGCTTTAGAGTCAAGATTGTTTGAGTAACCGTTTAAAGAGTTATTTTTCTTGAACTGTTTTTTTTCAATCGGTTTTAATCGATTTTAAAAAAATCTTCTCATCGGTAACCACTGAAAGTACTGCTTTGAATCTGTACACATCATCTGCCAAATGTCCTCAACAATGTTTGCACAAACCATGACCGCAGATTAACCAACATCGCCATTGCTAAAAATAGAACGGGGGGGTGGGGGTCAAAATACAGTTTTTGGCTTATAGTTCAAAAAGTATAACAGATACAGGAAAACAGAAGAGACATGCCTTCATCAGCATTGTAAGATGTACGAAACACTCCCGAGTCCAAGTGGTATGATGACTCCTAAAAGGAGTTATTGCCCTTTAATTGTCGAAATTGATTATTTTTGACATTTTTGCCTCAATTCTTGAAAATCATTAGAACTAGAGAAAAAGTTAGCATTCCTTAACAGTTCTGATCTATGTCTGATGAACGTTTATGAATTATTCTCCTTGAACATTATTTTAATCAATCATAAATATTCTCTTTGAAAGGACTGATTTTAAACATTGCACACGTCATCTTTAGGCAGTAATCTACCAAAATTGTGCAAATCATGACAGCTGACTACCTACATAGCTACTTTGGCTTAAAATAAAAAAAGGAGGGGGGTCAAGAAAGTTTTCGGCTGATAGTTAAAAAAGAATAACAGGTACAGCAAATTTGAAGTGAACATCCCTTCTCCCTTTTAGCATCAAAAGCTCCTCCTTATAAGTGTTTGGCAATTCCTTATAGGACATAAAAGCTGGATAAAAAAGGTTGTTTGGTTTCAGGTTCAATTGAGCGAAACAGGATCCTGGGAGCCTCTAGTTAATTAATATAATGTCCCGTAAAAGCGGACAAGATCTCTGCCAGTATTCATCATGTTCATAACTTCATAACTTTGAATAAATTGCTTTTTGCTTTAAAATTGTCCTATAGTCATGTAAAAGCGGACATGCTTCAATTCTCTTGATTATATACGAAATGAAATTATTCATGTCATCGCTTATTATACCCCGAAACTATAGGAGTCGCCCTGTCTGTCTGTCCGTTAGTCCTGGCATCTCGTAAGTTGAAATCCCAAGACCTTCTAAACTGCTTAATGGATTTTGACACAACATTACATGAAGGAAGTATTTAAATCATATGGAGATGTGCATGCAAAAAATTTGTTGCTTGGATATCATTCAGGGGAGAGAATTGGAATTAAGTTTTTCTAGTCAGGTGAGCTATTGTCATCATTAAGCGTCCGTCGTCCATCCATTGTTTGTAACTTTTCTTCAAAGATCTTTTCTGAAACCATTGAAGGGATTGCTTTCAAACTTTGTACACTTAATATTTAGCATGTCCTCAACCAAGTTTGTGAAATTTGTGCACGTTGACCAACCAGCATGAACGCTGTTGCTAGAACAAAAAGCTATAGGTTTTAGCTTATAGCTCGAAAATTATAAGAGATAGAGAAAACCCTCCTTCAGCATCAAAAACTCATTTTTAAAACATTGTGTGTAATGTGAGAAATCTTAAACGTGACTCCTACTAAACTGCTAAATGAATTTTGATGAAACTTTGCATGATGGAAGTGCTCACAGTATTCCTTGTATTTAGTCAGTTAAAAATAGTTTTAATCTTATCTACCTGTATGTCTGCACAGAAATATGATGGCACCATGAAACTTTATACAAATATGCATGAGGATTTGTGCATATAAAATCATAATAAAATATACCCCTGACATCAGCATACACACAGAAAAGAACGTGTTGAAAGTTGAGTTTCATTTGTTAATTGACATTTAATGCACAAGATATAAAATACAAGATATAAAATGTTAAAAAAGAACAAATTAATATTTATGGTATACAGATTTTGTTTATAATCATTAAATATTGGACCTTGGAAAATAACAGGCTGTTAATTATTCATTAATGGTATTCTTAGTGAGATAACCAGCAGTTCTAGATAAATACATTCTTATAAAATAATTTCTTTGAAAACCGTCCATACCCGTACTTCATTTGGGGTTTGTTATCTTATCTTTTATACCCCGTCATTCAAAGTTTAGTTTAATGAGATTGATATGTAGGAATCAATCTGTCTGTCTGTCTATCTATCTAACTAGTTTCTTTAATGTAACTTACTAGGTTCATGTAGACCATGACCAAGTTATCTTACAAATGTGTTGTTTTCTATTTTCAGAAATGACTCGCAAAGGTAAAAGTAAAGCTGTGAGGAGCAGAGAAAATAAGGAAAGAATGAGGGAGAGACGCCAGGCAGTAGATGATGCCTCTATGGGGTTGGCACCTAACCATAAGGAAAAACCCCTAGCCAGGACAATGGCTTCTCCTAGTGTAACTAGCGAGGAAAATTGTTCAGCCTACATGGGGATGGCAACTCGGGATGAGGAAAAACCCCTAGCCAGGACAATGGCTTCTCCTAGCTCTGCTAGCGAGAAAAATTGTCCTAATGCCCTGAGTTCTGCATCATCTCAGGGAAGTCTGTGTATCCAAAAGGGTATGCCACCGAGCTCTGACTCCCCGCCGTGGGTTTGTACATCACCGAATGTACCCTCGCCAAAGCTAGGCGTTGCAGATCAGACAAAACTGGTGGAACACCCTAGGAATGAGGGCACCAGTATAATGGATCACAAAAGCAAAATGATGTGCGAATCTAAAACTGAATATAGAACTGATATAGAAACTAACAATGAACACAAATCTATGCTTGAAAACAAATCTGATACTATACTTGAAACTCAACCTGAACCTAAGCCAGACTCAGAAAATGAATTAGATTCTGCTCTATGTAGTACTGGTTTGAAGCTTGACACCATTCACAACCAGCTAGATTCATTTATAACATCAGAAAATTTAGAGATTAGTGCAACTCTTCTCAATTGTGCAGTAAATCAGGTATGTGATATTTTATCATGTTCTTTGTCTCAACAAATTATTGCAAAAGGTAGTTTTCATCAAGGAAGCTTAAGGTTTGGATTTAATGCAGGAAAACAATGTGTTGCTAATTGTTTAGTTGCATTGGTTCAAAGTAAATTGTCAACAGTTAGAACCTGGAATTTTTCTATGTTAGATACCATTCTTTCACAAGGTAATGATTTGTACACATGGATTCATGGAAACAATGATTTGCTTTTAGTTTCTGACTTGCCTTCAGAAATAGAGATAAACAATATGCTAGTTAATATTGATATGAAAGAATCTTATGCTGCACTGATCAATATGGATGAAAACATTGATATCCCTGGTGCTTTGCCCCTAGATCAGGCTATTCAAGAATCTTTAATTGAAACAGATGGTTGCTTCATATGTGTTCAAGGCTCAACATCTTTAGTCATAAAGCAGGAAAACAGATTATATTTATTTGATTCACATGCACGAAATGATTTTTGTCTCCCTGAAAGTAATGGTACAAGTATAGTCATGAGTCTCCAGAGTGTTGATCATTTATATCATCATCTTGTTACATTTGTAAAAAATAACTCTCAAGTACAGTTTGAAATTACTGGTGTTGTTCTCCATATTGCACATGTAAATGTTGTTACTGCTACTGCTGTCAATAATAATGAAGGGTCTCATGATAGGTTGCAAAATCAGTATTCCAACCAGAACGATGAAAGTTTTAGTTTGCCAGAACCTGCAAAATGTACCCAGAATGATTTAGAAACAATTCCTACATGTGACTCCTTTGTATCAGGCAAGGAAAACACATCAAGCACTGACACTGAGGTAAGCAAAAGCTATAAACCTGATGTACAGTTCGTTAGTTCTATGTTGAATGCCAAATTTGATTTTAAACCAACTGATGCACCACTAAGGAGAAAATTATGTTCCAACTTAAAAATACCACTCAAATACATTTCAAAATCAGGTAACTTTAAGCCTGTAATGAGCATGGGAAATCCTGAAAACACAAAGAGTATTGTTGGTGATGGAAATTGTTTGTTTAGAGCTTTGTCTTTTGCAGTTTCACAAAGACAGGAATTTTATTCAATCATGAGAGAAACCATTGTGAATTATAGCTTGCAGAATGCTGACAGGTTAAATGCATTTGTTGACAGTACATCTGTAGAAGAACATGTGATGACAAACAAAATGCTAGAGAATAACAGTTGGGGAACTGCTATTGAAATATTAGCTGCTGCTGATTTAATGAGGACTGACATTTATACCTTTACAGAAGGTAAATGGTTAAGATATTCTGCAAAACGGATTGAAAAAGATGTTGTTATTAATGAAAAAGCTATATATCTTAAACTTCAAAATAACCACTATGAAGTTGTTACAAGTGTCATGAAAGATTTGAACATATATGAAATTACAAAAAGAAATGTAAATAAAGTGAAAATGACTAAAAGTAATTTGAAAGATGTATTGACAAATGAGAACTTTGAAAGTATTGGCTTAACACCTCCTAAAAAACAGAAAACAGACATAGAAAAAGAAAAGTATCAGTCAACACCTGGAATAAGAGAAAGAAAATTGAAATCAGCTAAAGAAAGATATGCTACAGATGCTGCATTTAGAGATGATGTGAAGAGCCGATATCAGTCCAACAAAGAGTCTATCAAAAGAAAACTTGTTAATAAGTATGCACATGATTCAGAGTATACTGAAGAGAAGAAACGAAGGTGGATAGCAATGTATGATACTGATGAAGTGTATAGGAATGATAAGATGGATGCGAGTATTGATAAGTATGCCACTGATAAAACTTTTCAACAAAATGTAAAGGATGCAAGCATTACCAAGTATGCAACTGATAAAACTTTTCAACAAAATGTAAAGGATGCAAGCATTACCAAGTATGCCACTGATAAAACTTTTCAACAAAATGTTAAGGATGCAAGCATTGCCAAGTATGCCACTGATAAAACTTTTCAACAAAATGTAAAGAATGCAAGCATTACCAAGTATGCCACTGATATAACTTTTCAACAAAAAGTGAAGGATGCAGGAATTAACAAGTATGCCACTGATGAAACGTATCGCAAAAATTTAAAGGATGTAGGAAGAAACAAGTATGCCACTGATGAAACGTATAGCAAAAATTTAAAGGATGCAAGTAGCAAAAAATATCTTGTTGATGAAGAGCACAGAAATAAAATAGCACGACAAACAAATGAAAGAAGAAAAGCAGAAAAGGACAAACTACGAAATATTGAAAATTTTATTCAAAAGTTCAAATTAGAATCAAAAAATGGACCAGAGTTTGTTTGTGGTTGTTGTTTTAGATTGTTTTTCAGAAAACAAGTGATTGAGTGCGATGACAAAACATATGAAAAGAAAGGTTCAGAAGTAGCAAATTTATCAAAGAAATGCATTTCAAATAAGTATGTGCATGAATGCAATGGCGATTGTGAGACAGCTTGTAAATATGCAAATTCTAGTAGAACCTCTCTTTGGGTTTGTTTTACATGCCATAGAAAGTTGTTAGTAGGTACTGTACCAGCTGAAAGTATAATCTAGAATTGGAGGAAGTACCTGCAGAGCTAAATTCACTCAACAGTCTTGAACAACATCTTGTAGCTTTAAATATTCCATTTATGAAAATACTTGGATTGCCTAAAGGCGGACAAAAAGGAGTTCATGGTCCTGTTGTCTGTGTCACTTCAAATATACACCAATTAACAGAACAATGTTTGGTATTCAGATGTTCAACTGGCAGAAAGTTGGCTAAACCCTATTCCAAAGGAGGATAATTCAAATGAACAAAATAGTAATCAAAATATGGAAAAGACAGATGTAGTTAGTCCAATTGTAAATGAAGAAAAAATTGATAGTGACAAATCGTTTAGTGAAGACTCATTGGCTGAAAAAGACTTGCAAAATAATGACCACGAAAGTAGTAATGAAGAATCATATTTGGATGATAAACTTAGAGGTGTTCAACTCAATACCTGTCTCCAACCAGCTGATATTGGACAAGAAATGCTAGACCAATGTTTTGATGAAGTGTTTGATATTTCCCCAGCAGCTGGCAATAAGCCGGCTAGTGTTTTGCAAGAGGAAGGCATTGAAGCAAAGTCATTCCCAACACATTTTCCTAGCGGAAATAACACTTTCAAAGAAGAAAGAGAAGAAAGGTCATCACTTCTTAGATATTTTAATATGACATTAATGTGTGTAGACAACAGATTTCCCAAAGATACCTCATATATATTTTTTGCTCAGTATTTATCAGAGCTTGATCAAGTTATGTCAAATGTCCAGATTTCATTAAGAAAACAATCACCAATAGCACCAGATGGGAAAAAAGTGACAAGTAGCATGCTTCTTAACAAAGAGTGTCTGAGGGATTTGATAAAAAAAGATGAAGCCATAAAGTACTTGAAACCAATAAGAGGAACACCACCTTATTGGCAGGCCACACAGAAAGATATGTTTGCTATGATAAGACAGTTGGCAAAACCTACATTCTTTTGTTCATTCTCTTCTGCCGATTTTAGATGGTCAGAAATGCTGGAGACTGTGATGAAACAACAGGGTGATACTAGAAATATAGAAGATCTAGACTGGAATGAGAAATGCAAAATCTTATACAGTAATCCAGTGACATTAGCAAGGATGTTTGATCATAGATTTCAAACCTTCTTGAAGGAAGTAATTTTGTCTGATGCAAGTCCTATTGGAAAAGTAGTTGATAACTTCAATAGGATAGAATTTCAGCAGAGAGGTTCTCCGCATGCACATTGTGTATTCTGGATTGAGGGTGCTCCAATAGTTGGTATAGATAGTAATGCTGATGTTGTTAACTTTATTAACAAGTATATTACATGTAAAATACCAGATAAAGTGGTTGACTTTGAATTAAATGAAATGGTTACTTCTCAGCACCAACACAGCAAAAATCATTCAAAGTCATGTAAGAAGAAAGGTACAACCTGTCGGTTCAACTTCCCAAGACCACCATCTAATGAGACATTTATAGCAGAAGTATTAGATACAACTGAAGAGACAGAAAATCAGGCAAAGCTGAAAATTAACCAGCTATGGGAGTGTATTCTTGATAAAGAAAATGATGGATTGTCTGTTGATCAAATGTTTAATAAAGTCGGAATGACACAAGAAGATTTTGAAAACATTTGTGCTGTTGTAGCAAAGAGAAATATGGTTATTCTTAAAAGAAACACTGATGAAATCTATATCAATCAGTACAACGAACATCTTCTCCGAGCTTGGAATGCCGACATGGACATTCAATATGTATTAGATGAATATTCCTGTGTGGTTTATATCATAAGCTACATCAGCAAAGCTGAACGAGAGTTAGGACTGTTGTTACAACAGATTAAAAATGAAGCTGCTGAAGGTAACCTTAATGCCCAACAGACTATGAAAAAGGTTGGCACAGCGTACCTGCATCATAGAGAAATCAGTGCGCAAGAAGCAATGTATAGGGTTACAGGACTTAATTTAAAAGGATGTTCTAGGAAAGTAGAGTTTGTTCCACTAGGGTCAAATCCAAGTAGAATGAGTGTTCCTTTGAAAGAAATTGAAAGAGCAAGAAATGCTGCTAAGATTCGGAACAATGATGAAACAGATGATGAAGCAATGTGGATGACAAACATTGTAGACCGATACAAAGAAAGACCAAATGCTGCAATGTTTGAAGATATGTGCTTAGCTGAATTTTGCTCAGATTACAGTGTTCTTGCTAAGTCACAAGTACCCCAAAAAATAAATGAAGAAACCACATTCAAGCTTATGAAAAATCTTGGATACATACGAAAACGAACTCGAACTAATCCTGCTGTTATAAGATATCCTAGATTTTGTATGGAAACAGCACCAGAGAAGTACTACCAAAGTATGCTTCAATTGTTTCTACCTTACAGAGTAGACCAACAGCTAAAACCTGCACAGTTTGAGACATTTGAACAGTTCTTCACTAATGGGTCTGTTAAATTAACCAATAGTAAGCAAATTACTGATGTCCAAAGTATTGTTGCAAGCAACAAAGCTAAATATATCAAAATTGACCAATCTCTAGATAGGGCTGAAAAAGATTTAGAATTGAGAGGGTATGAAGAAGATGCATGGGCTCAGCTGTGTCCTGAAACTGAAGCAGCAAGACTTGAATGTAACATAGAAGGTGTGATATCTACTGTTGAGGATGAGGTATCAGATGAAACAATACCTGATCTCAATCAGCACAACACAGTTGAAGGTTCAAATTTTTTGACAACCATTCTGTTTCGTAAGAATGAAATTATCCCTTTATTACAAAATTTGAATAGTAAGCAGAGAAAAATCTTGTATAAGATAAGAGATTGGTGTTTACAGAAAGCAAATGGAGAAACTATTGAACCTTTTCATGTATTTGTCACTGGAGGAGGTGGAACTGGAAAAAGCCATTTGATAAAATGTTTATATTATGAAATGACCAGAATACTTTCAAGGACATTAGAACACCCTGACGATGTTTGTGTACTGCTAACAGCTCCTACAGGTACTGCAGCTTTCAACATTTCTGGAATGACAATAAATAGTGCATTAGGCATTTATAAAAACCTCTCAATTGACCATGCACTTTTAAGTGAAGACAAAATTAACACATTGCGTTCAAAATTAGAATCTCTACAGGTCATCATCATTGATGAAGTCTCCATGGTCAATAAAAGACTACTATTTTTCATCCATCAACGTTTGAGACAGATAAAAAAATGCCAGAGGACAGTTTGTTTGGAGGTGTATCAGTGATTGCAGTTGGAGATTTCTATCAATTACCACCAGTAAAAACTAAGAAGTCTGACAAATTGTACATAAACGATCCTTCAAATCCTATGAACCTATTATGGAATGAGCTGTTCGAGATAGTTGAATTGGATGAGATTATGCGTCAGAAAAACGACAGTCTATTTGCAGAAATTCTCAACAGGATAAGGGTAAGAACAAAGAACAATCAGATTGATCAAAATGACTTGTCAGTATTGAAAAGCAGAATTAAAGAAGGGCCAGACAGTGCTTTGCATATCTTTGCAACAAATGATGAAGTCAAAGCTCACAACAATGAAATGGTCATGAAACTTGGATCAGAAGTTAATCTACTTGACGCTGAAGACTATCATAAAATAAAAGCAAGTGGTCAACTTGTAAGAAAAGCCTCTCATTTTACAGAAAAAGACCTACAATTATCATCATCATTGCTGCTAGGAGTAGGTGCCAGAATTATGTTGATTAAGAACTTTGATACCAAGGATGGTCTAGTAACTGGCGTTATAGGAACAGTCATGGAAATTGTACAAAATGCATTAAATAAATTGCCTCAAATAATCTATGTTTACTTTGATAATGAAAATGTTGGGAAAATTGCAACTGTACAGAAGACTATCAGTGGGAAAAGATGCATTGGTATTGAACCGTCAACAGAAGATGTTCCTAAATGCAATGGAAGTAGAAAACAATATCCTCTTCAGCTTGCTTGGGGCTGCACAGTCCATAAAGTTCAAGGTTTAACTGTAAAGGAATGTGATATTGACTTAAACAAATGCTTCTCATGTGGTCAAGCATATGTAGCACTTAGTCGAGTGACCTCTCTTGATGGTTTGTACATTAAGGATATAGATGAAAAGGTATTGAAAGCAAAGATTTATTGTGATCCAGATGTTGAAAAGGGCTTTTGAATATGAAAAAGTTTGTAGATGAAGATGAAGAATCACCTGATATTAATTGTATTACCTTTCTGTACCACAACATTGAAGGGTTAATAAATCATATTGAAGACTTGAGAAAAAACCCAATTGCCAGGAATGTGGACTTTATTTGCTTGACGGAAACCTGGTTACAAAAGGAAATGAGCTGTTATCTTGAGGAATTTACATTCGAACATATTTCAAGATCAGATGCATTTAATGATAACTCTGAGTTACACACATCTTTAAAACAAATGCATCATGGAGGCGTTGGCGTCTTTTTTAAAGAAGGGTTTCTATTTGAAAATGTTAAACTGCAATATCAAAAAAGGGGAATCAGGCCTTTAGAAATTTCAGTGTTGCCAACGTACTACAGTTACCATGAGGCAATCTTGGTGAAGATCAAATCTTTAGTCTAATATGTATTTTTACTGTTGTGCAAAATCAGGATGAATAAAGTGGAAAAACGAATCCAAGAAATGGTATAAAATATATTTAAAAAATTGGTGCCTCCCAAAAATCCAACCCTACGTCCTCGTCGTGGGAGGTGGGTACTTATGCAAAGTATAGGTTATACTTTGCACAAGTAGCTAACAGGGCTTTGGTAATGTTTTCTTTTATCTTTTGCAGGTAATCTTTTTGATTTTTCAGTGGAGGCTTGGTAAAATTGATATATATGTTGTGATAGGTTTATCAAAAGTAAGTACAGGTGTATCAATAAGTTATTTTCTAGCATATATGGCTGCTCTTGCTCAATGGTTGGAACTTTTGCTTATGACCTCTGATTTAAGGTGTTTAAATTGAAGGTCTATTCTTATTGATCACAAAAGTATGCATGTTTACTATATTATCTGTAATGGTTAACCATGTAAGTTATCAACAAAAGCTTATTTTACTAAACTGGTCAGTGTTTTTGAAACTTTTCAAATCTGAGGGTCATGATGACCCTCTGCAGCTGAGTTTAGGGAGTCAAATACAGTTTTCAAGGGTCATATTTATTATTCAGTTTTGATGATAAAAAACTTTTATCAAACAATGTTGCAAACAAGAGTAAACAATATATACAGCAGCCTAAAATTACATTTAGAGAGATTGTAATATAATTTCTGAATTAATTATACCTCTGAAATAATACACATATCTGGATGAAAAAAAATGTTTTGCTTCATGTCAATATCTTAATAAAATTGATTTCAATAGTTGTTTATGAGAAAAGAATTTGATAGTATCATACATGTGTATCTAACCAGAATTTAAAGAAGGCAATTATTTAGTGTGACTTCTATGGAAACACAGCAAAGATAAGATGAAAGCTTATTAATTTTTATCTGTTTAGTTTCTTTAAGAAAACTAGACAAGGTCTGTAGTGTAGAGAGTAGAGGTATTGAACAGCTGAAAATGTGACAAAAATTTGTTAAACTAGTTTTAAAAATTCATATACATTATTTTGGTGTGAAATAAATACTTCTTTGTCATTTCGCTCTATTTATAGTAACACATTAAATGAACACTGAGGTGTCTTCGTCGAAGCTCGCGTTCATAGCATTTTGTCAGCGTCTTCGGTGTGTGTTGACGTATACTACATGAAGCACGATCTTTAATCTCAGTGATTATTTATTTCAGGAAGACATGGTTTATTATAAACACCGACGATCATTTAAAGACGTTTTCACATTATTTCATAGGAATTTCAAGCTGGAAAATAAGGACACGAGTCACGTAGCAGACGACCGAATACCCAAAAATTCACGTCGGAAATTGTTTCAATTTGATTAAAATGTGAGGTAAAATGCAGTTCGGATAGCTAGAACAACTTGTTGAGAAACGATTTACACTATGATTCACTGACGATAACTGAAATGGACATCACAGCAGACGAAATTTACAAATAAGGGGGAGGAGTGGTCACTTGCTTCAGTCTGGGATTTTAAGGATTTATTGACTCGTATACTTTGAGGAAATACGTTTTTAGACTGAAATCCACATTCTAAACGGAAATTATCTTCTATTTAGCTAGCAAAAAAAGTTGATTAAATTAAGTGTTTTGGTCATGTATATTGAAAAAATGTACACTATGAAAGTAGACTAAACTTCATAAAATTTTATGCAAACTTATTTTGTCATACATCTTGGTATTTTTAATTGATTGTCTCCATACAATATTATTATTATGATTCAGAAATAGCTTTGTACTCATTTTTAATGGAGAAACACACTAAAATAAGACCCAACAGCTTTAAATATTTTAAATTTAATAATTAAACTATACGGAAAAGAGGGAAACTTGTAGAAATCACAAGGTTTTGTTTTAATAGTGGTTTAAAATGTGTCGATTTATGCTATCGTCACAGTGTTGAATATTTTTTCATGAAAATTTAGGAATATAGTGTACCATTTTTAAAGTAATTGCACTTAAATTGCTAATTTCTGTATAAATGTGCAAGTTAACATCATTTCAATTTTTAATAATTTTCACATTTGGTTTAATACAGCAAATTTTGTAACAAAGTGCATGTTTTCTTCACTCGACACATAATTACACACTGTCGGAACTCACTCACTGTTCATTATTTTATCAATTTTTGCCAAAAGTTTGTTTTTTATGTTACAAAAAGTACATATAAAATGTACTTAAAATTTGAAATTAGTGTTTAAGCCATTTTGAATTGTCCATCATCGAAAAATTTTAAGTCTCATATGATTACCCCTTTCTAAGCCAAAAAGTACTAATATTTTATTTATATTTATTTATTCTTAGTTGTTTTTTTTTCGCTCGACAAGGCTTATCAGGTCCATATCAGATGAGCTCGAAGATATAAGATACTCTCTAGATACTGGTTATGTGTTACGTCTTATATATTGTAACACTTCTTAGTGTCTGGACAGGTCTGATTAATTGCAGCAAAGATGTGTATTTTTTTTATCGTGATGTATGTTTTCCTTAATATTCATGAGCTTTGGTCAGTGATGTACAATTGGTCACAAAGCTAGGCAGATTCTTCGCGCACGAAATATGACCATGTTAACTATATTATCTCTAAACGTTTTCAAGTTATAAGTCAAAAACCGAATAACAGAAATGCGTCAAGGCCGATAACTTGAATACGGTTCATATAACAGTTTCGGATACAATATACTAAATGAAGGTCTTGATGAGAGGATCACTTTAAATATACATGCTTACTATATTATCTCTAACCGTTTTCAAGTTATAAGTCAAAAACTGATTAGTCCAAACATGTCAAGGGCCATAACCTCGAAAACAGTTTGTCTCAGAGTTTTCAACAATTTATATCAAATGTAGATCTCAATGAGAGGAACATTTTTCTGATATATTGTCTGCTTCAATATTTTATGGTTTTTGAGTTATATTGAAAACAAAATTTAATCGAAACCTGTCAAGGGCCATAACCTTGAAAACGGTATGTCGTACAGTTTACAACACTTTATATCAAATGTAGATCTCAATAAGAGGAACATTTTTCTAGTATATTGTTTGGTTCAATTTTTATGGTTTTTGAGTTTTATTGAAAACAAAATTTAGCCGAAACCTGTCAAGGGCCATAACCTCGAAAACGGTTTGTGGCACAGTTTTCAACCAATTGTATCAAATGTAGGTCTCAATGAGAGAAACATTTTTCTGATATATTGTCTGCTTCAATTTTTTATGGTTTTTCAGTTATATTGAAAACAAAATTTAGCCGAAACCTGTCAAGGGCCATAACCTCGAAAACGGTTTGTCGCACAATTTTCAACTGTTATATCAAATGTAGATCTCAATGAGAGGAACATTTTTCTAATATATTGTCTGCTTCAATTTTTTACGTTTTTGAGTTATTTCGAAAACAAAATTTCAATGGCAGCCATTTTGAAAATGGTGGACCGAAAAAAAATTTGATCCGATATATGTAATTAGGACCCTCATATCTACTCGGAAACCAAGTTTTGTGTAAATCCGACAACTTTGACGTTTTCGACAAATTTCCCGTCCAGGAAGTTGATCGAAACAAAATTTTTTGCGTGATGAATCATGACCAGGAGTCTAGCAACATTTTCCCCACTTCAGATTTTTGATTACGGTTACAGTTTCTGAGTTTATCTGAACACAAGGTTTTTGGGTTTGGGGCAGATAACTATGTTACTAAAAATAGATTTGTTTCGCAGGGTGACTCAGGTCGAGCCCAGGTAGTGTCGGTTAAGTGTGCCAAGTTTCAAAGCGATACGTCAAGACACTTTTTTGACATCTGCGGCGGAAAAGAAGAAGAAGAATAATAATAATGAAAAGTCATTTGTTCAAAGAACAAATGTGAGGTCTTTCCCGGCATTTTCTTAGTGTTATGTCTAGGTATATGGTTGCTAATTTTGAAAATTGCTGCCCATAACCATTGGACTTTGGTCATAAAACGAAGGGCTTGTTGAGACGGTCACAAAAAACCTATGTTCACTATATTATCTCTTACGGTTTAAAAGTTATAAGCCATAAACTGATGAGCCGAACCCCCAAAGGCCATAACTTGAAAACGATTTGTCGCACAGTTTTCAATAATTTAAATCAAATGTAGATCTCAATGAGAGGAACATTTTTCTGATATAATGTCTGCTTAATATTTTTATGGTTTTTGAGTTATTTCGAAAATAAATTTAACCGAAACCTGTCAAGGGCCATAACCTCTAAAACCTCTCAACATTTTGCACTCTTTAGTTTCCCTCTATCATTAATAGTTAATGAGTACCATGTGAAAAACCAATCAGTTACATATATAATGGGAGATAACTCCTATAAAATGAAGTCAAATCCTTTCCCTACAAATGTAACAAAGTTGCTACTTTAAGAGACAAACATTTTGCACTCTTTCGTTTCCCTTTATCATTATTAGTTAATGAGTAACATGTAAAAAACCAATAAGTTACATATATAATGGGAGATAACTCCTATAAAATGAAGTCGAATCCTTTACCTATTAATGTAACAAAGTTGCTCCTTTCAGAGATCAACATTTTGCACTCTTTACTTTCCCTCTATCATTAATAGTTAATGAGTACCATGTGAAAAACCAATCAGTTACATATATAATGGGAAATAACTCCTATTAAATGAAGTGAAATTACTTCGCTGCAAATGTGACAAAGTTGCGTCTTAATAAGACGAACATTTTACTCACAATAAGTGTTTATCTATCTTTTACCGTTTCAGAGGAGTAGCGCAAACAAGCAAATGTCAAAATTTAGAATGTGACCTTGACCTTTGACCATGTGTCCATTTTCAAGGTCAAACGTCAAGATGATCTATGGTGAAGACCCCAGGCCTCTATCTCTTTTAGTTGTTGAGATTTGTTTGAATATCACTTACTACTTTTATATAAAGGGAGATAACTCCTATAAGATGTCGTCAGAACCCTTCAATCAATCCGTCCCAAAGTTGCGCAAGGATATAGGACACATTTTGGTAAAGATTTAATATAGTTATCTTTTTTGGTTAAGGAGGAGTAGCATGAACAAGCTTTTTAGTAAAAGGGGAGATAACTCCTAAAAGGAAAAGGTTGCGGTCAGTCAGGGTGAACTGCGAAAGCGCAATGGGTAACCGATATCAGATATAAAATATCAAAGCGACATGTCGCGAAGTGAAAAAACCAGACACCGAAATAAGTTGGCGGAAGAAAAGAGAAAAGAATAATAATAATAATCAGAACAATAACTATAGGTCTTTCCACCGAAAGGTGGAAAGACCTAATAATAATAATAATAATCAGAACAATAACTATAGGTCTTTCCACAGAAAGGTGGAAAGACCTAATAAGAAACCGAAGAATAACAAGAACGCTTTCCACTCGGAAAGTGGAAAGCCTTAATAATAATAATAAGAAACAGAAGAATAACAATAAGGCATTCCACTCGGAAGTGGAAAGCCTTAATAATAAGAAACAGACTAATAACAGAAGGGCTTTCCACTCGGAAAGTGGAAAGCCTTAAATATATCTAGTAAACAGTTAAATTTATTACCCACATAATAGCTGAAAAATGGTTGAAAGTGGCGTTAAAACAACATTCAAACAAAAAATATTACCCACATATAACTTGACAAAGATATAAATAAGTTAAATTGTGCTTTAATAAGTAAAAGTTTCAATTCATGTGTCCATCTACAAAAACCATAAAGCTAGAACATAAGTTAAATTTCACATACAAGTTTGAATGTTTTTATTGTTTTTAACAGATACACACACTTCCATTTTACAAGTTTTTACAAAACAACCAATTGGAATTATTTGAAATACAAATCTGTCAATAAATTAAGACACCACATTCTATTCTATCTGAACACATTTTTAAAAGGTATACACATCCAAAAATAAATAACAGGCTTACTTCTCATATATTAAAATTTTTTAATGATTTATTATATTGGCAGTGGGACAAACAACGGGTCAATACCATATAAATATGTTTTCACTTAACATTCTAGCTCATTTCTAATTTTAAACGAATATATAATTACTTATTTCATTTCAATTTTAGTCTTTCTGAGAAAATAATAGTATTGTTTTTTATATTTCATTATAGAGATTTAGGTTTCAGGTAATATGGTCCCAATATAAAATATAATACACAAGGAACCCAAATAACTATCATCAACACTAAACATAGATCCCTCCTTTAATAAAATATATATGTAATATTTTAAACAATAACCTTAGGTTGAAATATTTGATCTTGAGCCAGTAGCAGCCTTTTTAACCCATTCAAAAATATTAAAATTTAGTTTCAATATTCCAAGTTTTAATTCAGTAATTTACCAGAGTATCAAATAATTACATTTATTACTGTAAAATAATTGGAGATATTTTGAATCTTGTCCAGAAAAATTTTAATAGTAAATCAATCATTTTCTATGTTATTTCAAAAATCCACAACATAATCTAATTTGCAAGATAAATAAAAATATCCCTGTAAAGAATCCATCAAAGCTTTATTTTAAAAATCCACAACTTAATCAATTTGCAACATATAAAAATTTTAAAGATTCTATACACAGGCAAACATTAATTGTGGAAATGTATTTTCCTTTATTAAATAAATGACATATTATTTCTAAATCAGTACCCAAGCAAAAAATAAATATTAATAACAAAAAAATATAATTGATGTCAACATGTAAAAAAAGACAAATGATGTCATTTGTGTTCAATAAATGTATTTAATTCAACACCAAAAGTGAAAGTGAATGTTTAAGGAAATCTCTGACATCTGGTGGTAAGATTTCTCATCTTTAAAGTGATTTTGTCAAAAGCAGAGATGATAGACAAAGTTTCTTTCACTGGTGTATTGCATTAGTGTTTCATTTTAGTTATATGACAAGGATTGCCAGTTTTCCTACCGCAGGTCGGGGGTTCTCTCCGGGTACTCCGGCTTCCTCCCCCATTAAAAACTGGACGCCATGAAATAGCTGAAAAATTGCTGAAAGTAGCGTTAAAACAAACAAACAAACAAACAAACAAACAAACAAACAAACAAACAAACATTTTAGTTATACCCATAATGCATGCAATATCACAGACACCGGTGTTATTATATAAATAACAACATTGATGGAGTGTATATGGAGTTATTTCAGTTTTCCTTTCACATTCTTATGCATGGTTGTGCATTCTTCATGAAAACTTTAATGATATTAGCTATTTTCATAACGATTGATAATGATTATTTCATTAAACAGATTGCTTTCATACTTTCATGGATTTTTCAGACAAAATCTGTCTTGAGCAGGAACATGTTGTGGTATAAATTCAGCAGAATGATCACTATGGTGAAATATGATCTTTGGTATGATAACACTCACACAATGTAAAGTCCTCATATCAATTCTACAACTAGGCCATTATATGGCTAAAAACCTGCATCATGTAACAAAAATCAAACAATTTCATTATAAAAATTAAAGAAATTCAGACAAGACTCTTTTGCAAGTTTTGAACATTCTTCATAAAAAAATACATTGTTTCTTCTAACAAAAATATAAATATTGCGAAATTTGATTGGCTGGAAAATAGTAACTATCATGCAACATGTAATTTATTAGCTAGATATGCTTTAAAAAATAAGAATATGTGTAACAAATTAATAAATTGTGATAAAGTAATATGTTATAAAACAAATTTGTTTCAACAATCTTCAAAGAAAACTCCGATGGAATAAAAAAATAGAAAGTTTGGTACAACTTTAACAAGCCATTTTTAATTTGGCAAGCCTTCAAGAAAGTACAATATCATATGTCATGGCAAATAAAGAAGCGACAATTCAGATTAGTGATCACATGGTTTTTAAATGCTCCAAAAATAAAAGAAAATATTCAGATTGCGTTCTTACTTACAATTGTGTAGAATTTATAGAGGAAGCATAAATACATAAATATATAAAACAAGGTATGGGTCACATGATAATCTGAGGTTCTGGGACTGATTCAGCTGTAGATGTATGAGGTAAAATTCTACCATCATTGATATACAGTTCATCTTTGACTGTCACATCTTCTCCTAATACGGACACATTCTCCATTCTCACCTACAATTAAACAAATAAGCTATTAATGACAATATTGATGGATATAAGAATATAAAGAATTTGCCTACAACAATCTCAACAAAACTATAGAATTTTTATTTATTTAAACTTTGTTAGTATGTAATTGATAATTGTTAATTGACATTTTGAAATGAAACATACAAGAAAACCAGTGATGCATGGTTGCTACAATTCAAAACAGTTTATTATAAATAAAACTATTACATATAGTAAACATATCTAAGCAAATATATACAGTAAAACCTGTATAAACCGGCTACCTATGGGACCAAACAATATGGCCAGTTTGGACAGTGTGCAGGTTTCTTCAGATTTGAAAAATTACCGAAGTGACGATAAAAAGGGGGGTGTATAGACTACGGACACCTGTGATGCACACTCCTTTTACATGCACGGAATACATGAAAGAAATGTAATAAAATGTACTATATTTAATAAAAGTTATAATACACGCCTGATAGTGTCCTCTGTTAGTGATTGCATAAGCAAAAGAAACTCCAGGTAACGCTAATCTTTACTGTTTTCAAAGTTTATAATGTATGCTATGAAAACCTATGCTATGTCGTGGCATATACTCAGACTTAACTCTTTACGAGATCGTTTTGGCGATGGAGTGTTACAATTCAAATCGTAAAATTTTCGCTGTTTTGGTGTGGTCTCCATTTTACTTTTGAAATTACTGGTTTTGAAAATGATTCACATGTATCTAATGCATTGGATCATTAGTAGAATTCACTTTTGAAATTAATGCAAATTATGAAAATTAAATAAATTGTTTTGAAAACAATTCACCTTTATTGTAGGCTTTGGTTCATTAATTAAATACGCCTGAATTAGACCTCACATGTCATGTAAATCACCTTGTTTGGATAGCTATCAATTGATAAAATAAATACATCTGCTCATGTTAATAATTCGGTTTAAGCAGGAAAATTTTAATAGAGAAATGTGTATTGGGACGTATATACAGGTTAAATTAACGAAGGACTTTAAGGGGGAAATGGGACCTAAATTTTCGGCTGGAATCGACAGGAAACCGGTTTATTCAAGGACCGGTTTTAAAAACTTTTACTGTAGATGATATTTTACAATTATAGTCTTTAAATTAGGTCGATATGAAAAAGTATCGACATGAGAACATATCGACCGACAACCAAGTTGGAGGACAATATGTTATCTCATTTCGATATTTCTTATATCGACCATATTTAAAGGCTACAATTGTTATATTATTAATTGATATTTTTATGCACATTTGTATATACTGGTATTGTAAAGGAATTTAGTTCAATGTTTCTTTTGATTAGTTTAATCTTTTGATGGTTTGTTGTCTTATGTATGAAAATTTCACATTTTATTTCATTATCAGCATAAATTATGAAAACTTTCAATTCAAAAGATATATTATTGCAATAAACAAGCAACATATTAAAATGTTTGAAAATTTTCAAAATGTACATACTTTCCTAACTTTCAAACCGGAAATGTTTAAAGGGGAATTCCAAATTAGTTAAAAATGCAGGGCAATATCATGTTTTCTAAATATAACCATGCAACATCACTTTTCTATCAGCCGTTTTCAAAGAATCTTTCCAAATACAGCATGTCATGTGACAGAGTTTACACAAATCAAATTTGTCCAGAAAATATCTAATCATAATATTATACAATTAAAAGAACACCTAAAATAAATGACCTTGAAGCTAAAAATCTAAGCAACATACGTAATTTGTCTATATCAATTAATAAGTACAAAAATATATAAAAAATAAGAAAGGTCATTAAATAGGACGTAAGAAAACTTGAATGACATTGACAACTGATCTTTTAATCTTAGTAAATATTACTTATAGACAATAGCATTTATAAAAATAAGCCATTTAAAATACATAGTACCATGAAAAACATTTAAAATGGACTTTGACCTTAACTCTTACAGCATGACCTTGACCATTTTGAAGGTCAACGGTGATCAACATTGAAGATTTTATGCCAATATCTCTTATAGTAGTTGAGATACGAATACTTTTAATAAATACCAAAAGTTAGAAGATGACCTTGACCTTTGACCCTGTATTTGTTTTCAAGGTCAAGGGTCCTTATGGTCTATAGTGAAGACCCCATGCCTCTACTATCAATAGTTGATAAGAAATTAATAAAAAACTACTTATCAATGTGCTTAATGGGGGATAACTCCTATAAGATGAAGTCGGATCCTTGACCCCAAAATATAAAAAAGTTGCGCCTTGATGATAGGTCAAGGTCATACCATAGCAACAAGGTGACCGTTATAAAAAGTCCTTAGCAATCATAAATTTTTAGAATCAGAATGATGTACTTTACTGAAATATGTCATTTCATGACCGGAAGTGGCCTTTTGTCAATAGCAACCTAATGAAAATCCTTAACAACCATGTATTTTTTGGCTCAGGACCACTTTCTTTACTCAAATAATGCATTTTTATGACTGGAAGTGACATTTTGTGCTATAGCAAGACAAAAAATCCCATAGCATCACCTAACTTATCTTACATTAGAGGAACAGTGGGAAAGACCTTCTCATTTGTTCTCAGAACAAATGGCAGTTTAATTATTATTATTAAGGCTTTCCACTTTCCGAGTGGAAAGCCTTCCTGTTATTTGTCTGTTTATTATTATTATTCTTTTTTTTCCGCCAAGTTTTCTTTTCCCATTATAAATTTTGTTTCGCGACATGTCGTAAAGACATTTTGTACTATGGATGTATAAGACATTACGCTTTCGCAGTTGACCCTGTCACACCGAACACTTGTTCTTTACGGAGTTATCTCCCCTGTTACAGAAAAGCTTGTGTGCAGATAAACTATGAAACCGTAAAAGATTTCGCAATAAAAGTTGTTGCAAAATGGTCAGCTATGGATTGCGACAATTTGTTACATATCGCGCAAAGTATTTTGACGACTCCTTGTAGGAGTTATTTCCCCTTATTTATTGGAAGTAAAATTTGTACCATTGTAACTCATGAACCAGAGGTGATATAGACTAGATATTTCACAGTTGGTCATCGTTGACCTTGACCTTGAAAAAGGTCACAAGGTCAAAGGTCAAGGTCATGTTCTAATTTTTGACCCTTGCTTGTGTGCAGATCTCCTCCTTTACTATAATAGATAGAGAACTGAAACCTTTACCAAAATGTGTATCATATTGAGATCTTGAATCGTCACTTTTTTATTTGACATTTTTATAAGAGTTATCTCCCCTAGACCAATAAAATGTATTGTGAATTGCATTATATCACTGTATCTCAGTAACTATAACAGATATATATATGAAACCTTATATCATTGGTCATCATTGACCTTGACCTTGAAAATGGACACAAGGTCAAAGGTCAAGGTCACGTTTGAAATTTTGGCATTGTCTTGTCATCGCTATTACTTTGAAACGGTAAAAGATAGGCTATAAGTTATAATGGATAAAATGTTGGTCTCATAAAGGCGCAACTTTTTTCTATTTAGAGGGAAAGGATCCGGCTTCATCTTATAGGAGTTATCCCCCATTACAACCGTTGATAATTAGTTTTTCATTAATTACTTATCAACTATTGATAGTAGAGGCATGGGGTCTTCACTATGGATCATTAGGACCCTTGACCTTGAAAACAAATACAAGGTCAAAGGTCAAGGTCATTTTCTAATTTTTTGTATATATTATAAGTAGTCATATCTTAATGACTTTAAGAGATATTGGCATAAAATCTTCAATGTTGATCACTGTTGACCTTCAGCATGGTCAAGGTCATGCTGTAAAAGTCAAGGTCAAAGTCCTTTATAAATGTTTTTCATGGTACTATGTATTTTGAATGGCTTCTTCCTTTAATGCTATTGCCTATAAGTAATATTTACGTAGATTAAAAGATCAGTTGTCAAGGTCATTCAAGTTTTCTTACGTCCTATTTAATGACCTTTCTTATTTTTAAAGATATCTAAATAGTTTTTTAATAATTTTTGTTCTTATTAATTGCTATAGACAAATTACGTATGTTTCTTAGCTTTTTGGTTTCAAGGTCATTTATTTAAGGTCTTCTTTTGAAGTGGAAAGCCTATTAATCGTTCTTTAGAACGATTGAACCTATATTTATTCTTATTTTTTTCCGCCAAGTTTTCTTTTCCCATTATAAATTTTGTTTCGCGACATGTCGTAAAGACATTTTGTACTATGGATGTATGAGACATTACGCTTTTGCAGTTGACCCTGTCACACCGAACACTTGTTCTTTACGGAGTTATCTCCCCTGTTACAGAAAAGCTTGTGTGCAGATAAACTATGAAACCGTAAAAGATTTCGCAATAAAAGTTGTTGCAAAATGGTCAGCTCTGGATTGCGTCAATTTGTTACAAATTGCGCAAAGTATCTTGACGACTCCTTGTAGGAGTTATTTCCCCTTATTTATAGGAAGTAAATTTTGTACCATTGTAACACATGAACCAGAGGTGATAGAGACTAGATATTTCACAGTTGGTCATCATTGACCTTGACCTTGAAAAAGGTCACAAGGTCAAAGGTCAAGGTCAAGTTCTAATTTTTGACATTGTGTTGTGTGCAGATCTCCTCCTTTACTATAATAGATAGAGAACTGAAACCTTTACCAAAATGTGTATCATATTAAGATCTTGAATCGTCACTTTTTTTATTTGACATTTTTATAAGAGTTATCTCCCCTAGACCAATGAAATATATTGTGAATTACATTATATCACTATATCTCAGTTACTATAACAGATATTTATATGAAACCTTATATCATTAGTCATCATTGACCTTGAAAATGGACTCAAGGTCAAAGGTCAAGGTCACGTTTGAAATTTTGGCATTGTCTTGTCATCGCTATTTCTTTGAAACGGTAAAAGATAGGCTATAAGTTATAATGGATAAAATGTTGGTCTCATAAAGGCGCAACTTTTTCCTATTTGAAGGGAAAGGATCCGGCTTCAACTTATAGGAGTTATCCCCCATTACAACCATTGATAATTAGTTGTTCATTAATTTCTTATCAACTGTTGATAGTAGAGGCATTGGGTCTTCACTATGGATCATTAGGACCCTTGGCCTTGAAAACAGATACAAGGTCAAAGGTCAAGGTCATTTTCTAATTTTTTGTATATATTATAAGTAGTCATATCTCAATGACTATAAGAGATATTGGCATAAAATCTTCAATGTTGATCACTGTTGGCCTTCAGCATTGTCAAGGTCATGCTGTAAAAGTCAAGGTCAAAGTCCTTTTTAAATGTTTTTCATGGTACTATGTATTTTGAATGGCTTATTCTTTTAATGCTATTGTCTATAAGTAATATTTACGTAGATTAAAAGATCAGTTGTCAAGATCATTTAAGTTTTCTTACGTCCTATTTAATGACCTTACCTATTTTTAAAGATATCTAAATAGTTTTTAAATAATTTTTGTTCTTATTAATTGCTATAGAAAAATTACGTATGTTTCTTAGCTTTTTGGTTTCAAGGTCATTCATTTATGGTCTTCTTTTGAAGTGGAAAGCCTATTTATCGTTCTTTAGAACGATTGGACCTATATTTATTAAGGCTTTCCACTTTCCGAGTGGAAAGCTTTCCTGTTATTTGTCTGTTTATTATTATTATTATTCTTTTTTTTCCGCCAGGTTTTCTTTTCCCATTATAAATTTTGTTTCGCGACATGTCGTAAAGACCTTTTGTACTATTGGTGTATGAGACATTATGCTTTCGCAGTTGACCCTGTCACACCAAACACTTTTTATTTATGGAGTAATATAAGTTCATTGGTTCTACCGAACAAATGTAGGCTTTCCACTTATTTCAGAAATGACCTTGAACTTGACTTTACTTACAAGGAAATTGAATCTTCTTTTCAAAGTCAACAAACAAAAAAAAAACATTCAAATATCTTTCGAAATTAAAAGGGTCATAAAATAGGACGTTAATTGACATAAATGACCTTGACCACTGAGTTTTTGATATTTGCATATTTTATGCTTTAAAAACAAACATTTATTAGAATTACCATTTTATATGCACGAAAAAGCAGAATTTCCAAGAAATTAGAATTTGACCTTGACTTCTTACAATGTGACCTTGACCTTGCTGAAGGTCAAAAAAGGATACAGTGAATATCCTATGTCAATTTATCATATAGTTATGAAGATATGACTATTTACCATAAATACGAAAATTTATGAGATGACCTTGACCTTTGACCTTGTGTCTGTTTTCAAGGTCAAGGGTCATAATGGTCTATACTGAAGACCCCCTGCCTCTACTATCAATAATTAAAAAGTTATCAATGAAAAACTAAATATCAATCGCTTTAATGGAAGATAACTCCTATAAGATGTAGCCAGATCCTTTCCATCCAAATAGCAAAAAGTTGCACCTTTATGAGACCAACATTTTATCAATTATAACTTATTGCCTATCTTTTACCGTTTCAAAGGAATAGCGATGACAGGACAATGCCGTCAAATTGGAGCACAGGATCCTCAAGTTTTATTACAATAAAACGTTACCATCATACCTTATTGCTGCAGGATTGGCCGCATTTGCAGTTTGGTGCACAGTATTCTCCTATCCTTTTGCAACCACAAAGCTTATTTTTACAATGTCTTTTGCAATGGCATGGTTTGTTTCTTTCTTTTTTTTCCTGCCAATTTAATAATGTACTTTCATATATGCATTAAACAGTCTGACAAAAAAGCAGTTAATAATGCAAATAACAATAACTAGAGGCTCCCAGGAGCCTGTTATCACTCACCTGGAACCCAAATGACTTCAATTATATTTAAATTTTTGCAACTTACAGATTTACTCTGCAAAAACTAAACATTTCTTCAAAAATTTCGGTTAAGTACTATAACTCACATAAGGTGCCATCAGATAATTTCTGAAAATTAAATAATTTGTAGACCTTATCCTTTAGTGTAATTTACAAATTTACAGTTTTACTCTAGGTGTGTAATAGACTAATTTATAATTCAAAAACTGATTATTTGTCCAAATTCGTAATTATTAGTAACACCTATAAAGAGTCCTCTAGAAATTGTGGACTAAGCACTGATTTGTAGGCCTTGCTTTGCTGATCATTTGTGCAATTTACAGTTTCAAGCTAGCTATTCTAGTTTCAAGGTACATGACAAAAATGGAAAATTTCATAAAAAATGTAATTTAAGGGCAATAACTCATATAAGGAGTCACCTGATGATTTCAGAATAATTAAGTGAATTGTAGGGCTTTTATTGCTGATCATTTTTTCTATTAACAGTTTTACTCTACCTCTTATAGTTTTCAAGTTGTACTGAAAATACCAAACAATTTGTCAAAAATCGTCATTAAAGGGCAATAACTCCTACAAGAAGCCAATACACAATTTCACACTAATAGCAACTATTGTGGACCTCAATGTGCTGATCAATTTGAAGTACGGTTTTTTTCTATAGCTGTTATAATTTTCGAGATAATGATCAAAAACGTGTGTTGACACCCATGATCTATTTTTAGTAACAGCGGCCATCTTTGTCTGTTGATCAACACCTTGGGTAAAAATTTGAAACTAAGAACCCTAAGGATGATTGTTGCCAAGTTTAAAAACAATTGGCCCAGTAGTTTCAGAGGAGAAGATTTTGAAAATGTTTACGACAGACGACGGACGATGTACGCCAAGTGATAGCAAAAGCTTACCTGGACCTTCGGTCCAGGTGTTCTTAAAATGGTAGATTGGAATTGAGCGTTCGTGTTTACAGTGTCAAGCATTTGTTTTTATCACAAAATTTTACAACAAAGACTTTTGAGAATAAAACTGGCAATATTCACTTATTCATTGATTTTGGTTTATGTTTTTTGCCAACTTCGGCATTTCAGGGCATCTATAAAAGCTTGGAATTCGTGGTTTCATCAACAGCATATTGTGTCTTAACAATTATGTAAATCTATGCCTCTTAAACCACTGGGGGAATTGAATTATGTTGGTGGTCGGTATAATGAATAATAAGGAAATTATGATGGAGAGGTATTATCTTGCTTTTATTTCTATAAGGAATTCCATTATGATATGTTTTATATTTTATTTTGTTTGTTTTCCTTTAGCGTTTAGATATTATTAGATTCCAGTTGAGTAGTCTCCCTTCCCACAGTTTCGGAGAAACGTATTAACACGTGGAAAATAAAACGAAACAAAATTATCAATTCATTCAATGAGCCAACTGTTATAAAAGCAAACAATTTAAAACAAGAATAGATAAGATTTTCATAAAAAGAAATATGAATTATTTGCGTTTAAGTTCATTGAATTGTTAAGTTCATTTCTCCTAAAAAATCTTAATGGAAAGGGAGACCACTCAACCGGAAACTAATAATGTCTAAAGGTGTAGGACCACCAAATACCGGAAACCAGTCCAGAGGTTGTACGTAAAAGTAGCACTATTCAACAGACCGGTTCACTGTTGCCTAATATAGAATTTGAACCTTACATGATACTTGAATAAATTTGATATTTTTGAAGGCTGAATATTTTAGGCAACTTGAGGATAAAGTTTTATTGGTTTTAAATGAAAATAAAAATGTTGAGAGTAAATTGAGGACATGCACTATGTTTTGGACTGAAATAGAAAGTGAAAGTAGATTTTAAACCACATGAACTTCCAGTTGAACGTTTGTTCTTATATGCAATGAAAAATTGTGAAATTTTGACAGAATATTGACCCGGTGCATATTTATATGGAACAGAAGTGTCACTTTATTTCAAATAAAGGTAAATTTTCTAGGATAAGTCAAAATCATCAAATTTAATACAGCCGAAGAGTCTAAAAACAATGAGGGTTATACACCTAAACGCTAAAACAACGCTTATTAATTCTGTAGAACTGAGTTGTCCTGTGAATAGCCAGGTTTTAAGTTCAACTGATCGTGATTACATGGAGGATGTTATGCCCTTTATTTAGGAGGGATTTGTTTATGTTGATGATAATTCTACTCTATAGCCTATTCTTATTTTACGAGACACTGGTGCTTCTCAGACTGTTGTTTGAAGGTGTTTTGCCCTTGTCCGAGAGCTATTCTACTGGTCTCTCCATCGTATTTATTTCAAATCAGATTTTTTTTACTGGACCTGTTGTCGTGGGTGTTCGTCCTGAGTTATCTTTAGTAGGTATTTCATTGTTATTAGGTAATGACTTAGCTGGGGAGAAGGTAATTGCTGACCTGATTGTAACTTGTAATCCAGCAGTAGTTGCGACATCAGGTGAAGATGATAATGACCTGTATCCAGCTTGTGTGGTTACCAGTGATATGTCCAAAAATCAAGATGATAATGCTATTGTGGACCTTTCGGATACTTTCATTGCAAATTTGGAAAGTATTTTCACAGCTGTCGAAAGTTTAGATGAAGACCTATATCATCAGAATAAAGAACAGCCTACCATAAAGCAGATAAATGAACCGGAAATTGGACTGAGTACAGAAAGTGTATACCAGCCAGAATCTCATAGAGCTTTGGAGAGATTACATTAGGACTTAAAAAATATGAGGATATTTTGTTTAAGTTTTGAGAGATACTGGGATGAAGGTTTATATTTCCGTCTGTTTACCGCCAGACAGGCTGATAAGGAATCTCTTGGTTATAGTTGGTTCGAGTTGGTGTTTGGTCACATTGTTAACATTCCTTTAAAATTAGTATAAGAAATATGGCTTAAAGAACACACCGACTTGAACCTTCTTGACTATGTGTCTAATTTTAAAGACAAACGTTATTCTACAGTGGAAATTGCACAATCAAATTTGAAAAATGCAGAGCCTAAAATGAAAATATGCTATGACAATGCCAGGAACAGTGTTTTGCCGTGTAATAAGGTGGTTGTATTTTTGCCTGTTCTTGGTTCTCCATTACATGATACATATTGTGTCCTAAATGAGATAGAGAGTCAAAATACTGATTTAAATTATTTAGTTAGAACTCCAGGTCAGCGAAAACAAAACAGAACATGTCATGTATATGTGTACAAACCTTGTGTTAAACGCAGTAATGATTGTGATAGTTGACCAGTTTATGTTCGTCCAACTCATGCAAATCCTTGGAACTATTGGCTATTACAAAAAGTTTTGTACAAATTTTGCAACTGTTGTAGCTCAGTTGTTATATATGTATATTTATAATTTTGTTTCATTAGTAGTCGATGTATATTTTTTTAAAGTTTTATTGTATTCAAACTTTTCCTGGACGATAATTTTTCTTGTTTGTATATAATGTATTTATATTTTAATTTATGTACATGTATTTGAAAAGTTTTCATTGCATTCAAACTTTTTCTTAAGAGGGTAGGTGTTGGTTTGGCCTTAAATGTGTATTTAATATTTGTTCGGCCTTATATTTGTTTACAAAAAAACGTTATAAAATTAAAGATCAACTGTTCGGTTGAACATTTTTGGGTCTTTCCACATTACTTTTAATTTTGTATTACATGATGACATTTAAAATAATCATCTTTTTGCAAAATGTTATAACTTTGCTATAAATATTTAAAAAGGAAATTATTTTGTATTATTTGCTACAGATTGGCATTCTAAGAGAGATAACTCTTATAGAAGTTTGATACAACTTTTCACGCCATGTCTCAATTTACTCGTAATTATTAATAGAACATTTTAGGACGAAAATAAGTTTAATATCTTTAAAAATAGCAGAGGTCAAAAACTAGTGCGTGACCTTGACCATTACAAGTTTTCAAGGTAAAAGGGCATGAGGGTCTCTGGTGAATGCCCCATGCCTCTATCATTAATAGTTAATGAGTTATATGTGAAAAACCAATAATTTACTAATATAATGGGAGATAGCTCCTATAAGATGACTTCAAATCCTTTTTCTGTAAATGTGACAAGGTTGCTACTTTTAGAGATTAACATTTTGCACTCTTTGCTTTCATTCTATCATTAATAGTTAAAGAGTTACACGTGAAAAACCAATCAGTTACATATATATTGGGAGATAACTGCTATCAAATGAAGTCAAATCCGTTTACTGCATGTGAAAAAGTTGCTCCTTTAAAAGACCAACATTTTGCACTCTTTAGTTTCCTTTTATCATTAATAGTTCATGAGTAACAAGTGAAAAACCAATAAGTTACATATGTAATAGGAGATAACTCCTATAAAATGAAGTCAAATCCTTTCCCTGTAAATGTAACAAAGTTGTTCCTTTTAGAGATCAACATTTTGCACTCTTTAGTTTCCATCTGTCATTAATAGTTAATGAGTTACATGCGAAAAACCAATAAATTACATAAATAATGGGAGATAACTCCTGTAAGATGACTTCAAATCCTTTTCCTGTAAATGTGACAAAGTTGCTCCTTTAAAAGATTAACATTTTGCACTCTTTAGTTTCACTTTATCATTAATAGTTAATGAGGTACTTGTGAAAAACCAATAAGGTACATATATTATGGGATATAACTCCTATAAAAGGAAGTCAAATCCTTTTCCTGTAAATGTAACAAAGTTGCTCCTTTAAGAGATTAACATTTTGCACTCTGTAGTTTTACTCTATCATTAATAGTTAATGAGTACCAAGTGAAAAACCAATAAGTTACATATATAATGGGAGATAACTCCTATAAAATGAAGTCAAATCCGTTTACTGCAAATGTAAAAAAGTTGCTCCTTTAAACGGCCAACATTTTGCACTCTTTAGTTTCCCTTTATCATTAATAGTTAATGAGTAACATGTAAAAACCAATAAGTTACATATATAATGGGAGATTGGGAGATAACTCCTATAAAATGAAGTCAAATCCTTTCCTTGTAAATGTAACAAAGTTGCTCCTTTAAGAGATCAACATTTTGCACTCTTTACTTTCCCTCTATCATTTATAGTTAATGAGTATCATGTGAAAAACCAATCAGTTTGATATATAATGGGAGATAACTCCTATAAAATGAATTGAAATCCTTATACTGTAAATGTGACAAAGTTGCTCCTTTAAGGGCTCAACATTTTGCACTCTTTCGTTTCCCTGTGTTATTAATAGTTAATGAGTTACATGCGAAAAACCAATAAATTACATAAATAATGGGAGATAACTCCTGTAAGATGACTTCAAATCCTTTTCCTGTAAATGTGACAAAGTTGCTCCTTTAAAAGATTAACATTTTGCACTCTTTAGTTTCACTTTATCATTAATAGTTAATGAGGTACTTGTGAAAAACCAATAAGGTACATATATTATGGGATATAACTCCTATAAAAGGAAGTCAAATCCTTTTCCTGTAAATGTAACAAAGTTGCTCCTTTAAGAGATTAACATTTTGCACTCTGTAGTTTTACTCTATCATTAATAGTTAATGAGTACCAAGTGAAAAACCAATAAGTTACATATATAATGGGAGATAACTCCTATAAAATGAAGTCAAATCCGTTTACTGCAAATGTAAAAAAGTTGCTCCTTTAAACGGCCAACATTTTGCACTCTTTAGTTTCCCTTTATCATTAATAGTTAATGAGTAACATGTAAAAACCAATAAGTTACATATATAATGGGAGATTGGGAGATAACTCCTATAAAATGAAGTCAAATCCTTTCCTTGTAAATGTAACAAAGTTGCTCCTTTAAGAGATCAACATTTTGCACTCTTTACTTTCCCTCTATCATTTATAGTTAATGAGTATCATGTGAAAAACCAATCAGTTTGATATATAATGGGAGATAACTCCTATAAAATGAATTGAAATCCTTATACTGTAAATGTGACAAAGTTGCTCCTTTAAGGGCTCAACACTTTGCACTCTTTCGTTTCCCTTTGTTATTAATAGTTAATGAGTTACATGTGAAAAACCAATAAATTACATATATAATGGGAGAAAACTCCTATAAAATGAAGTCAAATCCTTTCCCTGTAAATGTAACAAAGTTGCTCCTTCAGGAGATCAACATTTTGCACTCTTTAGTTTCCCTCTATAATTAAATTTAATGAGTACCATGTGAAAAACCAAGCAGTTACATATATAATGGGAGATAACTCCTATAAAATGAAGTCAAATACGTTTACTGCAAATGTAAAGAAGTTGCTCCTTTAAAAGGCCAACATTTTGCACTCTTTATTTTCCCTTTATCATTAATAGTTAATGAGTAACATGTGACAAACCAATAAGTTAAATATATAATGGGAGATAACTCCTATAAAATGAAGTCAAATCATTTCCCTGTAAATGTAGCAAAGTTGCTCCTTTAAGACATCAACATTTTGCACTCTTTACTTTCCCTCTATCATTAATAGTTAATGAGTACCATGTGAAAAACCAATCAATTACATATATAATGGGAGATAACTCCTATAAAATGAAGTCAAATCGTTTTCCTGTAAATGTGACAAAGTTGCTCCTTTAAGAGATCAACAATTTGCACTCTTTACTTTCCCTTTATCATTAAAAGTAAATGAGCTACTTGTGAAAAACCAATCAGTTACATATATAATGGGAGATAACTCCTATAAAATGAAGTCAAATTACTTCCCTCCAAATGTGACAAAGTTGCGTCTTAATAAGACGAACATTTTACTCTCAATAAGTGTTTATTTATCTTTTACCGTTTTTGAGGAGTAGCGCACACAAGCAAATGTCAAAATTTAGAACGTGACCTTGACCTTTGACCTTGTGTCCATTTTCTAAGTCAAAGGTCAAGATGATCTATGGTGAAGACCCCAGGCCTCTATCTCTTTTAGTTGTTGAGATTTGTTTGAATATCACTTACTACTTTTATTTAAAGGGAGATAACTCCTATAAGATGTCGTCAGAACCCTTCAATCAATCTGTCCCAAAGTTGCGCAAAGATATATGACACATTTTGATAAAGGTTTGGTATTGCTATCTTTTTTGGTTTAGGAGGAGTAGCATGAACAAGCTTTTTAGTAAAAGGGGAGATAACTCCTTAAAGGAAAAGGGTGCGGTCAGTCAGGGTGAACTACAAAAGCGCAATGGGTCACCGATATCAGATATAAAGTATCAAAGAGACATGTCGCGAAATTAAAAAACCACACATAAGTTTGCGCAAGAAGTGGAAAAATAATAATAAATATAAGTTCATTGGTTCTACCGAACAAATGAGAGGCTTTCCACTTATTGCATAAATGACCTTGACATTGACTTTGGCTATATGGAAATTGAATCTTCTTTTCAAAATAAACAAAAGAAAGAAAAACCATTCGTATATCTTTTGAAATAAAAAAGGTAAAAAAAATAGGACGTTAATTGTGATAAATGACCTTGACTACCAAGTGTTTGATTTTTGCATATTCAATGCTTTAAAAACAAATCATTTACTTATATTTACCATTTTATATACACGAAAAAGCAGAATTTCCAAAAAATATTATTTG
Organism: Limnoperna fortunei; assembly: GCA_944474755.1. Taxonomy (NCBI): domain Eukaryota; kingdom Metazoa; phylum Mollusca; class Bivalvia; order Mytilida; family Modiolidae; genus Limnoperna; species Limnoperna fortunei. The sequence continues at coordinate 35,567,392 of OX104125.1, forward strand.
ACCTTGACTGCTGTCAATATGACCTTGACCATGCTGAGGGTCAATAAAGGCCCAACAGTGAAGATCCTTTGTCAATATGTCTTATAATTATGAAGAAATGCGTATTTATCATAAATACCCAAATTTATAAGATGACCTTGACCTTTTACCTTGTTTCTATTTTCAAGGTCAAGGGTAATAATGGTCTTTGGTGAAGTCCCCATGCCTCTACTATCAATAGTTAATAAGTTATCAATGAAAAAGTAAATATCAATGGTTGTAATGGGAGATAACTCCTATAAGATGAAGTCAAATCCTTTTCCTTTCAATAGAAAAAAGTTGCGCATTTATGAGGCCGACATTTTATCCGTTATAAGTTATAAGCTATCTTTTACCGTTTCAAAGAAATAGCGATGACAAGATAATGTCAAAATTTCAAACGTGACCTTGACCTTTGACCTTGTGTCCATTTTCAAGGTCAAGGTCAATGATGACTAATGATATAAGGTTTCATATAAATATCTGTCATAGTTACTGAGATAACGCTATATACACTATATTTAATTGATCCAGGGGAGATAACTCTTTCAAAAGTCAAATCATTTATAGTGACCTTTCAAGACCTTAACATGATACACATTTTGGTAAAAGATTTATTTCTGTATCTCTTATGGTTCAGGAGGAGAATCGCACACACCACAGTGTCAAAATTTAGAATGTGACCTTGACCTTTGACCTTGTGACCTTTTTCAAGGTCAAGGTCAATGATGACCAACTGTCAAATATCTAGTTTCTATCACCTCTGGTTCATGAGTTACAATGGTACAAAATGTACTTCCAATAAATAAGGGGAAATAACTCCTACAAGGAGTCGTCAAAATACTTTGCGCGATATGTAACAAATTGTCGCGATCAATAGCTGACCATTTTGCAACAACTTTCATTGCGAAATCTTTTACGGTTTCAAAGTTTATCTGCACACAATATTTTTATGACAGGGGAAATAACTCCGTAAAGAAAAAGTGTTCAGTGTGACAGGGTTAACTGCGAAAGCATAATGTCTCATACATCCATAGTACAAAATGTCTTTACGACATGTCGCGAAACAAAATTTATAATGGGAAAAGAAAAAACTTGGCGGAAGAATAATAAGAATAATAATAATAAGAAACAGACAAAATGCAATAAGTCTTTCCACTGGAAAGTGGAAAGCCTTAATAATAACAATTAAAGATCAACTGTTCGGTTGAACATTTGAGGGTCTTTCCATATTAATTTTAATTTTGTATTACATGATGACATTAAAAATAATCATCTTTTTGCAAAATGTTATAACTTTGCTATAAATATTTAAAATAGAAATTATTTTATATTATTTGCTACAGATTGGCATTCTAAGAGAGATAACTCTTATAAAAGTTTTATACAACTTTTAACACCATGTCTTTATTTACTCGTAATTATTAATAGAACATTTTAAGACGAAAATAATTTCAATATCTTTAAAAATAGCAAAGGTAAAAAACTAGTACGTGACCTTGACCCATACAAGTTTTCAAGGTCAAAGGGCATGAGAGTCTATGGTGAAGACCCCATGCCTCTATCATTAATAGTTAATGAGTTACAAGTGAAAAACCAATAAGTTACATATATAATGGGAGATAACTCCTATAAAATGAAGTCAAATCCTTTTCCTGTAAATGTGAGAAAGTTGTTCCTTTAAGAGATCAACATTTTGCACTCTTTAGTTTCCCTCTATCATTAATAGTTAATGAGTACCATGTGAAAAACCAATCAGTTACATCTATAATGGGAGATAACTCCTATAAAATGAAGTCAAATCCTTTCCCTATATATGTAACAAAGTTGCTCCTTCAAGAGACCAACATTTTGCACTCTTTCGTTTCCCTTTATCATTAATAGTTAATGAGTAACATGTAAAAAACCAATAAGTTACATATATAATGGGAGATAACTCCTATAAAATGAAGTCAAATCCTTTACCTGTAAATGTAACAAAGTTGCTCCTTCAAGAGATCAACATTTTGCACTCTTTAGTTTCCCTCTATCATTAATAGTTAATGAGTACCATGCGAAAAACCAATCAGTTACATATATAATGGGAGATAACTCCTATAAAATGAAGTCAAATCCTTTCCCTATAAATGTAACAAAGTTGCTCCTTTAAGAGACCAACATTTTGCACTCTTTCGTTTCCCTTTATCATTAATAGTTAATGAGTAACATGTAAAAAACCAATAAGTTACATATATAGTGGGAGATAACTCCTATAAAATGAAGTCAAATCCTTAACCTGTAAATGTAACAAAGTTGCCTCTTTAAGAGATCAACATTTTGCACTCTTTAGTTTCCTTCTATCATTAATAGTTAATGAGTACCATGCGAAAAACCAATCAGTTACATATCTAATGGGAGATAACTCCTATAAATGAAGTCAAATTCTTTCCTTTTAAATGTAACAAAGTTGCTCCTTTAAGAGACCAACATTTTGCCCTCTTTGGTTTCCCTTTATCATTAATAGTTAATAAATAACATGTAAAAAACCAATAAGTTACATATATAATGGGAGATAACTCCTATAAAATGAAGTCAAATCCTTTACCTGTTAATGTAACAAAGTTGCTCCTTTAAGAGATCAACATTTTGCACTCTATACTTTCCCTCTATCATTTATAGTTAATGAGAACCATGTGAAAAACCAATCAGATACATATATAATGGGAGATAACTCCTATAAAATGAAGTCAAATCCTTTCCCTGTAAATGTGACAAAGTTGCTCCTTTAAAAGACCAACATTTTGCACTCTTTTGTTTCCCTCTATCATTAATAGTTAATGAGTACAATGTGAAAAACCAATCAGTTACATATATAATGGGAGATAACTCCTATAAAATGAAGTCAAATCCTTTTCCTGGAAATGTAACATAGTTACTCCTTTAAGAGACCAACATTTCGCGCTCTTTCGTTTCCCTTTATCATTAACAGTTAATGAGTAACATGTAAAAAACCAATAAGTTACATATATAATGGGAGATAACTCGTATAAAATGAAGTCAAATCCTTTACCTATAAATGTAACAAAGTTGCTCCTTTAAGAGACCAACATTCTGCACTCTTTCGTTTCCCTTTATCATTAATAGTTAATGAGTAACATTTAAAAAACCAATAAGTTACATATATAATGGGAGATAACTCCTATAAAATGAAGTCAAATCCTTTCCCTATAAATGTAACAAAGTTACTCCTTTAAGAGACCAACATTTTGCACTCTTTCCTTTCCCTCTATCATTAATAGTTAATGAGTACCATGTGAAAAACCAATCAGTTACATATATAATGGGAGATAACTCGTATAAAATGAAGTCAAATTACTTCCCTCCAAATGTAACAAAGTTGCGTCTTAATAAGACGAACATTTTACTCTCAATAAGTGTTTATCTATCTTTTACCGTTTCAGAGGAGTAGCGCACACAAGCAAATGTCAAAATTTAGAACGTGACCTTGACCTTTGACCTTGGTTCCATTTTCAAGGTCAAAGGTCATGATGATCTATGGTGAAGACCCCAGGCCTCTATCTCTTTTAGTTGTTGAGATTTGTTTGAATATCACTTACTACTTTTATTTAAAGGGAGATAACTCCTATAAGATGTCGTCAGAACCCTTCAATCAATCTGTCCCAAAGTTGCGCAAGGATATAGGACACATTTTGGTAAAGGTTTGGTATTGCTATCTTTTTTTGTTTAGGAGGAGTAGCAGGAACAAGCTTTTTAGTAAAAGGGGAGATAACTCCTTAAAGGAAAAGGGTGCGGTCAGTCAGGGTGAACTGCGAAAGCGCAATGGGTCACCGATATCAGATATAAAATATCAAAGCGACATGTCGCGAAATGAAAAAACCGCACATCAGTTTGCGCAAGAAGTGGGAGAAGAATAATAATAATAATAATAATAATAATAATATAAGTTCATTGGTTCTACCGAACAAATGAGAGGCTTTCCACTTATCGCAAAAATGACCTTGACATTGACTTTGGTTGATGGAAATTGACTATTCTTTTCAAAATAAACAATCGAAAGAAAAAAACATTCGGCTATCTTTCGAAATAAAAAAGGTATAAAAAATAGGACGTTAATTGACATAAATGCCCTTGACCAGCAAGTTTTTGATATTTGCATACTTAATGCTTTAAAAACAAAGCATTTATTAAGATTTACCATTTTATTTACACGAAAAAGCAGAATTTCCGAAAAATATGTTTTGACCTTGACTTCTGTCAATATGACCTTGACCATGCTGAGGGTCAATAAAGGACAAACAAACAGTGAAGATCCTATGTTAATATGTCGTATAATTATGAACAAATGACTATTTATCATAAATATCAAAATTTATAAGATGACCTTGACCTTTGACCTTGTTTCTATTTTCAAGGTCAAGGGTCATACTGGTCTATAGTGAAGACCCCATGCCTCTACTATCAATAGTTGATGAGTAATTAATGAAAACCTAATTATCAATGGTTGTAATGGGGGATAACTCCTATAAGATGAAGTCGGATCCTTTCCCTTTAAATGTAAAAAAGTTGCGCCTTTATGAGAACAACATTTTATCCATTATAACTTATAGCCTATCTTTTACCGTTTCAATGAAATAGCGATGACAAGACAATGTCAAAATTTCCAACGTGACCTTGACCTTTGACCTTGTGTCCATTTTCAAGGTCAAGGTCAATGATGACAAATGATATAAGGTTTCATATAAATATCTGTTATAGTAACTGAGATATAGTGATATAATGTAATTCACAATATATTTTATTGGTCTAGGGGAGATAACTCTTATAAAAATGTCAAATAAAAAAAGTGACGATTCAAGATCTTAATATGATACACATTTTGGTAAAGGTTTCAGTTCTCTATCTATTATAGTAAAGGAGGAGATCTGCACACAACCAAGGGTCAAAAATTAGAACATGACCTTGACCTTTGACCTTGTGACCTTTTTCAAGGTCAAGGTCAATGATGACCAACTGTGAAATATCTAGTCTATATCACCTCTGGTTCATGAGTTACAATGGTACAAATTTTACATCCAATAAATAAGGGGAAATAACTCCTACAAGGAGTCGTCAAAATACTTTGCGCGATATGTAATAAATTGTCGCGATCCATAGCTGACCATTTTGCAAAAAGTTTTATTGCGAAATCTTTTACGGTTTCATAGTTTATCTTCACACAAGCTTTTCTGTAACAGGGGAGATAACTCCGTAAAGAACAAGTGTTCGGTGAGCCAGGGTTAACTGCGAAAGCGTAATGTCTCATACATCCATAGTACAAAATGTCTTTACGACATGTCGCGAAACAAAATTTATAATGGGAAAACAAAAGTTGGCGGAAAAAAAAGAATAATAATAATAATAAACAGACAAATAACAGGAAGGCTTTCCACTCGGAAAGTGGAAAGCCTTAAATAATCAGAACAATAACTATAGGTCTTTCCACAGAAAGGTGGAAAGACCTAATAATAATAATTAAAGATCAACTGTTCGGTTGAACATTTGAGGGTCTTTCCATATTAATTTTAATTTTGTATTACGTGATGACATTCAAAATAATCAACTTTTTCCGAAATGTTATAATTTTGCTATAGATGTTTAAAAAAAAAATTACTTAGTATTATTTGCTTCAGATTGATATTCTAAGAAAGACAACTCTATAAAATTGTGATACAACTTTTCACATCATGTCTTAATTTACTCGTAATTATTAATAGAACATGTTATGAAGAAAATCATTTCAATATCTTTGAAAATAGCAAAGGTCAAAAACTAGTACGCGACCTTGACCCATGCAATTTTTGAAGGTCAAAGGGCATGAGGGTCTATGGTTAAGACGCCATGCCTCTATCATTCATAGTTAATGAGTTACATGTGAAAAACCAATAAGTTACATATATAATGGGAGATAACTCCCATAAGATGACTTCAAATCCTCATCCTGTAAATGTGACAAAGTTGCTCCTTTAAAAGATCAACATTTTGCACTATTTCGTTTCCCTGTATTATTAATAGTTAATGAGTTACATGTGAAAAACCAATAAGTTACATATTTAATGGGATATAACTCCTATAAAAAGATGTCAAATCATTTCCCTGTAAATGTAACAAAGTTGCTCCTTTAAGAGGTCAACATTTTGCACACTTTAGTTTCCCTCGATCATTTATAGTTAATAAGTGCCATGTTTAAAACCAATCAGTTACATATATAATGGGAGATAACTCCTATAAAATGAAGTCATATCCGTTTACTGCAAACGTAAAAAGTTGCTCCTTTAAAAGGCCAACATTTTGCACTCTTTATTTTCATTTTATCATTTATAGTTAATGTGTAACATGTAAAAAACCAATAAGTTCCATATATAATGGGAGATAACTCCTATAAAATGAAGTCAAATCCTTTCCCTGTAAATGTAACAAAGTTGCTCCATTAAGAGACCAACATTTTGCACTCTTTAGTTTCCCTCTATCATTAATAGTTAATGAGTACCATGTGAAAAACCAATCAGTTACATATATAATGGGAGATAACTCCTATAAAATAAAGTCATATCCGTTTACTGCAAATGTAACAAAGTTGCTCCTTTAAGACATCAACATTTTGCACTCTTTAGTTTCCCTCTATCATTAAAAGTTAATGAGTACCATGTGAAAAACCAATCAGTTTCATATATAATGGGAGATAACTCCTATAAAATGAAGTCAAATCCTTTCCCTGTAAATGTAACAAAGTTGCTCCTTTAGGAGATCAACATTTTGCACTCTTTAGTTTCCCTTTATCATTAATAGTTAATGAGTACCATGTGAAAAACCAAGCAGTTACATATATAATGGGAGATAACTCCTATAAAATGAAGTCAAATACGTTTACTGCAAATGTAAAGAAGTTGCTCCTTTAAAAGGCCAACATTTTGCACTCTTTATTTTCCCTTTATCATTAATAGTTAATGAGAAACATGTGACAAACCAATAAGTTACATATATAATGGGAGATAACTCCTATAAAATGAAGTCAAATCATTTCCCTGTAAATGTAACAAAGTTGCTCCTTTAAGACATCGACATTTTGCACTCTTTACTTTCCCTTTATCATTAAAAGTTAATGATCTACTTGTGAAAAACCAATCAGTTACATATATAATGGGAGATAACTCCTATAAAATGAAGTCAAATTACTTCGCGCGAAATGTGACAAAGTTGCGTCTTAATAAGACGAACATGTTACTCTCAATAAGTGTTTATTTATCTTTTACCGTTTCAGAGGAGTAGCGCACACAAGCAAATGTCAAAATTTAGAACGTGACCTTGACCTTTGACCTTGGTTCCATTTTCATGGTCAAAGGTCAAGATGATCTATTGTGAAGACCCCAGGCCTCTATCTCTTTTAGTTGTTGAGATTTGTTTGAATATCACTTATTACTTTTATTTAAGGGAGATAACTCCTATAAGATGTCGTCAGAACCCTTCAATCAATCTGTCCCAAAGTTGTGCAATGATATAGGACACATTGTGGTAAAGGTTTGGTATTGCTATCTTTTTTGGTTTAGGAGGAGTAGCATGAACAAGCTTTTTAGTAAAAGGGGAAATAACTCCTTAAAGGAAAAGGGTGCGGTCAGTCAGGGTGAACTGCGAAAGCGCAATGGGTCACCGATATCAGATATGAAATATCAAAGCGACATGTTGTGAAATGAAAAAACCACACATAAGTTTGCGCAAGAAGTGGGAGAATAATAATAATAATTAAAGATCAACTGTTCGGTTGAACATTTGAGGGTCTTTCCATATTAATTTTAATTTTGTATTGCATGATGACATTCAAAATAATCATTTTTTTGCGAAATGTTATAATTTTGCTATAAATATTTAAAAAGAAATTATTTTGTATTATTTGCTACAGATTGACATTCTAAGAGAGATAACTCTTATAAAATTGTGATACAACTTTTACCGGCATGTCTTAATTTACTCGTAATTATTAATAGAACATTTTAGAAAGAAAATAATTTCAATATCGTTAAAAATAGCAAAGGTCAAAAACTAGCACGTGACCTTGACCCATACAAGTTTTCACGGTCAAAGGACATGAGGGTCTATGGTGAAGACCCCATGCCTCTATCATTAATAGTTAATGAGTTACAAGTGAAAAACCAATAAGTTACATATATAATGGGAGATAACTCCTATAAAATGAAGTCAAATCCTTGCCCTGTAAATGTAACAAAGTTGCTCCTTTAAGATATCAACATTTTGCACTCTTAAGTTTCCCTCTATCATTAATAGTTAATGAGTACCATGTGAAAAACCAATCAGTTACATATATAATGGGAGATAACTCCTATAAAATGAAGTCAAATCCGTTTACTGCAAATGTAAAAAAGTTGCTCCTTTGAAAGACCAACATTTTGCACCCTTTAGTTCCCTTTATCATTAATAGTTAATGAGTAACATGTAAAAAACCAATAAAATACATATATAATGGGAGATAACTCCTATAAAATGAAGTCAAATCATTTCCCTGTAAATGTAACAAAGTTGCTCCTTTAAAAGATCACCATTTTGCACTCTTTAGTTTCCCACTATCATTAATAGTTAATGAGTACCACGTGAAAAAGCAATCAGTTACATATATAATGGGAGATAACTCCTGTAAAATGAAGTCAAATCCGTTTACTGCCAATGTATAAAAGTTGCTCCTTTAAAAGAACAACATTTTGCACTCTTTATTTTCCCTTTATCATTAATAGTCAATGAGTAACATGTAAAAAACCAATAAGTTACATATATAATGGGAGATAACTCCTATAAGATGACTTCAAATCCTTATCTTGTAAATGTGACAAAGTTGCTCCTTTAAGAGATCAACATTTTGCACTCTTTCGTTTCCCAGTATTGTTAATAGTTAATGAGTTACATGTGAAAAACCAATAAATTACATATATAATGGGAGATAACTCCTATAAAATGAAGTCAAATCCTTACCCTGTAAATGTAACATAGTTGCTCCTTTAAGAGATCAACATTTTGCACTCTTTAGTTTTCCTCTATCATTAATAGTTAATGAGTACCATGTGAAAAACCAATCAGTTACATATATAATGGGAGATAACTCCTATAAAATGAAGTCATATCCGTTTACTGCAAATGTAAAAAAGTTGCTACTTTAAAAGGACAACATTTTGCACTCTTTAGTTTCCCTCCATCATTAATAGTTAATGAGTAACATGTAATAAACCAATAAGTTACATATATAATGGGAGATAACTCCTATAAAATGAAGTCAAATCCTTTCTCTGTGAATGTAACAAAGTTGCTCCTTTAAGAGATCAACATTTTGCACTCTTTACTTTCCCTCTATCATTAATAGTTAATGAGTACCATGTGAAAAACCAATCAGTTATATATATAATGGGAGATAACTCCTATAAAATGAAGTCAAATTACTTCGCTCCAAATGTGACAAAGTTGCGTCTTAATAAGATGAACATTTTACTCTCAATAAGTGTTTATCTATCTTTTACCGTTTTAGAGGAGTAGCGCACACAAGCAAATGTCAAAATTTAGAACGTGACCTTGACCTTTGACCTTGTGTCCATTTTCAAGGTCAAAGGTCATGATGGTCTAAAGTGAAGACCCCAGGCCTCTATCTCTTTTAGTTGTTGAGATTTGTTTGAATGTCACTTACTACTTTTATTTAAAGGGAGATAACTCCTATAAGATGTCGTCAGAACCCTTCAATCAATCTGTCCCAAAGTTGCGCAAGGACATAGGACACATTTTGGTAAAGATTTGGTATTGCTATCTTTTTTGGTTTAGGAGGAGTAGCAGGAACAAGCTTTTTAGTAAAAGGGGAGATAACTCCGTAAAGAAAAAGGGTGCGGTCAGTCAGGGTGAACTGCGAAAGCGTAATGGGTCACCGATATCAGATATAAAATATCAAAGCGACATGTCGCGAAATGAAAAAACCGCACATCAGTTTGCGCAAGAAGTGGGAGAAGAATAATAATAATAATAATAATAATAATAATCAGAACAATAACTATAGGTCTTTCCACAGAAAGGTGGAAAGACCTAATAATTAAAGATCAACTGTTCGGTTGAACATTTGATGGTCTTTCCACATTAATTTTAATTTGTATTACATGATGACATTTAAAATAATAATCTTTTTGCAAAATGTTATAACTTTGCTATAAATATTTACAAAAAATTATTTTATCTTATTTGCGACAGATTGGCATTCTAAGAGAGATAACTCTTATAAAAGTATTATACAGCTTTTCACGCCATGTCTTAATTTCCTCGAAATTATTAATAGAACATTTTAGGACGAAAATAATTTCAATATCTTTAAGAATAGCAAGGTCAAAAACTAGTACGTGACCTTGACCCATACAAGTTTTCAAGGTGAAAGGGCATGAGTGTCTATGGTGAAGACCCCAAGCCTCTATCATTACTAGTTAATGAGTAACATGTAAAAAACCAATAAGTTACATATATAATGGGAGATAACTCCTATAAAATGAAGTCAAATCCTTTCCCTGTAAATGTAACAAAGTTGCTCCTTTAAGAGACCAACATTTTGCACTCTTTAGTTTCCCTTTATCATTAATAGTTATTGAGAACCATGCGAAAAACCAATCAGTTACATATATAATGGGAGATAACTCCTATAAAATGAAGTCAAATCCTTTCCTTGTAAATGTAACAAAGTTGCTCCTTTAAGAGACCAACATTTTGCACTCTTTAGTTTCCCTTTATCATTAATAGTTATTGAGTACCATGCGAAAAACCAATCAGTTACATATATAATGGGAGATAACTCCTATAAAATGAAGTCCAATCCTTTCCCTGTAAATATAACAAAGTTGCTCCTTTAAGAGACCAACATTTCGCGCTCTTATGTTTCCCTCTATCATTTATAGTTATTTAGTAACATGTGAAAAACCAATCAGTTACATATATAATGGGAGATAACTCCTATAAAATGACGTCAAATCCTTTCCCTGTAAAAGTAACAAAGTTGCTCCTTTAAGAGACCAACATTTTGCACTCTTTAGTTTTCCTTTATCATTAATAGTGAATGTGCAACCTGTAAAAAAACATTCAGTGATATATATATAATGGGAGATAACTCCTACAAAATGAAATCAAATCCTTTCCCTGTAAATGTAACAAAGTTGCTCCTTTAAGAGACCAACATTTTGCACTCTTTAGTTTCCCTTTATCAATAATAGTTAATGAGTACCATGTGAAAAACCAATCAGTTACATATATAATGGGATATAACTCCTATAAAATGAAGTCAAATCCTTTCCATGGAAATGTAACAAAGTTGCTCCTTTAAAAGACCAACATTTTGCACTCTTCAGTTTTCCTTTATCATTAATAGGTAATGAGTAACATGTAAAAAACCAATAAGTTACATATATAATGGGAGATAACTCCTATTAAATGAAGTCAAATCCTTTTACTGTAAATGTTACAAAGTTGCTCCTTTAAAAGACCAACATTTTGAACTCTTTAGTTTCCCACTATCATTTATAGTTTATGAGTACCATGTGAAAAACCAATCAGTTACATATATTATGGGAGATAACTCCTATAAAATGAAGTCAAATTACTTCGCTCCAAATGTGACAAAAGTTGCGTCGTAATAAGACGAACATAATGACTCTCAATAACTGTTCATCTATCTTTTATCGTTTGAGAGGACACAAGCAAATGTCAAAATTTAGAACGTGACCTTGACCTTTGACCTTGTGTCCATTTTCAAGGTCAAAGGTCAAGATGATCTATGGTGGAGACCCCAGGCCTCTATCTCTTTTAGTTGTTGAGATTTGTTTGAATATCACTTACTACTTTTTATTTAAAGGGAGATAACTCCTATAAGATGTCGTCAGAACCCTTCAATCAATCTTTCCAAAAGTTGCGCAAGGATATAGGACACATTTTGGTAAAGGTTTGGTATTGATATCTCTTTTGGTTTAGGAGGAGTAGCATGAACAAGCTTTTAAGTAAAAAGGGAGATAACTCCTTAAAGGAAAAGGGTGTGATCATTAAGGGTTAACTGCGAAAGCGCAATGGGTCACCGATATCAGATATAAAATATCAAAGCGACATGTCGCGAAATGAAAAAACCCCACATAAGTTTGCGCAAGAAGTGGGAGAAGAATAATAATAACAGTTAAAGATCAACTGTTCGGTTGAAAATTTGAGGGTCTTTCCACATTAATTTTATTTTGTATTACATGATGACATTTAAAATAATCATCTTTTTGCAAAATGTTATAACTTTGCTATAAATATTTAAAATAAAAATCATTTTATATTATTTGCTACAGATTGGCATTCTAAGAGAGATAACTCTGATAAAAGTTTTATACAACTTTTAACGCCATGTCTTTATTTACTCTTAATTATTAATAGAACATTTTAGGACGAAAATAATTTCAATATCCTTAAAAATAGCAAAGGCCAAAAACTAGTACGTGACCTTGACCCATACAAGTTTTCAAGGTCAAAGGGCATGAGGGTCTATGGTGAAGACCCCATGCCTCTATCATTAATAGTTAATGAGTAACAAGTGAAAAACCAATAAGTTACATATATAATGGGAGATAACTCCTATAAAATGAAGTCAAATCCTTGCCCTGTAAATGTAACAAAGTTGCTCCTTTAAGAGATCACAATTTTGCACTCTTTAGTTTCCCACTATCATTAATAGTTAATGATTACCATGTGAAAAACCAATCAGTTACATATATAATGGGAGATAACTCCTGTAAAATGAAGTCAAATCCGTTTAATGCAAATGAAAAAAAGTTGCTCCTTTAAAAGAAAAACATTTTGCACTCTTTATTTTCCCTTTATCATTAATAGTTAATGAGTAACATGTAAAAAACCGATAAGTTACATATATAATGGAGATAACTCCTATAAAATGAAGTCAAATCCTTTCCCTGTAAATGTAACAAAGTTGCTCCTTTAAGAGATCAACATTTTGCACTCTGAAGTTTCCCTCTATCATTAATAGTTAATGAGTAGGATGTAAAAAACCAATAAAATACATATATAGCGGGAGATAACTCCTATAAAATGAAGTCAAATCCTTTCCCTGCAAATGTAACAAAGTTGCTCCTTTAAAAGATCACCATTTTGCACTCTTTAGTTTCCCACTATCATTAATAGTTAATGAGTAACATGTGAAAAACCAATCAGTTAAACATATAATGGGAGATAACTCCTATAAAATGAAGTCAAATCCTTTCCCTTTAAATGTAACAAAGTTGCTCCTTTAAGAGATCAACATTTTGCACTCTTTAGTTTCCCTCTATCATTAATAGTTAATGAGTACCATGTGAAAAACCAATCAGTTGCATATATAATGGGAGATAACTCCTATAAAATGAAGTCAAATCCTTTCCCTATAAATGTAACAAAGTTTCTCCTATAAACGGCCAACATCTTGCACTCTTTACTTTCCCTCAATCATTAATAGATAATGAGTACCATGTGAAAAACCAATCAGTTACATATATAATGGGAGATAACTCCTATAAAATGAAGTCAAATCTTTTCCCAATAATGTAACAAAGTTGCTTTACTTTAAGAGACCAAAATTTTGCACTCTTTCGTTTCCCTTTATCATTAATAGTTAATGAGTAACATGTAAAAAACCAAAAAGTTACATATATAATGGGAGATAACTCCTATAAAATGAAGTCAAATCCTTTTCCTGTAAAAGTAACAAAGTTGCTCCTTTAAGAGATCAATATTTTGCACTCTTTACTTTCCCTCTATCATTAATAGTTAATGAGTACCATGTGAAAAACCATTCAGTTAAATATATAATGGGAGATAACTCCTATAAAATGAAGTCAAATCCTTTCCCCGTAAAAGTAACAAAAGTGCTCCTTTACGAGACCAACATTTTGCACTCTTTCGTTTCCCTTTCTCATTAACAGTTAATAAGTAACATGTAAAAAACCAATAAGTTACATATATAATGGGAGATAACTCCTATAAAATGAAGTCAAATTACTTCGCTCCAAATGTGACAAAGTTGCGTCTTACTAAGACGAACATTTTACTCTAAATAAGTGTTTATCTATCTTTTACCGTTTTAGAGGAGTAGCGCAAACAAGCAAATGTCAAAATTTAGAACGTGACCTTGACCTTTGACCTTGTGTCCATTTTCAAGGTCAAAGGTCAAGATGATCTAAAGTGAAGACCCCAGGCCTCTATCTCTTTTAGTTGTTGAGATTTGTGTGAATATCACTTACTACTTTTATTTAAAGGGAGATAACTCCTATAAGGTGTCGTCAGGACCCTGCAATCAATCCGTCCCAAAGTTGCGCAAGGATATAGGACACATTTTGGTAAAGGTTTTGTATTGCTATCTTTTTTGGTTTAGGAGGAGTAGCATGAACAAGCTTTTTAGTAAAAGGGGAGATAACTCCTTAAAGAAAAAGTGTGCGGTCAGTCAGGGTGAACTGCGAAAGCGCAATGGGTAACCGATATCAGATATAAAATATCAAAGCGACATGTCGCGAAGTAAAAAAAACAGACACCGAAATAAGATGGCGGAAGAAAAGAGAAAAGAATAATAATAATAATGAAAAGTCATTTGTTCAAAGAACAAATGTGAGGTCTTTCCCGGCATTTTCTTAGTGTTATGTCTAGGTATATGGTTGCTAATTTTGAAAATTGCTGCCCATAACCATTGGACTTTGGTCATAAAACGAAGGGCTTGTTGAGACGGTCACAAAAAACCTATGTTCACTATATTATCTCTTACGGTTTAAAAGTTATAAGCCATAAACTGATGAGCCGAACCCCCAAAGGCCATAACTTGAAAACGATTTGTCGCACAGTTTTCAATAATTTAAATCAAATGTAGATCTCAATGAGAGGAACATTTTTCTGATATAATGTCTGCTTAATATTTTTATGGTTTTTGAGTTATTTCGAAAATAAATTTAACCGAAACCTGTCAAGGGCCATAACCTCTAAAACCTCTCAACATTTTGCACTCTTTAGTTTCCCTCTATCATTAATAGTTAATGAGTACCATGTGAAAAACCAATCAGTTACATATATAATGGGAGATAACTCCTATAAAATGAAGTCAAATCCTTTCCCTACAAATGTAACAAAGTTGCTACTTTAAGAGACAAACATTTTGCACTCTTTCGTTTCCCTTTATCATTATTAGTTAATGAGTAACATGTAAAAAACCAATAAGTTACATATATAATGGGAGATAACTCCTATAAAATGAAGTCGAATCCTTTACCTATTAATGTAACAAAGTTGCTCCTTTCAGAGATCAACATTTTGCACTCTTTACTTTCCCTCTATCATTAATAGTTAATGAGTACCATGTGAAAAACCAATCAGTTACATATATAATGGGAAATAACTCCTATTAAATGAAGTGAAATTACTTCGCTGCAAATGTGACAAAGTTGCGTCTTAATAAGACGAACATTTTACTCACAATAAGTGTTTATCTATCTTTTACCGTTTCAGAGGAGTAGCGCAAACAAGCAAATGTCAAAATTTAGAATGTGACCTTGACCTTTGACCATGTGTCCATTTTCAAGGTCAAACGTCAAGATGATCTATGGTGAAGACCCCAGGCCTCTATCTCTTTTAGTTGTTGAGATTTGTTTGAATATCACTTACTACTTTTATATAAAGGGAGATAACTCCTATAAGATGTCGTCAGAACCCTTCAATCAATCCGTCCCAAAGTTGCGCAAGGATATAGGACACATTTTGGTAAAGATTTAATATAGTTATCTTTTTTGGTTAAGGAGGAGTAGCATGAACAAGCTTTTTAGTAAAAGGGGAGATAACTCCTAAAAGGAAAAGGTTGCGGTCAGTCAGGGTGAACTGCGAAAGCGCAATGGGTAACCGATATCAGATATAAAATATCAAAGCGACATGTCGCGAAGTGAAAAAACCAGACACCGAAATAAGTTGGCAGAAGAAAAGAGAAAAGAATAATAATAATAATCAGAACAATAACTATAGGTCTTTCCACCGAAAGGTGGAAAGACCTAATAATAATAATAATAATCAGAACAATAACTATAGGTCTTTCCACAGAAAGGTGGAAAGACCTAATAAGAAACCGAAGAATAACAAGAACGCTTTCCACTCGGAAAGTGGAAAGCCTTAATAATAATAATAAGAAACAGAAGAATAACAATAAGGCATTCCACTCGGAAGTGGAAAGCCTTAATAATAAGAAACAGACTAATAACAGAAAGGCTTTCCACTCGGAAAGTGGAAAGCCTTAAATATATCTAGTAAACAGTTAAATTTATTACCCACATAATAGCTGAAAAATGGTTGAAAGTGGCGTTAAAACAACATTCAAACAAAAAATATTACCCACATATAACTTGACAAAGATATAAATAAGTTAAATTGTGCTTTAATAAGTAAAAGTTTCAATTCATGTGTCCATCTACAAAAACCATAAAGCTAGAACATAAGTTAAATTTCACATACAAGTTTGAATGTTTTTATTGTTTTTAACAGATACACACACTTCCATTTTACAAGTTTTTACAAAACAACCAATTGGAATTATTTGAAATACAAATCTGTCAATAAATTAAGACACCACATTCTATTCTATCTGAACACATTTTTAAAAGGTATACACATCCAAAAATAAATAACAGGCTTACTTCTCATATATTAAAATTTTTTAATGATTTATTATATTGGCAGTGGGACAAACAACGGGTCAATACCATATAAATATGTTTTCACTTAACATTCTAGCTCATTTCTAATTTTAAACGAATATATAATTACTTATTTCATTTCAATTTTAGTCTTTCTGAGAAAATAATAGTATTGTTTTTTATATTTCATTATAGAGATTTAGGTTTCAGGTAATATGGTCCCAATATAAAATATAATACACAAGGAACCGAAATAACTATCATCAACACTAAACATAGATCCCTCCTTTAATAAAATATATATGTAATATTTTAAACAATAACCTTAGGTTGAAATATTTGATCTTGAGCCAGTAGCAGCCTTTTTAACCCATTCAAAAATATTAAAATTTAGTTTCAATATTCCAAGTTTTAATTCAGTAATTTACCAGAGTATCAAATAATTACATTTATTACTGTAAAATAATTGGAGATATTTTGAATCTTGTCCAGAAAAATTTTAATAGTAAATCAATCATTTTCTATGTTATTTCAAAAATCCACAACATAATCTAATTTGCAAGATAAATAAAAATATCCCTGTAAAGAATCCATCAAAGCTTTATTTTAAAAATCCACAACTTAATCAATTTGCAACATATAAAAATTTTAAAGATTCTATACACAGGCAAACATTAATTGTGGAAATGTATTTTCCTTTATTAAATAAATGACATATTATTTCTAAATCAGTACCCAAGCAAAAAATAAATATTAATAACAAAAAAATATAATTGATGTCAACATGTAAAAAAAGACAAATGATGTCATTTGTGTTCAATAAATGTATTTAATTCAACACCAAAAGTGAAAGTGAATGTTTAAGGAAATCTCTGACATCTGGTGGTAAGATTTCTCATCTTTAAAGTGATTTTGTCAAAAGCAGAGATGATAGACAAAGTTTCTTTCACTGGTGTATTGCATTAGTGTTTCATTTTAGTTATATGACAAGGATTGCCAGTTTTCCTACCGCAGGTCGGGGGTTCTCTCCGGGTACTCCGGCTTCCTCCCCCATTAAAAACTGGACGCCATGAAATAGCTGAAAAATTGCTGAAAGTAGCGTTAAAACAAACAAACAAACAAACAAACAAACAAACAAACATTTTAGTTATACCCATAATGCATGCAATATCACAGACACCGGTGTTATTATATAAATAACAACATTGATGGAGTGTATATGGAGTTATTTCAGTTTTCCTTTCACATTCTTATGCATGGTTGTGCATTCTTCATGAAAACTTTAATGATATTAGCTATTTTCATAACGATTGATAATGATTATTTCATTAAACAGATTGCTTTCATACTTTCATGGATTTTTCAGACAAAATCTGTCTTGAGCAGGAACATGTTGTGGTATAAATTCAGCAGAATGATCACTATGGTGAAATATGATCTTTGGTATGATAACACTCACACAATGTAAAGTCCTCATATCAATTCTACAACTAGGCCATTATATGGCTAAAAACCTGCATCATGTAACAAAAATCAAACAATTTCATTATAAAAATTAAAGAAATTCAGACAAGACTCTTTTGCAACTTTTGAACATTCTTCATAAAAAAATACATTGTCTCTTCTAACAAAAATATAAATATTGCGAAATTTGATTGGCTGGAAAATAGTAACTATCATGCAACATGTAATTTATTAGCTAGATATGCTTTAAAAAATAAGAATATGTGTAACAAATTAATAAATTGTGATAAAGTAATATGTTATAAAACAAATTTGTTTCAACAATCTTCAAAGAAAACTCCGATGGAATAAAAAAATAGAAAGTTTGGTACAACTTTAACAAGCCATTTTTAATTTGGCAAGCCTTCAAGAAAGTACAATATCATATGTCATGGCAAATAAAGAAGCGACAATTCAGATTAGTGATCACATGGTTTTTAAATGCTCCAAAAAATAAAAGAAAATATTCAGATTGCGTTCTTACTTACAATTGTGTAGAATTTATAGAGGAAGCATAAATACATAAATATATAAAACAAGGTATGGGTCACATGATAATCTGAGGTTCTGGGACTGATTCAGCTGTAGATGTATGAGGTAAAATTCTACCATCATTGATATACAGTTCATCTTTGACTGTCACATCTTCTCCTAATACGGACACATTCTCCATTCTCACCTACAATTAAACAAATAAGCTTTTAATGACAATATTGATGGATATAAGAATATAAAGAATTTGCCTACAACAATCTCAACAAAACTATAGAATTTTTATTTATTTAAACTTTGTTAGTATGTAATTGATAATTGTTAATTGACATTTTGAAATGAAACATACAAGAAAACCAGTGATGCATGGTTGCTACAATTCAAAACAGTTTATTATAAATAAAACTATTACATATAGTAAACATATCTAAGCAAATATATACAGTAAAACCTGTATAAACCGGCTACCTATGGGACCAAACAATATGGCCAGTTTGGACAGTGTGCAGGTTTCTTCAGATTTGAAAAATTACCGAAGTGACGATAAAAAGGGGGGTGTATAGACTACGGACACCTGTGATGCACACTCCTTTTACATGCACGGAATACATGAAAGAAATGTAATAAAATGTACTATATTTAATAAAAGTTATAATACACGCCTGATAGTGTCCTCTGTTAGTGATTGCATAAGCAAAAGAAACTCCAGGTAACGCTAATCTTTACTGTTTTCAAAGTTTATAATGTATGCTATGAAAACCTATGCTATGTCGTGGCATATACTCAGACTTAACTCTTTACGAGATCGTTTTGGCGATGGAGTGTTACAATTCAAATCGTAAAATTTTCGCTGTTTTGGTGTGGTCTCCATTTTACTTTTGAAATTACTGGTTTTGAAAATGATTCACATGTATCTAATGCATTGGATCATTAGTAGAATTCACTTTTGAAATTAATGCAAATTATGAAAATTAAATAAATTGTTTTGAAAACAATTCACCTTTATTGTAGGCTTTGGTTCATTAATTAAATACGCCTGAATTAGACCTCACATGTCATGTAAATCACCTTGTTTGGATAGCTATCAATTGATAAAATAAATACATCTGCTCATGTTAATAATTCGGTTTAAGCAGGAAAATTTTAATAGAGAAATGTGTATTGGGACGTATATACAGGTTAAATTAACGAAGGACTTTAAGGGGGAAATGGGACCTAAATTTTCGGCTGGAATCGACAGGAAACCGGTTTATTCAAGGACCGGTTTTAAAAACTTTTACTGTAGATGATATTTTACAATTATAGTCTTTAAATTAGGTCGATATGAAAAAGTATCGACATGAGAACATATCGACCGACAACCAAGTTGGAGGACAATATGTTATCTCATTTCGATATTTCTTATATCGACCATATTTAAAGGCTACAATTGTTATATTATTAATTGATATTTTTATGCACATTTGTATATACTGGTATTGTAAAGGAATTTAGTTCAATGTTTCTTTTGATTAGTTTAATCTTTTGATGGTTTGTTGTCTTATGTATGAAAATTTCACATTTTATTTCATTATCAGCATAAATTATGAAAACTTTCAATTCAAAAGATATATTATTGCAATAAACAAGCAACATATTAAAATGTTTGAAAATTTTCAAAATGTACATACTTTCCTAACTTTCAAACCGGAAATGTTTAAAGGGGAATTCCAAATTAGTTAAAAATGCAGGGCAATATCATGTTTTCTAAATATAACCATGCAACATCACTTTTCTATCAGCCGTTTTCAAAGAATCTTTCCAAATACAGCATGTCATGTGACAGAGTTTACACAAATCAAATTTGTCCAGAAAATATCTAATCATAATATTATACAATTAAAAGAACACCTAAAATAAATGACCTTGAAGCTAAAAATCTAAGCAACATACGTAATTTGTCTATATCAATTAATAAGTACAAAAATATATAAAAAATAAGAAAGGTCATTAAATAGGACGTAAGAAAACTTGAATGACATTGACAACTGATCTTTTAATCTTAGTAAATATTACTTATAGACAATAGCATTTATAAAAATAAGCCATTTAAAATACATAGTACCATGAAAAACATTTAAAATGGACTTTGACCTTAACTCTTACAGCATGACCTTGACCATTTTGAAGGTCAACGGTGATCAACATTGAAGATTTTATGCCAATATCTCTTATAGTAGTTGAGATACGAATACTTTTAATAAATACCAAAAGTTAGAAGATGACCTTGACCTTTGACCCTGTATTTGTTTTCAAGGTCAAGGGTCCTTATGGTCTATAGTGAAGACCCCATGCCTCTACTATCAATAGTTGATAAGAAATTAATAAAAAACTACTTATCAATGTGCTTAATGGGGGATAACTCCTATAAGATGAAGTCGGATCCTTGACCCCAAAATATAAAAAAGTTGCGCCTTGATGATAGGTCAAGGTCATACCATAGCAACAAGGTGACCGTTATAAAAAGTCCTTAGCAATCATAAATTTTTAGAATCAGAATGATGTACTTTACTGAAATATGTCATTTCATGACCGGAAGTGGCCTTTTGTCAATAGCAACCTAATGAAAATCCTTAACAACCATGTATTTTTTGGCTCAGGACCACTTTCTTTACTCAAATAATGCATTTTTATGACTGGAAGTGACATTTTGTGCTATAGCAAGACAAAAAATCCCATAGCATCACCTAACTTATCTTACATTAGAGGAACAGTGGGAAAGACCTTCTCATTTGTTCTCAGAACAAATGGCAGTTTAATTATTATTATTATTCTTATTTTTTTCCGCCAAGTTTTCTTTTCCCATTATAAATTTTGTTTCGCGACATGTCGTAAAGACATTTTGTACTATGGATGTATGAGACATTACGCTTTTGCAGTTGACCCTGTCACACCGAACACTTGTTCTTTACGGAGTTATCTCCCCTGTTACAGAAAAGCTTGTGTGCAGATAAACTATGAAACCGTAAAAGATTTCGCAATAAAAGTTGTTGCAAAATGGTCAGCTCTGGATTGCGTCAATTTGTTACAAATTGCGCAAAGTATCTTGACGACTCCTTGTAGGAGTTATTTCCCCTTATTTATAGGAAGTAAATTTTGTACCATTGTAACACATGAACCAGAGGTGATAGAGACTAGATATTTCACAGTTGGTCATCATTGACCTTGACCTTGAAAAAGGTCACAAGGTCAAAGGTCAAGGTCAAGTTCTAATTTTTGACATTGTGTTGTGTGCAGATCTCCTCCTTTACTATAATAGATAGAGAACTGAAACCTTTACCAAAATGTGTATCATATTAAGATCTTGAATCGTCACTTTTTTTATTTGACATTTTTATAAGAGTTATCTCCCCTAGACCAATGAAATATATTGTGAATTACATTATATCACTATATCTCAGTTACTATAACAGATATTTATATGAAACCTTATATCATTAGTCATCATTGACCTTGAAAATGGACTCAAGGTCAAAGGTCAAGGTCACGTTTGAAATTTTGGCATTGTCTTGTCATCGCTATTTCTTTGAAACGGTAAAAGATAGGCTATAAGTTATAATGGATAAAATGTTGGTCTCATAAAGGCGCAACTTTTTCCTATTTGAAGGGAAAGGATCCGGCTTCAACTTATAGGAGTTATCCCCCATTACAACCATTGATAATTAGTTGTTCATTAATTTCTTATCAACTGTTGATAGTAGAGGCATTGGGTCTTCACTATGGATCATTAGGACCCTTGGCCTTGAAAACAGATACAAGGTCAAAGGTCAAGGTCATTTTCTAATTTTTTGTATATATTATAAGTAGTCATATCTCAATGACTATAAGAGATATTGGCATAAAATCTTCAATGTTGATCACTGTTGGCCTTCAGCATTGTCAAGGTCATGCTGTAAAAGTCAAGGTCAAAGTCCTTTTTAAATGTTTTTCATGGTACTATGTATTTTGAATGGCTTATTCTTTTAATGCTATTGTCTATAAGTAATATTTACGTAGATTAAAAGATCAGTTGTCAAGATCATTTAAGTTTTCTTACGTCCTATTTAATGACCTTACCTATTTTTAAAGATATCTAAATAGTTTTTAAATAATTTTTGTTCTTATTAATTGCTATAGAAAAATTACGTATGTTTCTTAGCTTTTTGGTTTCAAGGTCATTCATTTATGGTCTTCTTTTGAAGTGGAAAGCCTATTTATCGTTCTTTAGAACGATTGGACCTATATTTATTAAGGCTTTCCACTTTCCGAGTGGAAAGCTTTCCTGTTATTTGTCTGTTTATTATTATTATTATTCTTTTTTTTCCGCCAGGTTTTCTTTTCCCATTATAAATTTTGTTTCGCGACATGTCGTAAAGACCTTTTGTACTATTGGTGTATGAGACATTATGCTTTCGCAGTTGACCCTGTCACACCAAACACTTTTTATTTATGGAGTAATATAAGTTCATTGGTTCTACCGAACAAATGTAGGCTTTCCACTTATTTCAGAAATGACCTTGAACTTGACTTTACTTACAAGGAAATTGAATCTTCTTTTCAAAGTCAACAAACAAAAAAAAAACATTCAAATATCTTTCGAAATTAAAAGGGTCATAAAATAGGACGTTAATTGACATAAATGACCTTGACCACTGAGTTTTTGATATTTGCATATTTTATGCTTTAAAAACAAACATTTATTAGAATTACCATTTTATATGCACGAAAAAGCAGAATTTCCAAGAAATTAGAATTTGACCTTGACTTCTTACAATGTGACCTTGACCTTGCTGAAGGTCAAAAAAGGATACAGTGAATATCCTATGTCAATTTATCATATAGTTATGAAGATATGACTATTTACCATAAATACGAAAATTTATGAGATGACCTTGACCTTTGACCTTGTGTCTGTTTTCAAGGTCAAGGGTCATAATGGTCTATACTGAAGCCTCTACTATCAATAATTAAAAAGTTATCAATGAAAAACTAAATATCAATCGCTTTAATGGAAGATAACTCCTATAAGATGTAGCCAGATCCTTTCCATCCAAATAGCAAAAAGTTGCACCTTTATGAGACCAACATTTTATCAATTATAACTTATTGCCTATCTTTTACCGTTTCAAAGGAATAGCGATGACAGGACAATGCCGTCAAATTGGAGCACAGGATCCTCAAGTTTTATTACAATAAAACGTTACCATCATACCTTATTGCTGCAGGATTGGCCGCATTTGCAGTTGGGTGCACAGTATTCTCCTATCCTTTTGCACCCACACATCTTAGTTTTACAATGTCTTTTGCAATGGCATGGTTTGTTTGTTTCTTTTTTTTCCTGCCAATTTAATAATGTACTTTCATATATGCATTAAACAGTCTGACAAAAAAGCAGTTAATAATGCAAATAACAATAACTAGAGGCTCCCAGGAGCCTGTTATCACTCACCTGGAACCCAAATGACTTCAATTATATTTAAATTTTTGCAACTTACAGATTTACTTTAGTTGTAAAAGCTGTTAAGTTGCTCTGCAAAAACTAAACATTTCTTCAAAAATTTCGGTTAAGTACTATAACTCACATAAGGTGCCATCAGATAATTTCTGAAAATTAAATAATTTGTAGACCTTATCCTTTAGTGTAATTTACAAATTTACAGTTTTACTCTAGGTGTGTAATAGACTAATTTATAATTCAAAAACTGATTATTTGTCCAAATTCGTAATTATTAGTAACACCTATAAAGAGTCCTCTAGAAATTGTGGACTAAGCACTGATTTGTAGGCCTTGCTTTGCTGATCATTTGTGCAATTTACAGTTTCAAGCTAGCTATTCTAGTTTCAAGGTACAGGACAAAAATGGAAAATTTCATAAAAAATGTAATTTAAGGGCAATAACTCATATAAGGAGTCACCTGATGATTTCAGAATAATTAAGTGAATTGTAGGGCTTTTATTGCTGATCATTTTTTCTATTAATAGTTTTACTCTACCTCTTATAGTTTTCAAGTTGTACTGAAAATACCAAACAATTTGTCAAAAATCGTCATTAAAGGGCAATAACTCCTACAAGAAGCCAATACACAATTTCACACTAATAGCAACTATTGTGGACCTCAATGTGCTGATCAATTTGAAGTACCGTTTTTTTCTATAGCTGTTATAATTTTCGAGATAATGATCAAAAACGTGTGTTGACACCCATGATCTATTTTTAGTAACAGCGGCCATCTTTGTCTGTTGATCAACACCTTGGGTAAAAATTTGAAACTAAGAACCCTAAGGATGATTGTTGCCAAGTTTTAAAACAATTGGCCCAGTGGCTTCAGAGGAGAAGATTTTGAAAATGTTTACGACAGACGACGGACGATGTACGCCAAGTGATAGCAAAAGCTCACCTGGACCTTCGGTCCAGGTGAGCTTAAAATGGTAGATTGGAATTGAGCGTTCGTGTTTACAGTGTCAAGCATTTGTTTTTATCACAAAATTTTACAACAAAGACTTTTGAGAATAAAACTGGCAATATTCACTTATTCATTGATTTTGGTTTATGTTTTTTGCCAACTTCGGCATTTCAGGGCATCTATAAAAGCTTGGAATTCGTGGTTTCATCAACAGCATATTGTGTCTTAACAATTATGTAAATCTATGCCTCTTAAACCACTGGGGGAATTGAATTATGTTGGTGGTCGGTATAATGAATAATAAGGAAATTATGATGGAGAGGTATTATCTTGCTTTTATTTCTATAAGGAATTCCATTATGATATGTTTTATATTTTATTTTGTTTGTTTTCCTTTAGCGTTTAGATATTATTAGATTCCAGTTGAGTAGTCTCCCTTCCCACAGTTTCGGAGAAACGTATTAACACGTGGAAAGTAAAACGAAACAAAATTATCAATTCATTCAATGAGCCAACTGTTATAAAAGCAAACAATTTAAAACAAGAATAGATAAGATTTTCATAAAAAGAAATATGAATTATTTGCGTTTAAGTTCATTGAATTGTTAAGTTCATTTCTCCTAAAAAATCTTAATGGAAAGGGAGACCACTCAACCGGAAACTAATAATGTCTAAAGGTGTAGGACCACCAAATACCGGAAACCAGTCCAGAGGTTGTACGTAAAAGTAGCACTATTCAACAGACCGGTTCACTGTTGCCTAATATAGAATTTGAACCTTACATGATACTAGAATAAATTTGATATTTTTGAAGGCTGAATATTTTAGGCAACTTGAGGATAAAGTTTTATTGGTTTTAAATGAAAATAAAAATGTTGAGAGTAAATTGAGGACATGCACTATGTTTTGGACTGAAATAGAAAGTGAAAGTAGATTTTAAACCACATGAACTTCCAGTTGAACGTTTGTTCTTATATGCAATGAAAAATTGTGAAATTTTGACAGAATATTGACCCGGTGCATATTTATATGGAACAGAAGTGTCACTTTATTTCAAATAAAGGTAAATTTTCTAGGATAAGTCAAAATCATCAAATTTAATACAGCCGAAGAGTCTAAAAACAATGAGGGTTATACACCTAAACGCTAAAACAACGCTTATTAATTCTGTAGAACTGAGTTGTCCTGTGAATAGCCAGGTTTTAAGTTCAACTGATCGTGATTACATGGAGGATGTTATGCCCTTTATTTAGGAGGGATTTGTTTATGTTGATGATAATTCTACTCTATAGCCTATTCTTATTTTACGAGACACTGGTGCTTCTCAGACTGTTGTTTGAAGGTGTTTTGCCCTTGTCCGAGAGCTATTCTACTGGTCTCTCCATCGTATTTATTTCAAATCAGATTTTTTTTACTGGACCTGTTGTCGTGGGTGTTCGTCCTGAGTTATCTTTAGTAGGTATTTCATTGTTATTAGGTAATGACTTAGCTGGGGAGATTGTAATTGCTGACCTGATTGTAACTTGTAATCCAGCAGTAGTTGCGACATCAGGTGAAGATGATAATGACCTGTATCCAGCTTGTGTGGTTACCAGTGATATGTCCAAAAATCAAGATGATAATGCTATTGTGGACCTTTCGGATACTTTCATTGCAAATTTGGAAAGTATTTTCACAGCTGTCGAAAGTTTAGATGAAGACCTATATCATCAGAATAAAGAACAGCCTACCATAAAGCAGATAAATGAACCGGAAATTGGACTGAGTACAGAAAGTGTATACCAGCCAGAATCTCATAGAGCTTTGGAGAGATTACATTAGGACTTAAAAAATATGAGGATATTTTGTTTAAGTTTTGAGAGATACTGGGATGAAGGTTTATATTTCCGTCTGTTTACCGCCAGACAGGCTGATAAGGAATCTCTTGGTTATAGTTGGTTCGAGTTGGTGTTTGGTCACATTGTTAACATTCCTTTAAAATTAGTATAAGAAATATGGCTTAAAGAACACACCGACTTGAACCTTCTTGACTATGTGTCTAATTTTAAAGACAAACGTTATTCTACAGTGCAAATTGCACAATCAAATTTGAAAAATGCAGAGCCTAAAATGAAAATATGCTATGACAATGCCAGGAACAGTGTTTTGCCGTGTAATAAGGTGGTTGTATTTTTGCCTGTTCTTGGTTCTCCATTACATGATACATATTGTGTCCTAAATGAGATAGAGAGTCAAAATACTGATTTAAATTATTTAGTTAGAACTCCAGGTCAGCGAAAACAAAACAGAACATGTCATGTATATGTGTACAAACCTTGTGTTAAACGCAGTAATGATTGTGATAGTTGACCAGTTTATGTTCGTCCAACTCATGCAAATCCTTGGAACTATTGGCTATTACAAAAAGTTTTGTACAAATTTTGCAACTGTTGTAGCTCAGTTGTTATATATGTATATTTATAATTTTGTTTCATTAGTAGTCGATGTATATTTTTTAAAAGTTTTATTGTATTCAAACTTTTCCTGGACGATAATTTTTCTTGTTTGTATATAATGTATTTATATTTTAATTTATGTACATGTATTTGAAAAGTTTTCATTGCATTCAAACTTTTTCTTAAGAGGGTAGGTGTTGGTTTGGCCTTAAATGTGTATTTAATATTTGTTCGGCCTTATATTTGTTTACAAAAAAACGTTATAAAATTAAAGATCAACTGTTCGGTTGAACATTTTTGGGTCTTTCCACATTACTTTTAACTTTGTATTACATGATGACATTTAAAATAATCATCTTTTTGCAAAATGTTATAACTTTGCTATAAATATTTAAAAAGGAAATTATTTTGTATTATTTGCTACAGATTGGCATTCTAAGAGAGATAACTCTTATAGAAGTTTGATACAACTTTTCACGCCATGTCTTAATTTACTCGTAATTATTAATAAAACATTTTAGGACGAAAATAAGTTTAATATCTTTAAAAATAGCAAAGGTCAAAAACTAGTACGTGACCTTGACCATTACAAGTTTTCAAGGTCAAAGGGCATGAGGGTCTCTGGTGAATGCCCCATGCCTCTATCATTAATAGTTAATGAGTTATATGTGAAAAACCAATAATTTACATATATAATGGGAGATAGCTCCTATAAGATGACTACAAATCCTTTTTCTGTAAATGTGACAAGGTTGTTCCTTTTAGAGATCAACATTTTGCACTCTTTGGTTTCCTTCTATCATTAATAGTTAAAGAGTTACACGTGAAAAACCAATCAGTTACATATATATTGGGAGATAACTCCTATCAAATGAAGTCAAATCCGTTTACTGCATGTGAAAAAGTTGCTCCTTTAAAAGACCAACATTTTGCACTCTTTAGTTTCCTTTTATCATTAATAGTTCATGAGTAACATGTGAAAAACCAATAAGTTACATATATAATGGGAGATAACTCCTATAAAATGAAGTCAATACCTTTACCTGTAAATGTAACAAAGTTGCTCCTTTAAGAGATCAATATTTTGCACTCCTTAGTTTCCCTCTATCATTAATAGTTAATGAGTACCATACGAAAAACCAGTTACATATATAATGGGAGATAACTCCTATAAAATGAAGTCAAATCCTTTCCCCGTAAATGTAACAAAGTTGTTCCTGTAAAAGACCAACATTTTGCACTCTTTACTTTCCCTTTATCATTAATAGTTAATGAGTTACAAGTGAAAAACTAATAAATTACAAATATAATGGGAGATAACTCCTATAGGATGACTTCAAATCCTTTTCCTGTAAATGTTACAAAGTTGTTCCTTTAAGAGATCAACATTTTCCACTTTTTAGTTTCCCTCTATCATTAATAGTTAATGAGTACCGGTGAAAAAACCAATAATTTACATATATAATGGGAGATAACTCCTATAAAATGAAGTCAAATCCTTTACCTGTTAATGTAACAAAGTTGCTCCTTTAAAAAACCAACATTTTGCACTCTTTAGTTTCCCTCTATCATTAATAGATAATGAGTACCATGTGAAAAACCAATCAGTTACATATATAATGGGAGATAACTCCTATAAAATGAAGTCAAATCTTTTCCCTATTAATGTAACAAAGTTGCTCCTTTAAGAGACCAACATTTTGCACTCTTTCGTTTCCCTCTATCATTAATAGTTAATGAGTACCGGTGAAAAAACCAATAATTTACATATATAATGGGAGATAACTCCTATAAAATGAAGTCAAATCCTTTACCTGTTAATGTAACAACGTTGCTCCTTTAAAAAACCAACATTTTGCACTCTTTAGTTTCCCTCTATCATTAATAGTTAATGAGTACCATGTGAAAAACCATTCAGTTAAATATATAATGGGAGATAACTCCTATAAAATGAAGTCAAATCCTTTCCCTGTAAATGTAACAAAGTTGCTCCTTTAAGAGACCAACATTTTGCACTCTTTCGTTTCCCTTTGTCATTAACAGTTAATAAGTAACATGTAAAAAACCAATAAGTTACATATATAATGGGAGATAACTCCTATAAAATGAAGTCAAATTACTTCGCTCCAAATGTGACAATGTTGCGTCTTACTAAGACGAACATTTTACTCTCAATAAGTGTTTATCTATCTTTTACCGTTTCAGAGGAGTAGCGCAAACAAGCAAATGTCAAAATTTAGAACGTGACCTTGACCTTTGACCTTGTGTCCATTTTCAAGGTCAAAGGTCAAGATGATCTATGGTGAAGACCCCAGGCCTCTATCTCTTTTAGTTGTTGAGATTTGTGTGAATATCACTTACTACTTTTATTTAAAGGGAGATAACTCCTTTAAGGTGTCGTCAGAACCCTGCAATCAATCTGTCGCAAAGTTGCGCAAGGATATAGGACACATTTTGGTAAAGGTTTTGAATTGCTATCTTTTTTGGTTTAGGAGGAGTAGCATGAACAAGCTTTTTAGTAAAAGGTCAGTCAGGGTGAACTGCGAAAGCGCAATGGGTAACCGATATCAGATATAAAATATCAAAGCGACATGTCGCGAAGTAAAAAAAACCAGACACCGAAATAAGTTGGCGGAAGAAAAGAGAAAAGAATAATAATAATAATAATAATAATAATCAGAACAATAACTATAGGTCTTTCCACAGAAAGGTGGAAAGACCTAATAATAATAGTAATAATAAATATAGGTTCAATCGTTCTAACGAACGATTAATAGGCTTTCCACTTAAAAGAACACCTAAAATAAATGACCTTGAAAATAAAAAGCTAAGCAACATACGTAATTTGTCTATATCAATTAATAGGTACAAAAATATATATATAAAAACTATTTAGATATCTTTCAAAATAAGAAAGGTCATTAAATAGGACGTAAAAAGATTGAATGACCTTGACAACTGATCTTATGATCTAAGTATATATTACTTATTGACAATAGCATTTATAAAAATAAGACATTTAAAATACATAGTACCATGAAAAACATTTAAAAAGGACTTTGACCTTGACTCTTACAGCATGACCTTGACCATGTTGAAGGTCAACGGTGATCAACATTGAAGATTTTGTGCCACTATCTCTTATAATAGTTGAAATACGACTACTTTTAATAAATACCAAAAATTAGAAGATGACCTTGACCTTTGACCTTGTATTAGTTTTCAAGGTCAAGGGTCCTTATCGTCTATAGTGAAGACCCCATGCCTCTACTATCAATAGTTGATAAGTAATTAATGAAAAGCCAGTTATCGATGTGTTTAATGGGGGACAACTCCTATAAGATGAAGTCGGATCCTTTACCTCAAAATAGAAAAAAGTTGCGCCTTAATGAGACCAACATTTTATCCATTATAACTTATTGCCTATCTTTTACCGTTTCAATGGAATAGCGATGACAAGACAATGTCAAAATTTCAAACGTGACCTTGACCTTTGACCTTGCGTCCATTTTCAAGGTCAAGGTGAATGATGACCAATGATATAAGGTTTCATTATATATCTGTTATAGTTACTGAGATATAGTGATATAATACATTTCACAATATATTTTATTGGTCTAGGGGAGATAACTCTTATAAAAATGTCAAATAAAAAAAGTGACGATTCAAGATCTTAATATGATACACATTTTGGTAAAGGTTTCAGTTCTCTATCTATTATAGTAAAGGAGGAGATCTGCACACAACCAAGGGTCAAAAATTAGAACATGACCTTGACCTCTGATCTTGTGAACTTTTTCAAGGTCAAGGTCAATGATGACCAACTGTGAAATATCTAGTCTATATCACCACTGGTTCATGAGTTACAGTGGTACAAAATGTACTTCCAATAAATAAAGGGAAATAACTCCTACAAGAAGGTGAAAAATTCTTTAATGCGACATGTTATAAAGTGTCGCAATTCTTAGCTGAACATTTTGGAACAACTTTCATTGCGAAATCTTTTACGGTTTCATAGTTTATCTGCACACAAGCTTTTTTATGACAGGGGAAATAACTCCGTAAAGAAAAAGTGTTCGGTCAGCCAGGGTTAACTGCGAAAGCGTAATGTCTTATACATCCATAGTACAAAATGTCTTTACGACATGTCGCGAAACAAAATTTATAATGGGAAAAGAAAACTTGGCGGAAAAAAAATAAGAATAATGAAAAGTCATTTGTTCAAAGAACAAATGTGAGGTCTTTCCCGGCATTTTCTTAGTGTTATGTCTAGGTATATGGTTGCTAATTTTGAAAATTGCTGCCCGTAACCATTGGACTTTGGTCTTAAATCGAAGGGCTTGTTGAGACGGTCACAAAAAACCTATGTTCACTATGTTATCTCTGACGGTTTAAAAGATATAAGCCATAAACTGATTAGCCGAAAAATGTTAAAGGCCATAACTTGAAAACGATTTGTCGCACAGTTTTCAATTATTTATATCAAATGTAGATCTCAATGAGAGGAACATTTTTCTGTTATATTGTCTGCTTCAAATTTTTATGGTTTTCGAGTAATATTGAAAACACAATTTAGCCGAAAGCTGTCAAGGGCCATAACCTTGAAAACTGTTTGTCGGATAGTTTTCGAACATATATATCAAATGTAGATCTCAATGAGAGGAACATTTTTCTGATATATTGTCTGCTTCAATTTTTTATGGTTTCTGAGTTATTTCGAAAACAAAATTTAGCCGAAACCTGTCAAGGGCCATAACCTCTAAAACGGTTTGTCGCACAGTTTTCGATCTGTTATATCAAATGTAGATAGCAATGAGAGGAACATTTTTCTTATATATTATCTGCTTCAATTTTTTATGGTTTCTGAGTTATTTCAAAAACAAAATTTAGCCGAAACCTGTCAAGGGCCATAACCTCTAAAACGGTTTGTCGCACAGTTTTTGAACCTTATATCAAATGTAGATCTCAATGAGAGGAACATTTTTCTGATATATTGTCTGCTTCAATTTTTTATGGTTTTTGAGTTATATTAAAAACAAAATTTCAATGGCGGCCATTTTGAAAATGGTGGACCGAAAAAATTTTTTGATCCGATATATGTAATAAGGACCCTCATATCTACTTGGAAACCAAGTTTTGTGTAAATCCGACAACTTTGAGGTTTTCGACAAATTTCGTGTCAAAATCGCGTAACCAGGAAGTTGATCGAAACAAAATTTTTTGCATGATGAATCATGACCAAGAGTCTAGCAACATTTTCCCCACTTCAGATTTTTTATAACGGTTACGGTTTCTGAGTTTATCTGAACACAAGGTTTTTGGGTTTGGGGCAGATAACTCTGTTACTAAAAATAGATTTGTTTCGCAGGGTGACTCAGGTCGAGCCCAGGTAGTGTCGGTTAAGTGTGCCAAGTTTCAAAGCGATACGTCAAGACACTTTTTTGACATCTGCGGCGGAAAAGAAGAAGAATAATAAAAAAAATAATAATAATAATCAGAAGAAATACAGTAAGGTCTTTCCCTTGGAAAGGGGAAAGACCTTAATAATAATAATTATCAGAACAATAACTATAGGTCTTTCCACAGAAAGGTGGAAAGACCTAATAATAATAATAATAATAATAATAATCAGAACAATAACTAATAGGTCTTTCCACAGAAAGGTGGAAAGACCTAATAATCAGAACAATAACTTTAGGTCTTTCCACAGAAAGGTGGAAAGACCTAAAAATTACATTGTAATCTTTTACGTAGATTGTTATTTGTTTACTTAAGAAAATGAATATCATAGAACTGCTATAGAACTTAATTATGCATTAGTAATAAACAAGTTGGATACAAAAACAACATTCCGTGACCTTCTAAATTCTGGAACATTCATTTTGGAGATATATATAAAGGACTTGGGTGCAGATTTTGGATTAACTTTCATTTGTGCTATTGGAGACGGACCTTGTTTGAACTTTCATTCGTGTTATTGGAGGACAGATTTTGTTTTGGACTTTCATTCGTACTGGAGAATTAATAACATTTTGCTGGAATTCATATTGGATACTTCATCTGTATATTGGACTTAATAATTCGTACCAGTGGACTTGTATTTTCCGGACTTTTGGAAATTTAACTTATTTTAGATACAGCATTTGGAAGTACGATTATCATGATTTTTGATTGCACAATTTACTTTGGACACCGATTGGAACTTTGGAATTAGTTAATTAATTGTAATTATAATTAATAAATACTTAAATTGTAATTTGTATTTGTCTTTTGTTGGCTAAATTTAAAGGTTATTAATGAAACAATATTATTTCCTTTATTTTAATTATAGCAAGAAGAGAAAGTGGATGAAGATGATGATCCGGTATCCTCACCTTTCCTCACTCCAAAACCCAGGAACATTGGAGGCAGTATAATTATGATGGAAACTTTGTGTGTAAAATCCTAATTATTACCATGGGAACTAAAAATCAAGGTTTTGCTTCTCAAAGGTTATTATCTTCATTGAAGAAATGTTTTGGAAGATATATTATTTTTAATACATGATATCTGTCAATCAAATGAGTACAGACTTTACCCTAGATTGACAACCAGTGGCATGACTGGTGTATTACAACAGGCAGGAATTGCTTCCTCTTCCACTGTCATGTCCTTGAGAGTTCATGTTACAGGCCATTACTAGTGTGTTATTTGTTTGTTTGTCCAATGGCATTATATTAGTGTTTTGGACTTCGAAATTTGATTGCCACTTCGGTATTTCTTCACTTAGTAGACATCATGAAAATGCAGTAAAATGTTGGTTTTCAGAATTGTGTGTTAATCTTGGATGACTTGTCATTGACAGTTATAGGTTGTGATAGTGCTCCTAGTTCAATGAAGAGTGATTATTGAATAGCATGTAGCTTAAACATTAATCATCCATAAAGTGGCAATCAAATTTCAATAATCATGATAATCGTACTTCCAAATGCTGTATCTAAAATAGGTTAAATTTCCAAAAGTCCGGAAAATACAAGTCCACTGGTACGAATTATTAAGTCCAATATACAGATGAAGTATCCAGTATGAATTCCAGCAAAATGTTATTAATTCTCCAGTACGAATGAAAGTCCAAAACAAAATCTGTCCTCCAATAACACGAATGAAAGTTCAAACAAGGTCCGTCTCCAATAGCACAAATGAAAGTTAATCCAAAATCTGCACCCAAGTCCTTTATATATATCTCCAAAATGAATGTTCCAGAATTTAGAAGGTCACGGAATGTTGTTTTTGTATCCAACTTGTTTATTACTAATGCATAATTAAGTTCTATAACAGTTCTATAATATTCCTTTTCTTAAGTAAACAAATAACAATCTACGTAAAAGTTTACAATGTAATTATTTTATAACGTTTTTTTGTAAACAACTATAAGGCCAAACAAATATTAAATACACATTTAAGGCCAAACCAACACCTACCCTCTTAAGAAAAAGTTTGAATGCAATGAAAACTTTTCAAATACATGTACATAAATTAAAATATAAATACAATATATACAAACAAGAAAAATTATCGTCCAGGAAAAGTTTGAATACAATAAAACTTTTTAAAAATATGCATCGACTACTAATGAAACAAAATTATAAATATACATATATAACAACTGAGCTACAACAGTTGCAAATTTGTACAAAACTTTTTGTAATAGCCAATAGTTCCAAGGATTTGCATGAGTTGGACGAGCATAAACTGGTCAACTATCACAATCATTACTGCGTTTAACACAAGGTTTGTACACATATACATGACATGTTCTGTTTTGTTTTCGCTGACCTGGAGTTCTAACTAAATAATTTAAATCAGTATTTTGACTCTCTATCTCATTTAGGAAACAATATGTATCATGTAATGGAGAACCAAGAACAGGCAAAAATACAAACACCTTACTACACGGCAAAACACTGTTCCTGGCATTGTCATAGCATATTTTCATTTTAGGCTCTGCATTTTTCAAATTTGATTGTGCAATTTGCACTGTAGAATAACGTTTGTCTTTAAAATTAGACACATAGTCAAGAAGGTTCAAGTCGGTGTGTTCTTTAAGCCATATTTCTTATACTAATTTTAAAGGAATGTTAACAATGTGACCAAACACCAACTCGAACCAACTATAACCAAGAGATTCCTTAACAGCCTCTCTGGCAGTAAACAGACGGAAATATAAACCTTCATCCCAGTATCTCTCAAAACTTAAACAAAATATCCTCATATTTTTTAAGTCCTAATGTAATCTTTCCAAAGCTCTATGAGATTCTGGCTGATATACACTTTCTTTACTCAGTCCAATTTCCGGTTCATTTATCTGCTTTATGGTAGGCTGTTCTTTATTCTGAGGATATAGGTCTCCATCTAAACTTTCGACAGCTGTGAAAATACTTTCAAAATTTGCAATGAAAGTATCCGAAAGGTCCACAATAGCATTATCATCTTGATTTTTGGACATATCACTGGTAACCACACAAGCTGGATACAGGTCATTATCATCTTCACCTGATGTCGCAACTACTGCTGGATTACAAGTTACAATCAGGTCAGCAATTACCTTCTCCCCAGCTAAGTCATTACCTAATAACAATGAAATACCTTCTAAAGGTAACTCAGGACGAACACCCACGACAACAGGTCCAGTAAAAAAAATCTCATTTGAAATAAATACGATGGAGGCACCAGTAGAAGAGCTCTCGGACAAGGGCAAAACACCTTCAAACAACAGTCTGAGAAGCACCAGTGTCTCGTAAAATAAGAATAGGCTATAGAGTAGAATTATCATTAACAGAAACAAATCCCTCCTAAATAAAGGGCATAACATCCTCCATGTAATCACGATCAGTTGAACTTAAAACATGGCTATTTACAGGACAACTCAGTTCTACAGAATTAATGAGTGTTGTTTTAGCGTTTAGGTGTAGGACCCTCATTGTTTTTAGACTCTTCGGCTGTATTAAATTTGATGATTTTGACTTATCCTAGAAAATTTACCTTTATTTGAAATAAAGTGACACTTCTGTTCCATATAAATATGCACCGGGTCAATATTCTGTCAAACTTTCACAATGTTTCATTGCATATAAGAACAAACGTTCAACTGGAAGTTCATGTGGTCTAAAATCTACTTTTACTTTCTATTTCAGTCCAAAAAATAGTGCATGTCCTCAATTTACTCTCAACATTTTTATTTTCATTTAAAACCAATAAAACTTTATCATCAAGTTGCCTAAAATATTCAGCCTTCAAAAATATCAAATTTATTCTGGTATCATGTCAGGTTCAAATTCTATATTAGGCAACAGTGAACCGGTATGTTGAATAGTGCTACTTTTACGTACAACCTCTGGACTTGTTCCCGGTATTTGGTGGTCCTACACCTTTAGACATTATTAGTTTCCGGTTGAGTGGTCTCCCTTTCCATTAAGATTTTTTAGGAGAAATGAACTTAACAATTCAATGAACTTAAACGCAAATAATTCATATTTGTTTTTATGAAAATCTTATCTATTCTTGTTTTAAATTGTTTGCTTTTATAACAGTTGGCTCAAAACCGTAAATTAGAATACCGAAAAATCGATCATTGAATAAATTGATATTTTTGTTTCGTTTTATTTTCCACGTGTTAATACGTTTCTCCGAAACTGTGGGAAGCGAGACTACTCAACTGGAAACTAATAATATCTAAACGCTAAAGGAAAACAAACAAAATAAAATATAAAACATATCATAATGGAATTCCTTATAGAAATAAAAGCAAGATAATACCTCTCCATCATAATTTCCTTATTATTCATTATACCGACCACCAACATAATTCAATTCCCTGCTGACAAGAAATTCAAGTAATCCCTGCTGAGTAGAAATTTCTATCAAGCATAATCTAATATAAGCAATAAGTTTACTCTACTGGAAAGTTAATACTTTTATAATTAACTTAACACAGGTATGTATATTAACAAGAACAACTTCGTTGATATAACTGCTACATGTATTTTATTTTTAAGAAAAACATCAAATATTCCACAGGAAATCTACAATAAACAAGAAAATGTGACTCAGAGACTTTGATGTCTCACTTGGTACATACTTTTACCTCAGTATTGAAGTATTGAGCACAGCCCTACAGAATTCAGCCGTGAGAATATCTCGTCATAATCTGACAGGGTACCACGTTTCATGAAGATACGAAGTCATTTTCACGAAAAAAGGCTTTAACTCAAAGGTTAACCTGAGCAGGGACAGACCAGTGAATGTTCAACTGAATGAACAGTCCAAAAATCTATATGTTCACCAACTTTCATTGGGGGACATAGAAAGAAAACCATGAAAGCTTAACCTGACTTTTAATTTGTAGTCAGCACAGCTCGGAGCGAAGCTGACCTGCGAAGAGAGGTGAGCTCTACGGCAATTATGATAACAAGTGTGGACACAGAAAAACGTCTCGCCTGGATTCCGCATCAGTAACGAAAATAAATTTCGTCCTAAGCAGTACGTAAATAGCATTAGTTATCAGCAGAGGTCTGTATACTAAATATTGTCACCATACCATGCATAGTTACAGAGGAACTGTCCTAATACAAAAACAACGTAGTCGCTGGACGTGAAATTGAGGTCAAGGTCAGGTGACACCTACCAGACATTCATGTACTATTCATCAGCAACCTATATACCAAATATTGTCATCCTACCATGCATAGTTACAGAGAAACTGCCATAACCCAAAAACTTTAACGTAGTCATTAGACCGTGAATTGAGGTCAAGGTCAGGTGACACCTACCGGACAGTCATGTACTAGTCATCAGCAACCTATATACAAAATATTGTCATCCTACCATGCGTGGTTACAGAGGAACTGTCGTAACCCAAAAACTTTAACGTAGTCGCTGGACCGTGAAATTGAGGTCAAAGTCAGGTGACAGCTACCAGACAGTCATGTACTAGTCATCTGCAACCTATATACCAAATATTGTCATCCTACCATGCATAGTTACAGAGAAACTGTCGTAACCCAAAAACTTTAACCTAGTCGCTAGACCGTGAAATTGAGGTCAAGGTCATGTGACACCTACCGGACAGTCATGTACTAGTCATCAGCAAACTATATACGAAATATTGTCATCCTAACATGCGTGGTTTCAGAGGAACTGTCGTAACCCAAAAACTTTTAACGTAGTCGCTGGACCGTGAAATTGATGTCAAGGTCAGGTGACACCTACAGGACAGTCATGTACTAGTCATCAGCAACCTATTAACCAAATATCGTTATCCTACCATGCATGGTTACAGAGGAACTG
The DNA here is from genome assembly GCA_944474755.1 of Limnoperna fortunei. Lineage (NCBI taxonomy): Eukaryota > Metazoa > Mollusca > Bivalvia > Mytilida > Modiolidae > Limnoperna > Limnoperna fortunei. The sequence goes on from OX104125.1 coordinate 35,606,326, forward strand.
TCATAAGCCAAAAACTTTAACGTAGTCGTTGGACAGTGCAATTGAGGTCATGGTCAGGTGACACCTACCAGACAGTCATGTACTAAACATCAGCAACCTATATACCAAATATTGTCATCCTACCATGCGTAGTTACAAAGGAACTGCTGTAACCCAAACACTTTAACGTAGTCGCTGGACCGTGAAATTGACGTCGAGGTCAGGTGGCAGGTGACTGACTGGCAAATACTCATCATAAGCTACCTCTGGACCAAATTTGATGGACCTAGGGCTTGGGCTTACAAATATATGAAGCACGATGTCCAAGTGTTTACGCCGCTACGCCGTCGGATTCCCATCTATATGTCTCGCCTCCAGCGGCTTTCGTCGCAGTCGAGACAAAAATCAAATCATGTAATCAAAATCTCCTTTATGCTGATATTGATTTTTTTTATCCGAAAGTTGATATGGTCCAAACACTATCACAAAGTGAATGAAGAAGGGCACTAAAAATAATTTTAAAGTTAGACCTAAAAATAAAGTTGACATCGATACAAAATAAATGTTCTATTTAAATATAACAAAAAAAATTTCATAAATTTTTTTCGTAATGTCTAAATCAGTCTATTTAAAAACTGACAATCATATGACATTCATCTGATGTTACCATTACATAGAAAGACATCACGTGACCACTGGAATTTAGAGGTAATGTTAGTGTGTTCGGAAGTAACGTCAATTGTGACATGCACGTTATATATAACAAGTGTGGACTGTGAGCAACCTCACAAAGGGATACCCCCTGCTTTCCAATTATCTCCCTTTAATAATATCCGAGGTCAATAAAAATTCTTCATGCACATTTACATATAATGTACTTCCTTTATGCTAAGTTTCATTAAATTTCATCAAGGGATTAAGGAGGAGTTCCGCTTACAAGGGATATGGACAGACGGACAGACAGACAGGGTGATTCCTATATACCACCCAAACAAGTTTGCAGGGGTATAAAAATAAGGACTATACAGTCTGTGCTCGCATAATATTTAATACTGACATGTATAAATGGTTTACCGCCTAGCAAGCAACCCAGGTGAAAACAAGTTAACAAACAATACATCAATTGTAGAGATGGGATGGACAGGAAATGTAGCAGCCACTAGAAATGGGAGTTGATAGGAACATATTTGGTCTTTTGTTAAAGCTACACTGAGTATATTTTCACCAGAAAAAAAACAAATGGATTCTTTAATGAGTAAATAGCATAGCATTCTTCAAATATGTAACATACTACAGTCCAGAGCTTAAATTATAATCTCACAACCCACCAACATAAGGGTATGTCCTATTTGTCCCTTGAGGGACATGTAGGTCGTGTGCTGGGAACTTCAAGCACCCTGCAGAGTAAGGATTAATAGTTATTGAAAAGAACTGGTAAATGAGGATGATTTCATAAACAATCAAGAACTACTGTACAACTCCAGAAAGACAATAGTGGAAATAAAAAACTTTTTTATATGTAGTAATAATGCAGATTTCTAATTTTGTAAACATATATGAGAAATATTAAAACACAAGGATGAACAAGGGTTATACCCTTTACCCCTTCATCCCGATAAATACTGAAATTACACCTACATTATCTTGATCTTTCTTTTCGCTTTTCTTTAAATCTTCAATTTCTTTTTCCAACCTAACAATTTCTTCATTCTTCTTCTTTAGTTCCCTTTGCGCTTTGCTGCAATCTGCTTTTGAGGAAACTGCCTGCAAAACAGAACAAATAAGGATATTTATAGGATTGTTTGACAACAGAATATAAAGATGTCTTTCCAATCCTGGTTGAGGTGCAGGAAATTCCATCTGCTGTCTCCACTCTTAAAACAAAGACAATTTTAACTTTACTGATTAGCTGTGTATTGATGTTATAGTCAAGTTCTTTCAGCAATTTTTTAGCTATATCGTGGCATCCATTTTTTATTGGGGAAAAAGCACTAGTACCAGAAGAAAAGCCCCGACCTTCGGTAATCACAGGAAACCTGGCAATCCTTTTAAATTAGAATGAAGTTGATTGCACCTTGTCAGTAGTGAGACTCGAACCAGCAATCTCAGTGTTGACAGACACATGTTCAATAGTAAATGAACTAACTTAACCACTCGGCCCAGAAAAATAATTCTATAAAATTGAGTAAAACAACATTGTTATCTTCTTCAAAGCAGAAAACAATATTTATACATAATATTAAAAAAGGTAACCTGTAAATTTTTTTACACTGAAATCGGCCTACCTATAAAATCGATTACAAACTTAAGACATGAAAAAACGTCGTTAACAAGTAACACAATTTGTCCACTACTCACCTGTTCCATGAGGTATATTGAGGCATATTTAGCCTCATCCAAGCTCCTTATGTTCTTCCATATTGAGTCTCCCTTACATTCTGAAAAATGTTCAAATGTAACTTAATAAATGCTTTTCCCATCTGAGTTAAATGTTCTTACTTATAAAGGAACAAATTTCCTGCTAAGATTTATGCTTTTGATTCAACTAGTAGAATTTACTGAAAAATGAAACGACTGTATGTACATTAAGTGGCCATCGTAGTTGGAGCACATGTCTAAAAACATTTCAATTTGGAACGTTCTGATGATGATCCAGATAAAACAAGTGTGGACTTTGAGCATGCTCACAAAGGGATAACCCCGCTTCGCTTTCAAGTCCAATTATCTTCCCTTAATGATATCGGAGGTAAAAAAATCATTCATGCACATCTACATATAATGTACTTCCTTTATGCCAAGTTTTATTAAATTTCATCTAGCGGTTTAGGAGGAGTTACGCTTACGATTCCTATATACCCCTAAACAAGTTTGCGGGGATATAAAAATGGCCCAGTGGTTATTTTTTTCTCTGTAAAATATGCCAACTTTGATTATTATTAAAAATATTTCTCCTCTTCAAGAGACTACATGCTTAAATTTTTAGCTGTTTTGCTGAAAAATTCCACCGAGTTAACCAATTAAAGAATTTTCTATGAGTAAACAAAAACAGATTTTAGATACAGCAATAACTGACTAACCATCTGACAATTTATAATGCATTTACGCATTTTAAATATGAATGTCAAAAACCAAAATGGATACATGCATTTGTAAACACTATGCTATATGGAAGTAAAAATATTGAATAAAACTAACCTTGGTCTGTATCTACTATTTTTTGTTGTAAGTCTGTAATTTGGTCATTCCTAAATAGAAATGCAAGTTTTGACATAATTTGTGAGGCTGAATAATGCTTAAGTTTTTATTCAATCTTCCTCATCACTTTAATGAGAAACATGGATAAAGCCACAATATATATTCTGTAGTTTTCAATGACTTCAATTTAAGTATTGGAAAAATAATAGAACGAATAATCGTACCCTCGCTTTTATTTGTTTTTAGTCCCATTACTCGTTATTTGGCAGAATCACTCCCAGCACTTTGATGTCCAAAAGAAGATCAATATATAATCCGACATGGTCGATCTTGACATCTTTCGACAGTGTCACCTTTTTTTATCGGTTTTGTGTTTAAAATCGATCATTATTGATACATGATGATAGTAATTTGCCGTTTTTAATAAACCGCTGTGCGTTGTGGTTTAATTGACATTCGTGTCTCTTTTTAATTACGTTTACTACATGAAAAACATCGATGCTTAAAGTAATCGGCGATTGCATCATTTACCATCATACGTCTGCTTCTATGGTCGTAAATACACGTGTATTGTGTAATTATCAGTGACATGTGTGTTATTTGGAGTTATTAAACGGAAATCTGCAATAAATGAATCAACAAAGTAGTCTGATGAAAAGCGGCTTAACCTGCATCAGAGTGTACTAGACATGTAATAAAGTTAATTGATGTGTTGAAATAACAAAACAAACTTATTTTTGTAGTAATATTTTCGTTATAATGTAATAAATTACAGGTATGAAAACTGACGTTGTTGTTTTTGAGCGATTTCCACATTGTATGTCCGTCTTAATTTCGTAATTAGAAAACTCTCACAAAAACCCAAAACTTAATGGCATGTTGCATCTTGGGAAGGAATATGTAAATTACTGGATTCTTACTACGGAATGGCAGTATGCAAATTAGCACGTTCATAATAAAATTGGGTCACATTATCCATATATTAAAAAATGATCAATATAGCATTTTCCACGTGCATCTTCAAAGACGAAAAAAGAAATTTCTTCAATAAAGACCGTTTCATGTTAGTTTCGCAATGTCTAAAGCTTTAATAACGTAAAGAAGGTGAATATTATGTTTAAATTAAGTATAAATAGACCAAAGTTAGAATTTTTTATTTGCTACATTACGAGCAGTATGACTGAATTCTGCCGTTAATCATAACTTCGGATTATAACGGCAGAAAAATTCGGCCTAGAAAAATATAACTGTTTCAATAATTAATATCAGACTATTATACACAAGTTAAAGAAAATAATTTAAGGCAACTCTTCATATTTTCAACATAAATAAATTTTTCACCTTTCATCAATTTGTTTTTGTAATTGATTTTCTTACCCGTTAATCCTTTTTAACTTCTGAAAAACAAATAATCTAAGCATAAACTATATATTTGTATTAAAAATAGGTGCAGCGCTGAGCTTAGCCAATTGCGATTTTTTTTTTTGTGCCTAGGTTTATAGTGTTAAACGATGCATGCGCGTGTTAATTTACCGGTAATCGGCGATTGCATCATTTACGATCATACGTCTGCTTCTATGGTCGTAAATACACGTGTATTGTGTAATTATCAGTGACATGTGTGTTATTTGGAGTTATTAAACGGAAATCTGCAATAAATGAATCAACAAAGTAGTCTGATGAAAAGCGGCTTAACCTGCATCAGAGTGTACTAGACATGTAATAAAGTTAATTGATGTGTTGAAATAACAAAACAAACTTATTTTTGTAGTAATATTTTCGTTATAATGTAATAAATTACAGGTATGAAAACTGACGTTGTTGTTTTTGAGCGATTTCCACATTGTATGTCCGTCTTAATTTCGTAATTAGAAAACTCTCACACATGCATAGTTCGATTTTCAGTATTTCCGGTTTATGGTTAAATCACAAGGATAGATGTCTCCAATAAATTACTGTACAATTTTGGTTTTCTGCTAACAAGAAATCAATCACACATCTTTTCATGATTACAATAAAATTATTGTACAGAATGCTGGAGACCAAACTTTTGAAAAATATCTGGCAAATTCGGATTTCGTCCGACGCGACAGAATGTCTGAGCAAATGTCACACATAATGTTAAACAATTTCGCCAGGTCATATACTGATCTAGTGATTTCTAATCTGGCGACACTTTTACAAAACTGGTGGCGGAAAAATGCAGTTAGCGATTTTTTTGGCGCCAGCTTTAAGAAGCAAGAGCAGCTTCTGATTAAAAACCATGCAATCATTTTAAGCATCGAATTGTAAATTAACATGTACCATAAAAAGTAAATTATACACAAGGGCTTTACTTCAAACACACATGACACCCACTTAAGGCACTTAAGATTGCATTCATTGCATTTGCTCTTTCGTTTTAGTTTAGGATTTAGTGCCATTTTCAGCAATTTTTCAGCTATATTAGACAGTGTTGACAGGCATGTGATCATTCACCACATGTGCATGTCTCGTCGTAAGCGTCATCAATGATTGTTTTTTTTTGTTTATTTGATTCGTGTTAAATTCATTAATGTTTTATAGCAATATTCAGGTATATCTATTTTGACAGGATGATGTATTATCCAATGAGAACCCCTAACCTTCAACAAGAAATGTGGCAATCCTTGTCAATTGAGGTTAGAGTTGAGTACACCTTGCATTATGTGAGGCCCAAACTCACAACCCTAGTGAAGAAATAGTGGAAGGTAAATTAACTGCATCACAAGGCCACCAATGCCCACCATGACAGATTTTAAATACACGAAAGTTATATTGCTGCTATGCTTAGTTTATGGTACAACACGTGTGTTTAGTTGAGAACCACAGAAACAAAAGCTGCATTTTGATTACCCTTATTACATGTAGTGTGCACTTTTGCGTCATAATTTGTCAAAATTAAAACACCAATACAGTCTCCAAATTATAGCTTATAAAGGAATGCATATTTGCTTTACAACTGATAGAAAAAAATTAATATATTCCAGTCTGACTACGTTTGTTTTGAGTGGTGTTTAACGCCACTCATGGCATCCAGTTTTTGGGGGAGGAAGCCGGATTACCCAACGAAATCACCTGACCTTCGGTAGGAAAACTGGCAATCCTTGTCAAGTAAGATTGGACTCGAGTGGACCCTGCCCGCAGTGAGAATCAAACCCACAACCTCAGAGTTGACAAGCTGACTAACGTAGAAACAACTATCATTTCTTTGAACATCATGACAAACAGATTTAACCTTGGCAGGTGGGGCATCTTCATCATTATTGTCTTTGAGAGCAATCATCTCATCCAGCTGATTCCTTGCTTCTCTACTGCGGACTCTTCCCTCTAGTTCGGGAACCAACCATGACTTTAAAGAAATAAAAAGTATGTTTAAGTATAGAATATAATTTGATTTGATATGATCGTACCAACAATTTTTGCTGGTAAACTAAACAAACAAGTTCTTTATAAATACAGTTGAACCTCGTTGTCTCGAACTTGGTTGACTCGATACCTCGGTTATGTCGATATAATTTTTAGGTCACGGAATTTTTCCCATATCAACAATGAATTTCTTCCTCGACTGTATCGATCTCGGTTGCTTCGATATTTGGCTTAACTCGATGGATTTTTGTAGTCCGGACAATATTTATTAGTGTAATTTTAACCTCATTGTCTCGAAGTTAATTTTGCTCTCGATATCGATGTCAAAACTAACAATTTCAATTGTATTGTTACTTAATTCGCGTCTGTTTATTTTAAACACCTGTCATAGAGTAAACACTATGTTTGATTGGCTATTACAATTTTAATTGGCAATTTAATAATGCGAATTGGTAATCTAAGCGGAGTACCTGCATTATTAAGGTTAATTGATGATCCTCTAATTACTGTCCGAATTATTTTGTCATGTTTAATTAAAAATAATTATTGACAATTTATTTTGATCTGATCAATGATGTATGTGGTCGAGTTTCGTTTCTTTAAAGACATTCCGTTATTGTTGTTGACTTGTGTGTTGTAAATTTATATTGTTTCATTAGTTTTTTCGAACTGTAAGTTGATAAGTGTTTTCTTGAAATGTATTTCCATGATTTCGTAATAAAGTTTATAAAATGTGATTACACTATTTATTAATTATTGTCGATTTATTTGAAAGGATACAATACTTCATATATCGCACGCTACAAATACCGAGACAAAACAAGCGATGCCGAAGTTCGAAGCCAATAGACAAGAAATAAATTCCCTTAGTTTTTAAAAAAAATCACATAATGAAAATCACGTCACACCCTAAACTCGGTTGAATCGAACTTCGGATAACTCGATATATATTTATTTATGGTCCCGCAAACTTCGACTTATCGAGGTTTGACTGTACTGTAATAAAATAATCACTTATATCTAATAACAGTAATTTTGTGTATATAATAAAATAAAATGTGGACAGCTGTTATTTTCTAGTGGACCACATAATATTCAAGGTAGCTCAATGCCTCCACCAAGTCTTAATCACTATAAAATGTATGTCACTTCCTCTGAATGGCAACACAACCTCTGGATGATAACAGGCTCTTAATCTATGCTTCCTAATAAAGCTACTTCACAAGTTCCATTAAATTCCTTTCAGTTGTTTAATAGAAATTGTGAATAGAATGAAAGTAAATGCATTTAATATGCTGCCTGCACCCCTTACTTTCTTGTTTTAATAAAGTAATAAAGCCTTATTCTGAAAAATCAATTTAAAAAACTGAATACATTAAACTGATGAAATCTATGCTTCATAATAAAAGAGTACTGTGGAAGTTTGGTTAAATTCCGTAAAAATGTTTTAAAGAAATGTGTGATGTCAACACAGACAGAGATCACTATGTGTAGAACATAATAATAATAATAGTTAGCTGTTTCCTAATCAGATTGTTGAAATGTTTAGAAAATAGAAGTAAACAAAGCATTTCTTTTGCAAGGTAAAATGTAGAGTTGGTAAGTTTAAACTGAAAACAAATATTTATTTGGCCTGACTTGAGCTGATTGTGTTTTGATCAAAATAACAAGTGATTCAAGAGGGGAGCATATGGAAGGATTGAGTTTTATTGATCACAGGGTTAAGGACATTCATACTTACCATGACTATATATTGTTTATTACTATCGTCGTCATTGCATGACTTCTGGAAAGATATATTATAAATATATATATGTATAGATAGATAGATAGATAGATAGATAGATAGATAGATAGATATTTGTTTTATATTGTAGAAATGAACATAAATAAGACCATAATTTTGAATAATATATCATTGAGTGGACAATTTCGAGCAGTGTGACGATGTTTACATAGGATGTAATGGCCTACAGTGGAGAGAGGTACGCAAGAAACATAAATAATGGTTTATTTTTCTTGAATAAATGTATCCATAAAATTAGTGCTTACACAATTTATTATGTTAAATAACTTTTACATGTTTAACGAACTTAGATCTATAATAACCGACTTTATTTCATCCAAATTTGTTATATGTAAAGTCAATATGGCGATTGACAAAACTGAACAGTAAATTCCGGGTTGTTTTGGGGGTGGATCTGTGTAAAGTACGACATGACATAGTTTCTGATATATTTTGTTATATTGTTTTATATTGCATAAAATATTTTAAAAATTGAATCAAACATAAGATTATATTATTAAAAAAAATTGCAAATGTAAGATTACGTTCGATGAGGTTTCGTATTCCATTTCCACTTCTTTTTAATCGCAGTGCGCTTCTTCTCCTAGTCAGTAAAGAAATAAATATCAAAGAAAATACTTTAAAATTGACTACCGAAAGAAATTTTGAGCTTTTAACAGTAGTCTAAACAATATATGGAAGATTTCTTTAATCTTGTCATTTAAACTATTAAACTAACAATTTATTTTTGACGACCCCATTAAGTATAACTGATCATTGCACGTTATTTTTTTTTAATCAGGGAAAGTGGTGTTAATTGGATTGTGATGTTTTAATGAAGATCAAGCATATGACAACAACAATATTATTCAAATTAATTAACCAATTACGAGGGGATCAAACGACCATTGCGTTTATACAAAACAACATGTCAAGATGTTTGAGTAGAACTCAAAACTAATTTATTTTCTCAAAATTACAGTTCAGCTTGGTCAGTTCATCATAAATATTGTGACAATTTTTTTTTAAATTTCACCCGACATTTTGGCTTTCATTGTGGTTTTATAACGGTTTTATAGAAATTATTTAATCACTTGATAATTTCTGCTTTCAAATTGTTTTTTACTGTAAATAATTATAGTGGTACATTTTTTGTGTACCTATTTTGTTTTAGTTTTGTTTTAGTGCTTTATTATTTTTTCTGTAAATATTTAGTGCTTAACCTTTTAATGTTTATTTTAAGTATTGTTTTTTAATTTAAATTTTTTTATTTGACATTCACCATACGGTCTTTGTAAAACCGACTGCTCTTGTGACAGAACCATTGCATGTGATACATGCAATAAGTGTTTCACTATTTATGTGAAAACTAATATCATCAGGAATTTTTGTTCTTAAATAAGACAACCCTGTCTTACATTTGTCACCATTGTCTTTATTGCAGTGTAGCTATTTACAACTTTGACAACGCCTTACAGCGTTTGTCAACAGATAGTCGAGATGCATTTGACAATGCTTTTCGGCTCGAACGTATCTTTTTAAGATCCGATCCGAAAGTTGTGATTTCAATTTCTTGTACTTACACTGGTTTAGTACAAGATTTGACATGCACAAAGTTGCTTGGTCAACAGTGGACTGGTTTAACTCCTATGTTAGTTACGGTAATGGTAATTGTTTATTCAATGCCATTTCTTTGGTATTATGTGGCAATGAGAATGCTTCATCTGAAATCAGATTATTACAGAATTCTTTTGAATTATTTGACCATGCTGTGTTTTATGAACGCATGTATGCCAAATCAAGCATACTGGACATCAGTCCTTCAATAGCTGATGCCATTCATCATTGTGTTTGGACTATGCATGCTTGCCAGTACTGTTATTGGCAAGCCCATAAAGTCTGTTTATCCAGTTGCTAATGGCCCCTGTGACTACAACATTAAGATCATAATACTATTTTTAAACCCAGGGGATCCAGGTCTAGACATGATATTACTGTCATGTGGTCTGGGGCTCACACCATAGGTTTTTTTGGAAGCCATGTCATTTTGTCCCTCTAATCTTGCATACAGTGGAATGTTCAGTCATCAACATTGATGACCATGAACAATTTCCACCACTTGGCAAGGAGGAAACCACATCCAAACCTGTTATAATTATAAACAATAAATTATGAAAACACAAATTTATGGGCCCACCTCTACATAGTTCATAGCCATGACTTGGCGTGGGTGCTCTTCCATTATATATTTTATTCATTGTATATAATGGTTGTCCAATAATAACCGACAATCCAGAATTAAACCGGTAATCGTTGTGTAATTATATACACATTTGTTTACATAATGTACGAGAGTGTACACCTGCATTACTTTCTAGGATATCACTCTTTTTTATTGTCTTAATAACAATTTTTCACCCAAAAGTGTTCTTTGTGATGAAATTGTTCATAATAATGCATAATTAAATAATTAACATCAATTGTGATACATTATACAGTTATTTCTCTCTACTGTCAGCCATTACAACCTTGGTAAACATCGTCGAACTGTTCGAAATCGTCCATTCACAGACGAAATATATTGAAATAAGGTCGTATTTTAGTCAATTTATACAATTTATAACACATGCATCTATACGAAACCTTTATTTAATCAAATAAACCATTGTTTAATTACTTCTCTTCACTTCTCTGCGTTTAGTAGGACCCGTATTTTACGCATAGCAGGATTAAACATCCTCTATGTTCGTATCCGTTTCAATTTTTATTCCTCGTATATAATTAAATTCATATTACAAAAATAATTTAAGTAAAATTAATATATTACAAAGTATACATATAAAGTTTATAAAAGAATCATGTTAGAATAGTACGAAAATACCGCATATAACACAACAACAAAATGGCGACAGCCAGTGACAACAATCAGCAGGTCTAAAAAACTCTACCGAGTTTGTATTTACATATAATCTGCACCATGCCTTTCCAACTTAGATTAAAAGAAAAAAACCACGGACAATACGACCCTTTTTACGTTAATACAAAGTTGGCAACATTTTACTTTATAGATATAAAGAAAACCACATACCCAATTTATAATGCTTCATATGCTCACAAATAGATCACCAACTTATAAATATATTATGCTAAGAGCAATTCAAGTTACTGTTTTTGGAAACCCCACTATAGTATGTATACCCGTTACAAAATTACAGAATCGGTTGTCTAATTAAGAAATAATTCAAGGAGGCTGTGGTTTATCATTGTTTTACCACGGGGTGATCATTTATGTCGTATTATTTTATCCCGAGCGATAGCGAGGGATAAAATAACAACATAAATGGTCATCCCGTGGTAAAACAATGATAAATCACAGCCTCCGTGAATTATTTCTATTCTAAATAAGACAATTGGAGTACATTTATAATATTTTCGTACCTATAGAAAACATCATTTCCGCCATAAACTGGCTGTTCCGTCAATGTAACACACAATATATTGCAACGGATAATTATAGCGCGTGTCGCTATATATAAGATTTATACGTCATATGCAATAGCTTTCCGGTGGGAGTTACAGTTTTGTAATTGGAACAGCCATTTAAAACACGCCCTTTTCAGCGCGTGTTGCTCATAGATAAATCATTTTTTACCACAGTTGTGGTCTCAAAGCCTTTAAAGCACGTCATATTAGAATAAATGACACTTTACCAGAAGTATTTGAATGCGATCATAGATATTGGGTTCTTCTACTTCTTACGATTAACAAAGTTTTATGTGTCATTTGTTATTTAAAAATTAATGCAGCTGAAATTATACTAACTTATCTTATTATTTTATTGAAAAATTATGTTGTGATAGATATCTTAAATAAGCATAAAATTAGTGGAAAACTGCATTCATCCTTATTTTAACTAAAATACCGCACAGAATAGTAGTATGTTTTTAGTATAGATATTCGTCTAATATCCACTAAATTTTACTGAAATTGTAGTATATTGCTAGGATATATGTAGTATAGTTTTAGTTTTAAATATTTTGACCAAGTAAAACCAGCACAAATTAAGCAGACTTGCAGTATCTACCAAATATGCTACATTTTTACAGTGCAAAATGAGCAGGATATTAGTACATAATTAGTAACGCTGTCTTAAATTATCGCTGCTACATTTTGGTCTGGATAGGAAGTTTTACTCATTTATTTTATGTGCTACACACATAGTTCTGACCTCACTGATTAATTCATGTGTCTCTGAACCCACCTCAAATTATTTCTGGAATGCCCAGTTTATCAGAAAAAAAGCTTTAGCTTGTCAGAAAGACCTTGTTTACAAATATATATTATTATTGCCATACATCTCTTTAAAACGATCGCCTGTTCATAAACATAGATGATTATCTCTGTAAACAGTTTGATTTCTTAGTTAATGAATATACACATAAGTCAACCAATACTTTTAACCCCCAATCCTGGAGATGATGACAGCTCAGAGGATAAGAAAAGTGATGTTGATGCAAAATAAGTTTTCTGTTTACTCTTCTCAAAAGAGATACATACACCGATATCAAAATAAACGTATACATTGAAGCGGGAATAAACTAATTAAATTTTTAAATCGGTAGTGACAAACATTTAATAACACAGTAAAATTAATCAGCCCAGACTTTTAGTCGTGGGGGTAAAACCACACAAACTTAAAAACTAAACCAAATGATAAAAACCATGATACGCTGCTCTAACAAAAAGTATTAAGTAAACAGGAAGTAGATGACCAAGGAGCATAAAATCCTATACACCATATGGTACTACAGGATAAAGCAATATGCAAAATGTCAGGCTTCTACATCCTATAGTTGCTTAGAAACCTGCGACAGAAATTTTTGTTCTGGACAAATGGACAGACAAGGGTTAAACAGTATACCTCCTCTTTTTCAAAGCAAGGATATAAAAAGATTTGGATAATAGACTCTCTGTAATTTAGCTATCTCACAATCTCTTTTTCTCCCCTATCAAGACAAAACCTTAATTATTTGCTAATCACTTTTCATAGAAGAAGTTGGGATAATTCTAATATGGCGTGTTTATTGCTTTGAGTCTACACCTGTGGTAATACGAGTATATACTAATAATCAAAGTCATGAAGGATCAACACGCTATAGCAAGAATGTTTACATATTTTAACATTGTCACACAAAAAAGTTTGTCACAAATGGCCACCATGTCCTGCAACCATCATTTAAAAAAACACAAAAACAAGTTCATCTACATCATTGTTAGACACCTCCAGTTTGAAACCAACAGTCATTTTAGCACAAGAATTTATGACAAACAAGACGATTTTATATCAAACTTATAAATTTGTCTCACTTATGCAGCAATGTTCCAGCTTCTCCTGCATATAGTGTCTATATTTATAAATGGGGAGGTTTGGCATACTAAAACACCTGGTTTAACCCACCATTTCTTTTGAAATATCTGTACTTAGTCAGGACCATTGCTGTAGTTGCTATATTTTTGTTTGTTGGGTCTAAAGTTTGCCAGTTTCTTGGACTGATTTGTGGATTGTCTTTTTTGACAGCTCCCTTGGGGTTCGGTATTTTGTTATTACCTTCATTTATTTCTTAAATAAATTTTAATAGTCATGCAAACATGGATGCAAAGATGAATACAGCATCTGTTTATGCTGTTTAAAATCGTACACTATTAAAAGGTTTAATTTTTTACAATAGGGAGTTAACTAATATATAACTAAAGTATCCTACATAGATCTTAGGGCAATAAAAACATGCATGGCACACATGAAAGAAACTTCATAATAACTTCTGTGGGTAGACATACTTAACTGTCAATGTAGCAAAGATTGCGACTACATGCATTGTTGGTCACATTCTGTTGGTGTCATTTATCTTAAATGGGACTGTTGTAAGATGTATATACCATCATAAGAATCTATTTTGATACCAGATAGAGGTGCCATGTAAGATTACTAAATTAAACTAGATATCAGTGAGATTGCACCCATCTGTGGGCCCGGCCAACCTTGAGGTCAAGGTCAAAGGTCATCAACCATGGTATGTGACACAGAGCCTTGATATTATCTACCCACATATCAAATATCAAAACGCTACCTCAAAAAATTTTAAAAAGTACAGCCCGGACATGAATTTGTCATTCACAAAGCAATGATGTGACCTTAAGGTCAAAGTTCAAGGTCAATAACCATGATATGTGACACATCCCCTTGATATTGTCTAACCACATTCCAAATATCAAAAGCCTACCTCAAAAGATTAAAAAGTTACAGCCCGGACATGAATTTGTCATTCAGAAAACCATAATGTGACCTTAAGGTGAAAATTCAAGGTCAAAGACCATAATATGCGACACATCGCCTTGCTATTATCTACCCACATTCCAAAAAGCAACAGCCTGCCTCAAAAGATAAAAAAGTTACAGCCCGGACATGAATTTGTCATTCAGAAAGCAATAGTGTGACCTTAAGGTAAAAGTTCAAGGTCAAAGGTGATCAATCACGGTATGTGACACATCCCCTTGATATTATTTACCCACATTCCAAATATCCAAATCCTACCTCAAAAGATAAAAAAGCTACAGCTCGGACACGATTAATTTTTGATGGACGCACGGGCGGATGGACGTACAGACTTATCACATAGTGGCGGGACCCTAAAACACTAAAAAAAACCTTCTGCTGGAGCTGCATTACTTCTGTTCCCTTTACTTGTCGCCAATTAGCTTCTTCTTTCATATACTTCTGTACATTAACTCCATTTCGTTTCATACTCTGTAAAGAAATATTGAGCTATGAAAATGTGTACATATTATGTGTACGAAGGTCAGGGAATTCTCATCGGACTCCTGTTTCCACTACCAATAAAAACTGAATGCCGCGAAAAACCTGAAATGCTAAAAATGGATTAGACAATCATATAACAAAACAAAATATAAATAATATAATACATTTTTTCCAGTGTATCATTTCTGTTTGTTAAAATGAAACCTTAAATACTCTTTGTGGGTTCTTTTCTTATAGGATTCAATGGATAATCTTTTATTATATGTTTGTGAGTGAGTTGGTCTTGTTGATATACCGATAAATCCAATAAAACCGGTGTTTAATCCTTATAATTCTTTAAAATTGCATTTAAGAAATTAATTTTCTTATTAAGGTATTCTCAATTCCATGTTTCTTGTGTATTTGGGTAGCAGGGATCGTCAACCTAACGTATGAATATTTTGTTGATTTTTACGTACTAAATGCTATTAATAAACCATCTTTTAATTTTAATAAATACAACTTAAATCTGTGACTTTATTTTCTTTATCGAACACAAGAAATAGTTTTAAATTTAACAAATCATTAACGTCAATTTATCATACAAATAATTTGTAATCGCCATCGATATTTAATGCCGCCATCTTTGTTAACATTTGTTAAGCTAAAAATAGTTCGGTCAACGTCATTTATCCACAAATAAAATTGATTCAACTTCATTTATCAAAAAATAGATATCGTTAAAAACCTCAACCGGAAGTAATCTCGCCCAATCAAATAAACATATTTCTAAATATGCAAATCATATTAGAATTATAATTAAATCAACTTGAACTGTTTACATAAAGTGACTGATATGTAAATAATATGGTATACAGTATATGGATATATGCACCTCTTCTTGTTCTGTTATAAGTTCTTCAGATTCCACCTACAAACATAAAAATGAAACAATACAAAAAGATCAAGAACGCTATTTTGGTACAGTTAAACTATAAGAACATACATATACTTAAAAAAAGGATTTAAAAAATTTAATTCTAATAACTGGTTAATTCTAGTGATTAAGGTTCCGAATTGCAATGTTCACAAGAAATAGACAAGTTTCTGCAATTTTAAAGGAAATAATTAAACATAACAAATTGACGAATAATATGAAATTTATGACTGGTTATTTAAAAATATATATATTTTTGAAAGCACATATGTTTTGTGGATTTTAGAGATACAACAGGTATATTTATAAAAATCATTGAATAATTTGATAGTTTCATTTTGTTTAATTTTCCACGTGTTTAATGCGTTTCTCTGAAACCGTGGAAAGGGAGACTACTCAACAAAAAACTAATAATATCTAAACGCTAAAGGAAAACGAACACAATAAAATATACGATATTATATTTTCCTTTTTATTCTCATACCGACCACCAACATAAATCAATTCTAGGTTTGGTGGACCACCACTGTCAATAAGATTCAGTCACATACTACCCCTATGTAAAAAATATAAACTGCCGTCCACCGTTTCTGAGAAAAGCTTGACGAAAATTCGTACGTATGGATAGACGGACGGACGTGAGTAAAACATAATGCCCCCCGACATGTCATCACGGGGGCATAAAAAATTTGAATTGGCCCAAGTCAAAAACTACAAATTGGATTGTGCTGAAAATTTAACTTGATCTTCATTTTATAGTACTTAACCTAATCACTTGTGCAAAATTTAAACAAATCTTTTGATGCGTTTTCAAGTTGTCATCAATAAAACAACGAGGCATGCACAGAAGGACAGAAACTCATATATATACGGAGGGTGTAAAAAGAAAGTAGAAGTAAAGCCATATATACTGCAATTTACCATAAAAAAGTTCTTTGTATACTAAACAATACAAGTGCGGACACAGAAAAATATCTCTCCTGCATTCTGCATCAGTAACGATGGTTACAGAGAAATGGACCAAATAAAAAAATTTAACATAGTCACTGGACCATGAAATTTAGGTCATGGTCAAGTGACACCTACCAGATACTCATGTACTATTCATCAGCAACATATATACCAAATATTGTCATCTTTCCATGCATGGTTACAGAGGAACTGACCTAATCCAAAAACTTTAACGTAATTGCTGCAACGTGAAATTGAGGTCAAGGCCAAGTGACACATACCAAACAGTCACGTACTATTCATCAGCAACTTATATACCAAATATTGTCCAGCGACTTTCGGGCTGTAGAAACCAAAACTGCAAATCATCATCGAAAGTCAAGATGAGACCAAAGGTGAAATAAAATATTTTTTTTATTTAAAATACAAGTAAAATTCCACTGTTTCGAATGCACTGTCACATGATGAATTTGATTAGGTATAAAGTCCATTGTAACCGTAACCACTGATTTATGTATTATGCAATATTTCAGTTATATTCAGGATATTTCTAAATTGAAAACCTGCACTTGTGCTAAGAATTTTTAAACTGTCCTTTTTACCATTTTCTTCATTTTGTTTTCTTGTGTTGACTCTAGATATATGTAAAAAAATTGGAAGTCAATCCCAGATATCTCTGAAAGTTAAAAAAATCAACGGCTTTTTAACAATATATGTTTGTTTGTTTGTTTGATGGTGTTTAACGCCAATTTCAGCAATTTTTCAGCTATATCATGGCGTCCAGTTTTTATTGAGGGAGGAAGCCGGAGTACCCGGAGAAAACTCCCGACCTGCGGTAGTTTAACAATATGAGTTAATTGCAATTATTTCCGTAGCATAATGTCAGTTAGCATACCTCTTTTAGCCTGTTTTTTTCTGTCAACTCCTTTGAATTATCCAGAACAGAATCATTTTCACTGAAAAAAATATGAATAAATCAAGAATACAGTTGATTCATGTGATACTATATATTTATTTCCCTTTCTAAAGATACAAAAATTTGTTCACCCTAGAAAAGTCCTAGGGAAATACAATTTCTGAAGGTGAACAAAGGAGTTGGTTCATTTTCTATTATTTTTAGCCTCATATTTGGTGAAATATAAATAATCTTCTGTATCATCTATTTTCACTTTTTATCATTCTAATATAACATATCTTCATAAAAATATATCTGGATGTTTTGTATGGGTCGCAAGCTAGCGAAAATCTACTTCGTGTATCTCAATTTGACGAAATTCTTGCATTGTAAGTAATTTATGCACACTTTTCATAAACAAGTGTGGACACAGAAAGATGTCTCGCCTGAATTCCGCATCAGTAACGAAAAAAAAATTACGTCATAAGCATTACGTAAATAGCAATAAATTGTTATCATTTTTGTCACTGGACAATAAAATTGAGGTCATGGTCAGGGGACAACTACGAGACAGTCATGTACTAATCATTAGCAATCTATATACCAAATACTTTCATCCTACCATGCATGGTTACAGAGGAAGTGCCCTAATCCAAAAACTTTAACATAGTCGCTGGACCATGAAATTGAGGTCAAGGTCAGGTGACACCTACCAAACAGTCATGAACAATTCATCAGCAACCTATATACCTAATATTGTCATCCTACCATGCATGGTTACAGAGGAACAGCCGTAACCCAAAACCTTTAACGTAGTTGCTGGACCATGAAATTGAGGTCAAGGTCAGGTGACACCTACCAGACAGTCATGTACATTTCATCAGCAACCTACATACAAAATATTGTCACCCTAACATGCGTGGTTACAGAGGAACAGCCGTAACCCAAAAACTTTAACGTAGTCGCTGGACCATGAAATTGAGGTCAAGGTCAGGTGGCACCTACCAGACAGTCATGTAGTAGTCATCAGCAACCTATATACCAAATATTGTTATCCTACCATGCGTGGTTACAGAGGAACTGCCGTAACCCTAAAACTTTAACGTAGTCGCTGGACCGTGAAATTGAGGTCAAGGTCAGGTGAAACCTACCAGACAGTCATGTACTAGTCATCAGCAACCAATATACCAAATATTGTCATCCTACCATGCGTGGTTACAGAGGAACTGCCGTAACCCAAAAACTTTAACGTAGTCGCTGGACCATGAAATTGAGGTCAAGGTCAGCCTACCAGACAGTCATGTACTATTCATCAGCAGCCTATATACCAAATATTGTCATCCTACCATGCGTGGTTACAGAGGAACTGCCGTAACCCAAAAACTTTTACGTAGTCGCTGGACCGTGAAATTGAGGTCTAGGTCAGGTGACATCTACCAGACAGTCATTTACTAGTCATCAGCAACCTATATACCAAATATTGTCATCCTACCATGCGTGGTTACAGAGGAACTGCCGTAACCCAAAAACTTTAACGTAGTCGCTGGACCTTGAAATTGAGGTCAAGGTCAGGTGATAGGTGACTGTCTGGCAAGTACTCATCATAAGCTACCTCTGGACCAAATTTGATGGACCTAGGGCTTGGGCTTACAAATGTATGAAGCAAGATGTCCAAGTGTTTAAGCCGCCGCCGGATTCCCATACATGGTAGAAGTATCCTAAGACTATGAGACTATAGAGTTGTAAAAAATTCTTGCAACCGGAAGTTTTCAAGTTAATCTCCAAGGTCTACGCAACATCGCAAAAATCTCCGTTGTAGCAGAAAACAAAACTGCTTCTAGGTATCAAGAATGTAAATTTCGTTAACGAAAATAACTGAAAACAACTTCAAATGTTTTTCCTTTAATAATGTATTTTTTTCTGTTTGGAGGATATTTTCTTTCCTCCATTTTGACTCGACTTCTCGGAAGTTATCGCAACTACAAAACTCAACACAAGAAGAAAATACAGACGAAATGTGTTTTTTTCAATGTTATATTTATAAAACATTTAGTTTTAACCAAAGTATTTTAATTTTTGATGTTATTCAAAAAACGTGCAACGATAGTTGACTTGAATTATTTTTTGTCTGCTTCTGACAGGCGATACTTGACGTGAACTGATATTTGCTGCCATGACTTGTGATCGTCTGCCGTGGAAATTCGTCTGTTGATCCTGGTTCATAAAAACAAACCCAATCTTGTTGATTGGTAAGTGTCAATTTCTTACTTTATGATTGCACAATTTGTACATGTTTCCAACTGAATTTTAAACAGACATGTGACGTTGTTCATTCAGCCTCTGCCGCAGGCAGAAGAATTTTCTGCCGTTCTTGCTGCTCGTATCTAGGTAATGGGAAAATAATGCTTTGCATGTCTCTATCCCGATCTTACCATTTAACTGAATTTAAACAGCCAAAATAAAAAAGTGACAATTTACTTAAAAGGTAATCTTTCACCTGCTCACCCTTTCTGTTATTGGTCGATGCGTTAGCGACCAATAACAAAAGGGGGTAGCAAGTGTAAGATTTAATTTTAATTATAGATTGAAAAATTGAATCATAAGTCTAATAACCAGTCTACTATAGTTAGCAAGTACTTCCTGCCATTTAGCTATCATGCAGACAACCAATATTTTTACCTTAAGTACCCGTCCCTGTTTACACTAGTAAAGAGGCTGGTAATACTGAACTATACCTTGATAATTTTCACACATTATTTCGTTCTAATTGTATTTTAATATAATTCTACTTATGTCTTACGTGTTTTATAGATTACACTGCATTGTTGATTAATGTGCTTTTTTCAAATAAACTGATTGATTGATTGATAATTCAAATGAAAAATTGTGTTTTTGAAGAAATAGCTCTTGTTCAGCTTGTACATTTTATTAATAATGTTATGATTTTATTGTTAAATCTTAATTGTATGTTTTTCAGAAGCAAGACACAGAATTATCAATCCTGGAATTATAGTCACTTGTTTGCAGAACCTACACATACATAAAGTTGGGAATACAAATACTGAAACTGATTGTTGGACTAGACAATTGGCCACAGTTTGACGGCATCAACATAAATGAGACAAATGAACAATGTGTCAAATTGGCCCTTTTAAGGGCCACCAAAGTTATTCAAAAAGAACCTAAATTGAGTGATGCAATTTTGTAAACAAAATTATTATAAAGCAGTATTTTTTAACAACTTCATAAAATTGCTATCACATTAAACAATACCATTCTAAAATTTTGCCAAAATGTTTAAAAAAAAATGCACTACTGTAATCAAGGCAACTGAATAAGTGAGCACTGAAAGACAAAAATCCATGAAATGAATTAGAAGCCATGACAAAGCTTTATTTTGTGGTTTCTATTTTTATTAAGGCCAATGCCCTATAGTCATCAGTCGGTCTGTCCGTCTGTCTGCAACTAATCGTGTCTGAGCTATAAATTTTTTATTTTTTGAGGTAGGCTTTTGATATTTGGTATGTGGGTAAATGTAGATTATATCAAGGCGATGTGTCGCATACCATGGTTGATAACCTTTCACCTTGACCTCAAGGTCAGCTGGACCTACAAAGATGGATTCTATCTCTGAGACTGATCTAGTTTTTACTGTTCTAAACCAAGTGCAATGTACAGAGATAGTTTAACCGGGCTCACAGTTAATAACTGATTATTAATCAGCTGTTGTTGCTATGTTATGCTTAAAAACATTAATCTACAAGAAAATTTACAAGACACTTTCTCCTAAAACTTTCAGAAAGTTACCAGATCACTGGGATATATATCAGTTGTGGTCCATCAGTGCAGTGCTAATTTTAACCACTGAATTTAAACCGTTTTTATTTTTCTGTTCTAAATGGCTCACAAATGCAAAGTGTAATTTTTTTATTTCAAAATTTTTGTCTTTCTTTGGATTGTAAGTCCATGGGTGAAAAATAAGTTTCTCATGGCGTACAGTTTTTATTGGAGGATGATGCTGGAGTACCTGACCTTTAGCAGGAAAACTTTCAATCTTTGTCAACTAAAATAGCAGTTGAGCACTGCCTACATTGAAAGTCTACTCTTCAAACTCTGTGTTCCAGAAAATTTACAGGTGTGACATTAGTACCATCCCCAATAGTGACAGGAGTCTCTTGCTTGCTTCTCCCTTTATGGCATTAATGAAATAAAATGAGATATAGTATAATTGTATACAATTACAAGGATGGTTGGTTGGTTTGTTTGAATGTTTATAGCCACTCAGCAATTTTTCAGCTATATCGTGGCATCCAGTTAAAATTGGGGAGGAAGCTGTAGTACCTGGAGAAAAACCAGACCTTTAGTAGGAAAACTAGCAATCAATGTCATATAAGATAATAAATGCAGTCAAGTGCACCCTACCAGCAGTGAGACTTGAACCCATCACATCATGGTTGACAGACCATGTGATCAATAGTAGACTAACCATGTTAACCACTCGGCCACACTGAGGCCCCCAAGGATGGTTGGAATTTTACTATGCAAAATTTATTTTGGAGGAAATTATGGATTTTTATGCCCCTGCGACGATAAGTCGGAAGGGGGGGTGGTATTAAGTTACCATTGTTTTCAAATATTTTAACACATTACCTGAGCTAGTTATATCCCTTGGATGTACACATTACTTTTCAAGTTAATAATTAGATATTATTATCTCATTTGGGGGGGGGGGGGTTTGCACATAACATAAACATTGCAGATGAATTATTTAACAATCGTGCTTCAAATTAAGGTAAAAACGTATTATACTATAGAAAACTTAAAAACAGGGACAGTCTATATACTAAGACTACGTTCTATAGACTGTCACTGCCTAGGATCAATATTGAAGGAATATCGCTCGCCTGATAGGTCACACCTATTTAAATATGAGCCCAGCTGTGAAAAGCTAAAGATGTCTAGGCCTGTGCTCTATCTAAAAAAGATTATCATTATTTAAAAACTATGCAATCCATACGAAATTGCGTATTCTCGTTCGTACGGCGATTTTGTTATTTACATTTGTCATGGCAATGAAAGTGACAATGTCGTCCCAAATAACGACCTCGGCATACAGATGTTTTTGCTGGATGTATTATTTATTCCTATTTGAGTAAGTATGAAAATTATCATTGTTCAAGGCTTACTAAGTATCAAGAAAGCTACCCTGGTGGCGTTTTAAATGTGACAGTCAGTGAGCATATGATTTCCGGTAAGATCAGCGAGATCAATTGATGAATGAAAACAAACAGCTCACATATTTTGAAAAAAAAAACAATCTTCAACCATATTTCAGGTAAGATTGTCGGTTGAACAATTAAAATTTATTCTGATTTTCTTTTTTTTCTGCACATACTAGGCGATCGTAATATTGGTGTAAAAATGTGTGCCAGTATTGACATTTTTTTATACAATATTTGTTCCATTATTGTAAGTAATGAACAAGTCTTTTTGAAATAAATATCTATCAATACTCAAAGGCAATTAATGCAGTTTATTATTTTATGGGCAATAACAGAAACACGACAATCAAGATTGATTAAATTGAATTAATTTTAATAACCAAGAACATCAAACATGTAATATGACCATAAATAAGAAACTTTCTTATTAAGAAATTAGGAAGTCTATTGTAATCGGTTATTCATGTTACTTAGAGTTAGAGAATTAGAAACTAACAAGAAAAGCACATAAAAAGCACTAGACCAGCACCTGAAAGCATGTTAAACCATGAGCTTTGAAAGCGCATACCACCAGACCTGCAGTCCATTTCACAAAAAGTCGTAAGTGTAAAATCAATCGTAAGTGTTGGAAGATCAAAGGGAAATCAATTGTGACGTCAGCACTTACGATGTTTATTACACTTACGACTTTTTGTGAAAAGCACCTTAAAGTATGTTAAAGCAAACTTACATGTGGTATCATAGCTGGTAATATCGTCTTTATTCCCCGACCTCCCTAAGTATATGTCTATTATAGATAGAATAAAGATTATCATACACCGACACAAAAACAACAACTTTAAAAACTGGTCTACTCGGGGGGAACTAGATAATGTTGAGATATATGACAACTCCAGTCCTTTACAAAATATAACAGATATTTTAATTGTTACACTGTTTTAGACATACAGTTAAAGCTGTATAAACCGGCTATCTATGGGTCCAAACAATATGGTCGGTTTGGACAGTGGGTTTATTCGGATTTTTGAAAATCACAAGAAGTGAAAATAAAAAAGAAAGGAGTGAAAGACGACAGACACCTGTGATGCACACTCGTTTTATATTTACTGACTACATGAAAGAAATGTAATAAATATATATTTAATAACAGTTACAATACACACTGCTGTTTTATTTCTATATACGAGAGTAATAATTTCTCAATAGTTTAGCGAAAAACATGTCAAGGGTTCCTTGTTTTTTTTCTTCGCACCATAGTGTCAGTGATGCATTTAGGCAAAAGAAACTATAGGTAACAATCATCTTTACTGCTTGCAAAATTTATCATGTGTGTTATGTGTCGTAGCATATCCTCATGTGAAAATTCAGATCCTGCGTTGTCTATTTCTGTCTTTTTTACATCATCACTTTCTGTTTAACTGACGCTTTTAGGTGTGCTCTGCATTTTTTACTTTTGAAAATTATTGGTTTTCAAACCTTTATTTTATTTTGGTTCATTCGTTAAATTCGCATACAGGGAGACCTCACAAGTCAGGTAAATTACCTTGTTTGGATAGCGATCGATTGATTAATATATACATCTGATCATTTAAAAATCCCTTTAAACAGGTAAATTGTAATTGAGAAATGTGTATTGGAACTGGACATAAGGGTCATAATTCGGAATACACGATGTCCGGTTTAAAGAAGTTAAATTAACGAAGGACTTTAAGGGGAGAAAATCGGACCTAAATTTTCGGTCGGAATCGACAAGGAACTGGTTTATTAAGGGGTCAGTGTTAAAAGGTTTTATTTTATAAATTAAATAACGCTTTTTGTTTGCAATGTTTCATTTTATTTCCATGTCATTAACTAGATTTAAAAACTGACAGTATTGATAACAATAATAAGAATTGAAAAAAACAAGTGGTGGGCGGTATTACCGGTATACCGATATATTGCGATTCTAGTCTCGATCACCCAGACGCATATATAATAGCGTCTGGGATCACCTTGTTGTAATTCGCTACCAATAGGTGGAGACAAAACAATGATTCTATTTTTAAAGCCCTATTTTTAAACCAGGAAAACCATGCATACTTATAATATGACGTCACATTCAGATTCACTCTTGATTGTGCACAACAATAATATTTGTATAATTAATTGATAAAGTTATATTTTATAAAAATATTCAAATGTAAGCTTTGGCACAATTTGTTATACACTTCTCGATATGAACGAAGTAGTTTTTTAGATAATAAAAATATCATCCAATCAAAAATTACGCCCAGTTTTCTGCGTAATGGTAACGAGTTCAATATAGAGATGAATCCAGACGCACAAATGTAATTAAGCGTCTGGATGATCGAGACTATTGCGATTCGGGTCATTGGCGATAAGCCGTATTGGTACGGCCTAAGAATACCGGTATGTTCCGGAAAATTCGTAAGACTCTGTAAATTGTAGTCAAACTCTTAAAAAATGTTGATCGTTACTTTATTTACGTAAATTACCCTTTTTTAAGTTGTTTTCTTGCTTTTTAATACGTTTAAATGCCAGTTATCAGCACTTTCCCTAAGCACGTTTGTGTAGATATTTTACGCATAAAAAACATTTTGACTCCCAAAAATATTGTTCAGAGCGTCATCATACACTAATTTTTTTAATAGGCGTAAAACCCATCAGCGTGTGTAGTTTACCGTAGACAACGATTTTAGATAAATACAAACATCTGGTATCCTTTGTCTAACGAAAAAAATTATTTGCAACGGTAACCAGTTCGTTACTTCCAAAAATCCTCGGACTTGATGTTCAACTCTGATGACAAAGTTTTGTATACGAATGGAACAATACGTTTTTTAACTTACTTGATTACGGCAACACTTTTAACTTATAAACAGTCAATTGGCGATGATAAAATGGATGAGATTGTTCCAAATGAGCATGACTAGAACAATTTGATGCAGGATCGAAGTTAAAAGTAATTTCAGCGCACCATCATGATAAAATACTACGAAATGCAAACTTTTTCAGAGATCGGCTTTGGAATTACTTAAGAGTACTTGCCAAAATATATTATACTATTTGGATTTCAATATGTATTAAAGTTTCAACAGTTGCTGCTATTTTCAGCTGGTCAATAGCTCTACAGACCTTTCGTAGTTTTGTTAAAGAAAAAACATATAACAAAAAAGTCAGCTGTGTTTCCAGAGTAGTCACACCAAAAACGTGCATTCTTTTTTTTTAAATTCTGGTTTTTATTTAATTAAAAGAATAATATACACGTTATGATACTGTCAAACTTTTTTTGCATAAACAATAATTGAATCATTTTTATTAGGACATTTTAAAACAAAACAATTCTTTTTTAATACACAAGATATGCATGCATTATTTCAGAGGAATACATTTATGCAAACATTATATTACAATATTAAATGTAATTTAAGGTAGAAGTATTTTTTGTTTACTCTCATTTACAACATTGTTTGATAACAGTTTTTTGTTATCAAAACTGAATCATACAAATGACCCTTGAAAGTAAATTGTATTTGACTCCGCCAACACAGATGCAGAGGGTCATTTACCCTAGATATTAGAAATCGATCAAAAACTCTGAGCTATTATAACTTTAATGCATGCACAATTGCACAGGGAATGTACCCAATCCCAGAATAGTTTGTTAATACTAGTAATATCACTCTTCCAAAAGCACTATACCAACGCAAAATGGGGGACACCTACTTCAAATAAATGTATAAGATCCTTACGATATATCGCGATACGTATCGTAATACGGCAGGTATGTATCGCGATATATCGTGATATGCTTTGCTCGGCGATACTCCTCTCTAAAAAACTCACAATACTGGAATACATTTTTATTCAGCTGGTTTTTATCATCTACTGTACATGCAGTATATCTTTTCTGGGGCCATTGACAAAACAAAAAGCTGTGGACTTTGGTCCTATTATGTTGGAAATTGCTGGGTGTTCTCTTATATGAGGTAATTAATTTTCTCATTAACACTTAACATCTCATAACAAAGAAGGGATATGGTAATAAACTCTAAACAGTACTTTCTCTCTTTTTGTCCCCTATTCCCAAGTATATTTATGATATAATGTATTGTCTCACTGGTGAACTTAACCTTATAAAAATAGGTACATTTACTGGCACTGGCTTGCCTAAAATGTGGGAATGTCTTGACTTGCCTAACATATGAATTTTCAAACAAAAGTGTGAACTTCCCTCAAACTAATTTGTTAATGTAAACATTAAGCTTATGTATAACTTATACTAAGCAAATGCCTTCCAAACATGCTGGGGACTCGGTGGCCTATAGCAAGTGGTTAAGGTAGTAAGTCAACTACTATTGACACTATTGCTTTTTAACACTGAGGTTGTAGGTTGGAGTCTCACTGCAGGCTGGGTGTACTCGACTCCAATCTTAGGGTCCGGGGTTTTCACAGGGTACTCTGGCTTCCTCCCCAAATATGATACTATTTTGAGGATCACTAAATATGCCTTTGTATTTTACATTTGCAGATAAATAACTTTCAAGATATATGTGCAAGAAAAAAACTTAGAATAAAGATCTGCAAAATGGGTAGCCAAAGAGGACTTAGATCTTCAATTCGCTGAACTTAATGAAGACCACTTATAGAACTTTGACACTTGGTGTTTATCAACTGAAACTTCAAGAATAAATAGATGGTGATTCTACCATCTTTCTTTATAAGGATGAACAGAATTTGTTGTGTTTCAAAATTCAGAGCAGACACGTTACTTCAAAGCAATACTTTATCTGGATCAAATATTCAGATACAAATGTCGGACTGGCCAGATCTTGTGTAGTAGGTGTATGTGCTCACGTGGCTGCCATAATTTGTTATTTATGTGGTGCATGGGAAATAGGGCATTCTAATCATGATTTAGTGTTTTTATGTCATATGCCAATGACCTTCCTCTGACTAACGACATAAAGTTTTAAGTTTTGCTAGAATGATAGAAGAGTAAACATTTTATTATGTCCTGCAATAGCTCATAGTTAATCTTGATTTGTTTACAACCAATTTCAACCCTCAAAAATCTGTAAAAGTATTGTAAATGGCTTTTGCAATCTAAATGTGCATTAATATGGAAATAAAACTTACAAGCCATGTCTTGCAATCATATGCAACGGTTTTCATGTTTAATACGTTAATTTCAGAAATCTTTGGTTTTTTCGGTTTACAAATCCCTTTTTAATAACGCCCAAAAATGTGTTATGTGTCATCATGGGCATTAAAATTCCTATTAATATGGAACTTTATCTAAAATAAAACTTATATGCCATTTCTTGCAATCATATATTGCTGTTTCAAAGTTTTATTGATTGTTTTTAGAAATCAATGAATTTTGTTTTTAAAACAATAATCCCTTTTTATGTTTTTAACCCCAAAAAAATATGAAATGTGTTGTAATTGGCTTTAAAAACCTATAAATATGAAAACTAATCAAACCTAAAATAAAACCTTTAATACATATATATATTCTTACAATCAATTTGAAAGTTTTATTAATTTTTTCTAGAAATCCATGAATTTTGTTTAAAAAAACACTTTCTACCTAAAACAAAATATGTTTATGTGTTGTAATTGTATTAAAATACATTTTTGGTATGAAAACTTTACTTGAAATAAAAGTTATTTGCTTTTTCTTGCTTTCATATATTTTTGTTTTTAAATTTGATTCATTTTTATGCCCCCGCGACGACATGTCGGGGGCATTAAGTTTTACTCATGTCCGTACCAACTTCCGTACACATTTCCGTCAAGCTTTTCTCAAAAACAGTACATGATAATAATTTGAAATTTGGCAGGGTGGTTCAGTATCACATGTTGTACGTTCTAAACTACTTCCTGTTTAGGACTATCATTTAACGGGGTCATCTGTGTCCCATGGACACATTCTTCGATTTTTTCCCCAAAATTTGTGATTTTGTCACCAGAAACAGCTGATTTGCCCCAAAAAATTAGGCAAATTGAGAAAAATGCAAATTTCTTTATTTCAAACATCATACAACATTATTCTACCAGAATATTACAAAAAAAGTTATTTTCGAAATGGGGCCAATAATTGGCCCTTATTGAACCTAGCCATTTCATATCCCTATTTAGAAAGGGAAATGAATGTTTTATTCCACTCTATATCATTAAAGTGCAGACTGCACTGATGGAAAGATTGCTTTGCAAGTATTGTATGAGATTCCTACCTCATGTTTAATGGAAAAAAATCGAAGAATGTGTCCATGGGACACAGATGCCCCCGCTAAATTATAGTGCCAAACAGGAAGTAGTTGTCTGATAGGTATAAAAGTCGCTTACGACGTACAACTTGTGATATTGAACCACCCTGCCAAATTGTTCTCATGTACGGTTTCTGAGAAAAGCTTGACGGAAATTCGTAAGGATGAACTGACGTACCTACGGACAGACGGACGGTCATTAATACAACTTAATTCCCCCTCCCCCGACATGTCGTCGCCGGGGCATAATAAAACAAACTAATGCAAAATAAATCTTTGCAATCCTCATGATTGAGAACCCCAGCTGCCATATGCCTTGAATAGCAATGTCCAGGTCTTTGCTGTTGGAAACTCCAAAAATAATTCTGGTCGAAATGTTAAATGTCAGGTGCACAATTCCACCATTTGACAAAGGGTTCTGCAAAAGTTTCATCAAATCCCATTCAATGGTGCAAGTAGTTGTGAATAAAAGATAGGCATACCCTACATCAAAGAGTGGGAAATCCTAAATATTATTCCATGGAAAATATAAAATAAAGTAAAAACCCTATAAAACTGTAAAGAAAGTGTATATCGTGCTATTTTAATGGTGCATGTGGTAGCCTGTGGTAACCTGTGGTGTCGTGTTGTAAAAAGTCACACCCCTCAAAAAGAAGTAGTTAATCCTAGCTTTAGACGAGTGGATCTTAGATGTATGCAGGGTTGGTGAATTGGTTGTACTTGCCGACTGACGGTCAGCCTGCAAGGAATGTGAACTTCCCCTTTCTCAGCAAAACTGTGTACTAAAATGTGGGTGTCGGGTCGTTTCGCCCCGATTACCTATTCGTCCTGGGTCAAGTTGCACGGATCGTTTCGCACCTATAAATAAATACAATGTGTATCTTTAAACAATAAAACTGATTAACTAAATAATAGTTCGCAAAATTATACAATTATAATGTCATTTGTTAATCACTTTCAAATATTAATTATCATTTTTTAATGTGATGAAAATTCGCAAGAATAATATATAAATATGTGCATCACCAGTGGCAATCATTTCAAACTCAACCTTCACGATGTCTATTCTTTGTATTCATTGTAATGATCCTGTACGACCAAAGCAGAACGCAATCACTTTGACACATGTGATCTTCAAATGGCAGCACCGTAAATGCCAGACGGGTATAACTGTAGAGCAGTACAGATTAGCCTTTAGAGACATAATAGAGCTAAACTTCACTTTATTTTGTTAAAATAACTGACTTCATTAAATAAATATATTTAACATTTGTTTGTTTTTTCTGTATTATGATAATAATTTAAAGATCAAAGAGTAAAAACATGTACCAACATACTTAATCCATTAAGGTAATGCTCTTCAACAAAAATAAATGGTAAATTATTAAAGAAACCATAACACAGCACACGTTATGAAAAAATATATCATATAAAGTAAGGGGCGAAACCGGGTTCGGGGCGAAATGACCCATAGGCGAAAGGGATTCGGGGCGAAACGACCCGGATTCTAAAATGTGTAACACTTTAGCTGCTACAATAAAGCCTACATTTACTTTGAAAATACTTTGTGTAAACAGCAAATGCCAACATGTCAGCATACCAACAGAGAAACAACATGATGATGGCCATGTCTGAGGTAAAAATTGAAATATATATTGATGTAATATCTATAACATTATAAATTTTGCTAAACCGTCTCCATGGTGTCATGGGGAAAGTGAGAAGTTTATATTATACAATGACTGTTCACAGTCTTGTTTTACTTGGATAAACATGATAAAGAATACTCAATGTATGTAGGAAAAAGACCGCAATGGTTCAAATAAAAGAAAAGCAAATTTGGAAATGCCCTATGTATAAAACAAAAAAACTATTTATTGTACATACTCATACAGTACTAATGTTAATTTAATACTAGTAACATTAAGTCACAATACATAATTTCTTTTTTTTTCTTTTACTGGTTTCATTGGTTTTATATACAAACAAAAAAAAAGATTTTATATACTTGTACTTGTATACTTGGATATACTAGTACTGGTAATATATTATCAATAAAAATAATTGTAAAATTTTTGCTTATTTTCATTATTAAGCATGTACATGTAACACTTTTTCAATGACATTGACACATGTTATATTATAATTGTGTAGGTACATTGTAAATACAAAGTTTGCATTATCTCATAGTTTTTATACAGAGGTTGTTTCCTGAGAGATATGGCAGTCTGACACTACATGTAATCAAAAAAATTTTTGGAAATCATATCCCACATAAATGGTTACCATAACTATAAAATATAACCATATGGCCTTCAGAAATGTTGAATGGTCTCATCATTAAGTTCTTTTGGTGGCACTAATTTTATGAATTTTTTAAGTCTATATAATTTTTTTGACAAACTTTTAGATCAGGGTTATAAGAATTTTTTCTCAGCTTCTGGCCATTGTAAAATTGGTTCAGTGATGGTAACTTTAGTAATAGTTGACGGTTTTTTAGGAAATTCAAATATAATGTCCATTTAATGCTAGATTGTTGTTGGTTTTTTGTTTTAATGGTTTTTAACGTTACTTTCAGCAATTTTTCAGCTATGTCATGGTGTCCAGTTTTAATTGGGGAGGAGTAACAGGAGAAACCCCAACCTTTGGTAAGAAACTGGCAATCCTTGTCAATTAAAGACGAGCACACCCTACCCGCAGTGAGACTAAAACCAGCATCCTCAGTGTTGACAGCTCGACCATGTGATCTATAGTAGATGAACAACCTTAACCACTCGGCCACCAAGGTCCCATTGGTGCTAGAGGAAATCCACCATTTGTAAGTGTATCCAATATAAATTTTGTATCCACTATGCCCCCCCCCCCCCCAACATACATGGTTCAACATATTGCTGTCATATTGCGCTCTGCTAAATATGTGTATTTAGAAACGTGTATTAGATAGATTATCAATAAAACCTGTGTAATTGTAAGGCAAAAACAACTCTACCTTCTTGTAAAATTGTATTACAATCTGAACGTTGATGTACTAGTAAAAATTCTTGTACCTGAAATGTCTTTTTTGTTGGGTACATGCAATTTTCCATTTTTTACCCTTTAGCACTTGACATGCTGTGCAGGCTAACCAGGCTACAGAACGCCCCAAGTTTTAGCAAACACATGTTATATGATATATATTAGCTAGTTTACTTAAATAAATACATTTACAGATATTTTAAGAGCAACAATTGAAATAATGGGAAAAATATATAAAACATGGATAATTTTTCCCGTACTTTTTCAATACAATTACAGTTTTTTGGACCTGTCGAAAAATTTAGCACACGAACCTACATTTTTTTCTTCATGTATACAAACATAAAGGTAAGATAAATAGTTTGTTAAAATTTTGGGACTTTGTATTTATAATAAAGGGTTGAATTTAAAAAAACATCCATGGGTGATACATTTTCCCGTACTTTTTTCAGTACTGTATTTAACTGGTCAAATCTGAAGTTGAGATGTACAATATTATATTTTTCATTTTAAAAATGCAAACTATATTATCTTATTGTTATTGTTATTAATGAGATTATAATAATCTAACAACTGGAAAAGATTTTTTATTGCTTTTATGATATGAACCACATGTCGAGATTTTGTGATCATTGATGATAACGCATGTAAGAAATCTGACCCTACCAAAAAAAACGACCACACGAACCTATGAATTTTTTTGTATATTTTTAAATATATATGTATACTAAATACAAAAATGCATAAAATAAAGCATCCTATTTATAATGAATAATAGCAGCGAACATCATTAATATCAAATATTTATATATACGTCTACAAATTAAGCCAACCACTGTTAGAATTAGATTTTTAACACTGTCAAATTTTAGCTTACCCTCAGCGGGATTCGAACTCGCACCGTTGTGACACTGTGGCACCAATTCGCCTGCACTATGTCCAGCGGTCTAGACCCCTCGGCCAAATCCGCTATATACTGGGTCGATTTTGTTATAGTGAGTCCCACAATCGACCCAGCATCATTTAAAAGCGCATGTCTACAAATCGATCTGTAGAGTCCTTGTAATTCCAACAAACAGAAATTATAATTTAGGACTGCATGAGGCAACATATATCTCTATAATCAGAATGCATGTAAACTAATTTCAGTTTTAAATTTGAACAAAGTGTCGATAGCTTATACCAGCTGTACTAACAGACAATCACGTGGAATGCTTTTCTGCTTGCATTTTTTCAATAAATATTCAATATTGCGCTATTGTAATTTTTATTACAAAAATATAATAAAAAAATCCAATGTACATATTCTATACTATGCCCGTGTTGTATACATGTACTTACATGTACATTGCAACGCAATCTGACACTTTTTGTTTTGAACAAGGTTCTTACGCTGTTTACAAAAGATTGCCAGCTTTCGGGACGTTCTAGGGTATTCACGCCTATACCGCAAACATTACCCGAGTTTCAAATAAAAAATAATCTAGCCACAAGTCCCTTTGAATTTTTTTTTGCACAAGAGGCTAGTATAAGAAATTTTGATAATAGGAGATATCTCTAATAGCAAAAAAAAATTCAAAGGGACTTGTGGCAAGCAAGTCGCGTGCTCCTAGTTACACTTCCGTACTAATTTAGGTCCAAACATACCTTAAAAATAGGCATATCAAATTATAAAAACAGCATTTCAAACGCTGCACAAAAGGAAAACAAATAATTGCTGATTTCAATTTGCACCTTTTAAGATCTACAATTAGGAACATACCGGTAAGCTCGACCATATGCGCTAAGCAGTTTTATTTGTAACTCAAAAAACTTTTGCCAAAACACGCTGAATTGATCACACCCTTCCCTTGTTTTAAGGAACACATACAAAGAATAAAACTAAATCGTTTTGAGTTTTGTTTAATTAAATACTTAAAGCAAAAAAATGCAACATCGACTGAAACGACAGTTATTTTCGTGAAGTAAACATACATTGAAAATTGGTTCGTATTTTTGGTCACGTTAACAAACTACCTCGTGGCTTGTTACGATGGATGGTGAACCATTTCGACTCGTGTAACGAGAAAAATTAATGGTTCAGCATGAATTGCCAACTATAAAATAAATCAAAAGGACCGAAAATAAAATTGAGTCAGCTTTGAATAATGTAGAGACATGGTGAGTGTCATAGTTAACCATAACATTTTCAATCACCGATGTCAAATAATAAATTTATTATTCTCGTGTCACAAACACCAAAATATGTTTTTTCAATATTTCTAATAGTTAAGAAGTGTTATATTTAATTTAGCTACTTGTATTTTATTTACGAAATTTCTACATCCTGTTCCCTCAACCGTAATAATTTTTATAGATGACAAAGCTGCCAAATCTGTACATCGACAAAGCAACCACTTTTGTGTTGATTTTCATTTAATTAAACACATACAGAATTAGAATGCAAAACCGTCTGAAACGACTACCACACGATGGCACCAAACACAATCATTAAATCACTTCATAATAATGTCGTGAAATATTATACACAAGTGCAACTGTCAGTGCTAAATTTGTCGGGAATGCCAAAATATCACGTTGTTTTTCAAAAAACCAAAAATTGTAACGAGTTTGTCTCTCGCGGATGAACATGGGCTATCAGATAAAATCGTAATATTAGTTTATATCAGTTCTACAATTAATGAGACATAATACAAAAGGACATGTATAGTAAAGCTTTTCAAAAATGCGGTGCACTGATTCATATAATAGTCAGATTCCTTCAATGTGACCTATATTTCAAGAACGTAAGGTTATTATTACACGCCTGTCCGCAGTAGTTTCTATGTATTTGAGCGTTAGCATGGGGAAAGCTTGCTACGCAACCTTTCCAATAAGTATGTGTTATTTGTAATATACAAGAAGTTTTATATTGTGTTAAATACAACAAAATTCCATGTCTGTCAGTAACTGCACCTGTATTGCATTCCAAAATTACAACCAACTGGAAGTACTGTCTATTTAAAATAAAATTTCTGTTCAAGTCATTTAGTTTGTAAGTGTCGGGGCTAACATTGAAGGGCTACTCATTTTGAACAATCTTATATGTTGCCTCTCATTATTATTCCCATTTTTGTCACAGTGTAATATTTACCAAGTTTACGCGCCACACTGTGTAAGCTGGTCCGGGACTGACAAAATTATTTTGAACATGAAGCATAGTTTGAAAATAAGACTGGAAACCAGTTAGGAGCAAAAGAAAATATGAACATTTCCAGAGTGGATATGAAATTGTTGCCAGAGATTGCTAATAAGCTGCTGCTAGTATTGCATGGATAAACATAATTAAATTATTAATTTTTGCAGTAACAGTTGAACCTCATTGTCTATACCACAGTTTAGAAAATTTTTAAATCCCAACATTGCTCCCATATCTATAATGGATTTATTCCTCGGATGAGCCCATGTCTGTTGTCTCTGTTTTTAGCTTAATCTGATGAATTTTTTCAGTCTATGCAATATTTAAAAAATAGATTATTGCAAGCGGGCTGTATACAAATTAGAACATGGTCAGACCTTATATCTGTCAATTTTTTATACCGAGCGATAGCAAGGTAAAATATGTAGAGAAATATAAGGTCTGACCATGTTTTAACTCGCAAGGAGCCCAATTGCAATAATCTATTTCGATTCTAATATGTCTAATAAATGTTTTAAAGTTTTAAAGCGGCTCTAAGAAAACACTTTCAATGGTAGTATTTTTTTTAACTAATAAGATATATCTGAAAACAATATGACATAAACATATATACTCGTCATTTTATGGAATATACGTACCTTTTAAGCAAAAACTTTTTTGACAAATATTAACAAAATGGCATTGTTCCCCTTCAGTTGAGTGTATGACTTCGGAATTCGAATTCTGACGTCATAGCGGGCTCTTTGCTTAGTAGAACCATACTGCTTAGTAGAACCATAATGTGTTCTCAAAGAGTATGAAGGATGCCATATTAAGTTAATAGTATTTTTTTGTTTCTTATCTAATAAAAAATGATGATGATAAGTCTGTTATTACATTGTATTATTAAGTAGAACTATACAACCCTTATACCCCCTAGTCAGGTGGTGTTGTAGATGGTATTGTTAAAGCCTGACTATTATCTTAAAAAAGAAATTTTTAAAAAGTAATGTTTTTTTGCAATAAAATGGAATAATAATTTAATGGACAGGGACGAGTAAAATATCGTTTTTATTTCTGAATGAAATACAATTCTTGCCTTGCTCTGATAAAAACTACAAAATAATTATTCCTCAAAAGAGTTGATATTTCTCAAACCAAGATAATTTTTAGCCACAAAATAATAAAAAAATCCAGATTACAACTACATGTAGAAACAGGAAATTATTAATATCTATATACAACCACTGAGACATCTCTACTACCAAAGCCCCTGTAAATGTTCAGTTTAAATTGATCAGTTTATAGATATTTCTATATTTTACCAAAAGCTGGCCTCATATAAATTGTGTTCTCTAGCTTTTAGTACTGTTTGTTCTTTTCACTTTCCCTTAATTCCATGAAAAGTTTTACAACCTCGGTGTTGACCTGCATACAGATTTGAAGCATAGTTTCTGTCCAATAAAAGACATACAAAACAAAGTTTAAATACAACAAATATTCACAAAAATATACATACAGGTATAAAGTTGATGCAGAGCTACAGGTCGTTGATGTTGTACATGTGACTGTTCTACTACCCGACCCCGACTGTAATCTGGCTTCTAACTCTATCACCTGTTGGTAAACAGCAAAACACACTGA
Source organism: Limnoperna fortunei (assembly GCA_944474755.1). Lineage (NCBI taxonomy): Eukaryota > Metazoa > Mollusca > Bivalvia > Mytilida > Modiolidae > Limnoperna > Limnoperna fortunei. Next base: position 35,643,562 of record OX104125.1, read on the forward strand.
ATCAGTAAATGTAATTGTGACACCATATAACTCAATTAAACTTATTATAAGTTATAATTCTGTTGTAGGATTTGCAGACAAATTCAAGGTACGTCAGGAACTATATCAGTATTTTTATTTGACTTAAAGCAATCAGGGTTCAATTCAAATAATGATACAATAAAGTGTAGATAGCATTGCATATTTGCAACACAGTCATCTGCTACAAAGAACAAACTCCAGTAGAATTTCACTGTTCAAGGGTCACTACTTCAAGAAAATGGAACTACTGTAAAGAAACTGAAATAATATTCAGCATGTTGATCGGTATTCCATTATTGAAGAGATTTTCTACAACCTTTTCTATCAAAAGCCACAGTTTCTGCAAACTGGAATGAAACATCATAATCTATAACTTCTCATAAAGTGACTAAATATTAAATATGATCGATTGATTCATTCATTCAGAAAAAAGAATGGACAATAAACATTTTTAGGTCATCTTCTACCCTAGGATCACATCTTCCATGAAAAATTTCTCAAACAATTTTGAATTTCACATAAACTGGTTAGGGCTTTCTCAATTTACCATGCATAAAGCACACATTAGGTTAATTTCAGCAGTTCAGTCAGAATAAAAATAAATATGCATGTATGTCTTACTCGTTGCTTCAATCTCATTATTTCTAGACTCTATGGGTCTCTATTTACCATAGGTTTTATCTTCTTGCGGCACCTATCAGCGTAGCGTAATGTGCTAAGTGTCTCTTCCATCTTCTTATCAGCAGGACTTATACAGGCAATCATAATTGTATAGGAATTACCTCCAAGTGAATCTAAATTAGGAATAAAAACCTGTGTTGAGCTTGTCTGGGCTCTACATGCATTTAATTACTTGGAAATTAATTTTTTTAAAAACAAGAAACTGTGTGTAGGTGACACTGATGTCCTACATGGCACATCTCGGTAAATGCCCATTTTTTCATTAGTTCATTCAAGATTGAAATTTTTGGTACAACTCTAAAGAATGTTGCCAGTAACGAGATCTTAACATGTTGTAACTGTGTACAAGAGTCATGAAGATGTGAAGTCATCTTTAAAAAATATGCCATTTAATGGGACATTAAATAATACCCCGCCACGTCACAATTTACTGAATTACATATCAGCCGAAAGGAACAGCTGAGCATGATAACAGTCCATCTCAGAACACAATTTTTACCTTGACCCTGGACCTATAAAATTATTTTAAATTGGCACAACTCAAAAACTACATATGGGATTGTGCTGAAAATCGACCTTGATCTTCATGTTATGGTATTTAACAGCTGCGCAAAGTTTAAATAAAATCTGTTAACGCGTTTTCAAGTTATCATCTGGAAACCGCCGAGGCATGGACAGACGGACGGACATATGGACGGACACTCATATCCATACGGAGGGTATCACATAATATCCTGTCACTTTGTGTGGGAGGGTATAAAAAATGCAAAGGTAAACCTTACGGGGAAAGGGGGCAAAGACGAATGAATGGGCCTAAAATCTAAACTTTTGTTGGCAGGACATAAAAACAGGTGGTAAATATCCAATAAGATGTAATTTTGTAATTAAAATTCATATCAATCTGAACAATAAATCAAACGATGCCCCAAATTCAAGTTGTAGTTTAAAATAACATGAAATAAAAAAGTACATCACAAGCATCCACATGTTTACTGTAAGTTCAGTGGTATAAAAAATTAAAGAATGACACACTACACAGGGAATGAGCACTACTATTTGTAATAGTTCTTTGAAGAACTATTTGGTTAGTTAACTATGTAGAGACATGGTTAATTTTTGTTTACATTTTAAAGGGTAAAACTCTAATCATCTTTGACAAAAAGTCAAAAGGTTTTTTAAACTGGAGTTGTATCTTCAAGACTCATTACTCCTTATATATATTAAGATTTTCATTGAGTAGGCCAACAATACAATAAATGAATAATCTTGTTGAGTGATAAATTTTTAAGAAAGGAAACTTTTCAATGAACATATTTTAAATGTTAAATAAATTAAAAACAGCAAAAGTCATTAAGATATACATACATTTAAATGAATCAGGTGTTGGGTTAGAGGGTGAGTCAATTAAAATAAGAAATTGTCTACTTAGCCTTTTCTTTGGTTTTATTCATGAAGTACCCTTGTCAACTTAATCACTAACGAGTAGATGAACTCTAAACTAAAAAAATGACAACATACCCTGTAAAAGACGAGTCAGTTTCGAGTCTCTGTATGATCTATACAAACACTTTCCTTGGTCATCACCCAAAGAACTCAAAACATTTCCCAGGCATAACAAGCCATGATTGATGTTGACACCTTCTTTGAATCTTTCTCCTTCGGCCTTTGTTCTATTTGCCTTTTCCGAACCTGCTAGGTCCACCAAATTGAATTTGGAACTAATGCTATCACTTCTGCATAAAAAAACCCGTTTTTTACAGCATTCTAATTGCATTTTGGCAAAACAAATGTTATGGTCTCCTGTCTTCAAGTAAAACACAAAAACAAAGTAGAAATTTTTTCCAAAAACTTTGATGAACCTGCCCTCAATCACTTTCTTTTATCATTAAGTTTCTACTAAAAAAAGATATAAATGTCAGCTTTTTCTATAAAAAAATCTAGGTCCTTGACTGGAACACCAACAAAAAACTAGACATCAGTGAGATGGTATCCCCCGCGTGAGGTCAAAGGTCATCAACCTCTGTATGCGACACATTGCCTTGATGTTATTTACCCACATACCAAATATCAAAAGCCTACCTCAAAGGACAAAAAAGTTACGGGTTGGACACGATTTTAGACGGACAGTCTGATCACTATAGGGTGTCTGCGGGGCCCAATTAATGACCTACCTTTATTTCAGGGTGAAACTGCAAACACATTTTTGTTGTTTGCCTTATCCTAAGATATCTTGTCATAACAATTTTCAAAATAGCAAATACATACTCATCATCTTTTTTCTTCATTTCTATATTGATAATAAAAATAGCATGGCTTCTACTTGTTTGATTGTTTCTGGCTGTTGCTCCAGTTGTTCTGTGGTTTTTACCCATTTGTAAATATTTCATTGTATTTTCGTAGGATCTAACTTCTTTCTCTATTAAACCTTGTAACTAAATTAAAATAGAAATATTAACGATTCTTTATGACCTACATGTGTTCTTCCACAAGTTCTTTTTATAATATTGAATTTAAAATATAAAGTATTGGTTTTTTTTAATTGTTAGTTAGATTATTGCAAATAGACGACTTGGGATAGGTTTAGGCTCTATATAAACTGCTAAGAGGTTTATTGGCTAAAAATAGACCCAAAGTCGTCTTTATCCAATAATCTAACCAACAATTAAAACAATAGCTTAAATAACTATAGAACATACTATATGTGTGAAAAAATGGTTGCTGGACGACAAACAACTATAAATCAATCAATATAACTAAAGATAAGTCTAGTAAAAATATAGATCTGCAATTTTAAGGAATAAAATTGAGTAATTAAGAATAATTATTAGTCAAAACAGGGCTTTTGGCAGTTCTACTTGTAAGATAAAATTGTTTCAAAAATATGCAACAAATTGTTTCTTACTTTTGATTTCTGACAAACATGTGTTTTTCGTAATATCATTTAATAAATAATTAAAATTGTTACAATCTTGTTTCTCTAATTTAAGAAATAGTTAACTGTCTTTAATTAATTACTACCATTATTCCTCCTGTGATGTTTTCTCTAATTGTTAGAGGTTCTCTGTTTGCTGGAGGACACAACAAGTCATTGATATCTTCATTGTATATCTAAAAGTAGAAACAACTCTACATGAAGAAAAATATGGTAAGAATTTTTTGTTACATATTGAAACATAAGACAAATAAATTTTAAAATAACAATTTACATAAAAGAAGACATTATCCACTCATTATTACGAGTATAATTTTTTTGGTTTTGCTCAAATAACTGTAAAGGCCCCGAACCAACAAAAAAAAAGTTGAGATAGAGCCGACAACAAAAACAAGGTTCGGTCAGGAAACCGAAAACACACGTATATATCATTTTCGACACAACTGAAAAAAAAATAAAATAAAAAATAGTACTAAATGTATATACATGACGTAAGCTGCTGATATTTCTTTAAGCATTTGGGCTTCTAGTGCCATACTAAGCATGATAAATGTAACACCATGCAAAGACATTTAGGCAGATCTCGCATGCTTACTGTTAAACTTCAATTAAAGTACACAAGTGTGGACACAGAAAGATGTCTCGCCTGAATTCCGCAACAGTAACGAAAAAAAATTACATCATAAGCATTACGTAAATACCGTTAGATTGTCACTGGACCATAAAATAGAGGTCATGGTCAGTTGAAACCTACGAGACAGTCATGTACTAATCATTAGCAATCTATATACCAAATACTTTCATTCTACCATGCATGGTTACAGAGGAAGTGCCCTAATCCAAAAACTTTAACATAGTCGCTGGACCATGAAATTGAGGTCAAGGTCAGGTGATACCTACCAGACAGTCATGTTCTATTTATCAGCAACCTATATACCAAATATTGTCATCCTGCCATGCATGGTTACAGAGGAACTGCCATAACCCAAAAACTTTAATGTAGTCGTTGGACCGTGAAATTGAGGTCAAGGTCAGGTGACACCTACCAGACAGTCATGTACTATTCATCAGCAACCTATATACCAAATATTGTCATCCTGCCATGCATGGTTACAGAAGAACTGCTGTAACCCAAAAACTTTAATGTAGTTGCTGGATCATGAAATTGAGGTCAATGTCAGATGACAGGTGACTGACTGGCAAGTACTCATCATTAGCTGCCACTGGACTAAATTTGATGGACATGGGCTTGGGCTTACAAAGATATGAAGCAATACGTATGTCTCGCCTCCAGCGACGATAGTCGCAGGCGAGACAAAAACTAGATTTTTGCTGTTAACATGAGATCAAGGTACATATAAGAGAGGAGAGAAAGCCCCCAATGACAGTGTATGCACATAATTGCTATTCGGTGGGATTAAACCATATTTTCAAAAACAGACTGTTCTACAACCAAAGTTTTTTTTGGCTTTATCTAGTAGGATAATGACATCTGACTAGACACAAACAAACCAAGAATCTTAATGAATACCTGTCTATCCTACAATGACATGGAAATCTTACCTCTAGGTATGATACTTTAATGAGAAATGAATATTCTGGTTTTTCTTGAATTTCATTAAACAGTTCCTGCACTACACGCTGAATGACACCCTTATCTGGGTCTGAATTTGTATCATAGCAACCTCCCATGGTGAACGTCTTTCCACTTCCTGTCTGGCCATATGCAAGAATTGTGGAATTGTATCCTTAAAAAAGTTTATATAATACATACAGAATCCACGCAAAATGCTTTATGAAAAAGATGTTTACATTTACGATTTTATTTTTTTAAGTTTTCAACAAGTTTTAGCTATACCCCGACACCCAGATTTAATTGAGGTTTAAGTGCCCAGTGAAAACCGCTTCTTTCAGCAAAATTTCTGTAAAATCTTATCTGAAGTTTGTTTGTTTTTTCAATTGGGTTTAACAACATTTTTAGCAATATTCTGGACTGATATCCTGTTTTGGGGAAAAGCCATAGCAGCTGCAGAAATGGCCTACCTTTTCAGGTAAACTGGTGATAATTGTCAATTCAAATTGAAATAGAGCATATGTTCAAAAGTAAAATGTGCTCACAGACATGCCATTAATCAATGATTTTGTAAGCAAGGACAAAAATTTAAAAACATTCTGTGAGCTAATGCTCACTAGTGATTACCCCCCCCCCCCAAAAAAAAAGTATTCAGTTAACAGGAAGTAGATGACTAAGGAGCATGAAATCGCTATACACCATATGGCACTATTAGATAAAGATAAAGCAATATGCAAAATATCAGCTTCTGCATGCTATAGTTGCTTAGAAAACTGTGACAGAAATTTTGTTACGGACGGACAAACGGCTGGACTAACAGTAGACTAAACAAGGGTAAAACAGTAAACTCCTTCTACTTCGAGGCCGGGGTATAAAAACCATGTTAATGTTCTTGTATATTTTATACTTGTTTATGTACTAGTAACTTAATTCTAATTAGCTATAGGAGCCTTTGTTTGCCAATAGTATTGTAATCTACCATCACTAATCAAGATCTACATTTACATTCATGTACCATCAAAACTTCAGAAAGGCTCTTACACTACAAACACCAAAACCTTAATTCCCCGGAAAACCTTTAACTTTTTGAGGAAATCTACTAAAAGTCAGTGTTGGTTTATAAAATTAAGGTTGTCAATGGTTTTACCTCAGAGATTACGGTTTTTGTTGATTGGACCCGTGGGCCAATTTTAAGCCCTGTTGATAACGATCATCAGTTATTCTTATATATGCACTGTAGATCTATGTTTATAAATCTATATGTATAAAATTAAAATTCTTGTCCAAATGAATGTGTGTGAAAATCCAAAAAAAGCAATGCATGAACGTGAATGCATCAACTCCTAAGGTGATTGTATTATAAAAAATACAAGATTAATCTTCCGATTGAAGATAGGAAAGTAACTGAAATCATGAGAAAAATCGCTGCAGGAGGTTACTTTCAATACACATACACCATACTGTTTGTAACAAATGAAATGAATAAAGCATGGATCCTATTTGTACTGTTTCTAATTTTTTTCTCGCATGTTTCATAATAAGTTTGTGGTTTTCAAATTATGTTTATTGTTAAACAATTTAACTTGTAATGTGTTTTGCATTTTTAACATCTTTGTTTTTGCATTTTAATAAAAAATGTCATAATTATATATATTTTGACTTATTATTACATTTGTGTTTTTAATGATTTTATTTATTTTATCGTTATTAGCAATGGCCTTGAAGTTAGACGATTTATTAATTGCGAGCACAGCTCACAGCGCACAGCGAAGCTGCCCGCGAAGAGCGGTGAGGTTTACGGCAATTATGTGGCAAGTGATTAAAATGAAATCACGCAATCGAAATCGTCAAAAAACTGTAACAAAGTGAATGAAGAAAAGTACTAAATATAATTTTAAGAAAGACTTGAAAATAAAGTTGACATCGATAAAAAATAAATGTTATATTTAAAATTAACAACAAAAATTTCATACTATTTTTTGCAATTTCTAAATCGATCTTAAAAACTGATAATCAAATTACATTTCATGTGACGTCACCATTACAAAGAAAGACGTCACGTGACCACTGCAATTTAGAGGTACTTTTAGGGTGTACGGAAGTTACGTCAATTATGAAATGCACATTAAATATTGATAATAAAGGACTATATTGTCTGTGCTCGCATTTTGGCAATGCCTACTCCTATTAAACCTTTAAATAATGAATTAAGAAGAAATTCTCAAGATCTGTTGTTCCTCAATACGTAGCCAGTCAAATTATTACTTCCAGGTATAGACGGGACAATGTGTTTTTTTTATTTCCCACTATATACTGTGGAAGTGATATTTTTTCATTCAGAAATTCACCACCATACGCCAAATCGTATTTGTTGTATTGTTTTCTGTCCAGTACGGATCGTGGCAAAACTACGGTGGGACTTTCACTTTCCTTTTATACTTACACAATGGCCAAATTCAAATGTTTTGATTTAAAATATGCTGGAATAATTCTCTTTAAGTGTTCTAAACGATTCTTAGCACAACGTATTTTGCACTTAAAATTGTTAAAATATTTACATCTTGCCTTTTATCACCGAAATTTCCTTATCAGTGCCTCATATTAACTTTTACCGGAAGTAAATTGTGTAACACCTTAATTGGCATGTCAATATCAATCGATTATTTATCAACACGTGCTATTAATATTACAATAAAGTTGTGTATTTGCATCAACAGCCCAATTCTAGACAACATTTTCAAAATCAATTATTGTGCACGTGCTTCACCTGCTTTTTAATGGTAAAATAGCTTATTATACAATATATACAACTTTTGTTAAATATAATCAATGTAAAGAAATATGTTTTGTTTGTTTGTTTGAATGTTGTTTAATGCCACTTAAAGCATATATCACGGCCTTCAGTTTTATTGGGTAGGAAGCCGGAGTACCCAGAGAAAATCTCGACCTACGAAAAATTTACCATAATAGAGTATATAATAGTCTTTTCTATGTCGAACGAAGTCAGTCACATTATGAAATTTATTTTGTAAATTAGACAAAAGTATGCCCCCGCAGCTGAGAAATAAAAGTTGATGTTAGTGGCAAAGATTTTTTTGCTGAAAATGTGTCTGTAAGACACAAATGATGCCACCTGCCATGACCAGCAACATAAGCAGTGTGTTGCAACAGGCAACCTCTACCTGAGCTACTAGTATCTGGACTGCAAACTGACTAAGTCCAACTAACTCTAATTTTATAAAAATGAAATCAAAATCCTTGTTTTGCAATCCAACATTATGTGTACAAACATAATTTTAAATATAAATGCTGTAGCACCAAAAATGAAGGAGAAGATAGCCGGACAAGATATATACCCTTATCACAGTTATCTGTTCTGCAAACTTTCTGTAGTTTTATAAATATTTCACGAAAATCAGAATCCTGTGGCCTTGCACACCTTCATTATGTGTTCAAATATCCTACCAAATATAAACACTGTAGCTTCAAAGATGAAGGAGAAGATAGCCGGATAAGACATAAACCCCTCTCAGCTATCTGGTCTGCAAACTGACCAAGTCCAACTATCTGTAATTTTAAGAATATTTCGCGACAATAAAAATACTTTGGCCCTGCACACCTCCATTATGTGTTCAAACATCCTACCAAATATAAATAATATAGCTTCAAAGATGAAGGAGCAGATGGCCGGACAAGACATATACCCCTATCACTGTTATCTGTTATGCAAACTAAGATGAAAATTTCACGAAAATCAAAATCCTTTGGCCTTGCACACCTCCATTATGTGTTCAAAATACCCTACCAAATATAAACACTGTAGCTTAAAAGATGAAGAAGAAGATAGCCGGACAAGACATACATCCCTCTCAGCTATCTGGTCTGCAAACTGACTAAGTCCAACTATCTGTAATTTTAAGAATATTTAACGACAATAAAAATCCTGCACATCTTCATTTTATGTTCAAACAACCTACCAAATATAAACAATATAGCTTCAAAGATGAAGTAGAAGATGGCAGGAAAAAATATGAACCCTATATGGCTTGCAACCTATAAATTCCAACTATCTCCAATTTGATAAAATTTAATCAAAATTAAAATCTTTTTGCCCTGCACACCTTCATTATGTATACAAACATTCTGCAAAATAAAAATGTTGACCCCATGACTCTATCATTAATAGTTAATGAGTTACAAGTGAAAAACCAATAAGTTACATATATAATGGGAGATAACTCCTATAAGATGACTTCAAATCCTTAACCTGTAAATGTGATAAAGTTGCTCCTTTAAGAGATCAACATTTTGCACTCTTGGGTTTCCTTCTATCATTAAAAATTAATGAGTTACATGTGAAAAACCAATAATTTACATATATAATGGGAGATAACTCCTACAATATGAAGTCAAATCCTTTTCCTGTAAATGTGACACAGTTTCTCCTTCAAAACTTCAACATTTTGTACTCTTTAGTTCCCCTTTATCATTAATAGTTGATGAGTGACATGTCAAAAACCAATAAGATACATATGTAATGGGAAATAACTCCTATAAGATGACTTCAAATCCTTTTCATGTAAATGTGACAAAGTTGCTACCTTAAGGGGTCAACATTTTCCACACTTTGATTTCCCTGTAGTATTAATAGGTAGTGAGTTACATGTCAAAAACCAATAAATTACATATATAATGGGAGATAACTCCTATAAAATGAAGTCAAATCCTTTCTTTGTAAATGTAACAAAGTTGCTCCTTTAAAAGACCAACATTTTGCACTCTTCACTTTTCCTTTATCATTAATAGTTAATGAGTTACATGTGAAAAACTAATAAATTAAAAATATAATGGGAGATAACTCCTATATGATGACTTCAAATCCTTTTGCTGTAAATGTGACAAAGTTGCTCCTTTAAGAGATCAACATTTTGCACTCTTTAGTTTCCCTCTATCGTTAAGAGTTAATGAGTACCATGTGAAAGACCAATCAGTTACATATATAATGGGAGATAACTCCTATAAAATGAAGTCAAATCCTTTTTCTGTAAATGTAACAAAGTTGCTCCTTTTAAAGACCAACATTTTGCACTCTTTAGTTTCCCTTTATCATTAATAGTTAATGAGTAACATGTAAAAACCCAATAAGTTACATATATAATGGGAGATAACTCCTATAAAATGTCGTCTAATCCTTTCCTTATAAACGTAACAAAGTTGCTCCTTTAAGAGATCACCATTTTCCACTCTTTAGTTTCCCTCTATCATTAATGGTAAATGAGTACCATGTGAAAAACCAATCAGTTACATATATAATGGGAGATAACTCCTATAAAATGAAGTCAAATCCGTTTACTGAAAATGTACAAAATTTGCTACTTGAAAAGGACAACATTTTGCACTCTTTATTTTAACTTTATCATTAATAGTTAATGAGTAACATGTAAAAAACCAATAAGTTACATATATAATGGGAGATAACTCCTATAAAATGAAGTCAAATCCTTTCTCTGTAAATGTAACAAAGTTGCTCCTTTTAGAGATCAACATTTTGCACTCTTTACTTTCCCTCTATCATTAAAAGTTGATGAGTACCATGTAAAAAACCAATCAGTTACATATATAATGGGAGATAACTCCTATAAAATGAAGTCAAATTACTTCCCGCCAAATGTGACAAAGTTGCGTCTTAATAAGATGAACATCTTACTCTCAATAAGTGTTTATCTATCTTTTACCGCTTCAGAGGAGTAGCGCACACAAGCAAATGTCAAAATTTAGAACGTGACCTTGACCTTGGACCTTGTGTCCATTTTCAAGGTCAAAGGTCATGATGATCTATGGTGAAGACCCCAGGCCTCTATCTCTTTTAGTTGTTGAGATTTGTTTGAATATCACTTACTACTTTTATTTAAAGGGAGATAACTCCTATAAGATATCGTCAGAACCCTTCAATCAATCTGTCCCAAAGTTGCGCAAGGATATAGGACACATTTTGGTAAAGGTTTGGTATTGCTATCTTTTTTGGTTTAGGAGGAGTAGCATGAACAAGCTTTTTAGTAAAAGGGGAGATAACTCCTTAAAGGAAAAGGGTGCGGTCAGTCAAGGTGAACTGCAAAAGCGCAATGGGTAACCGATATCAGATGTAAAATATCAAAGCAACATGTCGCAAAGTGAAAAACCAATAAATAACATATATAATGGGAGATAACTCCTATAAAATGAAGTCAAATCCTTTCCCTGTAAAGGTAACAAAGTTGCTCCTTGAAGAGATCAACATTTTGCACTCCTTAGTTTCCCTCTATCATTAATAGTTAATGAGTACGATGTGAAAAACCAATCAGTTACATATATAACGGGAGATAACTCCTATAAAATGAAGTCAAATCCTTTCCCTGTAATGTAAGAAAGTTGCTCCTTTAAAAGACCAACATTTTGCACCCTTTACTTTCCCTTTATCATTAAGAGTTTATGAGTAACATATAAAAAAATAAATAAGTTACATATATGATGGGAGATAACTCCTATAAAATGAAGTCAAATCCTTTCCCTATAAATGTATCAAAGTTGCTCCTTTAAGAGATCAATATTTTGCACTCTTTAGTTTCCATCTATCATTAATAGTTAATGAGTACCATGTGAAAAACCAATCAGTTACATATATAATGGGAGATAACTCCTATAAAATGAAGTCAAATCCGTTTACTGCAATGGGAAAAAGTTGCTCCTTTGAAGACCAACATTTTGCACTCTTTAGTTTCCCTATATCATTAATAGTTAATGAGTAACATGTGAAAAACTAATAAGTTACATATATAATGGGAGATAACTCTTATAAAATGAAGTCAAATTACTTCCCTCCAAATGTGACAAAGTTGCGTCTTAATAAGGCGAACATTTTACTCTCAATAAGTGTTTATCTATCTTTTACCGTTTCAAAGAAATAGCGGACACAAGCAAATGTCAAAATTTGTAACGTGACCTTGACCTTTGACCTTGTGTCCATTTTCAAGGTCAAAGGTCATGATGATCTTAAGTGAAGACCCCAGACCTCTATCTCTTTTAGTTGTTGAGATTTGTTTGAATATCACTTCCTACTTTTATTTAAAGGGAGATAACTCCTATAAGATGTCGTCAAAACCCTTCAATCAATTTGTCCCAAAGTTGCGAAAGGATATAGGACACATTTTGGTAAAGGTTTGGTATTGCTATCTTTTTTGGTTTAGGAGGAGTAGCAGGAACAAGCTTTTTAGTAAAAGGGGAGACAACTCCTTAAATGAAAAGGTTGCGGTCCGTCAGGGTGAACTGCGAAGGCGCAATGGGTAAACGACATCAGATATAAAATATCAAAGCGACATGTCGCGAAGTGAAAAAACCTTATAGCGAAAAATGATGGAGGAAGAAAAGAGAAAATAATAATAATAATTAAAGATCAACTGTTCGGTTGAATATTTGAGGGTCTTTCCACATTAATTTTAATTTTGTATTACGTGATGACATTCAAAATAATCAAATTTTTGCGAAATGTTATAATTTTGTAATAAATATTTAAAAAAAGCAATTATTTTGAATTATTTGCTACAGATTTGCATTCTAAGAGAGATAACTCTGATAAAATTTTGATACAACTTTTCACGACATGTCTTAATTTACTCGTAATTATTAATAGAACATTTTCTAAAGAAAATCATTTCAATATCTTAAAAAATAGCGAAGGTCAAAAACTAGTACGTGACCTTGACCCATGCAAGTTTTCAAGGTCAAAGGGCATGGGGGTCTATGGTGAAGACCCCATGTCTCTATCATTAATAGTTAATGAGTTACATGTGAAAAACTAAAAAGTTACATATATAATGGGAGATAACTCCTATAAGATGACTTCAAATCCTTTCCTTGTAAATGTAACAAAGTTGCTCTTTTAAGAGATCAACATTTTGCATTCTTTACTTTCCGTCTATCATTAATAGTTAATGAGTTCCATGTAAAAAAACCAATCAGTTACATATATAATGGGAGATAACTCCCATAAAATGAAGTCCAATCCGTTTACTGCAAATGTAAAAAAAGTTGCTCCTTTAAACGGCCAACATTTTGCACTCTTTATTTTTCCTTTATCATTAATAGTTAATGAGTAACATGTAAAAACCCAATCAGATACATATATAATGGGAGATAACTCCCATAAAATGAAGTCAAATCCGTTGACTGCAAATGTAAAAAAAGAATAACAGGAAGGCTTTCCACTCGGAAAGTGGAAAGCTTTAATAATAAACAGACGAATAACAGGAAGTCTTTCCACTTGGAAAGTGGAAAGCCTTAATAATAATAACAAATGTGGACACAGAAAAAGGTCTCGCCTGCATTCCGCATCAGTAACGAAAATAAATTTCGTCATAAGCATTACGTAAATAGCATTAAATATCAGCAGCGGCCTGTATACCAAATATTGTCACCATACCATGCATAGTTACAGAGGAACTGTCCTAATACAAAAACTTTAACGTAGTCACTGGACCGTGAAATTGAGGTCAACGTCAGGTGACACCTACCAGACAGTCATATACTATTCATCAGCAACCTATATACAAAGTATTGTCATCCTACCATGCATGGTTACAGGGGAAAAGCCGTAACACAAAAACTTTAACGTAGTCGCTGGACCGTGAAATTGAGGTCAAGGTCAGGTGGCACCTACCAGAAAGTCATGTACTATTCACCAGCAACCTATATACTAAATATTGTCATCCTACCATGCATAGTTACAGAGAAACTGGAGTAACCCAAAAACTTTAACGTAGTCGCTGGACCGTGAAACTGAGGTCAAGGTCAGGTGACACCTACCAGACTGTCATGTACTAGTCATCAGCAACGTATATACCAAATATTGTCATCCTACCATGCGTGGTTACAGAGGAACTGTCGTAACTCAAGAACTTTAACGTAGTCGCTGGACCGTGAAATTAAGGTCAAGGTCAGGTGACCCCTACCAGAAAGTCATGTACTAGTCATCAGCAACCTATACACCAAATATTGTCATCCTACCATGCGTAGTTACAGAGGAAATGCCGTAACCGAAAAACTTTAACGTAGTCGCTGGACCGTGAAATTGAGGTCAAGGTCAGGTGACAGGTGACTGACTGGCAAGTACTCATCATAAGCTACCTCTGTACCGAATTTGATGGACCACAGAAAGGTGGAAAGACCTAATAATAATCAGAACAATAACTATAGGTCTTTCCACATAAAGGTGGAAAGACCTAATAATAATAATAATCAGAACAATAACTAAAGGTCTTTCCACAGAAAGGTGAAAAGACCAAAAAAAAAGAAAAATAATCGAAGCAAAAACAATAAGGTCTTCGCACTGGAAGTGTGAAAGACCTTAATAACCTCTGTACCATGGATATAAACATGCTTTAAAATGCGTCTTATGAAATTACTATCTTACATTCTGGCAAACACGTGCAGCATGCAGAATAAATGGGCGGCGAATTGATTCTGTGCATCACAAGTTTTCTTGTTATTTATTTATAATGAAGCAAACCTAAGTATAAATAGAAATTTGACAGGATTAACGTTTCTAAAAATCTTTTTTGAATAAATTGAAATGGAGAGTTACAATGTAAAATCCAAAACATCAATGTATTTTTTTTGTTTTTTTCATTAAGGTAAGTTAAATTTTGTGTATTATTGCTTATAAATTGAAACCGATAATAGAAAAAAACACCAGAATACAGTGAAACCTTTGCTTTGTATTGGGGTATACATTTCTTAGTCCGCCAAATTGTGAGCGTATATTTCGTAATGCAATTTGCCGTGTCAAAGACTTCAAATGAAAACTTTAATGTGTACGTATTTCAGAATATTGATCGGAACATTTATAAGGTGAAAGTTAGTGTAACGTTTGCAATACACGTGGACGCAATTTCAAATTGAAGTGCAGGGGCATTGGTTGCCGAGTGGCTAAGGTAGTTCGTCTACTATTGATCACGTGGTCTGTCAACACTGAGGTTGTGGGTTTGAGTCTTACTGCGGGCAGGGTGTAGTCGACTCCAATCTAAATTGACTAGGATTGCCAGTTTTACTACCACCAAGTGGGTTTTCTCCGGGTACTCTGGCTTTCTCCCACATGGACGCCATGATATTGCTGAAAAATTGCTGAAAGTGGCGGAAAACACCAAACAACCAACAATACAAACAGAAGAGCAAATCCTTTAAAACACTGACAAAATAATTTAATACATATTGTCGTTGATATATTATTCTTTGATTTTCCAATGATACGTGACTTGCGCATTTCGAAAAGGTCACTTATTATAGTTACACCAATAACATCGTAAAAATTAAAACGACATTTACACCAAATATACCAAAAACGAAACTAAAAGCAAATAAATTTCTAAGAATGCAAAACAAATAATGTTAATTTGTTTAACAATAAACATAATTTGAATAACACAAACTTACCATTAAAACTGCGAAAAAGAAATTATTTTGCATTGAAAGTACGCTCGTGCAATGATTTTTCTCAATATTTCAGTTACCTACTGATCGTCAAATGGAAAATTAATCTTGTATTTTTTTATAATACAATCACGGTAACTTACGAATTACTTAATTTTAGTAAAATTTGCAATAAACGCATTTTCTTATTCAAAGCTGACAGGAAATGCATTCACGTTCATGCAATGTTATTTTTTAGATTTTCACACAAATTCATTTGGACAAAAAATTATTTTTATACATAGATATAGATTTATAAACATAGATCTACAGTGCATATATAAGAACCAGAGGCTCTTAAGAGCCTGTATCGCTCACCTGATTTTAAAGGCAATGAAGATGACATTTCCCTGATGTTAAAGTAAGTCCTGTAATTTTCAATAAACTTTAAAGAGGACCATCCAAACAATATTGCTAGTAAGTTGTGTTTCCATTGGTTAACCGGTTTTAGACAAAAAGATTTTTTTTTATTTGCCCCTAGAGTCCTATGTTAAACTAAGTCCTGAGGTGGCGGCCATTTTGAATTTCCAATTGGCAATACAAAACATAAACTTTAAAGAAGACCATCCAAACAATATTGCCAGTAAGTTTTGTTTCCATTGCTTAATCAGTTTCAGAGAAGAAGCCTTTAAAACTTTTTCCTTAGGGTCAAATGTTAATCTATGTAATGCTGTGGTGGCCATTTTGATTTTCCTATTGGTATAAAAAAACATAAACTTCAATAGGACCATCCAAACAATACTGCTAGTAAGTTTTGTTTCAATTGGTTAACCGGTTTCAGAGAAGAAGCCTTTTAAAACTTTTTCCCATAGGGTTCAATGTTTAACCAAGTCCATGGGTGGCGGCCATTTTGAATTTTCGATTGGGATAAAAAACATGAACTTTATAGAGGACTATTCAAACAATATTGCTAGTCAGTTTTGTTTCCATTGGTTAACCGGTTTCAGAGAAGAAGCCTTGTAAACTTTTTCCAATAGGGTCCTATGTTAAACTAAGTCCTGCAGTGGTGGCCATTTTGAATTTCAAATTGGCAAAAAAAACATAAAATTTGTAGTGGACCATCCAAACAATATTGCTAGTAAGTTAGTTGTGTTTCCATTGGTTAACCGGTTTCAGAGAAGAAGCCTTTTAAAACTTGTTCCCATAGGGTAATATGTTAAACTAAGTCTTGTGGTGGCAGCCATTTCGATTTTCCAATTGGCATGAAAAACATAAACTTTATAAAAGACCATCAAACACATATTGCTAGTAAGTTTTGTTCCAATTGGTTAACCGGTTTCAGAGAAGAAGCCTTTTAAATCTTTTTCCAATAGGGTTATATGTAAAACTAAATCCTGCGGTGGTGGCCGTTTTGAATTTCCGATTGGGATAAAAAATATAAACTTTATAGAGGACAACCCAAACAGTATTGCTATTAAGTTTTGTTTCCATTGGTTAACCGGTTTCAGAGAAGAAGCCTTTTAAAACTTTTTCCCATTGGGTCCTATGTTGAACAAAGTCCTGTCCAAATAAAAAACACAAACTTTGTAAAGGTCCTTCCAATGAACATTATGGCCAAGTGGTTTCAGAGAAGAAGATTAAAATGTAAAAAGTTAACAGACGCCGCTGACGACGACGATGACGCCGACAGACGCAAAGTTTTTTGGGTCAGGTGAGCTAAAAACCAATTTTTAGCATTTAGCCTTTCACCCTAATTTTAACCAAAAGTTGGCCATTTTAGCCGTTTAGGTTTACCACGTGGTTTCAGAGAAGATTTTTGAAAAAGTTTACGACGGACGAGGTACTCCAAAAGCTCACATTGATCTTCAGTCCAGGGGAGCTAGAAATGGTCAAAAATTGGGACAGAAAAGGTTTCAACATTATAGCTTTGTTTACAACTTCTGGCTGGTGTAAATACTTACAGCATATTGAGGTATTATGAGAATGCTGTTCCAAATAAGCCTAAATTATGAAATAAATGTTATGCTACTTTTTATTTCAATGCCAAAAGTGTCTAGTATGGTAAAACTTCCTTCTATCCTGAAAAAAACTTCATACTCACATGCCGGATTTCCTAATAAAATTTAAAGACATTCAGAAAGACTGAAATTACAGAATGCGCTACCTTTAAAGATGTGCTTAAACAGGGGCTTTACTGCAGCATCGTAAACTTCACTCTGATTATGGTCTGGACTAAAGACATAGTCATAGGAGAAAGACCTGTTTGATCCCAAAAGTATCTGTGGCTCATTATTGACGAAACGAACACATGTTTGACATCCTTCATTTAATTCCTTTGTTATCAGTGGCCTGCATCTGATTGCTACACGGACTGGAATTACTTTGTCTTCTGCCATGCCGTTTCTGAAAATGAAAATTCAAATTATACATTATTAATGCATGTACACTGGGACCATAATGAATTCTACAAAGTCCTCATAAAAATGGACAGCCCTGATGTGGGATTTCACAATCAGCCATCACAGATTTTGCAGAACATGTGCTAATATTTGTCGCCATCGAAATATCATGCCTTCAATCAAGCTAATTTAAGAAGTTCAATTTAACAATCCTTTCCATCACACCCTCTGTTCTAGGATTCCCATCCTCCGTCACCCCTGGAAAGTGATTTCTCAATATGGGAAAGTCATTTTTTGTTCAGTCACAAGGTCCAGTAGGCAAGTACATTTAAAAAGCAGGCAATTTTTAAATAAAAGTTCATACTAGCAATCTTATGACTAAAAAAATATATATTTTATTTAACAGTTGGTGAGTTGCAATTTGTAAAATCAGGATAAAAATAAATTGTGGATAGTTTTTTTCGTTTTTTAATTTATCAATGTTATACAGGTGTTTGTAATTTGTAAGTTTTCACCGCTGCTGCAAAAACATTTTTTGAGATCGTTTGAATGCAATTAGTACCACATCAAAGTCGGTAAACCAGTGGTAAATCCGTTGTTTTGGGGGTAAAAGATTTTCTTTTTTCCTTTTCAGTTTTTTTTTTTAATTTGGTACTGAATTAATATATAATACTGACGTTTTTTCTTACCCACATCGACTTACATTAAAATGAGACTAACCCTTAAGTGGATGAAAATTTATGACATTTTGTTACATTCATGTAAATGTATATTTGTAGAGTATATTTTGAAAGATTATACATTCTTTAGTAAATGGCCGACACTTGCTGCATCATCTAATTAAAACGCCAGAAATAAGAATGTTGTTATGGAAGCATAACAACGTTCTTGTTTCTGGCGTTCTGATTGGACGTCAGAGACAATGGAGTCTAAAACAATTGAGAGTCTATAGGATATAGCGATGTGAAAGTTGTTGGTTTACGGAAGAAATAGGTACTTTCATACGCTTTTGGGAAAGCCCGTGTGATCTTTCACTCGTGATAGAAATTGTTATGTCTTTTGGCTCGTGCCGCTGCGCTCCACTCGCGAAAAGACATACAATTTCTATCACTCGTGAAAGATCAACCGGTCTTTCCCAAAAACGCATGAAAGAACCTATTATGTATGAGTTTTTTCACTTATTTGTTTGGTAAAAATACATATCTATAAAAAGAAACCTCAGTAAGCTTCTTAGAAAGAATTGCACAATAGACACTGACTGTATAAATATAAATCTACTGAAGTAAAAGAAATTATATTCGTATCTGTATATTTTTAAAAAATTATAGTTTACTTGAGATGTGGGAAAGCCAATTTATTGGTGACACTTTGTCATGTAAAGTAAAATTACCAAAACATTGTAGAACACTGCTCCGCATATTGCATAACAATTTACTTTGACTTTGTGAGTTGTGATGGAAACAAGCTTATTAGAAATGGATTTTAATAAGCTTGATTCAGTTAAGATGATTAAGATGATGGGGGGGGGGGGGTAATTTTTGCCAATAGATCTTTTTACAATTTTGGCCTTTTGTTTTGGATGGAAGATAGTGAAATCTATCCAATGAAGCAATTGCCTTTGATTTTGATGGGAAAATAACAGCAGTCAGCAAAATGGTACAAACTACACTACTAGTATGACCTGTAATTCTTTACATATCACATGTCTGAATGTCATGTGTATTAAATGGTCCTTAATTTCTTTTATAGTTTAGTACATATATTTGTATAATTTATAATTGATAGGATTCCAGGTGACTGTGTCTTATCCTTGGAACAGTCAAATGAAAGTAATGGGACCTTATTTTACGGTTCACTTTTATTAAAATAAATGTTATTCATTAAAGCAATACATATGTCTTCTGATTGAGTTTTTTCAAGCAATTATAATAATATTTTAAATTTTTAAATATGTTATTATTTAACTAAAAACCGGCATGTTCAGTGATCTGAGCATCCAGTTCATTTTATTTACATTGCTGCAAATCATAGCACTCGTTTTTCACGACATTACACGTTTTTACTTATTTTTGCAACAGTGAGCCCATCAGTTCTCAGGATTTAATTTTAAATGAAGGAAACCAGCATAATGTCTTGTTTCTAAAAATATGTGTTTCATCTCAAGTTCATAAAGGGAAACTTATATGCTGTTCATTTTACCAAAAATAACTTAAAAGTAAACAAAAAAATGCAATAAATGATACAGAAAAAAATTAGAAGTGAGTATTTACTGAAGAAACATACATAGTTTTAAAAGTTCACTATTTGTCTATGTTAAAGGTTACAATTTTAAATTTCTCATAAAAGCAGCTCAGTGTTGAAATTTGCAATTTTTTTACTTGTAAACTATTTAGACATACTGAAATTGCAGTTGTCGGCCATATTGTGGCAGCCATATTTATTACTGTGTTCTGGTAAACTTTTAGTATACCTACATGTACCATACTGAGACCTAACCATATTTACTGCAAAAAATTTTCCATTGATGTGAAGTAAAGCATTTTCTCAGTAATTTGACTCAAACATCAGGGCTCACGCTGGGTCAAAATTAAACTGTTCATTAAAATAAATGTTTCTTTGTCATTGGTACACATTGAATTATAATGAAGTACTATTAGAACTAGAAGTAGAAAATTACATCATTGTGACACATAATATATTATGTAGTTGATGTAAAATTTACTATTAAAAGTATTTAAACATATTTAACTTAATTTTTTTTTAAAGTAAAACCAATATATTATTTTTTACTACGTTTCTATCATTGCAATACTCATTTCAACACAAACAGCATAGTATATTTGCAATCTTCGGCACCAAATTCATATCTGTTCCAGAAATTTTCACAATTTCTTTTGCTCTGAACTGATTTAAACCTACGGGAAGTTTAGGGTGCAATATACTGTTTTTTTGCATTAAGATATTATCAACAGAGGTCGTGGTCATGTTTTGTCAAATAAAAACATTTGTGACATTTTTTCATAGATCCAATTGTACTGGAAATGTTGTACATATATTTAATTTGTGTCCTGTATTTTTCTGTATCATGGTAATTTGATTAAGTTTTACATAAAATCATCAGCTGTTTCATGTGAGAAAATCGGACAAATCATTAGCATTTACCTTCATTTGACACATTCTGACATTGTAACGCCTAACAGAACAGCAATATGACATATATATATTTCTTTATTTAAATCAATTTCCAAGCAGAAAAACACTGGCAAAATACCTGTCATCCACCTCAATTTCACACAATTTTGTTGACAATGAACCTGCTATACATGCTATTTTAATGCGTTAGAGGGAGCTTAAGCTAGGAGTCAAATGATTTTATAGGCAGTCTCAGGGTTTTACTACTATAACAAGGATGACACCCCAAATATTATATATATTTCTTTTATATAAACTTGGCTATTGGTACTTTGCGAACTGAACGGAACGAAATGGAACGGAACAGAACAGGTAAAGGGGACCCATAAAGGGACATTATTATTTTTTTAAATCTAGCAGTTGGACTTCAATAATAAAAAGTAAAGTGCAAAAAACATGATATATTAGTGTTTACAGTTTACGCTGGTTAAGATAATATACGAACTGTAAAATGAAAATACATCCCGGATATTAATACTTTGTGGGTCAAATTATATTCTTTAAAATTCTTTTTTCCATCTCAAAATTATGTCGATTATCATATATTTAATGTCATTAATCTCTTAAATATCAAATAAAAATATTTACACCAAAAAAAAATCTTGTTCCGTTTCGTTCCGTTAAATACCAATACCCGTGGGATATTGGTACTTTGCGGAACGGAACGAAACAAAAAAAAAATTTTTAAATATCTTAAAACTTAAGTGCAAAACATTTCTATATAAGTGTTGACAGTTTACACTGGTTGTGGATAATATACGAACTGTAAAATGAAAATACATCGCAAATATTAGAATTTTGTACATCGAAACTGTTTCCTTATATATCCTTTTTTTGATCTCAAAATTATGCCGATTATCATATATTAGCTGTCATTAATCTGTTAAATATCATATAAAATATTTACAACACAAAAATCTTGTTCCGTTTCGTTCCGTTAAATACCAATACCCAGGGGATATTGGTACTTTGCGGAACGGAACGGAACAATTTTTTTCTTTAAAATATCTTAAAACATAAGTGCAAAAGCATTTCTATATAAGTGTTGACAGTTTATAGGCATATCAGCTAACAATAAGGGTCGACAACTTATTCACTTCCGGAGTGTGATTTACACGCTATTGAAATTGATCCATTATATTACATTTTAAAGTAGAAGTTAAAAGAGGTAAAAAACGTTGCAAAAATATTAAAATGGAACGCTAATGATAACATGAACAATATAGGACACCAATTTTTGATTTAGCATGCAATAATAAAAATATATAAATAGGTATACCGTGAGGGATAAAACCGAACATTGAGTAAAATTGGGATTGTGTGTATTTCCAGTGACACTCGGGTAGCCTGATGTATAGTAATCGTTAGATACTTAGATAAGTAATGATCATAAAAAACTTTAGCCTGTTTTATCAAACCGTTCAAAACCGGTAGATTTTAAAGCATTTTACAAAATTAGTGTACTGTGAGTTACCTCCCTTGCCACTGTAGTCTATTCCAGCCCTATTTAGTAAATGTACAAAATTTATTTTTTAGAAATCAAATAATCGTAAACAAAAAATACTAAAATGCTATGTAATATTTTGTAACACACAAAAAGGTAATTTTTATATTTGCAAACAGGACTAAAAAAGGGGGGGGGGGGTAGAAGGGTGTAACATAATAGAGATATTTTTCTCATCAGTGAAGTTCAATAAAAATTTATAAAAAAGTGTTGTTACCATGTTTTAATGATAAGCTGATGGTGCAAATCTCTATAAGTATAAAGGAGCATTCTCTTTTTAAAAAGTTGTTTGATAAAGACATCATCTGTTCCTTTTTGTGTTTGTGCCAATATAAAATTTGAATTAGAATTTATTATACAAAGTAGTACCAGTACCTTACTGTATATATGTAATACATATAGGTTCATTGTGATACAAACCTTTTTTCATAAATTGCCATCTTTACCTTCTCTTTGTTTGAAAGTGTGAGTGTTGTTGTTCATAAAACTTTAATTTCCAAATAATCATCAATGAGTTTTGTTCACTACTTGTACTACTTCAAGGGTGATTGATTACAAATAATTATAGTCTCAACATTTGCCTTTGACTTCAATACGAATCATGAAAATTATAAATTTTGCTTTGTTATTTTTAATCGCCTGAATATAGCTGAAATATTGCTGCTCGGGCATTAAACACCATTAATCAATCAATCAATTGTTATTTTTAAATAAAGAAATTAATAATACATTAATATTTAAAGTTCATGATTCACTGAATATTATGTTAATTCATTTTTATTTTATTATTAATTTACAGATAATGGCTAGATGTGAGGACTGGGTGCCTGGTTTCTTTAATGAACCTCACTTATCAGTTTTTAATGCTCGTTATGCCATTATGTATAGATATGTATGCAGGAAACACTGTGATGTGATTCCTGATACCAATATTCCTGAGAAACTTACCAACTGCAGTCCATATCCAAGTGAATGTGATTGCCATAATTGTGCAATCAACCAAAGCAGGATTGCTACAGTAAGCACGATTGACTCTTCTGATTCTCTTTTCAATGTCAGTAATGGATGGTCAGAAGACTCAATTGATGTTACATCTAATGGCATTACTGATTCTCCCAGTGAACCTGCTGTACCAGATACTTCACAATCATTTACTAATGCAAGTGAGAGTAATTTGCCATCCGATTCACAGGGAGAACAGTCAGTCATAGACACAGAAATTGTACTGACTACAGAGTCATCATATCTCAGTACAATTTATGATGACTTTGACAGTCAGTTGTTTTCTGATTCTGAGGCAGTCCTGATGGAGCAATCCATAGAATCTCCTGGTGTGAGTTACAGTGATGCAGAAACTCAGTGGCCAACAGATTTAATGGGTGCTAAACTTCCACGTTTGGGTAATGTACAGAAGAGAGATGTAAGTGATAGCGACTCATCTTCTCATTCTGTCAGCATTCTCAAACGTAAAAAGTGAAGCATGCTAAAATATGTATGAAGTATATGTAAATAGATTTATTTATTTTTTAATTTACTTATAATTATTGCTTGTTAAATTATATTTTTTTTTATTATGTTAACATAATATCCTGAGGATACACCAATTTCAATTTTTGTGTAGTAACCCATTTTAAATTTAAACAGGGCATGTTTGCATTACATAATAATTATTCTCAATTAAAGTAATTTAAGTAAAAGTGGGGGGGGGGGGGGGGGTGGAAGGTGACATTTGGTTTAAAATTTTGTAATAAAACAAAAAAGAATACATTGATACGATGTATTGATTTGTTGGTTTGAAAGAGGTTTAATGCTACTTTCCACTATGTCTTGGCTCTATTTTATTTGATGGAGGAATGTTAATTAATTAATTAATGTTTGAAATGCAGTAAATATTTTAAAATTACATAAAGAAATCAGCCATAAATCATCATGCGCTCGATCTATAAAATAAAAATAACAATTTTTAGGAACGTTGCACTTGTAATACTCAAATCAAACTTGTAATAAACTTGTCGAAATGGTTAGTTGTACAAAATCTTAATGAAATAAACAGAACCATTAAGGTCTTTCAATAGCCAAGAAATCAAATTTTTGAAACAAAATACATCCAACAGAATCAACCCAATTTAAATAAAAGAGAAATATAATTTTAGCTTGGATATGAAACTAATTGGTATCTATGATGAGGGATTCACATATATGGTTTAATGAGTTTTGTATATTTAAAATTAAAAAAAAAAACTCTTTAATATTGTTTACATTTGGTACCCAGTGTTGTTCTAGTCATAATTATGCATTACATGTAAGTTTAATTTATTTCAGCCATTCCCATCAACACTTTAAATTGGCACATTCAATAATACATTGAAATCTGTCTAGTAGTTAAATTCAAGTGAATATTTCTTTATGAGTTACAGAAAGTTTAAAATCAATAGGTAGGTTCATACTAAATAATACCTATTTCATTTGGAAACAATAGAGAATTATAACTCTAATATTATTTTAGACAGATTACAATCTATATCATTTTCAAATAACATTTACTAACACAACTTTTACAAATATATAAATGGATAGAATTTTTTTTCAATGTGTATAAGTGGAAAGCGAAGCCAGCTGCTAAGGGAGATTATTGTAGAAATTTTACATTTTAAATTTTTATTGTAATTTTTGGGAATTAGAAAGGTTATTAAGTATTAAGATATATTAAACTTATAGAAGTTTTATTCAGTATGTGTAAGTTGGAATCTTTTGTTTTTAACAATCAACATTTGCCTGTCCACTGTATAGAGATACTTTTTTGCTAAGGGAGATAATTCGAGAAATTTTACATATATCACAATTTTTATTACAGATAAAAGTTGTATAGTTGCATTTCACATATAAATGAAGAGAAATACTAGTTAAGCCTAAAGGTTTTATTGAGGTTAGTTATGGTAGTTGTAATAACTTATAACAAATTTGTATATCTTTTTGTATTTTTGGGAATTTGGGAGGGGCGGGGCAGTTATTACGATATTATTTTGAAGGTAGTTTTTAATTTATTAAAGATAACAGAATATGTTAAACATAATATGTCATTTCAATTAAATGTTTAAAATAAAGGAAACCAATTTCTCTCGTAATCAACACAATTAGAAGATGGATTACATTTGTAGTCAGAATTCATTCTAATAGTTATCTACCCTGCCTATCTTTTTTCATTTTGTATTTATTGTTATTTAATTTTTATATGAACAATACATAATTTATATATATTTTTAACATATTTAAGTTAATTACTGTTCATGAACAGTTTTGTTGATAGAGATAATGAGATAAATTTATCTTTTCATCAATTTATTTACAGATATTACATGTACTTTACTATAATTTTGTAAGAAACAGAGAAGAAACATATCTTTGAGGTAAGCTATGGTAATTTTAATGTCTTTCTAAGAATTTATACTTGTTTTTTCTTGTTTTATTCGTGTGCTTTTGTTATTAGTATAAGGGTCATCATTTTAAAGGTAGCTTATTATTTTCGTTGTAGCAAACTAGGTAAATAATATTGTTTTCCTGTTGTGAACTGTCAGGATGAGTGACACAATTCTCCATGTTGTTAAAAACAAACTTGTTAAGGAGGTATATGATCAGTTCGGAGGAAATCAAAAAAGTATACACAAATTTTTATGTGACATGAGTGGAAAAAAATATGAGGAGGTCAACATAAGTACCCTGTATGGCAGAGTTAAAACAGTTGTTTTTGAAATTAAGCGGCTTAAGAATGCTCGCAACGAGGACAAATTAAATAATTATCAAAACACAGAGTTTCGATTTCCAAAAAGTAATTTGAAACGAAAGTCAGATGGTGAAATCAGTAATTCCAATGTGAAACAATTAAAATTACAAAATTCTGCTTTACAATTTAAGTTTGAAAATAGAGAAAAACAATATTATGATTTAAAACTAAAAGAGAAAAAACGAAATTCGTTAATTTCAAAATTAAATCAGAAAAATAAGCGCTACCAAAAAACTATCATCAGGTTACAAAGTATCATTCGGGAACAACGGAGACAAATCAATATAAAAAACAGAGCCAATTCAGTTGATGAGGGCACACAGTGCAATATGATGACTAAAATGTTTAATGATTTGAGGACAGAAATAAGTAGTCTAAAAGAACAGGTTGACAATAACAACAATGTTGAACCTGATTCAGAACACGAAATTATTGTGCATACGCGTCTTCAGACAAAGGGCAGGCCATATAATTTAAAGTTAAGGTCAATTTATTATTTTATGAGGAGTCTACAAATTGGTGTTGAGCATATCGCACCCATTATTAAATGTGTTTTGACACTTGTTGATGTTGAGGTTGATGAACTGCCAAGCAAAACAACAGCGCTTGATTTAAGCTCAGAAATAGCACATATTACTAGAGAACATGTTGTAGAGGAAGTGCAGAATGCAGATAATTTAACATTGCATAGAGATGCTACAACAAAAAAGGGTAGGCATTTTTATGGTATAAAATTAAGTGATGGGAACAACAATTATACAGTTGGACTCAGAGAAGTCTCGAATGGAAAAGCCGAAACATACAGTCAGTGTACTAAAGATGTTTTAAGTGATCTGAACACAAAACCTGTTAGTGAAAATTGTACGCCTATTTTGACTAAGGTTAAAAATTTTATGACTGACAGAAGTGCTACTGAAGAAAAAGTTAATAGGCTATTATCAGAAACAATATGTACAAACACAGAAACCAGTTTTATTCCAAATTCTTTTAAATGTGCTGTGCACCCACTATTACAATTTAGTGAAGTTTGTGAAAGGGAAGTTAAAAAATTAGAACAGGAATTCTCTATTTTTGATGAAAAATTGTCTAAAGAATCAATAGTTCATTGTCTTTTAAGATGTGTTTCAAAACTTTTTTTCAAAGATGGATCAGGTGATCCACTCTTTGCAGCAACCTTTTTAAAATCATTAGGAATAACTTCAGTTCCCATAATAAATTTTAGAGGAAACAGGTTTAATACATTTTTTTATAATGCAGCAGGAACTTATTTTTTGGCAGAACACTTAATATCTTTTTTAACAAATTCAAGGTCAACTTTAAATTACAATCAAAATTATATTTTGACTTATATTAAAAATCCAATGGTTTTAACTATCTGTCGTGCCCTTGGTATTATAAGCAAATGTTTGACTGAACCTTATTGGGATGCAGCTGCAGATGATTCAAAAACAGCAGTTGAAATGGGCAGCATTTATAATAGACTTATTGATGTGTTAACTTTTTGTAATGAAAATCCTAAATTGTTGTTAAGGAATGAAATAAAATTATTTTTTGGACCTGACAAAATTTTAGATAATGTTTCTGATTTTTTGTTCAAATCTTGCAATTTGGATAACACGACAGAAATTTGTTTAAAAAGATTTTGTAATGTTTTAAAGGAAAAGGGGGAAATTCTTTTTAAAGATTTTTTGTTAGGTGGAAAATTTTACGAACCTCCCAAGATCATTCTCAGTTCAAGTAAAACATGTGTTCCTAGTAATATAACATTAGAGAGATTAATGGCACAATTAGACAGTACATTAAAAAATTCACCCAATGTAAATACTGATACAGTAGAGAGTATTGTGATGTACAAGAACAATAACACTCATGATTGGCTTAAAAGCCAAAATGAAGTAAAACAGGACTATATCATTAAAAATGCCATGAACTATAAAAGAAAAATTGATACAACTATTAAGAAAAAATTAAAATCCAAACAACTATTTGAGGAAAGACTGAAAATAATTAGAGAAAGAGCAGAATTAAAAAAAAAGCAAGATTCACGCAAAAAGGAAAAAAAAGATGCTCTTCAATCTGTCATTCAAAATAAAGGAATTTGGGATTCAGTCTTCAGAAAATGAAATCATTCAGAACCTACTAACAATCAAAACTAAAAAGGAAAAACTAAAACTTCTAA
Source organism: Limnoperna fortunei (assembly GCA_944474755.1). Classification (NCBI taxonomy): domain Eukaryota; kingdom Metazoa; phylum Mollusca; class Bivalvia; order Mytilida; family Modiolidae; genus Limnoperna; species Limnoperna fortunei. The sequence continues at coordinate 35,672,264 of OX104125.1, forward strand.
AAGAACAAATTTCAATTTATAAAGGTGCAGATATAGCTAAAATCCAACCAAATGATAAACATTTGCTATTGTTTAGTAAAAATGGAAAACCTCTGGACATAGAAACCTTACAATCAAACCTGCTTAAATTGATAAACATTAGAAAAATGAGCATAAATCTGACTGATGATATAGATACCCAACAGTTAATGGACAACCCAGAAAATATTGTAAATAAAAGGATAATTCATACATGGACAGAAACACCTGGAAATGATATTGAATGGAAAGGAAGAATAGTGTCATACAGCAATGGAATTTTTAAGGTTATTGATCGTTGACAGTTCATAACTTGAAAACTAATAATATAACATTAACCGTCCTCTGTCCCCTTGGAATATTGGAACACTCCTCTCTATATCTAAGCATAATTATAAAATATATGTAACAGTGAAACCTTGTTCAGTTGCTCAGTAATAAAATCCATATTGGATGTGGACTTCTGCCAAGTTAACATATTGTCACTTGAACCTTCATTTTGTCATTATCTTTCCATCTCAAGTCTCAAGTCTAATTTTACACATTAATATTTATTTTACTACAGTCGTTGCACTGCACAATATATATAGGACTAACATATAAGTATGTTAATCCTAGGTCACATATCCCTTGCATGTTTAGTTTTTTCTTCACTTGGTATGTGGAAAAAGCATTTTGTTATTGTATTAATTTTCTATGATAAATTGAAGTGGAAGTTTCAAACTTATCAGTCTTATTATTTTATTATTAATTGTTGCTATAATTATATCAGTTTTGTGCTTTTTCATGTTCTGTTGCTTTACATGTGTTATAAATGTTTTAAAAGTAAATTGAAAATTTACCAATGACAGCTGTTATAAAATATCTAACATGTTTTACAGGTCAAATATTGGAAAGAAAATGAAAATGATGATGACGATGATGATGATGACACTTATGAGCTTAAGTTAGAAGAGGTTGCAAGTGACCTGAAAGAAGGCAACCTCTGGTTTACTGGTATATATTTATTTGTGATTTTATTTTCATTTGCAATAATCATAGTCTGTAAAGGAATTAATACAAATAACATGGTACAGAGTTTTTTTATATACATTTTTTCTATTCCTGAGCATCTATATTGGAAAAAGTTACTGTATTACAATTGATAAAACATATATTCACAATAAATTATGTTTTTTTTTAAATAATTTCAGATAATTAAAGATCCTCCAAAAGAAGAAAAAGACTATAGTTCAAATAGTAAAGTAAGACATTATAGAGTTATGTCCCTTTAAGATTTTTGTAATCAAATGAGTTATCTTTCTTTGAATCCAAGTTTTATTACTGAGGCACACTATTAAAGGTTAATATTCATTGGATAGTTTACAGCCAATGAAAAACTGTGTTATTTAGATGATGAGTATTGTTCATACTTCCATTCTGACTACTTTTGATTGGAAAATGGGGAAGTCAATAACTTTAACTGATATGCCTACAGTTTACACTGGTTGTGGATAATATACGAACTGTAAAATTTAAAAAAATGGCGAACATTTGTATTTTGTAGATCGAAACTGTTTTCTTAAATATCCTATTTTCGATCTCAAAATTATGTCCAATATCATATATGAAAATACATCCCGGATATTAATACTTTGTGGGTCAAATTGTATTCTTTAAAATTCTTTTTTTTCCATCTCAAAATTATGTCGATTATCATATATTTGATGTCATTAATCTCTTAAATATCAAATAAAAATATTTACAAACAAAAAAAAATCGTGTTCCGTTTCGTTCCGTTAAATACCAATACCCGGGGGATATTGGTACTTTGCGGAACGGAACGGAATAAAAAAATGTTTCTTTAAAATATCTTAAAACTTAAGTGCAAAAACATTTCTATATAAGTGTTAACAGTTTACACTGGTTGTGGATAATATACGCACTGTAAAATGAAAAAAAAACATGGCGAATATTTAGTAACACTCGCAAACTGCAAACTGTATAGGGATTTATAGAAGCATTAAGAGTTCACAATTTTTTCAACCAGCGGATGGGCATGAACATGTTTTTTTGTGAATTGAAGTCTTAGCACTCCGTACGGCAACCCTGCGCTAGTTAACATGTAATGGATGCCGCTTATAGCGTGACCCTACGGTGGTTGATTGCGGGTTGTGAGGTTGTCCACCCCCTCATCTGACCACATTATTTTCTATTCACTTAATTATCGGCAAAATTAAAATAGGGTGTTTCTCTAACACACCTAGGTCTGAGGGAACTTGTACAAGCTGTTCTTCTGGATATGTTGAAGATGCACACAACCGACCAAAAGTTTAAGCAAAGAGTCTAGATAAAGGTAAGAGACAAAAACCGTCAAAGTTGTTGCAATTTGGGTACCGTCACGGTTAGATAAAATTTAAACTAAATATTTAAACTGGTGTTTCTATACTTTCAATATTATAGACGATAATGAGATGTAGAATAAGTGTATGCGACACAACCTACATAAACAAACGGCAATTCTAATATGACGTACTTTAAAGGCTTTGAGACCACAACTGTGGTAAAAAAATGATTTATATATGAGCAACACGCGCTGATGAGGGCGTGTTTTAAAGGGCTGTTCCAATTACAAAATTGTAACTCCCCCCGGAGAGCTATTGCGTATGAGGTATTAATCTTATAAATAGCAACACGCACTATAATTATCCGTTGCAATATATTGTGTTACATTGACGAAAATATTATAAATGTACCGCAATTGTCTTATTAGAATAGAAATAATTCACGGAGGCTGTGATTTATCATTGTTTATTCAACGGGATGACCATTTATGTCGTTATTTTATCCCTCGCTATCGCTCGGGATAAAATAATACGACATAAATGGTCACCCCGTGGTAAAACAATGATAACCCACAGCCTCCGTGAATTATTTCTTAATTTAAAAAAAAATCCACAATGGAAGACAGCCAGTAGTCTTCAACGTGACCAGCGGTCGCTGCTCGCCGTCTTGCGTTGGATAAAGACTAAAAATACAATACTGTGACCAGATTCAATACTAATCCCCAAATTAATTGTGTTTATCAATATAAATGAACATTAATGTATCAGCATGCTGTCTTATGTAAAATTATGTGTAATCTATCAATTATATAATGTTCTGTTCCTCTTTTTTGTACAACTCTCATTGCTACAAGACTGGCAGTGGGTTCTTGATATGGAAATATTAAAAAGATGGGTTATCTTCTTGGACTTTAGGTTGGCATTTCCAGCCTTAGCAACTTTCAGAGATTTGTACGTGCGCGGGAAAATCAGGGGCGGTAACACAAGTTTACTTCTGTTTGTATTTCCTCCAATTCTGGAGCACCAAGATCCTGGAATCTTCTAATATGTGTGTCCTAGTGGCTACGGCTCACAGGAGCTTGCTCCCGGCATTTGGGGTCAAGAATCAAAGAGCCACCAGCTAGAAAAATTACTCTAGCTGGTGGTTTTTTGACTCGCGACCCCAAATGCCGGTAGCAGGCCCCGGGCCTGTGTTCGGCTAGTTGAATTTACATCCAACAAGAAAACCCTATATACAGTATCGTCCACTTATCCTTATATAACGTTACAAGGTTATAGTAATATTCAATAGTCATGCTGAAGACTGCTGGTTGTTTTCCATTGTGATTTTTTATATAACGTTACAGGGGCCTCGGTGGCCGAGTGGTCAAGGTAGTTCGTCTACTATTGATCACGTGGTCTGTCAACACTGAGATTGCGGGTTCGATTCTCACTGCAGGCAGGGTGTACTCGACTCCAATCTTAATTGACAAGGATTGCCAGTTTTCCTACCGCAGGTCGGGGGTTCTCTCCGGGTACTCCGGCTTCCTCCCCCAATAAAAACTGGACGCCATGAAATAGCTGAAAAATTGCTGAAAGTGGCGTTAAAACACCATTCAAACAAACAAAACAAATATAACGTTACAAGGTTATTGTAATATTCAACAGTCATTTTGAAGACTGCTGGCTGTTTTCCATTGTGATTTTTTAAATTGCCTTGCCGTTTCAGAATTCTTTATGTTGGTTGTGTCGCGTGCACTTATTCCACATCTCATTATAGTCTATACAATCCTGTTTCTATCCCTTGTATTTTCATTCCGCTGCTCACCACCACCGTGGCGCCGATAACATTAACTTGTCAGGTAATATATTTCCACTTCTGAAATAGATTGAAACATCTGAATGACCAACCTAACATGGGGGGGGGGGGGGCAATGTGTTTACTGCCTTTATAAACAAACGGGCAATAAAATACATTGCATATATGACCCATATATGCAGCAGTATTCATCAGGGTTATTAGAGGGTTTGAAAACATGTCATTTTATTTGGTAAAATTTTTGTGACCAAGACCAAATATTTTTTGCGGGGAATATAGCAGACAACATGCAATGCAGTTAAGACAGACATTGATAATTGATAACAAAGGCCTCATTTTACTGTAAGATTTTTTTGGGAAAATAATACTATATACTCAGTCATGGAAAAAAGAAACTTTGTACACAAATTTCTTCTTCCCATAAAATCGTAAAAATACAGCTATTGAGTTGAAATTTTCACTGAATGTCATCTACATGATGCAGATCTTTGGGTTAAAATCTGAAAAAATCGAATTTTAGTTTCCCAGATTAAAAAAAAAACCACTTGTTTACCCCAAATATGAAAATTCTTAATTTTTACCCCAAATTTAAAGGTGTCAACTTTCAACCACTAAAAGGAGAAAAGCTTTTGGTGAAATATAGCTGAGAAAACTGAATTTTAAAAAATGGGTGTTGTTAATGTTATGTATAGTTGCCCTCCCCCCCAAAAAAAAAATTTCTTGTTTTGGCCCCTACACTTACATTCCTTAACATTTTATTGCCATTTCAGGGTTCGCCACTACTGGCACTAGTCTGCTACCCCGGGGCTACCAGAAAATCCATGAGGACTAGAAAAAACTAAAAAGTGGTAGTCTGTCAGGACTAGTAATGTTGGTAGTTTTGAATCACTTTCATTGCAGAAACAATTTAATAAATTTAAGTTGACATACAAACAAATACTAATTTAATTGTTTGTATGTTAACTTAAATTTATTTGTTAGTTTCTTAAGCACTATAAAAACTAATTGAATTAGTTTTTAAAGTGCTAAATACCTTCTTTTACAAACATTTTTGGAACTGCCCTTCAGGCCTTGGTGTTCAAAATATTGGTTACAAGTCTTAAGCGTGTTAAGATGAAAGAATATACTTTAAAAGGGGGTATATTTTTAAGGACTACTGAAGTTGTCCACGGTCTAGTGAAGTTTGTAAGGCAAAATTTAACATAGTATTGTTTTTAATTGTTTGGTATTTTCTCAACAGGCTTATACCGAATGCTGATCAGAGACACAATAATATTTATATAGAAGCTTTAATATATAAAAAAATATAATAACAGTTATAATATGGTTGCACTATAATAGCACTACACTAATACAATGCACTATTTGGTTTCATTCTGGCCAATGTCTTTCCTTGCATGGTTTGCATATAAAGCAGATGACCACCACCATGCTTGGCTGCTTTGTAATCGACTGCCGACACACCTGTACCGCATAGTCATTGTTGCCATCTTTCGCAGACATCGCAGGAAACTGCATGCTGACAAAGTGGGAACTCAGAATTGCACGATATGAAAAATGTGTAGACAAGTTGTTATCCATGTTGGATGAGGAACATACATTTTTTCTGTAGCTTATATATTACTCAAAGCACTCGGCATCCAAGCTAACTAAATTAATTTGTTTGAAAAATTATTTTTTTTACAAATTAATTATTACACTTAAACTAATTGCTTTTATATATTTCTCCTTCCAAGCTAATTATTTTTAATCATTAAAATCATTTTATTAACGATCAAAGAAACAACTTATCTAGTAAATGATTTTATAATTAATTGAAGCCATTTTTAATCATGAATTATGAAACATAACTTCATAATTTTGTTATTATAATGTAGGGGGAACAGACACATATCCAAGGTGAATGGACCTAGGGCGAATATGTAACTAGGGCTAACTCATATAGGGGTAGAACCACCATTGTTTATCGCTTCTTCGGCTAAATAAAAGTAGTTGATTTTGAATTTTCAAAATGTTGGTTGCCCCCTTAATTATTATTAATACCTGGTATCTGTTTCTGTAGAGTGCAAATGCTCAATCCAGTGTATCAGTAAATAATCAAAATTATAATGCGTGTAAATTTAAACTTGGCTTGTGTTTACAAATCAATGAAACTAAACATGAGTATCGTTCACGTTTGTGTTTACTGAATAAATAACACACTACAACTAATTTGCGAGTATATGTAAGAAAATTATATTTCTTTTCTCAATAAATAAAATCGAGACGTAGTCAAATATAAATTGAAAAAAACAGTAGGATTTCTGAAAAACAACAATGACATCAGACGATCTGACGCACAAAATTGTCTCCGAAAATTAACAATTAACGAGATGAATATTCGATAACGAAATCTTCTCTAAACACTTACGAAAATTAAGAAGGTAGAACATATATAACATGATCGTAATATACCCGTATTTCACACCCCCTCCCCCACCCTCGGGTTACTTTTCTATTGTTTCTAGAACGTTCTAATTAAAACAATAAGAAAAAAATTGAATTAAAAAAAAGGGCCCGGCCCCCCACCCAGGGCCAGCATGTTTTATTGTTTTTAACATGTTGGCCCTGGGTGGGGAGCCGGGCCCTTTTTGGTTTCATAGTTTTATATGCAGCTATGATTATATAAAAACCGGGAACCAGTTTTTTGTTTGTTTGTTTGTTTTTCTGTTTTCACTGTATGTTTTGTATTTTAATGAATTTTCTTTACTTGTAGGTGAAGAGAAAGAGATTTATGGTAAAAGACAAAGAAATGGACTTGCTGGAGTAGGAATTTCTTAATATTAGGAATACTAGCTATGATTTGGTTATATTACATGTATGAATATGCTAGTGGGATATGCTTAGCACGACTTAATGCAACCCCTTCTTCGTGTCTGTCGATATACATCTCGAAATTCGTTGTAAGCTAGTTCTGTCATATTTTCGAAATTTTCCTATTTAATGTCTTTGTTGTTTTTACATGCTGATCATAAAAAAGATTATGGCGATGCACTCACGAAGAGTTGTACTTTGAAGGCTGATTTTTTTCTTCATCATGGAGTTGGTGGGACAGGTATAAATGTGCAAATGATGTTAGTTCATAGGTTGGTGCATATATGTATAAAGTTTCGTGTAGACTTCATTACCTCTTTACTTCGTGCGTGCCCCTAGTGGTCCGCAGCAGAGTCCAGCATAGAGGCGACTATGGGGCTTTAGAATCTGACGCCGGGCCCAGACAACGGATCAATTAAGGCGTGTACCCTAGTTGGCCTAATAGGTTGATCTTCGTTCTCTTTAAAATTACCGTTCCTTTGTTTTCTATTCCATCCTCATATTCCTCATCAATCCATGTTCATTGGCCGAATTTCTGGATTGTGAATGTCGGGTGGGCGATCGCGGAAAATATTTTCGAAACAGTATTCTCAGCAACAACAATCAAGGCCTCTTGATATTTGGAATGCAGCATCAGCGTGGAGTCCTATACCGTGGGATTTAATTTCAGGCCTACTTCCTGTTTGACGAAATCCGGCCGTTCTTGACTTGGACAGATTATGCCCACGCGACGACATATAGTTTTACTCATGTCCGTCCGTTCGTCCGTCCGCCCTTCCGTACAAATTTCCATCAAGCTTTTCTCAGCGCGTAATAATCATACATGAGAATGACTTAAAATTTGGGATGGTTCAGTGTGCCGAACTATACGTCCTAAGCGACTTTCAGACCTGACGACTTCTATTTCCTGTTTGGGGCCAACAGGGGCATCCGTGTTCAATAAACGCATTCCTTCTTTATTTATTACTGGGACCATACTGGGAGGATTCCCAGTGCTCGACCCACAGAGCAGCCCAGAGCGTCCCCGGGTGGCGGATAGGGGAGACCCTCTCGTTGGGGGGTTGTCAGGTCATAATACGGAAAGCCTGACCGCGGACCGTAGTGGGTAACGTGTTTGGAGAGTGCCACGCTCCTTGCACGATAAAGATCCCTTTTGTAGAGTTCGAAAAAGAGTAGGCTTATTGTAGCGGCTACAAAAGGCTAAATTTTCCGCCCTACCCAAAACTCCATAATTTTCCAGTGGCAGTCAAAATTGTATTCCCTGTGACCCATCCCACCCCCATTTTCCGTTGATTTATTGTTTGTTAACTTGTTAACTTGTTCCCGTTCTGAATATAGCTGAAATACTGCTCGCTGGACGTAAAGCAGACATCCAATCAATCAATCAATCTTTATTTATTATTTTTTTTTACGTTTTTCAGGGCGTACAAGACCAACTTACACCCCGCTAAACCTGAACATAAATTAAATATGAAACGTACGGACGGATAAACAGACCCAAACGCTATATACATGTATTCCAGTACGTAGGTGGAGCATAGAAATTATATATATATATTTTAATTATCGATTTCGGGATTTCGGTCCGACCTTATATGTGATAATTTGTTAGACTCTTGTGGGTTGTCGGACTGTTGGGCTGTCGGACTATTGGGTTGTCGGACTATTGGGCTGTCGGACTAATTGGTTGTCGGACTAATGGGTTGTCGGACCATTGGGCTGTCGTACAATTGGGCTGTCGGATTACAGACGTGTATCCGTAAAATAAGGGACAGACCATTTAACTTGAAGGGGGGCCTTGGTTTTTTGTTTTGGTCAGAAAAATTTTTTACGCGCAGACCACGGAAAAATATTAATTTTTTGAAGGCGTCGCGACAGAATATTTTTTTTCATAGTAGCATTATTTTATATAGCAGAAATCCTTCTTCAGAATATTTTTGTTTCTTACCCTCTGCTTCCAAAATATTTTTTTCATTAAAAATCATTTTCAAAATATTTTTTTAGGAAAAAACCAAGGCCCCCCTACAAGTTAAATGGTCGGTCCCTAAGGACACGAGGACCGTAGCAGACGACGGAATACACAAAAAAATGACGTCGGAAATTGTTTCAATTTGTTATTGTTTCAGGTAAAATGCATTTCGGACAGTTAGAACAACTTGTTGAAACACGATTTACACTGTCATTCACTGACGATGGCTGAAACGAACATCACGACAGACGAAATTTACATGGCGGAAGGGGGGGATTTTAAGGATTTATTGACTTGTAAACTTTACGGAAAGACATTTTTAGACTGAAAACGACATTCTAAAGCGAATGGCGCTGCAATGCATCGTTTTTCCGGAAATGACGATTTTTACATTAAAAAATAGGACAATCTAGTACCGGGTATTTACAGATATTTCTTCTTGTAAAATAAATTGATATATTTATAAATACGTTTATAATCAATTAAATTAATTTCTAGACGTTTTACATAATATTTATGTATATAATTAAATTATAATTGTTTACAGTCTATTTATTTTTTTGATCTTAACAAACGCTTGGTTAGGGTATATTAAGAAATTATTACTGGTAAATTAACAGGTCAAGTAGATGATTTTCCTAGGAAAAAAGAACCGGACTTATTTTACTAAGGTATGACTATTCTACGTAAAAGGTCCGATGACCTATTTTACTAGAAAATTGAGTAACATGGATTTATTTTACTAGTTAAAATAATCCGGGGACTTATTTTACTTCGTACCTATTTTACTGTTAAAAGACCACCTAGATAAGCCAACACTGCACTGCATCTCATCGGCACGAACATTATTGTATGGTATTCTGGCAACATCTGTCGAAGTTGATCCAGTGTCCGCTTGTTGTTGGTACCGGTGCAAATGCACGTTTGTCCATTTGGTCCTATAGATGTTTGATGTTTGATGGCGATTTTGAAGACCATGACAACACATTTATATTATTCCGCTCAAGAAAGTCTCTATTAAGTTGAGTTGTGTGCGGTCTAAATATGATGGAGCGAACGTGGAATCAGAACCTCTGACCTGGGAGGATGGCTGGTTATGAATAACAAAACAGCAAAACCATAAAACATAGCTATATGTATTTGAACAACAATATCACCCCTGTATTAACAATGCATGAAATCACTTATATTTTGACCAGAAAATGTATGTATGCATGTTTGAATGGTGTTCAAACCCACTTTCAGCAAGCAAATTTTCAAATATCTTGTGGCGTCCAGTTTTTACTGGAGGAGAATGCTGGAGTAACTGGAGAAAGCCCCTGACCTTGGGTCGGAAAACTGACAATCATTGTCAACTAAAATAGCTGTTGAGCACTGCCCACATTGAGAGTCGAATCTGCAAACCGAAACTTTGTTCCGGAAAAACAGGAGTGATATTAGAGCCATTCGCAATAGTGACATAAATCCCTATTTTCTACTCCCTTAATGGCATAAATGAAATAAAATTGATCAAAGACAGAAATGGCCGGATTTCGTTAAACAGGAAGTAGGTGAGCGACAGACCTGAAATCGAATCCCACGTTATGGGAGACCATGCTGATGCTGCATACCAAATTTCAAGAGAATGTGATTAGTAGTTGCTGAGAAAACTGTTACGAAACTTTTTTCCCCGCCCGCACGCCCGCCGCCCGCCAGACATTCACCATACTATAACCCGGATTTTCACTCTGTGAAATCCGGCCAAATAATGGTATAAGTAAACACTTACATGGATGGGTGGTTTGTTTGTTTGAGTTTTTATCGCCACTTTCAGCCATTTTTCAGCTATATTATGGCGTCAGTTTACATTTCGAGAGGAAGCCGTAGTACCAGGAGAAAACCCCGACACTTGGTAGGAAAACTAGCAATCCTTTGTCATTTAAGATAAGAGTCGGGCGCATCGGACCGCAGCGAGACTTGAACACGCAATCTAGTGGTTTACTATGGTGGCTCATTTCTGACATCTACATAATTTTGGTCGACATAGTTTTATCTTGACAAGTCGTGATATTATCATACCAAATTACGATAATTTTCTCGTTATGTCGACTTTTTTTATCTTTTTATCGTGACTGGTCGAGATAATACTATCTCGTCATTTTATGGAAAAGTCGGGATATTGTTCTCGTTTTCGTGATTTTTGTATCCTGAACTGCCTGTTTCTGCCATCCACAAGTCAACAAAAATTTATAGAGACTTGTCGAGATAAGTATCATGACGAGTCGACATAATATGATAACGCAGACAAGATAATTATAAATAGATGAAATCACGTGATTCCGAGTGACTGGGACAGATCTCTAGAACTCGAGCCTCTTCACTCGCTTTGAAAAAAATGTTGTTGATAACGCTCATTGTGAGTATTTATTCTATTATTCTAATTGTAAGATTTAATTCAATTATTTTCTGAGAGAATTCAAAATTTCCATGAGATATGTATATACATTACTGTTCTTAATTCATCTTAATACATACAAATTATGTAATTTTCGAAGTTAAGGGAGTGGCTGCCAGGGCCGTAACTGCATTGAGACAAAGTAGCAAATGCCACATGATCAGAAAAAATAGGCAATTTTATTAATAACAAACTTAACTAACTGATAATAAACTTCCGTACATTGCGCAATACATTATATTTATTTTTTAAATTTACAACGATATACAGTCTCGTATTCATGTTTATTTCATGTTAAGGGTATAGCTTTATATGCGCAACATTTCCCTTCAATTGATTATCATGTATTTGGTAGGTCAATATAATTTTATATATAGGTCGTGTATCCCCAACTAATTGTCATGATTAAAAAAAATCACGGACGGGATAAATACATTACGACTTAGGTATAAATGACTTATTTGTTATGACTTATAACAAATAAGTCGTGACTTCTAAGTCAAAATGTTCCTGGAGTGCTTCGCGTGAAATGTGAAACAGTCATATCTGTAGGTTTTTTCTTGTATACTTAAGAGTAAAATTTTATGTATGCTGTAAAACCTGGTTTAACCCATCATTTCGTTTGAAATGCCGGTACCAAGTCAGAACCATTGTGGTAACTCACAAAATTGTAGCTGTTGATCTTCGAACTCGCCAGTTTTTTTTTTACTCTGATTTGTGGGATTGTGTTTTGAAATATCCTTGGTGTTTTGTATTTTGTTATTATCTTCATGCATAATTCTTATTTTTCAGCACGAATATACATGTAGATACGTTGGAGACCTATTAAATAATGTGGAAGCACAAAATGTATTAGATCGTGATAACTTCGTAGCAATTTAATAGTGGTTACTCTATTAAAGAAATAATGGGATTCCTAACTGTTCGTCATGGTACACCAATCAGTGAGCGACGAATTCATCGCATTTTGATAAGATCGAATTTGATGAGACGAAATAACGAATCGCCACTAGAAGAAATAATCACAGCCATTCGGGAAGAACTGGTCGGTTCATGGCGTAATGTTGGGTATAGACTTATGAGACGTAGACTATTGGATCACGATTTATATGCCTCATTATATACCGTGAGGATTGTACTTATAGTCCTTGATGAAGATGGTGTGCGTGCTCGCGGTCATCATGTACTGTACATGTCGATGGTTGGGACAAACTAAAACCATATGGTATATCAATACACGCTGCAATCGACGGGTCGAGCAGTTTGGCTAATAGCGTGTAACTCAAATAAGAATCCACTATATAGTGCCAATTTGTATCTGAACTACATTCGAGAGATAAATGGTGTTCCTTCTTTAATATATGCGGACAGGCGTACGGATAATTTCATCGTACTTCAGTATGCGCTCCGATGGCAACATGGAGATTCTTTTGAAGGTTTATCAAGCTTTGTGTATGGATCATTCAACCAAAATTCACGTATAGAGAGATTCTGGAGAAACCTCAGATGTATGTGGGCAAAGATGGATAGATGTGCTGGAATGGCCGAGTACAGAATACTTGACACTTCAGACATGATTCATTTAGAATGCGTCCGATTCTGTTTCTTGCCATTGATAGATGTTGAATTGAAAAACACTCAGCGTTATTGGAATTAACATAACAGCAGACGTAGTAGAACTGCGATTGGTCCATTTGGTAAACCAGACGTCTTGTACTTCCAGCCAGAGATGTATGGTAGCAGAGATTTTCGAATGCCCTTACCCGCAAACATTTATGCAATCCAACAGCAGTGTACACAGGTTCCTCCAATTAATGGTGTATGCGTAGAGTTTAATGCAGTAGCAAGAGCTGTTATTTTACAAAAGGCACTTGTATTTCCACTCCGCACAAAAGATGCTGCAGTTGAATTATTTTGCGAATTTATACTTGCAATCAATGATATACAATAACATATACTTTTGGTGGGAAATGCATAAAATAGTTGAACTCAGCGTTGATGCAATTGGAAATTTTCTCTTAATGGCATGGCCAAGTGAAATCAAACACAAATTTTCAAAACAAAATATTATAAGGTTTTAAACGGAAACTATCCAATGTGTTTTCCAAAATAACACTTTTTCTCACGGCCATGGTCACTGCGAGAAGAATTACAATGTAATATTTTTACTGAACCAAATTTGTACATTTCAATAAAAAATGCTAAAGTTTATGATGCTAGAAATATCGAGCATACGAGATCCTACTTTTATGGCATACCAACTCATCAATGGTCTTGCATATCATTTATCGACTGTCAAGTTGTTGCGAGTCCCAATCAACGATTCGTTTCTGTATTTATTCCACTGTCAAACTTTCTGTTCAACTTATTGAACACACACTCTAAATCACTCTCACAAGACCGATGATATGTACGTTAAGGAATTCTTCAACGCATCCTTAAAGTTGTACATACCTAAACCGTTGATTTTTTCTTATTTTACCATTAGCTGAACTTGAGCTTAGATGTCATTAATGATCAATGAATAAATATGTAATATTTAAACCAAATTTACTCTGTCGACGGATAAGTGAATTTTTGACAGACAACAATATACCAGTGCCTGATTTTAGATGTATTTAAGTTTGAATGTTGTTTAACGCCACTTTCAGCTATTTTTCAGCTATATCCTGGCGTCCTTTTTTTATTGAGGGGGGAGGAAAACAGAGTACACGGAGCAAAAACCCAGACCTTCGGTATGAAACTGGCAATCCTTGTCAATTAAGATTGGAGTCGAGTATACCCTGTCCGCAGTGAGACTCGAACCCGTAACCTTAGTGTAGACAGGCACGAGATCAAGAGTAAACTAACTACCTTAACCCATCTGTTGATCTTTTCGCTCAATGTATCATTGATAGGGGAAGTTGCTGACACAACAGCTGCTGAAGCAAAAGTATTAAACTTATTAAAGCCAAACGTCCCGATATAACGAGTCGTCAACAAAATATATGTATATTCCTCACTGAAGATTTGTTTCTCTAATATCATAGCGAAAAGTCCAGGACACGATCATTACATGTAATACAACGACGATTGATAGCAAATCAGGGCCCACATGATATCACTCCTTCAGTGCAATGTGCTTGTTTCTTTTCCCTTCTTTACTATAGACTTCAGCTTCTTGTCGTTATTCAGTAAATTTGTCTTAACCTCAATGATACACGTCTGAGGCTAATACGACCATTTATAAAAGTTGAGAGTCGAAATGCCGACTTCGGAATAAAAATATTTATTTGTTGATTCAACGTCTGTTAAATTGACTTACAAACTTGCAAATTTAACATTAATGACCCGGGAAAAAACTTAAAAATCGTGATGTACTGACTATTTAAATACTGAAATATGGAAAGCCAAAACTGTCTTATGTGATGTGTTTTATTTACGTTAAATGGTTTTATCTTTACGTTTGCTGGTTTTATCTTTACGTTATGTAGTTTCTTATTTACGTTAAGTGGTTTTATCTTTACGTGTGGTGGTTTCTTATTTACGTTTGGTGGTTTTATCTTTACGTTTGGTGGTTTCTTATTTACGTTTAGTGGTTTTATCTTTACGCGTGGTGGATTCTTATTTACGTGTGGTGGTTTCTTATTTACGTTTGGTGGTTTCTTATTTACGTTTAGTGGTTTTATCTTTACGTGTGGTGGTTTTTTATTTACGTTTGGTGGTTTTTTATTTACGTTTGGTGGTTTTATCTTAACGTGTGGTGGTTTTATCTTTACGTGTGGTGGTTTTTTTAATTACGTTTAGTGGTTTTATCTTTACGTGTGGTGGTTTCTTAATAACGTGTGGTGGTTTCTTATTTACGTTTGGTTGTTTTATTTTTACGTTTGGTGGTTTCTTATTTACGTTTGGTAGTTTTATCTTTACGTGTGGTGGTTTTATCTTTACGTGTGGTGGTTTTTTTATTTACGTTTGGTAGTATTATCTTTACATTTGGTGGTTTCATCTTTACGTTTGGTAGTTTCCTATTTACGTTTGGTAGTTTTACCTTTACGTGTGATGGTTTTATCTTTACGTTTGGTGGGTTTTTTTACGTAATATTGTTAAATCTATTTAGCGTATTAGGGCCAAATTTTACGTATTATTTTATAATACACTATACAAAAACGATTTACGCACAACATACGAATGATACACGAACATTGTACAAACTATAAATACACAATGTACGAACGATACAATCGTTAATTTATGGGTTCTAGAGACTGTAGCACGCAGTTTGAAAATCGCACTAACAAATTACAATCGTACCACACTTGAAAAAAGTCTTTGCTAAGAAGGTGATTATACATCATGAAGTATATAAGTGTATTGCCCAAAAGGTTCTGTTTTCTCTATACGAAGATACCGACCCCCCCCCCCCCCACCCCCCGAAGCACAGTAATATTTCAATACAATGTATATTATACTTAACTTCTGCTCTGGAGAGATAAAATGGGTTTCAGTTTACTAGCCAAATAAATGTTAACTTTGTACTTTTAAAGTTTCATGCGATATAGTGTGTTTGTTACTTGTTCAAGATCGGCGGATCTTTCTGGGGGACCTTGCCTTTCTATCGAATGATTTAAAGCCTCTCTTTATTCAACACATTTTTCAGCGTATCGTTCACCTCGACGCCTCCAAACACGTGTTCGTCCGTCACCGTGTCTCAAGTGATAACGGGACTCATCGGACCACAACACAGATGCCCATTGTCTGTGAGCCCGTCGCTGAAGCACTCGTGTCCATTCAAGTCGGTTTCGACGCCTCTAAAGGGGTGAGCATGTTTCTTTGGAGAGGTCGTCTTGCTCCGAGTCCATTTTGGCGTAGTCGACATCTAACTGTATTAGATCCAATTGGCCTTCTGTGCGTGACGTCTGTACAGTGGTTCTGAATCGATCTCGTAAATGCTGAAGGCGAATGTAACGGTATTGCTGAGGATCGTTGTCTTCCTGGGCGTGGCCTGTCGCTTACTGAACCCCTCGGCTGACGTCGTTGGGCCAAGCGAGTAATTGTCGACGGCGAACAATGCATCCGACTAGAGATTTTACGTCGAGACATCCTTCCTTGGATCATGCCAAAAACCCCCATGTCGCTTAGTTTCTGAAAAAAGCTTTGGCATTATCACATTTGTATAGAGTAAACCTTGAAAACTTTAGATAGGATTTTTGTAGCCGGAAGTAAAGGTTAACATATGGACTTCTTTTGAGGTTATTCATGCATTTCTACATGGCACAACGAAAATTTCGCGCATTTGTAAGTGGTTACTGTAGGAGAGAGAGTTCTAAACATCAGTGGGCCATTAATTAATGTATCGATTTGTTAGTTAATGATTTTAAAACACATATACCTTTGCAAATTTATTTAACTTTTACACACATCAAAAATATTCCAAACATAGTGCTGCGTTTTCATTGGAACTCCGTATACATTGTATCTATTTTCGGTACATTTTATTCATTCAAATTTGTTTTCCAACTTATCGATAACAATAAATAAATTGGAAACAGTGATGGGACATTGGAAATTTTGACTGTTACTGTAAAAGTATGGAGAAATGGGTAGGGAGCAGAATTGAACCTTTTGTAGGGCTACAGTGAGCCTAATAATTTCTACAAAAGGGGTCGTGCAAAGAGCGTTTTATTTCCAAACACGCTACCAACTACAGTCCATGTTCAGGCTTTCCCTATTATAGCATTAAAACCCCCAGCCTACCCCAAAAGAGGGAGCCTTCCAAACCAGGGAACGCATTGGAAAGCTCTGTGGGTAGATCACTGGGAATCCTCCAAGTATAGTCCAAGAATATAATATGAACTATATGATTATTATAATCATTTTTGCAGATAGTCGCTATGTTTGTTTTTGGTTTAGTCACAGGATCGTTGATTTCAAACTATCCGTACATTTTATAGGTTTAGTCGAATTTTGCGCATAATCAACTTACATGTTTGGTTTAAACCTATATATGCATTGCTCAGAAAAATCAGATACTATTAATCCTTTATTGTTAAGTTTTGTATATTAGTTCACTGTAAAAATTTTACTATAGTCTAAACTAAACATTACTATTTCTTTGTTGTATACGGTAAATCATTGACACCACCCCCCTTCTACATAAACCAGTTCCCTATAAATTTCCTGAAAATCGGGGAATAAATGATTATAAGCTGTATTATCAGTTACCTACGTTATTACCCGCGTGTATAGAAATTTTACCACCTGAAAGTACTTCTGTGCAGGCTGAGGCGAAGCCGAAGGCTGTCTAGAAGTACTTTCAGGTGGTACAATTTCCATACACCCGGGTTATAACGTAGGTAACGGATTTATCCACGGTGTAATTCATAATTTATGTGTGCCAGTGTAAATGTAGGTTACGGAAGCCGTAAGTGGACATGAAAAATAAGAACTTTTTTTAATATGTTATCTCGATAAAAACAAACTGTCTATCGTTATCTCGAGAAAACGAAATTGTTATATTGAAATCTCGATAAAACAATGTATCGTTATCTCGAGAAAACGATATTGTTATATCGTGATCTCGATATTAAGATATCGTTATCTCGAGAAAACGATATTGTTATATCGTGATCTCGATAAACCAATTGTATCGTTATCTCAAGAAAACGATACTGTTATATCGAGATCACGATATAACAATATCGTTTTCTCGAGATAACGATATACTTGTTTTATCGAGATCACGATATAACAATATCTTTATATCGAGATCACGGTATAACAATATCGTTTTCTAGAGATAACAGTATCGTTTCTCGAGATAACATCTCTTTGTATCGAGATCACGATATAACAATATCGTTTTCTCGAGATAACGATACACTTGTTTTATCGAGATCACGATATAACAATATTTTATATCGAGATCACGGTAAAACAATATCGTTTTTTCGAGATAACAGTATCGCTTCTCGAGATAACGATCTCTTTGTATCGAGATCACGATATAACATAACGTTTTCTCGAGATAACGATACACTTGTTTTATCGAGATCACGATATAACAATATCTTTATATCGAGATCACGGTATAACAATATCGTTTTCCCGAGATAACAGTATCGTTTCCCGAGATAACGATCTCTTTGTATCGAGATCACGATATAACAATATCGTTTTCTCGAGATAACGATACATTGTTTTATCGAGATCTCGATATCTTTATATTGTGATCACGATATAAAAGTATCGTTTTCTCGAGATAACTAGGCTGTTTAATCGAGATCTTTTTTATAACAATTTTGTTTTATCGAGATAATTTTCATGTCCCCTTACGGCTTCCGTAGTAGGGCATCTGCAGTGTTTGAAAGGAAGTACAAATACAAATATAAAAAGACAGAAACATTCCTCTGTAGAATAGCATACACTGGTACTCTAGAAAATACATTAGCAACGCACAAACAATACACCATGCGTGACGTTAGCAACGCAGCCGGGAGCATGGGATTTGTACCGACGGGTAACCAACTAATCAAAAGTCCGCATATATTCCAAGATACAAAGATCTTTAGGAGAGGTGGTGAAAAGGATGTGGGGTGGGTCTACACAGCTAAATCCCAGAGCAACTATATTGTAACGAACGTCGCATTCGTCAAACACACCCTGGAGCACAGTGCAGAAAGTATTTTTTTTTAATTTCAATAATATTTAAGTATAGAATTTTTACCGTTATGCACAGTATTATAAGATGTAGAGTGCTCACAGTCTGACAGTACAAATAATCCTATTTTAAATGTTATCGTTTTATTGATCTTGTAGGATAATATATGTGTAATAAATGTCAGGACATCACCTGATGACCGAAGTTAAACAAACATTTGATATTTGTGTGATGTCTTAACTTCTTACACAGACAAGGAACTGCATATCGAGTACTAACGATTCACATTCTAAACTTCAAAGAAAATAGATGATGTTTTATGTTAAAATTAGTAACTTCATTATTTTTAAATCCATATTTTGAAGATTTATAAATGCTAGAATATATTACGTCCTGACCTTTTTACTGTATTGAAATATGTGTGAAGAATTGATTTTGCAGCACAAACACGCAGAGATACAATAAACGAAGGTCTTGAAGAGATAAAGAAACAATGTTTATAACTGATTAATTGATTGATGTTTAATGTCCAACAAGCAGTATTACAGCTAAATATTCAGGACGTGTATTATATGTATAATGTAATATTTGTATATTATGGTCGCTATATCTTCAGTATATGAATGCTGTACGTACATTGTATAGAGCGTGGTACACATTATTTAAAGCGCTCTACATACTACGATATTATTACGTGATGATTTCTGTATTGGTCTAGTTATTGGTCGAGGGCTTGCTGTATTGGCCTGAGGCAAAGCCAAAGGACAATACATCTGGCCAGGACCAATAACTAGGCCAATCCATAAATCATCACGTAATGATATCTTTATTAATTAACTCGTCCAAATCAATTAGGATTTCAATACAGGATGGAATCAGGCCAGTACAGGTCGAATCAGGGCAATACTAACATTGGACTAGTTAATTCTGTATTTTACTAGTTCAGTAAAATATATCATATCGGCATTTTAGCTGTTATTTAAGTGAATATTATATTAGTTAATTAATAAAGTGGATTATGCGCTATACACCCAATACAAGGAACACTCTGCCTCCAATATGTGGACTCTATACATTTTATGGATCGAACGCCCTATATACAATACATGAAGCTTTACATAATGTATATGCACTAGGTATATGTAGACCTCTATATAAAATGTGGTGCATATACAATGAGTGAAGCTTCCTATGAAAGTTATATGGAGCGCTCTGAATGCAACATATGGAGCTTTACGTTCAGTATGTCGAGAGCTTTACGTTCAGTATGTCGAGAGCTTTACATTCAGTATATAGAGTATTATACATGCAGTATACGTGCAATCTACATACATTATTTAAAGCGCTCTGTATAAAATGTGGGGCACACTACATACGGCATATGGAGTGCTAAAACACTCAGTATACTGTGCGCTCTACAGACAGTAAGTGGTATGATCTAAACTAAGTACTATTATATGGAGCGCTCTTTGTACATTACATCTATGTGGTCTTGTTCCTACAGTATATTTAGACTCTATCACATTATACAATATATTAAGCGCTTTGCATAATATGTGTAGCATACTAAATACAATATATGATACGTTCTACATACTATACATACAATACGTGTATATACAGAAGAGACTACATACGAGGACCATAATTTGACATATTTAATTGCAGCATATGAAGTGTTCAACAGGCAGTCTATGTAACACTCTAAATATTATATCTAGCCGCCTAATATACCACATCGGCCATTAATATATGGAGTGCGCGACATACACTTTGAGATCTATTAAATTCGAAAAATTGTCATATTTGAATTGGGGGCCTTGGTGGCCGAATGGTTAAAGTAGTTCGTCTACTTTTGATCACGTGGTCTGTCAACACTACGATTGCGGGTTCGATTCTCACTGCGGGCCGGGTGTACTTGACTCCAATTTGAATTGACAAGGTTTGCCAGTTTTCCTACCACAGGTCGGGGGTTTTCTTCGGGTACTTGGGCTTCATCCTCCAATACAAACTGGACGCCATGATATATAGCTGAACAATTGCTGAAATTGGCGTTAAACACCATCAAACAAACAAACAAACAAACATTTGAATTGAAGCTCTAGAAGAGGAAAATGGAAACCGCTACGTCGGAAATCCTAATAAAGGAAGCGAGGTTCTTTACGGAGAACAAAATGAACCAGTTACAATAAACATTTATACCAATTGTTAACTGGTATGAATAGTAGATTGGTTAAGATAGAAAGAGGAATGTCCAAAATAGACAAGCTAGACAATACCATTACCAATCTTGTGACAGGTTATGAATAAAAAAACACAATGAAAGTCGGAAACATGGAGAGCGCCACCGATAAATTATAAGACAAATTTAAGAGTCTCGTATCAGAAATATTCATAGTCAAAAGAAGAGAAGTTAGAGATTAAAAAAAAATAAGTTCGGTGAAAGAACAGCTAATCTGAAAAGAACTTAGTAATATTATGTACGAGCGTAAAACGAACCAAGAGAATAATCTGAAATACATAAACAATATAAAAACGTCAGTAAGCAGTGGCAAACGATGCCGACGACCATGCGTTTGAAATTAGACAAAAAATCAAATTTATGATATGCAACTTTAGAGTGGACAACGAGGAACTTAAAACCGAAATTTTCAATCTGAAATGCCTTTTAATGAAAAACAACTTGCTACAAAATAAAGAATAGATTCGGACATGTATAAAGCTTTGGACATGGTGCACAAAAAGATTTTGTTACTATAACGATCTAGCAAATATCTTGTCAAATGCATTTTGCTTGAAAGGAAAACTGTATGGTATCGGGCAGCAATACCGTGACGAAATAGAAAATGTGCGTATGAGTTTAAACCCAACAATAAAACAATAACGAGATGAAGAACACAGGGATAAGTTTGTAAATAAATAAATAAATAAATAAATAAATAAATACATTTTATTTGTTATTATATGTAAAATATGTCATGAAATACATTGGATAACAAAGCATTAGATGGAATTGAATGTAATTATTTTTCAGATGAAACTGAAAGAAAGAAAATATTATCCCCGAAAAACTCAGTGGTCATTATATTGATTTTATAATTTGTTTACCATTTGTACACAGATTCACTTATTTATGTACTTCTGTCGATATATGTGCAGTTTATTAATGCGATTTGTGCTAGACTGTAGGGAGCCCCAGAGCTACAGAAACAGGATTAAAACGATATAAATAGACGAGCGTGATATTTGTTGTTGGTCACACGCTGATACGGATGTTTAACTGTATGCAATCCATGATACAACACTCATTTGTAAAAAGAAATTAGTTCAGAGGTAAGGACAGTTTACTTAATTAAAAATAAATAAGGATTTTCATGTATGAACAGTTTTCGTATGTTTTTCATACTTTAATGTACAATAAAAAAAAGTAAATATATATAACAAAATGGAATTCATATTAGGTCATTTTACCGTTTTTTCACATTAGATTAAACCAGTTAAAGCACAATGTGACTTTTTAAAATAAATAAAAATTAAAATAACATAGTTTGTGTAGGTTGTTCATAAATGCAATTAGATTTTTGGTGTTTTACTTAACATTTAAAAAATAAGTGTAAAAAGGGTGTTCCGCAAACATTGTCCACTTTTAACAGAAATTGTAGTTTTTTGTATCGCTGGGAAACTATTGCCTAGACAATGTAAAATATTATATTAATATAACATCGTCTTCTTTGGCGGGTTATTATTATATAATTTATCGACAAAGTAACTGTCGCTTATATTTTTAGTACTTTTTAATTCTGTGCTGCAAATATTAAAGTACAACAAAAAATGCAGACAAACTCTTTGCTTTATGAAAAAGTATCACAAGGTGATATCTGTATGAAGTATTTTGTCAAAAACAAATAAAACTTACCATTTTAAAGCTGATTATAATTGTCACTTTAAGTCTCCTCGCCAAATATGCTTTAGATAGAACTATTTAACATTAAGTGTTGCTTCGTCTTTTTTGAACTGTTTTTAATCAAATTAAATACTTCTTTAGACTGTTAACAAACCAAACATCCTATATAAAAAAAGTTGTTTCCTTTCATTACATTGACAACTTATAATGCAGTCCCCTTAATATTTTCCTTCTCATTGGATGCAAAATTTCAAAAAAAATTTCAGGTCATGGATTTTGATGGAAATGAAATATTTGATTTTCACCAAGGAAACAGTGTTTTATCGAAAATAGGTCAGCCACGGATTTCTCGGGGTAAGTTTTTACAATTAAAATCAAATTTACAAAAGATATTATACAATTATAGCCTTTAAATTAGGTCGATATGAAAAAATATCGACATGAGAACATATCGACCGACAACGAAGTTGGAGGTCGATATGTTATCTCATGTCGATATTTTTCATATCGACCGTATTGAAAGGCTACAATTGTTATATTATTAATTTATATTTTATGCCCACTTGTATGTACTGGTATTGTAAAGGAATTTATTTCAATGTTTCTTTTGATTAGTTTAGTGTTTTGATGGTTTGTTGTCTCATGTATGAAAATTTCACATTTTATTTCAATATTAGCAAAAATTATGAAAAGTTGTATTCAAAAGATATATTAATGCAATACACAAGCAACATATTAAAATGTTTGAAATTTTTCAAAATGTACATACTTTCCTAACTTTCAAACCAGAAATAAACACAAGTTAATTTTAATAGGCTGTTTAAAGGGGAATTCCACATTGGTTAAAAATAGCCGTGCAATATCATGTTTTCTAAATATAACGGTGCAACATCACTTTTCTATCAGCCGTTTTCAAAGAACCTTTCCAAATACAGCATGTCATGTGACAGGGTTTTCACAAATCAAATTTATCCAAAAAATATCAATTAATAATATTATACAATTATAGCCTTTAAATTAGGTCGATATGAAAAATATCGACATGAGAACATATCGACCGACAACGAAGTTGGAGGTCGATATGTTATCTCATGTCGATATTTTTCATATCGACCGTAGTTAAAGGCTACAATTGGTATATTATTAATTTATATTTTTATGCACATCTGTATATACTAGTATTTTAAAGGAATTTAGTTCAACGTTCTTTTGATTAGTTTACTGTTTTGGTGGGTTTTGTCACATGTACGAAAATATCACATTTCATTTCAATATCATCTGAAATTATGAAAACTTTCAATTTAAAAGATTTATAAATACAAAAATACATGCAACATATTGAAATATTTGCAATTTTTCACAATGTACATACTTTCCTAACTTTCAAACCGGAAACAGACAGAAGTCATTCTGATTGGCTGTTTAAAGGGGAATTCCAATTATTTAAAAATAGCCGTGCAATATCATGTTTTCTAAATATAACCGTGCAACATCACTTTCCTATCAGCCGTTTTCAAAGAACCTTATACAATGATAGCTTTGGTATGAGGTCGATACGAGAATATATCGACCAAACAGATTTGCATATCGACCGAGGACGCAGTCCGAGGTCGATATTCATCTGTTGGTAGATATATTCTCGTATTGACCAAATCTTAAGCTATAATTGTTATATTATTAATACATTTGTATAACCAATTGTCATGAATGTTGAACAATATTTCCTTTTTTGTGTGCACACCATTTGTTTGACAGATTTTTAAAATGTAATATGATTACGAGTCTACACACATAATAAATGTATAATTGTTCTATGACAAGTATTCCACATCACAAAATACAACAGACCCCTTTTTCTACATTAAATTTACCAAAATAGAACCAAACTGTTAACCATATAATAAACATGTTCAATAAAACTCCTCATTCCTTGTAACAATTTTTTATAATGTGATGTACCGATTTACCTTTTGGAATTTTTGAAATATATTTTAGTAACGTGCTGTATAAGTATGCAGCATAACAAAATATCGTTGGAAAATTCTATTTTTAGGTATATTATATGTGCCCAAAGATATACAAAATGACCACGTGATATGGTTAGACAAATCAAAATAAAGGAAATATCTAATATTAATAATATTACTAAATACAGCATGTCATGTGACAGGCTTTACACTAATCAAATTTATCAGAAAAATATCAATTAATAATATAACAAAATATACAATTTTTATTATAATTTTTTGTTGAACTTATAACTTATGATACACGCTTTTTACTACATACTCATTTTCTTTGCGCATGTGTTTTTAAGATCCATTGTACAGAGTATACTATAAAATGTTTAAGATGGCGCCATGGATTCTAATTAATGCACCTTTCATGCAATTACACAATTTATACTCATCAATATAATATACACTTTTAAAAATTTATCTGACTAATATTATATTATAACAACTCGATCAGTAATGCATTGCTATCGTCATTTCTATAAGAAAAATGCATCTGACCAGATGTACCATTTCTTTTTTAATGCGGATATACATGTATGTACTAAAAGCACATCTTGTTTACAAGTATGCTCAAGATAAATAAACATCGGTTGTAAACTGATATCAACAGAATTAGTTGCGATATAAATACACATTTTCACCATTTACAATTACTTTTGCACACTTAACAGATACTTGCCTTATATAATATTATTTAAAAAAATATATTGCATATACAAACTTGTGCAATGTACTTTTGAGTACAATATGTTGCGCAGCAGAAACTACGCGCTTATAAGATCTTGCATCACGTGACCAAACTTAGTAAAAAATAGTGTCAAGAGTGGACGATATCGATTAAAATCATACAATACAAAATATTCTATACTCATTACCTCTACGAAATACAAATGCAACACGAATATAATTGCATGCAATTGACGAATAAAAATAAGTCCATATTGGTTTTAATCAATTGGATCGATTGATTGATTGATTGATTGGATGTCTGCTTAACGTCCAGCGAGCAGTATTTCAGCTATATTCAGGACGGGAACAAGTTAACAAACAATAAATCAACGGAAAATGGGGGTGGGATGGGTCACAGGGAATACAATTTTGACTGCCACTGGAAAAGTATGTCGTTTTGGGTAGGGAAGGAAAATGTAGCCTTTCGTAGCGGCTACAATGAGCCTACTCTTTTTCGAAATCTACAAAATGGGTCGTTATCGTGCAAGGAGCGTGGCACTCTTCAAACACGTTGCCCACTACGGTCCGCGGTCAAGATTTCCGTATTATGACCTGACAACCACCAACGAGAAGATCTTCCCTATCCGCCACCCGGGGACGCGCTTGGCTGCTCTGTGGGTCGAGCACTGGGAACCCTCCCAGTATGGTCCCAGTCAATTGGATCGAAAGATTAATTCAACAAAAGGTCATTTATTATCTAATCGTGATGTAAGTTTATCCATATCTGTGTTAAGCCAAAAAGAATAAAGACTAAAAAAAGATTATCACTTTCCTTGACGAGTTCGGGTGTTTTTTTTTCCGGGTTCTCATGCTTAATCCCACTATGAAACTTGGACGCCATGATATAGATGATAAAATTACTGAAAAGGACTTTAAACCCCACAAACAAAAACCAAAATAGAATGTTCTCCCATATATAATTGGATTTTTTTTTAATTTCTATGTTCAGACACACTTAATTTTTATTTTTAGTCAGTTCAGTACGATTCTCTATGAAATGAAATATTTTCATAATTTCTTATTAAATATTTTTCCAACAGGCGATATCACCAGTCATGCCAGTGCGAAATTTCTTGTATGTGGTACTCGAACCAAGATTAGTCGCCTGATTTCGTCCGACATGGCGCATTTAGTTGTCGCCGTAAAACCTTCAAGTCAAGTCGATTCGTCGCTTGATTTTCAGCAAATATGTTTACATACCCTCAGTTTACATGTATAGTATTACAGGATTGAAACTAAACTGTTAAATTTCTTTAACGTAAACACGCCGAATAAACGGTTTTATTATAATTGACGCTCCATTGCACACTGGCACATGCAGATTTCTTTTCACGAGTTTTCCGGTCAAGGGGCCTCGGTGGCCGAGTGGTTAAGGTAGTTCGTCTACTATTGATCAAGTGGTCTGTCAACACTGAGATTGCGGTTTCGATTCTCACTGCAGGCAGGGTGTACTCGACTCCAATCTTACTTGACAAGGATTGGCAGTTTTCCTACCGCAGGTCGGGGGTTTTCTCCGGGTACTTCGGCTTCCTCCAGCAATAAAAAACTGGACGGAATGATATAGCTGAAAAATTGCTGAAAGTGGCATTAAATACCATCAAACAAACGAGTTTTGCAAATATGACATATATTGATTTGATTAATACCTGATTTAATAGTATTTGTCTTTTTTCTTTTAATATGTTGAGATTAAATATGGTGTTTTTCTATTTTATTGTATTGAGAAATTCTCTTGAAAACTATATTGCATTCATTCGGCCTACCTTGGAATATGGGGGAGTGGTGTGGCATTTCTGTAGGCAAGAAGGAATTTGATATGTTAGAAAATGTTTAACTTGATGCAGCGAGAATAATTACTGGGGTAAGAAAGGGTATATCCCCTGAAACGCTGTACAATGAATTGGGTTGGGATACACTTAATGAACGTCGTATGATAGGCAAATTACGTACATGTATATTACACAAATCTCTAAATGGCAAAACACCAGAATATCTCTTTAATGAAATTTTACCATTTATAAACAATTCCTCAAATTACAGTTTGAGAAGGAGTCATCCTTTCAAACCCCCAACTTGTCGCACATCATCTTACAAAAATAGTTTTTTATCACAGTGTACTAAAATTATGGAACAAACTTAATGGTAACACTCAGAACTTGCAGAGTAGAGCAATGTATAAAAAATAAGGGAAAAAATCCCTCCCCCTCTCCCCACCCCCACCCCACCACTTTTGTCATGGATTAAGGCGATATAATATCATACTCTGCCAGTTGCGCAATCTAGCCAGCACAAATTTTTATCCCATTTGTGAGACAGCTCTCAGTGTATCTGTGGGGATGACATTGAAGACGATTTTCATTATTTTTACTTTTGCCCATTATTTCTAAGAGAAAGATATCACCTGTTTTTAATTTAAGAAGATTCACTGACAATATTCTAAATATATCCAAAGATGATAACATAGAAATAACCCATACAAGAGAAAAAAGGATTTGAAAAATAACCTTATAAACAACCTTTAATACTGTTAATACTTTGGAATGGACTCTTGATTATCGGTTTATTATTTCTTTATTCCTTATATGTAATTAAGAATTTTAAATTACAATTTGTAAAACTCACTAAAAAAAGAGTTGCACATAATACTGAATTTGTTTATATTACATTATACTGTCTATATATTGTATTAACGTTGATGTCCACTTTATGGGAGAACACCTATCTAGGCTGTTTCTGCTGTGTAATCCCTTTGATTATATATCTATTGATGCATTTTCAATAAAATTATTTGAATTGAATTGAAAAAATACGACTTTTGTGTTTTCAAAACACTTTGATTAAAATTCGAGACACACAAAACAATAGATCTGCAATTTCTTTTAGGGACAAATAAGTCACTATTATTCTGTAGCCACAACATCATTTTTATATTGCAGAAATCTCCATAACTTTACGGTATTTCAAAATGAGGGTTTACTTTTGCCGTTAGATCACTCAGTAATAAATGAACTCTTAGTATGCATTTGTTCATCTAATGAGGTGTAAATTACTTTAATATTTAATCTATTTGTCTTCATTTTCAGAAGACAATATTTTGAATACGAGTATTTATGTCTTTTATTTCTTCAATTAGTCTATCGCCGGTCATTTGTGTTAATAAATTTAACGCCACAGACAAATTGTTCCCTGGGAATTAATGACATACTTTATTATGCATTTGTTATCTTAAAACTTTTCACAGCTGGAACTTTTAATGATTTATTGCTCATTTCAAGCGTTTATATGCAAACCACATGAAACGTTCATAGAGTCAGTTCACAAGTGGGTGTGACCGTATTTCTGAAATTGAAAATCGTACTAAAACACATTTTTTTTCTGGTACTTTTTGAAATAGTTATATTTAAATTGTGCTTTTTAAATTGGGTTTAACGCTCCTTTCAGCGTGAAACTCCAAAGAGCTCCGGTAGAGCATAGTAAACGGTTCATTATGTAACGGAGGTGTTAATTTCACATACAGAGTGCCATACATTGTAAATGTATCTGTCTGTGTCCGTTGACCCCACTAATGTATTAGCAGATAATAAAACAATAATGAGGACCATAGGGGGTCTTTTGGACATTTTAATCGTATATTCTTAGCATGAGGAAAAAGTTCTCGGTCGTTAACGTTGAACACGGATTTTTTGTGCGAAAATCGTAATTTTCAGAAAAACCGTAAGTCCTTCCATTTTGTAAATGTTGCCAATCTATTAAGAATGTGTGAATTTTACCCCAACCAAATATATCCGATGTGCATAAATGTTAATACACCCGAAATCAGCAGAAAAAAACAAAATGTCCAGACCCCTTCGCGAGCCCCTATATTTCACCGGGTGTATTTTACTGTATCGATACATCCTTGAAATATTATACAATTACTGTCTTTTGATGAGGTAAATGTGTGGAGTTATTGACTTTTGAAAAAACTGTTATTCACCGAGCCCAGCGGGCGAGGTGAATAACAACGAGTTTTTTCAAAAGTCAATAACTCCACACATTTACCGAATCAAAAGACAGTTATTGTTTTATTCAATAAAAGGATATTCACTAAAAATAAAATGGTTATTCACCGCGGGAAAATGCATGCGATTGTTATTTAAAAAAGGGAATAACCGGGATTCTATAAATAACAATCGCATGCATTTTCCCGCGGTGAATAACCATTTTATTTTTAGTGAATATTTTTTTTTATTCAAATTTTTCAGTCACATTATTTTTATACAAAATGTTTTATATATTATTGAATAAACCTCTTTATCGTTTCTTCGTGATTTGTTCTAACTGTAACAAAACATTTTTAAGATGCACAATGATTTTGAAATGACAATATTACTGAATAAGTTTTGCGCATTTACACAGGGACAAAAATTAGTTATTTCACAATGGATTGAAAGTAGTATTCCTTTGAAACACAATGTAACAACTACATTTGACGTTTGCAACGTGACCTTTATTATACCCCCCGCTTGAAAAGCGGGGGGTATATAGTGTTCATGGTGTCCGTCCGTCCGTCCTTCCGTCCTTCCGTCCGTCCGTTACACTTTCTATTATTTGCAACTCCTCCTACACCACTGGAAGGAATTTGATGAAACTTACACAGAATCTTTGTCTCATAGTGCCATTGTGCAGGAGATATATAACATTTTGATCGGAATGATATTTGGGGTTTCCCATAGAAAAACATGGACTTTGTCATTGACCTAAGGGGTCCCTATCTCTTATGTGCAACTCCTCCTACACCACTGAATGGAATTTAATGAAACTTACACAGAATGCTTGTCACATAGTGCCATTGTGCAGGAGATATTAAACATTTTGATCGGATCGATATTTGGGGTTTCCCATAGAAAAACATGGACATTGTCATTGACCTAAGGGGGGTCTCATCTCTTATGTGCAACCCCTCCTACACCACTGAATGGAATTTAAAGAAACTTACACAGCATCCTTGTCACATAGTGCCATTGTGCAGGAGATATTAAACATTTTGATTGGATCGATATTTGGGGTTTCCCATAGAAAAACATGGACATTGTCATTGACCTAAGGGGGTCCTCATGTCTTATGTGCAACTCCTCCTACACCACTGAATGGAATTTGTTGAAACTTACACAGAATCCTTGTCACATAGTGCCATTGTGCAGGAGATATTTATTATTTTGATCGGAATGATATTTGGGGTTTCCCATAGAACAACATGGACTGTCATTGACAAAAGGGGATACCCATTTCTTATGTGCGACTCCTCCTACACCACTAAATGGAATTTGATGAAACTTACACAGAATGTTGTCACATATTGCCACTGTGCACTAGATATATAACATTTCGATTGGAATGATATTTGGGGTTTCCCATAGAAAAACATGGACTTTGTCATGGACATAAGGGATACCCTTCTCTTATGTGCAACTCATTCCTACACCACTGAATGGAATTTGTTGAAACTTACACAGAATCCATGTCACATAGTGCCATTGTGCAGGAGATATTTAACATTTTGATCGGAATGATATTTGGGGTTTCCCATAGAACAACATGGAGTTTGTAATGGACATAATGGGATACCCATCTTTTATTTACAATTCCTCCTACACCACTGAATGGAATTTGTTGAAACTTATACAGAATCTTGGTCACATATTGCCATTGTGCATCGGATATTAAACATTTTTATCAGAATATTATTGGAGGTTTGCCATAGAAAAACATGGACTTTGTCATTGAGATAGGGGATGCCATTCTTTGGGGGATTGGGGAGGGTTACATGTATTATCTGCAATTTCGCCTTCACGTTTAACTAGAAAGTTTCAATTTCATAATTAAGAACACCTGAATTTTCAAAGTAATTGTGAAGCGGAGGTATCAATGGTGAGCATTGCTCACAGGTGTTTTTACTCTAGTTTAAAATAAACTACCATGTACAAACTCCCTTTGTATTTTAAAAACAGACAACAAAACAAAGTAACTGGTGTCCTGTTTTGTACTGTCGTTTTAGTAGTCTCGATCATCCAGACGTTTAATGGCATTTGTGTGTCTGGATTCATTTCTATATTGAACTTGTTATCGTTAAGCCCCAAAATTGGCGTAAATTTTTGATTGGATGATATTTTTATTGTCTATAAAATTACTTCTATTCATACCAAGAAGTGTATAAAAAATGTACCAAAGTTTACATGTGAATATTTTTTATAAAGTATGACTTTATCAATTAATTGAACAATTATTATCGTTTTGCACAATCAACGTTGCATGGTTCGTGACGTT
The DNA here is from genome assembly GCA_944474755.1 of Limnoperna fortunei. NCBI lineage: Eukaryota > Metazoa > Mollusca > Bivalvia > Mytilida > Modiolidae > Limnoperna > Limnoperna fortunei. Next base: position 35,704,253 of record OX104125.1, read on the forward strand.
TGCGTCATACTTGAAAATGGTCTTTATTTTATTCATTATCACACTTTTCCACAGTTAGACATGTAACACTACTCGGGTTTACCGTTTGACCCCTGTCTGCGCAGTCCTTGATCTACTTTTTATGTCAACTGCAACGAATATCGAGGGGCCTCAGTGACCGAGTGGTAATCTACTATTGATCACGTGACTGTCAACCCTGAGGTTGCGGGTTCGAGTCTCACTGCGGGCGGGTGTGCTCGACTACAATCCTTAATTGACGAGAATTGCCAGTTTGTTAACGGAAGGCCGAGGGTTTTCTCCGGGTTTCCGACTTGAACCTCTCCCAATAAAAACTGGACGCCGTGATTTAGCTGAAAATTTCCATTAGTTGCGTTTAATACCCGACTAACAAACAAACAAACTTCGATGATATCAAGACATTTATTTGGGAGTCCGGTAATCAATTTTGGTCCAGTAGCAGCTTATTATTAGTACTTGTCAGTCAGTTACCTTACCTTTACCTAAATTTTACGTTCTAGAAGCTAGATGTCTAACTATATCTGTCATCACGTGACTTGTCACCTATGCAATAATTGTAATGTGTCAATGTCGATTTTTTCGACTTTTTTAGAAATGCACGGGCGCGTCATATATATCTGCAATTTGTATTAAATTAAATCGATGACCAAAAAAGATGTGCTGCTATCTCGTAAAAGTATGGTCGATTACCAATACTTTGAGTCCTTTTTAAATAGATATTGAATTTGGCAAATCACTTTCAATTTGATTGAAAAAAAATCATATTTTTGCTGAAAAAAATTATATGAATACTGTTGACATCCCAATTGATTTTTTGCTTACATAAAAATTGGCTGCCCATGTGATTATGTTGTAATATGGAACTAAAGATTTTAGGGAAATCACTTAGAAATTTGTTTGGATAACAGTAATTGTGATCATAACTACATACTCACAAAACAAAAGAAAAGACATAAAGTTGTCAATACCCAAATTAAAATGTTTTATTTTACATACTAAGGAAACAGTATAACTAACGTAATGAAATGCGCTATTCCGCCCATTGGAATTTTATGGGACACAGCTTGATCAAAGCAAGGGCAATAGGAACGGTCGGTAATAATTTGCTTCTCCATAGATAAACACCTATTTATCGATCATCTCTAAGGGCGTAACGGTCAATTTAGGTTCAGTAGTGACCTTTGATTTCGTGAGATAGTCAAAGAAAAGTAGATGTTATGTGATACGAGGTTTTACGTGCAATCCAAATAATTAAAGAAAGGTCAAAAGGTTTTATGTAGTGGCTTGTTGGTAGTATACAGTGTGGACGGTTATGTATAATTATTCACGACTTTATAGTTTTTAATAAATATTTCAGAGATCTTTTGTACAACAAAAATATATATTTCAGAGATCTTTTGTACAGCAAAAAATATTAACTAATTCCGAGGGTTACACATTGCGAAATTAAGCCATGCTGTTATCGTTATTATTATACTTCATGCAAAAATGCTGTCTTTAATTGGACAGTAACCATGTGTTAATTTCTACTGATTCCGATTTTAGCCCCGCCCATTATAGCAACGGGTGTTAATTCCTCGTGCTTTCGTCCCAACGGGTGATCTGAAAAAAATTAACACCCGCTTAGACCGGAGATTGCCGAAAATGAAAATTATCACCCGATCCAGCCGAAGTTTACGAGTGATATAAAAATTATCACCCGCTCAGAACGAAAATTACCAACAAGGAAAATGATTAGCCGCATCAGCTGAAATTTACTTGCACGTCGTTTGTCCTTTCGCGCAAACATGTCAGAGGCACAACAAATACATCAAAATGTGCAATAATTATTGGAAAAACAACTAGTAGACAAAGAAGCATTTTCTATTAAAAATATAATTCAGTATAGTATCTTTATGGTAGTTCACGTTTCTTCTTTAGATAAAAGGCATTCGGTATAATAAAAACCATACTGCCTTTGAACTCAGGTGTGATAATTTTTTCTTCATGTGATAATCTACCATAACACCCTCGTTCAAAGGCAGTATGATTATATTATAGCGCGTAAATACTTTCTTTTATATTTAAATCATTTAGTTTCCTTATTACAGTCTGTAAACATAGCAGCTAGAGCTAAATTAGCTCAATATACTTAATACAGTCAATCAAATACCTAATAAGACTTCTACACCATACTAGTAATCCTTTGGTAGATGATGCGTTCTTATTATCACAGTCCCTGCATAATAATGCTACATACTCCTGGTTTTCTTATGTACATAATATATGCAGTTCAAATAAAGGAAATAGAAGAACTAAAAATATTAACTATAATAAAAACTTGACTTTTTTTACAAAGACATTAAACAAAAATTTTAAAGATAACTATGTAAAATGCTTTTTTCAAATAATAAAAAAACTTACATCAGAAAATAAAATATATTTATATAGTAAAATTAAAACTGAATGTAACATATATGAATATTTATTAAAAACAAACTTTGATAACAGAAGAAATATATGTAAAATGAGAACAAGTGATCATTTCCTTGAAATTGAAAGAGGAAGATACAAAAGTGTGAAAAGGCCAGATAGACTATGTACAATATGTACTAACAATGTATTAGAAGATGAAATGCACTACTTTTTCCATTGTCCGAAATACTCGAATATAAGAAAAAAAAGAAAATATATATTAAAATACTTATGAAAATGATATAAATAAATATATAATATACTTTCTCCTTGGAGTCATTTGCAGTTTGTTGTTCCATTTATTAAAAAGTCTTCAATAATGAGGAAAGTGGACTTGAAGATTGCATGATTCTACTGTATGATCTGTTAATTTTTGTTTATGTATGCCTTCAACCCCTCACGGGGTATAACTGTGCTTTAATTAAATAAATATAAAGGACAATTCCAATAACGACAACTTTTTAACTGAATATTAAGGAACAAGAAAATGAGTCAGCTTCAGTCTTAATTTCTAATGTTTTTGAAAATTATTATTAAAACTTAATTAATAATAAATTAAAATGTACTCACAATTTTCAGCGGATTGTTCCAAATTGTTGCAAATTTATAGCTAATGATATGCATTTTACAGAAATAAAAACATCGATTCATACAAATTGTTAAAAATTCAAAAATATATCGGGAAGATCATTGAAATAACATTAAAAGGTTCAAAAACAACAGAAAATTAAGGTTTTTTTTATAAAGTTTTAGTAGACATGTATCGTTCTATAAATTTTTATTTCAAGAAATCTCATTTAGGGTGTTATTTTAACGATGTTTTATTTTTTCCAGAAGAAAACATACAAGAAAATTAAGACTAAAAGGAGGTTGTTAGTGACTGGAATCGGAATAAAATCCTTTCAAATGTCTGGGTTATTTTGGACGGCAGACAGCTTCGGACGATTATAAAAGGTATTGCGATTTTGTTTATCAAAACAAAACAATAAAAAAGTAAATAATTTTCACCTGCAAATTTTTTTTGTATAATATAACGAAATTTTATTTGAATACTACGTGATGTAAATAGCAGTCTGCTACTTGATTCGGACTTATAAATTGCTCTATATGTATTTGGTTTTTGGCTAACATACTCAGAGTGTTTCCAATATATCACAGTGCAGATGTAGGTCTTTATCAACATGATCAGTTATCAGATTAAGGTGAATATACTGCATATACTAAGTACAAATAAAATATTTTATTCGTTCGGCCTATGATATCCACATAAAGGTTTATCTCTTGTGCAGATACAAATTTTCTTTTACCCTTTTAACTTTACAAGTTTTGTTTGTTTTGATTTGATTTTTTTTTCACAAAATGAAGATATATATATATATATATATATATATATATATATATACTTCTGGATTGGTAGTAAGGTGTCCTTCATACAGTTATAGATGGGAGTAAGGTGTCATTTGTAGTAAGGTGTCATTTTCGATGGTGCACCTTAACTTTGATTAGGAATATAAAATTAATGCGACGATTTTGGAAGAAATTGAAGATACGCGATGAAAGAGTATGATTAAACGAATCTGTAGCATATTTTAAATCTGTAAAATGTTATATATTTAAAAAGTTATGACAATTTGAAATTTTGCAAGTCATAATTTCGTATATCTAAAATATTTGAAGTAGTATAGAATTGTGTGTAAGGTGTCCTTCACTTTTAAATGTCAAATTTAACGAAAAATCGAGCTATATCTTTCTAAAATGTGCATTTTACTAATCTTTTTCAAACCCTGCATTTTTATTTCCCCCAAAAATGCGTTGTTTTTCTAAAATTTAGAAATCCCAACAGATATATGTTTTCGACTTTACATTTCGTACTACGTTCCGACATCAAAATTTTAGTTTGGGGTACTTCCGGTGAACATATAGGAAAATGGCGTGCACAATATTGTCTTTGGAATGGGTATGATCTGTCTTGTCAACGATGCATTTATACATGTCCATCCGTGGTTAAAATGAGAAATATTGCAATATTAATGGGAAATAATTGTCTACATTTTAAATACGGTGAGTATTTATTTACATTATTAATGACGACTTAGTGTTTTAGTGGGAGTAAGGTGTCATTCAAAAACCTATATATCGAAGCGGTGACCCACTTTCAAATATATAATAAGGCTCTATAGCTAGTTTTAGACGACTTTTGTAGTAAATTTTAATATTTTAGATTGTTAATATGTACATAGGTGTGACCTTTTAATATCTTTTAATACCTTTCAATATTTGATCATTCTCGTGTTTGTGTGTAGTTTGGGGGGGGGGGGGGGGAGGGGGATGAGGGTATGTGTACGTCCAATGTTTACCTTCAGTAGGACTAAAAAAAACTCACTGTTAATGTGTTAAAAGTAGAAAGAATACATAACTTCCTACAAAACAGCTTTTGCATAATAAAACAACTCCAAAAAATTATACTACAGATTATTGTTCTGCATTAATGCCATAAAGGTAAGGGACTGCTGTAAGTGTTACTCCAGTTTTCACTTCAGGCTATTCAAGGGCGGTGCTCCTCCACTCTTGAATTTGTTTCCTCCACCCTTGAATTTTGAGCTCCATATACTACAGTTTGATTTTATTCCTAAAACAATGAAGCTTTTAAATACAAAAATACATGTATATTGTGACTGGTAGCAAAAACAAAAGTGGGAAAACAAAAACAAAGACTGATAATTAACACTATTATGAATAAATAAATGTCACTCTAAAATTAAGGTAAAATAAAAGTAAGGAAATGGATCATTGTCCGACTTGCACCACCCTTGGATTTTGAGCTGTGGTGATCCCTGTACTCTTGGAAATGGTTTGGTATCTAGTCCGTTTGTACTACATGTATGTCCAAATCATACTATGTTCATTCATACAAAAATTAACCCTTTTGTGCCATGATTTTGTCATTGGAAAAATAATAAAAAGGAGATACATACATGTATATACACATATTAGATCTTAAAAATCAACGCACACAAAAGTGACTATAGTAAGTGTTGACATAGGGTGTAGAGTGTTTTTTGCGCTACAAATGAAAACTGCTTACTGCGCAAGGTTCAGCTTATGCCTCTTTTGTAGATCAGGAAGGGAATCTTTGAAATCAATAATTATTTCCTTGAGATATTCAGCATTTTGAAATATGGCAGTATATAAATTTTGAAGGGGCGATTTTCCATACTAAAATTTGACCTTAATTAGAACGGAAGTGTACTTTAGGAACAATGGATTGTTGTCTTCTCGAAATCCTTCGGGTGTCCTGTGATGTCGTCTGCAGTTAAGGCGGGAAAGTCTCGCAGTTTGTCTGAATACCATTGAACGTAACGAAAGCAGACGAACATTTGTAAAAATCGTAAGGTCCCTTTAGAAACAAAAATGGCTGACTTAATATGTAAAATTCCTGTAGCAAAAGTCAAGGACGATTTTTAACAACTTAATAACAGAGGCATAAATGTATTATAAAACATGGACAGGTTATCATATCTACATTTTTTTACTGAATTTTCGTAATAAAAAGGTAAAACATTGAAAAATGGAAAAATGCTTCCAAACAAATTTTGGCATTTAGTATAATGGTTAAAAAATCCTAGCTAAAACCCTAGGCCCGCATTAGCCACTTTTGCCTCGTACGACTTTTAGGATCTAACATGTGCAGAGATTTACACTAACAGTCCCGAAGCCGACTAAATAATTCCATGGGTGAGTAAAGTTTGCTTTTCGATCTGTATAAATATTTTAAGTAGTGCATTTTACAATAAATATATAATATTATATGTTTGACTACATGTATGTATCATTTTCTACTACTAGTTCTACTTTATATTACTCAATATGTACTAATAACAAAGAAACAATTATTTTATTAAAAGTCATGCAGCAGTTAATTCTTTATCATTGTTATGTTGAATATTTATGGTAATGTTGGATAAAAGAAGTTGAATAAACTGTGTGTTCGGGTCATTGAGTGGTACTTATCGTCAATAATTTAAGTTAAACTGCTTAAGATAAACCCATATAAAAATGAAATTGCACATCCCAACACTTAGTGATAAAAGCAAGTTCTCCTTTTTCTATTCCCTGAGAGACAATACTAATGTCATTTTCAAGAGAATAAAATTATTTAATTGATTTTTACTGCAACTTTATTGAATATTTCTTAGTATTGACATTTTAAAAATTTACATGAAATATTTGGGCTTGTTAATTTTCTTGTGGGCCTGTAAAATTCTGTAGGTACAGGCACAGTTGGCGTGTGACCAAAAAAGTTTAGTGTGAAGACTGCTAGTGTTGAAATGAGTATTGCAAAGATTTAAACATAATAGTACAAGTTAGTACTTAGGCAGTAACTTTCAAAAAAGTAAATTTAATTCTTTTAATACTTTCAATAGTGCATTTTATGTTAACTAAATGATATTATTTGTTTCACGATTATGTCTTTTTGTTACCTCTAGTTCTATCTTATCATTTTATTGAATGGTTTTGATTTATGAGAGTGTTTTTATGGGTCCATTGAAATACCTAAGAATACCCAAGAATACCTCATAAAACTACAAAATGGACATGAGCATAATGTTTTTGTGTAAAAAATACATATTGCAAGATGAGAAATATTTTTTATGAGCAACTATATTATTTTAATATAGAAAAACTCGAAAGTTTAGACATGTAGACGCACAGAAATCATTTTAGTACTTCATTGCTTTTCAAACATATATATTTATTTTATAAATGTATACTCTTTATTTTTTTTTATGCTTTTTTTTTCCGATAAATGAGGTTATATGCCGCTTTCAGTGCGACACCAATAGTGTGATTAATCAGCCGTAAAGACTTAGTTATTTTCACCTAATTATATTCCCAGTGTTAATAATATTTGCTGTTAACAAATTGCGTAACATATAGACTAATGCTTGTAAACCATTACTTTTTTGCTAATTTACTGTAGTGTGTATTATTGATAGCATTCTTTGTATTATGGGACTAGGACTTTACTTATACGAAAAAAGTCATTTGTTTATTTACAGGTAGATGCTTTAATTGTATATGATAAATAAAAATAAATTAAATGTCAAAACTTTCTTTGATGTTTATAAACAGTCTTAAGTCTTTGGAAGACCTCAATATTAGGTTGAAAAAAAAGGTGTTAAATAGTCTATAAAGAACGAGAATGAATTGTTTAAATGGATTTGTGTTTAATTGCCAGCGTATTTATAAACTTCACCTTTTTAAAAAAATTTATTAAATTTTTGCCGAATATTTGATCATTTGTGTTGATTTAAAATAAAACAAAGCAATTTATCGTCGTAATAACATGTATTATTTTTTGCAATAGAACAATAATAATTTAGTGTAAATTAAAATAAATCTATGCTGAAACAACAGCCACACCCCCAAATGCACTTGAATGAATGAATACAGATTTAAATTTAAAACTTTAAAAGTTATTTCCAAAATATACATTTTTGCTTATGTTTTAATTTTTGCTATAGTCATTTAAATTCTGCAGCAGTGTATTTTGCAATCTCTGGCACCTAGTTCATATGCCCTCCGAAAACTGTCTGTATTCTCTTTGCTATGAACCAGTTTCGGCTGTTTTTTGAACCTACGCTTTATGTACTAAGTAAGATCATAAGACAAAAATACAACTATTTCGTACGAGAATGGCAATAAAATTAAAAGCAGACATAAGACTTTTTCAAAATGACTGGGTGACTTCAACAACTTCTATTTAAAAGATGAACAAGGCTATGTGGGTCCACATAAAGATCACTAGAGTTAATTGCCATCCAACTGGCTATGCTTGCATTAGTTGCTTTTAACAGGGTGTGTACACAGTATTTAAGTGATTTATTATCAAATAACATACGGTCAATTACTGATTACTATTATTGCCTTGGGTCATAAACTTGTACCTTTGGACATTCTCACAAGTGAGGGTTTCTGTGTCCTTGAAACCCTGACAAACTTAGCTGGGAAATTCCCAGGCTAGAAGATTTTCATATGACGTCAAACGTACAAAATATCAACCAATGAAATAGCTTCAAAGAAGCAAGTGTTTGGCAGTAGTCATTCTTACTCATTCTTGAGAGGGAAGAAAACGTAGCGCAACTTATAATAACACAGTTATAACACATTATTAACACTACTGTACAAAATACACTTATTTTCACATGGTCTAAGCAACACATCTGTTTGGTTTATTTACAATGGACATCAGGATATCCTGTAACCAAGTCGTGAATGAAAGCGAACTTCTAGCCCGGGGTTTCCCACCTAAGTTTGTCATCGTTTCGTTGACACAGAAACACTGACTTGTGAGGATGACCTTGGGTATGTCCGTAAGATATTTCATTTACTGATTTGACGATTACAATTTTAAAATTTCAAAATTTGAAGTGGCGAATTAGGTTCAAAATATTTTCGTCATTTCTAAAAAGGTATCAGTCAATTGGGGAAAGTCATAACCATTAACAGTACATTGTGACTTTGCTCAATATAATAAAATTGTACATTGTAGGGTCGTTACTTACATTCTTCAGTTTATACCTATTAGACTTTAGACAAAGCTTTTTTAAGAATTTACAAATTCTGGAGTGCAGGGCCAATTGAAGAACATTTATTACCAGTATTTTTTAGGTAAATTTGGGATTTCTTGCAGATCATGATCAGTTGGCAAATATTGCCAGCACTAAAAATACTTGTTTTATTGCAGTCTGTCAACCATGTTTGCAGTACAGGAGCACATAAGCTTCTAGTATAGTTTAATTTTAAAAACATATGTTGCTGAAACTTTTTCTTCTTTTGTGTTACAGGGTTAAAAGATACTGGTGTGAATGAATCATGGAATTGCACATTCACTGGATTGAGAATTGTGTCAGATTGTTAATTAATAGTTTCCTGCACAGTTTTTAGTTCATTGTTATGCAAACTTACATCATCAAGTTCAGAGGAAATAAATCTGCATTGACCATGCAAATACTTTTACTTATATGCTAGATCTTGCAATCAGTTGTCCAACATTCTAGAGAATACACTGCTGTTGATTATTAAGCTACACAAACAGGTAATTGTTGTATATGTAAAAATTTACATGTACCGGGTAACTCAGTTGATGTTATTACATGCATGTTCCCTGGAGAGGAGAGCATTTAGTTTTGTCTGTCTGTCTTTTTATTCTTTCATTCATTATAGTTTTGTCAAGAGCATCTCCAAAACTGTTCAGAATTGGAGGTTGCATAAATCATGACAAGTAGGACTGCAGCGTAAGAACCAGAATGATAGCTTCATAAATTGTTGAGTTGTCTCCCTTATTTTATATTTTTGTCCAGAATATAACTTGAAACCAATAATTTAAATCAAACTTAACTGAAATAAACTGACTGTGGTCCTGAGTTGCATATTCTTCTTCCAGATCTAGCCTATAATCCTAGATGGCCACATAACCTCTAAGAAAACTAATATTCTTAAAATAAACCATTGTATCAATCTCGATTGGATGTCAGTTTCAAAATTATGAATAATTACTCGAAGATTTAATTGGTTACATACTAGTATACACAAAACATCGGTTGGCATTACACATAAAAAGTAAAATAGTAGTTTGTGTCAAACCAAAATGATAATGCTAGTTAATTATGATTAAAATCTTCACAGAAGCTACATGTATATACAAAAATTAAATACCATTTAAAGCTTAGATTAAGAAAGAACTAAATGTCTGTCCTAGTATCTCTGCCCTCATCCTATGGACTAAACTCTGTTTGGAAATAAAGACATATGTGGTCTAGTGCATACTGCCCGTTCAAATGTCTATTGCATTTAAGTCATATTTTGTCTAAACTGACCCCCATCTAAATTATGTTGGATTAAAATCAAGTTCATTCCCCGCCATGTAAATGTCTATTTAATTAAGTTAAACTTGGTCTAAGTTCATGCTCTCATGAGCTTGTCTATTAGAGTATGGCTCCCCAACGTAAATGTCAAATAGAATAGATAAATAGATTTAAGTCTACGTTCATGTTACCCAATATACATGTCAATATAAGATTAGAGTCAAATGATGGTTTAATTTCAAGCTCCCCTGCCTAAATCTCTATACATTAAAGTTAAATATTGTCTAATTTCATGCCTCCTCATGTAAATCTATATTAGGTCAAAGTCAAAAATGGTGTAAGTTCATTCTCCCCCATGTAATCTATTAGATTAAATATGCTCGCCCAATTTAAATGTCTATTAGATTAAAGATAAATATGGTCTAAGTTCATGCTCGCCCAATTTAAATGTCTATTAGATTAAAGTTAAATATGGTCTAAGTTCATGCTTGCCCAATGTAAATGTCTATTATATTACAGTTAACTTTGGTCTGTTCATGCTCGCCCAATTTAAATGTCTATTAGATTCAAGTCCAATATGGTCAAATTTCGTGCTCGTTCAATGTAAATGTTTATTAGATTAAAGTTAAATATGGTCTAAGTTCATGCTCGCCCAATTTAAATGTATATTAGATTAAAGTTAAATATGGTCTAAGTTCATGCTTGCCCAATGTAAATGTCTTATCAGATTCAAGTCCAATATGGTCAAAGTTCATGCTCGTCCAATGTAAATTTTTATTACATGTATATTAAAGTTAAATATGGTCTAAGTTCACGCTTGCCCAATTTAAATGTCTATTAGATTAAAGTTAAATAAGGTCTAGTTCATGCTTGTCTATAATGTAAATGTCTATACGATTGACTTAAATATGGTCTAAGTTCATGCTTGCCCGATGTAAATGTCTATTAGATTAAAGTTAAATATGGTCTAAGTTCATTCTCGCCCAATGTAAATGTCTATCAGATTCAAGTCCAATATGGTCAAAGTTCATGCTCGTCCAATGTTAATTTTTATTACATGTATATTAAAGTTAAATATGGTCTAAGTTCACGCTTGCCCAATTTAAATGTCTATTAGATTAAAGTTAAATAAGGTCTAGTTCATGCTTGCCTATTATGTAAATGTCTATAAGATTAACTTAAATATGGTATAAGTTCATGCTCCCCCATGCAAAAGTCTATAAGATTGAAGTCAATTATGGGTCTAAGTTCATGCTCCAGACGTTAATATCTATAAGATTAGAGTCGAATATGGTCTAAGTTCATGCTCCCCTACGTAAATGTCTATATAATTAGAGTCAAATATGGTCTAAGTTCATGCTCGCCCAAGGTAAATGTATATTAGATTAAACTTAAATGTGGTCTAAGTTCATGCTCCCCCATGTAAATTTCTATACGATTAAAGTTAAATATGGTTTAAGTTAATGCTTGATATGCAAAAGTCTATACGATTAAAGTTAAATATGGTCTAAATTCATGCTTGCCCAATGTAAATGTCTATTATATTAAAGTTAACTTTGGTCTAAGTTCATGCTTGCCCAATTTAAATGTCTATTAGATTCAAGTCCAATATGGTCAAAGTTCATGCTCTCCATAGTAAATGGCTATTAGAATAAAGTTAAATATGGTCCAAGTTCATGCTCCCCCATGTAAATGTCTTTAGGATTAAGATCAACTGTGGTGTAAGTTAATGCGCCCCCATGTCTATACGAATGTATTTATTAAGGTTCGACGAACACGTGTATTTGTTTACATGTCTGTGTTATTGTTTTGGGTCGCGGTGTGTTTGAATGTTATCCGGGTATGGCTAGTTAATAGTGAGCATATTGTGATAGCACGGACAGATTATGACGGGTATAGGCGGGAAAAGTTGTCGTGTTAAGGTTGAGATCTTAGCTAGTCATTCGAAGCTCGGATTTCAGTGCAGCAAATTTCGAAAAATAAATTAAAAATTTATAAAATATGTTTATATGTTTTTAATTCTTATTCTTTTTTCTTGTAGACTGTCATGTACAACATGAATGGATTTGGAATGTTATTATTTTGCAATTTTTGTAATTTTTAAAATAAATGTGCTGCACGCATAGGCGAGCTGTTCCTCGAAATGTGCTGCACGCATAGGCGAGCTGTTCCTATACATGTGTTTGTTGTTAATGGATAAATACTTTATGTTCGGTTGAGTTGGACGAAATAGAACATAATTAAGGTCATATATGGAAAAGCGAGCATATTTTTTAATCTGATCTATATCCTTTGAAATTTAAAGACAATTAATACCAAAACACATGTCAAGATCAATAGGTGGATTTCTTTTTAATTGTGTTTAATAAGACAACATATGAATATATATAATAAAAATATATCCTAAATTAAACGGTTCGTTTCAGTTATTAATATCCAAATTTTTGTATTGACTACTTGCCACATCGTAAAGGTGCTTATTTACCACAGCTGGTCAGTGAAGCCCGCATTTGTAATAATCTGTATGATTTTAGAAAACAAAGTAAGTGAAAACTTCGATGTATTGTGGAGCATTTTCGTTGTACTAATTGTAGGCGGTACACACTGGTGTACAAAATGTAATAAATCTAAGTTTTAAGGAAGTGCATATACTTACTGATATAATTATCATATATATAGTACTAAATACGCACCCTTTATCGCATGCCACCTTTATCACATCTCTATTCTGAAGTCTCGATATCACTATGATACGTTTGTGTTTCGAAGTTTCTCGGACAGGTTATACACTGACGAACCTGTAAAGACGATCCCGTCTGTCCAATTTGGTCCGTATATTATATCATGTCTTTATCGCTATTTTGCAGTATTTTCCTTTGTTCTTTATGTGCGATATTTTTCCATCTCACTCTACTAGCGTGAGATAGGCCCATCTCAGCTCGCTGTCAAGACGTCGTTGAGTAAACACTGTGACGTCACAATGTTACAAAACAGCGATAAACAAATTATTTACGTTTTTGAAACGAGATGCATTTTCTCGCCATCTCATCTCAGGGCTGTCGCCCTTCGATGAGATACGACGAGAAAATGCATCTCGTTTCAAAAAACGTAAATAATCTATAATTACAAGTTCGTCTGTATATAATATTCCGTCTTTACAGGTTCGTCCGTATATAATATCCAGTCTTTACAGGTTGGGCCGCTTAGGATACCCCGTCTTTACAGGTTCATCCGAATATAATATCCGTCTTTACAGGTTCGTTCGTATCTAATATCCCGTCTTTGCAAATGGGACCCTATATAATATTCCGTTTTTACAGGTTCGCCCGTATATACCGTGCCGTCTTTACAAGTGCGTCCGTATATACTATTCCAACTTTAAAGGTTTAACGTATATAATATTCCGTCTTTATAGGTTCGTCCGTATATATACGTGATTAAGGTTGGTCGTATATAATATCCGTTCATTACATGTTGGTCCGCATGTATATATCACGTCTTAACAGATCGTCCGTATATAATACCACGCCTTTACAGGTTGGTCCGTATGTAATATTCCGTCTTTACATGTTCATCCGCATATAATATCCCGGTCTTTACAGGTTGCTCCGTATATACTAGTAATATAAGTTATATACGTTCATATCCGTAGATATGGAGATTTTAACACCTGAAGTGCCCCAAGTACGCCCTGAGGCGAAGCCGAAGGGTGTACAGGGGTGCTGAAGGTATTAAAATCTCCATATCTTCGGATATGAACGTGTATAACGAATTAATCCCCGGTTTTAGTTTGAAATGGTGGATTTTTAGGTACATTGTCAGCGCAATGACGGACGTTAAAGTAACGTTTTCTACATTATCGAAGAAAGTTTGATTGAAATTTGGTAAAAATATCGCTTTTTACAGTTGTCGGAAAAAACAAGTTTTTTGTTGGATTCAAACAGATGGTGAAAAATTAAATTTTTTTGTTGGATTCAAACAGATGTTGATTAATTAATTTTTTTTATGGGTTGGATTCAAACAGATGTTTAAAAAATTAATTTTTGGCGCTTAATGTCTTGCAGAAACGTCATATTAGGGACCTTTTGTCATCATCATGTATATGACGCAAACCAATTACCGTTTATAATACCCTATCTTTACACGTTCTTCCGAATTTAATATCCGTTCTTGCAGGTTCGTCCGTATATGATATCGGGTCTTTACAGGTTGGACTGTATATAATATGCCGCCTTTACAGGTTCGTTCGTATATATTATGCTGTCTTTATAGGTTTGAACGTATATTATATTCCGTATTTACAAGTTGGACCTTAGATAATATTCAGTTTTTACAGCTTTGTCCTTGTATAATATCCGTCCTTACAGTTTCGTCTGTATATAATATGCCGTCTTTACAGGTGGTTGGACCGTATATAATATTCCTTTCTTACAAGTTTGTCCGTATAAATAATATGCTGTCTTTGCAGGTTCGTCCGTGCATAATGTACCGTCTTAAGTGGTTCTTTAGTATAAATATCACGCCATTGCAGGTTTTTCCGCGTATAATATACCGTTTTAAGTTGTTCGTCCGTATATAATATCCCGTGTTTACAGTTTGGACAGTTTATAATACCCCATCTTTACACGTTCTTCCGAATATAATAACCGTTCATGCAGGTTCGTCCGTATATGTCGTATATAATATCTTTAACTGTTGGAACATATATAATATTCCGTCTTTGCAGGTTCGTTCGTGTATACTATGCCGTCTTTAGAGGTTGGACAGTATATAATATTCCGTTTTACAGGTTGGACCATAGATAATATTTAGTTTTAACAGCTTTCTCCGTATATAATATCCGTCATTACAGTTTCGTCTGTATATAATATGCCGTCTTAACAGGTTGGACCGTATATAATATTCTGTTTTTACATGTTGGACCGTAGATAATATTCAGTTTTAACAGCTTTCTCCGTATATAATATCCGTCATTACAGTTTCGTCTTTATATAATATGCCGTCTTTACAGGTTGGACAGTATATAATATTCCGTTTTTACAGGTTGGACCGTAGATAATATTTAGTTTTAACAGCTTTCTCCGTATATAATATCCGTCCTTACAGTTTCGTCTGTATATAATATGCCGTCTTTACAGGTTGGACCGTATATAATATTCTGTTTTTACAGGTTGGACCGTAGATAATATTTAGTTTTAACAGCTCTCTCCGTATATAATATCCGTCCTTACAGTTTCGTCTGTATATAATATGCCGTCTTAACAGGTTGGACCGTATATAATATTCTGTTTTTACATGTTGGACCGTAGATAATATTCAGTTTTAACAGCTTTCTCCGTATATAATATCTGTCCTTACAGTTTCGTCTGTATATAATATGCCGTCTTTACAGGTTGGACAGTATATAATATTCCGTTTTACAGGTTGGACCGTAGATAATATTTAGTTTTAACAGCTTTCTTCGTATATAATATCCGTCCTTACAGTTTCGTCTGTATATAATATGCCGTCTTTACAGGTTGGACCGTATATAATATTCCTTTCTTACAAGTTTGTCCGTATATATAATACTAGTATGCTGTTTTATAGGTTTGTCCGTGCATGATGCACCGTCTTAAGTGGTTCATCCGTAAATAATATTTCGTCTTTGTAGGTTCGTCCGCGTATAATATACCGTTTAAAGTGGTTCGTCCGTATTATAATTTCCCATATTTTCAGGTCCGTCCGTGTTTAATATCCCGTCTTTACAGATTGGACCGTGTAAATATCACGTCCTACTTGTTGGTCCGTATATAATATCCCGTTTTAAAAGTTAAGTCGGTGTAAAATATCCCGTTCATGCAGTTTGGTCCGTATATAATAGCCTGTCTTTACAGTTTCCTCTGAGTGTTATATACCGTTTTTGCAGCTTCGTCCGTATATAATATCCAAGCTTTACAGTTTGGATCGTTTATAATACCCATGCATCTTTACACATTCTTCCGAATATAATATCCCTTCTTGCAGGTTTTTCCGTATATAATATCGCATTTTTAAAGGTTGGGCCGTAAATAAAATGACGTCTTAATAGGTTTACCTTATTTAATATTCCGTTTGTCAGATTGGACCATTTATAATATTCTGTTTTAACAGCTTTGTCCGTATATAATATCCGTCCTTACAGGTTCGTCCGTATATAGTATGCTGTCTTTACAGGTTGGACCGGATATAATATTCCGTTTTT
Organism: Limnoperna fortunei; assembly: GCA_944474755.1. Classification (NCBI taxonomy): domain Eukaryota; kingdom Metazoa; phylum Mollusca; class Bivalvia; order Mytilida; family Modiolidae; genus Limnoperna; species Limnoperna fortunei. The sequence continues at coordinate 35,720,816 of OX104125.1, forward strand.
ACAGGTTGGACCGTATATAATATGCTGCCTTTACAGGTTCGGTCGTGCATAATGTACATGTACTGTATTTACAGGTTAGTTCGTATATAATATCTCGTCCTTACAGGTTGTATCGTATATAGTATCACATCTTATTTGTTGGTCCGTATATAATATCCCGTCTTTACATGTTGGACCGTATATAATATCACGTCTTACTTGTTGGTCCGTAAATAAAATCCCGTCTTACAGGTTGGTCCGTATATATATGATATCCCGTTTTAAGAGTTTAGTCGGTGTATAATATCCCGTCCATACAGTTTCGTCCGTATTTAATACCCTGTCTTTACACGTTCGTCAGTGTATAATATCCCATTTTTGCAGCTTCGTCCATATATAATATCCATGCGTAACAGTTTGGACCGTTTATAATACCCCATCTTTACACGTTCTTCCGAATATAATTTCCGTTGTTGCAGGTTCGTCCGTTTATAATATCGCGTCTTTACAGGTTGGACCGTATTTAATATGCCGTCTTAACATTTTCGTTCGTATATAATATGCTGTTCTTTATTGGTTGGACCGTATATACTATTTCGTATTTACAGGTTGGACCGTATATAATATCCCGACTTTACAGGTTGGTCTGTACATAATGTATCGTATTTACAGGTTCGTCCGTATATTCTTTACATGTTCGTCCGCTTATAATATATAGTCTAAAGTGCTTCTTCCCTATATAATATCCAGGCTTTACAGTTTAGACCGTTTATAATAGTTATCTTTACACGTTCTTCCGAATATAATATCCGTTCCTGCAGGTTCGTCCGTTTATAATATCGCGTCTTTACAGGTTTGACCGTATTTAATATGCCGTCTTTACATTTTCGTTCGTATATAATATGCCGTTTTTATAGGTTTGGCCGTATATAATTTTACTATTTACAGGATGGACCGTATATAAGATTTTGTTTAACAGCTTTGTGCATATGTTATATCCGTCCTTACACGTTTGCCCGTAATAAACCGTCTTTAATAGTTGGACTATATAATATTCCGTTTTTACAGGACTGTCAGTATATAATATGCTGTCTTTACAGGTTCGTCTGTGCATAATGTATATCGTATTTACAGGTTGTCCGCTTATAATATACCGTTTAAGTGGTTCGTCCCTATATAATATCCATGCTTTACAGTTTGGACCGTTATAATACCACATCTTTACACGTTCTTCCGAATATAATATCGTTCTTGCAGGTTCGTCCGTTTTTAATATGCCGTCTTTACATTTTCGTTTGTATATAATATACCGTCTTTATTGGTTGGACCGTATATAATATTACTATTTACAGGATGGACGTATATAATCTTCCGTTTTACAGCTTTGTCCATATGTTATATCCGTCCTTACAGGTTCCATCGTTTATAATATGCCGTCTTTTCTAGGTTCGTCCGCTTATAATGTGCCATCTAAAGTGGTGCGTCCATATGTAATATCCCGTCTTTACAGAATGGACTTAATTATAATACCCCGTATTAATGTACAGGTTCGTCCGTTTATAATATACCGTCTTCAAGTTGAACGTCCATATATAATATCCCGTCTTTACAGGTTGGAAGTATTATAATATCACTTATTTACAGGTTCGTCTGTATAGAATATCCCGTCTTTACATGTTGGACCGTATATAATATCACGTCTTACTTGTTGGTCCGTAAATAAAATCCCGTCTTACAGGTTGGTCCGTATATATATGATATCCCGTTTTAAGAGTTTAGTCGGTGTATAATATCCAGTCCATACAGTTTCGTCCGTATTTAATACCCTGTCTTTACACGTTCGTCAGTGTATAATATCCCATTTTTGCAGCTTCGTCCATATATAATATCCATGCGTAACAGTTTGGACCGTTTATAATACCCCATCTTTACACGTTCTTCCGAATATAATTTCCGTTGTTGCAGGTTCGTCCGTTTATAATATCGCGTCTTTACAGGTTGGACCGTATTTAATATGCCGTCTTAACATTTTCGTTCGTATATAATATGCTGTTCTTTATTGGTTGGACCGTATATACTATTTCGTATTTACAGGTTGGACCGTATATAATATCCCGACTTTACAGGTTGGTCTGTACATAATGTATCGTATTTACAGGTTCGTCCGTATATTCTTTACATGTTCGTCCGCTTATAATATACCGTCTAAAGTGCTTCTTCCCTATATAATATCCAGGCTTTACAGTTTAGACCGTTTATAATAGTTATCTTTACACGTTAACTTCTTCCGAATATAATATCCGTTCCTGCAGGTTCGTCCGTTTATAATATCGCGTCTTTACAGGTTTGACCGTATTTAATATGCCGTCTTTACATTTTCGTTCGTATATAATATGCCGTTTTTATAGGTTTGGCCGTATATAATTTTACTATTTACAGGATAGACCGTATATAAGATTTTGTTTAACAGCTTTGTGCATATGTTATATCCGTCCTTACACGTTTGCCCGTAATAAACCGTCTTTAATAGTTGGACTATATAATATTCCGTTTTTTACAGGACTGTCAGTATATAATATGCTGTCTTTACAGGTTCGTCTGTGCATAATGTATATCGTATTTACAGGTTGTCCGCTTATAATATACCGTTTAAGTGGTTCGTCCCTATATAATATCCATGCTTTACAGTTTGGACCGTTATAATACCACATCTTTACACGTTCTTCCGAATATAATATCGTTCTTGCAGGTTCGTCCGTTTTTAATATGCCGTCTTTACATTTTCGTTTGTATATAATATACCGTCTTTATTGGTTGGACCGTATATAATATTACTATTTACAGGATGGACGTATATAATCTTCCGTTTTACAGCTTTGTCCATATGTTATATCCGTCCTTACAGGTTCCATCGTTTATAATATGCCGTCTTTTCTAGGTTCGTCCGCTTATAATGTGCCATCTAAAGTGGTGCGTCCATATGTAATATCCCGTCTTTACAGAATGGACTTAATTATAATACCCCGTATTAATGTACAGGTTCGTCCGTTTATAATATACCGTCTTCAAGTTGAACGTCCATATATAATATCCCGTCTTTACAGGTTGGAAGTATTATAATATCACTTATTTACAGGTTCGTCTGTATAGAATATCCCGTCTTTACATGTTGGACCGTATATTATATCACGTCTTACTTGTTGGTCCGTAAATAATTTCCTGTCTTACAGGATGGTCCCTATATATATGATATCCCGTTTTAAGAGTTTAGTCGGTGTATAATATCCCGTCCATACAGTTTCGTCCGTATTTAATACCCTGTCTATACACGTTCGTCAGTGTATTATATCCCATTTTTGCAGCTTCGTCCATATATAATATCCATGCGTAACAGTTTGGACCGTTTATAATACCCCATCTTTACACGTTCTTCCGAATATAATATCCGTTGTTGCAGGTTCGCCCGTTTATAATATCGCGTCTTTACAGGTTGGACCGTATTTAATATGCCGTCTTTACATTTTCGTTCGTATATATTATGCTGTTCTTTATTGGTTGGACGGTATATAATATCCCGCCTTTACAGGTTGGTCTGTATAAATATAATATCCCGTTTTAAGAGTTTAGTCGGTGCATAATATCCCGTCCATACAGTTTCGCCTGTATATAATATGATATTATTACGTTATGATTTCTGTATTGGCCTAGTTATTGGTCCAAGGCTTGATGTATTGGCCTGAGGGGAAGCCTAAGGACAATACAGCTGGCCAAGAACCAATTATTAGGCCAATACAGAAATCATCACGTAATGATATCTTTATTAATTAACTAGTCCAAATCAATTAGACCAATACAGGTTGGAATCGGGCCAATACGTGTCGATCAGGCCAATACCGATAATTAGACTAGTAAAATCCGTATCGGACTGATTCAGCAAAATATATCATATCGGCAGTTTTGCTGTTATCTAAGTGAATATTATAGTAGTTAATTAATAATACCCTGTCTTTAGGTTCGTCGGTGTATAATATCCCGTTTTTACAGCTTCGTCCGTATATAATGTCCAGGCTTAATATGGATATGGATCGTATATAATATGCCGTCTTTATTGGTTGGACCGTATATAATATTTCGTTTTTATAGGATGGACCGTATATAATATTCCGTTTTACAGCTTTGTCCATAAGTTATATCCGCACTTACATGTTCGCCCGTATATAATATATACCGTCTTTAATAGTTAGACCTTATATAATATTCCGTTTTTACAGGATTGTCCGTATATAATATGTTGTCTTTACATGATCGTCTGTGCATAATGTATCGTATTTACAGGTTCGTCCGTATATTCTTTACATGTTCGTCCGCTTATAATATACCGTCTAAAGTGCTTCTTCCCTATATAATATCCAGGCTTTACAGTTTAGACCGTTTATAGTTATCTTTACACGTTCTTCAGAATATAATATCCGTTCCTGCAGGTTCGTCCGTTTATAATATCGCGTCTTTACAGGTTTGACCGTATTTAATATGCCGTCTTTACATTTTCGTTCGTATATAATATGCCGTTTTTATAGGTTTGGCCGTATATAATTTTACTATTTACAGGATGGACCGTATATAATATTCCGTTTAACAGCTTTGTCCATATGTTATATCCGTCCTTACACGTTTGCCCGTAATAAACCGTCTTTAATAGTTGGACTATATAATATTCCGTTTTTACAGGACTGTCCGTATATAATATGCTGTCTTTACAGGTTCGTCTGTGCATAATGTATATCCTATTTACAGGTTGTCCGCTTATAATATACCGTTTAAGTGGTTCGTCCCTATATAATATCCATGCTTTACAGTTTGGACCGTTATAATACCACATCATTACACGTTCTTCCGAATATAATATCCGTTCTTGCAGGTTCGTCCGTTTTTAATATGCCGTCTTTACATTTTCGTTTGTATATAATATACCGTCTTTATTGGTTGGACCGTATATAATATTACTATTTACAGGATGGACCGTATATAATATTCCGTTTTAAACCTTGTCCATATGTTATATCCGTCCTTACAGGTTCCATCGTTTATAATATGCCGTCTTTACTAGGTTCGTCCGCTTATAATGTGCCATCTAAAGTGGTGCGTCCATATGTAATATCCCGTCTTTACAGAATGGACTTAATTATAATACCCCGTATTAATGTACAGGTTCGTCCGTTTATAATATACCGTCTTCAAGTTGAACGTCCATATATAATATCCCGTCTTTACAGGTTGGAAGTATTATAATATCACTTATTTACAGGTTCGTCTGTATATAATATCCCGTCTTTACATGTTGGACCGTATATAATATCCCGTCTTTACAGGTTGGAAAGTGTAAAATATCACGTCCTTCTTGTTGGTCCGTATATAATATCCCGTATTTAGGAGTTTAGTCGGTGTATAATACCCCGTCCGTAAAGTTTCATCCATATATGTAATATACGTCTGAGTGTAATATACCGTTTTTTGCAGCTTCGTCCGTATATACTATCCATATAATATCCAGGCTTTACAGTTTGGACCGTTAATAATACCCCATCTTTACACGTTCTTATTAACCGTTGTTGCAGGTTCGTCCGTAAGAGGTTATTATACGGCGATTCTCATATCACACCCAATATCAACCAGAGACAACCATATCTACCAGAGGGCCTTTAGGCCCGAGGGTAGATATGGGTCGAGGGTTAATATGGGTGTGATATGAAAATCGCCATATAATAACCTCTTTATCATATATTTTAGACATTTGGATGTGAGAATTTTAATGGTATGGAAGTTTGGAACAAAATATGAACTTTTAATAAATAAATAAATAACAATAACTTTCAGTGATATTTTCTTGATTATAATAAGTGTGCATATGTTCGAATCACGAACACGCGCATCAAAATCACATCTTCAATGGAGTTTCGGAGATCTGGGTTGAAAACTATATTATATTATTTATAAAATAAAATAAATATACTAGTTGCTTATATAGCTGGCATTGTCATGATACTTGACGGCACTCGGGAGAGTGGTATTGCCTTTAACATTGATAATGGCTCGGGCATTATCAATGTTTCAGGCAATACCACTCTCCCTTGTTCAGTCAAGATATCATGACAATGCCCTCTATATAAGCAACTATTGTATATGCAAATGTTCTGATAAATAAATACGCTCCAAGTCTGAAAAATTATGAAAATAATCCTTGAACTATTTTATAATAGCATGTGTACAACTTCGATACATATGCTATCTTTTTGGAGGAGTCCATTATACGAAATACCATCTTCTGCAATTGTTCGGAAAAATATTAAATTCCAAATACTTATTCCATAGCAGGTGCACACACATGATGAATCGTTCTCTTAAGTTTCGATGTAAGAAGATGTTTCCTGTCAACTCCAAACATTGAGATCTCGTTTGATTCAATTTTTTAGCAGAAGATACATAAAGGGGAAAATCCCCTAATAATTAAGGATTCCCAAAACGGATCCAGACATGTAAATGCTAAACGAAAAATTAATGAATTTTAAAAAATAGACTCTTTCCTGCATAGTAGAAATCCATGTCAGTTCAGCGAGGGGTGTGATATAGCATCATTCCATATCACATACGTGTGATATAGTATCCATATTATACCCCCTTGATATCATTATCACACCCCTTTGTGATATGAGTTGACTGACATTGTCGGTATCACATATGCAAAAACAAACATATCATTTCTAAGTATATGATTATACATGTATATAATATCGCATCTATACAGGTTATACCGTATATAATATGCCGTCTTTACAGGTTAGTTCCTCTATAATATGTCGTCTTTATAGGTTTGTAGGTCTGACCGTATATAATATTCCGTTTTTACAGCTTTTTCCGTATGTAAAATCAGTCCTTACAGGTACGTTCGTATATAATATGCCATCTTTACAGGTTGGACCGTATATAATATCACGTCTTACTTGTTGGTCCGTATATATATAATATCCCGTCCATACAGTTTAGTCCGTATATAATACCATATCTTTACATGTTCGTCTGTGTATAATGTCCTGTATTTACATGTTGGACCGTATATAATATCACGTCTTACTTGTCGGTCTGTATATAATATCCCGTCCAGATATAATACCCTGTCTTTACATGTTCGTCAGTGTATAATATTATTTTCTGCAGGTTCGACCGTTTATTATATCGCGTCTTTACAGGTTGGACCGTATAAAATATGCCGTCTTCGTTCGTATATAATATACCGTCTTTATATGTTGGACCATATATTATATTCCGTATTTATATAATATTCCGTTTTACAGCTTTGTCTGTATACAAGGAGTCCTAAAACTAACAATTAATCGCTTAGATATTACAGCTAGATAACAAATTTAAGCAATATACATAGTAAATAAAGGGGTGGAATTTTTTTTTAAATCACTGTAAAAATACACTTAATCAAGGAACATGTCCTGAGTGTGTCTCATATCATATAATTGAATCATATAATAGGGTGGGGGATTGGGGGGCATTTATGAGGGTATTGATTGATAGATAAAAGGTATGTATCACATAGTTGCATAACCGCCCTTCGCAATTATTTATACATGTATGTTCAAAAACTGCTGATTGTATGTTTGACTGTGATTTCACGCCATTGGACCAATTTCAGCTATGTCGTAGCATCCATTTTTTAGGAGAAAACCAAGGAAACGCGGCCACAACAGAAATTTGCTTGAAATTAACTTGCATTTATTTATATGACAATATGGAAGCACGATGGACGTCGTTCGTGTTGCAAGAAATTTGTAATTCGGACTGTCAAAGTGTATGAAACGTCGGTTCTGTTGTTTTATTGTTGTTGGACAACAACAAGATGTTCGCATAATCTGTAGAGAGTTTGCTTTACCAATTTCATTTGTGGTTTCTTAGAACAAGAGGGTGATACAAATTTGTGTATTTTTTTAAGCCGAGTTAAAACTGTCAATTTAATGTGAAATAAGTTTTTACATCATAATATCAAATAAAGCAAAATTATAACCATAAACAGATGAAAACAAAATTACCAGATTCAAGAAATATGTACCTGTAACACAGGATGGACATCTAGAATTTGTGCGATTAAATCACTTTACTAATATTGGCACATAACAACCCAGATGGAGGGTGTGCATCACAAAGTAAACACTCAAAAACACAGAGCCTATCACAACCTGTTCATATTCCTACAGAAACTACAAAAACGCAGTTACCCACAAAAATCAAGCTGGTTCAATATGCGAGTGGAAGACGACAGATTCGAATATTCAGATTGTCAACAAGCAATTTGAGCATCTAATTATAAAAACAGAGACTTCAACATGGCCAAATAAACGTATACTTATACAATGAGGCAGTTTCACACGTTTAAGTTTTTTAAATGTTGATTTTTATTGACAGTTTTATGTTCTAATAATAATAATAATATGTCTTGTCTTGGTTGGTCTATACGGCACTGATAGATCGTACCTAGTTCTTCGGTGGCTGAGTGGTTAAGATAGTTAGTCGTCAACTATTGAGCACGTAACTTTCAGAAGTTGCGGGTTTGCGTCTCAAGGAGGGAAACTGCAAACTTAATTGACATGTATTGCACGTTTTTCTTCAAAGTCGAATGTTTTTCCTGGGGTTGTCTTGTCTTCCCTCCCCCCCCCCCCAAAAAAAGTGAACGCAGCGATATATATGAAAAATTACTGAAAAATAATATTAAACAAACGATCGATCGTGTACCAGGACTTTATGGACCTGGTCAATGATTCATTAACCTCGGAGTGGTCTCGGTCAATAAGTCATGGACAAAGGGGATGTCGACGTTTCTATCGTAGGACAAGGATATGTCTTAGGATGATTCCTAATCATAAGTCATGGCAAAGAAAGCGACCTAAGTTAGGACGTCTCCTAATTGTTAGGTGTACTAGGATGGGCTTTAAAGGATAATTCTAAGAGTCAACGACGACCAAATATTATAAGAAACAACATATTTGACAATATATTTATGCAAAAAAGAGTTTGAAAAATGAAATTATAAATCATTCAGTTTTCAGTATATTAGTGATGCACAAATTGTAAACAGATGTAAACTTTAAACTTTTAATATAGACTTTACATGAGACATGATCCCTTATACTTAAATGCGGAAATTTAAATCATTTTTTATGAAGTAAAGCGCCCCAATTAAATGCGGTAACTCAAAACACAAACAAAAACTTTTTCGCAATACCCGTAAGTTGTTTGCAATGTTAACCAAGCACATAAAATAATTACCTGCACTATACTGAAAATTTTGCGACAGTGGCGTTAAACATCATTCAAACTAACAAACAAACAATCAAAATCCCGAATGTTACATATCGTTTTACTTAATATATCACGTCCTCACATTTACATGTCATATTGAGTTTTGATTTTTCATTAAATGGTATGAATTAAATTAACTTATTTGTACAAAAATTGTATCCGCATTCATTCATTCATTCATTCAGTTAGTCAGTAAGAATTGAAATACGAAAGTTACAATATTTCATTAGTAAAGAATTCAATGATGTACAAAAAGGTGTGTTTACTAATGATATTGCATGTCTAAATAGCACTACAGTGCAATAATTTATTGTACTCTTTCAATAGTTTGAAAGTTACACATATAGCTCCATGTAAAAAAAATTAAGATTAAGTTGAAAAAGTGTCTCTAAGGTGCCTAGTTAATCGATATTCACCTGGAGATCTGGAATATCGTTACTAACTTTTCAATGAAGCTGCATGACGTGAGATCTTGGTGTATTTCCATACGCTCGAGATCCTTGCTTTTTCTCATATACACTGTTTAAATATTAACTACAGATTGTTTTAGGATGGTCTTATTATAATCATTAGATAGCTTCATTGATCGCATTAAGACATGCCCTATTTTATCATCCTAAATTGTATCCTGAGACATATCGTTGACAAGGATCCGTGTAGTCTTGAGTACACCTAAGAAATAGTCGATAATTTTATATATTGGATACTCTGGTTCTTTGCTTTATTTCAGTATTATTAGCTTTAATAATTATAAATAAACTACTGTGCAATTTATTTGATCTAATATAATTAATTCAATACATGAAGAGTTCGCTTTCATATGATAATCTTTAATATATATTACATATATACAAACCCACACTCGAAGATAATCCTTTACCCTGGCATAGGTTTTATTTTAAATATTTGATACTTTTAAGCGTTTTTAGTAATAAAATTATATTACTAAAATAAAATATTATTTTTCGAAATCCGGAGCAAATGTTATATGCAATTTTATGAAGCCATATATGTGCTAAACATTCTAGTAAATGTATTAGGAAAATGAACTCGCATAGCATACCCTGAATGTACAGTTGAAATTAATCATGTCCAAAATTTACTTTCGTATCAAGTCATACAACGTCCGTCGTAATTTTCTGAGACATTGTTTTTTTCGTCCTTTAATTCTTCTCTGTTCCTTTCCTTTAATCTTGTCCGCTAGTTGTCTGACATAAATCTGTGTGAGTATGTTGAGGCTGACCTGCATTTTTAAAAATTTTTTGTTAGTGCTTACTGTTGAAAATATAAAACGTGCATATCTCATATCGCTGGAATGGCTACGGCGATTTCAATGAAAATGTGTATACTGATACATTTTCAAATGATACAATTTCATAAACTGAGCATTTTTACGAAAGAAATTGACGTGAATCCCAATTTCGTGAAGGGTACCATCTTACAACACATCCCCCCCCCCAAAAAAAAAAAAAAAAAAAAAACTTTTTTGCGGAGTTATAGATGTAAATGAACTGATTTGAATGAAATCGACTAAAATTGGGGCTTCGTTTGGCAGACATTTGTATTGGCATCCCACATACAGTATAACTAGTTCTTTATTGCTTTCATAATTTATCAAACTTTTTAATAATTACATGTAGTACGTTTTTGTAAGAAATTTTATAAATTGGTAAAAAAAAGTCACTATTATTAGTGGAATAAATTCTGCTGTTTTAGGGCAGAACAAATCTGCAATTTAAAAATTTTGACGAAAATTCTAATTTATTACAAATTAAAGCAGTTCATAAAATAAATTTTCGTCCACAAAAAAGAGAAAAAAAGTGTGTAAACTTTATCAGTTAAAAATAACTGCATGCGTACTGTGGTACATGCTGATGTAATATGATATACCAAAAACGTGGAAATCCCACTTCCAAGTAACCTTGTTAAAAACAACAATCATTACTTGAACGTTTTGATATTTTATTCAAATATCATATTAATAATATAACATATTTTTCAACATGGACTATAATTACGAAAAGGGAAATTCAGCTAGGTATGTATTTTAAAACAAATCTATTTACTAGCATGACTAGTAACAGAAATTTAAATTGATATGACATCTCGGTATTTCACATCGACGCCTTCCATGTTTGATACAATAATACTGTTATATTCCAGTAATTCGGAAATCAAAGCTAAGTGTAATTAGCCTATTCTCACTCCCAATTTAGGATAAAAATTGATCAAAAAAATTTGCCAAAACGCGACTAGACGTTTTGAAATTGAAATTTAATGAAAACTGTCATCTTGATTGATGGATTGAATGGTTGCTTTAACATCTACTCTAGAGTGAACAGTATTTCAGCTATATATATTCAAAATGAGAACCGAAATGATTAATTTCCGAAAAGGGGATACTATACTTCGAATGCCACGGTATAATTTGAATATTGAATGTTTAATAAATAAATGATACAATTTCAACCATCATAAATCTTAGAGGTACCTTTGGGGTTACCCTTTTTGTTGAAGAAACCGGGTGTGTTTCAATGTCGCCAGAGACATGTAACTATTTAATGTAGTTATTTACCTCTAATGTCACTCATGACCAGTGAAAACTGGGACTATTAGGTTCCTTTTGAAAAGTGAAAAAAGTGAATTTAGAGCCTTAGATCGGTTTTTTGTTTATCAAACCGACATGTACAGTGGAAATAAATTTGCTAACAGGACCTTGCATATTTTCCCAATTTTTAGCAATTAAGCTGCTCCGACATAAATATTCGGTTGTACGTCAATCTTCGTTATTTTTTTATTTAGAAATTCTACTAGTAACAAATTTCGGGTCAGTAGTATTTAAATTGATGCTACAAAATTCTTCACAGCAACCCTTTTGTGCCCCTTATAACTCTATGAAAGAGTTATTTCCCTTATTTACGAAAGTTGAATGTCTGCCATATTGTTTGCTGCTGCGTTCATAAAATTATGATTAACTATGTGAAGAATAGAATACTAACACGTACAAATCTCATTATTGACAAGAATTCGAAGAAATACTACTGTAACTGACTACATTGAGACATGGGTCTTCCAGTTATGAGGTTTCACACGGGTACTTTTCTGAGCGGAAATTATAGATCAGCCGGATTTGTTCCTACTACCAGTCCAAAGTCTCAGGATTGGACGTAATATAACTAGGTATTAAGTCATTAATAATATGTAGGTGTGACTTATGAGGCGAGCGGTATCCATTCAATCCTAGGGAAGTGTCCTGCAGTTTTATGTTTTTATCTTATATGGGGTGGCCGAAAGGTCAAGGTAGTTCTTCTACTATTGATCACGTAGTCTGTCTACACTGAGATTGCGGGTTCGATTCTCACTGCAGGGTGGACTCGACTCCAATCTTAATGTACAAGATTACCGCAGGTAGGGGGTTCACTCCAGGTACTCCGGCTTTCTCCCCCAATAAAAACTGGACGCCATGATATAACTGAAAAATTGCTGAAATGACTGTGCGAATCCTCGTTTTATTACAAAATGAATTTTGCATGACTATTGAGAATAGGTTACTATCAAGATCAGGTTAAGGCACGATAAGGTACAGTTTTTGTTTGTTTGATTTTGTTTAACAGGTCAAAATACAGTCTTTCAAATTTATTGCATTTTACTAATGGAGGGGGCAGGATCTCGGAGTGTTGAGGTACTTAATCAATCGTACAACTAATCGGGAAAGGGTTTTAATTTCCAATAAAGTGAGGTTCACATCCCATGGTTTTATGTTTGAACATTTCTTTCTGATGGACTGTAAAATAGGTTTTGCCCTGAGGTTCATATGCCCACTATGGTCTGCGGCCAGGCTTTCGTATTGCATTGTCTAACCAGACCTCCCCCTAGAAACTAGAAATAGTTTTTGGTTGACCTTTTGAATCGTCCTGGCAATGTTTGATCACCATACTTGATTCGAGCTTACTCAATTTTTTAATACTCCCTAACACCATTTATTATAAGGCGTGCATACAAATAGGTGCAAGTTTTTAAAATCGCTCGTGGGGTAAAATGTTTCGATTTTTTTTTAAAACCGTGTACTAAAATAACATGCCAAAAACAATTCTGCATCCGTAGTTTAGATTTAGGGAACAATGCCATGATAAAGCAGAAAATGTGGAAGTGGAAATAAAAACCATATTTAAAGGTATCAAATTACAAAATAGTTGCAATTTCAAGAGTTTTTTGTGGCGGATATAACGTTCTCAGAGAATTGAACAGAATAATAAAAAAATCCTTCATAGAATTAATTCGAATCTAAAAAAAATCGAAAAAAGAGGCTAACTTTAGTTGTTCTGTTTATGAAATTAATTTATATAGTGGTGCATGCTTATCAGTCTGAGGGTCAGGAGGACATTTTTCGGGACGCCTGGATTGGGCATTTCTTTGAACGGGAATTTGTTAAAATTGAAATTTAAACGGGAATTCTAGATTAAAACGTAAGCGAGATCACTAAAAGAACACATTTTTTGCAGAGAGTTCGGGATATAAAGTTACTTGAATTAATTTTTATTGTTTAATAAATGTCAAACCTTATTTGAGCATGAAATAAAATTTTATTCATACCTACCTACCCATGTTCCCAGCTCACTGGTAGGGGAACAGCAAACACACATATTTATAAGACTGGCCTAAGTGTCATTTTATTTTATATCTAATTACAATGCTGAACTTGTTCATTGTTGATATTAAAATAGAGTGAAAATTATGTCAAAGTAGTATATAGCAACTTCAGGTTGAAATACTTTTCAATATTAACAACATGTTGACAAGTTTTTTTGACAAATATCTCTGGAATTTCGGTAAAATGGCATTTTATGTCCAGGGATTCAGGATGTTCTAATTTTTGGATCGGGAATTCAGGATGATTACCCCTCCTCCTCTTCCTACAGTCTGTATTAATTAATTTATAAAGACTAGCTACAATAATGTAGCTCCTTTTTGCCGAAATTCTGTATGTAGTACTATATAAAAAGATGGTAAATTGTCCTGCCGTAATAGTATTTACACGCATGTAAATTCTGTATCACAAAAAGGGAATTTAACAGAAACTTTGAGGTAAAAGAATTTTTTTGTAACAACAGGGAAAATATGGGTAAAAAGCTATAAATGATTACGTCTGATAATTTTTTTTATAGTCTCGTTTATAAATAACTGCAATTCTAATTTTTTTCCGGCAATTTAACATGTTTATTACATGTAACTGTGGCAAAACCTTTTGAAATCGTAATCAATTTTACCAGAAGTAATTATTTTTAATTTATTAAGAATATACTACCACTTCAATATTTCCATTTCATCAGTTCAGCTGTTTCTTGCGTCTTTTTTGTACAAGTTACTTCCCGTTATTGCAATACATCATTGACCGCGTAAACTTTGGTCACGTAAACAGCAGCTCCTTGATGAGTTTCCGCTGTAAACACTGGCTGACCGCTCAATGTTAATTTTCCGTAGACACGTAAAAATCCGTCACATGGCGTACAAAGGAAGACAATTATACAAAACCGATTGTGTGAATCATCTTGTAAATTGCAATAACACATCTTCACATCAAAATGTAAGCAAATTTATGCATATATTTATTTTAAAATCGTGATTTTCTGAAAAGTTGTGACCATGACTATAGAAGTGGCTGCATGAGTGGTTAAGGTAGTTCATCAACTGTTGATCACATGGTCTGTCAAATAAATCCATCATCAATCTTAGATTTTGTTAGCAAAGTACAGTAGAGGAACCGGTTATTGTGCGTTCCGTGATACCTGGGACTAGTATAACTAACGGGATTAGACACTCGCTAAGTCTTCAGCTAAGTAAGTATGATGTCTTTGTCGTTACGAGACCTGAACGAGACCGGAACAAGATTAAGTGAAAACGCAGAAGTGACATAGACAAATGTAATACGATAGATCATACCAATGTTTTAGTTAAATTTGTTGCCAATTTTCTGTGACAGTAAATATGTTGTAAATTTTTAGAATTTTGTGTGTCTTATTTAACTAAATGTATTACCATGACCATGTTTTATCAATTAAAAAATGTTAAAATCAGCAAAAAATGTATGCCACTTTTACCGGTCGCCATTGTGGAAAGTCGACACAGATTTTTAAATAGTCCCCTTGAATACAACAAATATATATTTCTGTATTATGAAAGCGGTATTCATTTTTCTTTCATATTCTAAAAGATAAATGTTTTAAGATTGTAAACAGATAGGTCATAATTGAGGACATGAAAAATCACTTTATGTTTTACAAGAACTTAATTACAGTTCATGATTGTCCATGATTAAAAAAAAATATCTATTCATTTTGTGTTATGCTTGTGATTGGTAATAAGCATAAAAGAAAAACTTGTATACACAAACAAACATTGGGGGATCAATATCAGCAGTTACAAATTACCTTTTTTTATACACCTATTAATTAATTTAATTTCTCTTGATCTTCTGATTAAAAGGGCTTGACTTACGCCCTACACAGACAACTTAATGCCCTTGGTCGGACGGAAAAGTTAAAAGATTAAAAGGGGCTATTTTAGCAAATTTTTTTAAGTTAGTAATTACCCTAATTAAGTTGTAATTTATTAATAATACAAACCTTATATCCAAATTGTTATTAATATTTATTACAACCCATTCTCTTAATGTTGCGCCCACCTGTTGCACCCGTTAAGTAAGCACAGGCACGTGGGGGGGGGGGGGGGGTGGGTGGTTGGTAACTAAGGATACTTTTAGGTACAGGTCTTTGGTTTTTTAAAATTATTTTTCATTAAATACGCAAAAATAGTGCCGGTAACCAGAGTCTTAAACAGACAGCTTATTGTGGAGAGGCGTCTTTCGAAAGTCGAAAACACGATCTTATCCGTGTGGACACTTGTTCGGTAATTAAGTATTGGCGAGACAATGAAAAGTAGACGATATCGTTAGATTCCAGTCCCGTTGATTTATAGGTTCCTGATGATTCCGCGCATGTTACGTATCTTACAATTTCAGTATTTTTTTAAAAATATATATTTAATTTAACCGTCCATTTACAAATTGTTGTCTTTAGGCCAAAAAAAAAATATGTGTTTCCGGTTACCCGACCCTACCTATTTTTTTGAAGCCGACCCTAAAGTTTTTTTTTGCGTTTTTAACGGAGGTTACTTTGAACCGGAAAACTCCCGGTATTGTTCCTGGTTTTAGTTTTCATACTTCCGCCCCAACATGGCGGCGAAATGGAAATATATGAACGCTTGTAACAAAATTGATAGCTCATTCAATGACTGTATTAGTGTATACTTTTAAAGCCTTTATAGTAAATTCTTGAAACTTACAAGCTTTACACAGTAAAGGTAAAAATTAAATTACTAATTTAACAAACATGATTCCCCCCCCCCCCCCCAAAAAAAAAAATAAAAAAAAAACAAAAAAAAACCGACCCTACCTACCTATTTTATAATCTATGTAACCGGAAACACACATATTTTTTTGTTTGGCCTTATGTAACATTTTCAAATGTTTAATTCTGCAGCGTAATTTTAATAAACATTTGTTTCTTAAATATCATAAAAAACGCTAACCTGAAACACATGATCTTTAAAACTTCAATGAATCTTTAGAATATCAATGACTATTTGATTTCTTTTATTGTCAACATTTAACTGTTTCATCAATGTGTTGCATATAAAAAATCTTTTCTTAATTGAATCATGTATTGATTTTTTATGCACATGCGGGATATCACCAGACATACCATTGCTTTCATCTAACCAGGTCATGCTGAACAAAATGTCAAAATAAAATATTTTTCAAACGAATTATAACAAATTGGATTGTATGTTTTAAAAATAATATATTCAAGGATAAAAACATTCAGTTTTCTTGTTTAAATATTTTCTGAAACTACACAAATTTACAAACATTTCTTAGGTGCATTATAACACCGGACTTTTCTGTATATCAATTTTTAAGTTTACCCGACATAATCGATCAAGTGTTATACCCATGTTAGGGATAGATTTTAATAAATTTTTGTTAACTTTAAAATAAACCCAGTGAGAATACAGGATATTATGTTTCAAAGTTAAAAAGGTCGCTAACTTGAAACTAAACGTCAAACAGAAAGATCGTGTGTATTCTTTACATTTATCTAGTTTCTTTACATATTTGAACCATTGTTCATATTCCAGTAGTAGGAACGATACTCAATATATAGTTTTGCCTAACACTTTTACTTTGTTATTCATAACTTTTGTAATATTTACGATAAACCAATTGGTCACACTTCCCCTTATGTTGTTTTTTAACCGTAAGTATTTGTTTGTAAAGATTTGAAGACATGCAACAAAAAATGACATCTACAATTAATTATTAATGCTTTATTTGGTATTCATAACAACTGTGTGGTTTTTGTATGAAAATTATTTTTTTTTTGTGACTTGGTGATGTCATATTGAATTTTCCATATGCCAACATACAGTATATTACTGGTCGAACTTTCTCGGACTACGGTCGAACTTGCACCAGAGTTCCCCTAGAGTATTTTTTTTAATACATTTGGAATAACTTTGACTTTATGTATATAAATATCTAAAAATCCAAGCAATATGGTAATTCCCTATAAGAACATGGCATGGCCCTGCTAGGTATTTCCCAGGGAACCAGTATGAAAGAAACAGAAAATTTGCGGACCAAATCTTTCATCGGTCTTCCCTAGTTTTCCTACTTAATTTTCTCCATCTACTTAATTTTCTCCATCTACAAAGGCTTCCTCAGAGGAAGTTCCTCCCCCTTATTTAAACTGGATGCCATGATATAGCTGACAGATTGCTGAAAGTGGTGATAAACATTCAAACAAACAAACCAACCATCCATCCGTGTTATTGTAAAAGTTTACTATAGCAGCGTGGGAAACAAAATTTTTGTTCAGCTCGCCATTCTGGCTAGTACCAAAATAATAGTACTCCCCGAATTAATAATCTACTGTCCATAGTTGGGAAGTAGGTTTTCAAGGTTGTCAACAACAGCCAACACTATTTAACATTTACACAGGGTAAATAAAGATCTTAAAATTAAAAGATTCTTGAATTAACATTGGAAATACACCGAACACACTCTTTTAAGATGCATTTATCATTGGAAGCATGACTGGTAATTTTTTCTTGAATTCGCCAAAAATTTAGCTTGCCAACCTGGCGAGTTGCACATGAACTTAACATGCCACAATTCTTCTCAACTAGAATTCGGCGAGTTTGCTAGTGGCCGTTTCCCACACTGCTATAGATCATTTTATTTCATTTAAATGCTATAAGGGAAAAGCAAATAAGGGACTGATGTCACTAATGGGTATATGCATGTATGGTTCTAATGTCACACCTGTAATTTTTCTTGAATAATGAGTTTACAGATTCATCTCTCAATATGGGCAGTGCTCAACTACTATTTTAGTTTACAAGGATTGCCAGTTTTTCTACATAAGGTCAGGGATTTTCTCCAGGTACTCCAGCATCCTATTCCAATAAAAACTAGAGCCATGATCAGATAGTTGAAAAATTGCTGAAAGTGGCAATAAACACCATTCAAACAACAAACATAAATTTTCTGGTCCAAAGATAAGTCAGAAACAGTGATTTCATGCAGTCTTGATACTATTTCAAGGTGGTGACATTGTCAGATTGTTGTTCAAATACATATATATGTTGCTTTTTAGTAGAGGTGAAATGATACTCCAAAGTACAGAAAATCCACTGTATGTTGGTGAATTTCGGTGTACGTTACAAAATTGTCAATTTTCGATTCGGTACGGGTTGGGGACTGAACATCACTATTATTTATTATTTTAGCCTTTTCCTTCGGAAATCTTCAATGGGGAGATACACAAATCTGCCATAGCTATGGCTGAGGAAAACGTAGTTGAACAAAACCACAATTGTTGAAGACCTCTTTTTCCCTCTTTGTTTATATTAACATACGGTCAATTTAAAAAAATTCCACCTTCGTTTCTGGAATGCCATTTGGCAGTCTGAAAGTACCATACCTCTTCTAAACTATTTCCAAAATTTAGAAAACCAAATTACTCCTAATCCATTAAATTTTATCAAATGTTTCAGTTTAAATTTTTTTTCAAAGATCCTTCTTTTCAATAAGCCCCAAAAGAAGAACAAAAACAAGAAAAAAGCCAAGAAAAAAATTACAAAGAAATTTACACTATTTTATTGGGAACTACATTCGTAGACAACGAATTGCAAAGGTCATTAATTGTGTTGTTGTTCTAGTGCCATGATTAAATTGAAGCTATAGATTTCATGTGTGGAAATATTGTCGATTCAAAATTGTCAACGGGGATAGATACTGAAAAATAAGCATAAAACATAAAAATAATACGAAATATATATAACAAAAATCAATGAATATGTATATATATATATATATAAAACGATCAAATGTATCGTATCGTAAGTAATAGTATCATTGAGCAATCTTACGATATGTATCGTACCGTTTCACCCCTACTTTTTAGCTCACCTGACCCATAGGGTCAGTGTGAGCTATTCTCATCACTTTGTGTCCGTCATCGTCATCATCTGTAAACTTTTTACATTTTAATCTTCTTCTCCAAAACCACGTTGCCAATTGGAACCAAACTTGGCAGTTATGTTTATTGGGTGGTTCTTTACAAAGTTTGAGTTTTTAGTTCTGATCAAATATTAAACATGGCTGCCAGAGCCTTTTATGCGTTCTGATTAGCTGAATTTAAAAAATCATCTCCTCATAAACTGCTAGTCAGATTGATTTGCAATACTGCAGAAAAATATCTTAGATGGTCCTCTACAAAGTTTGATTTTTTTGTGCCAATCCAAAATCCAAGATGGCCACCATGGCAGGACATAGTTTAACATAGGACCCAATGGGAAAAACATACAAACAACTTCTTATCAGAAACTGTTCAACACAATGACACCAAATTATGAAGAAATGAAGGTTGGATAGTTATCTTAATAATTTTGAGTTTTTCGTGCCAATTGTACATTCAACATGGCTTCCTTGGCCCCTTATGCATTCTGATTGGCTGAATTTCAAAATTCTTCTTCATATAAACCATTTCGCAGATTGATTTGAAATATTGCAGATATGTACCTGAGATAATCCTCTACACAGTTTGAGATTTTAGTGCCGATCCAAAATCAAAGATGACCACCATTGCACGACTTAGTTTAACATAGGACCCTAACAGAAAAACATACAAACAACTTCTTTTCAGAAACTGTTCCACACAATGAAGCCAAATTATGAAGAAATGATGGTTGAATATGTATCGTATTATTTTGAGTTTTTCGAGCCAATTGCAAATTGAACATGGCTTCCAGGGCCACTAATGGGATCTGATTGGCTTAAATTTCAAAAATCTTCTTTTTACAAACCACATGCAGATTGATTTGAAATATGGCATATTCATAGAAACAGCATCATCATGTAAAGTCTTTTGCATTTAATATCAAAATTTGTAAGAAAGTTATCTCTTAAATTTTATTTTGTAAGTCAGGTGAGCGATACAGGCTCTTAAGAGCCTCTAGTTTTTTGTTGTTATCTATAAACAGCTGATTTTATTATTTTACCCCTAGCATAAGCAACGGGTAAAATGTGGACATACACGTGTAAAGGGCAAACCTGTGGTACGAAACCAGTATACATTCTTACCCACAATCAATTATTTTGATTCTAATTGGTCATATATAGTATTTTTTTTAACAACATAACCTTTGAGTTGCAGGATTTGTTGGCCATTTAGGGCATGAAATTCATTGTGACATCATTAAAATACAGTCAAACCTCGATAAGTCAAAGTTTGTGGGACCGTAAAAAATATATTAATTATCCGAAGTTGGGAGTCGACCGAGTTAAGAGTGTGACATCATTTTCACTGTGATTTAAAAAAAATCTAATGCTACTTATTTCATGAATATTGGTTTCAAACTTCGGCATCGTTGTATTTGTAGGGTGCAATGTATGAAATATTTTTCTAAAGATCCATTCAAATAAATAGACAAATAATTAATAAATAATTGAATCAAATTTATAAACTTTATTATGAAGTCATAGAAAAGCATTTCAAGAAAGTATTTGAACAATACAGATTGCTATTTTTTTTTCTAAACATTTTGGAATTTTGAGAACACCCTTCCTTTTCGTATCTTTTAGTGGCCTCCTTATTTTCATCCTGTGTTTTTGATTTCTTTGAAGGGGGCAACTTGTATACATTGCAAATCTGAAATTAAATACTTAATTTAGTACAATGGACATGTACTAGTATTAAAAAAGTTGCTTATCCAAAATACATGTATCATATAAAATAAAAGAATTAATATATAAATCTCTACACCCTTAAATGTAAATTTTGCAGAAAAAATGGAAATTATTACACTATTAAATGAGAAACTAAATTTATTGACAATTTATTGTTGAAGATTGATTACAAAACTTTTCAATGTGTTGGACTGTGTCTAGAAGTGAATTATAATTGAAATTATATGTAATGCTTGTTGAATTATACACTAAACTATGACCAAGTCTTGAATAACACACTTAACTAAATAAAAAATATAATTATTTAAAAATAATGAGGAAATAAGACAGGTGTCAAGATAAGGCAAAATGTTTGTACGTGGCACGTTGCTGGTGTAGCTTTAGTGTTGTTTGTTACATGTGCCAATGTTAATAGTAGCTTTGTATTTATATCTGTTATCATTTGTTATGTATTCCAAAAATTTAACACAAACAAATTAAGAAAAATATTAATACTATCTCATTTATTACTTGTATTAAATTCAACAGTTACCCCCTGTTAGAGATAACACACACACACCAAAATGCATGTGATGCATGAACGTGACATGCAAAATTGGACCCTCTTAAAAACACAACACCACAGTGCTCTCCACAATTCTTGGGGAGAACCCTGCATGTATGTGCAGATCTGTGAACTATAATAGAAAAAAAAACAACACAGCAGATGTAAAATTGTGTGAAAATTGATCTGACTTTTAAAATACACACTGGTTCTGACTTGTTATAGGTCCTTCTTAGTCAGAAAATATGGTTTTGGGTAGGTGTACCTGGTTTAATTTTCAGTTAATGGTCAATAAGTTAATAAAAGTATTAAGAAATGAGTGTTTTCATAATGACCCTGTTATATGTTCTCGGTCTGCATTAATGGCACTCTGCATTGCCTCAGGCCATTACAAACACCTCTGGCCATTATTGCAGACCTTGAACATAACTTGCTTGATTTTTGTGCTTTATGATCAACACACCCAACTACCCTGTTCATACATGTATCTTGTCAATAAAGTTTCAGTTACACTGTAAACTTGAGGCAAAATAAGCAATACAGAAAAAATATAAATGATTTATCTAGTAGGTACATGTACACAAAAATCAAGCATGAAAATATAATCCACACTTTACAAAAAACAGCAAAAAATTGGTAAAAAAAAGTTAACACTGACTTAAAGTTAGAAGAAAACAAAAATTTAAAGTTTATAAATCACATTTTTATTTATGGCAATTGTAGCAAAGATATCCTTGAAATTAAATAAAAAGAGATCTAGACTCTAGCTTATTCAAAAGGTATGTTTCATTTAAATTAATTAAATATCATTTTTTATCATCTCTACAATTTTATAAGGGTGAGTTTAGTTTCCTTATCAACACACGAACAATTGCAAGGTGTGAAAATTGGTAAGACAAATATAATGTAATTGAAACACAATTTATGACTGCTCCTTTACAAGGTTTATGTTTTATGCCAATTAGAAATTCAAAATGGTCACGCTACAATTTAAAAAAAAAAGAATTCCAATAAGACTGTAAAAATGGCCACCTACCATTAACAGAGCCTCAGAGGACTCTATTGGAAGAATTTTTTCTAAACAACATGTAAAGCTGATTTAAGCCTTATTGTATGTGAATGGTTATTGGATTGCTCTCCTAAAAGTTTATGTTTGTTTATTTGATTGAAAATCCAAGATGGCTGCCATTGTAAGAATTACTGTAATTTAACTATAGAAAAAAATCTGAAAATTGCTCTATCTGAACCAGCAAAACCAAACAGCTATATTCATTGGAAGGTCTGTCTCAACAAATCTAATGATATTTATGCCTGGTAGAAATTGAAAATCACAGGACTTATTTTTAACATCACAAAAATGCCATCTTCATGTTTCCTATTTAAATCCGGTAAGCAATAAAGGCTCACCAGTCAGCCTTTGGTTTAGAGTTTAAATTGTTAATAAAATACCTCCCTCAAGGCTTGCACATGTCTGTATGCTATAATGAAAAAAAACATGGAAGCATTAAATGATACATTTGCACATTAAAATTGTTTATACTTTTATTGATTAATGTGCTTGTTCATGGTAGCATAAAACAATAACATGGATCATTTTTACCTCACCTGACCCAAAGGGTCAGTGTGAGCTATTCTCATCACTTTGCGTCCATTGTCATCATCGTCGTAAACTTTTCACATTTCAATCTTCTTCTCCAAAACCACTATGTCAATTGGAACCAAACTTGGCAGGAATGTTTATTGGGTGGTTCTTTACAAAGTTTAAGGTTTTGGTGCTGATCAAATGTTAAACATGGCTGCCAGAGCAATTAATGTGTTCTGATTGGCTGAATTTAAAAAAAATCTTCTTTTCCTAAACCGCTTGTCAGATTGATTTGAAATATTGCAGACATGTACCTCAGTTGGTCCTCTACAAAGTTTGAGTTTTTAGTGCTGATCCAAAATCCAAAATGGCTGCCATCGCAGGACATAGTTTAACATAGGACCCTATGGGAAAAACATACTAACAACTTCTTTTTGGAAACTGTTGAAGCAAAATTATAAAGAAATGAAAGTTGTATAGTTATAATAATATTTTTACTTTTTGGAGCCAAGTGAAAATTCAACATGGCTTCCAGGGCCCCTTATGCATTCTGATAGGCTGAATTTCATAATTCTTCTCATAAACCGGTTGGCAAGTTAATTTGAAATATTACAGATATGTACCTTGGATGGTCCTCTACCAAAGTTGAAATTAGTGCCCATCCAAAATCAAAGATGGCCACCATCACAGGACTTAGTTTAACATAGGACCCTAACAGAAAAACATACAAACAACTTCTTCTCAGAAACTGTTCCACAGCCAAATTATGAAGAATAGATGGTTGGATATTTATCTTATTATTTTGAGTTTTTCAAGCCAAACCACATGCAAATTGATTTGAAATATTGCATAAATGTACTTTAGAAGGTCCTCTATATATATATTTTTTTGTGACGATCCAAAATCCACCGTGGAACACAGCTTAACATAGGACCCTATGCGAAAATCATACAAACAGCTTCTGTTCCATACAAATAAACCAAATAATGCAGAAGTGATTCTTAGACAGTAATCTTATTATTATCCTTTTTAAGTTTTTCCAGTTGATAGAAGCATCAACATTTTTTTGTAAGTCAGGAGAGCGATACAAGCCTCTAGTTTGTTCCATTAAGCTTATGATATGTATTTTATTTGGGCAAAAAATGAATTTAAACATTACATTATGATCGATTGATTCTCAGATGAACTACTAGTACATGTAAGGATTTATACTGTCTTTTTTTCTTATACATGTATATCTTTTATTTCCAAGAGAGAATTTATTTTTTTTTCCACAATTTTAGCATGATAAATCAAATAGTTTTTGTGTATGAGAGTGAAACAGTACTTGGGTACAGATTAATTGTATAATAATATGTATCCATGGATAATTATTCACAGATTGATAAACTTTAATGATCATTTATGTTATGGTACAGTCTCATTACTCCCATGGGAGACGGTATACATAGTCAAATGATGATCAGTCTTCAGAGTAAATGACTCTCTGATACTTGATTGGGTGGTTAACTAAATCTGTAAGTGTAAATATTTTTCTCATTTCATTGGTTTACGTCAGGATCACACTAGTATGTGTACTGAAATTTCAATATATTCTTAGGTAGAATCAAGAGTTGTAATCAGTATTTTAGTGTAGTAATGTAACGTTCCACATATTGACTTCTATTTAATTCAATCCATTGGTCAGTAAACAATTACTAGTATAAGGTAAACATTGTACCAAAATCTCACTACTTTATGAAGCTGTTTTGGAAAAAATTATATGTTCTATATCTTTATTTTCGTTAATCAGTATTTTAGTGTAGTAATGTTACGTTCCACATATTGACTTCTATTTCATTCAGTGCCTTGGTCAGTGAACAATTAAAAGGTAAACATTGTACAAAAATCTCCCTACTTTTTAAAGCTGTTAGGGTTATGAAAAAATTTTATGTTCTGTATCTTTATTTTCGTTCTGATATATATTGATGCAAATTTAACAAAACATATTTTTACCACTAATTTTGAACTTTCGTTGTTTAGGGACTAAACTTTTGTTTAATTATTTTTTGAAAAGCACATGTGAAGTGACGAAAAACATTTAAATCTCTCAAGCACCATTGGATAATAGGTTAGCGTAAACAATGTCCTTACAAGGTACATTTACATTGTTTACCTATCTTACATATAAATTACAAAAAAAACCAGATACTTTAATAAATCCATAAAATTTGTAATGCAGCTAAGAGACGTTTAGCTTTTTAGAAAAGCTAAACTTGTTTTGATTACAGTAATCACCTGTTATGAGCTGACATGACATATTATTAAAATAAAGTGCAAATTCCAAGTTGAAACATTTACAAAATGTTAAATTACAAAGACATGTCCTTAGTTAAACATATGGATGAATCACATTCCTTTTCAAGCTGTAACTGAGGTCCAAAAGAGGGGTGGGGGTCTTTATTTTTTTAAATTTTTTTTTTTAA
Source organism: Limnoperna fortunei (assembly GCA_944474755.1). Classification (NCBI taxonomy): domain Eukaryota; kingdom Metazoa; phylum Mollusca; class Bivalvia; order Mytilida; family Modiolidae; genus Limnoperna; species Limnoperna fortunei. The sequence goes on from OX104125.1 coordinate 35,747,056, forward strand.
ATCTTCACCAGGTATACCCATATGTTTTCAAAATTCCATTTCTTTCTGTCCTCCTTATGCATTTAAAACTTCATGAGATGCTTTTATTGAATTATTCAAATTTAATGAATACATGTGTGTTGATTGAATCTACATGTACCTCATTGATCTTGAATCCTTGACTTACATCTAGGTAATGACAATGCAGTACAGTTGAGGATCAAAATTAACAATAATAGGGCCAGGGATGGTTTTAATTTTTCCAATGTGAATTTTCCATTTTATGTGTCAACAATCCATGGAGTATACATCTCCCAATTGATCAGGTACTTGATCAAGATCATGTATTTCCTATCCAGATTTTCTCATTAGAAGGGTGTCTGCTACGTAACCATGGGTTTACAATGCGAAGATTGAAGTAAAAAAATTTTTTTATGAAATTGATACATGTAGTTGCTATCATTACTAAGTTTTCTGTAACAGTGTCTGTGTCACAAATGGCCATTGATTTGTTGCGTTTAAAAATAAATTAAAAATTTTCCTTTTTGGGAAGGTTGCAGAGCAATCTTTCCCTATGCTAATGCTCTTTTACACAGACACTACTGAGGACTGGACTCCATGTATATTGTACCATTCAGCTTGTGAAAATAGTTCAGATGGGACCTATTAATTACTAGTACATGATCCAGTGTATTGGATATATCTTAAACAACTCTACTATGCATTATTTGTGTATTGGGGAAACTATTAACATTTTTTGCTATGACTCGGGCACCAAGTTTTGTTAAGTAATGAGAGACCCCTCAAAACGAGCGAAATAATTTAAGATATATAACATTAAATTTTCGAGGTTTCATGTCAGATAAAATTTTTCGCAAATTTAGAAACCCTGAAGGGTACTCAAGGAAACTAGCAAACACCCATAAAATAGTCCAGAAATGGGCTTTGCACAATCAGCTGAAAAATAACCAATATATTTAACAATATATAAAGAAATTTTTTTATCAATTCTGTATGAAACTGCTTTTTAAATACAGCTTTAATATGTAAATTGAATAATAATTTAAAATAAGATGTTCATTCCAAAGCTCGGCACAGCCAAATATCAAAATAAGAACTAATTTCCTTTCCCTCATTCAAAGATCATTTACAGAGCCATAGCCATCTCAGATTTTAATTGTTTAGAAGCTTGTATGATTAAATATATTTATATGGAGACATTTACATATATGACATGTACATGTATTTAATGCAAGTTATAGGAAAACATTATAGCATGTGCTATTTTTATGTCTGAAATCAGCAAACTGATCAATTTTGTTTTTTTTATTTATTAATTTATGATAGAAACATCTTCATTTGTATCGTTTCATAATCCTGTAGACTAGAAGTATGGGATACCTATCTATTATCCCCCACTACTTGCACCACTAAATGGGATTTGATGAAACTTTTGCAGAATCCTTTTTAGCTCACCTGACCCAAAGGGTCATGTGAGGTATTGTTATCACTTTGCGTCCGTCATCGTCGTCGTCGTCGTCATCGGCGTCGTCGGCGTCTGTAAACTTTTTACATTTTAATCTTCTTCTCTGAAACCACTTGGCCAATTGAAACCAAACTTGGCCATAATGTTCATTGGATGGACCTTTACAAAGTTTGTGTTTTTTATTTTGATTGGTAAACCAATATGGCCGCCACCTCAAGACTTAGTTTAACATAGGACCCTATGGGAAAAAAGTTAAAAAGGGCTTCTTCTCTGAAACCGTTAACCAATCAAAACAAAACTTACTAGCAATATTGTTTGGATGGGAATTGGAAATTCCTATAGAAAAATGTAGACTTATGTTGACATAAAGGGGTATCCATATCTTATCTGCAACTTCATCTTAAACCACTGAATGGAATTTGATAAACCTTTCACTCAATCTTTGTCACATTTTGTCACAGTGCCATTGTGTACCGGATATTTAATATTGTGATCAGATTAATATTTAGGATGTTTTGACAATTGGGAAGGGGGTATCAAATTAGTCATTTTTTCTAGTTTAACAGGTTCTTCCATATGTTTTTGGGAAAGAATGGTTGATATTTAACAAATTATTTTTAGCTCACCTGACCTATTGCCATCACTTGGCGTCCGTCGTCGTCCTCGTTGTCGTCGTCGTTAACTTTTCTTCAAAAATCTTCTCTTCCAAAACCAATAAAGGGATTGCTTTGAAACTTTGCATACATCATCAGTAAAATGCCCTCTACCAAGTTTGCCCAAATCATGGCCTCAGACCAACCAACATGGCCGCCATGGCTAAAAATAGAACAGAGGGGTCAAAATACAGTTTTTTGCTTATAGTTCAAAAAGCATAACAGATATAGGAAAACCGAATAGACTTTCCTTCTTCACCATCTAAAGCTCTACAAAACACTCCATTGGGTCAAAGTTATACTCCTTGTAGGAGTTATTGCCCTTTAATTGTCAAAATTGATGATTTTTGCCATTTTTGCCTCAAAATCTTGAAAATTATTAGAACTAGAGAAAAAGTTAGCATTGCTTAATTGTTCTGCTCTATGAGGGCTACAAAAATGACTTAATGGTCAAGATTGTCTGATTAACCGTTTAAGAGTTATTCCCCTTGAACTGTTTTTTTTTAATCGGTTTTAATTGATTTTTTAAAATCTTCTCCTCTGAAACAACTGAAAGTACTGCTTTGAAACTTTGTACACATCATCTGTCAAATGTCCTCAACCAAGTTTGCACCTACCATGGCTGCAGATTAACCAACATGGCCACCATGGCTAAAAATAGGATGGGGGGGGGGGCGGTAAAATACAGTTTTTGGCTTGTATTTAAAAAAGTGTAACTGATACAGGAAAACCGAAGAGACATGCCTTCATCTGCATCAAAAGCTCTACGAAACACTCCATTGGGTTGAAGTTGTATGAATACTCCTTATATGAGTTATTGCCCTTTAATTGTCGAAATTGATTATTTTTGACATTTTTGCCTCAAAATCTTGAAAATTATTACAACTAGAGAAAAAGTTAGCATTGCTTAATTGTTCTGCTCTATGAGGGCTACAAAAATGACTTAATGGGTCAAGATTGTCTGATGAACCGTTTAGGAATTATTCTCCTTGAACATTTTTTTAATCAATTACTTGATTTTAAAAAATCTTCTCCTCTTAAACCAATGAAAGGACTGCTTTGAAACATTGCACACATCATCTTTAGGATGTCCTCTACCTAAATTGTGCAAATCATGACACGTGACTACCTACATAGCTACATTGGATTAAAATAGAAAAAATGAAAAAAAAGGGGGGGGGGGGGGTTGAGAGAGTTTTCGACTGATAGTTAAAAAAGTATAACAGGTACAGCAAATTTGAAGTGAACCTCCCTTCTCCCTCTAACCATCAAACGATCCTTCTTTTAGGAGTTATTTCCCTTAAAAGGTCAAAATTAATGATTTTTGCAGAAGTGTTGGGCAATTCCTTATAGCAAAGAAAAGCTGGATAAAAATGGGTTGTTTGGTTTCAGGTTCGGGTGAGCGATACAGGCTCCTGGGAGCCTCTAGTTTATGTCTTTTTGTGATTGGAGTGCAGGGGAATGAGCCAAAAGACATAAAAATTTCTGTCACGAGTGAAAGTTCACAGGTCTTGAAGTGCATGAAAGTATCTTTTTCTTCTGTAAACCAACAAATCTCACATTGCTTTATCCTATTATCCTATGGACTCCCATTGTTTTATACTCCATTGTCTCTGACATCCAATCAGAACGCTGGAAAAAAGAACATGAAACAAGAACATTCTTATGCTTCCATAATAACGTTCTTGTTTCTGTCATTTTGATTGGATGATGCGGCAAGTACAGATGTATGCGTGTGAGCTCATCTGTACTGGGTCATCTGTACCAGAAATCGGCCATTTATGGAGGAAATAATTTGTACATATTATCAAGTAAGATCTATTTCAATGGAAAATATTACTGCACAATGGTTAATTATCAGTCTCATTTATCCAGGCCCAGCTCTTCCCTGGGGTGGCATATAGAAAAGACCCATTCATTAGGGAGTTGGCAGGTCCTTATACCAAAAGCCTGACTGCATACCATAGTGGATGCCACACTTCTAGCATGGTAAAGACCCCTTTTTAGATTTCAGAGTAGGCTAATTGTAACCACTACTTGTGGGCTTAATTCTCTGCCACTACCTAATACTCTATACTTTTCCAGTGGCAGTCAAAATTGTTATCCCTATGTCCCATCCCAGCCCTTTTTTCCATTGATCTTGTTAACGTCCTGAATATTGCTGAAAAACTGCTCGCTTGATGTAAAGCAAACATCCAATCAATCATTTAACCAGCGTGTACTTTCACACCCTACCAATAGCTTCTTGTATATAAGGCTACATTTTTAGCTCATGTGGACTGAAGGTTCATGTAAGCTTTTATTGTGATCACTTGGCATTTGGTGTTTGTTTAGACAGTATCCTTTTGCCCTGGTCATGCGGAAGAAGCAAATAATCTTGGTATTTCTAATGAGGGTTTTAATTTTATGTGAGGCATCTCTGCTAGTAGCTTTGTCAGGGTCTGGCAACCTTCTGCCTTCACTAAGCGTCCATTGGCAGTCATCCTTCATCCATTGTAAACCTTTTCAAATGTCTTCTCCTCTGAAACCACTTGACCATTTTTCTTAATGAATTTTCAGTTTTTGTCCTGTTACCTGTGAACAGCTAGATTAAAACTGTAAATTCTAAAAATGAGCAGCAATAGTCCTACAATTTAACTTCTACAATTTACTTTATTGGTCTGAAATTGTTAGATGACACTTTATAGGAGTTATTGACATTCATAACAAATTCAGACAAAATAATTAGTTTTTATGTTGTTAGAAATTAAAATCTATTAGCTAGTATAAAGGATACGTTAAAACTGTTAATTACTGAATTAATGTTAAGGACAAATCCTACAAATAACTCTTCTTCTGGTACTCCAGCTTCCTCGCCCAATATAAACTGGATGTCATGATACAGCTGAAAAATTGCTGAAAGTGGTGTTAAACATCATTCAAAACAAATCAAAATTTTATTTAGTTTTTCAGAAATTGTCTAATGGCACCTAACCTTTTAAGAATTATTGTCTTTAATCAAAAGTTTTGAAGACATTTTTAGTGTTTGCCCACTAATTTATAAAGCTATAACAGCTAGACTGAAACAGCAAAAATTTAAATGTGTTCCAGGTGAGTGAATACAGGCTCCCAGGAGACTGTAGTTTATGTAGTTTTGAAATTTCTGTCAAAACTAGTGCTCAGTACCAGCAATTAGAAATAATTATTTGATGTTTAAACCAAAGCAAGCAATATTGTAATTTCTGAATATATGTATTAACCTAAATTCATGTAAGGGGCTAGTTGATGTTTTATAAATTTATAATAACATCATAAAAGCTTAGTTTTTGCAAGACTTGCCAAAATTTTCCACTGAAATGAAGATATGTAATGATATGCAGATATTGAATTCAGAGAAGTCATGTATATTCCATAAATTATTGTCCATGTATATTCTAAAGTTAATGGCAGCAGTTTCAAAGAATTAAAAATTCTTTAGTGTATGTAGTTTGAATGATTTTGTACTTGTATTTTGATATTAGTTTTTTCATGTGAGTTTTTCTGTTGAAAATTTTTAAGTTATAAGCATTCAAGATTTAGTAATGTTGTCCCATCTTATAAACTCTACTCAACTATTATCTAAATATTTTCTACATCGTAACAGAGTAACATTAAGTGATTTATATTTTGTATGAAAGGCTATACATTCAACACATGTAAAATCTGGAGAGGCTGTGACCACATTCCAGTCACCTATAAATAGAACACATACAACGTCTCAAACCTTCCCAGAGTAATTTTAGAAGGTAATGTGTCATATTGCAGACCATAATCACCTAAGATATAAAATATATATAGCCACATTTTTTTATGGATTGACAAAACTTAAACCAAAACACAATTTTGAAACAATATGTAATCACTTTGTATGTAATTTACATGCATTTTTTGTTGCTCTTTCTAGTGGAAGTCCCTTAATTTGAAAATTGTGCCGTGTGCAATATAAATTGAAAAAAAGAACTAAATCTGTATGTCTCAGTGTTTTAAATAGGGATACCCTGGGACACTTTTGTGAAAAAATGTGGCACTAAAGAAAATGATGTTTATTCCCCCTGCAAACTTGTTTTTTTGGGGGGGGGGGGGAATATAGAAATCACCCTGTCTTTCTGTCCGACTGTCCACATCCCTTGTAAGCGCTTCTCCTTCTAAACCGCCTGTCAGATTTTGATGAAACTTTACCTGAAGGAAGTACATCATATGTTGATGTGCATGAAGAATTTTCATCACTGTTGGTATTAATCAGGGGAGATAATTGGACTTAGACTTTTTAAAAATATTATTCAGTGGGAGACCTCGTAGGCACAACTCCTCTTAAATCATCTGTCAAATTTTGATGAAACTTTACATGAAGGAAATACATTATTTGGGGGAGAAAATTGGACTTGAAAGCCAAGCGGGTGGTATCCCTTTGTGAGTGTGCTCACAGTCCATACTTATTATTTTGGTAGATGCACATTGTTAGAAACAAAATTATTTTTATATATCTGCAGTTAACACAAAAGGAAAATATGAATGGACCTTTATAATAAGGTGTCATCAATGATACTTATTTTATCAAGTTGTCTACATGAGACAAGCATATTTTAATTTCATTATAATGTGAACTTTATATATCTATATATATTTTTGGCTGTATTTATATATGTTCGTTTAAAACATAATAATTTTCCTTATATAAACAAAAATTTTGTTAGTGTGTAGTGCTGAGATAAAGTGATTGTAATACACATGTTCATGAGGGATATTAACAATTCCTGACTTTGATCAGGAGTTCTCAAACAGAAGAAATTTAATATTGACCGAGCCACTAGGCTAGGTGAATATACATTTTTGATGGTTAAAAAATACAGAAAGTGACCAAAGATCAAAGTAAGAAACTGTTTTATTACATGAATAAAACTAAAAAATCCCCATCTATTATAGCAAATCTATTTGCAGCAGAAGCGTCCATTGTCGTCAACCAGATTTTTGTGTTACAAACGCGTACATAAATCAGATCATCCTCACAAGTCAAGGTTTCTGTGTCCACATGTGTCCATGAAACCCTGACAAACTTAGCTAGGAAATTCCCGGGTAAGAAGTCACTATTTTGATTGGCTACATCATACCTTGATGTCGTCAATCAAAAGCTCGCTTTCATTCACAACTTGGTTAGGGGATATCCCAATGTCAATTGAAAATAAACTAAACGAATGTGTTGCCTAGACCATGTGAAAATCAATGTATTTTGTACAGTGGTTTGTTATTACAGCGTTATTTATTATATAAGTTAAGTTATGTTTTCTTCCAACTCAAGAATGAGTAAAAATGACTACTGCCAAAACCATTTCATTGGTTGTTTTTTTTGAAGGATTGGGGTCATACGAAACTCTTCTCGCCCGGGAAGTTTCCAGCTAAGCTTGTTAGGGTTTTGTGGACACAGAAACCCTGACTTATGAGGATGGAATTAGATCAGAAAACTAGATTGGATTCTACTTGACCACTTGTGCATCAGAAAAATATAATCATATTTTGATGCATTTTAAATATTGCTGTGATTTAACATGACACAAAAGTAGTTTTTAGACCAATTAAAAGCACACAAAATTCTGTTCATGTAATAATATTAATGTGTTCTTAAAACTAAATAAAACTTGAAAAACTACATTTTTAAAATGTGAAATAAAATAAAAAGACAATGTCTATAAGAAATGTGCCATAAAATTACCTTGTCATCAATGATATTTAGTTTTATTTAATTTAGGATATGTGAATGAATCTAAGTTTTTGAATTTTATGATAACTGTGACAAAGTATTATATTTATAACTGTAAGAAATTTTAACAAAAAAGTTGTTTCCGGACAATAACTCGAAAAGTTTACATCCGATTTGAATGAAACTTTGGGATATTGTCATATATCAGGTTGGTAAGAAGCCTATCGATTTTGGGGGAAATTCGTCAAATAACAAGGTCACAGTCCACGAAAAACGTTGGAAATTTTAACGTATAAGTTGTTTCAGGACATTAACTCAAAAAGTTTGCATCCGATTTGAATGAAACTTTGGGATATTGTTATATATCAGGTTGGTAAAAAGACTTTTGATTTTGGGGGAAATCCATCAAATTTCAAGGTCGCAGTCCACGAAAAAGGTTAGAAATTTTTACAAAAAAGTTGTTTCCGGATGATTACTCAAAAAGTTTGCATGTGATTTGAATGAAACTTTGGGATATTGTTATATATCAGGTTGGTAAGAAGCCTATCGATTTTGGGGGAAATCTGTCAAATTTCAAGGTCACAGTCCACGAAAAATGTTAGAAATTTTTACAAAAAATTGTTTCCGGAAAATAACTCAAAAAGTTTTCATCCGATTTTAATGAAACTGTAAAATATTCTTATATATTTTGTTGGTAAGAAGCCTATTGGTTTTGGTGGAAATCCATCCAATTTCAAGGTCACAATCCGCGAAAAACATTAGAAATTTTCACGAAAGCCGGAGTATCAGCGATCGCTAGATCGATTTTGTCTAGTTTACATTTGTCACAATAAGTTTCATTTGTGTTTTTTTGCCTTATTTAACGACACTAGGGTTTGAAATTAGCACTCGCCCACCTGCCATTGGCGAGTAGATTTGATTGTGGGCCACTCAAATTTTTTAGCTCACCTGGACCGAAGGTCCATGTGAGCTATTGCTATCACTTGGCGTCCGTCGTCTGTCGTCCGTCGTCCGTCGTAAACTTTTTCAAAAATCTTCTCCTCTGAAACCACTGGGCCAATTTTTTTCAAACTTGGCCACAATCATCCTTAGGGTTCCTAGTTTCAAGTTTGTACCCAGGGTATTGATCAACAGACAAATATGGCCGCTGTTACTAAAAATAGAGCATGGGGGTCAACACAGGTTTTTGATCATTATCTAAAAAACTATAATAGCTATAGAGAAAACTGTTACTTCAAATTGATCAGCACATTAAGGTCTACTATAGTTGCTATTAGTGCGAAGTTGTGTATTGGCTTCTTGTAGGAGTTATTGCCCTTTTTTGACGATTTTTGACAAAATTTTTGGTATTTACAATATAACCTGAAAAATATACGAGGTAGAGTGAAACTGTAAATGGCAAAAATGATCAGCAATAAAAGCCCTACAATTCACTTGATTGGTCTGAAATTGTCAGATGACTCTTTATATGAATTATTGCCCTTAAATGGTAATTTTTTATGAAATTTTCCGTTTTTGTCCTGTAACTTTAAAACTATAACAGCTAGAGTAAAACTGTAAATAGCAAAAATGATCAACAATACAAGCCCTACAATTCACTGTATTAGTCTGAAATTGTCAGATGACTCCTTATAGGAGTTATTGCCCTTAAATTGCAATTTTTTATGAAATTTTCCGTTTTTGTCCTGTAACTTAAAAACCATAGCAGCTAGAGTGAAATAATAAATTGCAAAAATGATCAGCAAAAAAGCCCTACAATTCATTTAATTGGTCTGAAATTGTCAGATGACTCCTTATAGGGGTTATTGCCCTTAAATGACAATTTTGTTAAGAAATTTTCCATTTTTGTCCTGTAACTTGAAAACTATAGTAGCTAGATTAAAACTGTAAATTGCACAAATGATCAGCAATAGAAGCCCTACAAATGATTGCTTAGTCCAAAAATTGCAAGATGACTCTTTATAGGAGTTATTGCCCTTTCATTATGAATTTGGACATATGAACAGTTTTTTAATTATAAATTAGTCTATAACACACCTATTAGTAGAGTAAAACTGTAAATTTCTAAAGTACCCTAAAGGACAATGCCTAAAAACCATTTAATTTTCAGAAATTGTGGATGGCACCTTATAGGAGTTATTGTATTTAACAAATTTTTTGAAGAAATGTTTAGTTTTTGCACAGTAACTTAAAAGCTATAACAACTAGACTGAAACTGTTAATTTCAAAAATTTTAATATAGTTTAAGTCATTTGGATTCCAGGTGAGCGATTACAGGCTCCTGGGAGCCTCTAGTTTTTCTTTTGCCCACTTGGCGAGTGTTGAATGTGGGCAAACTAAAAATCTTTTTCTCTGTCGCCCATGATGTCAATGTTAACTTTATAATTTCACATTTAATCAACATTGTTTACTTATTATTGTGCATGCTTCATTTTATGGGGGTGCTTTCAGAGTTATGGCTGTTACGTTAATTTAGCAGCTGTTCCGCTAAATTGGTTGCACGATTTTAGGACATTATCTACTGTTTCGACAATCAATTTTTTAACTTTTTAAACTTAACATGGAAATGGAACATTTGTTATCATTAGTAGCATCCCCCCATTGCATTTACTTAAATCGGGTTGACGACTCATGTGGCCAACCTGATATTATTGTGATAACTTGAAGACAGCTTACGTGCACCTGTGGGCCCCCTACTTTGTGATGTGGACTACTAAATTCATTTTTTTGGGAGCCCACATGGCCCCTACACACATTATTTAAGCTTCAAACCCCGAGTCACACTGTAGATCTAACAACCTTTGCATGGATGCAAATTTCTTATGGCACAAAGAAAAAAATCTAAACAGACTTCTGGCAAGTCCATGAATTATATTGCCAATCACAAATGATGACCAATGATAATTCTTATGGTTTTATTTTTCACAAGAAAAATGATAAAGTATCGAGTATTCCATGTACAGGTATCAATTTGTGTTGTAGTTTAATTACCTACTAATGAAGTGAGGGTGTGCTTCACAGAAACATGCTTTAATATATAATCACACATCATGTAATAAAACTACATAATTCAGTTGAGTTCATTAAAGTGCAATAGAGGCAAATTGGGGCTTATGTTTTATAAATTTACACTTGTTTCTAGCAATTAATATATTATATAATAGTTAAAAATGTAAGGTAATGGTCGATCAAGTTTCAATAGAAATTAAGTCATCTGCTAAGTTATTTAGATTTTATCTATGAGAATCTTATTATATTTGTATCCTCAATTTTTCACTTCAAAAGTATTGTTTGGATGTGTCAGTCCATGTACATTATATAGTCTAACTGTATTTAATACATTTGCATTAAATCTGCAGAACCCCTTAGTCAGATAGACCCAAACTTGCTAGGAGGTAATAGATACATGTATAGGATCAAAATATGTTCAAAATGAAGTTGTTACACTAACACTAGGAGGGACCACCTGAAATAGATATTTTATGAAAAATATTAGAAATCTATGTCTGAAAAACCATAAGTGTTAACTAATTTGGAATAAAGTATCACTGAGTGGTTTAGAATGCTCATGAAAGTATGTGTGTCAGTGGGGGTGGGGTTTAATAGAGGCTTATGAAATGTACAATGTTAACTAGTACAAATTTAGTCTAATATTGCTAATACAACTGAGCATAGTGAATTGTAATCAGGAAATCCGAATTTGTTCCAAATAAAGGGCCCATACTATACTAGAAACCAAAAAAAATCAAAGAAGTATAGAAAACTGTTTAAACTGAGTTTTCAGAAGTAAAAAGGATTGGGGTGCATGCTTTTCTGGCTATTTTCTCCAATAGTTTTTGGAGTACAAAGTTTTCATTGTTTTCTTTGTTTTTTTTTAATCTTTTAGTAATGTCTTTACAAATATGTCATATTTTGTAAAGATTTTAAAAATAAAATACATGTAGGTAGCAATAAGCAAAGCATATGTAGATTTATTTTGAGATATTGAAAGGATTGTTTAAGAAATAGATTATTGCGAGCGGGCTTTATGGGAATTAGAACAAGGTCTGACCATGTTCTAATTCCCATAAAGCCCGCTCGCAATAATCTATTTCAATTCTAATATGTCTAACAAATGTTTCAAAATTTTGAAGCGGTTCTAAGAGGACGCTTTCAGTGGTAATATTGTTGTTTGAAACTAATCCGATATATCTCAAAACAGTATGTTAAAGCAAATAAAATTGACATAAACATATATTCTCGTCATTTTATTGAATGTACGTACCTTTTAAACAAAAATATTGAGAAATCTTAATGAAATTGCATTGTTCCAGTTAAACATTTTCAGTTCAGCGTAATATGACGTCGGAATTCTAATTGTGACGTCATATTAATTCGAATGTAGAGTTGTTTAAAAAAAATGTATCTGGAGTAGTTTAATTAAATCAAATAAATCTCAGAATTCAGACTAAAAATAACTAAATTATTAACAATAACGATAATTATGGGTAACACATTACAAACGGCATTTGTAAGTAAGTTTTTACATTCACACAAAACACGCAGTTTACGCATGTGCGAACTAAACTTATTGGAATTTTGACATAGCTAAAGCAGGACGTCATATTAGAATTATTTTTTATGATCATTCAGTAGTTGGTCAACAGGTTTTTCTATGTCTTTTATGTTTTTCAGGGAGATTTTTGTTTTTAATTAAATATATATTTTAATTTCTTTGTGTTCATCTCATTACATGTAATTTTTCTATAACTTTTAAAAACTTATTCAAAATTATTGCATTTTCAGCACCAGAAGAAGCCAAAGACTATCAATTCGGGAACAGCTAATGGTAAGTGTTTTAAACCAAATTCACATGTATTAAAATAATTTGTTACTTCCTGTTGTGAATTTGATTTATAACTGCCAAACAAAATTATGACCCTTGAACTTAAAACAATTGCTTGAAAATAACAGTTTTTCAGACTGTTTGTATTTTGAATTTATAATGTTATATGTACTGAAATGGACTTGTTGATTGTCTGATATCTGGCATTGTAAAATATTGATGATTTGCTGTGTTGCATTTTTAAATATTTTCAATACATTTTACACATTTAAAGGTCAAATCATATATGCTTGATGTGCTACTTATGAATGTTATAAAGTAGATGACATCATATTTTGAAACTGAATTATGTAAGGTTAATTTGAGACATTTTGTTTATTTTAATGCAAAGTTTGATTATATTTTCAGATCAGTGGTTAAGGTAGTTACATGTACAATTTAATCATCTACATGTACTATTGATCACTTGGCATGTCAACATTAAGGTTGTCAGTGTTAGCCTTACTGCGGTCAGTTGGTGCTTTACAAGGAGTGCCAGTTTTCCTGTCTAAGGGGCTTTTCTCTCAGTACTCCAACTTCCTCCCGCCACAATATAGCTGATAATTTCCTGAAAGTAGAATAAACACCATTCCATTAAGCAAACATATTTTCAGATCTAGTATGAAACTGCCTCATATCTGTATCTCCCTAGGATTACTGGGAAAAGTTTTATGTATTCCCTGTCATCTTTCCATAGCAAGTTCTTTTGCCCTTAGCTATACTTAAAAGTTTGAAGAAGTTTTATTCCTGCTTACTTACTCATAACCTGTAGTTACTATATACACATGTAATAATAATAAATAAACCATACCGTACACTCCACAATCATGAAAATAAATGCATAGCCTTCTTGGATACATAACATCCATCCTTTTCTTATTAAATTCTAAAAGTTCTCTGCTTGGAGCCATCTTTAAAGTATTGTCGTGTTAGGAAATAGCTGTTGCTTCATTAGTATTACTAGTGAGAACTTCTTATCTTCTGAAAGAGGCCAATAATTTTCTGCCAATTATAAAAATGTTTCAAATGTATGTTTTAATAACCTTTTTTTTATAGAATAATGACATCAAGCAAAATAAACATGTTGTAGACATGTTATCAAAAGGGGAAGATATGGAAGGATTCCAGGTCAAGTTCATCAACTCAGAAATCGGTATGAAAATCGCATCATTATTGTTGTGTCAGCATTATTACATTTCTCTAGCTAATTTTTTTCCACCAGTTTCTAATAAACTTTTAACAGAATGAAACTTGTTTGTCCCATCAACATTTTGAAAATTAGTACCATCAGCTGTCAATTGGTCTGTAATTGTCTGCTGTAATTATGTTAAACTTGAGACATTAAAGCACTGTTGTTAGTTTAACATAGGACCCTTTGGGAATAAAGTTAAAAAAGTCTTATTCTCTGAATCTCATTAACCAATTAAACAAAACATACTCACAATATTGTTTGGCTGGTCCTCTTATAAATTTAATGTTTTTTTTAATAATAAATTTAAAATGGTCACCGATACCACCTCAGGACTTAGTTTGACATAGGACCCTATGGGAAAAAGTTAAAAGGCTTCTTCCCTGAAACCAGTTAACCAATGGAAGCAAAACTTACTAGCATTATTGTTTGGATGGTCCTATTTAAATTGTGTTTTTTTATGCCAATTGGAAATTCAAAATGGCAACCACCACAGGACCCTATGGGAAAAAAGTTTGAAAAGACCTCTTCTCTAAATTGGGTTAAACAGTAAAAACTAAATTAACTCATAGAATAGTCCTGTATCAAGTTTATTTTTGTATGCGAATTGGAAATTAAAATGGCTACCACATGACTTAGTTTAACATAGGAGCCTATGGGGAAAAAATTTAAAAGGCTTTTTCTCTGAAACCAGTTAACCAATGGAAACAAAACTAAGAAGCAAAATTGTTTGAATGGTTGTTTATAAAGTTTATGTTTTTAATGCCAGTTTGAAATTCAAAAGGCAACCACCGCAAGACTGAGTTTAACATATGACACCAAGGTAAACAAGTTTAACAAAGCCTCTTCTCAAAAACTGGTCAACCAATAGAAATAAAACTTATAAAAGTATTCATAGGATAGTCCTGTATAAAGTGTATATTTTTATGCCAATTGGAAATTCAAAATGACTGCCAATGCATGTCCTACTTTAAATGTTTGAAAATATGTGAAAAATTATAAAACGATTCTTCTCGGAAACTGCTTAACCAATTAAAACAAACTTATCACCCGTATTCATTGAATGGTCTTAAATAAGGTTTATGGTTTTATGCTTTCACTACCACAGGACTCAGTGTAACACAGGATCCTCTGGAAATTTTTGTAAAAGGCTATCTCCTCTGAAACTAGTTAACCGCATGAATACGTTTAACAGAGGACTCTATTTTCAATGCCATATTATATGTGAATGTTTATTGGACGGGTCTCGTAAAAGTTTATGTTTGCTTATTTGAACAAAAATCCCTGATGGCTGCAGTTGTAGGAATTAATTTAACATAGAAACCTACAGGATAACATTAAAATAGCTTTGTATCTGAAACTATTGAAACAGCAAGATTCATTGTTTGGTCGCTGCCAGTAGAAAAATGAAAATTATAGGACTTAGTTTAACATCAGGTAAATGCCATCTCCATTGCCTATAAAATCAGATCCTCTAGTTTTTCAAAACTTTCTCCAGTTGGTTGATGTAAACTAACTAATACAGATTTGCTTTTACAGGTTCTGGAGTTTTTACTACCAAGGCCTTCAAAAAGGGTGATTTCCTCTTAGAATATGATGGTGAGGTCATTTCTAAGAATGAGGGGATGAGGCGTCTGGATACCTATCCACCAGGCACAGGCAGCTTCATCTTCTTTGTTAAAAGCAAAAACGGGCACTTTTGGTAAGTACTTTACAACATTTTGAAGCTTGTATCCCCAAAAAGAAATGAGTAAAATATCCCCACATTGAAGTAAATATCAAGCTATTATTTTTCTATAACTTCTCATATTTCTAGATGGGGCCACGGTGGCAGAGTGGTTAAGGTAGTTCATCTACTATTGATCATGTGGTCTGTCAACACTGACGTTGTGTGTTCGAGTCTCACTGCGAACTGGGTGTGCTTTACTTCAATCTTAATTGACAAGGATTGTCAGTTTTCCTGCTGAAGGTCAGAGGTTCTCTCAGTGTACTCTGGCTTCCTCCCCCAATAAAAACTGGAAGCCATGATATAGCTGAAAAATTGCTGAAAGTGGTGTTAAAACATCATCAAACAAACCATGGTGTTTGCATGTTGATTAGATAAATCTACCTTACACTGGTTTAAAACCTATAATATACAGACAGTTTATGGAACTTGTATGGTCAGGATAGACACACATGAGTCTCAACTTGTTAACTTAAATATTAAAAACATATCCTGTTGAACAGTTATCCCATACTCTTAATCAGCTACTTAATATCGTTATCTAACAATCATTATTTCTATCAGTACAAAATGTTGAATAAATATGCATATTACTGGTATCTTAAATTTTTTCAGCATTGATGGCACTTTTTCCAAGCGTATAGCGAAGTTCATCAATGACGGCATTAATGAAGAGCAAAATGCAAAAATGAGAACGTTGGATGTTGGTGGACAGGTCCGTCTAGCGTTATTTGCCATCAAGGATATTCTTCCTGGGGAAGAAGTAAGATATGATTATGGTGTGAAGAATCTTCCCTGGAGGATAAAAAGAAGGCCTAAAAATGTAAATATTGCTTCATATACATAGAGGACAAATTATTTATGCAGTTAACTTTATTAGCTCACCTGACCCAAAGGGTCATGTGAGCTATTGTTATCACTTTGCGTCCGTCGGCGTCGTCGTCGTCGTCGGCGGCGGCCTCTGTAAACTTTTTACATTTTAATCTTCTTCTCTAAAACCACTTGGCCAATTGAAACCAAACTTGGCCATAATGTTCATTGGATGGACCTTTACAAAGTTTGTGTTTTTTATTTTGATTGGTAAACAAATATGGCCGCCACCTCAAGACTTAGTTTAACATAGGACCCTATGGGAAAAAAGTTAAAAAGGGCTTCTTCTCTGAAACCGTTTAACCAATCAAAACAAAACTTACTAGCAATATTGTTTGGATGGTCCTCTATAAAGTTTGTGTTTTTGATGGGAATTGGAAATTCAAAATGGCCGCCATCGCAGGACTTAGTTTAACATAGAACCCTATGGGAAAAAGTTTTAAAAGGCTTCTTCTCTGAAACCGGTCAACCAATGGAAACAAAAACTTACTAGCAATATTGTTTGGATGGTCCTGTATAAAGTTTGTATTTTTTATGGCAATTGTAAATTCAAAATGGCCGCCACCGCAGGACTTAATTTAACATAGGACCCTAAGGGAAAAAGTTTGAAAGGCTTCTTTTCTGAAACCGGTCAGCGAATGGAAACAAAACTTACTAGCAATATTGTTTGGATGGTCCACTATAAAGTTGATGTTTTTTTATCCCAATCGGAAATTCAAAATGGCCGCCACCGCAGGACTAGGTTTAACATTCGACCCTATGAGAAAAAAGTTTAAAAGGGCTTCTTCTCTGAAACCGTTAAACCAATCAAAACAAAACTTACTAGCAATATTGTTTGGATGGTCCTCTATAAAGTTTATGTTTTTTATGGCAATTGGAAATTCAAAATGGCGTCTACCGCAGGACTTAGTTTAACATAGGACCCTATGGGAAAAAGTTTTTAAAGGCTTCTTCTCTGAAACCGGTTAATCAATGGAAACCAAAACTTACTAGCAATATTGTTTGGATGGTCCTCTATAAAGTTTGTGTTTTTTATGGCAATTGGAAATTCAAAATGGCGGCTACCGCAGGACTTAGTTTAACATAGGACCCTATGGGAAAAAGTTTTTAAAGGATTCTTCTGTGAAACCTGTTAATCAATGGAAACCAAAACTTACTAGCAATATTGTTTGGATGGTCCTCTATAAAGTTTGTGTTTTTTATGGCAATTGGAAGTTCAAAATGGCCACTACCGCAGGACTTAGTTTAACATAGGACTCTATGGGAAAAAGTGTTTAAAGGCTTCTTCTCTGAAACCGGTTAATCAATGGAAACAAAAAGTTACTAGCAATATTGTTTGGATGGTCCTTTATAAAGTTTATGTTTTTTATGGCAATTGGAAATTCAAAATGGCCGCCACCGCCGCAGGACTTAGTTTAACATAGGACCCTATGGGCAAATAAAAAAAATCTTCTCTATACAACCGGTTAACCAATGAAACAAAGCTTTCTAGTAATATTGTTTGGATGGTCCTATTTAAAGTTTATTGAAAATTACAGGACTTACTTTAACATCAGGGAAATGCCATCTTCATTGCCTATAAAATCAGGTGAGCGATACAGGCTCTTAAGAGCCTCTGGTATTAACTCCAAATCAGTTTGCTTGAATACCATTGATTTAACAAAGTGGTATCATTTTTTTTGTTTTTGTCATTGTACATAAAACCCTGGTTTATTGAACACCTATCTCTTGAAAATTAGAAATTGTGCAAGGATCCATCTAAAAAGACATTCATACAAATCGCCACTTGCACCTGGAAAACAGCGTAATTGGTGTTGTTAATAATGATGGAAGCCAGACATTATTGATTTGTGATTACAGGTAAATAGACAGGCATGAATGGAATTCATTAATCTTCAAATTCAAAATATTTACTTTACCAGGCCAATTATGAAATAAAAAAAATTGAGTTAGATGATTAGATCTCTTCACTGGCAAAATTCTGTAGGCTGACTCCCTTTAGCGAACAGTCTGTCCATCAGTCAGTCTGTGTATCCATGCGTCCATTCTGTCTAAAACTAATCATGTCGGCACTATTATTTTTTTTGTCTTTTGAGGTAGGCATTTGATATTTGTTTTTCAAGGGTATGTGTCACATACCATGTTTGATGTCATTTGATCTTGAACTTTGACCTCAAGGTCACATTATTTCTTTCTGTATGACATATGTGTCTGGGCTGTAAGTTTTTTTCCCTTTTGAGGTAGGCTTTTGATATTTGCCTACCATGTAAAGTGACCTTGGACCTTGAACTTTAACCTTAATTAACATTGAACTTTGCATTTATGCTTTGTTCATGGAAAAATTGTATCCAGGCTGTCACATTTTTTACACCTGTCTAAGATGTAGTATGGGAACACCCATGGCGCACATGAGATATCGGCAAGTTTGAATACCAGCCAAATCACTTCCGCCACTTAAGAATAATTACCCTTTATTTTTACAAACAATGGTAAATTGGCCGTGTCCGCTCTCTAACTCAACAGTTGTTGTCCAATCTTTATGAAACTTGGGGAAAATTTATGTTTATAATATTTCAGCCAAGTTTTATAACCAGCCAAATCACTTTAGCCATTTCAGAGTTATGGCCCTTTATTTGTAAAAAAATGGCAAATTCGCCTTTTCTGCTCTTTAACTCAAACAGTTGTTTTGTGACCTTCATGAAATTTGGGGAAAATATTTATGTTCATAATATCTTGGCTAAGTTATGATTACCAGCCAAATCACTAGCCACTTCAGATTTATGGCTATTTATTTAAAAAAAGGTATATTGTCCTTTTCCGCTCTCTTACTCAAACAGTTGTTGTCTGATCTTCATGAAACTTGTGGAAAATATTTATGGGCATCATATCTGGATCAAGATTAATAACCAGCAAAAATGCTACAATTGGCATATTTTATAGTACTTTAGCACTTGTTCTTCTTTGAGATAGCTTTTGACAATTGGCGTGAGGGTTTGACCTTTACTTGTTTAAGGTTGCATTACTATATGAATGACGAATTTATGTCCAGACTTGAACTAATTTCTCATTTGAGGTTGGTTTTAATATTTACCATGCGGGTAGATCTTTCAAGGCAACATGTTCGAACCATGGTTGGTTGACCATTTCCTAGAACTATGACCTCAAGGGCACTACTTTCTGAATGACAAATTTGTGTCTGGGCTTTAATATTTTTGGCCGGGTTGCACGAAGAAATCTGGGTTATAGTATGGTGAAATCAGGCGAATGGGCAGGCAATTGGGCAGGCTTGCAGACAGGGAAAATAGGGTATCTATTTTGTGTAATCAACTCCTCCTACAGTTTTTAACCCAGATCTCTGAAACTTCACAGAAAGATTGCACATGTATTGAAGTTGTGCACCTGCTATTATGGAAGTGTTCCAGGATTGTTTTCCTATTTTTCCTGCCTTGGGTACTTAGTCATTTCTTAGAACATTGTACTAATTTTGTGTAATCAACTCCTACAATTTTTTACACAGGCCCAAACTTCTTCCGATAAATTATAAAACATCATTACATTTTTATTAAGGCACTTGGTTTGTAACCCGGCCATGGCATGAGGGTAAATCATTTCATGGTTGGTGACCTATGACCTTGAACTTTGACCTCACTGTCCCATTACAGTTTTTGAAAGAAAGTGAAACTGAGCTAATAGGAATTTTTTTGAGGAAAACAAAAGTAGAAGCTGAAGTCAATATTATATCTTTTTGGAACAAAATCTTTAATGTTCTTACTTTGGCATTATTGCTTGATTTGATCTAATACAAAAAAAGAACTAAATCAACTAAGGGTCCTCAGATTTTATATATTGTGACTATGCATCATAATATAAAGATCAATATATTGTTTAGGTTAAGGTGCCAATCATTTATGTAAGACAAATGAGAACAAGGTCATAAGTAAGTTTAATACTTTTAATTACATGGCTCCACATGTTTTAGGAAATGTATCTTTAAATGTGATATCAGGTATAATTTTAGATATTGCAATACATTTACAGATACCACAGATTAACTCAAGGTATGACTAAAATTTATTCATTATGCTGCAACAGCTCTAAGGAATGCACTGCAGATAATTTAGAAAGTGCTCCAAGTTTAATAAATAGAAAGCATTAATTGAATTCTTTGCCTGCAATAAAGTAACCTGAAATCTATCAAATCTGATGTAGGAAACCTAAAGGTTGCTAATGCTTATGCTATGCTTTCAGTTTTGCTAGCTTTTTGTATGCTTTTATGTACTCATTTTTTGCACATTTATTTATTTATTCTGGTCAACATAGACCTTGCTTTTCTGCCTGGCCTATAACAATGTGTATTGTGCACTCAAATTATATGTGATCCTTTCATCAACACAATGTGTCATTTGCGACATACATTGATGAATGAGCTCACATGGAAGCACTCTTTGGATAAGTGGTTAAGGTTGTTAGTTATCTACTAGTGATCATGTGGCCTGCCAACACTGATGTGGTAAGTTCAAGCCTTACTGTGAGTAGGGTGTGCTCTACTTTAACCTTTATAGACAAGGAATGCCAGTTTTTCTGCCAAAGGTGAAGGATTTTCAAGGGTACTACAACTTTCTCAGTAAAAAAACTATACCATGATGTAGCTGAAAAGGGGCTGAAAGCAGCATTAAGCCGCATTCAAACAAACAAACAACCAAAGTATGGGACATAAGTGTTCAAAGGTCACTGTGCAGCATTGAATCAAATGGATGTCTTACCTTCATGTATAACACTGTTGTTTGTATACAGCTTTAAAAGTTATCTGGCTCAAAAATGTCATCACATCTGGCATGGCCATTTCACCAAGACATTCAAGTTGCTTCATTAAAGGTCAAGTTTGTGACCTTTAACAATTCTAGTCAACACCTTAACTTTATTATTTGTGAAAACCCACTTTGTAAATTTCAAAAAAAAGTAGTCTTATTGTTGCAGCACCAAAAGGCTTAATTATCAATGTTCCAGTGGCAGTCAAGATATTTTTCCCTGTGATCCATCCCTTTTATTGTTTGTTAACTTTGCCTCGCCCAGAATTAAGCTGAAATACTGCTCGCTGGAATTTAAGGAAGCAAAAATCATTCAATCAATCATTCTTTCTGGTTTTAATATCATTTGAAATTTGGGTTTTTTGAATGGCTGTAACTAAAAAAAACTACATTGTTTGTATAAATCAGTACAAATATTATATATAAGGTCTCCAAAGAAAATTCCACATTTCATCTTGATTATGGAATAATAAAAATCTTCAAAAGTTTTGTTCAAATATTGTTTGTGATCCACATCAAAGGCTCCTTATTTTTTCTTGATCCAAAGAAAGCTTGGCCACAATTGATACAGTATATTTTGGTGCATTTTCTTAAATTATTATGAAAGCTACTGTCAACCTTCATAATACATGTATTTAAACCAACATTTAGTTTATCTCTCTTATTTTCTAATCCTTCATCACATTTGGAAATCAGCATTTTCTATGGCTTTCAAGATTTCTCTGGTTACAAGACTTCATATGAAAATGTTTATTGTTTTGTGGGTACCATAATACACATTGATCCTCTATTACAAGGGTCGCGGTGGCCAAGTGGTTGAAGTAGTTCGTCTACTATTGATCACATGGTCTGTAAACACTGTGATTGCGGGTTCAATTCTCAGTACTCGGGCTTCCTCCCCCAATTAATAAAAATTGCTGAAAGTGCATTAAAACACCATTAAAACATTTCTCCATTACACCCTGTTAGGGTTTGACATTATCTATTTGTAGGTTTTTTTGCAAACTTATTTTCCTTGATATACCAGTCTTCACTTTAATATATTGCACAAGCTAGTTTTTCAATTGTTATAATTTGTTATAAACAGAAATTATTGTCATTAAACAAACCATCCATCACTGCACTGTTTAACATCGATTATCTTGTTTAAGTCATTACATGTTTAATAAAAATAATTTTCTAAGTCACTTTAAAGTTAAGTGGATTTAGTACAGCTGATCCTTTAGATTGGTTCTTTCATTTCTGCTGATCAAATCATTCTTGTTTCGGATCAGCTGAAATTTTTATCATTTTCTCCCCTGAAATTAAAAGTTTAAATGGACTGCACTTTTCAGGATTGAAGTTTTGGAGTTTGATGGTGATGTTAATGTTTTTGTGAAACTTTAATCACATAATCAAACATTCATATTCTTTACAAAAAACTAAATTTCAGGCTGAAGAAACAACATCTTTTTATAAATATGAATATGTTAAATTTATTGGATTATCTAAGTATTTTGTAACCATGCATTGTAGGATGACAAAATTTGGTAATATAGTCTATTGGGTCTCACCTGACAGTGATGTCAATTTCATGGTACAGTAGCTACGATAAAGCTCATTTTTATGTGTGAACACTTGTCTTAAAAAATTTCTCTCCTTCACCTGAATGCAATATTGTATGAGCTCAGATAGATTCAATTTCTTCTTAGTTAGGCTTTTCATAATAGAACATTTTTCATCAAGGACATCTTTGAATTGAATTATATACAAGTAGGGTCACCATGACCATAGTAAAATATAATTTTTTTACTAGTAGTCCATAGCCACAGCTTAATTATGCTTTGTACAAGCTTTATTATTTATTTCAGTGATACATTCTTCAGAAAGAGTACAGTGATAAAGAGTGAAAAGTTTGAAGAGAATCTACAGAGGCTAACTGCCCAAATGAAAGATTCAAGGCCTTTGCCAGCAGATCAAAGGCTTAAGGTATTGGAATTAATACATATGTATGTTGTGTCCACCTTTTGCTTCTTTCATTTTATGTATTGACATTTAACATAGTCAAATTATACAATACTGAAATGTTGTCGGAAGCTTTGTAGGACCCTGCTACATTTTGTGACTTATAACCCAGCACCCCATATCCAATAGGGTGTATATTATTTGCATCTATATATTTGTTTGTAAAAAGTTATAGAGCGCTGATTTCATCAGGGAGCATTATCTCACAGAAGTACTTGTTGGGTTTCAGGTTACTCACTTTCTGTTTTTGTTTTGTGTGTTTTGGTATTTTTTCGTATTGTTTATCAGGAATACTCCTCTGACTTTCGTCTATTGTTGTTTGATCAGTGTCATGAAAATATTCAAATACTGTTGAAGTACTCTTATTGCCATTGACATAAGGGTATACCCATCTCTTATGTTCAACTCCTCCTATACCACTGAATGGAATTTGATGAAACTTAAACAGAATCTTTGTCACATAGCGCCATTGTGCACCTGATATTTAACATTTTGATCGGACATTACTATTCTTCGAGGTGGGGGAGGGATGGGGGTTCCCATGGTTTTATCCGCAACTCTTCCTACACTAGATTAAGTTTCAAGTTCGTAAGTAAGAACACGTGCATTTAAAAAAAAAATCAATGGTGAGCATTGCTCACAGTTTTTTTTACGCTAGTTTTTATTATTTTAATGTGTGTTCAAAGGCGCAACCAAACTCATAATTCCTATAATAATTTGTTACTTTTTAACATCGAAAATGAACATTATACATGTTTATGGCCTCTCCTTGACCAGAAGTCGATGTTTCTTTGTATTCTTTACAAATAAATGATACTTACATTTAATAAAACACAATTGGAACATGAAATTTACTTACATAATCATTTAAGATGGATATTGAGCTTAAATTTTGGTATGGCTCACAAAAAACATACATTTATTGCATTTACAAAAAAATGACCAATTTCGGACATTTTCAATTCGTTGTTCAGATCTGTTAATGAAGTTTTATTCTTCGTTGGCTTTGTAATTTCTTGGTCTGAGGCTCCTGCGAGAATAAAAAGTATTTCACAGTACATTAAAACTTTTTCCTGTCTGTTTTTTTTTTAATGTCCCAGGGACGAATGAAAAATGAAAATTGATCACGTTTAATTTCTTTGCAGATGACTAAACCATGCAGTGTTAAACTAAAGAGATTCTGCATGAAGCAGTTGAAAGGTATCAAATTTATCAGTAAAAAATTTAATGAATAATTTAGGTAAAATGTATTCATTTGATCTTGAATAAAAGCTTTATTCATCTTGTGTTAGTATGTATTCTCCATATATGTAGATCAATTAGGCAAATACTTTGTGACTCATCTGGCTCAACCATTGAGCTATTTCCATCAAAACTTCTATCATTTGTTAATCTTTTTTATCATCTCCTCCTATTTCATCTTTGCTGAACAATAATGTGTACAGACCAACAATTTCAAGGCAAAATTCTATGTAGCTGTCCCCTGACTTATCTAAAGTATATGGCAGGGGGAAGTGCATGAATAGTTATGTGTAAGAATTGAATGTCTGAATTTAACTAGAGTTGAACTGAGGGCTTTACAGAAAATTCTTGTTCGGTCAGAATGCATATCCTGAATATAGCTGAAATACTACTCTCTGGACATTAAGAAAACATCCAATAATTCAGCTTAGCCTATTTTAATCAGTTGGTATTTCTGTGATTTGATTTAGGAACTGGTAATTTGAAAATTGATGCTGGTCCATAAAGAAAATTAGTGCCAATAACCTTAATTCAAAAATAACCTTTTTTGTCAAGTCTGCAAAGTCTATTTTATGAGTTATTATGATACTTTAATTTCCCGCAATTATTTAATTTTAGGAATTGGCACTTTTAAAGTTCTTGATTCAGGTACATCAGCTACACCCAGTACAGAGATAGGTAAGACTTTTGTAGTAATTACACCCCCGCTTCAAAGAAGAGGGTTTATACTGTTTTACCTCTGTTATTTGTCTTTCCATCTGTCCATAACAAAAATTGATGTCACAGTTTTTTATGCAACTGTAAAATGCAGAAGCCTGTTATTTTGCATATTGCTTTATCCTATTTATCCCATAAAATTAATATAAACAATTAAATTGATCCAATGAAACTGGAAATTATTAAAATATATAAGCCAATATCCATTCAGGTCCTCCCATGAACTATTTCTGGAAATCACAAGACCTGGTTTCTCAACACCAGATTTTTTTATCACCCTTGGTCCTTGGGATTGTCAAGACAAGAGAATAATTTAATGCAACTCTTTATTCTTTTGTGTTTTGTTCGTGCTGCTTTAACAAGTTGGTCGCCTGAATATAGCTGAAATATTGCTGCTCGGGCGTTAAACACCATTAATCAATCAATTAACAAGTTGGAAAATAAATTTAGAACTGAAATGCCAGTCAGAATATACGGCCATTTTATAGGTCAGTAATATAGGGTTATTGCATGAATATTGGGAAATATTGTCCCAAGCAAGTGTTATACTGCACGAGCTTGCGAGTGCAATATAGGATCTTGCGAGGGACAATATTTCCCAATATTCATGCAATAACCCTTTTATTATATAGTAATATTTTTTGTGTGCTTTTAAGTGATTATTAATTATCTTTGCTATTTTGTAATATTTTACTAGGTCCAATATTATCATATTTTCACTTGGTCAATATAACAGATATATATTTTGATGTAGATTTACATATAATAAAACAGATTTTTTTTTCAATTTTGTGTTTTTATTTGTTGCTCCTTATTGTTGTGAATATATGGCCACACACTCGAATTTCGTCCATACTCGAAATTTGGCAATTACCTTTCATTCGGCAATGTCAACAATGATCCCAAGGATAAATTACTTTTAAAATATCTTGCATTTATTGCTCAAACCAAATGACTCCTAAATAATTAAATACAATGCGTTTCAGCGAAATTAACGTCCGTTAAAGCGACACATTTTCATCGCCAAAATTCGAGTGTACTACTACTAGCATACCTGCTTTGAAACGAGCCACTTGTGCACAATATTTAAATCCCGTTTTGTTTAATTTACACTTGATTTTTTCCTTTGTTGGTCTATTAAATTTACTTTTATCTACAATCGAATTCCTTTCCATTTGTTTATTTTCAAGCGGTTCTGCTAATTTTCCCCTCGAGAGCAGATCATGTATGTCACTTTCGGCCATGTTTGTTTACCAAACAACAGTAAAATATAAAGCCGATGTTTGGAACACATCTGCACTTTTCCCGGAAATTACATAAAAGGCCGAGATTCAGAGTAAAATATGAAAATATACTGCACTTTATTGCTATATGAAATACAATGGGGAAAAAATATTACTATATAATAATTGGATATATGCTCCAGATAATGGTAAATTGAACCACTTATTTGATCATGGATCTATATAATTTTTTCATCAATCAGTCATTAAATGCATAAAATATGTATAATGTATTTTCACATAATCTATAAATTTTCAATATTAAATAATGTTATGGATATTAATTCTTTTATTGTGAATTCATCAGTACCATGCTCACATGTGGTTTCATCACAAGAGGCCTCCCATCAGTCTTCTACAGACCAACCACCACACACAGAACCATTACATCAGTCTTGTATGAACCAACCTCCACACACAGACGCATCCCATCAGTCTTCTACAGACCAACCACCACACAAAGAACCATTACATCAGTCTTGTTTAGACCAACCTCCACACACAGAGGCATTCTATCAGTCTTGTTCAGATCAACCTCAACACACAGAGGCCTCCCATCAGTCTTGTACAGACCAACCACCACACACAGAACCATTACATCAGTCTTGTATAGACCAACCTAAACACATAGAGACCTCCCATCAGTCTTGTACAGACCAACCTCCATGCACAGAGGCATTCCTTCAGTCTTGTTCAGACCAACCACCACACACAGAACCATTACATCAGTCTTGTATAGACCAACCTCCATGCACAGAGGCATTCCTAAAGTCTTGTTCAGACCAACTGCCACACACAGAAGCATTGCATCAATCTTGTACAGACCAACCTCCATGCACAGAGGCAGCATACATGCTTTCATCAGTTTTGCATGACAGAACAGAATTTTGCAAAGATGGTAAATAAAAAACTGATGTATTTTTAGTACAAAGTCCTTAATATAATATACCATGCTATGGCCCATATTTTAAGTAAATAGTAAAATTTAATATTTTTACAGTTTGTCTCTATCTTGTTAATATTTTTACAATTGAAAATAAGTCTTTGTATACAAATGATACACTGGAAGACTTGGAAATTTTACTCTAAAAAACATAAGAGATGAAAGTTTTAAAAGATTTGTAGTCCTTTCATTCTGATCAAAGATAAAATGTAAACATAACCTTGTACTGTTTTTTAACTGAGATATTTATAATACATAATAACTTTGTTAGGGAGATTGCTTATATTTGTTTAATATTATGCTTTTACAACTGTGTTGTAATGCAGTCTGTTTGTTCCTAAAACATAAACCCAAAATTGCTGTACTCATTTTAAAGGTAACAATTAACATTGAGTTTGAAACAATTGTACAATAGCTGATTTTATGGTATTTTCAGGTTTAATATTAAAATAAATTAGAATAAAATAAAAATGTGTAGCTCTAAATAATAGTAATTGACTGGTCTTATGGACTGATAAAAGTATATTGGACCTCTTACTTTATTATACATTTAAACAAAATTTTGGTTGATAAAATTGACCATATCTGAATATGTGATTGTATATTATTTCATGAATAGAATTTTACTTTTTTTATTGGTATAAAAAAGTACAATTCTAATTGTCATGCTTAAAAATTATATACTCAAGTGTAAAACGAGTATATATTCCTAATCGATGTTATATAAAGTATCAACACTCTTTATGAGGTCATAGTAAGATTTTTCAGATATTTTAATGACGTCACAATTATATTTGGGTCCTAATTGCAGACAAGTCCTGCAGCTCAAAGGTTTGGTTGTTGAAAAAAAATAATATATTACATGCCCTATTAAAATCGAAATAAACTCATTGGGGGAAAGTATATATAGTGATTTTACCATGGGTTTGCCCTTTATGCCACATTTACTCCTTGCTAACGCTTGAGGTAAAATATTGGACATAAAGAGACACCCATTGGTAAAATCAGTATATTTCAGGCCCCAATGAATTATTTCTTTATACTTTAGTAGCGAATCAGAAAAGCTGTCTCAATTAATCATTCAATTAATGTATCTGATTCATTTTTGCATCAGTAACAGTACCTCTTGTTTAATGTTAACAGAAACATGGCAAAATTCTTGAAATCATCAAACTAGCAAAATTTTTTGGCTTAATTTATATAATAAAAAAATTACTTAAATATGTGGTGTCAATCACTATTTCTCAACCCAACCCTCAAAAATGTATATTCATCTTGCTTAATGGCTGGGTGAATGTTACATTTGCTCTGGTTTTGAGATCCTAACAGTGATTGCATATCAAAGTCAATAACTAAATAATAATCTTTCAGATGGATCCAATTAATAATTGTGCAATTTAGGTCAGAGATATTTAGAGTTAGCAAGCTAAGGTTTGTTAAAAAAAATACTATGTCCCCCGTACTTACCTCCCCCAGGAAGGCATTTTGATTACACAATAATGATCAAAGTAAGGGAAATGCACATATATTTATTCAACATAATGCAATATGGATTAGTTTAAATGAGTGTTTATGGTTAAGAAAAAGTGAGGGTCAGGTTTGATGGGGGGGGGGGGGGTGGTCAGTAGTACATAGTATTCTTCAGCCTTAGTGATTTCTTTATTCTTTATTACCATTTTCAGCTGTGGTTTCATCACAAGAGACACAAGAGGCATTGCATCAATCTTGTACAGGTCAACCACCACAACCACACATAGAGACCGCATCAATGTCGCAGGACAAAACCGAATTTTGCCAATACAAAAAGGGTAAATTAACTAACCTGAATTAAGACAACCTTAATTTGTCTGTTCCCTTCGATTGTTTGTTTGTTGGAATTGCTCGACTTTCAGCAATTTTTTGCAATATCATGGCATCCAGTTTTTATTGGGATGTTCCCTGAGAGAACCACTGACCTTTGGTAGGAAATCTAGCAGTCCTTGTCAATTTAGATTGTAGTCGAGTACACTCTGTCTGCAAGGAGACTGGAACTATTTTAACTCGGTCACTGAGGCCCTATTCCTTTGACACATGTCAACTGAATTTTAACAACTAACAAGATACTACCAATTAAACACATCAATATTTGGATGGAAGAACAATTTAATTTTAGGCACATATTAGATTTTTGATGCATGGATTTTTCCAGGGTTTGATGGCTGTAGACATTTTTGCAGTCGTGCTGAATAAGCATCAGCTCTGAAGCATCAATTGTACTGGTGAAATATAATTGTACAATATAAACAAGTTTATTCAATTGCAGCTTATATTTTTATCAGACAGTGATTAAAATAATATACATTTATACATTTTGAAAGAAATTAAATTTTTAAACTAACTGGAATATGTTTGTTCATCAATAAGTTATAAATTTTCATTTGTAATCCCTTTTAAAAACATGAACAAACGAAAAATGAGTAAAATGAGACAAAACCTTTGCCATTTTTATTGTCTTGCCTGCGACGTAAGTCCCTGGAGGCGAGACATATGTATGGGAATCTGGCGGCAGCTTAAACACTTGGACATCTTGCTTGATATATTTGTAAGCCCAAGCCCTAGGTTCATCAAATTTGGTCGATAGGTAGCTTCTGATGAGTACTTGCAAGTCAGTCACCTGTCACCTGACCTAGACCTCAATTTCACGGTCCAGTGACTACGTTAAAGTTGTTGGGTTACGACAGTTCCTCTAACCACGCATGGCAGGATAACAATATTTGGTACATAGGTTGCTGATGAATAGTACATTACTGTCTGGTAGGTGCCACGTGACCTTGACCTCAATTTCACGATCCAGCGACTACGTTAAAGTTTTTGGGTAACGCTGTTTCTCTGTAACCATGCATGGCAGGATGACAATATTTGGTATGTAGGTTGCTGATGAATAGTACATTACTCTCTGGTAGGTGTCACCTGACCTTGACCTCAATTTTAACAGTCCAGTGACTACTACGTTAAAGTTTTTGTATTAGGACAGTTCCTCTGTAACTATGCATGGTATGGTGACAATATTTGGTATACAGGCCACTGCTGATTACTAATGCTATTTACATAATGCTTATGACAAAATTTATTTTTGTTACTGATGCAGAATGCAGGCGAGACGTTTTTCTGTGTCCACACTTGTTTGTATTACCATTTAATCAAAAGTGGAAGTCTGTATGATCTATACAACACTTTTTTTGATGTATTATTATTTACCAGGAGCACCACTTAATCGGAACATATATGTTGTTTATACTTTCACAGAATTAATTTCATCCATAAAATTTTTATATTTGTTGGGATTTAAGTGACAACATTGACTTTGACTTGATTTTGTCAAATGCTTTTGTCAAATACAAAAGTGGCTAGCGCTACAAAAATGCACTGTTAGATAATAAATGCCAACTAATTCTGACTGATTTTGTGGGCTTATTACTACAGCCTTCTTATCTTATTATGGTACAGTACTTAGAAAAAAAACACTTTTAGCCATCAATGAGTAGTCACCAAACAGTTTCTCGCCTGAATATAGCTGAAATATTGCTGCTCGGGCGTTAAACACCATTAATCAATCAATCAACCAAACAGTTTCCAATCATTCAGATCAGTCG
Source organism: Limnoperna fortunei (assembly GCA_944474755.1). NCBI lineage: Eukaryota > Metazoa > Mollusca > Bivalvia > Mytilida > Modiolidae > Limnoperna > Limnoperna fortunei. The sequence goes on from OX104125.1 coordinate 35,778,165, forward strand.
AATCATTTCCAGTCTATCAGATTGTTTCCTATTTGTCCATCAGCGAATTGATGTTTGTTTGTTTGTTTGAATGATGTTTGCTACCGCTTTCAGCAATTTTTCAGCTATATAATGGTGTCCAGTTTTTATGGGGGAGGAAGCTAGAGTACCGGGAGAAAACCCCTGACCTTTGGTATGAAAACTGCAATCCTTGTCAATTAAGATTTGAGTCAAGTACACCGTGTCTGCAGTGAGACTCGAACCGGCAATCCCAGTGTTGACAGACCATGTGATCAAGAGACAGGCAGATATAGATGTTTGTATTCATCTAGCAAGCTTTTATTCATCTTTTTTTAACATCAGGTAATACCCACATGTTTACTGATAGCAGATTAACAAAAAATCAAAAAAGCTAGGTGACTTATACTGAAAACAATATGATTTCTTTTGTTTTTTAGTCATTTCAGAAATATGGGAGTCAAAGAAATATCAGACAAACCAGACTTTAGGAAGAGTTGGTCCATTTACAATAACTACCCAGTCTATTTGTAATTTGAGGACACTTCTGTCAGATGAGGTAACATTTGTTATCTTGGTTGAAACTTATTTTGCTTTATTTACCAAACATAAGGTTATTAAACAAAATGTTGTTATACATGAAAACAAAAGTTGGTGGACATAGAGATTTTTGGGCTGTTTGTTCATGTGTCTATCCATCTATCTCTCTCCCACCCCCAGTTCACTTTTGCACTGAAGCTTTTTTTATGAAGATGAATTAACATGAAACTTGGTTCCCAGATACAACATGATCAAAATCTCTTCACTGGCAAAATTCTGTAGGGCTGTGCAAAATATTTCAGGCTTGAATGAATTTTAAAAAGGGGTATTTACCAATAAGTGGGACACATTTTCTTGTGCAGTTAAAAAAAGTTAAAAAACAACAATATAAGTAACTAAAAAATTACTTAACACCAATTCAGCAACTTTTCAGCAATGTATTGCACTTGTGTTTTTACTCCTCTTATTTATTTTTTTTTTAAATATTGGACAGTTTAGGCACCAGAAATATCTGTTTAAAATCCTGACAAAAACTGCCAAAAGATAGTTAAGAACACTTTACTCAAGTTGGTCTTGTCCATAAGTTGGTTTTGAACACTCATTCCTTTCTTACTAACTGATCACTGATAGTTACACCAGAACTGAGTGAACACAGTTTGATTAAATACAACTATTGAATCAGTAAATGAAATATGAACACTCATACAGAAATGGCTAATCATATTTCAGAAATTTTGATATATATTTTATGATGTATTGTTTTGAATTTAAAATTTCAGATAATAGATGCATATTTACATCTTCTGACATCCAAGTTAAGGAGATCCTTTCATGTAAATAGTGTATATATGACAGGTATTTTCAACAACACTCCAGTGGTTCATGGACACTTACAACAGGTATTTCATAAATGGCAACATAAAAAATAAAATAATTGAAAGGCTATAGGGTCATTTCATATATGTTACTTAGGAGTGTGGGTCCTAAATGCCAGTGTGAATGAATACATGTTTTTTTATTTGTACATTCTCATTTTACTTAATGTATAGAATCTCCTCACCAAATAATGATATATGAAATTAATCTGATATCATCAACCAAAATTTAATATTATCATGATATATATCTTTTTATTCTTAAATTTTCTTCAAAAATATTTTTTTGATATCAAATACCAAAGGGTTAGTCAATTTTGATAAAATAATTATACGAAATTTGTACATTGTCAGAAAATATAATTTTTATTTATAAACAGAAAATAAAATATTTATTTAGACAAGCCTTAGAAACAGCTTTCAGGCCTGTTTTGCTGTGAGTACAAATAAATAATATAATTTCTGACAATGTACGAATATTGTTTGAAAATGCAACCATAAATGACATTTTATACTTTAGAAATACCAGCAAAAAGTGTACTTTCTAACCCATTTAGGACTATAAATTTTTGGCGTGCATTGTTGTTTTACCTTGACGTCACCGACAAATAATGTATTACACAACATGTCACAAACCAGAACAGACTACTAAATATCGTCAGATGTAAGGACAAGTGTACCAGGAGACTTTATTCGGCACTGCCCTATAAAGCAAAAACTTATACTGCTACCTTTATTTTACATCAAATGTAACTATTGCAGGGTCAGTATTATATCGGAGCTATTCCAATTAAATCTTACCCTAGGGGTTGATTACCAATCAAATAAACATATTTCTAAAATGCAAATCATATTAGAATTATATTTATTATACTTGATACAGATAAATCTATGTGACTATGATCATTTGGTTGGAGCTATTAATGAAGGAGGAATTCATTGGACATTAATGGTATGTATTAAAACATAGTGTTTGTGTATGTGTGTGTACTGCAAGTGACAGTTACTTATGCAAGTGAATTATATTTAGTAATGTTGATGTTTAAGTACTGGTTTAGTTTTGATAATTTCATGCCTCACTTCATACAGAACACTTTTAGCAATTGTGGTAAACAATTACTCCTAAAATTGTCTAGTTGAAAAGACAACAGTTTCTATCAAAATACTAAATCAAAAACAACAAATAGCTTTTACATGTAAACAAATGACATTTGTGCAGTAGAGAATTTTGATGGTAAAGTAAGTCTGCACTGTCTGTTTTAAAGAACAATATCTATTATGAAATAAGATCAAGTGTCCCTTGGACTTTGTTGCAGATTAACTCTCCTGTCTCTGAAAACAGTTTTTAGAATATTGAGCCCAATATTATGGAGTAACGCTAAGGATCCATCTTTGTCCATAAATTTTTTTTTCAATTTGAAAGATCAAGGCATCAAGATAAAGTTCAGATCTAGGTATGTTTTTTTTTTATTTGTAATAAATTGTAACATTAACTTTAATGCTTTCTTCATTCTAGATTGGCTTGGAATTTGTAATAAACAAGACAACTTTTTGTAGGTTATCAAGCCAATGCAGAGGCAGATACTATATTATGATCCTTTAGGTGAAACAGTAGACTCGGTAGAGCAACTTTTGAAAAACTGGTAGTAAGTATTTTCAAATTGTACTCAACAGAAATCAACCACTAGCAGTATGTGTTGATAACTGCAGGACTTTAAAAGAATCGTATGAAAAAGGTGTTATTAAAGGCTTTTCTCTTAAACTGTTGTAAAAGTGATGACATTTACCCTTAACTTTTATTAGATTGTCTTTTACAAAATAAGCATTCTTTAAGCTGATCATAAATACATAATGTCACCAAATAATAATGAATTAATATACTTTCTGTAAGAATGTGCTTTAAACCTTTCCTCCATAATGACGCCTTTTGACACCTACCCCTTTACTCCATAATGACGCCTTTTGACGCCTCTCTGCAATACCCCAATTGTATCACTTCTCACTTACGAACAGACCAATCTTTTGAACTCATTTAATGTGATTCAAGAATACTGTATTGTCTGGCATTATCCGGTGAATTTTTTTTTCATAATATGGATTTTTCTTGGAGAAATTGATGTTTATCGTATAAACAAATGCCGAAAAATTTGTGTGACAATTTTTTCTGTCGCTTCACTTCTTTTGCTTCAAATCGTAATAATATTCCATTTTAGAAATAATAAGAATTATAAAGAGCTTAAATGGGTGTTTCCCTTAAATTTGTATGATTTTGTTTATCATGACATTGACCTTTAAGTTAAAAAAATTTTGATTGAAATTGACAACCCGAAAGTTAGGAACCCAGCAATGTCAAGTACCACTTTTCAATTTACAAAAACGTTCAAAAGTAAATAATAACTACTGTTCCTGTTGTCAAATAAATAAATATTTATAAATTGATTTGATTTGATTCTCCCTAAGTAAATCTTTAGTAAATAAACAGAAGAAAATGCTAAGAAAACACAGTTTTGGCGAAACCCCTCTATCACTTCCGGTTTACCGCGCATCGTGGGCGGAAATTATGAAACGAAAATTGTAACTAGCATAAACATAAAGATATTTTCTAATCTCTCTTGATTTTTTATAAACCGCTAATAGCCAAAATCATATTAAGTCAATAATACATTGGAATAATTTTTTTTTAGATTTAATAATTGTATAAAATGTGTACATTCATAAGTTTTTACCATTAGCGCAACACACAGCCACGCCCACTTTTTACAAGCGATGTACGTGCGTATTTTAATAAATAACTACAAAACGAAAATGTTTGAGATTTTCTGTTGAGCTATTGTCTAAAACAGGGCTAGGGAATGTTTGGCAATATTACTATTCCAAACAATTAAACAGGACTAATATGGATAAGGTAATAGTTTTGCACAAAATATAAATGCAACTCAAACAGTGCATCTAAAACCTACAACCGTGCCCATTTTATGAATACAAAAATGATGTCACTAACCCTCATAACCAGGTGTTATTATCTGAACCTTCTGTGTTCGGTTAGTTTCAGAAGCAACTTTTTACAGATAAAAAAAAATTCTATATTTAAACAAGTCAATTCCTTGTTAGAATTATTTACTAAAAGCAATACAAAATAAAAGCTATTTTTTTTACAATGAAGTGAGATTTAAGAACCGTAGGACCAGATCCATATGATGCTTGTAGAAGGAGTGACAGAAGGACATGAGATTTAATTGGATAAATTTTGTATGTGTAAATTGTTAATTGTTTTTTTTTGTTTTAAATCTTTTCTTTCAAATGATGTTCAATAGGTTTAAGTAAGATATAAATAATACATTCTTGCAGTTAACCAGAACTCACAGTGTCATGTTAAAAATTACAAATGTATGTATCCTGATTTTTTTAATCTTAATTAAATTACATCTTTCACTTCTTGTTCTCCCCCCCCCCCCCCCCCCCCCCCCATGCAGCAACAATGGAAAATGGAGAAGCAAGAGAATTTTTTAATTTTAATGACAACAGAAATTTAGATTAGCAGACTAATTTCCAATTCCACTGTTTCCCCAACAACCTTACAAAACTTTAACTATAGCACCAAATGGAGTTTCGACATGTACCTTTTATATTGCTCAGACATGAAGGTAAAAACTGGAACATTTTTATTAGTTAACTATTAGTTCTTACATTGGAAACTAAATACAAACTTAACATGAGAAGACAGGTGAATATAACATTTAAATCGTGTGAAATAATTGGGTTTATCGTTTTGTGCTCCCCTGACAAGCTTCTAACAGTGGCTTTGACATTCCTTAACAAACATTATGATTTATTGATAGTTGGTTCATGCATATGTTCATTAAGCAGCATTCATCTATGTTCAGAACTAGAACAAGCTAACACAATCAAATTTTGGAAATCATATTCTGTATCTGTATCTGTAGTGGTACATCAAAGATTCTCACGGGGCTACTGTGTGACTGGATTGACCAAAAATATATGAACATTGTGAATGCCACTAAAACATTTGGAAGTTGGGGTAGTAACTGTTAATTTTCCCATTTCAAGCGGCTTCAATGTGCTTACTATGTTTGAAAACTTCAAAAAGGGTCTATCATTCAAGATTCAAGAAGCATGTGATTATACAAAGACTACCCATAACTGTCCATCACTATGCATCCTTATTTAAATCTGACAACCTTCCCAGTAAGTGGGTATCTCTTATCTGCTAACCCAAGGTTAAAGCAGTATGTAGGCATACATTATGCATTTTTAATTTTGCTGTCGAAACATGAGGGAGATGTAAGTTTTATTTGATTTTTAAATCATTAAGCGTTCTGAAAGTATTGCTATGGCCATGCCAATACCCCTACCCGCAAATTAAAAACCTACAACACTTTGCAATGACAAAAACTTTTATTTTATATATATTTTCTAAGGACCATAATTTCATGGAAAATCTTCAGACAGGAATAAAATTCAAACTTAATCTGCAACTCATGATTTTTAAATTCTTATACCAAATATCAGCTCAATATTTCCATGTGTTTATAAAAAAAAATCAGAAAAAATATGTGGCGGACAGATTTGCAAACCTATAGTCCTCTTTAGCAAGGTAACCATTAATTTTATGTGGATATTAACAATCTACTCTGCTTGTTCTATTAAAATACATATTATTTCATTATACAGCAGTAAATTTCTACATGTCCTGACTGAAATCAAAAGATAGACAGCCACGCAGTTGTAAACACATGTTTGTTACTTGAAAATTTCAACATACTGAGTCTCACATTTATTATTTTTCTGTCAACAAGAAAATCCATTAATCTGTTTGACCTTACAGTTGCTAAATAGTGCACTCTTTAGCTACAATTGTGAAACCCCTTCCCCTGCAATTGTCTAATGATTTCTCAGAAAATACATATAAAAGTACTTGCTTTTCATAACTGAAAATAAAATTGTTTAAAAAAATCACTGGATATTAATAATGCTCAAATATAAGGTATAACTGATCATACTTTAATTTAGTTACTGTGTAAACAAGACTTATGGGAAAGACTTCCATTTGAACCCCCATTGAAAATGAATTATTTCGAATGTAAATAAAAGAAGTTGGCACTGGGTGGCAGCTACATTTTTGTACTGGTGAACCCCACAGTGGACACAGTCATGCATTGCCAATTGGGCAAGTGTGAGCCATGTGAACTCCATGTATCTTGTGATAGTCTAATGTATTGCGTTTTTTTATTGGGGGTTCAATTGGAAGTCTTACCGACTTGTGTCACAAATCCTTGTTTTTATTTCAACAAAACAGAAGATTCCCCCCCCCCCCCAAAAAAAAAAGGAAATTGGAATATTTACCTCCTGTTAGAGCTTACAAGAGCAGGTCTCCCAAAATAGCAACATGTTTGCATTGAGCCTACAAACAAATGTGCAAATCTCTTTTTGCTTAATTAACTTGTATAGAATAAACATGACATTATGACACAGTGAAAGGCAGATAGAAGAGCCCTTTGCTATATCCAGCCTCACTGCTATGCTAATAGATAATGTAAGAGTATAAATTATTTCTTAAAATCATATTTACATAAAGTTTTTACCCAGTCATTGACTTAAATGAATTTTCAGCAGTTTTTACACACAAAATTAAAATAATTTTAATTTTTTTTCATTATTTTTTAGATTTTCACAAAAAACTGTTACCATGGAAACACATATTTTTTTATATTTTATGCATGAGTAGAAAGGATTTGGTTCAACCTATTATCCTTGTTATTTTTAGCTCACCTGACCCAAAGGGTCATGTGAGCTATTGTTATCACTTTGCGTCCGTCGGCGTCGTCGTCGTCGGCGGCGGCGGCGTCTGTAAACTTTTTACATTTTAATCTTCTCTGAAACCACTTGGCCAATTGAAACCAAACTTGGCCATAATGTTCATTGGATGGACCTTTACAAAGTTTGTGTTTTTTATTTTGATTGGTAAACCAATATGGCCGCCACCTCAAGACTTAGTTTAACATAGGACCCTATGGGAAAAAAGTTAAAAAGGGCTTCTTCTCTGAAACCGTTTAACCAATCGAAACAAAACTTACTAGCAATATTGTTTAGATGGTCCTCTATAAAGTTTGTGTTTTTTATGGCAATTGGAAATTCAAAATGGCCGCCACTGCAGGACTTAGTTTAACATAGAACCATATGGGAAAAAGTTTTAAAAGGCTTCTTCTCTGAAACCGGTTAATCAATGGAAACAAAAACCTTACTAGCAATATTGTTTGGATGGTCCTCTATAAAGTTTATGTTTTTTTATGGCAATTGGAAATTCAAAATGGCTGCCACCGCAGGACTTAATTTAACATAGGACCCTATGGGAAAAAGTTTGAAAGGCTTCTTTTCTGAAACCGGCCAACCAATGGAAACAAAACTTACTAGCAATATTGTTTGGATGGTCCTCTATAAAGTTAATGTTTTTTATCCCAATCTGATATTAAAAATGGCCGCCACTGCAGGACTTAGTTTAACATTGGACCCTATGGGTAAAAGGTTAAAAAGGGCTTCTTCTCTGAAACCGGTTAACCAGTCAAAACAAAACTTACTAGCAATATTGTTTGGGTGGTCCTTTATAAAGTTTATGATTTTTATGCCAACTGGAAATTCAAAATGGCCGCTACCGCAGGACTTAGTTTAACATAGGACCCTATGGGAAAAAGTTTTTAAAGGCTTCTTCTCTGAAACCGGTTAATCAATGGAAACAAAAACTTACTAGCAATATTGTTTGGATGGTCCTCTATAAAGTTTATGTTTTTTATGGCAATTGGAAATTCAAAATGGCCGCTACCGCAGGACTTAGTTTAACATATGACCCTATGGGAAAAAGTTTTTAAAGGCTTCTTCTCTGAAACCGGTTAATCAATGGAAACAAAAACTTACTAGCAATATTGTTTGGATGGTCCTTTATAAAGTTAATGTTTTTTATGGCAATTGGAAATTCAAAATGGCCACCTCCCCCGCAGGACTTAGTTTAACATTGGACCCTATGGGCAAATAAAAAAAATCTCTATACAACTGGTTAACCAATGAAACAAAGCTTTCTAGTAATATTGTTTGGATGGTCCTATTTAAAGTTTATTGAAAATTACAGGACTTACTTTAACATCCGGGAAATGCCATCTTCATTGCCTATAAAATCAGGTGAGCGATACAGGCTCTTAAGAGCCTCTGGTTATAAATGTAGCATTTATCATTGCAGTTTTCCAGCATTTACAAGATATCTTTATTTTTTAATTAATTTTTGCTAAAAATCCCATGCAAATCAAACATTAAATTATTTTTTATCTATGGAGGAAAGGGTTAATAGAAATATTTTACTATTTTGACATATATTTCCAAACGAATTGTGCTCCGTGCACTATGCCCTCATAGTTTCTCCACCTGCCTAAGAAAACTATTGATTTGGACGTCAATCAATTGTCATTCACGTGAATGGGCAGGGTTAACTTGTAATGAATTATTGATCACTTATGCGCTTTAAATACGGTATTTTTATCCTAGTCTTCAAAAAAAGAAACAAAGCAGCAAATGTCCAGGTTTGGGAAGGACAATCCCAATAAATTTCGTAAGGAATACGTTACATCACAAGATGTAGGTGCATCCTTTAATGTTCCATTAATGCCTAATTTTTCTTTTTGTTATAATTTTACAAGTCAAGACAGTCAGTATAATAATTATAATATTGCATAATGTTGCATACTTTTGGACTAGGGGAAATGTTTAAATGCTGTTTTCTCTGGAATTTTCAAATGTTGTTTACTTGGAAACAACAATGCTAATTGATCGAAGCCAAACCATACATAAATATTTTATAATTTATAATTTTTTTGTTGTTTCAAAATCTTAGTTAGCTGCCATAGCAGGACTGTTTCAATAATGAAAAACTGAATTGTTTTTTTAACACTCGAAATTATATTATTGACTTCAAGATAAGATGGAACTAAGAAAAACAGTTATCATAAATTAAACTGTGGATGCTGTATGATATAACATGATTTTTTTCAGTTTATTTTTGAATGAGAGGTCCACATTTGGATTGGATGGATCAGATGATTTGTGGGAAATTATTCCAGCATTCTCATCGCGACAGATAGATGGTACTTCATGTGGAGTATATATACTGAAGGTATTTATGCAACTTTTTTTGTGAAATCATATTTATTCTCAACATTGACATTTATTGTTGGAATGATGTATATGTAATTTACTTACATAAGTGTGTCTACGTTGCTTTTTTTGAAAAACATAATTTATATTAAAACACAAGTTAAATATTGAATGATTTTTTTATTGCAGTACCTTTCTGTATTATTTCAACAGATTTGTTGCAAAAAATTTACTTATTCCTTCACAGAATTTCTGTGAGTCTTAAAATTTGTTCAGAACTACACAATATTCTTCATATCCCATAGGATTTGCTACAGTTTCAATATACTTGTATAGTGAGCTAATGAGAGTCATCATACTGGTGTTCATGGCTCTGTAATATCTTCTGTCATCACTTTCCATAGTTAGCTCTTTCTGACCACAGAGGGTTATATAGTTAGGCACTATAACTGGGTTGCATGAAACAGCATTCCATATAAACATTAGTTTAATAACTAGGGCTTATACTCAGTACCTCTGGATTACTAGCTAGCCTGCTAACCAAGTTAGATAAGAAGTACTCTGTTAGTGCAATCTATTTTGAATGGCTTTATATATAAGGAGCTAAATAATACACAACTACTTCTCCCATTACAGTATTGATGTAACATTTACTGTTTACAAAGATATTTTCCTATGCCTAAAATTTAGCAATGGCTTCAGAATAATAATTTATGTTTGTTTGTTTGAGTTTTGTTTTAACGCCACTTCAGCAATTTTTCAGCTATATCATGGCTTCCAGTTTTTATTGGGGAGAAAGCCGGATTTCCTGGAGAAAATCTCCGACCGTCAATAGGAAAACTGGCAATCCTTGTCTATTAAGATTGGGTGGCAGAGTGGTAAATTTTTTTGAGTGGTGAGCAATCATTGACCGAAAAACCACTGAATATTTATAGAAAAATCAATTGCACAGGGTGAATATTGAGACAATGATCACAAATGTGGTAGAATACAGATTAAACAAGTGTTTAGACTTGTTCAGTGCACTAGTTTAATCTGAATGCCTTTCAGCAGGATTGATCATATTTCAACATTCACTTTAGGTCATTGATTATCTGGTTTATTACATTGACAAATATTTCATATGTTGCTGGAAACTTTGAGGTAGTGTGTTTTGAATGTTCACTATCAACATTGTCAATGACGTTCATTGTGACGTCACTTCCAGGGATTGAAAGAACTAATTTGATTTCACATGGGATTTACTAGAATTTATTTCACTGAGAAAGTTTGGTATTTCATCGTGTCAATGTAATAATTAATAGACTGAATTCATGCAAGACGTTTATACCAAAAAAAAAATATGTTGCATAGCTTAATAATAATGTTAGTTATATCCACGACTGTAAACAATATTTTTATCTGAGTAATCGCTACTGCAAATATGCATTTAAATAAATCACAAAGTAAAAATACCTATTGTTTAATTGTTAGGTTTTTTAACCTAAAAGTAAGGCTTTTCTTAAAATATAGATGTAAATGACCATTTATTAATGTTATTAATGCCATTACAATAATAGGCTTATACAATAATACTTCTTTCTTAGTGTGCATCAATGAAAGTTTTTGAGCATTTTTTAAAAACTACATTTTTGTAATGGTTCATTCCATTGGATCTTAAAAAGTGCAGTCAAAATTGCTTTTGTATCTTGTATGGACAATGTTGCAAGTCCTGCTACTTTGTTAATTATAGAAATAGTCCAATTTGGTCAGTTACTAGATCTTGTATACATTTCATGCTGATAAGCCATAGATCTTTTATGCAGGGTGAATTTGGGAAGGATTTTCTGGTAAATTGATTTTTAAGCACAGATGGTTCTATTTTCAGAAAAGTTTACTACATGTAGTAAGACAGGAGGGGGTATAAATTGGGAGCTTTGATCACATTACTTGTTTTACTTTACTAAAACTGTTATCTCTGTTTCTCTTTTAAAGGCAGTTATAATCATTATTATAGTATACCTTAATATATAAATTAAATGAGTAGCTATAATTGAAGATTTTAGTTTTTTAGGCAGTTGTAAATTGTGTATATTTAACATTTCAGATGGCTGAAGATATTCTATGTGGAAATACACCTTCATCATATTTAACACCCCAGGATGTCTTAGATTACAGAAAACATATTGGTGCATGCATTCTTGAAGAAATGGGTACTAATCATTTTTACTGGCATTCAATCTGTTGCTGTGGTTGATAATAATTTTTTTTCTGTTCCTTGACATACTTTACATCCGAGTAACTATGACTCAGAAATTCTCATTTATTGCAGATATGACTGCTGTTTTATTTAAATTGACTGAATGAACTTTTAGGCAGCCAATAATTTCTGATAAATGGGGACATCAAGATTTTCAGTCTGTTTGTGTGTCTCTCTGTCCCACCTTAGCTTCAGACCCTTTTTTGCCTACCATTTTAGCGTTGTTTCTACAATTTTTTACTTTAGACTACGCCCAATGCTTTTACAAACAATTTCTACACTAAGACATGAATGCAGTTGAAACAATTTCATGGGCTTTAAAAGCAAACGAACTAGTACTTGAACCTTTTTTAAATGTTAATAAAGTTAAAGAAAATATCTAGAATAACTCTAAATGACACATGTAAAAGTCCTTTTGGTGCTTTACTCTGTTTTATTTACTGGTTAAATAAAACGTTCAATCATATCAGTTAGATACACAAGGTTCTTTACAAATAACAACATGTCAAAACAAAAAGCTGTTGAATCAAACTTATTTGCAAAACTACAATGTCAAGGTAAGAACTACTCTCAAATTGGTCTGGAATTACTGTCTTGTGAATAAAGAAGTAAACAGTTCTGTTCAGCTTTGAAGTTTATTTTTTATTAAGATGACTTCACATACTTCATAAAACTTAATATACAGTTACAACTTGATGAGATCTCTTCACTTGCAAAATTCTGTAGGACTGTGCCAACTATTTCTTGCTAAAATGAATGTAGAAAAAGCGCATAGTGTTGCCAAGACACATTTTCTTCTTTAAAAAGAATTTGAATTTTCTGTTACAAATTTAGATCTGTTGGATAAATATAATCTTCATATAAAACACCTTTATGTTAAATAAGTAATAAAATAAAAAAGAAATAATAATTTCTTAGAGAAACAATATTAACATTGTATATTATTTATCCTTTTTCTTTACAGGATCTTCCAGAATGGGTTTCATTCATTTAGAAGCGGCACTGATGTGTTCTTTTGTAAGTCTTGTGTTGCCGATGATACTATTAGGTTGCTTATTATCATTATTTTTTAAATCAAAGTGAACAAATTCTGCCAATTTTTAAACTTCAAACCTGCTAAAAATCATCACATCATTGGACCTCGGTTTTGCAAAGGTCTGGCATGACTAAATAACCAGCATTACTTTTTAACCAAGTGGCTGATCTGTCTAATTCATATCCATGGTTACTTTTTAGCTCACCCAACTTTCAGTCGAGGGGAGCAATAATGTCATCCCTTTTTATCAATCCATCTGTACCTTTTTTGGAATTACTAGAAAGACGGATTTTTTTAACCCATGGTTTTTATTCTGGTGGTTACTTTTATGATAGCAATATAGTGAACACAACTGTAGATTAATATGTGGGTTGCTTTTCATAAATATGGGGTCGTTGTTTCTCAGAAATTTACCAAAATGTTTATCATCTATACCACTAAAATTAAAAACTCTTTTTTTTAAGCGTGCATCACAAAACACAGGGAAATAATTTAATAATCAACTTTATCATTATCAACATTATATATTTTTAATATGCAACATCAACTGCATGTAACCTTTAACATATTGAAGTACGAACTACAGCTATAGACCTCCGTCACATGAAGCGAGGGAACAGTTCCTTCTTGTTTAAATTCAGCTGGCTCACTTCAAGAAAACAATTGGTATCGAAGGGGTTTTCTCCAGACATGTCACAGTCTGGTAGGTCCTACAAATTTTGTTTTTACTGTCATCAGGACTAATATGACATTAAAAAAGAACTAAAGTTACGATTTCACTGCTTACAAATTTACCTCCTAATAAATGCCTCCTAATTTAATAGTTGCCAGTTAGGTAGGTGTACATTTGTTTTATACCCCTCACTGGTTTTCCTTGCCCTGGAAATAAAATTTTTTAAATGTAAAGGAGGACCATATCCAGTAAAAATTTGCGAACATAATTTATCGTTAATTGCTAATTATTTAAAGCAAAAATCGATAAAATAATTAAATAATTTTGCATATGCAACATTTACTGTATGTAACCTTATATGTGTTAATACTGCGCTATTTCTCTGTGTTTTGAGTAGTCCGAGAATCCTCTGCCGTCCAACACCTTTTTTTCGCATGGGACATCAGAGAGCTCTCCATAAGCAAAACAGCTGATTTTGCGACACGGGTCTGAGTGGGCAAATTTCATCGTGTCCAGATGTTAAAAAACATTTTTGTCCAGTTAAACTATATATAATTCGATTCTTAAGATATTTTTCAATATGAATATAATCATCATGCCTTCAATCAAGCTAATTTAAGCACTGGATTTAAGTCACATTGTTGTCACTTGACTTTTTGTTGAAAATGAGAGCGAAATATCGGAATGTAAGGGTATCGATGGAAATGAGCTTAGAAATGGACTTAAATCATCTCGATTGAAGGTATGATGATTATATTCATAGAGAAAAATATCTTAAGAATCATATTATATATAGTTTAACTGAATGAAAATGTTTTTTAACATCTGGACATGAAATTTGCAGACTCAGACCTATGTCTCAAAATCCATGCACGCTTTAAAAAAGGGGTCTATAATTTTAGTAGTATAGATAATATTCTTTTTTTTAAATTACTTTGTCAATGTGAACTTAATTCACAGGAATGATACTTGTGTGGTCCCTATAAAAATGTTTTGTTTCCCCGAAAATGCAAAAATAATGCCTTGGCTTATTTTGGCCAGTTAAAAAAGTCTGAATGTTGTGTTGTTTTAGCAAATGATAGACGAGAAATTTTTTTTATACCTTGACTAAGCAATCCTTGCTTCTAATTAGCTGAAATTAAAAAGAAAATGTTTGCTTTGAATTTGAAATTGAAATGTTTGTAACTGGTACAAATAGTGTTCTTGAGGTCCGCTTCAAACATCCTAATTTTGTATCGATTCAGTTGAAAAAAACTGGACTGATTGCAGAATTCGTTGTTTTTAATTAGCTGAGTGTTTAAGATTTGTTCCTCTAAAATTAAAAGCTAATGTGTTATGTATCTAAGTACAAGTGATGTCTGTGAGTTCCTCATGAAATATCCTACATTCAACTCAATCGGGCACAAAACACAGCCACCACATCAATGTTTATTTCAGATTGACTGAAATTTGAAAGTTTTCTCCTTTGAAAATACAAGGCCAAGTAAATAGTTACTTTGCATCAATAAAAAAAGAAGTTTAGAAGGAAGTTATAAAACTGCTTTTACATTAAGTTTTTGATTGATTGAAATAAACAAACAAACAAACAAACAAAAAAGGTGATTATGACTACCAGATTGAGGTAAGAGAGGTGCTTTGTAAAGATTCCCATTTTTTAATGATCAGAGTTTGAAAATGGTTGCCATGTGGTATTGTTTGAAGTTATAAAATCCTTCTTTGAGAACAGGTCCTAATAGATTAGAACTTTTTAAACTGTCCTTTACAGAGATTTTTTTGTGTGCCTATTATTGATCAGCAGTCCTACTAGATTGCTTCTCACCATATGTGGTTGTGCAATTTTTATTTTATTTGTGTATCTAACTGATTTTTTCTGGTTTTAAGCAAAATATTACTAGGGAGGTTTGTAAACCCATAATTGGTTAATACCATATGTAGTTTTTGGTAAGTCATTTGTTATAATTTTTATAAGGTGGATTTTTGTTCGTTCTCCTAGCAATACATGGACTACACTATTTCTATTAGGTTAAGGCATATGTACAGGAGCAATTTGATTAAAAAATATGTCATACATGACAAAAATTGGTGGGCTATTGACTGGAAGGATTTTTAGTATGTAAATAATGCATGGTTGATTTATTACTGATTATCTTTTATGAAATTTTTTAAATAGAAACTTTAAATGGAGTTACTAATGATCAGTGGGGTGTCAGCTTTCTTATTTTACATGTAATGTAAGTTAAAAGCTTTTTAGGTATATTACAGACTTCAGGAATCTGAAAAGGATGAACTATACATTAGTTATACACTGCATCAATGTCCATACTAAAGTTGTTTTGATAAATCCTGTGTTGCAAAACAGGGTCTTAAACCTCTTGAATGGAAATTATGGGATAGAATCATTTCATAGCAAGATCTTTTTTTGTTTATTTGAAATGCTAAGGAGTCATTTATTATATTTTTAGGATTGTATGACAGAATCAAATGACTATGTGGATGAGATATTAGATGATGATTTTTCATTTCTTGATCTTATAAACAGTCAGATGGTAAACAAAGCTGATACAATTGAAGTAAGTGATGTTGTATGTAATTAATAGAAAAAATTTAATCAAACCACACTGCAAAATAATTTCTAATGGTGACATTAATTGCATTTGCTGAAATTTGAATGGAAGCTAATTGTTTTTTAATTAATTTCCCGTAACACCTACCTGGATTGTATCTTTAATTTTTATACCCCACCACAATTTTTTCCCTTAGCCACATTTGGATCTGATAAGCCATATAAATTGATACATAGTAACATGCTGAAGTATAACCAAACACACAAATAATATTTCAAACACTTTAACAAAACAAAACCTAAAAAACCAAACAAACCAAGAAATCAAAATTTACATATTTGTTAAGGTCCTAAATCTTAAACAATTGACCCTTGAACAATTTTCTGGTTTGATTCTAGCCATAAACTTTATTTGTTTGGGAGGTGCTATTTTCATGTTTATATTTTTTGTCAGGGGGGACATTCTTTAAAGAATGAACATTGTTATAATAGGTAATGGGTAAACAGATATCGGAAATGAACCTTTGTATCAGTATTGTCCTTAAGATAAATTTTTATTTTACTTTTACCCGAATCCTGTCTTTTAAACATTTTTAAAACAAGTTATTCAACAAAGTGGTTACTAGCTTTTTTAATAGTCACATATATAATGCAATCATTTGCCCATGGCAAATGTGGCACCTTTATGACTAATACAGGGTATAAGCAGAACAAATAAAACACCAATAGTTGTTCCAAATTTCTATATTATTGTTTGTAATGTCTTAAAAATATTAATTTAAAAATACAACAAATGCATGATTTTATTATGTAATTTTTGAATTTGAGATTAATAAATAGTATGAGTTCGAAATAGAGTGTTTCTGAGATGATATTGATCATAGTATTAAAGGGTATGGAACATATCATATAATTATGTGTGCAAAATGAAGATTTAAACAGTTATAGATGAAAGTTATTTAACTCACCTAATGGGTCAATTGACCCATTGTCATCACATAACTTATCAGCAATATATATTTGATGGTCAACTAGAAAAAAATTTGTATTTATGCCAAACATTTAAAATGTTCACCATTACCAACTTATTTGACAGACGACTGAAGGAAGAATTGCTATCGTATCTAAAGCGGCAAAGGTGATTGAAAAAGGGGGGGGGGAATTCCCTCAGTTAAATTTACAAGGCAGACAAGCCGTTCATCCTCACTGAGAAAACATCCAAAGAAGCAATTCTTACATAGCTGAACCATACACTCGATTGAAGCCATTGTATGTGAATGGTTCTCTAAAAAGTTTGTTATTGTATTTGATTGGAAAGGTGGCTGCCTTTGTAAGAATTAAACATAATATGAACCTATTGTGAAATAGATAAAATGGCTTTTTATATGAAACTATTGCACAGATTAAAACCAAACAGCAATATTTATTTTTAGTGCATATTAGTACTTGATTTGTAAATTTTATTAGTCTACAACCAATCAGCTTACATAAAGAAATACAAGATATATTATTTTCTTATTTCGACTGATTGGTTGTAAACCAATGAATTGTACAAATGAATTACAGATATGCAATAATTAATAATTTGTTGGTCATAATTTCTTGTATTATCATCAGGCAAACATCACATTTGGTAAAGATACAGGGGCACACAAGGAACTTACAGAGGGCACAAATAGCAAAGAACAGACTGAAGCAGCTTTTGAACTGGTGGACATAGTATTTGAAGAACAGGCTGATGAAGAGTTGGAAAGACAAATTAATACAGCCATTGAAGAACAGGTTAATGAAGCTATCGAAGGACAGGTGGATGAAGTGAATGCAGAAGATGCAGATGATGAACAGCCAAATAAAGCAGGACCAGGTATAAAGGAAAAAGCATATCATAGACACACAATAGCCCTGGACCCAGTTGTTCATCATGGTTAAATTCTTGGTTAAAACTAATATTTAACGCACCTTCTACGGCTAACCCAGAGTTAAAAACATCCAAAATGACTGTTTAAACTTAAACTGTAACTCAATAAATTTTGACATTAATTACAGGCTACACACCTTTTTTCTAAAATAACTGAAATGTTTATGTTCACCCGTAATGTGCTGTGCCTGTTTTTATGAATAGTCCTATAAAAAAATTACATCATCATGTTAGTTTGTGCAATTTTGTTAAGTAAATGACTGTTTAAAGCTTAAAAGTCTGTTTATTGAACAGCATATGTCTGTCAAAGAATTAAGTGTTACTATGATGTCATTATTGAATTACATTGAAGCATGGAAGAAAGGATAAGATTTTATATTATAGGAATTCAAACAGACCGTGAGTTTTCTGTTTATGTGTTTTCTTAAGAATTGGATAGATTATACACCAGACACATCAGAATATGTGTGGAAGTAATTTAATTAAATATCCTCACATCAGCTATTGAGTTTTAATTCCTCTGACGCTGTCCTTGAAGGATGCGCTGTGTTAGACATTTCTAGCACGTTGACTGCTTGTCTTATTTCCTTTGGCCTAGGTCCACCACCAGTTTTGTTGCTGTCCCTTTTGCTTTCCAAAAAGGCTTTTTTGCAGCTTTTTGTCTTATTGGCAATTATTTGCCATATCTGAGACTTCTTGGTTTGTTACCATAGTTTACTTATTTTAGTGGCATATATCTGCTCTACCTGTCCCATAAGTAAGTCTACATAATTTGTCAAATAAGTCGACCTATTTTATCTTATGTGACAAAATATAACTTCCGTCAGCATAACACATTGATGCTTCACAAGGAATAATATGGAAAATTCCCAGATACTTGTCATAGCTGATTCAAGTGAAATTATACTAAATGATCAATTAAGGACCCTTTTATCAAAATTTTTGTTTGGTGCTGATATAAAAGTGAATAATACCACAGCAGCATAGCAAGTTTTATATAGGTTAAACATTGCAGCTAGAAAAAGGATATTTGCAACCGTAAACTCATAATTAATGTTTTCAAACCTTGATATATACATGTACTGCACAATATTTTTTTTCCCGGGGAATCAATTTCTGTGGTTTGCATGAAGGCCTTAGATCATGAAATTAAAAATACAATGAAAGAACAAAATTTTGTTAACAAAACTTTTGAACAACTATTTGAAAATGTCCTAGATTGGTCATTTATTTGTGCAAGTAATATATAATTTATGTAGTTCCATACCTCTTTTTTAAGCTCAATATTCATTTTAAACGAATAAAAGTAAACAAGTGTCATGTTCAAATTGTTTTTTTTATTAAATGTAGGTATCATTTTTTTGTAAAGGGTATGAAGAAAAATTGACTTCCAAATGTGGGGGGAGATATAAAGTGTTCATTTTTAATGTTAAATAGCAACAAATTAGGATCGGAATTATGAGTTTGATTATTTCTCTGGACATCAATAAAATAATAAAATTAAAGGAAAGAGTAGCTTTATTATACCCCCGATTCCTAGGTAAAATAGTTCTACCTTAGTAAAACAAGTCTGGTAATTTCTTCTTAGGAAAATCAGTTACTCTACTTCTTAATTTGATTTGAGTTTGTAAACATACAATTACATTAATTGATAATATTTTAAAATTTGGTTATTGGATTTAATTATGATATAAACATTATAACTGTGCAGTATGTGAAGCAAATTTAATAAATTTAGCATATTGAAACAGAAAATGTGCTTTAATGTGGTTATAATTTGAAAATATTAGTTAAATTTAATATATAGTAGAAAATAGGAATGTTTGCATAAAATTGTTTTCTTCTCACTTGCAATAGATTTGTCATTTTCTAAAATGAGTAAAAGTCCCAAGGACTATTTTTCGATTCACTTTTTCTAGGCTTCAACAGTAAAATTAGTCTGTTTGTAATTGAGTTCACCTAACTATTTTTACTAGTAAAATATTTCCACTTGCATCTTTTATTTGTTAGATATATCAGCAGTTTAGTGCCAATTTGCAGAATCCAAAATTGCCGAAACCCAGATTGCCCCGTCCAATTAGCAGATTCGCAGTTTGCCGATACCATTAAAGAAAATATTTTGCTTAAGTTCAATAACTTAAATGCAATTCTTTTTGAAATTTTCTTTTTTATATCAATTTAAATTTTTAAAATCACTAATTATTAGCTTTTATATTAATTCAAAACAATAATGACCCAAGCTGATAATTTATAATTGTGCAAGATTGCCTAAATTAAGTGCCCATAATTGTAGGTAAAGTTCAGTAACTTGATTTTTCTCAGCTTGTCATATTTGTTCAAAGCAAAGAATGTGCCAAGCCCATACTTTACAATTTAATAAGCTGATAATTCCATTTATGTCACTTAAATTATTTAATTTATATAATTAATTTTTCACAAACACATAAAACTCTCGATACAATTCTTTTTACACCATTTGGATTGTTCTTAATTTGTTTAATAATATATAATTGGCAAACTGGGAATCAGCAAATTGGATGCGGCAATCTGGGAATCGGCAATTTGGGATTCGGCAAACTGGAATGCACCCATATCAGCGACCAATTTTGATAATCTGCTTTCATTTATATTGTACTTTGAAGGGATAAAAAGTGTTCATTATGAAAAAATCGTGTTTACAGTGAATAGAATTTGTTTTATAAGAAAATTCAGGTCTGTTAAATGGTGTTTTTCATCTACATACTATATATATATATATAAACATGTAGCAAATAAGTGAGAAGTGTTTATGATGAATAGAATTAATTTTATAAGATAATTGATCAACTTTTCTATATGCGTGTTTACTATTCCTAGTATTTTTAGTACCAGACTTTTATTCCTAAATAGTAAAAATAGTCTGTATTATGCATATTTTACTAGGAAAGTTGATACCAGGACTAAATTTACTATAACTCGTTTTATGAGAAAATTCAGGTCTGTTAATTAATGTTTATAGTGAATAGAATTAATTTTATAAGATAATTGATAAATTCTTTATGAGTGTTTATTATTCCTTGTACAGTAAAAACAGTCTGTGTTATTAGTTTGTTAGTAGGAACATTGAAACCTGGATTAGATTTACTAGAAAAAATGATACCAGGACTAGATTTACTAGTAAAATCGATACCAGGACTAGATTTACTAGGAAAATTGATACAACGACTAGATTTACTAGGAAAATTGATACTAGGACTAGATTTACTAGCAAAATTGATACAACGACTAGATTTACTAGCAAAATTGATACAACGACTAGATTAACTAGAAAAATTAATACTAGGACTAGATTTACTAGCAAAATTGATACCAGGACTAGATTTACTAGCAAAATTGATACAACGACTAGATTTACTAGACATGGACTTTTTTTTAACTGGGAATTTTGGTCTGTCCTGTCTAATTTTACTAGGACTAATTTATAGCTTACAAAATTAGGAACAATAGACATATTTTCGAAGTAATATTGGTTTGTCTTGAGTATCACTTGACTATATAGTGAGCATCTTCATTCATACATATCAATGACACACTATAAAAACAGGTTTTGTGATTACATCATAATAATAATAGCACAACATAACATTAAATAATTGATTGATTAATGGTGTTTAACGCCCGAGCAGCAATATTTCAGCTATATTCAGGCGATGAACATGAAATGGATGATAAAATGAACATGAAATGATGATGAATGAAAATGGGATGGGACACAAGGAAAAATAGGGGTAACAGATTTTAGATTGCCACTGGCAAATGGGAGGATGGATAGGGTTGGGCAATTTAGCCTCCTGTAGCGGGATCAAAATCCCTACTCATAGCGAATACTACAGCAGCGTTCTTTAACGTGCGAGGAACGTGGCATTTTCTCAACACGGTGCACTAATATGGTTTGCGGTCAGGTTTTCCGTATTATGGCCTGACAACCCCAGCTTGCCAGGGGTACCCCATTCAACCACCTGGGGCACACATCCCAGTCGGTCTTTAGGCAAACCGACCTGACACGCCGGTCAGGGTACTGGGCGCTATTTAGTCGCCTTTTACGACAAGCTAGCGCGACTGCGGTCTATTCTTTTAGCCACCCGGATCCAGCACGGGGCTTTATGACAGTTGTTATTGCTACTCAACACCTGTAGTGTAGTGACATAATGACCCTTCGGCTAGGATTGCTTGGTTTAATAACAATTTGGAAATTAAAAAAGACTAAAAAAAGTTGTTTAAATCACAATTAATAAATGAAAACACTGAGTGTGTAATTAACTTTTGATTTACGCATTAAGGCTATTATTTAGATGCAAATAATTAACATTCAATAATTGTGGTTTTATTTGTTATTTTTTAAAATATGATATGTTTTAATTACAAACTAAACCCGATCATTGACCACTAATAAACACTTTAGTGTACAATCGTAACCACAGGCTTTAAAATTTGATAACATGTACCCGGTAATAAAAAGATGATTTTAAGGGTATGCTGTCTTTTAGTTTTAATTAATTGACATTGAAAGTTGGACCTATAGCTAGGACAGATAGACTGTGACTGTTATAAAGAACGATAGCCAATCACAAGGCTTAGGCCGAATATGTCTGTTTGTACATTTTTGTTTACTTTGTCACAAATAATTATTTTGAATCTGTCAAAAACTTTTGTGTTATCTGTAACTATAACTGCTTGAACATTATTTCTTAACTAGAGAATTTTGAAACCTAAATAATATTTTGTTGCAGAAATAACTGTTAAGAAGACCAAACCAAAAAGGCCTTGCCCATTTTGTGGTCAATTTAAGCTGCGATTAACAAAACATTTGCAAACTGTTCATAAAACAGAAGAAGAAGTCAAGGCAGCAATGCGATTACCTAAGCAAGACCGAGATGATGTCTTCTGCCTCCTAAAGCGAAAAGGTTATAGTTTGTATAATTTTCAGAAATTGAAGGAAAACAACCTAGATGACAAAGAACTTATTAAGGAAAGAAAGTCAAGAACAAATAAGCCAGAAGAAAGATTAATGTGCTCCATGTGCAGTGGCTTTTTTGTAAAAGACCATATAAGGCAGCACAAAAGCAAATGCAAGAGGGCTGAACATACAACAAACATACCAGCAGGAATACAGCTTGCAGTTATGAAAGATACAAAAAAATATTCTGATGCCTTCATTAACACAGTTTTAACAAAATTTTTGGATGATGATGTTGGAAAATTTATTAGAAGCGATTCATTTATTAAAGATTACGGTTCACATTATTTTAAACTAGTGATATACCGAGTAGACAAATCACAAGAAATAAGAGTCAGCATAATGGGACAAATGAGAAGGCTTGGCAATCTTTTTTTTTATTTTAAAGCAGAGGTAGAAAAAACATTTAATATTGTTGTTTCCAAAGGATCAGATATGTTTAACTCAGATTTATTTCATTGCCTTCGAGATGCCATTATTGAGATGTCTATTAAAGAAGATGGTGGACAAAAATATGGACTGAAAAAATCTATAGCTAGTCTGCTAAAGAAATCTCTGATTGTATTGAATGGCCAGTGTTTAGAGAGCACTAAAATAAATGAGAGGGAAAATCTGGTGAATTTTGAAACCAAGTTAAAATTTTTTTGGATAGACATTTTCGATGATGCAGATTATAATTGCTTAAAAGCTAGGCAACTTGAATTAAGAAAGCCAAAAAGATTGCCCAATGAAGACAACATTATAAAACTTAGGGATTTTATACTTGCTGGCATAAAAGAATTAGAATGTGAATTCCAATATTTCTCTGGTAGCCAGTATACTCAGTTAAGAGACTTGGTTGTATCTCGATTGACTCTACATAATGCTAGAAGAGGAGGAGAGCCTAGTCGTTTGACTATACAAGAATGGAAGGATGCTGAAGAAAGTGCATGGGTAGATAAAAACAGCATCAATAAAACGACTGATCCATTAGAAAGAAAGCTGTTGTCTAAATATAAACTAGCATACCAATCTGGCAAATGTATCACTCAGATGGTGCCATCTCTTATTCCAGATGATTGCATCAAAGCAATAAAAAAACTTGTTGATCCCCAAGTTAGAGAGGCTGCTGGTGTCCATAAAAACAATGCATATACCTTTCCACATGTTAAAAAATCTTTAAATCATGTTTCTGGGTGGCACTGTGTAAGTAACATCTGTAAGCAAGCTGGATTAGATAAAAGAATAAATGCAACAGATATGCGGCATAGGGCATCAACAATTTATGCAAGTCTGGATGTTCCTGATATTGACCGTGATGCATTTTATAGACACATGGGGCATTCAGAAGAAATAAACAAACACGTCTACCAGTGTCCTCTTGGTAGAAAAGAAATAACATCAGTTGGAAAGTTTTTTGACATGCTGGATAATCGTAAGTTATATGTAATAAATTTATTTATCCTGTAAAGGTGGGGAAGGAGGAGGGCATATTAATGTACCCTAACCCTAATTTAGCATAAATTTATAAGGCACACAAATTTCCACCTATAAGATTTTCAAGGCAGAGTTTGATGATAATACTGATTGTACATCTTCTTAGGTTATTTTTTTTACATGGTACTTGAAATGATGAATTGGACAAAGAATAAAACATTTTTTTTCACATCAAGGCAATATGGTTTGTATTGTTTGGTACGACTTGTGTTAATAAAGTAGGTAAGGTTGGTGGGTGTTGTCTAAATTTGGTTCAGTGGTAGCCGAATTCTGAGTACTTGTCATTCTGTCACCTGACCTTAACCCCAATTTCACATTCCACTTATGGGATTATGTCAGTTTCTCAGTATTGGATTCTGACAGTTCTTAATATGCATAACATTTGGTATATTTGCTGATGAAAGGTACATGACAGTCTGGTTAAGGTGTTGACTGGAATAAACCTCAATGTCACAGGCTAATAATGACTAGGATGAAGTTTTTGAGTCTATTCCATTAATAATAAAAATTCATTTATCAAACAGTACAATTGCATATAATAAAGGAACACAAACTTGTTATATCATATTCATCATTCATTAACAACAATAGTAAAAATGCTGTACATGTTTATTGGTATAATATTGACCAAAATTTTTATCAATTCTAACTAATCCCAAGATTACGCTCTCTGTTAGTTCATGATGAAAAATATCTTCAGTTTCACTATTGATCAGAGTAAATGAAATTGTTCTTAGTAAAGATGGGTTAATGCATGGATAAATCATATCGATCACATGGTCAATACTTGCATTTAAACTGGTTTAGTTTTTATATAAATTAAACTGGAAACCAGTACCGGAACTGTTATAAGATACATCTGAGGACCAAAGATAAAATAAACAAAGTGAACTAACAACAGACTCTTTTTTGCTGGTTATCTGGACCGTCACAAAGAACAAAAATATCGGACACATGCCTTTTTAAGTGTTCAGGACGGACGATTTTTGCAGACTTTACACAGTCACTTGTTAATATGAAAAATATATTAATGAAGAAATATTCACACACACACACAATTAAATCTGGATTATTCATAAGGTTTTAAATATGTACCCTAAACTGTAATAGAATATATAATTTATAGTAATACTTCAAACCAGGACTTTTATTATGATTACAAGCAGTGAAAAAACACACAGCATCAGTGTCCTTGGTAAGGAAATTTTAAGATTCACTTTGAAAGAGTTTTCTTAGCTATATGTTACTTGTTCGTATTCATTATAGACTTCTATAAGCGGCTCATAAAGTGTTTGCATTGTTGTTCTGTGCCAAGCATGAGATTTCCTGATTCCTATTGTATCATGTGTATTGTGGTTACATTTTGAAAAAACACTGCCATTCTTTTGGACATTTTGTGATGAAATTTCTTGACATTTTTGTCAATCTATTGCAGTTCCTTGCTCATCATCATTATCAACAATGTATCAATCAGGAAAAGACTCACAAGTGACAGAAGGTATGTCTGATAAATGTGTATAAGGTAAAGATTCTAATTTCTATCATGCCACCACATCAACATTTGTAATATTTAAATGTGAACCATCTTATGCACTTTTGATAATTTGACGATTGAGATCGAGTGCATACAGGACATTGATAGAATCTGTTTCTGTAATAATATAATGAAAAATGGAGATAGTAAATTTTTCAATTGGATATGGTTATAAATTACATGGGGCATTTTAGTCAACATGTGGTTTATAGAAATTTTTGTATCGGTCTTGTCAGATTGGGTTTAAATGCACATAGAATAAATGAAAGGTTTTTCAGTTTACAATTGGCATTATTTTGTACGGAATCTTTTTATATGGAAGCCTTTTAGGGCCATTCAATTGACTTTTTAGCTCATCTGACCCGAAGGGTCATGTGAGCTATTGTTATCACTTTGCGTCCGTCGTCGTCGTGGTCGGCGTCTGTAAACTTTTTACATTTTAATCTTCTTCTCTGAAACCACTTGGCCAATTGAAACCAACCTAGGCCATAATGCTCATTGGGTGGACCTTTACAAAGTTTGTGTTTTTTATTTTGATTGGTAAACCAATATGACTTAGTTTAACATAGGACCCTATGGGGAAAAAGTTTAAAAGGGCTTCTTCTCTGAAACCGTTTAAATAATCAAAACAAAACTTACTAGCAATATTGTGTGGATGGTCCTCTATAAAGTTTGCGTTTTTGATGGGAATTGGAAATTCAAAATGGCCGCCACCGCAGGACTTAGTTTAACATAGAACCCTATGGGAAAAAGTTTTAAAAGGCTTCTTCTCTGAAACCGGTTAATCAATGGAAACAAAAACTTACTAGCAATATTGTTTGGATGGTCCTCTATAAAGTTTGTGTTTTTTATGGCAATTGGAAATTCAAAATGGCCACTACCGCAGGACTTAATTTAACATAGGACCCTAAGGGAAAAAGTTTGAAAAGCTTCTTTTCTGAAACCATTCAACCAATCAAAACAAAACTTACTATCAATATTGTTTGGATGGTCCTCTATAAAGCTAATGTTTTTTATGGCAATTGGAAATTCAAAATGGCCACTACCGCAGGACTTATTTTAACATAGGACCCTATGGGAAAAAGTTTTAAAAGGCTTCTTCTCTGAAACCGGTTAATCAATGGAAACAAAAACTTACTAGCAATATTGTTTGGATGGTCCTCTATAAAGTTTGTGTTTTTTATGGCAATTGGAAATTCAAAATGGCCACTACCGCAGGACTTAATTTAACATAGGACCCTAAGGGAAAAAGTTTGAAAAGCTTCTTTTCTGAAACCATTCAACCAATCAAAACAAAACTTACTATCAATATTGTTTGGATGGTCCTCTATAAAGCTAATGTTTTTTATGGCAATTGGAAATTCAAAATGGCCACTACCGCAGGACTTATTTTAACATAGGACCCTATGGGAAAGTTTTTTAAGGCTTCTTCTCTGAAACCGGTTAATCAATGGAAACAAAAACTTACTAGCAATATTGTTTGGATGGTCCTCTATAAAGTTTTTGTTTTTTATGGCAATTGGAAATTCAAAATGGACGCTACCGCAGGACATAGTTTAACATAGGACCCTATGGGAAAATGTTTTTAAAGGCTTCTTCTCTGAAACCCGTTAATCAATGGAAACAAAAACTTACTAGCAATATTGTTTGGATGGTCCTTTATAAAGTTTGTTTTTTTATGGCAATTGGAAATTCAAAATGGCAGCCACCGCTGCAGGACTTAGTTTAACATAGGACCTTATGGGCAAATAAAAAAAATCTTCTCTATACAACCGGTTTACCAATGAAACAAAGCTTTCTAGTAATATTGTTTGGATGGTCCTATTTAAAGTTTATTGAAGATTACAGGACTTAATTTAACATCAGGGAAATGCCACCTTCATTGCCTGTAAAATCAGGTGAGCGATACAGGCTCTTAAGAGCCTCTGGTTATAATTTGTTATAACAGATTATTAATTTGATATAACAGATTTTTAATTGTGTCATAACAGATTATTAATTTGATATAAAAGATTATTTAGTTTGATATAACAAATAATTTAATTTGATATAATATGCCAAAAAATCACATAACTAGGTTTAATATCTGTCTTGTTAATAATTCTGGATGGAGCTTAACTCAGTTGGATCAAAATGAAAAGGTTGTTTGGTCAAAATGCTTTACTGGCATGACAAGTTATATTGTTTACATTTTTATTTGTTAAAATGATACAGAACATAGTGAACACAACATTCAATGTTTTGATCTCTATTAAATCCTATCTCACTTAACCAGCATGATCTGGATGGTTATGGTCAGTTTCTGGCCTGTTTTTCATGCAATATGGTTGACAGTTGTAATGACAATGTGACTTCACAATGTTACAAAACAGTGGTGAACAAACTATTTTTTATTTTATTTCCTAGATCTTACAATGTATCTCCCCACAAGTGGCTGGATTGATAAATTCAATCTTGGAAATAAGATTAGCGATAGTTACCTATTGTCGTCATTTATTAAATTAATGAGACAATATGTTGAATAATGCTACAATAAAATGTCCATGTATAAAGCTAAATACATAATGTTCCCACAGTTATAATTTATTTTATTATCTCGGTTGTCTGAAAATTATTTTGTAGGACTAAATCTACAGTCAGACCTAGAACAAAATAACAGTAACTTATCACAGGTTCAAGGTTTGTAGATTTGTTTCAATGCTAGTCAGTTCATTATGTTGATCATCCTGCCTTAACTTTTGTGTTGTCCGGTTAGCTAAGGTGACGTGGATCTCCCTTGGCATTATGGTAAAACTGTTTGTTCAACCCCAAAGGATTGTAAATTACTATTTGCATGTTAAGATTTGTTCTTAGTGGTCATTTTTAACTGAAATTAGCTGAATGGTAAAGGGTATGATTCTCTGTAGCATTACTCTTATTATTCACTACCTATTTGAATAAGTTGAACTCTGCACAAATCAATTATTATGAATTGTTGACATCCATCACCTGTTTTTTCTACACAAAAATTTGGCATTTTAAATAAAATAGAAGCAAATCAAATAGTTGTAAACCATTCCCTATTTATTAAGGCACATGCTTTGCAACCTGGCCATTTCAGTCTGTTATGATTTTTAAAGTACTTATAGAAGTTGATCTACGGTCAAAAACACCCTGTTTGGTTTATATTTTGTGTTCATTTGTCTGTTGATATGATAGAATTATCCAGTCTGAGTTTATACTATTGTAATGTATTTATAAGTTTAAAATATCTCATAACTTTAATTGACTGGCACTGGATTTATTTATATATTATCTTTGGAAATGCACAGAAATTCCAATAAATAAAATTAAACAAGCATAAATTAGTTTATAATTTTCATGATTTTCACAATCTTCATTATGTTCTATTGATTTTCAATTTTCTTCTCTAATATGTGTGAATTTTCCTTCTCGTGATGTAACCTTATCATATGTCTGAAATTTAATCGGAGACAGATAAGTAAATTTTTACAAAGCTTATTTCCTAATTCTCCATAATATATTGTTGTAGGTGTTGTATTTATATGTGAATTTATGAATAAATATGTCAAACAGTTGAATAATTTTTATCATCCATACTTCGGTCATCCATTTTATATTGCTGTCAAAAATATCTTCATGATCAATAAGGAAGTCAACAAATATGACAGCATCAAAGTTTTATGAAGATTAAATGGTCAGTTTTAAATTATATATTTTTTTGTGAGATTTTTCTCTAATTATACCCCCCGCAAACTAGTTTGGGGGGGGGGGGGTATATAGGAATCACCCTGTCTGTTTGTCCATCTGTCTGTTTGTCTGTCCGTCTGTCCACATCCCTTGTATGCGCTTCTCCACCTAAACCTCTTGATAGATTTTGATGATACTTTACATGAAGGAAGTACATCATATGTAGATGTGCATGAAGAATTTTCGTCGCTGTCGGATATTTTTCAGGGGAGATAATTGGACTTAGACTTTTTAAATATAGTATTCAGTGCGGGACCTCGTAAGAGCAACTACTCCTAAACCGTTTGACAGATTTTGATGAAAAATTTCATGAAGGGAGTACATCATATGTAGATGTGCATGAAGAATTTTTGTTGCTGTCGGATATTATTCAGGGGAGATAATTGCACTTGAAGCGAAGCGGGGGGTATCCCTTTGTAAGCGTGCTCACAGTCCACACTTGTTATGATTTAAAACCTGGAAATATCATGGTGTTGGATCTTAACTTAAGATACTAAGCTAAATGCATCAATGAATAGTGAGAGGAACAAATATTAGAATACACGCCATGGCAAGATATCATTACAATATGTTTGTTCTTGTGCCGTTATTTCTTCAGAACCTTGTTGTTCAGAATTTATCATGGGTCTCAAAGAAAAACATAATTACAAAAAGAAGTGTTAATCTGATTGCACATACAGAAGTCAGCCAATAAATCGATATGTTGGAAATCCAAAAATGACATAAATTTAATACCAGGTTTCTTGTTTCGGAGGGGTGTTGTCAAATATTTTAAATATTTTAAAGTACTCCTTTTTGAAAGCAAATAAATATATTTCTTTTAGTTTATTTTTCTTCTGCTATAATCTTATTTCTTTTTTCAAGAATTTATAGGTTACTTGGTAGAGCAACATATTTTTACCAAAGTGATGGAGGAAGAACACCTAATCGAAGAGGATGAGGTGGAGACTATTCCAGAAAAACTTATATTTTATAAAGATTTCTTAATGAATAAGGATTTGCAGAAAGATGCAAAAAAGTACTTTACTGAGGATGGTTGGCTTACAGCTATGAATACTATTAATTCAATTACTAGTACTAGTAAGATCTTTGCTCACTTTATACATTTAGAAAAAATTTTGCCTGAAGTCTTAACAGGCTTAAACATATAATTTTATCAGGCAAATCATGATGTATAGTTTACAAAACTTTTGTGTATTTTATAAACACAATTTTGTTTTTAGTGGATTAAATGTCACTGCAGCCTAACATAGCTGTTATGTGAAATTTCTTATTGGTTGTTGAGGCCATTAATTCTAAAATAGTTGATTTGGCATAAGCTGCCTGACCCACGTAAAATGCTGCTAACCCAATAAATTTTTGTGATTGTTCTATGCACCTTTTTGTTTGGTCTTTATAGTATCCCTCACGGAACCGAATCCAACTTGGATCTGCTACTTTGTCCTGCAAGTCAGTGTAACGTTTGATACTCGTTTTGTTCACTTTATGGGTTTCGACCTATTAAAAATGTCACAGAATTGCACCACACTTTGATAGAATTTGTATCTGCAGAAAATATTCTAAATATACTAGCCAGTGGGCTTATAAAAATTAATTGAAGTTTCACGTGAATAAAATACTTATTGGTTATTATATATATATTTACACTGTAAATTGTGTGTTGATTGTATTTTGTGGTTTTTATATTGAGTATTCAACTAAAAATATCTTTAGATGACGTGTGCAATTCATTTGCACATGACAGTAAACACAATAATGGCCTAAAAGTGACCTAAATGTTTCATTACGAATTATGTCTTCATTAAAAAGAATCATCCAAATGTAGAAAAAAAATAGGTAGGGGATAATTTACATACTGAGCTATTTTAAGATTAATACAGTAAAGAAAAAAATTATCCAAACTATTTCATTTATTACAAGTTTACTAGTTTATATTATTTGAATATTTGTTTACTGTTAATAATTAAAACTTCAATTGGGTTATAATTTTTATACATTTTTTAGTTTGCTTTGTACAGTTAATTTTGAGTCAGATTTTTATGCAAAAGAAGGTCTTACTGTGACATTGCCACTATTAAGACATTGGGAAACAATAGAACAACTCAACACAGAAAGACCAACAAAAAGCCTTGATAAACAGTAGATAAATAAATCTGAAGTAGTGTGATAACTCATGTACCACCAATGTCATTAGCGTTTTCGGCAGTATTTACCTACCAATAACATATATTATTATAACATGAATAGAATTTTGCCTTTAAAGAAATAAAACGTGAAACATTAATTTATTTATCTTTATTTTCTTTCAGGAATTCCTACAAGAAAACAGAACAGGGGGTTAAAAGAACTCAAAAGAAAAAGAACAGGTACTATTCAATTTATCAAGTCAATTTTCGTCCCAGTTTGTTTTCCCGCTTGACTTTCACAGTCAGCCATGGTCACCTGATTTGTCCATCTGTTGTCCTTTTGTAACATTACCTCAGAAACTTGTGGTCAAATTATACCCCCACTTGTAAGAGAGGGGGCTATATTGCAATCACCTTGTCTGTCCGTCTATCCATCTGTCCAGTGCAAACTTTTTTAACAGATTTGTTGGCTTCTACTGAAGTGATTGATTTCGAATTTCGTACACAGCTGGAGCATGATGAGTTGTACTGTGTCTCTCCTTTCCCGAGTGAGGTCAGTCAGTTATCTTCTTCCTGTTTTCTGGGCTGGCTTAGACTGTTTCCAGGGTCAAAACAGGGAAATTTTTCATAACAGATTTCGGGGCCTCGGTGGCCGAGTGGTCAAGGTAGTTCGTTTACTATTGATCACGTGGTCTGTCAACACTGAGATTGCGGGTTCGATTCTCACTGCAGGCAGGGTGTACTCGACTCCAATCTTAATTGACAAGGATTGCCAGTTTTCCTACCGCAGGTCGGGGGTTCTCTCCGGGTACTCCGGCTTCCTCCCCCAATAAAAACTGGACGCCATGAAATAGCTGAAAAAATTGCTGAAAGTGGCGTTAAAACACCATTCAAACAAACAAACAAACATAACAGATTTCTGTGCTTCTACTACAAGGATTGATTTCAAATTTGGTGCACAGCTTTAGCATGATGAGTTGTACCGTGCCACCCCTTTCCAGGTTAGTCAGTTATCTACTTCCTGTTTTCCGAGCCGAAAAATAGTCTAGTAGGGGTATTCTTAGCACGACTTGGTGCTGGTCCATGTTTGAACTGGATTTGCAAGAATATTTGCATCATCCTCTGTAAATACTCCTCATTTATTCTAATTGTAAGAAACTTAAGGTCAGTTGAATCTTGCTTTTATAAAGAAAATCTGTTAATGGACCAAATTCAAGAATAGCCATTAACTGCATTTTTGTGTATTTGCACATTAAACAGACAAGTTATACATATACTCTTAAACCATTAATATTTCATTTGTTAACACAATGAAGTTTCTTTCCTTAGTTATAAGAGACTCATCTGATTCTGAATATGAGCAAGATGAAGATGAGGCAACATCTGACAGTTTCGAACCAGTTGAAAGTGATGCAAGCATGAAAGGTATTTAGTCTTATAATCTTATGATAGAAGACATCATATTTAAAAATTCATACATATAACCAGCTTCGAAAAAGAGGGGGTATATTGGTTTACACCTCTGTCCTTCCGTCTGCACCATACATGACCTTACCATGATGTCCTATATTGCGAGAACTGATTTCATGTCTGTTGCATATCTTCTTCCTGTTGCCCGACTTTTTAACATATAGTTTTCTCAGCAACTGCTTATCACAACCACTTGAAATTTTATATGTGACCTTACTATGTGGTCCTTTATTGTTAGTACTGATTTCAGATCTGTCACATATCTACTTTCTGCTTTACCAAATTAGTCCATTCAATGATGTGAATACCAGGGTATACTGCATGAGCAGTAACACACAGGTTGGTTCCTGGTTTTTTTTCTAAGACCAAAGGTTATTGTGCATAAATATTAGGTTAAGAATGATTTAGGGTTTTATGCTATTTGTTTTTCCAGATAAACAACCATTAGAAATATTCACTTTGCAATATTTTGTTTTCCTTAAAAAAACTACTTGGTAGATTTTAAAACTTGTGGTTAAGGCTATTGAAAGTCAGTAGTGTTTATCATTTTACAATTAATGACTTTGATAAAGGTCGCTGTCAGGGTTTATTAGCCAGAAAAAAAATAGGCGAGGTGGGGGCTTAGAAATCTTGATAGCGACCATATATCAGACAGTATTTTCATCGCTGTCAGATATTATTCAGGGGAGATAATTTGACTTGAAGAAAAGTGGGGGTATCCCTTTGTGAGCATGCTCACAGTCCACACTTGTTATTACAGATGATTCAATGACCACTAAAATTGAAATTTATAGTAATGTTGAAACTGTCATAATAAACAAATTTTAACTGGACAAAACCAGGTCAGTATTGTACTCCGTTTGACTGCTGTGCAGCGGAATTGTGCAGCAGACAAAACTGTATATGTTATTATGTAATTTTAGTACTAATACGATTAATCCTGACCCAAAAGTTGTTATAAGACCATGCAAAAACACGCAAAATTCTATTCATGTAATAATAAATGTAATATTACTAGATATGCACTCTTAAGTGGCATTGTATAAGTCACTGCCTTATTGCTGTTGCTGTTTTTGTTTGTGTGCTTATGAATGCTGACAAACTTATCAATCAATCCTAGATAGAGATATTCTTAAGACATGCTTAAATGGTCCTCGTTGCTCTACTGAAGGATTAGATCCAAGTCTTTGTGAGATAACTTGTCTAAAGAGGAAGGGACAGCAGTACTAGTGAGCTAGGACTATAGCACTCTAATCACTGGATTTCTCACAGTATACAATGGTCTTCTCCTAAAAAAACACTAATTGCTATATACATGTTTAGCTGAAAAATAGTTTTCAAAATTTCAAACAAACCAACAGACATTTTAAACCAACTTGTCTTGTTCTGGCCCTGATTCCATGAGAAAAAATCTTCCATGCAAATTTTTTGTATTCTCAATTTCATCCAATTAAAATTTTTGATTTCCTCTGTTGTCATGGTAACAGAAAATTCTTAAGCTGAGCCAAATATTTTAACTTAAAAATCTTTGCCTTTTTTAACTTTTTTTCCTCAATTAAACATGAATTTTAATTTACTTACCTTGTTTTTTTTCCAGCACTTCCTACAAGAAAACATAACAGGGGGTTTAAAGAACTTAAAAGAAAAAGAACAGGTACTATTCAGTTGAACTGGTAAATTTTAAAGGAAAAGGCTACATTTTCCTTTGCCAGCTGGGCTCCTAGGCTTAGAAATCTAGGGCCTAACAATATACTTAAGTGCTCAGCTTTATCAGTGCAAGTGTGTTTTTACTATGACTTTCTGCGTGATCATGTGCACAATTTTTATTATATTACCCCATAAAGTCCATATTATTATATTTTAAATCGGACATTCATCAACCCTCTTTATTCTTCAAAATGTGTAATTTATAAAACTATAACTTTTTTATTTCAAAATAAATAATGCATGAATAGCCACCCATTACTTTAAATATATGGAACAACTAGATTAAGGATTTGTGAGACAGAAAAAAACCTGCTATAGGTGCTGAATAGATATAATATATTAAAAAAACTGAAAGTTTGATTTACATAAGCAGTGTCTTCGATTCTCCATTTTATACTATTTTACTTAGGTCACGTTTTAATATTTTTTTAATTCATAAATAACTGCATTAAAACTTCTAACTTGCTATGATAATTAGTATTATTATACTTTACTATGGAAACCAGTTCAAAAATAAATTAGATATAAGAAGCCATCACTGTTTTTTTCTTGCTATAACTGCGTGTGGTTCAAATAACTGTCTAGGAATTTGCACATAGGCAAAATAACTACATGTAGTTATTTGTTTGACGTGCCAAAGAGCGCCAAATTTGAAAGAGGAAATAACTAGTTATTTGTTCGAAATGCAAAAGCAAGACAAATTTAAAAGGGTTACTCTGTTATAACTACACAGGGCTCTGTTCTTTTTTGTGTTTAATTCAGTATAATAATACAGTTATGGCCTTTAATTGACTTCAGGTAATATCAAATTATTGAATCTTGAAAGAGTTATTTAATAATTATGAATATTACCATCATTAAAGGCCATAATTATATATTGTTTAAATGTATTTGTTGTCTGTCTTAGTTTTAAATTATTATTACAATCAATGTTTTCTTTATTATACCCCTGCTTCAAAGAAGAGTGGTATACTGTTTTACTCTTGTCCATTTGTTTGTTCGTTCATCTGTCATTAACATAAGTTTCTGTCGCCGTTTTCTAAGCAACTATAGGATGCAGAAGCCTGATATTTTGCATATTGCTATATCCTATAGTACCATTTATAGTAGTAGTCATCTACTTCCTGTTTACAGAATTCTTAGATTTTTACACATGATTGACATACATGCAATATTTTTGTGAAAGTGGGAGTATCACTAGTAAGCAATAGCTCACAGTCCACACTTATTAAACTTTACAGTAAATTTTATTGTTTCCTTGTAAAAACTTTATGAATACACAAATTGATTTAATTAATGAGTAAGTAGAACTAGAAATAGATAATGTCATCAGTAGGTAAATTTCAATTTAATATGTTAAAAGTGACTGCCAAAATACTTTTATTTTTAACTCTTGGCAGTTGTTATTTCATCAGGAGCAGCATCATATTTTCAATATCTGGCACTGAGTTCATATCCACTCTAGAAATTGCTGTATTTTATTTACTGGTTTCCGCTATTATTTTTATTTAACGCTAAATGTACAAAGGAAAAGTCATGAGTGATCTGGCTTACACTTTTATCATTCCCTTGAATAAAAATGACTATTTCTGTTGGTCTGTCTATCATAGTTCAGCCACTTTCACAAATATAATAATAAATAATATTTTGCTTGTAAATACATTTGTGAAGGTGTAAAATGCATCTTATCATCCAGTTATTTTGGAGCTGATAATTTGGTCATCACACTTAATTTGTTATGTGCGCAAACTGCGTAATAAGGACACATGCATCTGATCGCCCAATGAAAATTTCAATTGCATTGAAGACTGGACGACTGTTAAGTTTTTTCCCTTGTTGTTTGACTTTAAGTCACAGTAAGCTATTGTCATATCTTTTTGTCCATCTATCATTCTTCTTAATCATTTTTACCTCGGAAACTTTTGGTCAAATTTGCAAGAATAATATTTGAATTGTCCTCTGCAAATATTCCGCATTTCTTCTAAATTGCATGATACTAAAACTTTCTTTTTGTAGAAAATCATCTTCCATTAAGCATCTCTTAATGGACCAAATTCAACAATAAACTTGCAATTAACTGCAGTTTTGTGTATTTGCACAGTAAAAAGACAAGCGATACAGATACACTTAAGCCATTTGTTAACACAATGAAGTTTCTTTCCTTAGTTATAAGAGACTCATCTGATTCTGAATATGAGCAAGATGAAGGTGAGGCAACATCTGACAGTTTCGAACCAGTTGAAAGTGATGCAAGCATGAAAGGTATTTAGTCATGTAATCCTATGATAGAAGACATCAGATTTAGTCATTCATATTTTTTTTGTCTAAGAACAAAGGTTATTATGCATAAATATTAGGTTAAGAATGATTTAGGGTTTTATGCTATTTGCTTTTACAGATAAACAACCATTAGAAATATCCACTTTGCAATATTTTGTTTTCCTTAAAAAAAATTGCTAGATGTTTAAAAGTTGATGTTAAGGCTAATGAAAGTCAGTAGTGTTTATCACTAGATATGCACTCTGATCATCTACTTATGTTTTTATTAGTGGCATTGATAAGTTAATGCCCTATTGCTCATGCTGTTTTTATTTGTGAAGAATCCTGATAAACTTGTCAATCAATCCTAGATAGAGTTTTCAAAACTTCAAACAAACAAACAGACAATAAAAATTTAAACCCATTGTCTTGTTCGATTTTATACCCTCCATTTGGATATGAGTGTCCATCCATATGCCCCTGTTGTGTCTATGTAACTTAAAAACATGAAAATGGATTTTATTTAAGCTTTATACAGCTGTCAAGTGCTACAAAATGAAGATCATGTTATTTTTCATCACAATCTAATTTGTATTTTTTTTCATTAAGGCCGATTAAAAAATTGGTAAAAAATTTGCAGTTGTATAAAAGATTACTTGAAAATGGATTGTTAAAACTTTTTACAGCTATTAAGTAGTAAATGAAGATCAATTTGAATTTTCAGCACATTCACATTTGTAGTTTCTATGTAAAGCCAATTTAAAATTGTTTCTATAGGTCTATAATTCCAAAGTCCAAGGTTAAGGCAAAAATTGTTGTTATACTCAGCTCTTCCTGTAGGCTAATCTAGTAAAATGCATTCATGGATATTAACAACATGTTGGGTTAGGTATCATTTAAGGTCCTATTAGAAGTATGTTTGTTACTTTTTAATACCCCGCTCAACAGAGTCGGGGGTATATAGTGGTCCTCATGTCCGTCGGTCCGTCCATTCGTCTATCCACATTTGGTTTCCCAATGATAATTCAAAAATTTTACATCCGATTTAAATGAAACTTTGGGATGTTGCTATATATCAGGTTGGTAAGAAGCCTATTGATTTTGGGGGAAATCCGTCAAATTTCAAGGTCACAGTCAACGAAAAGCGTTAGAAATTTTAACAAAAAAGCTGTTTCTGGACAATAACTGAAAAAGTGTGCATCCAATTTGAATGAAACTTTGGGATATTGTCATATATTAGGCTGGTAAGAAGCCTATCAATTTTGGGAGAAATCCGTCACATTTCAAGGTCACAGTCCATGAAAAACGTTAGAAATTTGAACAAAAAAGTTGTTTCCGGACAAGAACTCAAAAAGTTTGCGTCTGATTTGAATGAAACTTTAGGATATTGTTAAATATCAGGTTGGTAAAAAGCCTAGTGATTTTTGGGGAAATCTGTCAAATTTCAAGGTCGCAGTCCACAAAAAACGTTAGAAATTTGTACAAAAAAGTTGTTTCCGGACGACAACTCAAAAAGTTGGCATGTGATTTGAATGAAACTTTGGGATATTGTTATATATGAGGTTGGTAAGAAACCTATCGATTTTGGGGGAAATCAGTCAAATTTCAAGGTCACAGTCCACGAAAAGCATTAGAAATTTTTTTTTTAATTTTTAGAAGTAATACAATCTATTATAGTTTATGGATTTTCGGGGTTTCAAAATGTTCCTTATTCTCCCACCCTAGTGTAATTATTTTTTTAAAAACCTATGGTATTTCAAAAACAAAACAAATATTCAAATGAATGTTTATTATTTCAGATGCAGCAAAAGTTTCAAAAGGGCATTTTAAAAAAGGTAAATATAAGTTCATAGATTTTTACTTTATTAAACATTTAAATGGATATGCACCAAAGAGTAAAATCTTAAAAGTTAGTGGATAAACATATACTCGCCTTTTATTATATGGGTCGAAGCAATGCAAAGAAACTCTTACTTTGACTGTGATCCAAAATTATTTTTTATCGTAGTAATTCTTGTATGGTAAGGCATTAAAGCAAAATTTAGTTGTTGATCTGAATTGTCATGTACACATCTATGAGATATTGTGAATAATATAAATATTGTATACTTATTGACTGAGTGGAATTGTAAGTTTAATTTTCCTGAGGTAAAGCCGAGTGCAATAGTGAAATCTGAGGGAAAAATTAACTTACCATTCCCCAAATATCTAGTCTGTAAATGTTTTATTATACCCAATGCACAAATTGCTCAAATTGTTGGCAATAACTGCTAACAAATAAAATAAAGGTAGCATCAAGGTAGCTTCGAGGTCAATATAAAAACAATTGGAATGTTAACATTTTTTCTAAATAACAAACACAACAATGTTACAACAATTAACCAGTCTTTAGTTTGTAGCAGGGCAATTGTTCTAAAAACAAAATGTTCTTGCCCGTCAATAGTTTGACCGAACAGAAAATGGTTAAAATAGCAAATTTATTGCAAATATAAATTCAATGTAATTTTTATACTGAGGATAAGTAATTTACTAATATTTTGCAGCATTTATGCCATTATTTATATATTTCTAAAAAGCCCAGAAATCGTTCATTAGAAAACTGGAATTAATATCAGTTTATATATTTCAAATTCCTGTTGTCAAACGTGTGCTTATTCATTGTATTCGATATACAAAATTTGTATATATGTGTTGGTTATGATGAAAATGTTAATTTTTTCTTGTTTATTTTTGTGCATAATTGTTGATACGATGTGTGAATATGTATAATTGTATTACGTAATTTTGTCAATTTCCTCATAATCAATATGATTTTTGTGCATTTTCATGGAGGATACTGTGTAATTAATTAAAACCAATTTCAACAAATTTACAAAATTACTTAAATAAATACTAATTGATGACTGTTTAGTTATGTCATCAGGATGTAATTGTTAGGGATTAAATTATTAAATATAAACTTAGCATTTTATAGGTATGGCTTCAATCTTCACACCTTTCACCGGAGCCATCAATCATTTTAGTTACTTAACATTCATGGTTTTTTCAATGGATTTTACAACTGGAACAGATATTTTTAGTTTTTGTGATCTTTTGATAAGTCATTGTTCTAGAAATTAAGCATTTTAACATTTATTTTAAAGGGGAAAGTTCAGTACTTTATAGGTGTTGGAGAAATCTGCATGTTCATGTTAGAGCAATCCAAATTTGAGCTACTTAAGTTAACAGAATGCTGTCATGGTTTCCTGATGCTTTGGTTTTTTTTCTCTAAATAAACTATCAATCTCAGATTTGTATGAAACACATAGTTACCAGGAAAAATTAATGTATTGGGTATTCATTTCAATTTTAATTTTTAAAACTTTAAAATTATTACTTGTTTGTCAATCAAGTCAGACTAATTAATCTGTTTTTGGTAAAGTTCTCAATCATTGTTAGATTGGGCATTAAAATTACAGTGTTTCCCCTGGCTCAACACCCAACTATAGGTTTTTGTTAAATAACAAAAACAAGTTAATATTGATTAACTAAGGGCTGTCCCCAGGGCAGGATGCAATCGATTAAAATAATGGGTAGGTGAGGGATACAATTTGAATATTGAAGTTTGTTGGGCGGAGTATCAAAAAAAAAATGATATAGGAAATTTGTAAAGGGGGGGGGGGGGGGTTAAATTTTAATTTAAATCTATTGGTGGTACCTCTTAATTTCAAGTGTGCTCTGCCCCAGGAGACATTTTTATCTTATTATTTGGCAAATTCTTGGGGTAAGGTGGTGGTTGGGGAGGTAAGGGACACATAATAATACATAAGCTAAATATTATTAAAATAACATTGTACTTATTTAGATTTTTAATAAATTGTAATTGTAAATATGAAATACTATTATAACATATTCTCAACATTTGCTCTATGAACACTTAAATATAATTGTTCATGTATATGAAACTAAAAATAAATGTTCCTTATGATTTTTTATGTGTCCAGAATTAGTAGTACATAGTCACAAAAGGGTAAAAGTATCTGAATTGTTCTAGCCTGGTTGTTGAACAATATAACATTCTTGTATTTTTAATCTGTTTGGAAACTATTTTGCTATACGGCTTACAAAACATTTTCACTTTTTTCAAAGGCATAACTGTAATAGTGAAAAATTTGGGTTTTAAAACTCCATTAAGACATTATCTTAAACTTTGGCTTGTGTCCTTGTTGGAGAAAATGGTCAAAGTCAGTTAGTACAGTTTTAAATGGTTACGACTAACACCACATAAAAGTTAATGTCTTTTTATTGGCCTAAAATCAGATGAGGGAGGTATTTTTGACCAAGTTGGCACTTCATGGTTGAGTTGCATGAAACTCTGATAATTGTATGGTGAGGTCCAGCAGGCTCATGCAGTTTTCAACCAACACCTCTGAAACTTCACAGAAAGGTTGCACTTGAATTGAAGTTGTGCACCTGGAATTATGGAATTGTTCGAGGATTTTTTTTACTAATTTTCCATACTTGGGAACTTCTGTCATTTTTCAGGTTTTTGCAAAAGACAGCACCTATTTTGTGTAATCCACTCCTTCCTTTCTTCCAAAAAATTGTAAACCATTCCCTATTTATTTAGGAACTTGCTTTGCATCTTAACCATTTCATACTTTTGCATTTTGTTTTTGCTTAATCTGCATTAAATGTAACTGGTTAAACTTACGTTCATTTCAAATAATGAACAGTGTTAATATGAAACAGTTATTTAAAGGTTTTTTAATCCAGTATACCAACTTCAAATTGTGACTGTTCATTTGTTTGGTTTGTACAACTTTGGTTATATTATGATGAAGTCAGGCAAACTTTCAGAAAGAATGGGTACCAGTTTAGTGTAAACTAACTCGTAATAATCAGATCACCTGATCTCATGTAATTGCCTTTATTTTCTAGACATGGTAACATTTTTTGGCAAATTTTATGGATAATAGACTTTAATTGTGACATGGTATTGTGTGATGCACTCCCTTTGGATTTAAGTGTCCATCCTTCCTCGGTTGGCCAGATGATTTCTTGAAAAGGTGTCAATTGATTTTGTGAAATTAGGGTGAAGTTCAATTTACACCACAATCCAATTTGTAGTTGTGTATGGTCAATTAAAAAAACCTTGATAAAATTGGCAGTTTTCAAAAGATTACTTGAAATCACTTTATATAGGTACAAGGTCAAGGTAAAAATTCTATTCTGAGATAGACTCGTATCTTGCTTGGCTGTTCCTATAGGCTGATTTGTAATTCAGTAAAATGAGTTCATTGATATTTAATCTATGCAACTTGGTGGGGTATCATTTAATGTCCCATTAGATGCCTTATTTTTGTGTTAAAAATTCCTCTTACAGTTTTTTGACAAAGACCCTAAACATTCTTTTAACAAATTGTATATGATTCCTAGTTTAATAAAGCACTTGCTTTACAATTCTGATTAATTTACATTTAAATTTTTGTCTAAACTTTATACTTTTTGGCCCTTATTATACAAGTTAGCAAAGTTATGAGATTTTTCTGAATGCAGAGTTGCACTAGATTCAGAAGCCGATCGAACCTTTTTTATTTTGCCCAACATTTGTGGAAAAAAAGAAGAGAGATAAAATCAGCAATATGTTTGAAGAAAATGAATGTGG
Source organism: Limnoperna fortunei (assembly GCA_944474755.1). Classification (NCBI taxonomy): domain Eukaryota; kingdom Metazoa; phylum Mollusca; class Bivalvia; order Mytilida; family Modiolidae; genus Limnoperna; species Limnoperna fortunei. The sequence continues at coordinate 35,821,128 of OX104125.1, forward strand.
GTTGCCATGAGAACCTTAAATCTATTTTATTTGGCCTTATTCCTGGGAATATAATGCTTCTCTCTTAGATAATATTGATTTGTTTTAACTCTTGTTAAGCAATCGCTGGTTGATGGGACATTCATATATATACATTTGAAACATTTGAGGATGGTTGATAAATAGATAATGAGGATTATACATATCTGACATATGTGCTATATGAAGTCATTCTGTTCTTTTTTAAGGCAAGCAAAAGTTGTTACAGTTTTTTATAGGACATATATAGTAATTTTTTTATACAAATGATTTGATTTCAGCTCGAGCATATGTACAGTGGAATGAGAAAGATCAAAGAATTGTGAAAGAATTTTTTTATGAGTACATCATGGACACATCTTCACTAGACTCTAAAGGTTCATTACCAGGTAAGCTGTGGATGAAATATAGGAGAGTAACATGTTTCTGTTTGATTAATTAATTAGAATTAAAATAAACATACTGTTCTCAAGAAAATAGATATGTAGGGCTAACAAAAAAAATAAAAGGGGTGGAAGATATATGCTAGGTATCACAGAAACTTTTAGTGAAAAAACAATGACCTCAGGTATTTTCTACCTATGGCTGAATCAATTCCAAAAATAGATAACAGCTGTTTAGAAAACTGCTTTAATCTTTTTTCTTTGAAGCTCCTAATCAGAAAAAGCTGGACATTTAAAATGCAGCTATTCATGCGTGACTCAGGTAAACTCAAGGGAACAGTATAGGTATACCCTATAATGGTCTATACAACACAAAAGAAATAAGCCCAATCGCATTAAGAATGGCTTATGTTAATATTTCCAAATTCTTTTGGGGGGATGTTTTTTTGCATGTGTTTAAATTTATGCCTCACCCCCTTTCCATCCTGAGTCATGCAGGAATAGCTGCAATTTAAATGTCCAGCTCTTTGCATGATAAAGACCTTTTTTTTAATTTTAATAAAAGTAGGCTTGTTTTAGCCACTACAAAAGGCTAAATTTTTCACACCTACCCAAGCCCTAGGGCTGTAACGATAAACCTACCCAGGATACGATATGTATCACGATACAAGGGTGATGATTCGATAGATTTCGATATGATTCATATTTTTGTTAACTTCAGGGAAGCAAAATATTTAAACCCTCATTATTTTGGTTTGTCATCTAGCCAACAGCTTTTATGTCCATGATTCTATTCAAGGGGCAGGGCTATGCTAGTTCAGAATTTGACTTAGAAACTTGTCCTTTTTAATGAGGATAAAGTACCAACAAATGACCAGAACAGAATGATTAACTTAAAAGTCTTCTTATATCAAACATTTCCATATATAGTCAACATTGCAATAAAAAAAAAAATTATGGGAATTTTGACACAAATTCGTTTACATAGCAAAAGCAGGAAGTCATATTTGAATGAAAGGTGACATAGGATAACTGTTCAAAAAGATAGGGTGACTTAACTTTGCTTTTTGTTATGGTGAACACAGACAAAGTGGGACCAGGATAAGGCGAGCTCAGGATTCAAGCTGTGTAGTGAAGAAAAGCTATAATTTTTAGTTAACATTTAATTGGGACAATTATTTTATAACACACAAAAAATTTAATTGTCAAAATTGTTCTGAACCTAAATCAGTGTCGAAGCATACCGAGAATCATCGAAACTTCGGTGAATTGTTTCACCTCTACCAAACCCCATATCTCACCAGTGGCCTTCAAAGTTTTTGACCTTTAATCTGTATTTTCCAAATTGATATGTTGTTTGTAACTTGTTCTCCTCCTGAGTATATTTGAAATACTGCATGCTGGACATGAAGCAGACATCCAATCAAATAACCCTTTTAATTATCTGAAAAATAAAGTCTTTTTGAAATAAAATATCATTTTGATATTAGATATGAAATATCCTTATATTATAGAAATTTATGTTTGTTACACAAAGCCTCTGTTAACCTCATGCGTTGATTAATAGTTAAGTTATATCACTTGTACATGAGTATAATATGATATGATATGTATGATAGCAGTTTTATGATATCTTGAGGTAATCTATACTTAACAAAATATAGAATGCATTTGTTCAGTATTATATTTTTTTATTGACAGGCAAGAAAAAGATCATCGCTTTTGTAAACAGGCATCCAGAAGTTTTGGCAGATATATCTGATATCAATAAGAAATTACAGACAATAAAAAATAAAATTATGAATGAGAGAAATAAAACAAGAAGATTGTACCAAAACAGAATGAATAAATACTGCAACTGAAGGTATGATAATATATGGTTAAAGTCCTGTATGAAAATTGTACTAAATATTAAAATGAATTTATTTTATATATAGATGACTTGCTATAATTTTTAAAGCATGAAACTTTATGAAAAAAAAATGTAAATATTATTCTGATGAAAAAGTTCTTATACCTAAAAGAGCGTTAAACTTTTGTTGTCATCTTTCACTTTTTGAAACAAAATTATGAATAGTAATTAAATGAAATAAAATAAACTATATTTCAGTGAGTTCTTGAGTACTTAGGCCCCTTTGTCTGATGAACAATATGTTTGAGAGAAATCAAGGTTTGTCTTCTACTTCACCGCCAACAGTCATCTACCTGACTTCACCATCTGTCATCATGGTTTGATGTACCTGAAAACACCATCTGTCATCATGGTTTGATGTATCTCACTGCACCATCTGTCATCAAGTTTGATGTACCTGACTATACCATCTGTCATCATGGTTTGATGTACCTGACAACACCATCTGTCATCATGGTTTGATGTATCTCACTGCACCATCTGTCATCAAGTTTGATGTACCTGACTATACCATCTGTCATCATGGTTTGATGTACCTGACAACACCATCTGTCATCATGGTTTGATGTATCTCACTGCACCATCTGTCATCAAGTTTGATGTGCCTGACAACACCATCTGTCATCATGGTTTGATGTGCCTGACTACACCATCTGTCATCATGGTTTGATGTATCTCACTGCACCATCTGTCATCAAGTTTGATGTGCCTGACTTCACCATCTTTCATCATGGTTTGATGTGCCTGACAACACCATCTGTCATCATGGTTTGTTGTGCCTGACTTCACCATCTTTCATCATGGTTTGATGTGCCTGACTACACCATCTGTCATCATGGTTAGATAAACCTGACTTACCATCAGTCATCATGGTTTGATGTGCCTGACAACACCATCTGTCATGGCTTGATGTGCTTCTCAACACCATCTTTCATCATGGTTTGATGTGCCTGACTACACCATCTGTCATCATGGTTTTGATGTGCCTGACTTACCATCAGTCATCATGGTTTGTTGTGCCTGACAACATCATCTGTCATCATTGTTTGATGTTCCTGACAACACCATCTTTCATCATGGTTTGATGTGCCTGACTACACCATTTGTCATCATGGTTTGATGTGCCTGACTACACCATCTGTCATCATGGTTTGATGTGCCTGACTACACCATCTGTCATCATCGTTTGATGTGCCTGACTACACCATCTGTCATCATGGTTTGATGTGCCTGACAACACCATCTGTCGTTATGGTTTGATGTGCCTTACAACACCATCTTTCATCATGGTTTGATGTGCCTGACTAAACCATCAGTCATTATGGTTTGTTGTGCCTGACAACACCATCTGTCATGGCTTGATGTGCTTCTCAACACCATTTGTCATCATGGTTTGATGTGCCTGACTACACCATCTGTCATCATGGTTTGATGTGCCTGACTACACCATCTGTCATCATCGTTTGATGTGCCTGACTACACCATCTGTCATCATGGTTTGATGTGCCTGACAACACCATCTGTCGTTATGGTTTGATGTGCCTTACAACACCATCTTTCATCATGGTTTGATGTGCCTGACTAAACCATCAGTCATCATGGTTTGATGTGCCTGACAACACCATCTGTCATGGCTTGATGTGCTTCTCAACACCATCTTTCATCATGGTTTGATGTGCCTGACTACACCATCTGTCATCATGGTTAGATAAACCTGACTTACCATCAGTCATCATGGTTTGTTGTGCCTGACAACACCATCTGTCATCATTGTTTGATGTTCCTGACAACACCATCTTTCATCATGGTTTGATGTGCCTGACTACACCATTTGTCATCATGGTTTGATGTGCCTGACTACACCATCTGTCATCATGGTTTGATGTGCCTGACTCACCATCTGTCATCATGGTTTGATGTGCCTGACAACACCATCTGTCGTTATGGTTTGATGTGCCTGACTACACCATCTGTCATCATTGTTTGATGTTCCTGACTGCACCATCTGTCATGATAGTTAGATGTACCTGACTTCACCATCAGTCATCATGGTTTGATGTGCCTGACAACACCATCTGTCATCATGGCTTGATGTGCTTCTCAACACCATCTGTCATCATGTTTTAATATGCCTGACTAAACCATCTGTCATCATGGTTTGACGTGCCCAAATACACCATCTGTCATCCAAGTTTGATGTGCCTTACTCACCATCTGTCATCATGGTTTGATTTGCCTGACAACACCATCTGTCATCATGGTTTGATGTACCTGACTTCATCATCAGTCATCATGGTCTAATGTGCCTGACTAAACCCCCATTTGTCATCAAGTTTGATATACCTGATTAAACCATCTGTCATTATGGTTAGGTATGCTTGCCTTAACCATCTGTCATAATGGCTTGATGTGATTCTCAACACCATCTGTCGTCATGGTTTGATGTGCCTGACAACACCATCGGTCATTTTGATGTGCCTGACTACACCATCTGTCATAATGGTTTTGATGTGCCTGACTACACCATCTGTCATAATGGTTTTGATGTGCCTAACTACACCATCTGTCATCATGGTTTTGATGTGCCTGACTACACCATCTGTCATAATGGTTTTGATGTGCCTGACTACACCATCTGTCATCATGGTTTGATGTTCCTGACAACACCATCTGTCATCATGGTTTTGATATGCCTGACTACACCATCTGTCATCATGGTTTTGATGTGCCTGACTACACAATCTGTCATCATGGTTTGATGTGCCTGACTACACCATCTGTCATCATGGTTTGATGTGCCTGACTACACCATCTGTCATCATGGTTTGATGTTCCTGACAACACCATCTGTCATCATGGTTTTGATGTGCCTGACTGCACCATCTGTCATCAAGTTTGATGTACCGTACTATACCATCTGTCATCATGGTTTGATGAACCTGACAACACTATCTGTCATCATGGTTTAATGTATCTCACTGCACCATCTGTCATCAAGTTTGATGTACCTGACTATACCATCTGTCATCATGGTTAGATGTTCCTGACTACACCATCTGTTGTCATGGTTTTGATGTGGCTGACGTCACCATCAGTCATTATAGTTTCATGTGCCTGACAACACCATATGTCATCATGGCTTGATGGGCTTCGGAACACCATCTGTCATCATGTTTTAATATGCCTGACTACACCATCTGTCATCCAAGTTTGATGTGTCTTACTCACCATCTGTCATCATGGTTTGATGTGCCTGACAACACCATCTGTCGTCAGGGTTTGATGTGCCTGACTACACCATCTGTCATCATGGTTTGATGTGCCTGACAACACCATCTGTCATCATGGTTTGATGTACCTGACTACACCATCTGTCATCATGGTTTGATGTGCCCAAATACACCATCTGTCATCCAAGTTTGATGTGCCTTACTCACCATCTGTCATCATGGTTAGATGTACCTGACTTCATCATCAGTCATCATGGTCTAATGTGCCTGACTAAACCCCCATTTGTCATCAAGATAGATGTACCTGATTAAACCATCTGTCACTTTGGTTAGGTATGTTTGACTTAACCATCTGTCATAATGGCTTGATGTGATTCTCAACACCATCTGTCGTCAGGGTTTGATGTGCCTGACTACACCATCTGTCATCATGGTTTGATGTTCCTGACTACACCATCTGTCATCATGGTTTGATGTTCCTGACTACACCATCTGTCATCATGGTTTGATGTGACTGACAACAATGCCTGTCATTATGGTTTGATGTGTCTTACAACACCATCTTTCATCATGGTTTGATGTGCCTGACTAAACCATCAGTCATTATGGTTTGTTGTGCCTGACAACACCATCTGTCATCATTGTTTGATGTTCCTGACAACACCATCTTTCATCATGGTTTGATGTACCTGTCTACACCATCTGTCATCATGGTTTAATGTGCCTGACTACACCATCAGTCATCATGGTTTGATGTTCCTGAAAACAGCATCAGTCATCATGATTTGATGTTCCTGACAACACCATCTTTCATCATGGTTTGATGTACCTGTCTACACCATCTGTCATCATGGTTTAATGTGCCTGACTACACCATCTGGCATCATGGTTTAATGTACCTGACTACACCATCAGTCATCATGATTTGATGTTCCTGCAAACACCATCTGTCATCATGGTTTATGTACCTCTTTACACCATCTGTCATCATGGCTTTATGTGCTTAACACCATCTGTCATCATGGTTTGATGTGCCTGACTACAGCATCAGAGATCATGATTTGCTGTGCCTGACAACACCATCTGTCATCATGGTTTGATGTGCCTGACTACACCATTAGTCATCATGGTTTGATGTGCCTGACAACACCATCTGTCATCATGGTTTGATGTTCCTGACTACACCATATGTCATTATGGTTTAATGTGCCTAACAACACCATCTTTCATCATGGTTTGATGTGCCTGTCTACACCATCAATCATCATGGTTTGATGTGCCTGACTACACAATCTTTCATCATGGTTTGATGTGCCTGACTACACCATCAGTCATCATGGTTTGATGTGCCTGACTACACCATCAGTCATCATGGTTTGATGTGCCTGACTACACCATCAGTCATCATTGTTTGATGTGCCTGACTACACAATAAGTCATAATGGTTTGATGTTCCTGACAACACCATCTGTCATCATGGTTCAATGTGCCTGACAACATCATATGTCATCATGGTTTAATATGCCTGACAACACCATCTTTCGTCATGGTTTGATGTGCTTGACTACACCATTATTCATCAGGGTTTTTTGCCTCTCTACACCATCTGTCATCATGGTATGATGTACCTGTCTACACCATCTGTCATCATGGTTTAATGTGCCTGACTACACCATCAGTCATCATGGTTTGATGTTCCTGACAACACCATCAGTCATCATGATTTGATGTTCCCGACAACACCATCTGTCATCATGGTTTATGTACCTGTCACCAACCATCTGTCAGCATGGTTTGATGTGCTTCTAAACACTATCTGTCATCATGTTTTAATATGCCTGACTAAACCATCTGTCATCATTGTTTGATGTGCTCAAATACACCATCTGTCATCTGACAACTCCATATGTCATCATGGTTTGGTGTGCCTGACTACACCATCTGTCATCATGATTTGATGTGCCTGACTACACCATCTGTCTTCATGGTTTGATGTGCCTGACTACACCATCTGTCATCATGGTTTGATGTTCCTCACAACACCATCTATCATCATGGTTTTGATGTGCTTGACTACACCATCTGTCATAATGGTTTTGATGTGCTTGACTACACCATCTGTCATCGTGGTTTTTGATGTGCCTGACTACACCATCTGTCATAATGGTTTAATGTACCAGACTACACCATCTGTCATCTTGGTTGATGTTCCTGACAACACCATCTGTCATCATGGTTTGATGTGCCTGACAACACCATATGTTATCATGGTTTAATGTGCCTGTCTAAACCATCTGTCATCATGGTTAAATGTGCCTGACTACACCATCTGTCATTATGGTTTGATGTGCCTGACTACACCATCTGTCATCATGGTTTATGTACCCCTTTACACCATCTGTCATCATGGCTTTATGTGCTTCTTAACACCATCTGTCATCATGGTTTGATGTGCCTGACTACAGCATCAGAGATCATGATTTGCTGTGCCTGACAACACCATCTGTCATCATGGTTTGATGTGCCTGACTACACCATTAGTCATCATGGTTTGATGTGCCTGACAACACCATCTGTCATCATGGTTTGATGTTCCTGACTACACCATATGTCATTATGGTTTAATGTGCCTAACAACACCATCTTTCATCATGGTTTGATGTGCCTGTCTACACCATCAATCATCATGGTTTGATGTGCCTGACTACACAATCTTTCATCATGGTTTGATGTGCCTGACTACACCATCAGTCATCATGGTTTGATGTGCCTGACTACAACATCAGTCATCATGGTTTGATTTGCCTGACTACACCATCAGTCATCATGGTTTGATGTGCCTGACTACACAATAAGTCATAATGGTTTGATGTTCCTGACAACACCATCTGTCATCATGGTTCAATGTGCCTGACAACATCATATGTCATCATGGTTTAATATGCCTGACAACACCATCTTTCGTCATGGTTTGATGTGCTTGACTACACCATTATTCATCAGGGTTTTTTGCCTCTCTACACCATCTGTCATCATGGTATGATGTACCTGTCTACACCATCTGTCATCATGGTTTAATGTGCCTGACTACACCATCAGTCATCATGGTTTGATGTTCCTGACAACACCATCAGTCATCATGATTTGATGTTCCCGACAACACCATCTGTCATCATGGTTTATGTACCTGTCACCAACCATCTGTCAGCATGGTTTGATGTGCTTCTAAACACTATCTGTCATGTTTTAATATGCCTGACTAAACCATCTGTCATCATTGTTTGATGTGCTCAAATACACCATCTGTCATCTGACAACTCCATATGTCATCATGGTTTGATGTGCCTGACTACACCATCTGTCATCATGATTTGATGTGCCTGACTACACCATCTGTCTTCATGGTTTGATGTGCCTGACTACACCATCTGTCATCATGGTTTGATGTTCCTCACAACACCATCTATCATCATGGTTTTGATGTGCCTGACTACACCATCTGTCATAATGGTTTTGATGTGCTTGACTACACCATCTGTCATCGTGGTTTTGATGTGCCTGACTACACCATCTGTCATCATGGTTTAATGTGCCTGACTACACCATCTGTCATCATGGTTTGATGTGCCTGACAACACCATATGTCATCATGGTTTGATGTTCCCGACAACACCATCTGTCATCATGGTTTATGTACCTGTCACCAACCATCTGTCAGCATGGTTTGATGTGCTTCTAAACACTATCTGTCATCATGTTTTAATATGCCTGACTAAACCATCTGTCATCATTGTTTGATGTGCTCAAATACACCATCTGTCATCTGACAACTCCATATGTCATCATGGTTTGATGTGCCTGACTACACCATCTGTCATCATGATTTGATGTGCCTGACTTCACCATCTGTCTTCATGGTTTGATGTGCCTGACTACACCATCTGTCATCATGGTTTGATGTTCCTCACAACACCATCTATCATCATGGTTTTGATGTGCCTGACTACACCATCTGTCATAATGGTTTTGATGTGCTTGACTACACCATCTGTCATCGTGGTTTTGATGTGCCTGACTACACCATCTGTTATAATGGTTTAATGTACCAGACTACACCATCTGTCATCTTGGTTGATGTTCCTGACAACACCATCTGTCATCATGGTTTGATGTGCCTGACAACACCATATGTTATCATGGTTTAATGTGCCTGTCTAAACCATCTGTCATCATGGTTAAATGTGCCTGACTACACCATCTGTCATTATGGTTTGATGTGCCTGACTACACCATCTGTCATCATGGTTTATGTACCCCTTTACACCATCTGTCATCATGGCTTTATGTGCTTCTTAACACCATCTGTCATCATGGTTTGATGTGCCTGACTACAGCATCAGAGATCATGATTTGCTGTGCCTGACAACACCATCTGTCATCATGGTTTGTTGTGCCTGACTTCACCATCTGTCATCATGGTTTGATGTGCCTCTCTACAGCATCTGTCATCATGGTTTGATGTGCCTGACTTCACATCTGTCATCATCGTTTGTTGTGCCTGACTTCACCATCTGTCATCATGGTTTGATGTGCCTGACTTCACCATCTGTCATCATGGTTTGATGTGCCTGACTTCACTATCTGTCATCATGGCATAATGTGCCTCTCCACAGCATCTGTCATCATGGTTTGATGTGCCTGACTTCACCATCTGTCATCATGGTTTGATGAGCCTGACTTCGCCATCTGTCATCATGGTTTGTTGTGCCTGACTTCACCATCTGTCATCATGGTTTGTTGTGCCTGACTTCGCCATCTGTCATCATGGTTTGATGTGCCTGACTTCACCATCTGTCATCATGGTTTGATGTGCCTGACTTCACTATCTGTCATCATGGCATAATGTGCCTGGCTACAGCATCTGTCATCATGGTTTGATGTGCCTGACTACACCATCTGTCATCATGGTTTGATGTGCCTGACTGCACCATCTGTCATCATGGTTTGATGTGCCTATCTGCACCATCTGTCATCATGGTTTGATGTACCTGACTCACCATCTGTCATCATGGTTTGTTGTGCCTGACTACACCATCAGTCATCATAGTTTGATGTGCCTTACTACACCATCTGTCATCATGGTTTGATGTGCCTGACTCACCATCTGTCATCATGGTTTGTTGTGCCTGACTTCACCATCTGTCATCATGGTTTGATGTGCCTCTACAGCATCTGTAATTATGGTTTGATGTGCCTGACTCACCATCTGTCATCATGGTTTGTTGTGCCTGACTACACCATCAGTCATCATGGTTTGATGTGCCTTACTACAATATCTGTCAACATGGTTTGATGTGCCTGACTACGCCATCTGTCATCATGGGTTGATGTAACTGACTACACCATATGTCATCATGGTTTGATGTGCCTGACTTCACCATCTGTCAACATGGTTTGATGTGCCTTACTACGCCATCTGTCATCATGGGTTGATGTAACTGACTACACCATCAGTCATCATGGTTTGTTGCGCCTGACTTCACCATCTGTCATCATGGTTAGATGTGCTTGACTACACCATCTTTCATCATGGTTTGATGTGCCTGACTACACCATCTGTCAACATGGTTTGATCTTCATGGCTTCAGCATCTGTCATCATGGTTTGATGTGCCTGACTTCACCATGTGTCATCATGGTTTGTTGTGCATGGCTACATCATCTGTCATCATGGTTTGATGTGCCTGACTTCACCATCTGTCAACATAGTTTGATGTGCCTGACTTCACCATCTGTCAACATGGTTTGATGTGCCTGACTACGCCATCTGTCATCATGGGTTGATGTAACTGACTACAGCATCTGTCATCATGGTTTGATGTGCCTGACTTCACCATCTGTCAACATGGTTTGATGTGCCTGACTTCACCATCTGTCAACATGGTTTTGATGTGCCTGACTACGCCATCTGTCATCATGGGTTGATGTAACTGACTACACCGTCTTTCATCATGGTTTGATGTGCCTGAGTACACATCTGGCATCATGGTTTGATGTGCCTGACTTCACCATCTGTCATCATGGTTTGATGTGCATGGCTGCAGCATCTGTCATCATGGTTCGTTGTGCCTGACTTCACCATCTGTCATCATGGTTTGATGTGCCTGACTACACCATCTGTCATCATGGTTTGATGTGCCTGACTACACCATCTGTCATCATGGGTTGATGTGCCTGACTCACCATCTGTCATCATGGTTTGATGTGCCTGACTTCACCATCTGTAATCATGGATTGTTGTGCCTGACTACACCATCAGTCATCATGGTTTGATGTGCCTTAATTCACCATCTGTCATCATGGTTTGATGTGCCTGACTTCGCCATCTGTCATCATGGTTTGATGTGCCTGACTACACCATCTGTCATCATGGTTTGATGTGCCCGACTCCACCATCTGTCATCATGGTTTGAAGTGCCTCCCTACAGCATCTCTTATCATGGTTTGATGTGCCTGACTCGCCATCTGTCATCATGGTTTGTTGTGCCTGACTACACCATCAGTCATCATGGTTTGATGTGCCTTAATTCACCATCTGTCATCATGGTTTGATGTGCCTGACTTCGCCATCTGTCATCAAGGTTTGATGTGCCTGACTACACCATCTGTCGTCATGGGGCGATGTGCCTGACTCACCATCTGTCATCATGGTTTGTTGTGCCTGACTTCACCATCTGTCATCATGGTTTGTTGTGCCTAACTTCACCATCTGTCATCATGGTTTGATGTGCCTGACTACACCATCTGTCATCATGGGTTGATGTGCCTGACTCACCATCTGTCATCATGGTTTGTTGTGCCTGACTTCACCATCTGTCATCATGGTTTGATGTGCCTGACTACACCATCTGTCATCATGGTTTGATGTGCCTGACTACACCATCTGTCATCATGGGTTGATGTGCCTGACTCACCATCTGTCATCACGGTTTGATGTGCCTGACTTCACCATCTGTCATCATGGTTTGATGTGCCTCTCTACAGCATCTGTTATTATGGTTTGATGTACCTGACTACACCATCTGTCATCATGGTTTGATGTGCCTGACTACACTATCTGTCATCATGGTTTGATGTGCCTGACTACACCATCTGTCATCATGGTTTGATATGCCTGACTACACCATCTGTCATCATGGTTTGATATGCCTGACTACACCATCTGTCATCATGGGTTGATGTGCCTGACTCACCATCTGTCATCATGGTTTGTTGTGCCTGACTTCACCATCTGTCATCATGGTTTGATGTGCCTGACTACACCATCTGTCATCATGGTTTGATGTGCCTGATTACACCATCTGTCATCATTGTTTGATGTGCCTGACTACACCATCTGTCATCATGGTTTGATGTGCCTGTCTGCACCATCTGTCATCATGGTTTGATGTGCCTGACTACACCATCTGTCATCATGGGTTGATGTGCCTGACTCACCATCTGTCATCATGGTTTGTTGTGCCTGACTTCACCATCTGTCATCATGGTTTGATGTGCCTCTCTACAGCATCTGTAATTATGGTTTGATGTGCCTGACTCACCATCTGTCATCATGGTTTGTTGTGCCTGACTACACCATCAGTCATCATGGTTTGATGTGCCTTACTACAATATCTGTCAACATGGTTTGATGTGCCTGACTACGCCATCTGTCATCATGGGTTGATGTAACTGACTACACCATATGTCATCATGGTTTGATGTGCCTGACTTCACCATCTGTCAACATGGTTTGATGTGCCTTACTACGCCATCTGTCATCATGGGTTGATGTAACTGACTACACCATCAGTCATCATGGTTTGTTGCGCCTGACTTCACCATCTGTCATCATGGTTAGATGTGCTTGACTACACCATCTTTCATCATGGTTTGATGTGCCTGACTACACCATCTGTCAACATGGTTTGATCTTCATGGCTTCAGCATCTGTCATCATGGTTTGATGTGCCTGACTTCACCATGTGTCATCATGGTTTGTTGTGCCTGACTTCACCATCTGTCATTATTGTTTGTTGTGCCTGACTTCACCATCTGTCATCATGGTTTGTTGTGCCTGACTTCACCATCTGTCATTATTGTTTGTTGTGCCTGACTTCACCATCTGTCATCATGGGTTGATGTGCCTGACTCCACCATCTGTCATCATGGTTTGAAGTGCCTCTCTACAGCATCTCTTATCATGGTTTGATGTGCCTGACTCGCCATCTGTCATCATGGTTTGTTGTGCCTGACTACACCATCAGTCATCATGGTTTGATGTGCCTTAATTCACCATCTGTCATCATGGTTTGATGTGCCTGACTTCGCCATCTGTCATCATGGTTTGATGTGCCTGACTACACCATCTGTCATCATGGGGCGATGTGCCTGACTCACCATCTGTCATCATGGTTTGTTGTGCCTGACTTCACCATCTGTCATCATGGTTTGTTGTGCCTAACTTCACCATCTGTCATAATGGTTTGATGTGCCTGACTACACCATCTGTCATCATGGGTTGATGTGCCTGACTCACCATCTGTCATCATGGTTTGTTGTGCCTGACTTCACCATCTGTCATCATGGTTTGATGTGCCTGACTACACCATCTGTCATCATGGTTTGATGTGCCTGACTACACCATCTGTCATCATGGGTTGATGTGCCTGACTCACCATCTGTCATCATGGTTTGATGTGCCTGACTTCACCATCTGTCATCATGGTTTGATGTGCCTCTCTACAGCATCTGTTATTATGGTTTGATGTACCTGACTACACCATCTGTCATCATGGTTTGATGTGCCTGACTACACTATCTGTCATCATGGTTTGATGTGCCTGACTACACCATCTGTCATCATGGTTTGATATGCCTGACTACACCATCTGTCATCATGGTTTGATATGCCTGACTACACCATCTGTCATCATGGGTTGATGTGTCTGACTCACCATCTGTCATCATGGTTTGTTGTGCCTGACTTCACCATCTGTCATCATGGTTTGATGTGCCTGACTACACCATCTGTCATCATGGTTTGATGTGCCTGACGACACCATCTGTCATCATTGTTTGATGTGCCTGACTACACCATCTGTCATCATGGTTTGATGTGCCTGTCTGCACCATCTGTCATCATGGTTTGATGTGCCTGACTACACCATCTGTCATCATGGGTTGATGTGCCTGACTCACCATCTGTCATCATGGTTTGTTGTGCCTGACTTCACCATCTGTCATCATGGTTTGATGTGCCTCTCTACAGCATCTGTTATTATGGTTTGATGTGCCTGACTCACCATCTGTCATCATGGTTTGTTGTGCCTGACTACACCATCAGTCATCATGGTTTGATGTGCCTTACTACAATATCTGTCAACATGGTTTGATGTGCCTGACTACGCCATCTGTCATCATGGGTTGATGTAACTGACTACACCATATGTCATCATGGTTTGATGTGCCTGACTTCACCATCTGTCAACATGGTTTGATGTGCCTTACTACGCCATCTGTCATTATGGGTTGATGTAACTGACTACACCATCAGTCATCATGGTTTGTTGCGCCTGACTTCACCATCTGTCATCATGGTTTGTTGCGCCTGACTTCACCATCTGTCATCATGGTTAGATGTGCTTGACTACACCATCTTTCATCATGGTTTGATGTGCCTGACTACACCATCTGTCAACATGGTTTGATCTTCATGGCTTCAGCATCTGTCATCATGGTTTGATGTGCCTGACTTCACCATGTGTCATCATGGTTTGTTGTGCCTGACTTCACCATCTGTCATTATTGTTTGTTGTGCCTGACTTCACCATCTGTCATCATGGTTTGTTGTGCCTGACTTCACCATCTGTCATCATGGTTTGTTGTGCCTTAGTTCACCATCTGTCATCATGGTTTGATGTGCCTGACTACACCATCTGTCATCATGGGTTGATGTGCCTGACTCACCATCTGTCATCATGGTTTGTTGTGCCTGACTTCACCATCTGTCATCATGGTTTGATGTGCCTGACTACACCATCTGTCATCATAGTTTGATGTGCCTGACTACACCATCTGTCATCATGGGTTGATGTGCCTGACTCACCATCTGTCATCATGGTTTGATGTGCCTGACTTCACCATCTGTCATCATGGTTTGATGTGCCTCTCTACAGCATCTGTTATTATGGTTTGATGTACCTGACTACACCATCTGTCATCATGGTTTGATGTGCCTGACTACACTATCTGTCATCATGGTTTGATGTGCCTGACTACACCATCTGTCATCATGGTTTGATATGCCTGACTACACCATCTGTCATCATGGTTTGATGTGCCTGACTACACCATCTGTCATCATGGGTTGATGTGTCTGACTCACCATCTGTCATCATGGTTTGTTGTGCCTGACTTCACCATCTGTCATCATGGTTTGATGTGCCTGACTACACCATCTGTCATCATGGTTTGATGTGCCTGACGACACCGTCTGTCATCATTGTTTGATGTGCCTGACTACACCATCTGTCATCATGGTTTGATGTGCCTGTCTGCACCATCTGTCATCATGGTTTGATGTGCCTGACTACACCATCTGTCATCATGGGTTGATGTGCCTGACTCACCATCTGTCATCATGGTTTGATGTGCCTGACTTCACCATCTGTCATCATGGTTTGATGTGCCTCTCTACAGCATCTGTTATTATGGTTTGATGTGCCTGACTCACCATCTGTCATCATGGTTTGTTGTGCCTGACTACACCATCAGTCATCATGGTTTGATGTGCCTTACTACAATATCTGTCAACATGGTTTGATGTGCCTGACTACGCCATCTGTCATCATGGGTTGATGTAACTGACTACACCATATGTCATCATGGTTTGATGTGCCTGACTTCACCATCTGTCAACATGGTTTGATGTGCCTTACTACGCCATCTGTCATCATGGGTTGATGTAACTGACTACACCATCAGTCATCATGGTTTGTTGCGCCTGACATCACCATCTGTCATCATGGTTAGATGTGCTTGACTACACCATCTTTCATCATGGTTTGATGTGCCTGACTACACCATCTGTCAACATGGTTTGATCTTCATGGCTTCAGCGTCTGTCATCATGGTTTGATGTGCCTGACTTCACCATGTGTCATCATGGTTTGTTGTGCCTGACTTCACCATCTGTCATTATTGTTTGTTGTGCCTGACTCCACCATCTGTCATCATGGTTTGAAGTGCCTCTCTACAGCATCTCTTATCATGGTTTGATGTGCCTGACTCGCCATCTGTCATCATGGTTTGTTGTGCCTGACTACACCATCAGTCATCATGGTTTGATGTGCCTTAATTCACCATCTGTCATCATGGTTTGATGTGCCTGACTTCGCCATCTGTCATCATGGTTTGATGTGCCTGACTACACCATCTGTCATCATGGGGCGATGTGCCTGACTCACCATCTGTCATCATGGTTTGTTGTGCCTGACTTCACCATCTGTCATCATGGTTTGTTGTGCCTAACTTCACCATCTGTCATAATGGTTTGATGTGCCTGACTACACCATCTGTCATCATGGGTTGATGTGCCTGACTCACCATCTGTCATCATGGTTTGTTGTGCCTGACTTCACCATCTGTCATCATGGTTTGATGTGCCTGACTACACCATCTGTCATCATGGTTTGATGTGCCTGACTACACCATCTGTCATCATGGGTTGATGTGCCTGACTCACCATCTGTCATCATGGTTTGATGTGCCTGACTTCACCATCTGTCATCATGGTTTGATGTGCCTCTCTACAGCATCTGTTATTATGGTTTGATGTACCTGACTACACCATCTGTCATCATGGTTTGATGTGCCTGACTACACTATCTGTCATCATGGTTTGATGTGCCTGACTACACCATCTGTCATCATGGTTTGATATGCCTGACTACACCATCTGTCATCATGGTTTGATATGCCTGACTACACCATCTGTCATCATGGGTTGATGTGTCTGACTCACCATCTGTCATCATGGTTTGTTGTGCCTGACTTCACCATCTGTCATCATGGTTTGATGTGCCTGACTACACCATCTGTCATCATGGTTTGATGTGCCTGACGACACCATCTGTCATCATTGTTTGATGTGCCTGACTACACCATCTGTCATCATGGTTTGATGTGCCTGTCTGCACCATCTGTCATCATGGTTTGATGTGCCTGACTACACCATCTGTCATCATGGGTTGATGTGCCTGACTCACCATCTGTCATCATGGTTTGTTGTGCCTGACTTCACCATCTGTCATCATGGTTTGATGTGCCTCTCTACAGCATCTGTTATTATGGTTTGATGTGCCTGACTCACCATCTGTCATCATGGTTTGTTGTGCCTGACTACACCATCAGTCATCATGGTTTGATGTGCCTTACTACAATATCTGTCAACATGGTTTGATGTGCCTGACTACGCCATCTGTCATCATGGGTTGATGTAACTGACTACACCATATGTCATCATGGTTTGATGTGCCTGACTTCACCATCTGTCAACATGGTTTGATGTGCCTTACTACGCCATCTGTCATTATGGGTTGATGTAACTGACTACACCATCAGTCATCATGGTTTGTTGCGCCTGACTTCACCATCTGTCATCATGGTTTGTTGCGCCTGACTTCACCATCTGTCATCATGGTTAGATGTGCTTGACTACACCATCTTTCATCATGGTTTGATGTGCCTGACTACACCATCTGTCAACATGGTTTGATCTTCATGGCTTCAGCATCTGTCATCATGGTTTGATGTGCCTGACTTCACCATGTGTCATCATGGTTTGTTGTGCCTGACTTCACCATCTGTCATTATTGTTTGTTGTGCCTGACTTCACCATCTGTCATCATGGTTTGTTGTGCCTGACTTCACCATCTGTCATCATGGTTTGTTGTGCCTTAGTTCACCATCTGTCATCATGGTTTGATGTGCCTGACTACACCATCTGTCATCATGGGTTGATGTGCCTGACTCACCATCTGTCATCATGGTTTGTTGTGCCTGACTTCACCATCTGTCATCATGGTTTGATGTGCCTGACTACACCATCTGTCATCATGGTTTGATGTGCCTGACTACACCATCTGTCATCATGGGTTGATGTGCCTGACTCACCATCTGTCATCATGGTTTGATGTGCCTGACTTCACCATCTGTCATCATGGTTTGATGTGCCTCTCTACAGCATCTGTTATTATGGTTTGATGTACCTGACTACACCATCTGTCATCATGGTTTGATGTGCCTGACTACACTATCTGTCATCATGGTTTGATGTGCCTGACTACACCATCTGTCATCATGGTTTGATATGCCTGACTACACCATCTGTCATCATGGTTTGATATGCCTGACTACACCATCTGTCATCATGGGTTGATGTGTCTGACTCACCATCTGTCATCATGGTTTGTTGTGCCTGACTTCACCATCTGTCATCATGGTTTGATGTGCCTGACTACACCATCTGTCATCATGGTTTGATGTGCCTGACGACACCGTCTGTCATCATTGTTTGATGTGCCTGACTACACCATCTGTCATCATGGTTTGATGTGCCTGTCTGCACCATCTGTCATCATGGTTTGATGTGCCTGACTACACCATCTGTCATCATGGGTTGATGTGCCTGACTCACCATCTGTCATCATGGTTTGTTGTGCCTGACTTCACCATCTGTCATCATGGTTTGATGTGCCTCTCTACAGCATCTGTTATTATGGTTTGATGTGCCTGACTCACCATCTGTCATCATGGTTTGTTGTGCCTGACTACACCATCAGTCATCATGGTTTGATGTGCCTTACTACAATATCTGTCAACATGGTTTGATGTGCCTGACTACGCCATCTGTCATCATGGGTTGATGTAACTGACTACACCATATGTCATCATGGTTTGATGTGCCTGACTTCACCATCTGTCAACATGGTTTGATGTGCCTTACTACGCCATCTGTCATCATGGGTTGATGTAACTGACTACACCATCAGTCATCATGGTTTGTTGCGCCTGACATCACCATCTGTCATCATGGTTAGATGTGCTTGACTACACCATCTTTCATCATGGTTTGATGTGCCTGACTACACCATCTGTCAACATGGTTTGATCTTCATGGCTTCAGCGTCTGTCATCATGGTTTGATGTGCCTGACTTCACCATGTGTCATCATTGTTTGTTGTGCCTGACTTCACCATCTGTCATTATTGTTTGTTGTGCCTGACTTCATCATCTGTCATCATGGTTTGATGTGCCTCTCTACAGCATCTCTTATCATGGTTTGATGTGCCTGACTCACCATCTGTCATCATGGTTTGATGTGCCTTGATTCTCCATCTGTCATCATGGTTTGTTGTGCCTGACTACACCATCAGTCATCATGGTTTGATGTGCCTTAATTCTCCATCTGTCATCATGGTTTGATGTGCCTGACTTCGCCATCTGTCATCATGGTTTGATGTGCCTGACTACACCATCTGTCATCATGGGTTGATGTGCCTGTCTCACCATCTGTCATCATGGTTTGTTGTGCCTGACTTCACCATCAGTCATCATGGTTTGTTGTGCCTAACTTCACCATCTGTCATCATGGTTTGATGTGCCTCTCTACAGCATCTGTTATTATGGTTTGATGTGCCTGACTCACCATCTGTCATCATGGTTTGTTGTGCCTGACTACACCATCAGTCATCATGGTTTGATGTGCCTTACTACAATATCTGTCAACATGGTTTGATGTGCCTGACTACGCCATCTGTCATCATGGGTTGATGTAACTGACTACACCATATGTCATCATGGTTTGATGTGCCTGACTTCACCATCTGTCAACATGGTTTGATGTGCCTTACTACGCCATCTGTCATCATGGGTTGATGTAACTGACTACACCATCAGTCATCATGGTTTGTTGCGCCTGACTTCACCATCTGTCATCATGGTTAGATGTGCTTGACTACACCATCTTTCATCATGGTTTGATGTGCCTGACTACACCATCTGTCAACATGTTTTGATCTTCATGGCTTCAGCATCTGTCATCATGGTTTGATGTGCCTGACTTCACCATCTGTCATCATGGTTTGTTGTGCCTGACTTCACCATCTGTCATTATTGTTTGTTGTGACTGACTTCACCATCTGTCTTCATGGTTTGATGTGCCTGACAACACCATCAGTCATCCATGGTTTGATGTGCCTGACTTCACCATCTGTCATCATGGGTTGATGTAACTGACTACAATATCTGTCATCCTAGTGTGATGTGCCTGACTTCACCATCTGTCATCATTGTTTGATGTGCCTGACTACACTACTGGTCATCATGGTTTATGTGCCTGACTACACCATCTGTCATCATGGTTTGATGTGCCTGACTACACCATCTGTCATCATGGTTTGATGTGCCTGACTACACCATCTGTCATCTTGGTTTGATGTGCCTTCCTACACCATCTGTCATCATGATTTGATGTGCCTGGCTACACCATCTGTCACCATGGTTTGATGTGCCTGGCTACACCATCTGTCACCATGGTTTGATGTGCCTGGCTGCATCATCTGTCATCATGGTTTGATGTGCCTTCCAACACCATCTGTCATCATGGTTTGTTGTGCCTGACTTCACCATCTGTCATCATGGTTTGATGTGGCTGACTACATCATCAGTCATCATGGTTTGATGTGCCTTACTTCACCATCTGTCATCTTGGTTTGATGTGCCTGACTTTGCAATCTGTCATCATGGTTTGATGTGCCTGACTACACTACTGGTCATCATGGTTTGATGTACCTGACTACACCATCTGTCATCATGGTTTGATGTGCCTGACTACACCATCTGTCATTGTGGTTTGATGTGCCTGTCTGCGCCATCTTTCATCATGGTTCGAAGTTCCTGTCTTCACCATCTGTCATCATGGTTTGATGTGCCTCTCTACACCATCTGTCATCATTGT
This sequence comes from Limnoperna fortunei, assembly GCA_944474755.1. Classification (NCBI taxonomy): domain Eukaryota; kingdom Metazoa; phylum Mollusca; class Bivalvia; order Mytilida; family Modiolidae; genus Limnoperna; species Limnoperna fortunei. The sequence goes on from OX104125.1 coordinate 35,842,730, forward strand.
TTGATGTGCCTGACTACACCATCTGTCGTCATGGTTTGATGTGCTTGACTACACCATCTTTCATGATTGTTTGATGTGCCTGACTACACCATCTGTCTTCCTGGTTTGATGTGCTTGACTACACCATCTGTCGTCATGGTTTATTGTGCCTGACTTCACCAGCTGTCATCATGGTTTATTGTGCCTGACTACACCATTAGTCATCATGGTTTGATGTGCATGGCTACATCATCTGTCATCATGGTTTGATGTGCCTGACTTCACCATCTGTCAACATAGTTTGATGTGCCTGACTTCACCATCTGTCAACATGGTTTGATGTGCCTGACTACGCCATCTGTCATCATGGGTTGATGTAACTGACTACAGCATCTGTCATCATGGTTTGTTGTGCCTGACTTCACCATCTGTCAACATGGTTTGATGTGCCTGACTACGCCATCTGTCATCATGGGTTGATGTAACTGACTTCACCGTCTTTCATCATGGTTTGATGTGCCTGAGTACACATCTGGCATCATGGTTTGATGTGCCTGACTTCACCATCTGTCATCATGGTTTGATGTGCATGGCTGCAGCATCTGTCATCATGGTTTGTTGTGCCTGACTTCACCATCTGTCATCATGGTTTGATGTGCCTGACTACACCATCTGTCATCATGGTTTGATGTGCCTGACTACACCATCTGTCATCATGGGTTGATGTGCCTGACTCACCATCTGTCATCATGGTTTGATGTGCCTGAGTTCACCATCTGTCATCATGGTTTGTTATGCCTGACTACACCATCAGTCATCATGGTTTGATGTGCCTTAATTCACCATCTGTCATCATGGTTTGATGTGCCTGACTTCGCCATCTGTCATCATGGTTTGATGTGCCTGACTACACCATCTGTCATCATGGGTTGATGTGCCTGACTCCACCATCTGTCATCATGGTTTGAAGTGCCTCTCTACAGCATCTCTTATCATGGTTTGATGTGCCTGACTCGCCATCTGTCATCATGGTTTGTTGTGCCTGACTACACCATCAGTCATCATGGTTTGATGTGCCTTAATTCACCATCTGTCATCATGGTTTGATGTGCCTGACTTCGCCATCTGTCATCATGGTTTGATGTGCCTGACTACACCATCTGTCATCATGGGGCGATGTGCCTGACTCACCATCTGTCATCATGGTTTGTTGTGCCTGACTTCACCATCTGTCATCATGGTTTGATGTGCCTGACTACACCATCTGTCATCATGGGTTGATGTGCCTGACTCACCATCTGTCATCATGGTTTGTTGTGCCTGACTTCACCATCTGTCATCATGGTTTGATGTGCCTGACTACACCATCTGTCATCATGGTTTGATGTGCCTGACTACACCATCTGTCATCATGGGTTGATGTGCCTGACTCACCATCTGTCATCATGGTTTGATGTGCCTGACTTCACCATCTATCATCATGGTTTGATGTGCCTCTCTACAGCATCTGTTATTATGGTTTGATGTACCTGACTACACCATCTGTCATCATGGTTTGATGTGCCTGACTACACTATCTGTCATCATGGTTTGATGTGCCTGACTACACCATCTGTCATCATGGTTTGATATGCCTGACTACGCCATCTGTCATCATGGTTTGATATGCCTGACTACACCATCTGTCATCATGGGTTGATGTGTCTGACTCACCATCTGTCATCATGGTTTGTTGTGCCTGACTTCACCATCTGTCATCATGGTTTGATGTGCCTGACTACACCATCTGTCATCATGGTTTGATGTGCCTGACGACACCATCTGTCATCATTGTTTGATGTGCCTGACTACACCATCTGTCATCATGGTTTGATGTGCCTGTCTGCACCATCTGTCATCATGGTTTGATGTGCCTGACTACACCATCTGTCATCATGGGTTAATGTGCCTGACTCACCATCTGTCATCATGGTTTGTTGTGCCTGACTTCACCATCTGTCATCATGGTTTGATGTGCCTCTCTACAGCATCTGTTATTATGGTTTGATGTGCCTGACTACACCATCTGTCGTCATGGTTTGATGTGCTTGACTACACCATCTTTCACGATTGTTTGATGTGCCTGACTACACCATCTGTCTTCCTGGTTTGATGTGCTTGACTACACCATCTGTCGTCATGGTTTATTGTGCCTGACTTCACCAGCTGTCATCATGGTTTATTGTGCCTGACTACACCATTAGTCATCATGGTTTGATGTGCATGGCTACATCATCTGTCATCATGGTTTGATGTGCCTGACTTCACCATCTGTCAACATAGTTTGATGTGCCTGACTTCACCATCTGTCAACATGGTTTGATGTGCCTGACTACGCCATCTGTCATCATGGGTTGATGTAACTGACTACAGCATCTGTCATCATGGTTTGTTGTGCCTGACTTCACCATCTGTCAACATGGTTTGATGTGCCTGACTACGCCATCTGTCATCATGGGTTGATGTAACTGACTTCACCGTCTTTCATCATGGTTTGATGTGCCTGAGTACACATCTGGCATCATGGTTTGATGTGCCTGACTTCACCATCTGTCATCATGGTTTGATGTGCATGGCTGCAGCATCTGTCATCATGGTTTGTTGTGCCTGACTTCACCATCTGTCATCATGGTTTGATGTGCCTGACTACACCATCTGTCATCATGGTTTGATGTGCCTGACTACACCATCTGTCATCATGGGTTGATGTGCCTGACTCACCATCTGTCATCATGGTTTGATGTGCCTGACTTCACCATCTGTCATCATGGTTTGTTGTGCCTGACTACACCATCAGTCATCATGGTTTGATGTGCCTTAATTCACCATCTGTCATCATGGTTTGATGTGCCTGACTTCGCCATCTGTCATCATGGTTTGATGTGCCTGACTACACCATCTGTCATCATGGGTTGATGTGCCTGACTCCACCATCTGTCATCATGGTTTGAAGTGCCTCTCTACAGCATCTCTTATCATGGTTTGATGTGCCTGACTCGCCATCTGTCATCATGGTTTGTTGTGCCTGACTACACCATCAGTCATCATGGTTTGATGTGCCTTAATTCACCATCTGTCATCATGGTTTGATGTGCCTGACTTCGCCATCTGTCATCATGGTTTGATGTGCCTGACTACACCATCTGTCATCATGGGGCGATGTGCCTGACTCACCATCTGTCATCATGGTTTGTTGTGCCTGACTTCACCATCTGTCATCATGGTTTGTTGTGCCTAACTTCACCATCTGTCATCATGGTTTGATGTGCCTGACTACACCATCTGTCATCATGGGTTGATGTGCCTGACTCACCATCTGTCATCATGGTTTGTTGTGCCTGACTTCACCATCTGTCATCATGGTTTGATGTGCCTGACTACACCATCTGTCATCATGGTTTGATGTGCCTGACTACACCATCTGTCATCATGGGTTGATGTGCCTGACTCACCATCTGTCATCATGGTTTGATGTGCCTGACTTCACCATCTGTCATCATGGTTTGATGTGCCTCTCTACAGCATCTGTTATTATGGTTTGATGTACCTGACTACACCATCTGTCATCATGGTTTGATGTGCCTGACTACACTATCTGTCATCATGGTTTGATGTGCCTGACTACACCATCTGTCATCATGGTTTGATATGCCTGACTACACCATCTGTCATCATGGTTTGATATGCCTGACTACACCATCAGTCATCATGGTTTGATGTGCCTGACTCACCATCTGTCATCATGGTTTGTTGTGCCTGACTTCACCATCTGTCATCATGGTTTGATGTGCCTGACTACACCATCTGTCATCATGGTTTGATGTGCCTGACGACACCATCTGTCATCATTGTTTGATGTGCCTGACTACACCATCTGTCATCATGGTTTGATGTGCCTGTCTGCACCATCTGTCATCATGGTTTGATGTGCCTGACTACACCATCTGTCATCATGGGTTAATGTGCCTGACTCACCATATGTCATCATGGTTTGTTGTGCCTGACTTCACCATCTGTCATCATGGTTTGATGTGCCTCTCTACAGCATCTGTTATTATGGTTTGATGTGCCTGACTCACCATCTGTCATCATGGTTTGTTGTGCCTGACTACACCATCAGTCATCATGGTTTGATGTGCCTTACTACAATATCTGTCAACATGGTTTGATGTGCCTGACTTCACCATGTGTCATCATGGTTTGTTGTGCCTGACTTCACCATCTGTCATTATTGTTTGTTGTGCCTGACTTCACCATCTGTCATCATGGTTTGATGTGCCTCTCTACAGCATCTCTTATCATGGTTTGATGTGCCTGACTCACCATCTGTCATCATGGTTTGATGTGCCTTGATTCTCCATCTGTCATCATGGTTTGTTGTGCCTGACTACACCATCAGTCATCATGGTTTGATGTGCCTTAATTCTCCATCTGTCATCATGGTTTGATGTGCCTGACTTCGCCATCTGTCATCATGGTTTGATGTGCCTGACTACACCATCTGTCATCATGGGTTGATGTGCCTGTCTCACCATCTGTCATCATTGTTTGTTGTGCCTGACTTCACCATCAGTCATCATGGTTTGTTGTGCCTAACTTCACCATCTGTCATCATGGTTTGATGTGCCTGACTACACCATCTGTCATCATGGTTTGATGTGCCTGACTACACCATCTGTCATCATTGTTTGATGTGCCTGTCTGCACCATCTGTCATCATGGTTTGATGTGCCTTACTACACCGTCTGTCATCATGGGTTGATGTGTCTGACTCACCATCTGTCATCATGGTTTGATTGCCTCTCTACAGCATCTGTTATCATGGTTTGATGTGCCTGACTCACCATCTGTCATCACTGTTTGTTGTGCCTGACTACACCATCAGTCATCATGGTTTGATGTGCCTTACTTCACCATCTGTCATCATGGTTTGATGAGCCTGACTTCGCCATCTGTCATCATGGTTTGTTGTGCCTGACTTCACCATCTGTCATCATGGTTTGATGTGCCTGACTTCACTATCTGTCATCATGGTATAATGTGCCTGGCTACAGCATCTGTGATCATGGTTTGATGTGCCTGACTACAGCATCTGTCATCATGGTTTGATGTGCCTGACTACACCATCTGTCATCATGGTTTGATGTGCCTCTCTATACCATCTGTCATCATAGTTTGATGTGCCTGTCTGCACCATCTGTCATCATGGTTTGATGTGTCTGTCTGCACCATCTGTCATCATAGTTTGATGTGCCTGTCTGCACCATCTGTCATCATGGTTTGATGTGCCTGTCTGCACCCTCTGTCATCATGGTTTATTGTGCCTGTCTTCACCATCATTCATCATGGTTTGATGTGCCTCTCTACACCATCTGTCATCATGGTTTGATGTGCCTGACTCACCATCTGTCATCATGGTTTGTTGTGCCTGACTACACCATCTTTCATCATGGGTTGATGTAACTGACTACACCATCTTTCATCATGGTTTGATGTGCCTGACTACACCATCTGTCATCATGGTTTGTTATGCCTGACTACACCATCTTTCATCATGGGTTGATGTAACTGACTACACCATCTTTCATCATGGTTTGATGTGCCTGACTACACCATCTGTCATCATGGTTTGTTGTGCCTGACTACACCATCTTTCATCATGGGTTGATGTAACTGACTACACCATTGTTCATCATGGTTTGAAGTGCCTGACTACACCATCTATCATCATGGTTTGATGTGCCTGACTACACCATCTGTCATCATGGTTTGATGTGCCTGACTACACCATCTGTCATCATGGCTTGATCTGCCTGACTACACCATCTGTCATCATGGTTTGATATCCCTGACTACACCATCTGTCGTCATGGTTTGATGTGCCACTGGTTTCATTATGGTTGGTAGATTTGTTTTAGATTTTGAAAAATTGGATCAGTACTCATTACAAAAATTTTCTAATCCTGTTCAATAACCCATGCTAATCCACTGGCAGTCAATGTTTGTTTGCTCTAGTCCATCTCTTTTTACTGTGACAGCATCCTGAGGACTACACTTAGATTTGGCAGTCCAGTTTGGATCAAAACACACAGCAGTGCCTAAAGCTTTACATCACATGCGGGATAATGGGCTTTAGCATCTTGCATGAATTAAGAATAGCTGTGTCAATTAATGGTATGTTAGTACTCATGTTCTTTTTATGTAAAGCTAAATGTTGGTCACTAAGAAAATAATCTCTCTTTTATGCTGTGTTTGTATTGCTTTCTCTGCTATATTTCTGTTTTTGCTTCTCAATGTTAGCTAATAACAATCAACAAAGGGGTTGTAGGTCAGTAAAAATACCCATAGTAAAATCATTTCTATAGTTTAATTTGAACTTTCAATTATTAATAGATAATATGGAGTAGACATTGCCAAAATGTGAGCAGAGACAATATAGTCCTTTATTATTTATATATAATCTGCATTTCATAATGGACGTTACTTCAGAACACCCTAAAACTGCCTCTACATTCCAGTGGTCACATGACGTCTTTCTTAGTAATGGTGATGTCACATGAAATGTCTTATGATTGTCAGTTTTTAAAGATCGATTTAGAGATCGCAAAAAAAGAGTATGAAATTTTTGTTGTTATTTTTAAATATAACATTTATTTTTTTTTCGATGTCAACTTTATTTTTAAGTCGTTCTTTAAAATTAATTTTAGTGCCCGTCTTCATTCACTTTGTTACAGTTTTGTTGGCGATATCAACTTCTGGACAAAAAAAAAATCAAATATCAGCATGAAGCAGATTTTGATAATGTGACACGTAATTGCCGCAGAGCTTCGCTGCCTGCTGTGAGCTGTGCTCCCTATTAAAATTTATAAACATTTTAATTTTATTTTTCCTGTTACAGTAAGCAGTTTAAAATATGTCCTTATTAGATAATCTGAGTTGTTTTACCAACAGTATAAAAATGTTTAAAGTAAGCTTAAGTTTGATAAAGCTGCGATTTCCATTGCAAAATTTTAATTGTGAACGGTATAATTATCTACTTAGTCTGGAAACTGTTCATTTTTACAGTGCATGTGAATTATTATATGTGATGCTGCTAGAAACTTCATTGTCGACATTTTTTGTATCAACCTGCATTTCTAATTTAGGAAAATAGGCAATTACTGAAAAAAAAAAAAATATATATATATATATATATATATATATATATATATAAGTAATCTATAAATAGCAACAACAATCTCATTTAATAAGTGCTGGATCAGTCAGATGCAGACTGATACAATTACAGTTTAGTATCAGTGTAGTTTTAAGGTGGTGGGTTAGTGGACATACTGGATGTTACAAATGACCTGTGGGATTTGTAACATCCAGTATGTTGGAGAAACAGAGACAGCTTTCAATATGCGACTTAACAACCATCGCTCCTTTTTCACGAAAAACAGAAATTGTCCACTAACCCGCCACCTTAAAACTACAGGCCACTCTTTTGATACTGTAAAATTCCAAATTATTGATCAAAACCCAAAGTGGAATACATCAACCAGAAGACTTCGAGAAACATTTTGGATACATCAATTAAAAACGCTAGAACCTGATGGATTGAACGAACGTAATCCACAGGTAGAATACTAAAAATGTTTACGACTAAACAGTATTATGAACAACAAAAATATTTTAGATCTCAGCAACAGTATAGATTTTTTGTATAAAGTGAACAACAAAAACATTTTCTATTGTTTGAATTTTTGATTCAGTCAACGCCTGATGAAGCTCTTTGGTAGAGCGAAATATTGCGTTCCATATATATTATTTGTACATAGTAGTGTTGTTATAATTATTTTTATTAGACAACTATATATATATATTGGTAGACTCTTTAGACTTTTATATATATATATATATATATATATATACAAACCGCTGGACATAGTGCAGACGAATTGGTGCCACAGTGTCACAACGGTGTGAGTTCGAATCCCGCTGAGGGAAAGCAAAAATTTGACAGTGTTAAAAATCTAATTCAAACAATGTTGGGCTTAATTTGTAGACGTATATATATATATTTCTGATGTTTCAGAAATCCGCTGGATATATATATTATATGGTTGTCACAATACTTAGACGTTTGTATATATATATATATACGTAAAATGTTGATGTGAAATCTCCACAAGTCACATAATATATGAAAATAAAGTTGAAAAATCCACTAAAGTATCTATTTATTACACTTTTGGCATAAAATAAACCATATAAATAAATCCATCAATCAATTAATCACAGTTCTATCCGACCGGTTTCATCTCTCTGAGATATTCATGGCTGAACTGATATAAGAGTTACAAGATGTTATGATTTAGTCGTAGTTACGTAACGTCATAGAGTAATTGTTGAACTTCTTAGTAACGTAACGTCATAGAGTAATTGTTGAACGTCTTAGTAACGTAACGTCACAGAATAACTTAAGAACGCATTAAATACTGGAATTTGTTCTATTTAAAACAGGATTATATTTTAAAATAAATAGTTTTTCTTTATTTATACTTTGGTCTTCTGTTGTTTTAGGTGCACATTGGTATATCGGGAAAAGGTAATAGTTCGGTATTGTTGATCCGGCACAATTTGAAATGTGTTCGCTTAATGAAATCATCCTTGTGTAAGGTACTCTAATTTGTTGCCTATGTACAGTCATTCACTGTCTAAGTGTGTTACCTGTTTGTCCAATATAATGTTCACCACATCCTTTGCATGTTATTACGTATATAAGATTTTCCGAATAGCATGAGAAATTGTTTTCTAGTATAAGGAATATTTCAAATTACTGAACAGGTTATATGATATATAATATGATTTGAGTCTGTTTACATCCATTCATAAACTCCTTCATGGTTTACTAGGCAAAACCAGACCCAAGCCATATATTTTATAACCTGTTAAGAAATTTGAGGTATTTCTTAAATAACAGTTTATAAATTTATTTTCCTGATGGTTTGAGGAATCTTAAATATGTAGTTTTAATATTTGTCCTGAACACATTAGTGGTAATACATTCGTGTATTGAAAGTGCTAGTTATTCCATAAACATAATTAAAGTTGTGCTGAAATGTGAATAATTTTTTTAATTGTCCTGTTTTTTGTTTGTTTTTTGTTTGTTTTTGTTTGGGGCATTCAGATTTCCATTTATTTTGTGAATTTTTGATAAAATTTCTTATTTAAAATATGTGTCTTTTTTAAGGCTTTGAATGCAGGAAGTAAAATATTTATGTAAAGTGTTTGCTAGTTATTTTGGGTCTCTGATTTTTTACTCACTGAGAAGTTTTTTTTATACCCTGCTCTAGGGGGATATATAGTTATGGGGGTGTCCTTCTTTCTGCAAGTAAGAGAAAGTGTAATGGACAGAAGTCCTTCTGTCCATTACACTTTCTCTTACTTGCAAATCCTCCTACACTGCTGAATAATTTGATGACACTTGCACATAATCTTTGTCACATAGTGCCATTGTGCATCTGATATTTAACATTTTGTTCAGAATAATATTTGGGGTTTCCCATAGAAAAGCACTGACTTTATTGTTATTAACATAAGGGAAGCTGGGGTATTAATTAGTGAGAATTGCTCAGTTTTTCTGATTAATGCATCTGAAGGATTATGACCCTAAACTTTTTTCGAAAAAATTGTAAACCATTCCACATTTAATTAGGCAGTTGTTTCACAGTTGATTTTTAAAGTTTTGTTTGGTATTAGTTTGTTGAATACTAAAAACTGTCTCTTGTCTACAGTGCAACTCATCTGTAACTACTAATCAAAATTTATGCAACTTGGAAAGAATGAAGGACACCATATATAGTTGTGCATATTGATAAGAAATTATGATATGATATTTTTATGCCCCTGCAACGACATGTCAGGCGACATTAGGTTTTACTCATGTCCGTGCGTCTGTCGGTCCATATGTAGGTACAAATATCCGTCAAGCTTTTCTCAGAAACCTTACATGAGAACAATTTAAAATTTGGCAGGGTGGTTCAGTATTACAAGTTGTACATCCTAAGCAACTTTCAGACCTGTCGGACAACTACGTCTTGTTTGGCCTGGGCATCTGTGTTCCATGGACACATTTATTTGATTTTTTGTGTAGGAGTTATAACTCCTTTAAACTCCTTTTTAACTTTGAAATTTTTCGATTACAAGTTTATGGAACTTGAAAGTTAATATGTGGAAGCATGGGGTATGTTAGCATGCTTTTTAAGGTTCTTTATTTTAGTTCAGTTCATGAATTATTTGATGTAGATGGCATGTTTCCAAAAACAATTCACCATTTTGAGGTGGTTTTGCTGGTTGTAAAAAGTTCCGATTGAAATCTTTTTTTTGCTAAGAATAACATAAGAATTTAAGTTACTTATCAGTTAAGCCTATTAGTGATGTTGGATGTTTATAAATTTATCATAAGAAATAAAACTTCTCATGTTATATTTTACTTAAAACCATGTGTTTCCAATATGACTAATGTTAAGTTCTCTTTCTTACAAATGTAATTCTTTTAGACAAATACACAATCCATGTTTTGCATTCTTCACACCTCCACTAAATCTTATTTGTTTTGCATTATATACCCAAGAAATTGTCATGTATTTTTAATTTGGTTGCATGATGCACTGAAACTAAATATCTGGTGAAATTTGGGTAAAAAAAAGATTGTGTTTAATTTCATTAATCCAAGCTTATGTATCCCTCCCCCCTCCCACATAATAGGAAAACTAGGTGGATCTCTATGTATACCAGTTTAGGCACATAGTATCAATGGCATGATAAGGTAGAGCAAGCCATGTTGACCTCTAACCCTATAAGCCTGTTTGAGCAATCATACTAGTATAGAATATATAAGTACCATAGTGTCTGTATCATATATTCAGAATTTGGTGAGAAAACTCCAAAACTAACTAGGCAACTAAAATAAGACACAAGTCAGGTTTGGGCAAATTCAACCACAGTTTAATTGATTAGATAAAAATGCAAACATATTACATAATAGTTATGTAAAGTTACAAAATTGAATATGTACTACTGTGGTGCTCCCACAAAGGCAAAGATACATACATAAACAGAAAAAGTTTACAATAACAAAACTGGGTTGAGAAAGAAAATGCTAACTACATCACTACAAACAAAATACCCCCCCCCCCAAAGAAAATTCTATGTACATTGTATATTAAATGCCCTTTAGCAAAAATAGGGTGTGGTGGGCGGGACAATATCTGGATGCAAGATCAATTGTGACTGTCAATGGGAACTCTCAGTTTAAAACTAACTGGCTGCTAAAATGTTGGAAGCAGCACAAAGGGGTCATATGACTACCATGTGTTAATTAGTTACATGTGTTAATGACTTGACCAAAGGAGATATGCTCTATCATGTCAGGAAGTCTCCCACTGTGACCTGAGACTGATATATGAGCTGATAAGTACATGTAACTAAATGTAGTACTTTTATCATTTCACTTATAGTATTTATGGCCTATAAATCCCCCAAAAATACAAATAAATAGGTAAAAAATTTTAATAAAAGCCATTAGGCAATAAGTCCGTGCGAGACCGTTTTACGGTAGTCAAGGACGTTAAAAACCCCCTTAAGTTAAGTTAAGTAACTAAATCTAATGATATTGTCTTGTCCTCACAGCTGGTGTATAGCCACACAACAACAGCATGTATCAATAACATATTTACCTAAAATCTAAATATATACATCTAATTTTATCAAGCTTACATTCTAATCTATTTACAGTTTGTGATTCCTCTTAAAGGCTGTTAAAGTTTAAACAAATAATCTTTTTATATGATTTGCTGTTTGTGGTAGTATATCATACTATTTCCAAAAAAAAAGAATTATAAATACATGTGACATTTATTCTTTTTAGTAAAAAAAAATTGAAAAACAGCATGTTTCCTGTTGTACCATCTGATTGTTAAACAAGCTTCGATTTCACAATTGATTATAATAAATGCAACAAAACATCTTAGTCTATGTTTTCCTGTATTATGCTTTCTGAAATAAAGTATTAATGTGTACTGTTTCTTTGTATTCCAATAACATGGCATAATATAATAACTTTTACATAACAATTCTGTAGTCAGTATTTCAAATGTTAAAATCTTGTTTGTTTTGCAATTCGCTCATTTATGAAGTTATCTAGAAAAGTTTTCATATTGACAAGCTTCTACTTTTGTTTTCAGAATAAATTAATATTGACTCGCTTTCATTTGAAAATTATTTAAGAATTATGTAACAAAACAAGCCATGTGTATGAGGATACAAGAAAAAGCAATACCAACTGAAACACAAGACTATTGTATAATATGCTATTGATAATAATTTAGTATGCAACTTACCTATCTAGTTTTGATCTAGATCTTTTATTTGGTAGCTTTAGGTGTATTAACATACTATTAGTGGCATTAGATGTATTTTGCTTTCTTTAGATGTTTATTTTGGTAATATGGAGGTCACTTAAAATTTTGAGTGACAATAAGTTGGTTGGAAACCAATGATACCCCTGCCTATGAGCAGATAATACAGTTATATGTCATTACTGCATTTACTTTTTTGGCTGATTTATAAAGTTTCAAGGTTTTCACTAGATTATAAAACATCTTTTTTCATATTAACATTGATTATCACAAAGGTATATTTACTATTATTAATAGAAATAATTTTTTATTTACTGCTAAATAAAAAACAATTACTCCAATTGCTTTACATCACATATAAAAAATAAAAAATAAAACATTGTATAAATAAAATACAAATAAAAAAATAAATCATTATGGGTGATTATATATACAAATATTTACAGAGGTTAAACTTGAGGTCATGAATTTTATTCCAAAAAAAATTTAAATCGAAGCATTTATTGTTTTTGTTAAATTTTTTGCATGAACTTACACAAATATTGATATAATGGAAAGAAAACGAATTTCTAAAATATTGTGCATAAAAGAAATTGAAATTTCTACCAAAATAAATTCATAATGAGCCAGTTAAAGTAAAAAAAATTATCATATTTAATAAAAAAACAAAAATGTTCAAGAACATAAATATGTTAAACACATAACAATTTAAAACAATTAAAGTAACAAAACTGAACTTCAATGACATGATATCAAAGGAGTTTTAACATACTAAATGCCCAGCAAACAATTTTACGTCGTAGAGACGTCGTTAAAATGTATGTTTTTGGTTACAGTAACGTTACTATATAACGTTATTTTTACGAAAAAATGGATGGTTTTCTTAACGTCGCCTTAACGTTTTTTGCAACCAATTTACGACGTTTGACAGACATTCACCAAACGTTACGAAAAAATTGTGACGTACACCCGACATTTAGACTACGTATGACTTTGACGAAGATGTTCTGTAAACGTTGTCACAACATAAAAAATAATACATAACACGTTCCACATACGTTTGTCTAACGTAATTGAAACAAGCAATTGTTGCATATATAAAAAAAATGTCTTCCTGAAAATCACTGTTCCGTTTTTTCCTCGAAAGAAATATGGTCATAACCGCATCGTATTTATTAACCACAACAATACATCTCTGATAGCCAACGTAAAACAAATGCAAGAGATACCAAAATGGTGAACATTTCAAGAATTCAAGGAACATATGCTACATATAACTGCCTTTATGTCTCGAAAAGCTCTGCTGCAGGCTCCACAAAATACATAGTAGGGTGAAATACAAAATACGATTTTCAAAGGAAAAACGATGCAAAATACTTGTATAATTAAAATAGAAAAATAAATTAGTTTCCTATTTTTTTATTGTTTAAATATTACGAGACAAAACAGTTAATTAAGCTTCTGACACACTGTTGTACAAGAGGACACACAGAAAATATAAACAGTAGTTGGTTTAAGACATTAATACATACAGACACAAATACAGCTACATTAATTAAAACACACAAAGGCAATACATATTAAACATATGTTCAACAATTACTTACAGTCAATACACAAAAATATGTGTTGTAGAGAGAGCAAAAAATACAAAAGCAGTTTATCACAACACATATCTATATGACATCGGGATCTTAGGATTTTGTAATATACAATCAATACATTAACTTTTTAAAAGTTTTTGCAGATTTCTGCAATACAATTACAACTGGTTGCTGTCTGGATTCTGGCACCTAAAATAAATAAATAAATAAATAAATAAATAAATAAATAAATAAATAAATAAATAAATTAATTAATTAATTAATTAATTAATTAAAGCAATATAATTTCTTTATCTGATAGACTCTTTTTAACCATCTATTACATTATTATTATGGAGTACATTAGGCATTCTTTATACGACACGGTAGCAGTGGTCAAGCTTGAAGTGTGTGTAAAGCTCTACACAAAATGTTTAAAATATACTGTCATTTTATGAATTTAGTCCCAGGATAAAAGTTTTTATATCAGCGTGTCTCTGTACGCTAATATTTTGAAATGAGGGCGTCGGTGGCCGCGTGGTTATGGTAGTTAGTCATCTTCTATTCACCGTGTGAGGGTTGTTCGGGTTTTTTACCGGGTATTCCCCCGCGCAAAAAACCTGGACGCAATGATACAGCTAAAAAACTGCTGAAAGTTGCGTCAACCACAATTTAAATAAAAACTCACATAAATCTGAAAATGTTTTGAGACAATATGTGTTCTGAATACAGTATTATTTGGGTTTCCCTAAGTTAGCAATTATTTAACTTACCTTATATCTGGATCCCCTGGCCTATTAGGGGCATGTTTTAGGCATTACGTTATAATCTCCTCCGCATCCATTTCTGTGGCTGACGGATGATTTTTTCTGTATGCCCCTGAAGAAGAAGAAAATTAATAAATCTTTCGGTATTTTTGTCATCTGGTTAAATGTAGTTGCACTTCGATAAATTGGCCATTTGCAAAGATTGATGATGGTTTACAGTTTCAAATTGGTCCAAATAATAATTATTCAAAAGTGTTGACAAAAAAATTTTTGCTCTTCCTTTCAAATAAGCATGTATCATGTAACACGTAACAATCCTGTGTTGTGAAATTATTATTAATTATAATACAATGATTTAGAAAATAACTTACGTATCATCATCTGACAACACACAGAAAGAATCAGTAATTGAAGCTTTCCTTTTTCCCTCGTAAACCGTAGTCAGACCATAATGCATTCATCATTCGCCATATGGAGTCCCAACCAGAGCAGTAAGCAGCTAAAGCTGTACGATAAAAAAAACAAATAAATGATTTTACTATACATATAATCTTAATTCTACTGAAATATATGTAAGAACAATAATAGGAACCGGATTATTTCCTGTGTCAGCCATGTTTACAAAATATTTCAGTTTGGGGTCCAAATGCACATAAGAAAATGTCGACTGGCTGAAATCGCGTGGCTGAAATGCGTTAAGGAAATATTTCACGAAATAAGATCAATTATAAATACATTCTAAGACCCAAATGAATAGGTCTTCTTCTTCTTGTTGGGGGTTTTAACGTCCTACACTGATAAATAAATACCCACGGTCGGACGGTTGTTAGTTGTTAGTAGTACATGGACTCCACCATGGTGGGTTTGTCGAAGCCCAGCCTTCGGGATACCTAGTCGAAGAACTCGGCAGCATATGTTCTACTAGCGGCCGGGCTGCTCCGTACTCCAGTACCCCACATGGGTAGGAGCGCTTCCGCATTCTGACCTGTCGTCGAGATATAACATCTGCAGAGTGAGCAGCCAGTGTCTGACATTTATGACATGAATAGGTCTAAAATATTACTGCATTTTATACACGCATTCCTTTTCATTCTTGTTTTCAATTAAACGATATTCGAACGTGATTTTGAGGAAAAGGAATTAAATTGTGCGAATGTCCCAACGAAACATTTATACAATATTCAAATTCGCTCTTAAAAAATTAAAAGAAGAATTATTACATATCAAAAATATGCTAAACGTTTTCTTATGAATTTTGTCTATTGTATCTTGTATATTATAGTACTTACTTTTGAGCTTTGTCTTTTCTTTACATGTGGCGAATGACCCAGTTTTCTTTGTTTCAATAGCAAACACTCACAAGACATCAAATTACGCGTGCACGTGTGGTTTTACAACCCTTGTGTAATTTCATGACCCCTGCTATTTACATTCGATCGGCAAGAACAAAAAGCCACTGTAAGAGATATACAGAGAAATAAAGCGAACAAAACTGACCGGGAAATGTTAATTAAATTCTGGTAGAAATTCATAAAAGTTGATACAATGTAAAGTATCTATGTTGCAATCCCCCACCCCCGTAAATCGCCAGTTAATAAAAAACCATTGTAAGAGACATAATTTTAAAAAAAGAAAAAAGATTGAGGAGGAACATGCTATAATTAAATTCTTGTGGAAATTCATTTATTTATTAAAATGTAAAGAATTTATTATGTCGAAACCCTCCCACCCTCTTCAATCCAGGAAAGATTTTTAACCAGAAAGAAAAATAGTTTAATATGATTTGTTTTAAAATATTTAAAATATTTAAACTATATTGTTTATTTTAAAACATACTGTAATCTACCCAACCCAACACACTATTTTTTTTAAAAATCGTATATGGGTTCTTAATAAATCGAACACTAATAAACGTTACAAGGACGTTGCAAATATGTTCGCTAAGTTTTTTGTAACGTAAAAAACACGTTGAATTAACGTTATGTTTTACGTGATTTAACAACGTCTACACAATGTTATACAAATGTTGCTATTTTTGACAACGTTTTAACAACGTCAGTTAAACGTGCTTAATTACCCTACGAATTAAAGACGTAACAACAACGTTGCATTTTCGTTGTAGATAAGTAACGTCAGGTCCAACATTCTCACAACTTATAACCAACGTTAGATTTACGTCATGTGTTTGCTGGGTGGCTGAAAAAGTGAATTTTAAGTTACATTTCGAATTTAATTCTGAATATGTTCACTGTCTTTACATTTTGAAGGTCTTTTGACAAATCATTTCACACGGAGGCTGCTGCTTTATCAACAGTAGCACTTTAGTTCTTGCATTATTTGTTACAAATGTAACATTGCTTTCAGACCTAAAAATCTCAATGGCCTGTATAAGCTTACTAGTTCACCTAAATATAATGGTGTCACTTGTTTCAAGGACTTATAATCAAGAATAAAATTTTGTATTGCACTATGTAATGTAAAGACAGGCAGTGTAGAGACTCTTTATTTAAAAAAAAAACAAACTTTATATAATGTGCTTTTTGTCGTCGATTATAACATACAAATTGTACTGTTGTAATATTTTGTTAGGTTAAATTTTGGCATATTTGATGAAATGTGCATCTATTTACCAGTAAAATTGCCCAACTTTAAAAACAGCCTTATAGTTCAAAGGAAATTGGTGTGTAGGTTTAAACGCACCCAGTATCTGAATTATTTTAATCTCCTCTGGATTTTTTAAAATAAAAGAGTAATAGATTATTTTTAAACAAATAAAGCACTTTCTTTCCTTCTTTTAGAATTGTTTGAGACATATATCAGATATATGGAAGTAGTTCTATTTGCCTTGTTTGTGTTCAGACATTTTCATTGTTTATTAAATGTGATTAAAAGCAGTATAGACATAACTGGGGGACTCATAGCCATATATCTTTGAATGTTTGAAATTTGATTCATTGATTCAAAGGAAAGTGACATCCATATTACCTGTACATAGATGTTAAAACTTTGTTGTTAGTTATAACCTTTGTTCTATTTACCAGGATATTTTACCAATATGCAAAAAATTCAGTTTTTTATCAAATTCATCATGCTTTAAGAAGTATGAAATTAACATCGTTTTTGTCCAGTTTTTATGCCCCCGCGATGACGTGGGGGGGCATTAAGTTTTACCCGTGATCGTCCGTCCATACGTCTGTACAAATTTCTGTCAATCTGTTCTCAGAAACAGTACATGAGAACAATTTGAAATTTGGCAGGTTGGTTCAGTATCACAAGTTGTACATCATAAGCGACTTTCCGACCTGTCAGACAACTACTTCCTGTTTGAGACTTAATTTGTACATTCAAATTTCTGTCAAGCTTTTCTTAGAAACCGTACATTAGAACAATTTGAAATTTGGCAGCATGGTTCAGTATCGACTTTCAGACCTGTCGGACAACTACTTCCTGTTTGGGACTTCATTTAGCTGGGACATCTGGGTGCCATGGACACAATCTTCGATTTTTTTCTCATTGTGTTTCTTTAACTGTTAGAAATACAATCTCAAAACATTGTATGTTGGGGCTGACATGAAGTTGTGCAATCCACTTCACAAATTTTCGAAATGGCCATCATTGAAAAAAAAAGTACATTTCTCATATCTCTGGGGAGGCATTGGCAATTTCAATGGATATGGTACACTGATACAGTTGATTTATATCCTTAACATTTTTAAGGAAAATATTGGACGCAAAAGCTGCCATTTCATAAACAAAGCCATTTTACCACAATCCCCCAAAAATGTCAACTTTGTCTGATTTAAATGAAATTTCATTTCAAGGCATATTTTAATGTACTGTACTGATTTCCATGAAATACTACCAATGGGGCATTTGGGAAACTTTAATGGTGACATCCCAATACAGTGTTACTAGCTTTTTCTGATTTTAATTAGACTTTTTTCAGTTATCCATGTTGCAACAATAAAATATGTATGGTGATAAATGTGCTGTTTATAAACTTCAGGTTTTGCTATAAAGAGGGTCAAATGGTCTAACTTTTCCATTTTTATCATGTATTGGAAATATTTGTTTTAATTTGATTTTGAGTCAGGTGATTGTCAGGTTAAAAAAGGCTTGAAAAGGTTGTGTAAACTGTTAAAATAACCATGCTCCTGGTATCTTAAAGGCTTCTTTTTTAGTGTCATACAAGAGGAGGCCAGTACAACATTCTAAATTCTCTGTCCATATGTCCAGTGGCAGTCAAAATTTTTTATATTGGTTTATCCTCATTTGAATTTTCTCATCCTGGATATAGCTGATACAGTCCAAAACAATGGATTTGCAATGCAAAAGTGTTCTATGATTTTATGCCCTGAGGAAGGGCGAGGTATAATATTGCAGCCATCCATCTATCCACTGTCTGTCATACCAGTAGTTTATTGTCTGAGCGTATATATCCAAAACCATTTGACTTGTTGACTTCAAACTTAGAGCTAGGATAGGTCATAATGAGTAGGAGTGCACTGCACAAAAAGCATAACTCTGTTACATAATTGTTAAGTTGTCTCCCTTTTTTTTACGTTTCTTGTTTGGAAAACCTGTTTGATGGATTGAATTCAGATTAAGTATAGGGGTACCTGGAGAATGTGCAGTAAGTTCCAGAATCATCTCTTCATCTGCTGGTCCTAAATCATGTCGGCCTATAACATTTTTGGTTTGGAGGTAGACTTTTGATATTTGGTATGTGGGTAGACAATTTTAAGGTGTTGTGTCGCATACTATGGTTGATGACCTTTGACATTTAATTTTGACCTCAAGGTCACCTCATTTCTTTCTGAATGACACATGTTTATCCGGTCTGTAACTTTTTTTTGAGGTAGGCTTTTAATATTTAGCATGTTGGTAGATTATCAAGGCGATGTTTCACATACCATGTTTGATGAACTTTGACCATTAGGTTGCATTATTGCTTTCTGAATGAGAAATTTGTATGCAGGCTTTCATTTTTTTCATTTGAGTAAGCCTTTGATATTTTAAATGTGTCGGGATCAAGTAACATAGGTACATGGTTGGTTACCTTTGACCTTAAAGTTTGACCTCAGTTTAAGGTTGTATTACTTTTTGATTGACCAATTCATGTCTGGACTTTTTTCACTTTTGAGACTGCTTTGATATTTGGCATGAAGATAGATCTTTTCAAGGCAGCATTTTGCATACCATGGTTGGTGATTAGGGACAGACCATTTATACTTGCAGGGGGGGGGGGGTGGGGCTTGGTTTTTTCCTAAACAAATATTTTGAAAATGATTTTTGATGAAAAAAAAATATTTTGAAAGCAGAGGGTAAGAAAAAAAATATTCTGAAGAAGGATTTCTGCTTTATAAAATAATGGTAATAATGAAAAAAATATATGTTGCGATGCCTTAAAAAAAATAAATAATTTTCCGACCAAAACAAAAAACCAAGGCCACCTCCCTTCAAGTTAAATGGTCTGTCCCTTATTGACCTTGAGCTTCAACCTTATGACACATAACTTTCTGAAAGACAACTTGTGTCTGGGCTTTCACTTTTTTCTCTTTTGAGGGAAGCTTTTGATATTTCATGGTTGGTGACCTTTGTCCTGGAACTTTGATAAATCCATTGAAAACGTTGTTTAATACTTATAATTCTTTAAAATTGCATTAAGAAATTAATTTATTTAACGTGTTTCTCAACTTCATATTTCTTGTGTATTTGGTAGCGGGATTGACTGAACGTATGAATATTTTGTTTATTTTTAAACGTACGATTATTTCCATAAACCATTTTCTGATTTTAATAAACACAATTTTTAGTTTACATCATCTGTAACCTTCTTTGTTTACATTGGTTACGCTAAAAATAGTTCGGTCAACGTCTCACACCATGCCAATTTTTATCCTCAAAATTTTGTGGGAGTTATGGCCCTTTGAACTTAGAATTTTCCAAAAATTCCTTATAAAACATGGTTTCTGCCCAACTCCTCTGAAACTACTGCACCAAATTTTACGAAACTTGGTATGTAGCAAGTACACCATATTTAGTTTTGCATATTACAAGGAAATTTTTATCCTCTGGGTCAAATCTTGGGAACGGGGGTGGGGGGGAGACATTGTTTTTGTATGCTTTCGTATGCAAAAACAAACTTTAATTTTACACTAATATTATTAAATTTGGAAATAATTTGATAGGACCATTCTTAGAAAATGACAATCTATCTCTAATAATGGCTACAAGTAATAAGAAAACAATTTTGCCTAATCATTCCTTTTTCTACAACATATTAAATTAATTTGATATTTTCAAATGATAATTACGTTAAAACACATTTCTGTTTTCATTATGATAAATATATTGAATTTTATGAAGAGGTTTTTTTTGTTTATATCACAATTAACACCAATCACCAAATTTTTAAAAATCATCAATTAATGTAATTTTATGCTTACAAACCAAGTCATTTAACCTATTTTCCTAGGAATAAAAGTACCGGACATATTTTACTAAGGTAGGACTATTGATACCTGGATCAAAAGGAGAAAATGGTCCTGGATTGGACATACCCTACGTAAGCCAAAAACCACCATAGTAAACCAAGCTCTGAGGTGGAATCCACAAGGACAGAAAAAGAGGTCGACCAAAAAACTCCTGGAGAAGATCAACAGAACAGGAGGGAAAACAGCAACGCAAGACATGTGGCCAAATTGACAAGCTTGCCCAGATCAGAAAAAAATGGAAATCCTAGATGACCTATGTCCTGACAAGGATGAAAGGGTTTAAGTCAAATAAGTTAAGGACTATTCTACCTAAGAAAATAAGTCCAAGGACCTATTTAACTAGGTAATTGAGTAACATGGACTTATTATACTAGTAACAAAAGTCTGGGGGATTAATTTTACTACCGGACTTATTTTACTGTTACAACATACATACAACTAATAGACTTATTCTATATGAATGCTTGACTAGGCTTATAGGGTTTGAAGTCAGCATGGCTCTATCCTATCATGCCATTAATACTATGTGCCTAAACTGGTATACATAGAGATGAATCTAGAGTATTTCCTTTTATGCCGGAGGGGGAGGGATATATAAGCTTGGATTAATCTGATGGTTCTATTAAAATTTCTATCAATAAAATTGACAGATTGATTGATACATGAATAATTAAAAATTTGGAATTCTGTTTCACTTCAAATTTTTATTTATAGTTTATTTCCTTTCCTTTTCATATGTATTTATTTATTTAGTTATTTATTCATTCATTCATTCATTCATTCATTCATTAATTCGTTCATTCGTTCATTCATTCATTCATTCATTATATGAAATGAACTGGTTATTTGTTCGGCAACCAGTAACTTGAAGTATTCATTCATTCATTATATGAAATGAACTGGTTACTTGTCGTTGACCAAAATTTAAAAGTTATATATCATTTTATAGCTAATGCTAAGGGGAACACGAGACCCTATTCAAATTGTGACCGGGTTATGAAGTCTTTGAGATATTATAGTTCAAAGTTGAAAATTCGAACTTTTGCTCTTGCTACCATACTTGCTTCCGACGGTCTTTTCTATACTTTCCTTTCATTTGTTTCTTATAAACTATACATCATTTTAACGCTAAATGAATTACCTGGGCCAAACACTAATAGTTTTTTGACCGGGGTGAAGCATTTAGGAGAAATCTGAGTTCCAATGTGAAAATTTGATGTAGTGACACTCACACAAATTTCATTTCCGGTCAACTTTTAGGTACTTTATTAAAATTTATTTGCAATAGACTATATATCATCAAAAAGATCTTTTAAATACCTCCACGAGGCACTTTTAATTTTTATTTTATGTCAAGCCGTTAAAAATTTATGAACTAAAATATATGTGTTTGTATACTTCGGCTTTTCCACTTCCGCATTTTCAATTTTATTGATGTTACATTGTGTGTGGGGTGACCAAACAGTAGATGCATATTCAAGTTGCGGTCTGACAAGGGATTTGTACGCAAGTTGGCGGATTTTTGGATTTTTAGAGGGTATATTTCTGCGAAGGAAGCCGAGAGTTTTGTTAGCATTTTGTGTAATTCTGTTAATGTGTTGATTCCATGATAAGTCACTTGAGAGATCGACGCCTAAATATTTTGCACTGGGCACTACTTCTAAAATATGTCCGTGTAATTTATAATCAAAATTGGTTTTCTTTTTGTTTCTGGTAATGTTTAGGACCTGACATTTTCCGGGGTTGAATTCCATTTCCCATAATTTCTCCCAAGCTTCTAGGGTTTGTAAATCTTTTTGTAACACAAGACAGTCTGCATTATCCGTGATGACTAAGTATACTGCAGTGTCATCAGCAAATAGGCGGACTTGGGATTTTATATTGAAGGAATAAAATCATTTCTGAAATGTGTAGGACTTAAACAAAGAAGTATCAGAATGTACATGTACCATGAGCATGACTATTTCGAAATTATGAAACCTGCATTGGATCAAGTTATAAAAGACACTGCTATTAAGAAAAAGCCAAACGACTATAATGACATGTAAGTTCTTAAAGGAAATATTAGTGGGTAAATGTTTTAATGTTTGAAAAAAAATACAAAATATGTTTCTACCTATACTTGTCATTGAGTCTGAATCCCTTTCACACTTGAGTCTTTTCGTCCTGATACATGTACAGCCTCTTGCCAAAAGTGTTCTCTTTGTCCTAAGCCAACAATTTTCTATAATAATGTTTATATCTGGTGATTGTGCAGGTCAAATCATTCCATGAATACTATTTTCATTCTTGAATCTCTCCACAATGCTGGCTTGATGAACACGAAGCAATGTCGTCACGAAACACGTTCGATTCGTCAGGGAACTGAAGGGCAATTACCGGCCATAGATGTTTATCTAATATAGAAATGTATTTTTCAGCATTTATAGTACCATAGTTCGAATTAATTTTCGGACAATTCGGACCGTATACCAGGACAATTCGGACTGTATATCGGGACAATTCGGACCGTTTTATAATGAATAAAGATATTAATTTTACAAAAATAATGATAATGTATTCATGCTTTTTACAGCCGACTTTTGCATGTTTTTGTTTGTTTGTTTGTTTTTTATTTTTGTTTTTATGTATAAGGTTTGTATCTACAGCCAACTTTTGTATCTGGCATTATTATTCTACTTCAAGCTATTATTGAAAAAAAATATAAAAGTTTTTTTGTTGCATATTTTATTTTATTTATGATGATGAATTATAAGCTAGTTGGTAAATTTAAGTGTAACAGTAACTGTTTTTCTTTGCATTCTTTAATACTTTAAATATATAATTTGATATATAAAGTTCACTTCAAGTTATCAGATCATTTTGTAATTCTGTAATTAAATTTACACAATATAAAATAAATACCTCCTTCGCGATTTTAACTGCTGTCAAGATTCCTGGTTTGGAAGCGTGCTGGTGTGTTTTCTGGGTAGAATAGCTATCTCCTCGCTGTATTACAACGACTGGACAGGTCAGCTTCTTGCCTCTTACACTGCAGCGCCATTCTGTTGAATTGACGTGCTGTCTCTTTACAGTGAATGTAAAACCAAGGCTGGATACCAATTTTCTCTTGCGTCTTTCTGTACCGGACTCTACCATTGTAAATGTCTCTGCAGCTTCCAATGTAGACACTTGTTTTATTGGGTCATCTTCGATTGGGTTTTCCATAGTTTCTTTTGGCACGGCGAATGGTTGTCTGCTGATGTCGAAGGACGAATTATTGTTGGCTTCCTCGTCTGTGCTGTAAGGGATGGTGATGTCGGAGTAGTTGATGGTCTGGTCAATGGACAGTCTAGTACTATCTGCGTTTGGTTGGTGGATTGCCGAGCTACATCTGCTGCACATAAATTGTACTCATGGGTTAACAGCTTTCTTTTCTCTGTAGTCTTTTTGTGTCATGCCGGAACAAGTTCTGTGAAAAAATTTGTCACAGCAGTGACATAGGACAGATTCCTGGCGAGGCCGTATTGGCGAAGAGCAACCTTTACAATCAACAGACATGTTTAAAACTGATCCAAATTGTTATTTTTCCGGCTTTTATGCTACTTTTGGGTTTGTTGCCTTTGTATGTGAGCACTTGTCGTCTGGAATCATACACACTGAAATCCTTTGATGTTTCTGTTTAATTAATTTAAATGATAACCATAAACAACACTTAATTGACTTTTATCTCATTTAACTAGTTCAGTCTAATTATTTTTACGATATTAAATTGAAAAACATAAACCAATTAATTAAATGGGATAATTAAGAGATATTAAAGGCAATTAAGTGTTGATATGGATAATTGCTTCTTTTGGTAACAATTATTCGGAAAAATGCAATGTTTTATTATTTTTTCTATCTAATATTATTATTTTTTTTTATTTTTATCACTTTTAATATAAAAACAATTTCATTGACATACAGTCCGAATAGTCCTGATATACGGTCCGAATTGTCTGGTACCCCCATAATTCTAATATGATTTGCATATTTAGAAATATGTTTATTTGATTGGTCAAGAATACTTGCGGTTGAGGTTTAAACTCAGTGTTTTCAATAAAAGCCGGTAGCCGGCAAAATCAACCGCTTATTGCCAATTTTTTTGCTGGCTATTCCATTTCCGATTTCAAAAATCGGAGTTCGCAATTTTCGTGGACGAGGTCGGGATCGTCAGTCTTTGTTTTGGTATTGCGTACTCCCGGGAACCAGTTCATATCACTTGTGCGTAAAATAACACTGGTATGTTGGTCAAGGCTTTTGTCAATTTATGAAATTGGTAAGAAATAATTAAGATTCATGTCACAATTCATCAAGTTTTGCAGAAAATATAACAAATGAAAAGGATGATTTAGATACAGCTAGAGGGCTTACAACTTGATCCAAAACTGCTAATTATCGTTTTTCGGCCGGGGGGCTTTGCCCCCCTGGTCCCCTTACCAGGGCGTTGCCCACTGGACCCTTGAGCGGCCCCCAGACCCCTCGCCGTAGTTATTCTTCCCCCTATTCCAATTTTTTTGCCTTCTATTGCAAAAGTTAATGAAAACACTGTAACTAACTTTATTTTTTGATAAATGAAGTTGACTCAATTTATTTTAGGATTCAACAATATACAGCAATTGATCTTTGATTTTTATTGGAATGTGAATGATAAAATGAAAATGCGGTTTGATAGTTAAAACAGTTGTCTTTGTAGATGGAATAGGTCCTAGCCAAGATTCACTCTATCAAGAATCCATCCAAAGTAACAGTTCAAACAAAAATTAGTGACACGAGGATTTTCAACTATAAATATCTTAAATTACAAATTACAAATTTTTAAAATCTTTTCAGAGATGTCTTAATAAATGTTGCAGTAAATGAATTCATTGGAGACCTTTATAGACTTTTACAAAAACTTGCAGAGGACAAAAATACAGCAGCCATGTATTTACCTGTTTGTCAAAGTTTTGCCAGGATGTGTAATTTAAGAGTAGAGTAAGTATGTTAAGTAAATATTCTGGTAGTTGCTATTAATATTTTGGAAAATACACGGAACAGTCCAATGATTTAACACCTGGGAGTAAGATGAAAATAAATTTATTGAGTGGTCAACTAATATTTATAGATTATTTACGTTTTTTGAAACAAGATGCCTTTTCTCGTCGAGTTTTAAAAACACAAGTATACATAAGTAATCTGTTTATCGCTGTTTTGTAACATTGTGACGTCACAGTGTTTTCTTAACTACTTCTTGACAGCGAGGTGAGATGGGCTCATCTCACGCTAGTAGATGGGATAATACTTCACATAAAGAACAAAGGAAAACACTGCAAAATAGGGATAAACATGTGTATATACATGTTTGTATGTATGCATGGACCTCAATATGTTAACAGGTAGGCTACAATTAAAATAATTAAAATTAAAATATTAAAATATTGTTTGCCCTTGCCAACTCAGTTGGGTCGGTAGGTAGGGAAAATATTTATGCTGCATGAAAAATTATTTATTATACAAACAAATAATAAAACATTAATTGAGCAGGTATTAAAACATATAATTATACTAGAGTACCTATGAAATCCATATTGGAAAAGGGGGAAAATTGAGAACTCTTAAGAATTCAAACTTTGACATCAAACTTTTTCTTTGACAGATAATTAAATCCCTTTTATTGCTCTCTCTCTCTGTGTGCATGTGTAAACAAATCTTTTCGATAGCCATTTAAGGGTTATGAATGATTAGTTAATTAATAATTTAAGGCTGCTGCCTGTAAGAATTTACTAGTATCATCATCATGATGATTGGTCTGGGTCCTAAAAAGTTGGGTCCCAAAAAAAAAGCCAACTGCAATTTTCGGTAGCCATAGAAAATTTTCGTAACAGTTTTCTCAGCAACTACTTATCATTCTCTTGAAATTTAGTTTGAAGCATCAGCATGGCCTACCATAACATCTGATTCGATTTCAGGTCTGTCGCTCATCTACTTCCTGTTAACCGACTTAGTTAATTTTTAACATTAATGTTCAATGGTAGAAAATTTTCGTAAACAGTTTTCTCATCAACTACTAATCACAGCCTCATTTGGTATGTAGCATCAGCATGGGGTCCCATACCGTGGGATGTTTTGGCCGGATTTAATGGAGCAAAAATCCGGGTTATAAAATGGTGAATGTCGGGCAGGCGTGTTGGCCGGGAAATTATTTTCATAACAGTTTTCTCAGCAACTACTAATCACAGCCTCTTGATATTTGGTATGTAGCATCAGCTTGGGGTCCCTTACCGTGGGATTTCATTTAAGGTCTGTGGCTCACCTACTTCCTGTTAACCGACTTAGTTAATTTTTGTCTCGCCTGTCGCTGGAGGCGAGACATATGTATGGCAATCCAGCGACGGCGGCGGCGTAAACACCAGTCTACACACTAAACTTTTTTGGTCACAGGCCAAATGGGCCTGTACATACAGAATTTTACAGGCCCACAAGAAAATTAACAAGCCCGAATATTTCATGTAAATTTTTAGTGTCTAAGAAAATCGAAATATTCAATAAAGTTGCAGTAAAAATCAATTAAATAATTTTATTCTTTTGAAAATGACCTTAGTATTGTCTCTTGGGGAATAGAAAAAGGAGGACTTGCTTTTATCATTAAGTGTTGGTATGTGCAATTTTTTTTTCATATGGGTTTATCTTAAGCAGTTTAACTTAAATTATTAATGATAAGTACTACTCAATGAAAGACCCGAACACACAGTTTGATTAACTTATTTTATCCCACATTTCCATAAATATTCAACATTACAATGAAAAAGAATCAACTGCCACAAGACTGTTAAATAAAACTAGAGTAAAACAACCTGTGAGCAATGTTCACCATTGATACCCCCCCGCTTCACAATTACTTTGAAAATTCAGGTGTTCTTAATTATGAACTTGAAACTTTATCTAGTTAAACGTGAAGGCGGATTTGCAGATAAGACATGTAACCCTCCCCCATCCCTCAAAGAATGGCATCCCCTATTTCAATGACAAAGTCCATGTTTTTCTATGGGAAACCTCCAATAATATTCTGATCAAAATGTTTAATATCCCGTGCACAATGGCAATATGTGACCAAGATTCAAGTTTCAACAAATTCCATTCAGTGGTGTAGGAGGAGTTGCAAATAAAAGATGGGTATCCCCTTATGTCCATGACAAAGTCCATGTTTTTCTATGGGAAACCCCAAATATCATTCCGATCAAAATGTTAAATATCTCCTGTACAATGGCACTATGTGACAAGGATTCTGTATACGTTTCAACAAATTCCATTCAGTGGTGTAGGAGGAGTTGCACATAAGAGATGAGGACCACCTTAGGTCAATGACAAAGTCCATGTTTTTCTATGGGAAACCCCAAATATCATTCCGATCAAAATGTTTTATATCTCCTGCACAATGGCACTATGTGACAAGGATTCTGTGTAAGTTTCATTAAATTCCATAGTGGTGTAGGAGGAGTTGCACATAAGAGATAGGGACCCCATTAGGTCAATGACAAAGTCTATGTTTTTCTATGGGAAACCCCAAATATCATTCCGATCAAAATGTTAAATAACTCCTGCACAATGGCACTATGTGACAAGGATTCTGTGTAAGTTTCATTAAATTCCATTCAGTGGTGAAGGAGGAGTTGCACATAAGAGATAGGGATCCCTTAGGTCAATGACAAAGTCCATATTTTTCTATTGGAAACCCCAAATATAATTCCGATCAAAATGTTAAATATCTCCTGCACAATGGCACTATGTGACAAGGATTCTTATTTGTAAGTTTTATTAAATTCCATTCAGTGGTGAAGGAGGAGTTGCACATAAGAGATAGGGACCCCATTAGGTCAATGTTTTTCTATGGGAAACCCCAAATATCATTCCGATCAAAATGTTTAATATCACCTGCACAATGGCACTATGTGACAAGTATTCTGTGTAAGTTTCATTAAATTCCACTTAGTGGTGTAGGAGGAGTTGCACATAAGAGATAGGGACCCCTTAGGTCAATGACAAAGTCCATGTTTTTCTATGGGAAACCCCAAATATCATTCCGATCAAAATGTTAAATATCTCCTGCACAATGGCACTATGTGACAAGGATTCTGTGTAAGGTTCATTAAATTCCATTTAGTGGTGTAGGAGGAGTTGCACATAAGAGATAGGGACCCCATTATGTCAATGACAAAGTCCATGTTTTTGTATGGGAAACCCCAAATATCATTCCGATCAAAATGTTAAATATCTCCTGCACAATGGCACTATGTGACAAGGATTCTATGTAAGTTTCATTAAATTCCATTCAGTGGTGAAGGAGGAGTTGCACATAAGAGATGAGGACCACCTTAGGTCAATGACAAAGTCCATGTTTTTCTATGGGAAACCCCAAATATAATTCCGATCAAAATGTTTAATATCTCCTGCACAATGGCACTATGTGACACAGATTCTGTGTAAGTTTCATTAAATTCCATTCAGTAGTGTAGGAGGAGTTGCACATAAGAGATAGGGACCCCATTAGGTCAATGACAAAGTCTATGTTTTTCTATGGGAAACCCCAAATATCATTATGATCAAAATGTTAAATATCTCCTGCACAATGGCACTATGTGACAAAGATTCTGTGTAAGTTTCATCAAATTCCATTCAGTGGTGTAGGAGGAGTTGCAAATAAGAGAAAGTGTAACGGACGGATGGACGGACACCACGAACACTATATACCCCCCGCTTTTCAAGCGGGGGGTATAATAAATGTTTCCTTGTTATTAGTACATAAGTTAATTGAGTAATATAAAGTAGAACTAGAAGTAGAAAATGGATACATTGTCAAACATATAATATTATGTATTTATTGTAAAATGCACTACTTAAAATATTTATACAGATCAAAATTAAAGTTTTTGATAGTTATTGCCATAATCTTGACTGTTTTAATCTTTACAACCCTCATTTTAATACCAGCAACATTGTTATTTGCAATCTCCGGCCCTATGTTCATATCTGCTCTGGAAATTCCATATTTTACATTTGCTTTGAACTGGTATCTGCTCTTATTTTCCTGCAACCCTTTTAAATGTTAATGGTACAAGTTATATGGGAACCAGCTTTCCTAAGACCATGAAGACTGGTTACAAAATTTATTGAACTTAAGGGAACAGTTTCATTTTACGTGTCTATTTGGTGATGTTTTTGCAAGAAATCACGATATGGCAAGTTAAAATAAATAAGTTATACGCATCTCTGGCGGTTTTTGTCTCGCCTGCGACGATAGTCTCTGGAGGGGAGACGTATGTATGGGAATCCGTCGGCGGCGGCGTAAACGCTTGGACATCTTGCTTCATATCTTTGTAAGCTCAAGCCCTAGGTCCATCAAATTTGATCCAGAGGTAGCTTATGATGAGTACTTGCCAGTCAGTCACCTGTCACCTGACCCTGACCTCAATTTCACGGTCCAGCGACTACGTTATTTTGGGTTACGGCAGGTTGCTGACTAGTACATGACTGTCTGGTAGGTGTCACCTGATCTTGACCTCAATTTCACGGTCCAGCGACTACATTAAAGTTTTTGGGTTATGGCAGTTCCTCTGTAACCACGTGCACGCATGGTAGAATGACAATATTTGGTATATAGGTTGCTGATGACTAGTACATGACTGTGGTAGGTGTCACCTGACCTTGACCTCAATTTCATAGTCCAGTAACTATGTTAAAGTTTTTGGGTTACCGCAGTTCCTCTGTAACCATGCATGGTAGGATGACAATATTTGGTATATAGGTTGCTGATGACTAGTACATGACTGTCTGGTAGGTGTCACCTGACCTTGACCTCAATTTCACTGTCCAGTGACTACGTTCAAGTTTTTGGGAAGGTTGCGTAGCAAACTTTCCCCTTGCTAACGCTCTGATACATAGAAACTACTGCGACCGGCATGTAATAAAACCTTACGCTCGTAAAATATAGGTCACATTTGAGGAATCTATCAATTACATGAATCGGTGCACCACATTTATCTTGAACAACTTTACTATACATGTCCTTTCGTATTATGTCTCATTTACTGTATAACTGATAACTAATATTACGATTTAAACTAATATTCCATGTTCATCCGCGAGATACATTTTTGGTTTTGGAAATCAACGCGATATTTGGCAATCCTCGCGATAGCTGTTCACTGAACCGACAAATGTAGTACTGACAGTCGAATAATATTTGACGACGTTATTATGATTGGAGTGATTTAATGATTAATTTGTGCGATCGTGTGGTCGTCGTTTCATACGATTTTGCATTCTATTTTTTACGTGTTTAATTAAATGAAAATCAACACAAAGTGTGTGCTTAGTCGATGTACAGATTTTGTAGTCTCGATCACCCAGACGCATATATAATAGCACCCAGACGCTATTCTTGTTATAATTTTTGCTGCCAATAGGTGGAGACAAAACAATTATTCTATTTTTAGGACCCTATTTTTAGGCCAGGAAAACCATGCAAACATGTCTATACTTATAAAATGACATCACAGTAAAATTCTCTCTTGATTGTGCATAACAATAATATTTTTTTATTAATTGATAAAGTAATATTTTATAAAAAATATTCAAATGTAAACTTTGCTACAATTTTTTATACACTTCTTGATATGAACGGAAGTAATTTTTTAGACAATAAAAATATCATCCAATAAAAAATTACGCCCAGTTTTGGGCGTAATAATAACGAGTTCAATATAGAGATGAATCCAGACGCACAAATGTAATTAAGCGTCTGGATGATCGAGACTACAGATTTTGCAGAGCGGCGCCATCTATAAAAATTTTTAAGGTTGGGAGAATGGCATGTAGTTTCGTAAATAAAAAACAAGTAGTTAAATTAAAAATATAACAATTTCTAACTAATAAAAATGTATTGAAAAAGATATTTTGGTGTTTGTGACACAAGAATAGTAAATGGATTATTCGACATCGGTGATCAATTGCACTCGCCATGTCGCTACATTATTCCTCAGTAAAAGCTGACACAATTTGTAGCGGTCCTTTTCATTAATTTTTATAATTGGTAATTCATGCTGAACCATTAATATTTCTCGTTACACGAGTCGAAATTGGTCACCACCCATCGTAACAAGCCAAAAAACGTACCAATTTTCCGTGTATGTTTACCTCACGAAATTGCCGTCGTTTCAGACGATGTTGCATTTTTATGCTTTAAGTATCTAATTTAACGAAAGTCAAAACGATATATTTTTCTTCATTTTATGTGTTCCTTAAAACAAAGGAAGATGTGATCAAGTCAGTGTGTTTTAGCAGAAGTTTTTTGAGTGACAAATAAAACCTCTTAGCGCGTATTGGTCGATCTTATTTTCCTTATGTATATCCAAAAAGCTGCAAATTGAAATCAGGAATTATTTTATAACATTTGTTCAGCGTTTTGAAATGCTGTGTTTTAATTTGATAGAGCGATTTTCCAAGGTTAATTTTGATTAAAATTAGAATGGGTGTAACTTGGAGCAAGCGATTATTGGCTATTTGAAAACCTTGGGGTAATGTCGTTTGCGGTTTAGGCGCGAATGCAATAGAACGACACGAAAGCTGGCGTAGCAAAAGTCAAGTACATGTAAAAAATAAGCATAGTATGGAATATGTACAGTACTCCATTCTGTTGTGTCTTTTAGTATAAGCTATTAACACACTGTTTAAATTTAAAACAAACTAGTTGACATACATTCTGATTAAAATGATATATGTTGCCTCATACAGACTTACAATTTTTTCTGGGACCATACTGGGAGGGTTCCCAGTGCTCGACCCACAGAACAGCCCAGCGCGTTCCCGGGTGGCGGATAGGGGAGACCCTCTCGTTGGTGGGTTGTCAGGGCATAATACGGAACGCCTGACCGCGGACCGTAGTGGGTAACGTGTTTAGAGAGTGCCACGCTCCTTGCACGATAAAGACCCCTTTTGTAGATTTCGAAAAAGAGTAGGCTCATTGTAGCCGCTACAAAAGGCTAAATTTTCGCCCCTACCCAAAACTCCATACTTCCAGTGGCAGTCAAAATTGTATTCCTGTGACCCATTCCACCCCCATTTTCCGTTGATTTATTGTTTGTTAACTTGTTCCCGTCCTGAATATAGCTGAAATACTGCTCGCTGGACGTTAAGCAGACATCCAATCAATCAATCAATCAATCAATCTTACAATTTTTTATTTGTTTGAATGCCGGGGATTTATAAAAATTGATTTACATTCGCTTTTGAATAATACTGGGTCGATCTTGTTACAGTGTGTGGGACTCGATATAACAAAATCGACCCTGTATCATGCGAAAGCACATGAAAATTGATTTGCACAGATCCCTGTGTTGTAATTTTTTAATACCACTTTCAGTAATTTTTCAAATATATTTGGGCGTCCTGTTTTTATTGAAGGAGAAAGCCAGAGTGTAGGAGTCTTTTTAATAATTGTCAATCAAGATTGAAGTTGAGCACACAATGGCAGCAGTAAGATTCAAACAAGTGCTGACAGGCATTCGATCAATAGTAGATAAATACTACCTTAACCACTCGGCAACTGAAGACCTGGAGTATTACAGAAATAAATTATTTTAGTTTTGAATATTTTAGAAGCTTATGCCATCACTTACATTTATAGGGAGACATTTACATACATTGTACTTTAGTATATGTACATGTATTTCATGCAAGTTATATTCCAACCATATAACAGGTGCGATTTTTATGTCTGAAATGGGCAGCAGCAATTTTGTCTTATTTATTAACATATTTATAAAAGTTATGATAGAAGCATCTTCAATTGTATTGTTGCACTGAATGGATTTTGATGGACTCTTTGTCACATAGTGCTATTGTACACCTGATATTTTATATTTTGATTGGAATGATATTTAGGATTTTCCATAGCAAACATTGACTTGCCATTCTTTGATGTAGGGGATACATATCCCTTATCCACAACTACTTGCACCACCGAGTGGGATATGATGATACTTTTGCAGAATTCTTTGTCATATGGTGGAATTGTGCACCTGATATTTACAGTTTGAGCAAAACGATTTTTGAAGTTTCCAACAGCAAAGCCCTGGACATTGCCATTGAAGACATAGGGGACCTGGGGCTATCAATTATGAGGATTGCAAAGTTTTTTTTCTAGTCTTTTAAATTTATATCTAATATGTTTCTAAATTTACCTGATTTATTTTACATTGGTTTGTTTTATTGCCTGTCAAACATGAGGCAGGAATCTCATTTCATTCTTCCGAAGCAACCTTTCCTTCGGTGCAGTCTGCACTTTGATTTGGTTACGGCAATTCCTCTGGAACCACGCATGTTATGATGACAATATTTGGTATATAGGTTGCTGATGACTAGTACATGACTGTCTGGAAGGTGTCACCTGACATTGACCTCAATTTCATGGTCCAGCGACTATGTTAAAGTTTTTGGGTTACGGCTGTTCCTCTGTAACCATGCATGGTAGGATGACAATATTTGGTATATAGGTTGCTGATGAATAGTACATGACTGCCTGGTAGTCGTCACCTGACCTTGACCTCAATTTCACGGTCCAGCGACTACGTTAAAGTTTTTGGGTTACTGCTGTTCTTCTGTAACCATGCATGGTAGAATGACAATATTTGGTATATAGGTTGCTGATGAATAGTACATGACTGTCTGGTAGGTGTCACCTGACCTTGACCTCAATTTCACAGTCCAGCGACTATGTTTTTGGATTGGGACACTTATTCTGTAACCATGCATGGTAGGATGAAAGTATTTGGTATATAGATTTCTAATGATTAGTACATGAGTGTCTCATAGGTTTCAACTGACCATGACCTCAATTTTATGGTCCAGTGACTAAGTTAAAGTTTTACGATTAGGTCCGTTTCTCTGTAACCATGCATTGTATATTTTAAATGATACAATTTAATGCTATTTACGTAATGCTTATGACGTAATTTTTTTTCGTTACTGATGCGGAATTCAGGCGAGACATCTTTCTGTGTCCACACTTGTTTATTATCAAAATGAATTATTTCTTGGCACAAGCCAGATGGGCGTCCATAGTTCAGAGTTTTAGAGACCCAAACTTAATTTTACACGCCGCATAGGACTACCGGTTTAATTCGAAGACTGAAACACTTATACATCTTGCTTCATATCTTTGTAAGCTCAAGCCCTAGGTCCATCAAATTTGGTCCAAAGGTAGCTTATGATGAGTACTTGCCAGTCAGTCACCTGTCACCTGACCTTGACCTCAATTTCACGGTCCAGCGACTATGTTAAAGTTTTTGGGTTACGGCAGTTCCTCTGTAACCACGCATGGTAGGATGACAATATTTGGTTTATAGGTTGCTGATGACTAGTACATGACTGTCTGGTAGGTGTCACCTGACCTTGATCTCAATTTCACGGTCCAGCGATTACGTTAAAGTTTTTGGGTTACAGCTGTTCCTCTGTAACCATGCATGTTAGGAATACAATATTTAATATATAGGTTGCTGATGACTAGTACATGACTGTGTGGTAGGCGTCACTTGACCTTGACCTCAATTTCACTGTCCAGCGAGTACGTTAAAGTTTTTGTATATGACAGTTCCTCTGTAACTATGTATGGTATTGTGACAATATTTAGTATACAGGCCGCTGCTGATAACTAATGCTATTTACATAATGCTTATGACGAAATTTCATTACTGATGTGCAATCCAGGTGAGACGTTTTTCTGTGTCCACACTTGTTAACATTAATGTTCAATGGTAGAAAATTTTTGTAACAGTTTTCTGCACAACTACTCATCACATTCTCTTGAAATTTGGCATGCAGCATCAGCATGGTTTCCCATAACGTGGGATTCAATTTCAGGTCTGTCACTCACCTACTTCCTGTTAACCGACTTTACAAAATCCGGCCATTTCTGTCTTTAACCCATTTTCCTTGTCTGTAGAAGCATCTGTCTGTCATTGTCATATCTTTTAAACCATTTTTTGACTATTGACTTTAAAATTGGGGATGAGTTGGACCATGGAAAAATACTAAAAAGATTGATTTCTGTACATTCGCCGTCTGAAAATTAACATCTTTAGCGGCTTCAGTGTGCCTACTACAAAAGGGTTTTTATCGTACACAGGCGTGGTACTCTCCCGACACGTTACCCACTATGGTCCGTGATCAAATCTGTTACCACAGCAATAAAAATAATAAACAGATTAATTTCTGCACGTTCGCCATCACCATTGAATGTAATAATAGGGATTTGTGGGACTGAAAATTAACATCTTTAGCGGCTTCAGTGCGCCTACTACAAAAGGGTTTTTATCGTTCACGGGCGTGGTACTTCTTGAAAATTGCTGAGATGATAAATATGTGTACGTCTATCTAAACATTTTGTTCAGATTGAAGATACCAGATATATAACTGTTGTAAATCTCGTTAATAACCAACAAACTTGGATTAATACCTTATTTGTCTGTTTTTAGAAATTGCGACGAGTCAAGGGAATGGACTAATTTAACAGATAAAAGATCTGTAACATCCACCCCAGACTTTCTGTTTTTTCAAAAAGGGAAAGAGCTTATTATAGAAGATTCTAACAAACATGCTCAAGTATTAGTCTCAGTTGTAGAGGTAAGATGCTCTAAAAGTATAATAATGTTTTTTTTTTTTTAGCGATTTTTTGTTATTTCCGGAAAAAACTCTGTACCGGTCTGGTACCGATCATGGTTTTATGATGACCGGAAGTGATTGGAAGTTTCTAGATTTTTGTCATGCTTTGGAAATTTTCAAATTTGAAACTATGAAACAATGATGCTGCTGCCAAAAAAACCCAAACTTTTTTCCTACTTACCTACCAGTCAGGGACATAATCAAAAATGGTTATAATTTTTATAACCAAAATGAGTTACTTTTTAGTGACAATTTGTGTTGCCTCCCTTTGAAGGTTAAAAAAAAACATAACCTTTTTTTTTTCTTCAAAGAAAGGGGAAGTAAATCAAAATTATCTTTGGGTAAATGTGTAAAATCTAAAAAGTTTTACCTCCCTTTGGGATTTGCAATACATGTATAAAGTAAAGATGCATTTAATTAAACAATATTAATTTCTAATGTTATATTCAATCAGATAATTGCATGTGTTGAAGATTATCTAAAAAATGCCATACATAAAAAGACCATTTATTAAACATGCAAATAAATTTTTACAGGATCCTCTGACTTAAAATACTAATAATTACATGATGATAATTATGTAATAGAAAAAGCTTTGAAAAACAATTTTTATGTAAGCACCATCATACTTCAAGAAATTTCATAATAAAATCATAATTGTTCACACCAACATATTCTTTGAATTTTGTTTAAAAGTTTCATGAAATCTTATAGGGTGGCACATGAGGTGTTGCAGTTCAAGAGAGATGTTTATCTTAAACAAGTTACTTTTCATGTTATACAAACATGATAATAGAAATGAGGTCATAAGAATAAGAGAACATGTTCCTAGGTTATGGAAACTACACAAATTTAGAATGTCAAAGATACAAAATTTTATAATGTACAATGTACAGGATGTGATATGTCCACTTATAAATTGCAAAATATAAATATCACTAAGCGTGTCCCCCCCCACCCCCTTAATTCAATTTCAATATAACCTGTTTAAGTTATTTTTTCTCAAAACAACAAAACCAGGATACTGGGCTTTCAAAATGTTGTATAAACAGTTTGGTTTTCATCAGCAGACTAGGGGCATTGTGTTTAGCCCGGTAGCCATAAAAAAACTTATTTTGTATACCCCATGCAAAATGAGTTATGTGTACAAAACATCGGATTGTAAAATATAACCTGTTTAAGTTACTTTTTCACAAAATAACTTAAACAAGTTACTTTTCATTTTATACAAACATGATAACAGAAATGAGGTCATAAGAATAAGAGAACATGTTCCTAGGGTATCGAAACTACACAAATTTAGAATGTCAAAGATACAAAATTTTAAAATGTACAATGTACAGTCACTACAGAATGTGATATGTCGACTTGTGAATTGCAAAATATAAGAATCACTAAGCGTGACCCCCCCTTAATTTAATTTCAATATAACCTGTTTAAATTATTTTTTCTCAAAACAACAAAAACAGGCTACTGGGCTTCTAAAATGTTGTATAAACAGTTTGGTTTTCACCAGTAGACTAGGGGCATTGTGTTTAGCCTGGTAGCCATAAAAAAAACTTATTGTTTATACCCCATGCAAAATGAGTTATGTGTACAAAACATCAGATTGTAAAAATATAACCTGTTTAAGTTATTTTCTGTAAAAAGAAACCAGAACCAGTTACTTTTAATTTGTGTATAATAAGTATTCAATAAGGTCATGCCAGTGAAAAAGACCATGTTGCACTTGGCCTGGAAACTACAAAAATTTTAATGTCTAAATGTCATTCTCTCCTTAATGCATAGATTTTACATGTATGTGTGCTTGAACTGAATGTCAAAATGGCCAGAAAACTACACAAATTTTAATGTCTATTTACTCTATAAATGTCATTCTCTCCTTAATGCATAGATTTTACAATATTAATATCACTAAGCATTCACCCCCCCCCCCCCCCATTTCAATTTTATTTAACCTGTTTAAGCAACAACAAAAACAGGCTATTGGGCTTGTATAAAAAACCCGATTTTTTATACCCGGTGTAGTTATGTGTACAACACATCGGATTGTAAAATATAACCTGTTTAACATATTTTCTGTAAAAAGTAACCAGAACCAGTTACTTTTCATTCATGTATAATAAGTATTGAATAAGGAGATAATAAGGTCATGCCATGTTACACTTGGCCTGGGAAACTACAAAAATTGTCAAATGTCTACCTTCTCTCCTTATCCATGTTAATGCATGCCAGAGTAATTCAGTATCATACAGATTTTAAATAGATCTACATACACCTGAACTTAATGTTAACTTACATGTATCATGTTTATGTTGGCTAACATGTACAAACTGTCATAATGTAAAATATAAATTTAATTAAATGTAAATTGTACATCATGCAAATGTTACATGTACAAACGTCATGAATCAGAATGTTATACATCATGACCAAGGCATTCATAGAGTGCATGCATGCAACATGTACATGTATAATTAATAGTTAGTTTAACGTATTTGGCTTCACAAAATTGATCATAGTCAAATCTTAATGGGTCATGTTGATTTTTAGCTCACCTGGACCGAAGGTCCATGTGAGCTATTGCTATCACTTGGCGTCCGTCGTCTGTCGTCCGTCGTCCGTTGTAAACTTTTTCAAAAATCTTCTCCTCTGAAACCACTGGGCCAATTTTTTTCAAACTTGGCCACAATCATATTTAGGGTTCCTAGTTTCAAGTTTGTACCCAGGGTGTTGATCAACAGACAGATATGGCCGCTGTTACTAAAAATAGAACATGGGGGTCAACACAGGTTTTTGATCATTATCTAAAAAACTATAATAGCTATAGAGAAAACCGTTACTTCAAAGTGATCAGCACATTAAGGTCTACAATAGTTGCTATTAGTGCGAAGTTGTGTATTGGCTTCTTGTAGGAGTTATTGCCTTTTTTTGACGATTTTTGACCAAATTTTTGATATTTACAATATAACCTGAAAAATATACGAGGTAGAGTGAAACTGTAAATGGCAAAAATGATCAGCAATAAAAGCCCTACAATTCACTTGATTGGTCTGAAATTGTCATGAGTTATTGCCCTTAAATGGTAATTTTTTATGAAATTTTCCGTTTTTGTGCTGTAACTTTAAAACTATAACAGCTAGAGTAAAACTGTAAATAGCAAAAATGATCAACAATACAAGCCCTACAATTCACTGTATTAGTCTGAAATTGTCAGATGACTCCTTATAGGAGTTATTGCCCTTAAATGGCAATTTTTTATGAAATTTTCCGTTTTTGTCCTGTAACTTGAAAACTATAGCAGCTAGATTGAAACTGTAAATTTCACAAATGATCAGCAATAAAGACCCTACAATTCACTTGATTGGTCTGAAATTGTCAGATGACTCCTTATATGAGTTATTGCCCTTAAATGGTAATTTTTTATGAAATTTTCCGTTTTTGTCCTGTAACTTTAAAACTATAACAGCTAGAGTAAAACTGTAAATAGCAAAAATGATCAACAATACAAGCCCTACAATTCACTGTATTAGTCTGAAATTGTCAGATGACTCCTTATAGGAGTTATTGCCCTTAAATGGCAATTTTTTATGAAATTTTCCGTTTTTGTCCTGTAACTTGAAAACTATAGCAGCTAGATTGAAACTGTAAATTTCACAAATGATCAGCAATAAAGACCCTACAATTCACTTGATTGGTCTGAAATTGTCGGACAACTCCTTAAATAAGT
Source organism: Limnoperna fortunei (assembly GCA_944474755.1). Lineage (NCBI taxonomy): Eukaryota > Metazoa > Mollusca > Bivalvia > Mytilida > Modiolidae > Limnoperna > Limnoperna fortunei. Next base: position 35,883,449 of record OX104125.1, read on the forward strand.
TACTGCCCATAAATGACAATTTTTTATGAAATTTTCTGTTTTTGTCCTGTAACTTAAAAACTGTAACAGCTAGAGTGAAACTGTTATTAGCAAAACTGATCAGCAATACAAGCCTTACAAATTACGTTTTAAGTCTGAAATTGTCAGATGACTCCTTATAGGAGTTATTGCCCTTAAATTGCAATTTTTTATGAAATTTTCCGTTTTTGTCCTGTAACTTAAAAACTGTAACAGCTAGAGTGAAACTGTTAATAGCAAAAATGATCAGCAATACAAGCCCTACAAATTACTTTTAAGTCTGAAATTGTCAGATGACTCCTTATAGGAGTTATTGCCCTTAAATTGCAATTTTTTATGAAATTTTCCGTTTTTGTCCTGTAACTTAAAAACCATAACAGCTAGAGTGAAATAATAAATTGCAAAAATGATCAGCAAAAAAAGCCCTACAATTCATTTAATTGGTCTGAAATTGTCAGATGACTCCTTATAGGGGTTATTGCCCTTAAATGACAATTTTGTTATGAAATTTTCCATTTTTGTCCTGTAACTTGAAAACTATAGTAGCTAGATTAAAACTGTAAATTGCACAAATGATCAGCAATAGAAGCCCTACAAATGATTGCTTAGTCCAAAAATTGCAAGATGACTCTTTATAGGAGTTATTGCCCTTTCATTATGAATTTGGACATATGAACAGTTTTTTAATTATAAATTAGTCTATAACACACCTATTAGTAGAGTAAAACTGTAAATTTCTAAAGTACCCTAAAGGACAATGCCTAAAAACCATTTAATTTTCAGAAATTGTCGATGGCACCTTATAGGAGTTATTGTATTTAACAAATTTTTTGAAGAAATGTTTAGTTTTTGCACAGTAACTTAAAAGCTATAACAACTAGACTGAAACTGTTAATTTCAAAAATTTTAATATAGTCATTTGGATTCCAGGTGAGCGATTACAGGCTCCTGGGAGCCTCTAGTTTATTTTTCACCGACACTCATTTGTTTTCAAGAGTATACAGCGCAAACATGGCAAATTTACAAATGCTACTAAGTACGACAGAGTTATCTCCCAGAAAAATGAAAAAATAAAACATAACGTGTTCCCGTTACTTTTTTTTTACCCCCAGGAAACTTTGAAGCCCTTGCGTACCATCAAAACATTGATGCGCTATCTGAATTTAATCCTAAAAGACAGCATTAATGTTCGATTCGATGCAAAAAAATATTCAACGCTCACAAAAGTTTCCTTCACCTTTAAAATGAACTCGTAAAATGTAGCATTTTGCATTGAAATTCGCCCGAAATTGACAAACTTTCCCAATTGTATTGTTTTCATCCCACGTTATAGACAAAAGGGCATGCGCATTTAAACACGGCGAAAAGTCTCGCGGCAAACGAGATCACCAAATAGCCCGGGAAATTCGAAAAAATCTATCGAAAATTACGATGCTTCACAGAAAGCAATGATAACGGAAAAGCGTTATTTTTTTTATAACGCTATTTGATTATGCCCCTGACTGCCTACCCACCTTGTAAAATCTATGGTCGGAAATGGGGAAACAAACATTAATGTGGCCTAGGACCCTGGGAAAAACATACAAACAACTTCTTCTCAGAAACTGTTCAACACAATGAAGCTAAATTATGAAGAAATGATGGTTGGATATTTATCTTCTTAATTTGAGTTTTTTAACCAATTACAAATTGAACATCTCTTCCAGGGCCACTAATGGGTTCTGATTGGCTGAAATTTCGAAAATCTTCTTTGTACAAACCACATGGCAGATTGATTTGAAATATTGTATAAATGTACCTTAGATGGTCCTCTACAAAGTAGAAGTTTTTTGTGACGATCAAAAATTTAAGATGGCGACCACCTTGGAACACAGCTTAACATATGACCCTATGGGAAAACCATACAAACAGCATCAAACTGTTCCACACAGTTAAACCAAATAATGCAGAAGTGAATCTTAGATAGTATTATTTCAAGTTTTTCGAGTTGATAGGAAATTCAACATGGCTGCCAAAGCTGCAAATGCTTTCTTATTGGCTGAAATTTCTAAATTTGTTCCTCATGAACTGCTTGGCATGTGATATTGTATATTGTATGGTCCTCTACTAATTTTGAGTTTTTTGTTTCTATCCAAAATACAAGATTGCTGCCACCATGGAACATCACTTAGCAAACTAACCTATGAAAAAACATAAAACAGCTTCTTCTCAGAAACTGTTCTAAAAATTGCTGCTGATTGGAAATTCAACATGGCAACATTTATAGAAACAGCATCTTAACATAAACACTTTAGAATTTAATATCAAAATTTGCAAGAAAAGTCATGTCTCTTTAAATGTTTTTTTTTAAGTCAGGTGAGCGATACAGGCTCTTAAGAACCTCTAGTTGAATGGTCCTTATCAAAGATTATGTTTTTTAATTTATCAGAAATCCGAGAGGTTGTCATTGCAGGAATTTATGTAACATAGAAACAAATGGCTTCATATTGCAAACCATTGAACCAGTTGAAATTAATCATTAGTATTCCTTGGCGGTTTTTCTACAAAGTTTTTGTTGTTTATGCCAGTCAGAAAATGAAAATGGCTACCATCACAGGACTTGTTTTAACATGGGGGAAATGCCAGTATAAATCAGTGAGAGATGCAGGCTCACGAGAGCCTCTGGTTTTATATTAAAGTGAAAATATGATCGTGTAAATATGTGTATCGGGTGACCTAAATACCTAAATGTTTACTGCTGCAATAGTTTTTCTTATTCTATATTTTAATAGATAAAAAAATCTTCTTTCGAACCACCAGAGAAAAAAAGAAAATTGTCAGGTGAGGTTGACATATCCAACAGACCAGAGATAATGAAAGATCTTCATCAAGCTGTACTAGGACAACATGCAGGGGAACTTCTGTTAGAGGTTTATTATGATTCTGTACATGCTAAAAACATGGTAAGAAGGGTGGAAAACAGTGTTGCTCACTATATGGTTCCAGGAATGATTGTTGATGGAACTGTGGTAAGTTTATTGTAGAATTTGGAACATGAGTAAAGTAGTAGACATGTATGTATGTTGATATTTGATATATTTTATTTTTTATGGCACTTAAATAGGATTTACTCTTTGATTTCCTTGACAAAGGTACTTTCAGAGTAAGAAAAAAAAGAAAACTTAAAAAAGAAAAGAAAAGTATTACACAGCAGTATTATAAATTACAGGGCTCGAAACAAGCGGTAGCCCGGCAGCCCGTGACTCCCTAAAACTTGGAAGGACTCCCTGGGTGTTTACTGTAAGAGCCCGTCGGGCTCCTTTAAAATTTAGCAGGGCTCACCACACTGGGCGAAGTGGGCGAAAAAGTCGACTGTCTACGGCGCCTCGAAGTCGCTGTTGCTGTTATTTCCCTAAAGTCACCCGATGGTTTACAGTAGATGTTTTCATATGATCTGGTCCAAATAATTCACACATACTTCCAATTTATCAGTAAATGTGTAATTCCAATAAAAACGGCAAACAATATGCGTATTTAACATTTTTTCAACTGGAGTACGCGCCATTTGTTTATTTACCGGATGTGACTAATTACCGGAAGTGAACAACGAAGAAAAGTAAAGTACAACGGCCCATAATGAAAAATCGTAATTTGTTTTATAAACAAACACTTTCAATTCGTTTTAAACTTCAGTTCTTTCAAAGTGTATGGTATTTTAACAATTTTCTTTGATAAATATATGAGCTGCACTTGAAAGAATAAAGATAAAGAATAATTATTAACATCATGATAAGTTCTGTAGATGGGTGTCTCAAGAAGCAAGGTTGATCAGTACAACTTTGTTTAAGTGGAAGTGTGCTGAACAAAAGAGTTATTTCAGGGTTTAGTGTAATGTAATTCTATCTATATTTGGAAATTTTGCTCAGAAAACGTGGCATGTTTATAACAAACTGTTAGGTATAAACTGCAAAAAATTCAGACAAAAAAATTGTGTTTTTCAGAATGGAAATGTACCCTCAGAATACTGCCAGAATGCATATTTTTGCACCAAAAGCCCCAGAGCTTCTGGGGGCCTTGAGCGGCCCCCATTCCCTGGCCGTAAGGAACCGGCTATGCCGGTTAAATGGGACTCCCTGCAGTTTGTAAGGACTCCTTGACTGGTTTATTAGGGAGTCCTTTTGACTCCCATAGTTACTTTTCCTATTTCTACCCCTGAATTATAACAATTTAAAAAATATATGTCCATATATATTGGGCTGCTTTTCTTATCACAGCCCAGGCAGAGGTATAATAGGCCGAAGTATAAATTTTTAAATTTACTTCATGCCATGATATTCCCATTTACTTGTAATTCTTCAAGTAAAGCATTCATCTTAAGTTTTTAAATAATAAAAAGATAATTTATTACAGATTTATTGACAATTAAGAGTTGGCTTAACCTTGAATAAAATTTTCAATATCAAAATATAAAAAAATGGATAAATTTTCTAAAATCTGTTCAGACATGGTTGAACGACAATACTTAAAGTTTGCATAATATAAAATGTCGTCAAAGATACCAAGGTTATTCTTTTATATTAGTAATATAAAAGAAGAGTTTAACTCACCATCAAAAACTGCGTCATGTATTCATCAATGTTTCCAACATGCTTTCATCAACAAGGGGGTTAGGGGGGTCTCATCCCGTACTCCCATAAAAATAAATACAAAATCCCGTTTTCCCGGTACAATAATGGATCAATCCCGTTTTCCCCTTCAAAAATTGTATGTTTTATTGATTGAGTAAAATTAATACATGTCGGAAGAAGACGTGTGATTTCCGCATGCATTTTTTATGTTTGTCATGATCTGTTATTGATTTTAGACTTAACCAAAGGCTTACCAAAGTGAAAGTTTGTAGATACCTGAGTTCTTCGATTTCCCGATAAAATAAAAATGAATTTCCCGTCTCCCGCTAAGTAGAAATCCCGTATTCACGTTGAAATACAACGATCATTCCCGGATCCCGCTATGTAAAAATCCGAATTCCCGCAGTTTTATTGGTTAAATCCCGAATTCCTGGCGAATAAATCAGCCTTTCCCGATGTCTCGTAAAAGGTCCTACCGACCCTCAACAGTAATTAATTCTTATCACTGTCACACAGAAAAAACGTAGATAAAACAGGTTTTCGATGAGTTTATTCTAAACTGATTTACTTTGTCTATATCAAGCATATTACAGATCCTGAACAAATACAGAAACCAAAAGCAACGACGAAACATAATTGAATGAAATTAAATCTCTTTTTTAACTGGTCCGTCGGACTCGGACTCTGCTATGATGCACAGGTCAGATATACAAATCGACAGGTCCCGGACCTCTGACCAGTGGATTTTTAACCTCTGATTGGAGCATATAGAACTGTTCAACTCATTGAACCTCAATTATGTTGGAATTAAGCCAGGATAGATCTTTTATTATTTTGAGTTTTTCAAGCTGATTGGAAATTCAACATGGCTGCCAGGGCTGCTGTTTATATGTTCTGATTGGTTTAATGGTTGAAACTTTAAATTTTTTGCTTTCTGACAAACCTCCACTACAAACACCAAAACCTTAATTCCCACAGAAAACCTTAATCTCCGGGGGAAAACCTTAATTTTTTAAGGAATCCCTTTAAAATTAAGTGTTGGTTTTTGTCTCGCCTGCGACGAAAGTCGCTGGAGGCGAGACATATGTATGGGAATCCGGCGGCGGCGGCGGCGGCGTAAACACTTGACATCTTGCTTCATATCTTTGTAAGCCCAAGCCCTAGGTCAATCAAATTTGGTCCAGAGGTAGCTTATGATGAGTACTTGCCAGTCAGTCACCTGTCCCCTGACCTTAAAGTAAAGTAAAAACTAAGGATTTGTTATGAATGCAAAACAAATAACACGTTTAATTTTATTAACAATTAACATAATTTGAATTAAACAAATAAAATCGACAATAAAAAAAAATCAAATCATTAGAAACCCAACGTAATAATAAAAAGTCAAAATAAAAATATAAAGCTAAAACGAAGAAAGGTTAAAAATGCAAAATAAACAACATGTTAGATTTTGTTCAACAACAATATGAATACCAAAAACTTACCAGAAACCTGCGAATAAAAAACAAATAATTAAAAATAATTTCAGATAATAAAATCCGTCCTTTATTCCTTAAAAAATTAAGGTTTTCCCCCGGAGATTAAGGTTTTCTGCGGGAATTAAGGTTTTGGTGTTTGTAGTGCTCTAAGCAAGAAGAATTGTGATATTGTAGAAATGTACCTCAAATAGTCTTCTGCAAAGTTTGTGTGTTTTTCTGCAGATCTTAAATCTAAGATGATTAAAACAGTTGCACACAGCTTAAAAATAGACCCTACATGACAAACATACAAATGGCACATTAAAACCAATCATGCAGAAATAAAGCCAAGATAGCTAGTTGTCTTATACTTTGGGATTTTTGCTGTGGATTGTAAATTCAACATGGCAACATTGATAGGAAAGCATCTGATCAAAAACAGTCTCACTAAAAATTGTTTAATTATTATGTTGTGTCTCCTAAAAAGTCAGGTGAGTGTTACAGGCTTTTGAGAGCCTTTATTTTATAGTTTAGTTTTATTCATTTAAAATAATGTGAACGATATGGTGCAAATGAAGCTGTGAATCCAGCATTGAGCCTGAATCAGTAACATTCAAATTTAAAACTAGCTGTCCTCATTTTGCTGCCAAACGATAAGTAGAAGGGCTACATAAAATTATTATATCAGTGATTAGGTATTCAGTAAGCTGCTAACTAAGTTTTATTGTAAAGTATGTTGTGTTAGAATGATTTTTGCAATTTTGAAATAAAATCCTGTTGCAGGCTAGTATACATGTACTTGAGATAAATGCAGCTCTTTTGTTGTCTTTAAAAAAAAAACAATAACAAAAGATATATTAGATTGACACATGCATCTATTTGTCTTCCACTGCAAGGTTTTCTGAAAAGCTGCAGTTGTGTAAAGTACTCTTGAGGTCAAGGGTCCGGAAACGGTCATATTTGCCGGACATGACCGAAATTTATACTAAAATGACCGACTACGATTTGCTCAAATCGGACATCTAAAAAGTAATATTTTACATGCAATAATCATTTGTTGGACTTAATCCCTTTAATTTCTTCTATGTAGAAATATTTGTATTACAAAATCAACCCTAAGTCTATTTCCTGTCACTGACATGTGTTTATTGACCACCGACCAGTGATTACATAATAGGTAAACAGGTGGTGACAGATCTGTTTCATCCATATCGTAAACATACTATTGCAACAACATTTTGAATAAACAGAGATTGAATATAATAGATTGGTTCTATTTCCCATTTCTAAGAAAATAAAACTTTACAGTACACGCAACTTTAATGAAAAACATGTGCGGTTAAAATTGTACGCTACGCAAGCGCCAATGTAACTAAACGTTGCATAAATCAAGAGAAAACCAATTTGAAGAAAAATTCCTTGAAAATAATGAGAACAAAAATGTTTATTCATTTAATAATAAAAACTTGTTAAAAGAATCCATCGCAGAATAACGCATAAATTCAATTCTGGTCCGAAGTTGTTGAAATTAGGTGACAACTTCCTATTCCCGGTAAATGAAAAACTCGCCGGGATATTCATCAAAACAACGTTGTTTGCCATTATTTTGTTGCATAGACAACATGTCATCTTACAATAAAGATTTTTTAGGCAGTAGATTGTATCTCTACATGTACATATATTCTCGCTTACTCACACTATCGTGGCGAAACGACCCGACGTGCAAACAAGTTTCAGTATGAAACGACCCCAGACCAATGTTCACTACCATGGACATGATGGAATATGGTAATTTATTAGGAGGAAAAATGACCGAAATGGGCAGGGAAAACTTATGGACCCCTGTTCGAGGTAGAACTCCATTTGAAAAAGCTTTTTCACAAGACATCAGGTTCTAAGAAATGTTATTTTTATTTTTCAGGTTTATTTTACAATGCTTCAAATTTCTCTTCCTCATCTTGTATTCCTTGAAACACCGAGCAATATTGATAGCATAATGGAAAAAGCAACCATTTTTTATGCGAAGCCTTTGGACTTGTTGGTTAAAGAAGAAAGGGACATTTTGATTGATTGCTTCATGATGTTGAATAACATTGATTTAACACCATCTGTAGTTGAAATGAATAAATAATTGATTTAACTTGGGCAACATTTAATGTCTTGCCTGAATAAAAGTCAACGGGTTCATATTCCCTGAGCCGGAGTCGAAGGAATATAGAATACAGACGGGGAATATGAACCCTTATCCCCTGTGAAGCCCGAATAACAATTATATTCTGTTGAAGTCTTCTTGTACTAATATTCTAGAGTTTATAATTAGATTAGACATTTCTCATGCTTGAAGAAAAAACTTAGTTTGGACCACCACTATTTGAGAACCTACCATTTAAGCTTCCAACGAAACTTGTTATGGCATTTTAAATTTTATAACCTTGATATTTATTGACGACTTTTTATTCCCAGCAAAACTTTAAATGATAAATTTCACTTTCGAAGTGCGATGCAAATGCTTTTGTTTGCCACCATTTTATAATGGCAGCCATTCCCCCCCCCCCCCCCCCCAAAACCAACCAAAAAAAAAGTCAACTTTGTCCGATTTCAACAAAAGTTTTTACTGTGTTTCTTATTATTTTTTTTTTTCTTATGATTTCTCTGCCTCATGAACTTGTCCCAGTATTTTTCGGAAATGCCTCATTGGATTAGTACTAAACTTTATATTATGGTAGATAGGTTATTGAAGGTGTGCACAAGCTATTTGGAAATTTCAAGATGGCCATCATTTTCAAAATGGCCGCCATCACATTAGGGTACCCAAAATTATCTCGGGGAGCAACAGGACGGATTTCGACGAAAGTAATCCAATTATTTATATACAATTAAATGTTAGTAAAAAAATCTATTAAAAAATATTATTTTGACAGGATATTGTAATAAAACAATTATATATAGCTTTTTAAGCCAATACATGTTTTTATTGACCTCATCAAAAGTCTATAATTGTATAATTACTAAAAAGTGCCCATAAAATCATTCACTTTACTCATATCAACAATAATATTGACCAAATTGACCAGTTTCAAAATGTTTGGTTAATTTCCTCAGTCTCCCTGCTTTAAAGATGAGCAATGTCATCTTCTGCCCTCTTTGTTTACCAGACAACAAACCGTCAAATATGGAAACAGACATTTAGAAGGCACTTGTAATTTTGAAGGAATTTATTAAGACCGAAATAATTTGATAATTACTAGATACTAATATAATAATACATGTATTTATTTTCTTTGTTCATAATAACTTATGATGTTAACAAAATTTACAAACAGAATGAAATTGTCATGAATATTTTACTGTATACAGCTCAATTATACAATTTTATATCTTGTTTACATTATTGCTTAATTTTACTTGAGTTTTCTTTATACAGTATACATGTCATTAATTTATATTAGCTCACCTTAGCTCACCTGACCCAAAGGGTCAGTGTGAGCTATTCTCATCACTTTGCGTCTGTCGTCGTCTTCGTCGTCGTCGTCGGCCGTAAACTTTTTACATTTTAATCTTCTTCTCCACAACCACTTGGCCAATTGGAACCAAACTTGGCAAGAATGTTTATTGGGTGGTTCTTAACAAAGTTTGAGTTTTTGGTGCTGATCAAATATGAAACATGGCTGCCAGGGCCATTAATGCGTTCTGATTGGCTGAAATTCAGAAATCTTCTTCTCATAAACTGCTTGGCAGATTGATTTGAAATATTGCAGAAATGTACCTTAGATGGTTCTCTACAAAGTTTTTGTTTTTTGTGCCGATCTAAAATCAAAGACGGCCGCCATCGCAGGACATAGTTTAACATAGGACCCTATGAGAAAAACATAAAAACAACTTCTATGAAACTGTTCCACACAATGAAGCCAAATTAATAAGAAAATGAAGATTGCATAATTATCTTATTGTTTTGGGTTTTTCGAGCCAATTGCAAATTCAACATGGCTTCCAGGGCGTTAATGTGTTCTGATTGGCTAAAGTTCAAAAATCTTCTCATAAACTGCTTGGCAGATTGATTTGAAATATTGCAAAAATGTACCTTAGATAGTCCTCTACAAAGTTTTTTGTGCCGATCCAAAATCCAAGATGGCCGCCATTGCAGGACATAGTTTAACATAGGACCCTATGGGAAAAACATATAAACATCTTTTTCTCTGAAACTGTTCCACACAATGAAGCCAAATTATGAAAAAATGATTAATGGATATTTATCTTATTATTTTGAGTTTTTTGAGCCAATTGCAAATTGAACATGGCTTCCAGGGAAACTAATGGGTTCTGATTGGCTGAAATTTCACAAATCTTCTTTTTACAAACCGCTTAGCAGATTGATTTGAAATATTGCACAAATGTACCTTAGATGGTCCTCTACAAAATTTAAGTTTTTTGTGGCGATCTAAATTCCAAGAGGCCACCACGGTGGAACACAGCTTAACATAGGACCCTATGGGAAAACCATACAAACAGCTTCTTTTCTGAAACTCAGTTCCACATAATTTAACCAAATAATGCAGAAGTGAATCTTAGATAGTAATCTTATTATTTTAAGTATGTTTCGAGCCGATAGGAAATTTAACATGGCTGCCAGAGCTGCAAATGCGTTCTGACTGGCTGAGATTTTAAAATTCGTTTTCTCACAAACAGCTTGGCAGATTTTAGGATATGTGATATTGTATGGTTCTCTACCAATTTTGAGTTTTTTGTTTCGATCCAAAATACAAGATTGCTGCCACTATGGAACATCACTTAACATACTAACCTATGAAAAAACATAAAAACTGCTTCTTCTCAGAAACACTCCTACTGCTGATTGTAAATTCAACATGGCAACATTCATAGAAACAGCATCTCTTCACATAAACTCTTTAGCATTTAATATCAAAATTTGCAAGAAAAGTCTTGTCTCAAAAATTTTTTTTGTAAGTCAGGTGAGCGATACAGGCTCTTAAGAGCCTCTAGTTTTATAGGTAATGAAGTTCATTGATGCAAATTGAGTGCAACATGTATAGGGCAAATATGAAAATACATCTACATGTATAATCAGTTTAATTTATATGGAAGTTCATAATTTGATTTAGTTACATTTTGTATATATTTTTTTTATGTGACATTTAATTTGTATTTATGTGTATATATTTTATTTGTATATATTTGAACACAAATGGTTGTCTGATTATTTTATGTATGTGTTAAAGTATTTAGCTAAGTCCTTTCAACAATTTAGCTTGAATAAATAATACATGTATACTTCTATTTTTAGCTCATCTGACCCAAAGGTTCAGTGTGAGCTATTCTCATCACTTGGTGTCCGTTGTCGTGGTCATTATCACCATAGCCCGTCCCTAGGTATTAATATAAAAAATACATGCAGTCGTATCCCAGGTACAAGCCGATTAGTGGCTTAAGGTACAGTAATCTCTGGAGGATAGTTTGTCAACGTCAGTCCATGTGCCATTATGGAAGGGTAAGGGTAGGTTCCTTGAAAGTCAGATGGCATAGTTTGGGACGGGGTTTCAGACTTCTAAGTAATGGGCGGATACCAATGGGTAGGCCTATTTAAACTTCATTTATATTTAGGAGTCAGAAACCCTAGCCCCGCCCCTTTCCACAATGAAAAGTGACTTTCAAGTAGTCTACCTAACCCTTTCCATATGAGCAAAATTGACTGACTTAACTTTATAATATGCCACCAGTCAACTTAAACCCAGGTTTGGATAATATGCTGTATGACTATAAGGGCCCTACCCCTCCGATCCCCTTCCATAATGGCAGCATGTACTGTCCGAGATTTCTTCCCGAGATTCCTTTATCTTAGGCCACCAATCTGCTTATACTGGAATTAGGGCTACCTCATTAAGAAATCCTAGCCCCTTCTCACTCTTTGCCTTTTGGATTTTACAGTGACTATCCTAGTCCTCCGTATTGTCAAAATTGGTCATCTACAGTATATTTTGATATAGGCCACCAATCGGCACAAAACCTGGGAAGGCCTACATGTGTTCTACACGTATTCTTCATTTATATCTGAGAGCCAGAAACCCTTGCCCCACCTCACTCTATGCCATATGATTTTCAAGGAGCCAACCCTCCCTTTCTGTAATGGTTTCATTGAATGACTGACTAACTTAAATTTCTTCCAGAGATTAATTAACCTTAGGCTAACAAAAAGCTTATACCCGTAGCGGGCTGTGTTACAGCTGAAAATCTCCTGTGGTTATCCAAAAATACCACAGCTTTATACAGTCGATGAAATGACCTGACATTTAAGGGAACACACAGGTTAAAAACTTTATGAACATCGAGGAGCACTACACGTGAAATTACAATAATAAGAAACGCCGTAATATAATCCAATGAAACTTGGTACATTTGTAGATCGACATATTGAGGGGTGCAGTTTTGATAATGGTCGGCACTTGACTACAATCGCCCAAAAATAGCAAAAATTTTTCTGTTGTCCGATTTCAACGAAATGTGGTATGGGGGTAGATTTTAGTATTTCGAGTGAAACGCTACCTTTGACATTTTTTTCCGACGTGGAAAAATGTTGGTGAAAAACGTGTCAAATTTTCAACGTTATCCTGTCTTGTTTGAAATTTAATCTGCTTCGATTGCAATTGCAACAAAGTTTGGTGTGGAGGTAGATTTAAGTGTCCCGGGTAGAACTCAACATTCGGAATGTTTTTTCCAAAATAAATGGCGGCCAAAAACGTTGTCCGATCTTAACGAAATTTGATTTGTAGGTAGATTTTGATGTCATAAGTGGAATGTAATACTATCCTTGGTGATTTCGGGCGACTACTGTGTTTGCATCCCAACACATTAATCGGGCAGGTTGCACGTATTGCAAACCCGGGTTATACTATAGTACGGGACGTCGGGCGGGCAGGGAAAATAGGGTATCTATTGTTTATCTCCTCCTACAGTTAACAACCCTGATCTCTGAAACTTCACAGAAAGATTGCATGTATTGAAGTTGTCCACCTGCTATTATGGAATTGTTCCAGGATTTTTTCTCTATTTTTCTAGACATGGAAACTTTGTAATTTTTCAGAACATTTGCAGAAGACGGTACCTATTTTATGTAATCAACTTCTACAGTTTTCAACATTGATATCTGAAACTGTACAGAAAGATTGCACATGTATTGAAGTTGTACTGCTTTTATGGAATTGTTCAAAGATTTCTTTTTAGCTCATTGTTATCACTTTGCGTCCGTCGTTCGTCGTCGTCGTCGTCTGTAAACTTTTTACATTTTAATCTTCTTCTCTGAAACCACTTGGCCAATTGAAACCAAACGTGGCCATAATGTTCATTGGATGGACCTTTACAAAGTTTGTGTTTTTATTTGGATTGGTAAACCAATATGGCCGCCAGCGCAAGACGTAGTTTAACATAGGACCCTATGGGAAAAACATATAAACAACTTTTTCTCTGAAACTGTTTCACACAATGAAGCCAAATTATGAAAAAATGATTAATGGATATTTATCTTATTATTTTGAGTTTTTTGAGCCAATTGCAAATTGAACATGGCTTCCAGGGAAACTAATGGGTTCTGATTGGCTGAAATTTCACAAATCTTCTTTTTACAAACTAAATTCCAAGAGGCCACCACGGTGGAACACAGCTTAACATAGGACCCTATGGGAAAACCATACAAACAGCTTCTTTTCTGAAACTCAGTTCCACATAATTTAACCAAATAATGCAGAAGTGAATCTTAGATAGTAATCTTATTATTTTAAGTATGTTTCGAGCCGATAGGAAATTTAACATGGCTGCCAGAGCTGCAAATGCGTTCTGACTGGCTGAGATTTTAAAATTCGTTTTCTCACAAACAGCTTGGCAGATTTTAGGATATGTGATATGTATGGTTCTCTACCAATTTTGAGTTTTTTGTTTTGATCCAAAAATACAAGATTGCTGCCACTATGGAACATCACTTTACATACTAACCTATGAAAAAACATAAAAACTGCTTCTTCTCAGAAACACTCTTACTGCTGATTGTAAATTCAACATGGCAACATTCATAGAAACAGCATCTCTTCACATAAACTCTTTAGCATTTAATATCAAAATTTGCAAGAAAAGTCTTGTCTCAACAAATTTTTTTGTAAGTCAGGTGAGCGATACAGGCTCTTAAGAGCCTCTAGTTTTATAGGTAATGAAGTTCATTGATGTAAATTGAGTGCAACATGTATAGGGCAAATATGAAAATACATCTACATGTATAATCAGTTTAATTTATATGGAAGTTCATAATTTGATTTAGTTATATTTTTTTTATGTGACATTTAATTTGTATTTATGTGTATATATTTTATTTGTATATATTTGAACACAAATGGTTGTCTGATTATTTTATGTATGTGTTAAAGTATTTAGCTAAGTCCTTTCAACAATTTAGCTTGAATAAATAATACATGTATACTTCTATTTTTAGCTCATCTGACCCAAAGGTTCAGTGTGAGCTATTCTCATCACTTGGTGTCCGTTGTCGTGGTCATTGTCACCATAGCCCGTCCCTAGGTATTAATATAAAAAATACATGCAGTCGTATCCCAGGTACAAGCCGATTAGTGGCTTAAGGTACAGTAATCTCTGGAGGATAGTTTGTCAACGTCAGTCCATGTGCCATTATGGAAGGGTAAGGGTAGGTTCCTTGAAAGTCAGATGGCATAGTTTGGGACGGGGTTTCAGACTTCTAAGTAATGGGCGGATACCAATGGGTAGGCCTATTTAAACTTCATTTATATTTAGGAGTCAGAAACCCTAGCCCCGCCCCTTTCCACAATGAAAAGTGACTTTCAAGTAGTCTACCTAACCCTTTCCATATGAGCAAAATTGACTGACTTAACTTTATAATATGCCACCAGTCAACTTAAACCCAGGTTTGGATAATATGCTGTATGACTATAAGGGCCCTACCCCTCCGATCCCCTTCCATAATGGCAGCATGTACTGTCCGAGATTTCTTCCCGAGATTCCTTTATCTTAGGCCACCAATCTGCTTATACTGGAATTAGGGCTACCTCATTAAGAAATCCTAGCCCCTTCTCACTCTTTGCCTTTTGGATTTTACAGTGACTATCCTAGTCCTCCGTATTGTCAAAATTGGTCGTCTACAGTATATTTTGATAAAGGCCACCAATCGGCACAAAACCTGGGAAGGCCTACATGTGTTCTACACGTATTCTTCATTTATATCTGAGAGCCAGAAACCCTTGCCCCACCTCACTCTATGCCATATGATTTTCAGGGAGCCAACCCTCCCTTTCTGTAATGGTTTCATGGAATGACTGACTAACTTTGAAATTTCTTCCAGAGATTAATTAACCTTAGGCTAACAAAAAGCTTATACCCGTAGCGGGCTGTGTTACAGCTGAAAATCTCCTGTGGTTATCCAAAAATACCACAGCTTTATACAGTCGATGAAATGACCTGACATTTAAGGGAACACACAGGTTAAAAACTTTATGAACATCGAGGAGCACTAAACGTGAAATTACAATAATAAGAAACGCCTTAATATAATCCAATGAAACTTGGTACATTTGTAGATCGACATATTGAGGGGTGCAGTTTTGATAATGGTCGGCACTTGACTACAATCGCCCAAAAATAGCAAAAATTTTCCTGTTGTCCGATTTCAACAAAATGTGGTATGGGGGTAGATTTTAGTATTTCGAGTGAAACGCTACCTTTGACATTTTTTTCCGACGTGGAAAAATGTTGGTGAAAAACGTGTCAAATTTTCAACGTTATCCTGTCTTGTTTGAAATTTGATCTGCTTCGATTGCAATTGCAACAAAGTTTGGTGTGGAGGTAGATTTAAGTGTCCCGGGTAGAACTCAACATTCGGAATGTTTTTTCCAAAATAAATGGCGGCCAAAAACGTTGTCCGATCTTAACGAAATTTGATTTGTAGGTAGATTTTGATGTCATAAGTGGAATGTAATACTATCCTTGGTGATTTCGGGCGACTACTGTGTTTGCATCCCAACACATTAATCGGGCAGGTTGCACGTATTGCAAACCCGGGTTATACTATAGTACGGGACGTCGGGCGGGCAGGGAAAATAGGGTATCTATTGTTTATCTCCTCCTACAGTTAACAACCCTGATCTCTGAAACTTCACAGAAAGATTGCATGTATTGAAGTTGTCCACCTGCTATTATGGAATTGTTCCAGGATTTTTTCTCTATTTTTCTAGACATGGAAACTTTGTAATTTTTCAGAACATTTGCAGAAGACGGTACCTATTTTATGTAATCAACTTCTACAGTTTTCAACATTGATATCTGAAACTGTACAGAAAGATTGCACATGTATTGAAGTTGTACTGCTTTTATGGAATTGTTCAAAGATTTCTTTTTAGCTCATTGTTATCACTTTGCGTCCGTCGTTCGTCGTCGTCGTCGTCTGTAAACTTTTTACATTTTAATCTTCTTCTCTGAAACCACTTGGCCAATTGAAACCAAACGTGGCCATAATGTTCATTGGATGGACCTTTACAAAGTTTGTGTTTTTTATTTGGATTGGTAAACCAATATGGCCGCCAGCGCAAGACTTAGTTTAACATTGGACCCTAAGGGAAAAAAGTTAAAAATGGCTTCTTCTCTGAAACCGGTTAACCAATCGAAACAAAACTTACTAGCAATATTGTTTGGATGGTCCTCTATAAAGTTCATGTTTTTTATCCCAACCGGAAATTCAAAATGGCCGCCACCGCAGGACTTAGTTTAACATTGGACCCTATGGGAAAAAGGTTAAAAAAGCCTTCTCTGAAACCGTTTAACCAATGGAAACAAAACTTACTACCAATATTATTTTGGATGGTTCTTTATAAAGTTTGTGTTTTTATGCCAATTGGAAAATCAAAATGCCACCACAGCAGGACTTAGTTTTACATAGTTCCCTTTGGGAACAATTTTAAAAAGGCTTCTTCTCTAAAACCGGTTAACCAATGGAAACAAAACTTACTAGCAATATTGTTTGGATGGTCCTCTTTGAAGTTTATGTTTTTTATGCCAATAGGAAAATCAAAATTGCCACCACAGCATTACATAGATTAACAGTAGACCCTATGGGAAACGTTTTATTAGGTTTCTTTTCTGAAACTGATTAACCAATGGAAACAAAACTTACTGACAATATTGTTTGGATGGTCTTCTTTAAAGTTTGTTTTTTTATTGCCAATTGGACTTAGTTTAACATAGGACCCTATGGGCAAATAAAAAAGATCTCCTCAAGATCTTTTCTATACAACCGGTTAACCAATGGAAACAAAACTTTCTAGTAATATTGTTTGGATGGTCTTATTTAAAGTTTATTGAAAATTACAGGACTTACTTTAACATCAGGGAAATGCCATCTTCATTGCCTATAAAATCAGGTGAGCGATACAGGCTCTTAAGAGCCTCTGGTTTAATTTTCCAGACATGGGAACTTAGTCATTTTCAGAAGATATATTTTGTGTAATCAATTCATCCTGCATATTTTACAATTTTACACAGCTAAAACCTTCCAACCAATTGTAAACCATTCCCTATTTTTGAGGGCACTTGGGTTTGCAACCCGACCATTTCAGTCTTTTGCGATTATTATTATTATTATAGTGTATTTTTGGTCGGGTTGCACGGAGGTCCGACAACATTGTTGATCCAAAGAGTAAGCAACTTCTGCTCCTTGTGTCATTAAGGTTAAAATCCATTGTCAGAGTGTCATATCAGTGGGTAGTCATAAGCCAGTAAATATCAGTGGGTAGTCATAAGCCAGTAAATCAAAGTGCAGACTGGACTGAATGAAGGTTACTTGCAAGTTTTCGACTAGATCCCTGACTCATCATGTTTTTTATCACCAATACATTTCCCTGGCATATGCATCCATGGAAACAAAACAAACCAATGCAAAATAAGTAAGGAAATTCAAGAAACATGTAGGAAATTAAAAAGGCAAGATAAAAAACCCCTCATAATTGTTAACCTCAGCTCCCTTATGTCTTGAAAGGCAATGATGTCCAGGGCTTTGCTATGGAAACTCCAAAAATCATGCTGGTCTAAGTGTAAAATATCAGGCGCACATTATTACTTAACCATGTGAAAAAAGGATTCTGCAAAAGTTTCATCAAATCCCATTTAGTGGTGCAAGTAGTGGGGGATAATAGATAGGTATCCCATACTTCTAGTCTACAGGATTATGAAACGATACAAATGAAGATGTTTCTATCATAAATTAATAAATAAAAAAAACAAAATTGATCAGTTTGCTGATTTCAGACATAAAAATAGCACATGCTATAATGTTTTCCTATAACTTGCATTAAATACATGTACATGTCATATATGTAAATGTCTCCATATAAATATATTTAATCATACAAGCTTCTAAACAATTAAAATCTGAGATGACAATGGCTCTGTAAATGATCTTTGAATGAGGGAAAGGAAATTAGTTCTTATTTTGATATTTGGCTGTGCCGAGCTGTAGAATGAACAGCTTATTTTAAATTATTATTCAATTTACATATTAAAGCTGTATTTAAAAAGCAGTTTCATACAGAATTGATAAAAAAAATTATTTATATAATTTGTTAAATGTATTGGTTATTTTTCAGCTGATTGTGCAAAGCCCATTTCTGGACTATTTTATGGGTGTTTGCGAGTTTCCTTGAGTACCCTTCAGGGTTTCTAAATTTGCGAAAATACTTTTTTTTCGTTGTCTGGCCATATTTCGACCCAAATAATATGGGGTCAAATTCCTGTGTATAGAACGTATCGTGCGGTTACAAAAATCGATTCTTTGGGATAAAGCGTAATTATTTTTTAACAAATATTGGATTATTATCATTATATATGGTAATATCTACCATTTCTGAGGGGTTTTCACCACAGATATGGGTTTTTTTTTTACACTATTCCACGGGGTTTTTACACTTTTCGGGGTTTTTTTACACTTTCGATGTACCGGTTCCGCACTGGTGAACGCATGCGTAAATGCGTGTCCAATTGGTAAGCACTGAATCTCACGCAGTCCTGCTCCATCTAAAAATAGATAGAGTACTTCCCCAATATATCCATAAACCAAAAACATAAACAGGGTATCACAACGGTCTTGTTTATAATAATTGGCAGACGATAAACCGGCATCGGCGGCAATTGATTCATACCGCTTACACTTACAGCATGGCTGAAGAAGAACCTGTTGAGGATAGGTCCATATTTAATTATATCACAGAAAATTACACAATATTAATTTGTCATCTTACTCATATCAACTAAGTTAAAACTGTTCAATTTATTTTATAGAAAAAGCTATGGAATGAAAGCTATATTTCACTTGTACATAAAAATGGGGATCTAATTAACCCCTAACTTGGAGAAACTTTTCAAGAATATTAGTACTAGAATATAAAAAAAATTATTAACCTTATTTATGGAAACCAAATAGGATAATATTTTAAGAAAAGGCTAGGACAACATATCACATTTTTACAATGAAGTCCATATTGTAGACACATACAAAACTAATAGGATAAATTTATGAAAGTATTTGCAGAGAAATATATATTATTATAATATATGTCTCTGGTATTTGCTGCATTTATTGATTTAAAAAAGCATTGAATATTGTATGTTAATTTACATCTCTTTTATATGCAGACAATATATAGTACAAAAAGGGGTTACAACAGTCACTTGATGAACCAATTTAGTTTATTTTGGAAACTAGGTTTTTTGGAAACTAAGTCAATGAACAAAAATCTAAAATTATTGTATTTAATATAAATGGAAAAACACATCTGAACTGCTTTAAATACTGTAATGTTGTTTGTATTAAACAGTTAAATCTTGACATATTAGTATGCCATATTATACTTTATGGATGTAAAGTGTGGGGAACTTTTTGTAATTTCAAAGATACTGACCACTTTAAACATGCACTTACATGTACATATAAAATTAATCAAAGAAATTTTAGGAGTACACAGCATAGCAACTAATGTAGCATGTTTAGCTGAACTATATAGATATCCTCTGAAAAATAAAATACTACTTCTATCATTTAAATTTTTGGAGCACATTTCTAACTTGAATAATACACACTTAAGTAAACAGGATTTATTGTAATCTCCCTATTAAAAACCAATAAATGGATCACCACCATCAAATGTTGGATCACATAATTAGGTTTTGGATATATATACATGTATCTGAAAACACAAATGATATTAAAAGTTATTTGATAATCATCAAACAAAGAATTAATTACCAGCTATGCAAACTATGCATGGACTTGTACAGGAAAGTAAAAAACAAATTAAAACTTTTACAACATGATTTATAATTTTAACAAAAGACCTAATTATGTAGGTGTCTGTCAATTCAAATGTGACACTGGTATACATTTTGTAAATACAGAATAAGCACCCACTCACTGTTAAGCAATAGATAGAGGCTGTTACAAAAATATCAAAAAAATAGATAGAATATGTAGCAGAGGCCAAATTGAAGATGAAATTCATTTTTTACTGGAATGCCCAACACTTAGTATTTACAGAAAGGAACTAATTTAAAAAAAAATAAACAGATGTCAGAATTTTAGTACTTTGAAATTAAGTAAACTCAAATTAATATTAAATAGCTACTCTATTACTACCCTTATAAGGTAATTATAGAATATATTAACAAATGCCAAGAAATAATTTATGCATGTACAAATGTGCCATTTAGTAGAAAGTGCTTGCTTTGGGTTAGTGCCACCCCAGATTTCAGAAAACTTATTTTATCACATATTATGTCTATTACTTGTATCAGAAATTTTGGCATGAAATTGACATGAAAATTTTTCATGTCATTTTCAGTCTGAATTTGATATGAAAATGGAACAAAATGAGCCTTGCATGAATTTCATGAATTTCATGCGTGGCTTATTTACCTGTGTATATTATAGTCCCATGATAGAGAAAAGGTTTATTTTATATATGAAACAAGTTCCTGTGGTCTTGATCGATCTCAACTGTGCATGAAATTAGATTAATTAATAGTTTAATAGTTTATTATTAGTTTAAAACATTTACAATAAATGGTTATAACTCAGATTACACAGAACAGAACACAATACATGTTAAGAATCATAAACAATAATAACAAGTACAGAAACAAGTCTCATGTTTCTGGAGTACTGGTGACATTTGAAACGATTTGACTTTTGTTATTGTATTCAATTAGAGCTGTAAGGATGTTCGCTAGTCATGTTTTGGTATTTTGGTCAGATTTTCGAACTCCTCGGGGTTTATCCATCTTATAGCATTGATATTTTTTGCCCACTGACCCCCACTTTTCTTTTCATAATTTTATCAAACTCATCTTTAAATGCATTTCAGAAGTTTTCATAAAATCCTATTTATTTCTTCACAGTTTTTGAAAGACAAACATGGATAATGCAAAACCAATGAAAAATCTAGAGAATTCCATTTCCAGCCAAATTTTCAAATGCATTTATCTTAAAAACAAGCACACGAACCTATGATTTTTGTTTCGCTTATAATTCTCCAATCTTAAAGATATTCCAAACTATACAAATTTTTCAAAACTCGATCTGTTTATTTCCAAATATAGTAGCGAACATCCTTAAGCAAAATAAATTATTCAGTTGGTTATTTATTTTAAGTCTATAGCTGACAAGGGATGGGCAGTTAATAAAAAAGTGCTCCTCATTCTCAATTTCAGATTTTCATTTGAGATAAGTTCATTTTTTTCTAGGTATACCTTTGTACCGCCCTCTTTCAATTACGAGAGAGTGGGCACTATAATCCTATATTACATAATGTGGACCTGTCTGCTTTATATTTGCAGATATCTACATAAGGGGGTCTGAAATTAAACCTGTGTATACAGTTGTGAAAGTCTACCTCTCATTAATTTATACTCCATTTATAACTGTACAAAATTTTTTCTTACAACACATATCTTTGGATCAAACATTTAATGATTAAAAGACCAATTCATTTACATACAAATTAACAAAAGTCTGAAGGTGTCATATTGACCAGTCATGTTAGTTTTAGAATTTTTCGCACAGTATTAAATTATGTATTCTTTAACGCAAAGTACTGATACCTGAGAAAGTTAACCTTGAGGAATTGAAATGTACTCCACTAGCAGTATGACTGGTGCCAACTGTCCAAGTTGTTAAAAAGCAAAATTACAACAAAGTTCCTGAAAATAATTTAGCTATGTCTGATGCATGTTTTGTTTATTGAAAGACTCATCAGAGGCACTTATGCCAAAAGGTTAATATCCTGAAATAACACACGAATGATGCCAAAGAAGACGTTATAAACATGCACACATATAAATAGAATGCATGAATGTCTGATGACTGATGGGGCTGTCCATCTACAAAGTCACAGAATATAAATCAAAGTGGAAAAGGGGTAAATGTCTAAGAGACAACACACAGGAATGTATGTAAAACGTTACACAAGTTCGCCTTATTGTTTTCAATGAATGGTGGGAATACCCCACACCTAGAGGCAAGTTCCAATTGGTCCTAGTAAAGAGTGTATAAGGGCCTACCCAGCTCTACTGTCAAACCTAACATTACTTGATATATATGTTCTTCCATACATGTAGTCTATGTGACAACTATATAGTACATGCAGTGATGTAACTATATAGTACATGCAGTGTTGTAACTATTCACAATAATGCATAAACATGTTAAAGATACAGAATTCTCTAACCTTAAATTTTTTCAGGTCTTGGGTGAAAACCTTCATTAGCCATACAAGCGACTTTGTTGGCCATGTTGGCAACAATGAAGAAGTGGAACTTTTGATATGGGAGTTCGAAATATCAACAAACTCCCATTATATTAAACAAAGAAAAAAAACAGCTATGGAGAGAATCCAGGTATTTAATTGTTTTTGATAATTGGTTCAAATTCCAGCTTTGCATACATAATGCTAATTTAAGTCTTTTGTAACTTTCAAGCTTCACATAACCAGGTATGCCGGCATGCTCCATGTTGTTATAATTGGTTTAAGATCCTTCTGACACTCAAATTCCTTTTTGTCAAAAAAATATTTCTTGCCCTTCACAGAAGTTTTTTTTTTATTATTTGATAAATTGATATATATATATGTGTGTGTGTGTGTGTGTGAATTAAAAAAAATATAGCCATTCTGTAAAAAAAATAAAGGGTTTCTCTGGAACGTACCATTAGTAAAATCTTCAAGTACTTTTTACAATCATTCACCATGATGAGTACTTATGAGCTTAAGTTTCCACAAATATGTGATACATTGTAATTTCTCCTAAATTATGATATTTTTCTGCACTCAGATTTTAAACAGCCCATGGAGAAATTGACCATCAGATGGTGTGATACTCAAGGGAATGCCCATCCGCCCTTGGACTATGATGGTATTCCCTACTCTATAATGGGGACACAGAGCCTAATATGTCATCAAGGAAAAAAGCTCTCAAGTTCTGTGACAAAAAAGACAGCTAATATAAAGGTATAATTTAACATATTATCAGTTGTTAACATGGTTGTTGTCAATATTCAATATTCAATATCGTTGATCAGTCCTACCACAAATAATTTCACATCTTATATAGTAATCATAATATACTACTGTATAATATGTTCATGCTTTAAACTTTTTTCTCTAGAACTATTGGGCAGAATTTAATCAAACTTAGTATAATTTTCCTTAGTATTATTTAAACAAAGCTATTGTTAATATTTTTGATTCATTTTAACAAAAAAAAAGAACATAAGGGTCAAAATGCAGATTTTGTTTAATCTTCAATTAACTATTCTCAAAGTAAATGAGAAGTGAAATTGATAAGCCCACTTAAATGCCATTGACTACATATTCAAGATGGCAACCATTTTCTCGAAATCTTTTTAAGTTGTTAAGATTTAAAAAAAAATTTGGTTTAAATGGGAAACACTGATACCAACTTGAATTGGAAGACAAAAATTTGTTTTGAGTGCATGGCCATTTTCAAAATGATCACCATTTACCATCCAACTGTGGATTGTATGCCAGGTGTTCGATTCAGGCTTCTAGGAGCCTCTTTTTTTCTTAACAGAAACACACAGACGAGCATGACGCCCACAACTATTCACTGACCTCAAATAAAAAGAAAAGGTTGCAAACTACCAAGAAAGTTGGATGCGAGGCAACAATATATGTGAGGCATATTATAAAGTTTCCTGAATACAAGGTATATAGGTTTTAGATGACTAGGAATATTTTGGTCCAAACAATAAGTTGCATCTCTTTAAATTTCAAATTTTGTTATATTGATTACACCACATGACTACCTATCAGAAATATCTGCATAGCTAGCTATAGTATTAATATAATATGTGAAATAGAAAGATGCAAGATTTACCTAATATTTTTAAAAATAGCTTTGATGTCTTCTATTGGTTGTTTAAAGAATTGAACTTTGATTAATAGTGTACAGCTGACCCAACTACAACTATTGAACAACTGCAGATGTTTTTAAGTCCTCTAGCCTATAATCATTAAACATAGCAGTGCATCTAGGGTAGTCTCTCAACATCTAGGTGAAATTATGTAATTAATCCCTATATACTTCAACAATATTCAAGCTCTTTTGACTCCAGTTAAGCTACAGTTGTCTGATTAGACACCTCTCTACAACATGCGCTTTAGTGATTTAACTTGTCAAATCTATGTTGTTGAAACTTGTCAATTCTGTGGTATTATTTGAAGTTATGTGGACATGATCATATTCATATGTAACAGAAAAATCAAAAATTTGCACTGTAATAGGTTTTTGAAAACACATTTTTCATAATGTAATATGTCATGAAAATTAAATTATTATCAACTATGATGATTTTTGAAAGATTAACACATAGGATAGGATGATATAATGATAGTGATAGGATAATTTTACACCTTTATATAGTGTAAAATGTCCCTAACCAGGTTATATGAGTATAACATGTTCAAAAAAAGTAATCGTTTCTCAAATATCATCACATCAATGTTATATGGTATTGTAAAATGAAAATTTGTGGTTTATTTCAACAGTGTGTTTCTGGCAGTAAAAAGGAGAAGGAACTATTATCTATACAGTTGAAAGAAGATTTGAAGACAAAAACTGTACTGAAGGAGCAGCAGTTTCATATTCAGCTGCCAGAATGTCACACCAAGCCACATCTCCAAGGTCAAGTAAGTAATCTATAGTTTTTATCAAACTGCAGAATCAACATTACATTAATTCAGTACATGTAAAATATTATTGACAATTAATGCATATGAGGGCAATATCCTAGAGTTTACCAGAGGTGTCAGAACCCCCGATGTGTAATATTGCCCAAGGCCAATGGCCATGGACAATATTCCAGAGGGGGTTTCTGACACTGAGAGTAAAATTTATGGCCTTTTGCCCTGAAATATAACTTAAATAACTGTTTCATTACCTTTTAAAATCAGTATTCAAGAAGCAGCCAATAGTTCATCAAGTCAAAATTTCAACAAATTTCTGTCCTGGATTGATGTTTAATTTAATAGGTGATTTTTGAGGAAAAAAGACAAAACTAATTCATTATCTTTCTATGGACCATAACATGACTATCACCCAGTCCTGCTCTGTCTAACAACCAGTCCTGCTCTGTATAACACCCAGTCCTGCTCTATCCCATACATCATACACATCTGACACTGATATCTTCTGACTATGGACTGTAACATGACTATCACCCAGTCCTGCTCTGTCTAACACCCAGTCCTGCTCTGTATAACACCCAATCCTGTTCTATCCCATACATCACACACATCTAACACTGATATCTTCTGTCTATGGACTGTAACATGACTATCACCCAGTCCTGCTCTGTCTTACACCCAGTCCTGCTCTGTATAACACCCAGTCCTGCTCTATCCCATACATCACACACATCTGACACTGATATCTTCTGACTTTGGACCATAACATGACTATCACCATGTCCTGCTCTGTCTAACAACCAGTCCTGCTCTATCCCATACATCACACACATCTGACACTGATATCTTCTGACTTTGGACCATAACATGACTTTCACCATGTCCTGCTCTGTATAACACCCAGTCCTGCTCTATCCCATACATCACACACATCTAACACTGATATCTTCTCTCTGTGGACCATAACATGACTATCATCCAGTCCTGCTCTGTCTAACACCCAGTCCTGCTCTATCCCATACATCACACACATCTGACACTGATATCTTCTGACTATGGACTGTAACATGACTATCACCCAGTCCTGCTCTGTATAACACCCAGTCCTGCTCTATCCCATACATCACACAATTCTGACACTGATATCTTCTCTCTGTGGACCATAACATGTCTATCACCCAGTCCTGCTCTGTATAACACCCAGTCCTGC
This sequence comes from Limnoperna fortunei, assembly GCA_944474755.1. Taxonomy (NCBI): domain Eukaryota; kingdom Metazoa; phylum Mollusca; class Bivalvia; order Mytilida; family Modiolidae; genus Limnoperna; species Limnoperna fortunei. The sequence goes on from OX104125.1 coordinate 35,910,012, forward strand.
TCTATCCCATACATCACACACATCTGACAATGATATCTTCTTACTGCATGTGGACCATAACATGACTATCACCCAGTCCTGCTCTGTATAACACCCAGTCCTGCTCTATCCTTTACATCACACAAATCTAACACTGATATCTTCTGACTATGGACTGTAACATAACTATCACCCAGTCCTGCTCTGTATAACACCCAGTCCTGCTCTATCCCATACATCATACACATCTGACACTGATATCTTCTGACTATAGACTGTAACATGACTATCACCCAGTCCTGCTCTGTCTAACACCCAGTCCTGCTCTGTATAACACCCAGTCCTGCTCTGTATAACACCCAATCCTGTTCTATCCCATACATCACACACATCTAACACTGATATCTTCTGTCTATGGACTGTAACATGACTATCACCCAGTCCTGCTCTGTCTTACACCCAGTCCTGCTCTGTATAACACCCAGTCCTGCTCTATCCCATACATCACACACATCTGACACTGATATCTTCTGACTATGGACTGTAACATGACTATCACCCAGTCCTTCTCTGTCTAACACCCAGTCCTGCTCTGTATAACACCCAGTCCTGCTCTGTCTAACACCCAGTCCTGCTCTGTATAACACCCAGTCCTGCTCTGTATAACACCCAATCCTGTTCTATCCCATACATCACACACATCTAACACTGATATCTTTTGTCTATGGACTGTAACATGACTATCACCCAGTCCTGCTCTGTATAACACCCAGTCCTGCTCTATCCCATACATCACACACATCTAACACTGATATCTTCTGACTATGGACTGTAACATGACTATCACCCAGTCCTGCTCTGTATAACACCCAGTCCTGCTCTATCCCATACATCACACACATCTAACACTGATATCTTCTGACTATGGACTGTAACATGACTATCACCCAGTCCTGCTCTATCCCATACATCATACACATCTGACATTGATATCTTCTGACTATGGACTGGAACATGACTATCACCCAGTCCTGCTCTGTATAACACCCAATCCTGTTCTATCCCATACATCACACACATCTAACACTGATATCTTCTGTCTATGGACTGTAAAATGACTATCACCCAGTCCTGCTCTGTCTAACACCCAGTCCTGCTCTGTATAACACCCAGTCCTGCTCTGTATAACACCCAGTCCTGCTCTATCCCATACATCACACACATCTGACACTGATATCTTCTGACTATGGACTGTAACATGACTATCACCCAGTCCTGCTCTGTATAACACCCAGTCCTGCTCTATCCCATACATCACACACATCTGACGCTGATATCTTCTGTCTATGGACCATAACATGACTATCACCCAGTCCTGCTCTGTATAACACCCAGTCCTGCTCTATCCCATACATCACACACATCTGACACTGATATCTTCTGACTATGGACTGTAACATGACTATCACCCAGTCCTGCTCTGTATAACACCCAGTCCTGCTCTATCCCATACATCATACACATCTGACACTGATATCTTCTGACTATGGACTGTAACATGACTATCACCCAGTCCTGCTCTGTCTAACACCCAGTCCTGCTCTGTATAACACCCAGTCCTGCTCTATCCCATACATCACACACATCTGACACTGATATTGTCTGACTATGGACTGTAACATGACTATCATCCAGTCCTGCTCTGTCTAACACCCAGTCCTGCTCTGTATAACACCCAGTCCTGCTCTGTATAACACCCAGTCCTGCTCTATCCCATACATCACACACATCTGACACTGATATCTTCTGACTATGGACTGTAACATGACTATCACCCAGTCCTGCTCTGTCTAACACCCAGTCCTGCTCTGTATAACACCAGTGATACTGACGTTACAGGCACTGATGACTTTACCAATGAGGATCAGTTGACATTCAAAACATTCCCCATTACAGTGGGAAGATAAGCCCATGTCAGCCCGTCATAAAGAGTAACATCATGGATATATTAGCATGTCGGCAAGGGTGACATTCCGGATGGCAAATTATGAAGCTTTTTTTAGAAAAAAAATAAAATTTCGGCTATGAATGAATTAAAATTAATAAACACTTTTCTAATGAAAAATTTGTGAGTAAAAGTTTATTGCATTGCATTTTCCATATCAGCTCTTGAGTGAAGCTCTGTCATATAATCTATAAGTCATCAATAACAACATCATCCATATTGTAAATATGTGATCAAAAGATCAATGTATGTCTTGTTCCAAGTAAGGCATGTTCTCAGTCCTCGACTTATATAGACCCTGTGTCTAAAGCCCACATATTTTATATTAGGTTCTTTGACTGATAAGAGGTGTAATATGGAAGAAGACATGCATTTAATTTATGATACATAAAACACATCTGTCTATTAAAAATTGTTTTTTCCAAACTTGCTTTAATATTTTTGCAGATAGCTGGTGCGGTACTACCTATTGATAAAGCGCTATCATCATATATTCAAGAGAAGGTGTTTGAAGAAAGTATATATAGCTCCAAAGAGATGCAAGTCCTTCTCAGAGAATTTGTAATGAATTCTTTTAAACAGAAAGGCAAACCACTTCCTCCACGTACCAACACCAGATTTTGGCCAACATTGTCACAAATAAGAAACCACATGGCTTCTGCAGTAATGAGGTGCAGGTTAGCAAGCATTAATTATATATATATATATATATATTTATATAGGTATCAATTTTCATGGATGATGATAATATATGTAAATGAAACTCCTTTTAAATCCAATGAAGGATTAAGCATCCTATATTTACATTACACAATATGGAAATGAACATAATTATTGTCCAACATACAGGAAATGTAGATAGTCTGATTTTACTATGCTAAATAACCTTGAATGTGGTTGCATACCATACCTCAAGATAGGGTAAGTTTTCTGTGTCTTAAAACTCCTTATAGTTTTATAAACAATAGATTAAAAAAAAATTAATTAAAATATTGACAATCATTTAACCTTTTTAAGCAGTTTAAAGTAAAATGGATGTAGTACATATACATTCATTACATGTGATGTCAAAGTTTTTATGACACAATTCTTGGTTTATGTCCATATCACAGATTTGAACCATGGTATAAGCATTGTTGCAGTATTTGTGGGTTGTTACAGCAAGGTTTGCTACTAAACCTTATTTCACCTCCATTTTTATATCCTGCCACATGATGTCACAAGGTTTTCTTGATACCCTTGATTATATAAAGTGTCAGTTCGTCCTCCTGTCTGTCTTATGACAGTTTCTGGATGATAATTTGAAAATACTTTAAGTGATTTTAATAACGTTTTGCACAGCTGTTAAGTACAACCAAATAAAGGTCAAGTTAAATTTCCAGCAAAATATGACAAACATTTTTTGAGTTACTTCATTTTAAGCAAATTAAATTACTTGTATTTCTGACACCGACCTCCATATCAAAGACAGATAACTCCTATTAAATTTTTTTATTCAAAGCTTTTAAAGATAAATTGTACAAACCAGTTATTTTTGCTTTAAATACATGTAAGTAATTCTGCAAACTTGAAATTTTTGTGGAGACATATCATATAATGTCACATTATGATTAGATGGAAAAAATTTTTTTTTTTTATTTTATGTGTTTATGGACTCGTTGCAATACTAAACTGTCATAGCTATTGTACTTTGATCAATTTTATCATTCCAGAGATAGTGCCATGGACCAGGCCATTCTTCAGACAATGGTGAGGACCTGGGAGAATGAACATCCTGAAGACAATTTTATGTTAAGACTTAAGGCCAATGCCTCTGAATATGTATCAACTGATGACAATGATGACATTCTTAATAATATAAGAACTGGAAACCAAAACTTCCTTTATATCCGTCAGACAGGGTGGCAAAAAGAGTTGCTACATAGATATGGTCAGGAGCTTGTGCTCTTAGATGCAACATACAGAACATGCAAATATGCGATACCCCTGTTTTTTGTTGCCATTCCAACCAATGTAAACTATATAGTTGTGGCATACTTCTTTGTAGAAATAGAAAACACTGCATCCATTGAGGAAGCACTCAATATCCTTAGGGGTTGGAATAAGGATTGGTGCCCCAAATTCTTCATCACAGACTACTGTGAAAAGGAAATAGCTGCTGTTGAAAGTGCATTTGCTGGTAAGGGCTTATATGTAAAAAAGGTTAAGTTTTCAATATACTAGTATATAGAATGGAAATAGGGAATGTTTCATAGAGAATACTCCACCAGGAAGAACAAAACAACATGAGACCCCCCACGAGTCTTCTTCAATGAACTGAGAGTTGCAGTCACACTCTAGAAAAGACTTATGTTGGCCCCTATAACATTTTAACTCAAAGCAAAGGACGCCAGACTAAGTTTGTGACATAGAATTAACCAAAACAGTTTTTAAAATACAAGACTACTGAGGCTGGATGTTTCCGACCTTAAGACAGGCACAAAACATTTTTGGCGAGCTGTGGATGTTAATGCCAAAAGATGATGCTAATTAAAAGTACATCTCCATCAAGGAAAGGATATAATTTACTATCGGAAAATTAGTCATCTCTTTTATCATATATTTTGGTATTGAGTTTTCCTCATACTATATTAATATCCAGATCGAGAAAAGGACAGAGTTGGATATTGTCATTAGATTTATTTAGTGTGGGTTATAATAAACCCTAAACTAACTTTCTTTTAACTTGGTTCAATGATATTTATTACTTTAGTCCTACATGCATTCATGTGCTTTTGTAACAGTGCAGTCTTTCCACCACAAACTTTCATTCCGGATTACATAAATACCCTAGAGTATTTCTTCCAGAACCAATATACACTAGGAAGAAATATCCTACGGAATAAACGCACTAGTGTATTTACTCCGAATGAGTAGAAATCAATACAACCCGGAAGATCTACACGCCGGAATAAAAGTACGCTTACACTTTTATGGTATCACTACATTATGGTCACTGTTGTTGACAAATCTTCTATAAACTTTTTAAAGAAAATAGGGGTAAAACAGGTGTGTTGACTCCATGCTATACTGATTCATATAGCCTTTTATTATATCTAAGATAAACTTTAAAAAAGATAAAATGATTTTAGAGCAAAACTTGATTGAAATGATAAATAATTACTGTTTATAATAAGTTGTGAAAAAAAATATTTTAGGATGATTATTAATCAAATGTAATATTTTTCTATATTTTAGATTGTGGGACATATGTCTATTTGTGTGATTTCCATAGACTGCAGGCATGGAATCGTTGGATAACAGCCTCAATTCATGGCATAGATTCCCAAAGTAAGGCTCCATTATTGGCATTGATGAAATCAATTGCCGAGTCGTATACTGAGGAAGAGATGAATGCATCTTTGACGGTGTTAATGGAGCAGCCAGAATGGCAGACAAACAAGGCGTTCTGTAATTGGTTTCAGTCCAATTATTTGAACAACAAAAAGGTATGCACATGGTTATTTTTCATGCAGTCATGAAAGTTGTTTCATGTGAAATGTTTCGATTGACAATACATATAATAAACATGAAGTATAAAAATTAAAATTAAGTTAGAGCCTGACATAATCCTTTCTGTGCTTCTTGAAAATTTTAAGACTGGGTTTCAATTTATATTTCTTTTTATATATGCTATAAAACATAATTCTTTATTTTATTTTATTAACAAAACTTATACAAAATAAAAATCAAAAAACAAATAAACTTTAAAAAAAAATCCAAATTTCAAGGGACATAATTTTGTAAAAAAAATGTGAAATTAATTTTGACTATCTTAAAATGAATATATATGTAAATGAGTCTTTGTTTTATTTTAAAAATCAAAAGTATTTCTTTTAATTGTTAGTTTACTAAAATTATACAAAATTCTATCTGATCTTTTAAAATAATTGAATTTTAAAGTACTAACACCAAAGGTATGGTTGTTTTAACTACATACATGTACCATTATTTCTTTTGCAGAAATTTAGTAATTTTAAATATTATAACACCTTGCAAACTCAACTGAAAAGGCTGCTCATGTAATTTTAAAGTATTTTTCAAGAAAGGACATATTAATACAGTTTGCCTAAAAAACACAAAATATACATGTATATTCAACCTGAAATCTTTATTGCATGTTTGTTTTGTCTTCCTAGAAAATAATATGACTTGGAAGAATGTACTTTTAAATTTGGCTTATAAAAGTTAAAAAGTTATCAAAAAAAAGTTGTAAAATAAGTTTCAACATGAAATTTTTCAGAGATGGGTGAAGTTTTATAGAAAAGAGAGGTTCAATGCCATCAATACAACAAATGGTGTCGAAAGGCAAAACGCTACTTTGAAACATGGCTATCTCTGGAGTGTTGGCTACAAAAAGAATGAAACGATCAGCCAATTAGCACACATTATGATCAGCAGATACTTACCTGACTGTTTAAGAGGGTAAGTTGTATGATAAGAAAACTGCGATATTATTTGTTGTTTTACCTGCAACAAAAGCCGAGACAAAGCCATTCTCCGTCATAAGCTGTGGTAACTTCTTGGTTAAGGCTGTGGTTATAATTCATAAATCTGGTTCAATCTTAATTAAATTTGGAATCATAATCTAAAATGATTTCAAATTGAATTACCAGAATAGATTTGAAAGAAAATTATCATTTTTGGAAGGGTGGTATTGGATATAGCTTTTTAGCTCAGCTTACCCGAAGGGTCAGGTGAGATATTGCCATCACTTGGCGTCTGTCGTCCATCCGTTTGTCGTCCGTCCGTCTGTAAACTTTTTCAAACGTTAACTCCTCTGGCTCCGTAAGTCCAACTGCAACCAAACTTGGTACAGTTGTTTATTGACATGGGTGCTACAAAGCTATGGTTTGAAATTTTGTTGCATAAAATAACATGGCCGCCATGCCTAAAAATGGAACATAGGGGTAAATTGCAGTTTTTGGCAAATAATTCAAAAACTGTCTGACACAGATATCAAAGTTTTGGCATGGGTAAAAGTGATCAGCACCTCAAGATCTACCTGCCATGAAATTTTGAAGAAGATCCAACTACCCATGTAGGAGTTATTGCACTTGATTTTTTACTGATTTTTCCCAAATTTTTCACTGTAAAGCTCAATATCTTGAAAACTATCAAAGATATTTGAGAAATGTTAATTGCATATTATTAAGCACACCAAGATCTACATAAGTTGCAGGGTCAAAGTTGTAGGACAATTCCTTTTAGGAGTTATTCCCCTTAGAACTTCAAAATTGACTGTTATACCGCCCAACTTTTAAACAATCTTCTCCTCTGAAACTGCTTAGCCAATTGCAACCAAACTTGGTGTAGTTGTTCCTAATAGGTTGTCCTTTACAAAATTAATGTTTGATTTTTTTATCCTATGAATAACATGGCGGCTGTTGCTAAAAATAGAACATAAGGGTACGACCACATTCAGATCATTATAACTTAAAAACTGTAACAGATAGGAGAAATCTGAAGTCACCAACCTTATTCCGAATGAAAAGCTCTACAAAAGTCTCTTTTGGGTCGAAGTTGTCAGACGACTCCTTGCAGGAGTTATCTCTCTTAAATCGTCAAAAATTGCGATTTTTGTCTTTTTTTGCCATTAACTTGAGAATGTTAGTAGAAAGAGAAAATTTTTCAATTGCTGAATTGTTCACTAGCTCATTTAGCTGTACAAAAGTCTCCAGTGGGTCAAAGTTGTCAGACGGCTACTTGTAGGAGTTATCTATCTTAAATAGCGATTTTTGTGGTTTTTTGCCTGTAACTTGTGAACCATATTATACATAGAAAAACATTCAGATGCTAAAATGTTCAGTTCATCAATTTTCATGGGTTAAAGTTGTCAGACCACTCCTTATATGAGTTATCCCTCTTCAATGGCAATAGGATTTTTTGTCGTTTGCCTGAAACAGGTTTGAATTGTCATATGACTTTTTCTATAAGCTATTGCTCCTTAATGGCAAAAAATCCAGGTGAGCGATACAGGCCCCTTGGGGCCTCTTATTTCATGATACATTCTATCTTTTCTGTTTTTTTCTTTTTGTCCAAATCCTTTCCCCACACCCTGGACTATAGACTTTGTGTTTCTTTAACTCTGTCCATCTATTTGTCTGTTACTTCGTCAATCTGTCAGCTGAAGATTGGTTTTAAGTCATAACTTTTGAATTCATTTTTGGTATTTCATAAAACAAAGTGGTTTGGATTTCAATGATGCATATTTTTTGTTTGCAAGAGATACATGCAGAGAGGACACATCTGTCATCAAGTGACTAGTCACATAAATTAGATGTATAACTTTAACAACACACGCTTTTTTCAACATCCAATGATGATACATGTATCTTGTGTTCAGTCATTTAATAGTTGCTGAACATTTCTCCTGCTATTAAAAATGGAAGATAGTAGTCAAAATAAAGTTTTTGACATCAGCATGATTTCCATTTTATATTAACAGCTGCAATCAAAGAATGTTTGACAAATGTATTTCTTTCTTTTATAAATAGGTATTTAAGGGAAAATGCAAAAGCTAGTTCTTGTGCTAGGCAGTATGACACACAAATTCCAATCTTTCTCCATGACAGACCAACTCGCTTTGTTACCCATGTCATGAAGCGCTGGGCAGAAGTGATTGAACTAAAGGTTGATGAAATTACAGATGGAGTTTTTTTTGTTGAAAGTGCAAGCAATCCAGGCTTGAGGTATGAGGTCCTTCTTGATAATGGAAATGGACAACCTAGCTGTCAGTGTGAAGATTGGAGAAGGCACCATTACCCCTGCAAGCATATCCTATCAATCATCGCAGCAGAGGATAATGCTGTCTCTTGGGAAAGCCTCCCTCAGTCTTACAGAAATAGTCCTTTCCTGACACTAGATCTTAGTAGAAATATTGAGACAAATAACACTAGTGTTCCATTTGAAGACCAGATACACACAGATCAAGATGACCAGGCAACTGACCATGAACCTTCAAAAGATGCAAATGTAAGTCTTATTTTATGAAATATAAATCAGTACTCCAGAGTGCATTCAATGAACAGTCATCATTCTACAAATATTCCACAATCTAAACTGCTTGGACTTGTTAATTTGTTTAATGTTTTTTTATTTGGTTAGAGATTAAGATCACACTTACTTAGAGAAATATGTGCGGGTGAGGACCATAATGATTTTTTTGGACGTCATAAAAATAAGAATTAAGGAGGATTCAGTCAATCTTTCAACTTCTGAAAAATCTGTTGAGAAGCATTATTTTATTGCTGTTAATTTCATTGTTTCCCCGTGGTTTATATTTCTTTTTCGCCAATACTATGCCAAAATGATTTCATTACCAAGTTTTTATTCTTGTTTAAAAATGAATTAAGGTAAATATTATTGAATTTATTATGATATATAACATGTCTTTCAGATACACTGTACATTAGGCACATCAAAAGTCATCTTAGTAATAAAATAAACATAAAATATTAATCTGGTAACCTAAAACTAGTTTAAAAGAAAATAAAAAGATGAAACACAATTAGGTAAACATTTATGTTTATAAGTAATTATAATTAATTTAAAACATTACAATTTCTGATTTGTTTTCTGTTTTTTTATATTTGTTTTGATATTTATGTGGACTAGTACTTAATATTGATATTAACAGGATTAGTTAATGAGGCAGGCACTATACCACGGTAGTATAGAAAATATCAATGTCAAATATCTGTGATTTAATGATACAGAAGGACTGGGTGATAGTCATGTTATAGTCCATTGACAGCAGATAGCAGTGTCAGATGTGTGTGATGTATGGGTATAGAGCAGGACTGGGTGATAGTCATGTTACAGTCCACAGAGAGAAGATATCTGTGTCAGATGTATGTGATGTATAGGATAGAGCTGGACTGGGTGTTATACAGAGCAGGACTGGGTGATAGTCATGTTATGGTCCACAGAGAGAAGATATCAGTGTTAGATGTGTGTGATGTATGGGATAGAGCAGGACTGGGTGTTAGACAGAGCAGGACTGGGTGATAGTCATGTTACAGTCCATAGTCAGAAGATATCAGTGTCAGATGTGTGTGATGTATGGGATAGAGCAGGACTGGGTGTTATACAGAGCAGGACTGGGTGACAGTCATGTTACAGTCCATAGTCAGAAGATATCAGTGTCTGATGTGTGTGATGTATGGGATAGAGCAGGACTGGGTGATATACCGAGCAGGACTGGGTGACAGTCATGTTATGGTCCACAGAGAGAAGATATCAGTGTCAGATGTGTGTGATGTATGGGATAGAGCAGGACTGGGTGATGGTCATGTTATGGTCCATAGTCAGAAGATATCGGTGTCAGATGTGTGTGATGTATGGGATAGAGCAGGACTGGGTGTTATACAGAGCAGGACTGGGTGACAGTCATGTTACAGTCCATAGTCAGAAGATATCAGTGTCAGATGTGTGTGATGTATGGGATATAGCAAGACTGGGTGTTATACAGAGCAGGACTGGGTGATAGTCATGTTACAGTCCATAGTCAGAAGATATCAGTGTTAGATGTGTGTGATGTATGGGATAGAGCAGGACTGGGTGTTATACAGAGCAGGACTGCGTGACAGTCATGTTACAGTCCATAGTCAGAAGATATCAGTGTCAGATGTGTGTGATGTATGGGATAGAGCAAGACTGGGTGTTATACAGAGCAGGACTGGGTGATAGTCATGTTACAGTCCATAGTCAGAAGATATCAGTGTCAGATGTGTGTGATGTATGGGATAGAGCAGGACTGGGTGATAGTCATGTTACAGTCCATAGTCAGAAGATATCAGTGTCAGATGTGTGTGATGTATGGGATAGAGCAGGACTGGGTGATAGTCATGTTATGGTCCACAGAGGGAAGATATTAGTGTCAGATGTGTGTGATGTATGGGATAGAGCAGGACTGGGTGTTATACAGAGCAGGACTGGGTGTTAGACAGAGCAAGACTGGGTGATAGTCATGTTATAGTCCACAGAGAGAAGATATCAGTGTCAGATGTGTGTGATGTATGAAATAGAGCAGGACTGGGTGTTATACAGAGCAGGACTGGGTGATGGTCATGTTATGGTCCACAGAGAGAAGATATCTGTGTCAGATGTATGTGATGTATGAAATAGAGCAGGACTGGGTGTTATACAGAGCAGGACTGGGTGATGGTCATGTTATGGTCCACAGAGAGAAGATATCTGTGTCAGATGTATGTGATGTATAGGATAGAGCAGGACTGGGTGTTATACAGAGCAGGACTGGGTGATAGTCATGTTATGGTCCACAGAGAGAAGATATCAGTGTCAGATGTATGTGATGTATGGGATAGAGCAGGGCTGGGTGTTATACAGAGCAGGACTGGGTGATAGTCATGTTACAGTCCATAGTCAGAAGATATCAGTGTCAGATGTGTGTGATGTATGGGATAGAGCAGGACTGGGTGTTAGAAAGAGCAGGACTGGATGATAGTCATGTTATGGTCCACAGAGAGAAGATATCAGTGTTAGATGTGTGTGATGTATGGGATAGAGCAAGACTGGGTGTTATACAGAGCAGGACTGGGTGATAGTCATGTTACAGTCCATAGTCAGAAGATATCAGTGTTAAATGTGTGTGATGTATGGGATAGAGCAAGACTGGGTGTTATACAGAGCAGGACTGGGTGATAGTCATGTTACAGTCCATAGTCAGAAGATATCAGTGTCAGATGTGTGTGATGTATGGGATAGAGCAGGACTGGGTGATAGTCATGTTATGGTCCACAGAGGGAAGATATTAGTGTCAGATGTGTGTGATGTATGGGATAGAGCAGGACTGGGTGTTATACAGAGCAGGACTGGGTGTTAGACAGAGCAAGACTGGGTGATAGTCATGTTATAGTCCACAGAGAGAAGATATCAGTGTCAGATGTGTGTGATGTATGAAATAGAGCAGGACTGGGTGTTATACAGAGCAGGACTGGGTGATGGTCATGTTATGGTCCACAGAGAGAAGATATCTGTGTCAGATGTATGTGATGTATGAAATAGAGCAGGACTGGGTGTTATACAGAGCAGAACTGGGTGATGGTCATGTTATGGTCCACAGAGAGAAGATATCTGTGTCAGATGTATGTGATGTATAGGATAGAGCAGGACTGGGTGTTATACAGAGCAGGACTGGGTGATAGTCATGTTATGGTCCACAGAGAGAAGATATCAGTGTTAGATGTATGTGATGTATGGGATAGAGCAGGGCTGGGTGTTATACAGAGCAGGACTGGGTGTTAGACAGAGCAGGACTGGGTGTTAGACAGAGCAGGACTGGGTGATAGTCATGTTATGGTCCACAGAGAGAAGATATCAGTGTCAGATGTATGTGATGTATGGGATAGAGCAGGGCTGGGTGTTATACAGAGCAGGACTGGGTGATAGTCATGTTACAGTCCATAGTCAGAAGATATCAGTGTCAGATGTGTGTGATGTATGGGATAGAGCAGGACTGGGTGTTATACAGAGCAGGACTGGGTGACAGTCATGTTACAGTCCATAGTCAGAAGATATCAGTGTCAGATGTGTGTGATGTATATATTATAGAGCAGGACTGGGTGATAGTCATGTTACAGTCTATAGTCAGAAGATATCAGTTTCAGATGTATGTGATGTATTGGATAATGCAGGACTGGGTGTTATACAGAGTGTGACTGGGTGATAGTCCTGTTACATTCCATAGACAGAAAAATTAGTTTTAGATGTGTGCTCTGTATAAGTTATTTGTGTCAGATTTATATATCCATAAATTTTTACGGTCATACTCATATTACAATTGCCTTAATTATCAGTTATGAATAATTGTTTTATATCAGGTAATTGAATCAATTTTAGATAATTGACCACAGGGCTACACTATTTGGGGTTGTCTACCACTGTGGAAGAGCAGCATCGAGTGGACATTACTTTGCTTATGTTAAGTTTGGGCAGGACTGGTTTATTCTGGATGACCTGCAGGTATTTTGACATTGAGAAAAATATTAAGATATCCTGAATACATTTAAAGCACACACAAAACCATACATTTTGGCCTTTTGTAGTGTGATACATGAATTACAATAGCCTTTTTATAATAATAAGGTTCTAGACTAAATTTTTCAAAAGCCTGGCCATGGGTTAATGTTTTTTTTACCTCAACATCTGTCTGTTGGTCCTCCATCACCTATCTTTAGAACACAAGTATACACTTGATAGATTTTGTAATTTAGGTAATTTATGTATTATATTTTAAGCCGTGACAGCATAAAACATAGATTATTATAATTTGATGTATATATAAGCTTTTGATTGGCTTATACCAGTCACATCATGACATGACTTATAAACAATTTAGATAATTTTTTTAAATAATGACCCGCAGAAGGTAACAACCCTTTTATTAAAGAACACATTGGCAGAGTTTGTTAAGAGTAGGCCTACTTGCCACTGCCATGGCTAAATTGATCACAGGGGGGGAGGGGGTCCTTTCTGTTCAAATATTCATGTGGCAGTCAAAATTTAATTCCCTGTATACCTATTGTATGGTCCTTCGTAGTTTTATACCTTTTTCTTCTATTCTCACTTTTGCTGTGCTGGCTTCTGTTGTTTTGATGGTTTAATGTTTTCCCGTCCTGATTATGACCTTAGCTGTTGACAGGAAGTTAAACAGGCAACAGTCAATCAATGTTACCTTCAGAGATGGCTGTAATTGTATATTGTACAGTCGCAAATTATATTTACCTACAGACACATAGCAGTAAAAAATAAATGGCTATTTGTAAAAGTAAAATCGAGTTTTCACCATCACAGCTGGAAAAATGCAATCTTACAACAGTTGATAAAAATTTTTAAAATTTCTCAAAAAACTGTGCTAACAAAAAATTTGCGAAAAAGTTTGAATATTTTATGCACAAAACTGTGACATCACACGAAAACTACACTTCAAAATTGTAATTCTGAATGATAAACTGTACATTCATATCCTAATAAATGTAGATAAAAGATATTTTACATTTAGATTTTGTATATATTTTGCTTCTTTTTGAAGATATTAGTATCAAAGTTTTATGAAGTTTACAATAACACAACTTTCCTTATTTAGTTATATATTTACTGCATGTAAATCAGGCATTTCACTGCAGTCCATTACCAAATCAAAAAGAATGTGATGACAAATTTACATAAGAATTTGTTGTTTTAATGTGTAGATGTGCATACTATACCCCCATTTTAATTCAAAAATTTATAAGTAATGGGAAATTTTTAAAATTTAGTGTCAATAATGGGAGAGAGTTTGTTTTTTATTAGTTGGCTCACTAAAGATCTACATTTTACTTATTTTTTCACTCAATTGATCACATTAACCATGCTCAAATCAAAGTCTTCATCAAAGTTTTTTGTGTAATATAATATTTTTGAACTTCAATTATATATGAAAGACATTGTTTCTTTTTTTTTCAGATAAAAAGTGTCACTGAACACGCAGTGCAGGGATGTCCAAATCAGTCATACTTATTGTTTTTTAGAACATTTTGATATAGAATATTATAATATGTTTTGCATACAGTGTATATACAGACGTGACAACGTGTTTTTTATATTGCCCACTATATACCGTGGTCGTGGTTTTTTCATTAAGAAATTCACCACCATACGCCACGGTGGTATTCTGCGGTACATCGTGTTATGTCCACTACATATCGTGACCCACCGTGTTGACCACGGTGGATTTTCAATTTCCTTTCATGCTTACACAGTTAAAAAATTAAAATGTTGCGATTTAATTTAGATATTTGTGTTAAAATATGCCGTTTTAATACGTTTGTTTGACAACAAAATTAATCTGCGTTCTGTTTATCTATTCATTATACAGAATACCTTAAAGTTTATTGTCACTGATTTGATTGACAATTATTCCCTTAACGTGTTCTAAAAGGTTAGAACACCGCATTTTGCCCTTAAAATTGTCAAAATCTTTGCTATTCTATCGTCAAAATTTCCCTGTCAGCGCCTCTGATTAATGTTCCAACCGTTTGAACTTTTACCGGATGTAAATTGTGTCACACCTTAAATCGATCGATTATCTAAGTATTGTCCAGTCATCATTTTTTCAAGCACGTGCTCTCAAACATTTCAATAAACTTGTGTATTGTATAATTTTATAATTAACAGGTGAACACGCGGCTTCACATATTTAACGGTAAAGAAATAAGCACATTACACAATAAATGCGAGACTTGTAAAGAAATTCGTTTTAAAAACGTCCAAATCAATATACGACTTAAAATGCTACATTTTCAAATTTTCTGAATTATTACTTTAAATATAAATGTCGCAGAATATATTGTTCCACGAATGATTTTATACTCGATTCGTCGGTGTTGAACCACGTGTGTTAAAAAAATACAATCCTGATATAGAATCAACCATAATAGTCGTTTCAGTGTTAAAAGCCTGACACATCATCAACTTTTGTTGTAGAAAAGACTTAAGTAGCATCCTTGTAATTTCTATAATGTTACGACAAGACCCTATGTCCGCAAACAGACATTCGTATCGGCGCGCAAAAAAAACCCAACAACAACAAAAAAACAAAAAAGAACAAAAGAAAACAAACTTACATACTGTTGAGTAAATTCGGGCAATTATTTTATATTGATACGAGTGTGGACAAATCAGTTCTTTCGTCTTCAAAAATAATTTTATTCCGATAAGTTTTGTTCATGTTATAAAAGACGTAAGTAACAATGCATATTTTATTGTTTGATCAATGTACCACGATACAACAAAATATTAAGAATAAGTATTTGTATTTAGAGAACTAAGGCAAGTTTAAACGGGGTCTGATCTCGAGAATATTTATCCCAATAAATACTATGTCATGCAAAAACACCGAAACTGCGAGTTAATTTTAACGGGAACTTTATACAAATAACACGTCTGCCTCCATTTGAAAAATTGTCAGTTTTGTATATTTAGCTCAGAAGCACATCACTACTTTTTATATATAAACCTGTTATATTAATTGTTATAGTTTAAAACGCTATTGTCCAAAGTAAATGTGTATTTAGAATTGTGCGTACGTAAGACTTCATTCAACCTTGTGAAACAGGCGCCTGTGCCATATCGTAGTTAAACTATATTTTATGTGGCGATTCTCGTTTATAAACTTTTCACATATTTATTATTCTTGCTGCATGTTGGCTTCAATTTAGTAATTTATTTGTTGTATCCCATCCTGTTAACCTCGCGCTAAAGCGCTCGAAGGTGTATCTGTTTAACTCAGAAGTCCGTGCTATAAATATAACTTATATAACTATACGTGATGTAAACTTTTGTCCGCGTTTGTTAAAACAACTCCGGTTTTAAATACCAAATAAAGAAAAAGATCGCCGCTCAACTGCCCGTTTTCTGTCGAAAAGGATTTATAATTGATTAAAGAGAGTTCGCGTACAACTTCAGGACAATTCGTTATGCGTTGTAATACACAAAAACGTGATGTGACAATTCAAATTCAGATAATTTACCGCACTTGTTCAGGGTAATATTTAATGCATAACACATGCATCCGGTTGAACATGTTGAACAATATTCGATCTTCAAGTCTACCGGCACATTAAATCATTATTGATTATCAACAAATAAAATGCATGTACAAATTATTCTTAAGCACTGTTTTAAAATGTTCTCTTTTCATTCGGGTAACGATATTTAAACCCGCAATCAATTAAATGACAACGTTTATGTTGTCATGTACCACCGCGGAGATATCGTGGCCGGACCCCTGTGGCGACATGCCATGGTAGACTGAACTCCCTCATATGGATCCACCGTGGTAAGATTACCTGAGAAGATTCTTAACCACGATAGTAGGCGTGGATATAACATGGTGGGTGATAGAGAAAAGGATTAACTTCCATGGTGGGTTAGTGTTTTTTATAAAAAACACGTTGTCCCCTCTGTACCTATACAGATATGACTATATATATGGTGTTAAATGTATTTATATACATGTACTATACATATATACATGATTAATAATTGTATCCATCCATAAAATTATTTTTTACCTTAGAAAAATACATTTATTTCACTTTAAAATTACAAAACTAAAGCTTTCCTCTTGCAAAAATTAAGATTTCAGTGATTTGCAATGCAACAACAGCTAGTGCTTTTGTCGTCGAAGTGATTGTTCTCACAATAATTTTTTCAATGAATCTGGTATTTTCAGTTTTTCATAATAGCATCTAATTTGAAATATTGTATGTTTTGATCTATCTTCTATGGCAAAACCATCAAATTTTCTGAATATTAATGGATTTTTTACCATGATATCAAAATTTGGAAATGTACATAGACTGGATTCATTATTGCGTCGACATTAATGATAATACGGTGTAACATTGTGTTTTGTAATGGAACAAATATAGATGTAACATTGCCTGGAAAAGTTTGAAATATTTTTTGCATACAGTGTATACACCTATACAGATATGATTATATTGGTGTAAAAATGTGTATATATATATATATATATATATTTGTATCTATCCATAAATGTATCTTTACCTTTGAAAAATACATTTGTTTCACTTTAAAATTAAAAAAACTACAGCTTTCCAGTTTGGCTCAATGCTTATAAAGATTATAGTACACACGTCTTTCAAAAATTAAGGTTTCAGTGGGTTGAATCTACCAATGCAACAACATTGCTTTTGTTAATGAAGTGATTGTTCTCACAATATTTTTTTTTCAATGAATCTGGTATTTTCAGTTTTTCACAATAGAATCTGATTTGAAATATTGTATGTTTTGATCTATCTTCTATGGCAAAACCATCAAATTTTCTGAATATTAATGGATATTTGACCATGATATTAAAATTTTGAAATGATTGTTATATTTACTGTACATGGACTGGATTCATTATTGCGTCGACATTAATGATAATAGGTTGTGTCATTGTGTTTTCTAATGGAACAAATATAGATGTAACATTGCCTGGAAAAGTTTGAAATATTTTTGCATACAGTGTATACACCTATACAGATATGATTATATTGGTGTAAAAATAAATTTGTTTCACTTTAAAATTAAAAAAACTACAGCTTTCCAGTTTGGCTCAATGCTTATAAAGATTATAGTACACACGTCTTTCAAAAATTAAGGTTTCAGTGGGTTGAATCTACCAATGCAACAACATTGCTTTTGTTAATGAAGTGATTGTTCTCACAATATTTTTTTTTCAATGAATCTGGTATTTTCAGTTTTTCACAATAGAATCTGATTTGAAATATTGTATGTTTTGATCTATCTTCTATGGCAAAACCATCAAATTTTCTGAATATTAATGGATATTTGACCATGATATTAAAATTTTGAAATGATTGTTATATTTACTGTACATGGACTGGATTCATTATTGTGTCAGCATTCATCAGAATAGGTTGTGTCATTGTGTTTTGTAATGGAACAAATAGAGATGTAACATTGCCTGGAAAACCTTTGAAGTATTTTTTGCATACAGTGTTTACACCTAAACAGATATGATTATATTGGTGTAAAAAATGTATTAGAAGATTTACTATACATATATATATAATAATTGTATCTATCCATAAATGTATTTTTACCTTTTAAAAATACATTTATTTCACTTTAAAATTACAAAACTACAGCTTTCCAGTTTGGCTCAATGATTATAAAGATTATAGAACACAAGTCTTTCAAAAATTAAGATTTCAGTGGGTTGAATCTGCCAATGCAACAACAGTGCTTTTTCATGGAAGTGATCGTTCTCACAAGAATTTTCTCCATGGATCCTCATTCCTGGTATTTTCAGTTTTTCACAATATAATCTTCTGATGTGAACTTTTCTATGACTTGAGCTATATATTCTATTGCAAAACTATCAAATTTTCTTAATTTCCCCTGTCTTTCGCGAAAACGGGG
Organism: Limnoperna fortunei; assembly: GCA_944474755.1. Lineage (NCBI taxonomy): Eukaryota > Metazoa > Mollusca > Bivalvia > Mytilida > Modiolidae > Limnoperna > Limnoperna fortunei. Next base: position 35,928,994 of record OX104125.1, read on the forward strand.
AAGTATAGAATTCAGCTTTCCATTCATCCATCAATCATGTAATGTTAGTCAGCGCAGCTCCTTTGAAACTGCTCAAGAAAATTTCAAGAAACTTCATATATATAGTAAGTACATCATATGTAGTTGTGCATATTTCCATTAAATTGTGATCTGCTAATTTTTGTGACGGTTATGGCCCTTTGAACTTTGAAATTTGGCAAAAATTCTCACTATTTCCTTGTCTGGGCAACTCCTCTGAAACTGCTAAACGAAATTTCATGAAACTTCGTACATTGTATAGAGTTAGTACATCATAGGTAGTTGTGCATTTCACCAGGAAATTTTGATCTGCTAATTTTTGTGAGTTATTTCCCTTTGAACTTAGAAATTTTGCAACAATCCTAACTATTTTCCTTGACTATTCCCCATTTCCACTCACTTTGTATGTCGGAATTATAGTTCTTTTAATTTAAATGTAATGAAAATATATGGTTTCATTAGGTGATGGACCTTGAGTCCTGCTCTTGTTTTAAAGGATATTAGACAATATTATTATTCTGTGTAATTCTTTATTACTGAATGTCTTATACAGTTCTTAAACAATGTCATTTCCTGCACATGAGTATTTTATTATTTGATGCATAAATAAAATCTATAATGAAACCATAATTTGTTATTGATAATTGTCTTGGCAAATTCCGAGTAACACTGCAGGTATGTGCACCATTGTCTTCAAAATTTGATCATGGTACCAAAAAATGAACTCGACGAATGAAAAAGGGGATAAGTGATGTGTCAAAGAGACAACACCTCAATCACGGAGAGACTCAATGAACAGGGTGGAAAATCTGTACCTGTTGTAAAGCTGCATTTCCTGCACTCTTCCAATTAATAAAATAAGAAATTAAACAAGTTCATCAAAGGGAACACATTTCTAAATGTTATAGACCCTACATTATATTATTAAAAAAAAAGATAATAAACCAGACACATATACTGGTACATGTAGGATTATACATATTGGGTGTAGAAATTATTTTTTATATGAGGCATAAAATATTCTACCCTTTCAGATTTAAAACAGAGCATCTAATATTTCAGTGATCAGATTCTTGTGGACAGAAAAGGTCTAAAAATTAAATCATTAATACAGAAAGATCTAGAAAGAATCCTGATAAGACAAGCTATTTTAATAGATATTGGCATTATATATATTATTCCTAACATAATTTGAATACATTAAATGTGCAAAGACAAGCCATCATTTTTTTATATCTCTGCATAAACTGTTGGAGTAAAGTTGTTTCTACTTGCTGCATTTCCACAAACTGTGTGATATGTACATCAAACTTGTACTTTCACTGGTCTGAACTCATACACCAGTCAGGTAGTTGTAGACATACAAGTCAGTACCTTTTTTCAAAAGTAAGTGTGATTATAGGTTAATGGGATGATACACAGGGATGGGAGGGATTTTGAATAGAGTGTGGTTGTCCTACTACCTTAAGTACAACTCCATATTAGGCCTATTTAAACATAATGAATTGTGAGTGAAACCTGCCTACCTGTCAGATTTATAGACCTATTTGAACACAGAATATGAATTTATCTTGTTATTTTACAACCTTTAATATAATAGAACAAGTTTATTTTGTAAATTTCATATATTACCATAACAACCCTTCCCTAGACACGCCCAAGTGAAATCATTTAATAGGGTCCACATTGACATGCTGTTGAGTGATTGGACTACTGCTTGGGGCTTTTTAAAATGATTATTCGATTACCAGGTGAATATTAAAGGATAAATGGATCATCATCCTATTATTTTTATTCTGTTTTTGCCACTGAAAATGTATTTTGACAAAAATGTATCGATCATTCTGAGGTATCCCTCCCCATCCCCCCTTTTCCATGCTCGAGGATCCCTATTCTATTTCTCAAATTCTCTGGTGGTGCATTTGATCCCCTGATTTCTTCTTTTTTCAATTTGTGCTATATAAATTACAACAAAAATTACAATTTATACCTAAAATTATGGTTAATTGATAATTAGAGACCCCCCTCCTCCCTTTAAGGGCACTTATTCTTAGCTGGTGAGTTTGAACCTTTAAGTTCATTGACTTCTTTTGAATTAGAATTAAAAAGAACAGTTTTGTATTGTAATATTTATGTAAAATGTACAGAGTTAGTTTTTAAGGTGTTTAAAAATACGTAGGTGCTATTCAGAAGTTTTTGAGACCATTGCGATTGAAAGGGGTGTAAAACGGTCGTTGCTATCTACTTTATGTTTTTTGGTTTTTGGCTACACCGCGGAATTCCTCCGTCTATTTTTAGATGGAGCAGGACTGCGTGAGATTCACCGGAGACCTGCACGTGTGTGAGGAAGATTGAACATGTATCTCCATTTATAAAGTAGGAAAATGAGTAAGCCACCAGATTTCCATGCTTCGACTACGGCGGAACAAAGCGATGATCAAAGCACCAGCAGCATGGCAAGGGGAAGAAGGAGAAGTAGTAGTAGAAGTAGTAGATCGCTTTCTCCGCGTTTCGAGTCTGCGTATAGTGTTCCGGTATACGTGTCCAAATGGCAGCTGTACCACGCAGAAAGGTTGCAAATTTATTACGCCAGATGTTACAATGAAAGTCCAAAAGATTTGTTTCATTTATTTGGCAGGACTATTGACCCCTTTACACGTGAACAAGAGTATTATATTGAAAGAATAAAATCATTTCTGAAATGTGTAGGACTAAAACAAAGAAGTATCAGAATGAACATGTACCGTGAGCATGACTATTTCAAAATTATGAAACCTACATTGGATCAAGTTTTTAAAGAAATTGAAACTGCAATTAAGAACAAGGCAAACAACTATAATGCTATTAAGAACAAGGCAAACAACTATAATGACATGTAAGTTCTTAAAGGAAATAGTATAGTAGTGTGTAAATGTTTTAACGTTTGAAAAAAAATGCAAAATATGTTTCTACCTATACTTCTTCTTCTTCCATATACAAGAGTAGACTCCTAAAGGAGTGTAAAACATCCCGGAACTTGCGCGCAAGTACAAAAAAAGAGTGCACTTAAAGTCAAAACATGTAAAAACTTGCATTCAAATTATGAGCATAAAAATGTTACTATTTTTCTATTAAAATTTATAAAGTTCTACTATTTTGTTTTAGATTACATATAATAAAAACATATATACAGTTGTACAGTGTTATATTTATTGTCTGTATGTCACTGGAGATTCTTCAAATGTTAGAGTGGATAGACCACTTTTAAAGGATTCCAGGGATGATGCCATACCTATGGATTCAGGTGGATTATTCCAATCTGTTATTGTTCTGGGAAAAAAAGAGTATTTATATACATCCTGTTTGTGATAATTGCCTAAATTTATGTTCCTCCGAGTACGCCTGTCGGATCTAGTTAACATGTCTTTTGGAACCTCTACTGAATAATAGTCAGATCGGCACTTGGTCAAATCGGTACCAGGTCAAATCAGCACTTAGTATGGTCAATTTGGCACCTGATATAGTAAATTCGACAACTATATTTATAATAACTATTTTTTTCTTAATATAATATAATATTCCGTTAAAAAGGCGATTTAAAGAAAATTATTTATTTCATATTCTTAAAGGATCAAGCAAATTTAACTATATATTAAATGCTACCACCACTATGAAATAAAAGAAAAAGTCATCATGTAATCAAGTTATATAAAATTGACCCATTTCCAGTTTTACATGATTTATCTCCCTTTTTACTTCCAGTTAAAAAAACTACGGCTATCATCACTTAAAGACTATGATATTGAAATAAAGATTTTGCATTGTTTTTTGTATTGTTCGTCTATGCCAATTAAATTATTTAATTAACCTCATTAGTAGATGTTACTATAGCCATAGGCAACAGGTGAGTTTGAATAAATTGGAACATGTACTAAGTATGTCACTGGTAAGCTTGTTAAATTAAGCTATAAAACAGCTGGGGTTCTACCTTTGATTAGCATCAGGTAAATGGGGTAATAAACATTATGGATAATTAATTAACAATCATGTTTACACAAGCATGGGGTTTTAAAAACATCTTCAATTAGATTTTGACACCTGTAATTAACATAAGCGTTAAAATTTATCAAAGGTAATTGTCCATTTCATAAGTTTTCAACAGAACAAACTGCGGCTGTAGCCGCAGTTTTTAGTACCGAAAGTGGACACTAGGTGGCGATTTTTAAATTGGAAAGTCGTCAATTATTTATGTATTGAAAGAAAGGAACTCCCAATGGTTTATCAAAGATAAGTATACGTTATTTATTTTTGTATTAAAAGTCGGTGCATCTGGAAACACAAAAATGTTTTCAAAAGGGTAATAATTGTTATTGGGATGATATCTCCTTTTTATTATTTTCCATTGTTCTCAAATTTCTCATTAAACCTCTTGGGTTTGTGCCTTTCAATCTTAAATTAAAAACCAATTAGGATAAGGACATAACACCTTAAGAGTCATTACTACAACAACAAACGATATAATTATACAAATATAATTAATTTCAATGTCTAATCATCGCTGTCTATTATAACAGTAATAATCTCCAATCAACATAAATAATTAGTAATTATTTTATTTTTAAATTATTAATTCAAGATTTCATTAAAATTTGCCTTTTAAACCATTTCATTGTAAGAAGTAAATAATATAACAGGTGCCGAAGTTGATGCCGATTTGACTCTTCCGAGTTGCCGAATTGACTAGTACCACAGTGATTTAGCTAGCGCTCGCCATTTTCGCAATTGGCGAATCCTTTTCAGAAATGACGAAAATATTTTGAACGTAATTTGCCACTTAAAATTTTAAAATTTCAATATTTTCATCGTCAAAATCACCATTTTCTCGGCATAAGTTTTCCATTTAAATCTGCTCAAATATATGTTCTATGGCAATATTACATTGAATACATAATATGTATTATAAAATTGTGCTAGAAAATATTAAATATTTATTGATGTTTATTGTATTCATTCATTAATAATCTTACATGCATTTTTAGCTCACCTGACCCAAAGGGTCAGTGTGAGCTATTCTCATCACTTTGCGTCCGTCGTCGTCGTAGTCGTCGTCGTCTTCGTGGTCGGCCGTAAACTTTTTAGATTTTAATCTTCTTCTCCACAACCACTTGGCCAATTGGAACCAAACTTGGCAGGAATGTTTATTGGGTGGTTCTTAACAAAGTTTGAGTTTTTGGTGCTGATCAAATATGAAACATGGCTGCCAGGGCCATTAATGCGTTCTGATTGGCTGAAATTCAAAAATCTTCTTCTCATAAAACGTGAATCAAGTTGGTTACTTGTTCAACGTTCAACATTCAACATTCAAATAAATACCAAAGACCTCTTCTCTCGGTTTAACATTAAGCACTCAGTTCCTTGTTCAACATTCGCAGTTCCTAGTTCAACATTCGATTTTTCAGTTCCTAGTTCAACATTCGCAGTTCCTAGTTCAACATTCGTTGTTTCTGGTTCAATATTCAAAATTTTTAGTTCCTCGTTCAACATTCGCAGTTCCTAGTTCAACATTCGTTGTTTCTGGTTCAATATTCAAAATTTTTAGTTCCTCGTTCAACATTCGCAGTTCCTAGTTCAACATTCGATTTTTCAGTTCCCAGTTCAACATTCGCAGTTCCTAGTTCAACATTCGTTGTTTCTGGTTCAATATTCAAAATTTTTAGTTCCTCGTTTAACATTCGCAGTTCCTAGTTCAACATTCGATTTTTCAGTTCCTAGTTCAACATTCGCAGTTCCTAGTTCAACATTCGTTGTTTCTAGTTCAATATTCAAAATTTTTAGTTCCTCGTTCAACATTCGCAGTTCCTAGTTCAACATTCGATTTTTCAGTTCCTAGTTCAACATTCGCAGTTCCTAGTTCAACATTCGTTGTTTCTGGTTCAATATTCAAAATTTTTAGTTCCTCGTTCAACATTCGCAGTTCCTAGTTCAACATTCGATTTTTCAGTTCCTAGTTCAACATTCGCAGTTCCTAGTTCAACATTCGTTGTTTCTGGTTCAATATTCAAAATTTTTAGTTCCTCGTTCAACATTCGCAGTTCCTAGTTCAACATTCGATTTTTCAGTTCCTAGTTCAACATTCGCAGTTCCTAGTTCAACATTCGTTGTTTCTGGTTCAATATTCAAAATTTTTAGTTCCTCGTTCAACATTCGCAGTTCCTAGTTCAACATTCGATTTTTCAGTTCCTAGTTCAACATTCGCAGTTCCTAGTTCAACATTCGTTGTTTCTGGTTCAATATTCAAAATTTTTAGTTCCTCGTTCAACATTCGCAGTTCCTAGTTCAACATTCGATTTTTCAGTTCCTAGTTCAACATTCGCAGTTCCTAGTTCAACATTCGTTGTTTCTACTTCAATATTCAAAATTTTTAGTTCCTCGTTCAACATTCGCAGTTCCTAGTTCAATATTCGATTTTTCAGTTCCTAGTTCAACATTCGCAGTTTCTAGTTCAACATTCGTTGTTTCTGGTTCAATATTCAAAATTTTTAGTTCCTCGTTCAACATTCGCAGTTCCTAGTTCAACATTCGATTTTTCAGTTCCTAGTTCAACATTCGCAGTTCCTAGTTCAACATTCGTTGTTTCTAGTTCAATATTCAAAATTTTTAGTTCCTCGTTCAACATTCGCAGTTCCTAGTTCAACATTCGATTTTTCAGTTCCTAGTTCAACATTCGCAGTTCCTAGTTCAACATTCGTTGTTTCTAGTTCAATATTCAAAATTTTTAGTTCCTCGTTCAACATTCGCAGTTCCTAGTTCAATATTCGATTTTTCAGTTCCTAGTTCAACATTCGCAGTTCCTAGTTCAACATTCGTTGTTTCTGGTTCAATATTCAAAATTTTTAGTTCCTCGTTCAACATTCGCAGTTCCTAGTTCAACATTCGATTTTTCAGTTCCTAGTTCAACATTCGCAGTTCCTAGTTCAACATTCGTTGTTTCTAGTTCAATATTCAAAATTTTTAGTTCCTCGTTCAACATTCGCAGTTCCTAGTTCAATATTCGATTTTTCAGTTCCTAGTTCAATATTCGCAGTTCCTAGTTCAACATTCGTTGTTTCTGGTTCAATATTCAAAATTTTTAGTTCCTCGTTCAACATTCGCAGTTCCTAGTTCAACATTCGATTTTTCAGTTCCTAGTTCAACATTCGCAGTTCCTTGTTCAACATTCGTTGTTTCTGGTTCAATATTCAAAATTTTTAGTTCCTCGTTCAACATTCGCAGTTCCTAGTTCAACATTCGATTTTGCAGATCCTAGTTCAACATTCGCAGTTCCTAGTTCAACATTCGTTGTTTCTGGTTCAATATTCAAAATTTTTAGTTCCTTGTTCAACATTCGCAGTTCCTAGTTCAACATTCGATTTTTCAGTTCCTAGTTCAACATTCGCAGTTCCTAGTTCAACATTCGTTGTTTCTGGTTCAATGTCCAAAATTTTTAGTTCCTCGTTCAACATTCGCAGTTCCTAGTTCAACATTCGATTTTTCAGTTCCTAGTTCAACATTCGCAGTTCCTAGTTCAACATTCGTTGTTTCTGGTTCAATATTCAAAATTTTTAGTTCCTCGTTCAACATTCGCAGTTCCTAGTTCAACATTCGATTTTTCAGTTCCTAGTTCAACATTCGCAGTTCCTAGTTCAACATTCGATTTTTCAGTTCCTAGTTCAACATTCGCAGTTCCTAGTTCAACATTCGTTGTTTCTGGTTCAATATTCAAAATTTTTAGTTCCTCGTTCAACATTCGCAGTTCCTAGTTCAACATTCGATTTTTCAGTTCCTAGTTCAACATTCGCAGTTCCTAGTTCAACATTCGTTGTTTCTGGTTCAATATTCAAAATTTTTAGTTCCTCGTTCAACATTCGCAGTTCCTAGTTCAATATTCGATTTTTCAGTTCCTAGTTCAACATTCGCAGTTCCTAGTTCAACATTCGTTGTTTCTGGTTCAATATTCAAAATTTTTAGTTCCTCGTTCAACATTCGCAGTTCCTAGTTAAACATTCGATTTTTCAGTTCCTAGTTCAACATTCGCAGTTCCTAGTTCAACATTCGTTGTTTCTAGTTCAATATTCAAAATTTTTAGTTCCTCGTTCAACATTCGCAGTTCCTAGTTCAACATTCGATTTTTCAGTTCCTAGTTCAACATTCGCAGTTCCTAGTTCAACATTCGTTGTTTCTGGTTCAATATTCAAAATTTTTAGTTCCTCGTTCAACATTCGCAGTTCCTAGTTCAATATTCGATTTTTCAGTTCCTAGTTCAACATTCGCAGTTCCTAGTTCAACATTTGTTGTTTCTGGTTCAATATTCAAAATTTTTAGTTCCTCGTTCAACATTCGCAGTTCCTAGTTCAACATTCGATTTTTCAGTTCCTAGTTCAACATTCGCAGTTCCTAGTTCAACATTCGTTGTTTCTAGTTCAATATTCAAAATTTTTAGTTCCTCGTTCAACATTCGCAGTTCCTAGTTCAATATTCGATTTTTCAGTTCCTAGTTCAACATTCGCAGTTCCTAGTTCAACATTCGTTGTTTCTGGTTCAATATTCAAAATTTTTAGTTCCTCGTTCAACATTCGCAGTTCCTAGTTCAACATTCGATTTTTCAGTTCCTAGTTCAACATTCGCAGTTCCTAGTTCAACATTCGTTGTTTCTAGTTCAATATTCAAAATTTTTAGTTCCTCGTTCAACATTCGCAGTTCCTAGTTCAATATTCGATTTTTCAGTTCCTAGTTCAACATTCGCAGTTCCTAGTTCAACATTCGTTGTTTCTGGTTCAATATTCAAAATTTTTAGTTCCTCGTTCAACATTCGCAGTTCCTAGTTCAACATTCGTTGTTTCTGGTTCAATATTCAAAATTTTTAGTTCCTCGTTCAACATTCGCAGTTCCTAGTTCAACATTCGATTTTTCAGTTCCCAGTTCAACATTCGCAGTTCCTAGTTCAACATTCGTTGTTTCTGGTTCAATATTCAAAATTTTTAGTTCCTCGTTCAACATTCGCAGTTCCTAGTTCAACATTCGATTTTTCAGTTCCTAGTTCAACATTCGCAGTTCCTAGTTCAACATTCGTTGTTTCTGGTTCAATATTCAAAATTTTTAGTTCCTCGTTCAACATTCGCAGTTCCTAGTTCAACATTCGATTTTTCAGTTCCTAGTTCAACATTCGCAGTTCCTAGTTCAACATTCGTTGTTTCTAGTTCAATATTCAAAATTTTTAGTTCCTCGTTCAACATTCGCAGTTCCTAGTTCAACATTCGATTTTTCAGTTCCTAGTTCAACATTCGCAGTTCCTAGTTCAACATTCGTTGTTTCTGGTTCAATATTCAAAATTTTTAGTTCCTCGTTCAACATTCGCAGTTCCTAGTTCAACATTCGATTTTTCAGTTCCTAGTTCAACAGTCGCAGTTCCTAGTTCAACATTCGCAGTTCCTAGTTCAACATTCGTTGTTTCTGGTTCAATATTCAAAATTTTTAGTTCCTCGTTCAACATTCGCAGTTCCTAGTTCAACATTCGATTTTTCAATTCCTAGTTCAACATTCGCAGTTCCTAGTTCAACATTCGTTGTTTCTGGTTCAATATTCAAAATTTTTAGTTCCTCGTTCAACATTCGCAGTTCCTAGTTCAACATTCGATTTTTCAGTTCCTAGTTCAACATTCGCAGTTCCTAGTTCAACATTCGTTGTTTCTAGTTCAATATTCAAAATTTTTAGTTCCTCGTTCAACATTCGCAGTTCCTAGTTCAATATTCGATTTTTCAGTTCCTAGTTCAACATTCGCAGTTCCTAGTTCAACATTCGTTGTTTCTGGTTCAATATTCAAAATTTTTAGTTCCTCGTTCAACATTCGCAGTTCCTAGTTCAACATTCGATTTTTCAGTTCCTAGTTCAACATTCGCAGTTCCTAGTTCAACATTCGTTGTTTCTAGTTCAATATTCAAAATTTTTAGTTCCTCGTTCAACATTCGCAGTTCCTAGTTCAACATTCGATTTTTCAGTTCCTAGTTCAACATTCGCAGTTCCTAGTTCAACATTCGTTGTTTCTAGTTCAATATTCAAAATTTTTAGTTCCTCGTTCAACATTCGCAGTTCCTAGTTCAATATTCGATTTTTCAGTTCCTAGTTCAACATTCGCAGTTCCTAGTTCAACATTCGTTGTTTCTGGTTCAATATTCAAAATTTTTAGTTCCTCGTTCAACATTCGCAGTTCCTAGTTCAACATTCGATTTTTCAGTTCCTAGTTCAACATTCGCAGTTCCTAGTTCAACATTCGTTGTTTCTGGTTCAATATTCAAAATTTTTAGTTCCTCGTTCAACATTCGCAGTTCCTAGTTCAACATTCGATTTTTCAGTTCCTAGTTCAACATTCGCAGTTCCTAGTTCAACATTCGTTGTTTCTGGTTCAATATTCAAAATTTTTAGTTCCTTGTTCAACATTCGCAGTTCCTAGTTCAACATTCGATTTTTCAGTTCCTAGTTCAACATTCGCAGTTCCTAGTTCAACATTCGTTGTTTCTAGTTCAATATTCAAAATTTTTAGTTCCTCGTTCAACATTCGCAGTTCCTAGTTCAACATTCGATTTTTCAGTTCCTAGTTCAACATTCGCAGTTCCTAGTTCAACATTCGTTGTTTCTGGTTCAATATTCAAAATTTTTAGTTCCTCGTTCAACATTCGCAGTTCCTAGTTCAACATTCGATTTTTCAGTTCCCAGTTCAACATTCGCAGTTCCTAGTTCAACATTCGTTGTTTCTGTTTCAATATTCAAAATTTTTAGTTCCTCGTTCAACATTCGCAGTTCCTAGTTCAACATTCGATTTTTCAGTTCCTAGTTCAACATTCGCAGTTCCTAGTTCAACATTCGTTGTTTCTGGTTCAATATTCAAAATTTTTAATTCCTCGTTCAACATTCGCAGTTCCTAGTTCAACATTCGATTTTTCAGTTCCTAGTTCAACATTCGCAGTTCCTAGTTCAACATTCGTTGTTTCTAGTTCAATATTCAAAATTTTTAGTTCCTCGTTCAACATTCGCAGTTCCTAGTTCAACATTCGATTTTTCAGTTCCTAGTTCAACATTCGCAGTTCCTAGTTCAACATTCGTTGTTTCTGGTTCAATATTCAAAATTTTTAGTTCCTCGTTCAACATTCGCAGTTCCTAGTTCAACATTCGATTTTTCAGTTCCTAGTTCAACATTCGCAGTTCCTAGTTCAACATTCGTTGTTTCTGGTTCAATATTCAAAATTTTTAGTTCCTCGTTCAACATTCGCAGTTCCTAGTTCAACATTCGATTTTTCAGTTCCTAGTTCAACATTCGCAGTTCCTAGTTCAACATTCGTTGTTTCTGGTTCAATATTCAAAATTTTTAGTTCCTCGTTCAACATTCGCAGTTCCTAGTTCAACATTCGATTTTTCAGTTCCTAGTTCAACATTCGCAGTTCCTAGTTCAACATTCGTTGTTTCTAGTTCAATATTCAAAATTTTTAGTTCCTCGTTCAACATTCGCAGTTCCTAGTTCAATATTCGATTTTTCAGTTCCTAGTTCAACATTCGCAGTTCCTAGTTCAACATTCGTTGTTTCTGGTTCAATATTCAAAATTTTTAGTTCCTCGTTCAACATTCGCAGTTCCTAGTTCAACATTCGATTTTTCAGTTCCTAGTTCAACATTCGCAGTTCCTAGTTCAACATTCGTTGTTTCTAGTTCAATATTCAAAATTTTTAGTTCCTCGTTCAACATTCGCAGTTCCTAGTTCAACATTCGATTTTTCAGTTCCTAGTTCAACATTCGCAGTTCCTAGTTCAACATTCGTTGTTTCTAGTTCAATATTCAAAATTTTTAGTTCCTCGTTCAACATTCGCAGTTCCTAGTTCAACATTCGATTTTTCAGTTCCTAGTTCAACATTCGCAGTTCCTAGTTCAACATTCGTTGTTTCTGGTTCAATATTCAAAATTTTTAGTTCCTCGTTCAACATTCGCAGTTCCTAGTTCAACATTCGATTTTTCAGTTCCTAGTTCAACATTCGCAGTTCCTAGTTCAACATTCGTTGTTTCTGGTTCAATATTCAAAATTTTTAGTTCCTCGTTCAACATTCGCAGTTCCTAGTTCAACATTCGTTGTTTCTGGTTCAATATTCAAAATTTTTAGTTCCTCGTTCAACATTCGCAGTTCCTAGTTCAACATTCGATTTTTCAGTTCCCAGTTCAACATTCGCAGTTCCTAGTTCAACATTCGTTGTTTCTGGTTCAATATTCAAAATTTTTAGTTCCTCGTTTAACATTCGCAGTTCCTAGTTCAACATTCGATTTTTCAGTTCCTAGTTCAACATTCGCAGTTCCTAGTTCAACATTCGTTGTTTCTAGTTCAATATTCAAAATTTTTAGTTCCTCGTTCAACATTCGCAGTTCCTAGTTCAACATTCGATTTTTCAGTTCCTAGTTCAACATTCGCAGTTCCTAGTTCAACATTCGTTGTTTCTGG